>JADWOT020000006.1:10865798-12138859 GCA_036345935.2 Taenia hydatigena | reverse complement strand
ATGTATGTATGTATGTATGTATGTATGTATGTATGTATGTATGTATGTATGTATGTATGTATGTATGTATGTATGTATGTATGTATGTATGTATGTATGTATTTATGCATGTATGTATGTAGGTATGTATGTATGTATGTATGTATGCATGCATGCATGCATGCATGCACTGCCTATATCGCCTTCCAGGATTGCTTGATACAAAGGAAACCCTCATTGTTCCTTTCCGCCTAGTCTTTGCTGATTAAACAAGCGCCCCAGCAGGGGTAGTGTACATTTTTACCTTACATTGCTACGTATTTCTTGGATAAAATTGTCATACTCGATAGGCGAAATGCACATATTGGCATTCACTTCCGATATCGGTACCCGCCACTTGCTAGAGAGTCGCTGGTCCTCAAGATTCATTTTGACGCAACTAATCTGATGCACTTTCTTGTCAGTGTGGCATAAGTAGTTTGACTAGCTAACTCTGGGCATTTTCCTCCATTTCTCCGCAATTATCTCGCTACTCGCATTTCCGTTCTTCGGGTCGTGTAAGCAGTTTGGCCTCTTGAGTAGATATAATGTCATTGATGGTAAGCCCACCCAACCTAAGGAATAGCTTCACGCTTGCATTACCCAATCTATGTGCATGTCAAAACGAACAGCCAGTTTCATCACACAATTAACTCTGCTACTATCTAATGTTTAGCTGTTTGCCGATCAGAATTCATGGCAATAAATGCTGATCTATCCTGCCTAATTGGTTTTATTCATCTAGTTTTTGAATTAGTGTAGTCTTGGTTTAGTTTGTGAACAAATTGACCACTTTCCAATATAACTAATGGGGCTATAATGCTTTGCACTTTGTCAATTTTTCAATGAAACAATTGTTATTATAGTGACTGCTGCTTGAGTGCCGCAGCACAACCACTGAAAAACAGGTATTTCCTGTTTAACTCTAGGAGACCCGCGATCCTCATCAACAGTTACCTGCTGCGGTGTCACCTGGACTACCTAATATGGTGGGCTCAGTGCTTCTGAAGTCTTTCAACGACCCCTGTCCCTCACCTACCCCCATCATGGATTTCGAGGCACCCTGGTATCGCTATTGCCGACCCACTGCCCCTGTGCCCTCCATGCCTGGCTCCGTTGAGGTGGCTTCGACTCCCGCTGCCGCCGCTGCGGATCTCTTGGAGGGCCACACAGATCAGGAGAATCTCTCCCCGTCTCATCCTCCTACCGCCTCCTCTCCCTTCGTCCAGCCTTTGACCGCTGTATCCAACATTCTCCTGAGTCCTATCATGTTTGGCGGTACGTTTCTCGTCCTTGCTTATTTTCTTAAGGGCTTTATTTTTGTTTCCTTCAGTTTGATTCCTCTATATTTATCCGTACAACTTTACGCACTTTATTTTGGCGGTGTTGATCTGATTATGAAGATTTACTACCTTTAGAATGGGCTTATTAATATCCATGTCATTCATTTTTGTTATTGTGACTAAACGATAACTCATATGAATATATCTACATGGCAGCACCGGAATTTTCGCCATTAATTGTTCCAATTTACCTAATTTAAAAGACCATATTTCGTTTGCATTTTCTATTGGTTTAGATACCCACAATGAAGTTTGCATTTGGTATTTGAATCGTTTGATACCTGGTGTGTGTGCTTTTTCTGTAAATATTAGGCATCTGTCATCAGGTGACCCGAGCTGAGGAGCGCAGCGACCTCTCACCTCACCGTCGTCCCTACTCTCCCATTCGGAATGAGAGCTGAAAAGTAGCCAGCTGATGAGCTTGTCTTGGCATCGTGTTGATTGGCTGACCAAATATTGATGGGTCACGTGAATCACACGTGTCAGCCTGTGGCATGACAACGTGCGTGCATGCGTAGCCTGGATCCCAGACACCGCTGCGCAAAATACCATCGATGCTTAGCCCTTCACTTGATCCTGCTGCGGTACTCACCTGTCCCAGTGTGCGGGCGCGGGCGTTTGTGTCTGTTTGCAATCATTCCGTTACAATTCCACAAGAAGCGGAGGTGAGGCGAGGGTTTGCCGAGTTAACGTACACCTCAGTCATATTCACGCAAGCTCCTGGTCCTCTGCCAAGTTAGGAGAGGGAAGGGTCTATCAGCTCTGGGTGCTATGATCCCAGTCGGTTACCTCCAGCCTTTGCATTTCAGGCTTTCATCTGATTTCGAGTGCTTCTTTTCCGAGTAAATCAATTATTGCTTTGCTTCTGTTTCCATTCAATTATCACCATTGTATGCGTTTAGATGTTTCCTAATCACAGTCAGGTGACACCTACACAAAATTTGCTAGTGGATGCTTAACAAGGTTTGACTGCTTTCCATTAGCAGTTTCGGGATACTTGATGAAACTTGTGACTTTAAGGCAAATCGAAGTGTTTTTAGACGTTTTACAGTAACGCGCCTAGGCAGATTTGTACATGCATGAATGTTCAGGTCCAACGCGATCGCTGTTTTACCTTTTCCAAACTAAGCTTGGTCTCTAGTAAGACCTACTCATCCATTAGTTATCACTGAAATGGGTTTTTGAGTGTATTGCGACATTAATTGGATTCGCTGCACCTGTTTTTTTGGCAGGATATGCCTGCATAAATCATGTTTACTGGTCCAATTACGAACCCCATTTGTGATGCCGCTTGTTGACATGTTGGAATTTGCCAGTTCCAAAGCTTTATTCACCGCCCAATGTTTCAGTTGTCAAGTTCATTCAGTTAGCTTTTGAGATTAGCGCCAAACACACCATATTTCGAAAAGAATGACGATATGACTTCTTTGAGTCTGGTCGCTCATGTGGGATCTAAAAATTGCAGCCTACTTCCTTGGGGCGGTCATTTTGGCCCATGGCCAAGGGCCATGCTCAGCAGAGCCCACACATGCAGCCACAAACTTGGCGTTTTGTTTTCGCATTGTCATTGGTCGATCGCTTCTTGAGCCAATAAAAAGTCCCTCCTTTTAATTACGCTCAAAAACGCGCCAGTCTTGTCCCTCCTTTGCTTGCCGCTGTAGTTGTATGCATTCTATTACGTACTTTTTATGGCTTTCTCGATGCTAATCTGGGAGCAGTCTAGAAGCTTTGATACGTATGCCAACCGTGCGCAATGCTGGAAATTTAAGCCCGCTTCTATTAGCATAAGTGCAAGACCGGTCGCCTTAATATTATACCTAAAACAACGGAGCTTGCGTGGCTACCAGTTAAATGTTTTTTTCTTCCCTCCGTTTTATGCTTTGAGTCCCTGAGGAGTGCGTCATTAAGATGTGCCACGGCGATTTAGAGAGTTACTGTTTCTGGCGTTCCTCATTCCTCCCCTTTCAAACCTAATTTGCTCACTTACTCACTCACTTCTTTTGATCTATGTGACGTTTCACTAATAGAGTTCCTATCTATTGGTAAAACCAATTTAAGACGTCCTAATTTTTACTGAGTCACCTTGAAGTCACCATTCACTTAGTCTCTAAGTTGTGTTGCCCCAGCTTACTGTGTCTAAATTCTTGTATGCATGCGCTCCAGGTGGCTCACTACATGCATTATGCACTTTGTTCCAAAATGCTTTTTCACTGAGCTTGGCATTATGTGCCGCGTTGCAGCGTTAATTACGTGCATTCCACTTTCGGCTGCTATAGACTAGTAGCAGTCATCTTACTGATACTTTGTGGAATTTCTCGTACTCCCCCCAACCCGGGCGTTGACACAAACACGCGCTAGGAATGAATTTTATCAAAGTAACGAAATAACCGTATGACTGCTTTGCGCTGAAATTTTCGATTTCATCGAAGCCGTTTGTTGGTACCAAAAGCAATTGGAATTATGATAACAACAAGGGGGGTTGATTTGGTGTCTGCGGCGATCTTGTTGCCTGGATACTTCATGCACACGTGATTCATTTTTAGTTTACCGAAGGCGGATGAATTTGGTAAATGGCCAATTTCCTTTCTTGTCTCTTGTCATCTCATTTCCGCTCCATCCGTATCGTCTGCGTTTTTTCGCGTGCTTCCACGGGGAGTTGAGCATGTATGACATAGCGAGAAGTCAACAAAAAACATTCTTTTTGCCCTTTCCCTTTCTTTATCCCGCCATCACTTCCATCGCAGCATGCTTCGGACTACTTAAAATGTTCACCGTACTTGATAGCTATCCATTCAAACTTGAATGAGGTGATTTTGAAATAAACTGGTCCAAAGCTCGCTCGTTGATAAACTTGTATCTTTTAAAGATTCGGTATGCTTATTGCAAGAGGTGGGATTTTTTAGTACCACTTTATAGCATCTAGTTTTATCATTGTCCACATTGCGGGTACATTAATTAGCGACCATAAACAATACACACACCAAATTCTGTGATTTTGTTGACTCTTGCTTTGAAATAACTGGTAGATAAAACACTACGCGTGGAACACTTAGTCCTCTTGATTGTGACATTAGGAAATGTAACGATTTTAGCTCAAGTTTAGCTATCCTCTGTCGGGACGTAAGGCAACAGTGTAAAACCATTGGCAGGGGGCGGTGGAATCAGGAAGGGAGTTAATGAGGAAGAATTAATTGCCATCGTCTTTGCCTGTCAGTACGAAGCGTCTCAGACGTCAGTAAACATACAAGATCTCAAATCATATCATAACTGCTCGAGCCTCTATGGTATTTAAATAAACCGATTACTTGTTTATTTTTCCATAGTTATGCACGCTATGAAAAGTTCGAAGCTACTGACTTTAAGTGGTTGAATTTTAGCATCGGCCACATAATGAAGGCTACTTAGGTATACGAAGACTTCATGACCGTAATTTTTTAGTTATGGCATATGCTATCTGAAGACTGGCGATTGGTTTAGCCTTATGGTAATTTTATTTGCTGCAAAATTATTTGTCCTTCCCAACGTTTTTTTATGTGGCTAGAATCCGCACTTTATTTGATATATCCTTTGGTTCAGAATTGTGTTTCATTGAAATGTGCAGAACGTCTACCCAAGTGGTCGGTTCTCCGCAGGTCAGAGAGCAATCACATGCCACGGTATTCCTCCTCCTCTTCCCCCCCAGAGCTGCTCAATCGGGCCCCTTTTCGTTCGATGGCCGATGGGGATCTCAACGCGAACACCACCTCCTCCCGCGACTCTCCCCAAACCCCTCCAATTTCCGTCTTCAACCGACGGCGCTCTTGGTTCACTAGCCACGCCGCTCCTGGCATCACTCGACCAACTGTGCTCAAGCGCGGGCCTACCTTGTCTTTCGACCCCGTGGCTACACGCATCAACGACTTCCACCCCCTTAAAAGGTCACTGCTTCTTTCCCTTTGGGCTACCTCTACACAAACACACGCTATTGTCCATCTCATCCTCTTGTCGACCTTAATGCTCATGGTGTTTTTTGGCTGATCGTTTTAGCGGATAGGCGTTTTTATATGATGAGCAATTGTGGACGCGTAAGAGTTGAGATTATCACAGTGAAGTCACTGTATTCTGCTCAGTAGATCAGACCCCAACGACCGCAGCTCATCAGAGGAGCTGTCAGTAAAAAAGACTCGGGTGCACTCCCTCGTTCTCAGTGAGCGCAGTGCATTCCTTCCCGTTGTGCATCGAAGAAGAAATATGGTTAACTCCTCGGACTCGTCCTCTGTCGTCGATTACCCAATCAATGCGGTATCGTCCCTCCTGCCTTCGGCTTCCATTTGAAGCCCTAACCTCCGTATTTCCCCAGGTTTTTTTACAAGCTTTCACTTCGTTACCTTCCTCTCTCGTCTTTTTTTGTCACCTCACCAAACATCTGTATATTTTGTAATGACTTTACTCTCTTATTCTTTTTGTATTCTCCCCTACCACTCGTGAGTTGGGCCTGCTGTTTTCTTGTTCGTTTGTTATGATATTGAGAGGAACGAGTTTGCGAAAAGATGGTTTTTAGCTAGAAGCTGTGCCAATAAACTCTCCCACCCACCCTTCATTGTTATTGGATGCACCTTAATGATGTCAAAGCGCTTTTCTTCGAACAACAGCTTCACGCATACAGTCGAAGATCTTGAGTCAGTTCTAAGTCAAGTGTTGGCAAACGCCAGGCGTGATTGACCGAGAGCTAGCGTGAGCGTGTTTAAAAGGGAGCTAGGTACAGTGACCGGAGCCCTCATATTAATTCAACACAAAATCGAAAAGTGCGCTGATTTGTAGGCCAGGATACAACTCTAGTCGTTTTTCTAAAGAAGGGCTTGCTCATAGGTACACGCATAAGAGCTTAAATTAATTTTACTGGGCCGCTGATCGGAGTCGGGGGATGCCGTCCATCTCCAGATCAACACAATTTGGGACAATATTTGACAGTAAGATTTGGAAAGCCGAGCAACTCGGGCATGGTGAAATAACATTGAAAGCTGCATCAGTAGCACCTGCGAATAAGAGGTGTACTTTGGGGAAAGCTATGGCATGCTTTCGTGCTCGCTTATGGAATTGATGCATTGTTCAACAGCAAGCTTAAATGCAGTAACGCTCCAGCCTCCGTGGTCCGCATGATCACTCCACGGTGCGGTTTTCCGGCTTTGACAACGGCCTCATTTAGTGGCATCTGTACTTTTCGACTGCCTTAGCTTAATACGTTTGGTGTTTGCACAACTCTCGGTTTCAGTTACGGTAACTTGGTTGACCATATTACTGTCGTCGAGTGGGCTGACCTCCGGGTCATGGTAGCGGCTCTAGTCTATTCTGCTCGCCAAATATATGTATTCTGCCCAAATATTGCTTCATCTTTTTTCGGGAAAGTCTTAAGACTCTACATTGATGTCTGCAGCTGGGTGACGAAGAGGCTACGGATGGGCAAAACGCTGACGACCCTTAATAAGGGAAATAAGAAACTGAAGCGACCGTAGCTCTGTAATACTTGTTATTTAAAAACGACCTTGTAGGTGAGAGGTGGGAGGGCAGTTAAAACCCAGTCGAGGACAAGCAGAGTGTTACTCCGGACATCGACGAAGCGTCTCAACTACTACTGCTTCGTTACCACACATCAGCCGTGTGATTGATAAAGATGCCTATTAACATCCAACCACCTCTTACCAGAAGAAGAAAAAAACGCCTACGAGTTGTGAATCAAATCAAGAAGTTTCGTTGCGGGGCATCCCTACCATGCCTGAAAAAGGGTATCGGCGACGTGAACAGACAAACGATCCCATCTGCCTTCATAAATCAGCGTTTAGGCCGATGTCTTAACTTCTAGCTATGAATAAGCGTAACTCACATCAGAATTTTTCCTTCATTTAAGCCATTTATCAGGCCGAACGGAACTTCATATCCCGTAGAATTCTTAAGGAAGATCAGTGACGTTGCGGTCAAGTATCTCCTCCATTGAATTTTAGTTAAATGACTAGCGCGGCTGGCTTGTGAGTGCTACTTTCCAGTGCTGATTATGCCGCAATGGATGACGTGGGAAGTTCACTAAGGGCAGAGCCGAAGGCGATACAAAAGAGGAGAGGGGCTACGTAGTTCGTTTGTTATTTGCATAAAACTCCCTTTCGGTTAAGGACAGTTAATTCCCCTAATTGCCTTCTCCAGGTAAGCTATACCCCAGGATATGCCAGTAGCCCTAATATCCCCTGTTCGCCAAACACATGTGCAACACTTTGTTCGTTTGAACCACCGGTTTCGTTCAGGGTCACGGTGGTGGACATATTGCCCTAGCCGCGTTGGCTGGCCTTCGAGCCATGCCAACAGTTCATTTCCTTCTGCCTGTTAAATATACATATATATTCTACCCTGGTACTCTGCCTTGTTTTGCCCTTGAGGGAGCCTTGGGACGCTGCAATGTATTATACCTCTGTAGCATGTTTTCATATTTTCAAGGAGGACTCAGTCCTCTACAATAAAAGCAAGCTCGAAGTTTTAAAAAAAGAACGAGCAAAAGTTACGTGACGAAATTGCGAAACCAAGCAAATCTGTCAAAACACGTTTGTGAAGAAAATAATCCGCAGTAATTACCTACGCACACGTCTTGTAATAGTGGATCAAAGCTCCAAATTCCTAACAATAAGTATAAAAGTAATTAGTTTTCTAGCTAATTTGAAAAATTGATGACATTTTGCAGGAAGTGATCACAACCTTATTGTTATAATCGATCATGGCGACCCGGGATTCTCAAAGTTCGGGCTTGCTCAATGTCTGCGAACAGGCGCCCTGATAGGTTGATTTACAAGCCGCCTTCGAATAGGAATGTAGCTGTCGGCTTAAAAAATGTTGGAGACAAATCATTTGACGATGCGGATTCTCGAGGAATCGCATTTGAAAGTGATAACTCGCCTGGTACTCTACCTTCTGAGCACAATATAGTTAGTGCTCGGAGAAATGCACCTGGAAATAGATCTAGTGGGAGTAACCGGTCGCCTTCCCACTCACATGGGATGTGTAAATTTAAAAATGCACAATCTGAGGCGCTGCCTAGGAATGCAGAGAAAAGCAAAATGAGTTTGCATTTTGAGCGGAACGGGAAGTTGGTTTCTGATCTGATCCACCCTACCGAGTCTGAAGTGGTGAATCCTTCATCCAGACATGGTGGTATTATTCATTTGCCTAAGAATGTCAACATTTTTAACCAATCTAGTCCTAACCAAGGGACCTCAAGCAACAGCCAAGGAGGTATTTGTTACCTGTTTACTACATGCATTTTAGATGCAACAAGTTCACGACCCGTTTTGGTTGTTCGTCCCCATCAAAGACCGTCGATGCCTTTAAAAACTCGCCTACAATCGTCAAATAAAACTGGTGTCCAATCTAGACACGAGTCACCTCGCGGAGGAACTGGCATGAGTGCGTTACCCACGATATCCACAAGTACAAGCTTACGTCGAAAAGATATTCAGCTTTTTGAGCAGCCAAATGAGGCTTCTTCTTTAATGTTGGCACAGCTTTCCAGGTACCCACGGTTGAGGTCCTAAAGATTACTTTTGATATGCACTCATCCATTCTGTGCTTTTCCTTTTCAGCAAGCCATCAAGCTCCACCGTGGCCGCAGCGGTTTATCAAATTGCGCAACTTGACGCTGCGCTAAATACATTGATGGTTCCTCCCGGGAACTGTATCTCTCACATACCTCCTCTCCCTGACGAAAAGTCGAAAGATAAATTACGAATGTCAGAGTCAGAACGTTTGTTCTTACGTTGGTGGGCTACGTTGGAAAATCTTCGTGGCAGTTTGATGGTTAACTACGAACGTATAATCCTGGAGGATCTGGATTTCTGCAATGCGGCACAGATTGAACAAGGGATGTGGAAGTCTGTTTTCTATACGGTGCTAGAGTTTTTGCGATCCTGGATAGTGAACCCCTATTTGACCGGGTAGGGCAGTCAATGATATGTCACTTTGTCTCTTGTGAATTTTATCTGCACTGTCAATTGGCTATCCCATAGGCTGCTACCGAAACCGGAAGAAGGTGAGTGTGGGCAGGCGGTTGCTGCGGCAGCGTGTTCTTGTATGATTAAACTCATTCAGAGGGTCTGCCTGGAGGATGTGATTAAGGTCGGTGAGCATCGTTTGACTGGGTTGCTGAATCGTCTGCAGGAGATTCGTCACGTTCACCTAGACTACGTTCTTTCCGAGGGTCGACCGCCACCGGAGTCTGGCTCACGAACTTGCAAATTATTGTATATTAGTGCACAGAAGCTGATGCTTTACCTCGGTGACTTGGCTCGCTATGAGGAAATAATTAATGGTGGGCAAAATTTCGGGAAGGCTAGAAGGTAGAACTTCTGTTTTTTACGTGATTATTATTTTTAAACTTTAGTTAATACCTCCTCTCCTTGTTCGATGTTTTAGTTGGTATCAAAAAGCTCAGCTCCTTATTCCAAAAAGTGGTAGACCTTACCATCAACTCGCATTGCTAGCCGTCTATACGGTAGGTGGTGTGCCTCATAATCAATTGCGTATGTATAATGTTTTTTTTACCGCTGTATTCTGATCTACTTGATTTTCCGAATGGGTTAGTTTTCTGTTGATGAGAAGCGGATATTTTCCTTAGAATCCTGCTACCAATTTACATTATTGTCGCCATTATTGGCATTATTGCCAACTCAGTGGAACCTGTAGCTTTTAAGCATATTTTCTACTGTTGATCTCTCAGTTGATTTTTTTGCGTAGATGCTAATCATGAAACGCACAAAAAGCAAATGCCATGCATTAGTTCCTTTCACTAAAATCAGTTTATTGTCCTTGTGTCAGATCTAGGTTTCCCGTATTACCTATTACCTAATTACATTCTACTCGTCGAACAGTGGAGATTGCATAGCACCTTGAGACTTCCCTGAGGACAAAAGACAATACTTGGACAGAAAGTGCATATTCTACGTACAGAAATGGCTGAGACTACTGATGTGATCCAGAACCTGCCCACCTTGTCGAAATCGAGAGTTAAACAAACCCACACGTATTGCGATGACTTTGGTGCTGCAATCACACTCTGTTTCCATGATAAAGTGTTTTAGCTCTAGGAATTCGTTGCTTGAAGAACGTTAATTGAACCGTTCAATATCTTTTTAAGCAAATGCTATGTTTACAGTCGCGTCATTTTGACGCAATGTGCTACTACATGCGGTCGTTGGCAGCTAGCAATCCTTTCCCTACGGCAAGTCAAAGTCTTTCCGCCTTATTCAACGACGTGCATACACATGGGACCGAATTTTTGCAAAAAGTGAGTTTTTGAGATTCTTAGTAAAACCCTGTTGCAAACCCATTTTTAGTAGGTACTCTCCCATTGAGCCAAAAATTATAGAGAGGGGACGTCGGGAAGAATGCATAGCTTAGGAGCACTGATATCATCGAATAACTTTGTAGAATAGGTGTTATCTGCAGATTAACCTTCAACATGTATTTTAAATATTCCTAAATACAATCCTTTCCTATTTAAGGTTTCGTAGTAGACTTAATTTAGCCAAGCTTTTTGTCCCACATAGAGGTCTAGCTCATCCCGATGGCCGCTTAGTCTCCCGTCCTCCCAGACTGGACCGAGTTGTAATCACGCTCCAAATATTTTCACTCACGGGCGCCCCAAACGAGTCGAGATCTGGATCCATCCTGTAAATGGCACGGCGACAATCGTCCAAGGCAGTCGAAGTCTTACAGTCCCCCATTTCGCCACCGGAGCTGGGACATTGAAGAAATCGAAGAAAGCGCTAGGCACTGCCAGCTCCCCCAGCCTTCCCTCAGACGAGCTGTTGGACGATGAGAACGACGAGGAAGGGGAGGAAGCACAGGCAGATGCAGAGGAGTATGCAAACATGTCGCTCATCGAGGTATGTTGTCGTATCAGGAAGATTGTCCACTTTGAGAAAGTCATCAGTCGCAGAGTAGATGCATTACCTCAGAGAAATGCTGATTCCACCCCATCAGACTCATGACCATATAATTACTGAATTATAAACTTGTGTTAGTACTGCTTGGAAGCTTCTGGTTCGATTTCACCACCGACCGTTTTTATGCGTGTGCAGGAACTTTGGACGTTCAAGCACATTTCAGTCCTTATTTCATTATATTCATTAAGAGAATAATGAGGCTTATGCTTTTCTATTTTTAGCTAACAAAGTTGTTTGGACTTCATTTTATGCATGCCCACGGCCAACTTTTTACGAAAATAGGGTAAGATGAAAATATGGTGGAAATTTTCAATATACGTGCAGGTAGATATTGCCAGTAATTTAGCCGCTGGTAGAAATGTTACGCCACATCACCTTGTCCCCATTTAACTAGTTAACATATTTCCCACCCAATTGGTTAGAAATCGATGGGCTTCCTTCTACTCCAAATAAATTCTCAACCTGTTTTGACTTTCTTTCAGACGGCCCTATGTATGACGCTGATTTATGCTAGCGAAATTTGATTTTATGTCTACTCCGAAATGCCTTATGTAGTCAAAATTATATGCTGACTAATTCGTGATCAGGGTTTATCCGAAGGCCAGTCATATTGGAAAAAAGTGGTCCCTCAGTTATGACATATTTTGATAGATTGGTAGTCACTGCGGCGTTAATAAAGGAGCATAAGGTCTCAAATCAAATGTTCCCAGTTACAGAATTGTTTGAAACCATGTCTGCAGATGGCGTGACCAGAATATTTGGGGTTCTGGCAGTGTAATTAATTATGGTTACAACAAAGACCATCACAGTGCTTTTTAACGGACCTCTACTCTTCCTTTTGCAAAGAATGGAAGCTTTCCCTGAAGTTGCGTCTATGGCCCTACAAGCTCTCTCTGGTCTCCTGGCTCAGCGACCATGTCCGCTGTCGGAAGACCGTCTGTGTCAGATACTCATGGTTAACATGTTCAACCTGGATCGCGCGGCTATGTTCACGGCTCAATCTGCGGTCAGCATGGTTGCTGCCACGGAGGGAAGCAACGGCAGTGTTGTTGATGTGAGTCGAAGGCAGCAGCAACAGCATCTTCAACGAAAACCCAAAGTTGAGTCGGAGACCCTCCGTTCGGTGCACCACGACCACGCAGCGCGCTTTGCCCTTGACACTTTTAGTCTGATTTGCCGGAGAGCTGCTAAACTCTTCACGGAGGTGGGCTTATTCTTTAACACCTTAACGGAACTTTGGAACGTATACTATCTTCCTTGCTAATTCGTACAGTTCGCTTGGGTCTTCTTTCTATAAGCACTATGAGGAATATTAAAATCAGATTTTTTTACCGAAGTTTGAGTACTTTTTTGTGTTGTTGAAAGGTGACTTGCGTTCTAAACGTTGCACACTATGTTAATTTGTGTTGTAATCTTGTTTATAACCGAAGCTGAATACTTTTGGCTGTCTGAGGAGTTCGAGCGGAATACTTTTGATGCCAATTTGAAGTTTTGCGCTCAACACCTGTAGTCCCGACCGGAATCTAGAACTTCCGGGAACTGGCTTGACCCCGATTTGTGTATCCTTCTGCCGGCGCTGCATCTCTGGACAGAGTGGATGATTCTCCACCCTGAGCATTGGTCGCCACCACCGAATCACCGCGATCCCACTTTGCGTCCTTGTCTCGACGACTGGCGCCTCGTAGCAGATATGTGCACCCATGCCGCCCAGTGGTTCGCAGGAGTTGAGGGTGCACCCCCAGTGCAGGAGATCACTCCCTCCACTGCCCTCGTGGTTCAGCTGCACCTCCGCAAGCATAGGGTGGAGGCTGATGGCGATGGCTCCGATGCAGCAGCAGAAGACTCGGTGGACCGAGTACCCGCCTCTTTGAAGTACACTACGCTCTTCGAAGAAACTGTTTGTGCCGGGTTCAAACCCATGCTTGACCTCATTCCTAAAGTATGTCTCTTGCTGTTAACCGGGTTTTCGAAACAATAATTTTGGGTGTTTTGGATAATTCAGAAGTTGAATTAAAGCAGACTGTCTTTCATAACTTATTTTTAACATTTCCTTAAAAATAGTGGAATTTGCTATAAACAAACATTTTCGAGATTTTAAATCAGCTTCCCTACTGCGTATTTATGTACTGCCGAATCTTTGAATATTTGAGAAGCTATTTGTTCTGATTGAAGGTCTTTTCGCCTAAAGTAAACTGTCAAATCGATGTTACCTTAGGGAAGAGAATGGTATTGGAGATGGTGCTAATACAATGACAGCGATAAGGTACTTTTGTTTTTCATTTATCAATAGCGATGGCGAAGCATCTTATATGCTACCCAGTAGAAATCATTTTTTTCTATGTACCATGTAGCATCACTTTTTATTCTTTAATTGTTTTTCGTGGCGCAGTATCATAGGGCATTTTTTTGCCGTGGTGCGTCTGAAAAGAAAAGCGCGCCCTTCACCATATGATAATTTTAATGTGCTTAGATGTATCAGTACGTCGGGGACTGGGATGCAGAAAGCGTTGCGCACTACATTCGCATCGAGAAGATCTTGTTGTTTGGTGACTTCCTCTGCGGGATTGAGCCACCAGTCCTTTTGTATGATGTTGACAAAGCCATCTACGAACCAGTCGTCGAGCATGAGTCTTGCGAGCAGACACCAATCAAAAAGTCCACTCCGCGTCATCCAAATGACTCTGAATCGCCGACCGGTAGCGGTGACGAGTCTGAGACAGACTCACAGGTGTCTTTCGGTTTAAGTTGCGCAGTTGCTTTGACTCAAAATGTCTTATAATTTTGAAAATTTCTAAAAAAATATGTTCAGCAGGTCACGCCTAACAGTAAGGGCTCGGATCATCTCCTACAATTAACCTTATTATATATTACTTGAAAATCCACGAAATGTGATTTAGCAACTTTTCATAACGTATCCATGCAGAGTGTTGGCAAGAGTGCGACAACTGCGTTGAAAGTTGAGGAGGAAGGGGTTGAGGAGAATGAAGGCGGTGAGGAGATTTGTGCTCTGCGCCGCCGACGTGCTGTGCTGCGAAGTCAGCTGACGGAGGCAAGACGTCTTGAGGCGTGGCGGCATCAGGCGGTGCGGCAGGCGGCAGCAGGTGGACCGCGTGGCATCGAGATTGAGGTCAGGCCCATCTACATTCTCCCCGACACAAACTGCTACATCGACTGGTTGGAGGGTGTCGCACGTCTCACCCAAGCCTCCTCAAATTACACCGTTCTTGTGCCTATTGTTGGTGTGTCCCTGATCCATTTGCTACTATTAAACTGACTTTTAACTTTCTACTTACAATAAGGCAAAGTTGAGTAGTTTAGCGATCTTTTAATGTCAAAAAAGGTTTAGATAGTCAATTTATTCCGGATCCCGTTTTAACAATCGAGTGCTTATACTTATAGTATCCATTATAATTTGATCTCTTTCAGTCTTCAACGAATTGGACTACTTGGCATCTCAGGATCGTGCATTTACTTTTAACTCTATCGAAATAACTTTTGCACAATATCTTACTAATCCCGGTTCTACCACCAGTGACATTAACGGTGGCGGTGGTGGTGGCCGCGCCAACCTAATTCAGGAACGTGCAAAAGCTGCTATAG
Organism: Taenia hydatigena; assembly: GCA_036345935.2. Classification (NCBI taxonomy): domain Eukaryota; kingdom Metazoa; phylum Platyhelminthes; class Cestoda; order Cyclophyllidea; family Taeniidae; genus Taenia; species Taenia hydatigena. Next base: position 12,123,939 of record JADWOT020000006.1, on the reverse strand, counting down.
CTTTTTTGGAGGGCGAGTTCAACCACCGAAACCCACGGCTGCGCGCCCTTACGGCTAAAGGTAGTATGCTAGAGACCATTGCCTATCGTAACGAGGTCAATGGAGGCAAGCAACCGGGCCAAATCAATGATGACGTCATCCTCACCTGTTGCCGACGTTTTTGTAAGGAGGTACTAGCGCAAATGTCCGCTGAAGGGAATCTTGTATCTACTGTTGAATCGAAAAGTAAGACTCACTGTTCTGTCGATGATGTATTCCTATAACTTGCTCATTGTAATAACTCAAACTGCATTGTCAAATGCCGTGAAGGTGTGAAGTTGGCAGAAATTGTTTTTTGATACATTGCTGGTGCGCTTACCTATTGCTATTGACTTTTCTAAAATCGAAACGTATTCCGCAGAACTTTGGGATCCACTTCATCGTGATGATGAGAATGGTGTTACGCTACTTTGTAGATCAGCCAATGCGTGTGACAAGGGAGGTGGTGCTTCTCACATCGGACCGGAATCTGCGTTTGAAAGCACTAAGCTTGAACATACCCGCTCGTCCGCTTCGTCCGTTCGTTGAGTGGTCCTGCCTCAAGCCTGTTGACGTGCCCACAGTCTCCTCTCCCTCTAGCAACGAGGTTGATCCACCCCTCTCGGCTCATACCGGCAGTGGTCGCTGGAAGAACCGGAAGCATCCAAAACAAATGTAGGCAACACTGAGTACTCCTGTGTTATGCCTCTTCCAATTTGATGCCAATTGATCTGATCCCTTCCACCGATTGGCATCTTCAAGGTCGGTGCTGGCCGGGAATTGTCGCTGAGGTCTTCTGCCTTCTCATCTGTGTTGTTTTCTTCACATAAACATTTTATAGGCTGAGGGAGAGAGACAAGAGTACTGCAATTTGGCTCATTTCACTTTCACTGTATCCATATGTCAGTATGTATATTTAATTTTATGAATGACTCTTGTTTTGACATGTGCGTTTGTGCGGGTTTTTGGGATTTCACTTCGAACATATGGCTAGCTTGGCTCAAAATCAACTATGGAAGCATTTTTCTTTTAAATATTTTTTTTGTGGTTTTTTCACCAATCGAGTGAAACAGTAGTCACTGGACCGTCAATTTTGTGCGTAGTAGCAATGTGCCCAAGCAGAATGTGATGCACATCGCACAGCTTTTCGTTAATGTGCCTCGGATACAGTCGAGTCCACTTGTTAGTGGTCCCACTATCTAAACGTGGTTACAGTAGCCCTACCGGACTACTCGCTGCGTTCGCTGTACTTGCGGTTCTTTGGTCTTGTTTAATTAAGGTAAAATGCAGCGTTACCACCATTGCAGTCTCATATCGGAATGTTGCATTATTGATGGGACACGACGTGCGAGTCTTCTCCCCTAGATGGAGTCGGGGCCAGTAGGTGCAACTGAAGCAATGGATACGGAGTCGCAGATTACCTCGATACCTGATCCAAGTTCGTTCGCTACCGCCTCCTCGACTGCTAGCGACTTCGCTCGCATCGCCTGGGAGCATGCCAACGAGGTGAATGAGATCTCGGACGAGTGTCTCAAGTATAATGTTGCGGTACACCAATCCATCGTCAACGCCAAACCCTGGACCAACGATCCACACTACTTCAAATCTGTCAAAATTTCCGCCGTCGCTCTCCTCAAGATGCTTATTCATGCCCATTCTGGTGGCGTGTACGAGGTGAGGCACTCGAGCGAAGATGCGCATGTGGTGGTGCTGCTAAGTTCAGTTATTGTTTCATTTGTATTTTCTTTTACTCATTAACGGAATTTGTTTCCTACAACTGACTTGGGTCCATGTAAAATGGAAATACTGTAACAATATTTAATTTGTATTTTAGTTGAAGCACCTGCATTTTTTAAGCGAACTGCCAATGATGACGGAACACAATTCTGTATCACATCGCATGTAGTACTTTGTTTCGTGGAAGGTAGAAATTCTTTCGTTTATTTTGCAGATAATGGGAATACTCATCGGTAAGGTTGCGCACGAGACCATGATTGTTATGGATTCTTTTCCCTTGCCTGTACAGGGAACGGAGACTCGAGTCAATGCGCAGGTAATTTTTTTTGTGCGCTCAGCACCAAGCGCTGAAGTTGTAAGCTACCAGATTACTTTTTCACTTTACAATATACATCTGATTGAGCGTTGAACAGTCCTATTTTATTTTTAAAATTAGGTTACAGATGTTTCTACCACACATTTAGGCATCTTTAGCGTATAGAAAGCGTTGTCTTGTTGATAATGCTAATGGGTTCATTTCAACGGTAGTCTGAAGCCTATGAGTTCATGGCCTTATACACCGAGTTAGTCGCGAAGGTGGGTCGTCACGAAAACGTGCTCGGGTGGTACCACTCTCATCCCGGTTATGGGTGCTGGCTTTCTGGAATCGATGTATCCACCCAGCACACGAATCAAACCTACCAGGAACCTTTCGTCGCCATTGTAATTGATCCGACTAGAACTGTTTCCTATGGAAGAGGTAAGTTGAATAGCTTATCTGTACGCCTTAAAATTGAAATTGTCGGGGTTCAAAAGCCACCTAGATACGAGAAGTATTTCTTAAATGCCACAAAATCGATTGCATCATTCCTACTGCCGATGCGGAATTTCGGTATCGGTGCATCAGAGTTGCATATTAGAGGACTAAGTTGTGACATCAGTTGATTCCATTTACCTAGCGCACTACAAAAACCTATCTGTTTTTCACATTTAGTTAACCTAGGTGCTTTCCGTACCTACCCTGAAGGCTACAAACCGCCAGATGAGGGGCCATCAGAATACCAGTCTATACCCATGGACAAGATTGAGGACTTCGGAGTTCATTGTAAGCGCTACTACTCACTTGAAGTAAGCTACTTTAAATCATCTCTGGAGAAGAACATCATCAACATGTTGTGGAACAAATATTGGGTAAATGCTCTCAATTCTGATAGCACTATTGCTCAATCAAATCACTTGACCGATCTAACAAGAGATCTTGCCGATAAAGTTGAGAACGCTGCAATTAATGTGAGTTTAGATTTTTCCATTTTGATGGCAAGTTTCAGGTATTCTTCCACTGGCGTCTTTCTCGACATTTAGGTCGATCGAATGAATTCCGACAACGGACGACTCCAGGATAGACTAGCCAAATGCACCAAGGATGCAGCTAAAATTTCATTGGAACAAGTTAACGCCATTATTGGGCACATGATCAAAGATGACATCTTCAAGGTTTATTAAAATTGCTTAAAGTTGCATGCTAAACAAGGCTGGTTGAACGCTACGCATTTGTTCATCTCTAAATTAAGTTACGTTAAACAATTGGTTGAAACAAATTCTTGATGAAGTTTACGTGGGAGATATTCGGAGCATAGGAATCTTGGGCCCAGTTTATCGAGACACTGGACTTCCGCTTTTCTTTGCGTGGTCTCCATGCGCTCGATCTGACTACGGTTTAGCCATCAGATGTGTCGCTTACTTCAGACTGTAAATTCTTTTCCTCTTTGTAATATCTCCTTTCTTTTATGCTTCGGAGTACCAGCTTATCTGAATCAGTTATCGGAAGAAGATCTTGATTCTTTACTTGAAGCCTATGAGGAGTAAAGGTATCGAGAGTGGGAACGTACATTGGTATGTCTGACGGCAGTAGTCCTAATAACTTGAGGGAGGGTATGCCCAGGACGGTACCAGAAGCTGACTTAAGGGCCGGATTCTGTGGATTAGTAATGCGTCATTTCGAAGTTGCAGCCTACGTGAGATCCGTACTTGTAGGTTAGGTATATGCCGAACCCTAAATCTTAGAACAAACAGGTGTAGGATCTACCATGTGGATCTGCATCAACCAATGCAAACATAGGCAGCTTCGGATGTTTCTGATGAAGTTTGCATAGGAATGAACGCGTTGCTAGATCTGGATATCCCTTTGACTAAATTGAAGGGAATGTGTACTGAAGATCAAGTACCGTAATGAGAAAGCATGGTTGAAATTCAGCATAAAATTCGCTCAACATAATGGAGTGGAATGTTGCATCCTTTTCAACGATGATTACGAACTTGGCGCAGCATATTATATCTTCAGCTAAATGCGTGAAAAGTCGCAACAAACCATCAATTTCAATAGATGAACAAGGCACTCCGACGCCCTAAAATAGGTTATTTTGCTTCGTGGTTACATTGGCAAATGGAAATGTCTCAATACATTTAAACTCAGAAGGCGTACCTCTCTCGAGCTTTTAAATGAGAAGACGTCTCCCTCTCCATGTATCCGCACGTCTCCATAGGCTATTGACTTAGATGTTGCAACCTAAAATAGATTTAGAGAAATCATACCGTGTTAAGACCAAGCCGATTAACGTTGAGGTATTCACAAGTGCGACATAAAAGTCTATCAATAACATCTTGCTTCATAAATATTCGCGGGTTTTCGTAGTAAATAGACCTAAAAGCATTAGCTTGATGGTTAAATACCTTTTTGTCACAATGGTATGGCTCCTAACTGCCTTATAAATTATTGAAAGAAATAAGGACATTTGTGCTGAAAAATAATTTGAAGTGAAGGACCTCAGTACCGTGTAGTTGTAAGCGGTTATTGCAAAAGTTGAATTTTCTCAGTACGCTAGGACTTAGGCTTGGATTATTTTTTTTATTGCGATTTGTTAGAATCACAAGTAGTAGGAGCACGAAATCCTCGATCCGTGAAAGCACATCCATCTATCAAAATGTCGCGAGAAATTAGTTTTAATGCATCAGTGGTAACAAAAGAGAAGCGGATGTTATCAAAACAGGATTGGCTCATTTTATGTTCTAAAATGAGCGGAGAAAAAAAATATGGAAAACTAGAAGTGTGCATTTGCTGCGGATCTTGATACATTTACGCAATTGACACAGTGAGAGTTAGAAGCACCAATAAACTATTTGCAAAATTATGCAAGCATTTAAAAAATTGCGCTGCTGCTTTAAAAATTTTAAGTCTGATTTCGCTGTTTTAAGGACGGTTTTTAAGATTAAAGACATGTACCGATTGATGAGCTTATTTAGATTCGCATGAAAGTGCAGCATAAGATCGTCCCTCAATTACGGCCTTTTTTATCCTGATGCACTTTGTTTTAGTTCCTTTTGAACAATGATATCAATTCTCAAATTATATCTTGGTGTTATCGTGTCCATGGAACAGTTATTGGGGTATTTTGCCGCCTACCGTAGTGAAAGAGTCAGTTCTAATAACTATTCTTTATTGAAACGCGATCTGACCTTTTTTGAGGTAACTGGTTTTCTACTTTTCAGCCATTAGGAGGAGCTTTTTTTAGGTGTGTTTTCTTTTGTTAATTGAGCTGTAAAGTTAAAGCAGATAGCGCTCTCCAAAACATAAGGCAATTTGAAAATCGACAAAAGGTAAATCATACCTTACAGCAGTTCTATAAACTGCAATTTGAAACCGAACAAATAGAAACTGGTATGGCTGCCTTAATTTTTACTTGCTCCAGCTATTGAAAGGCACTTATTCGAGCACATATTAGTTTCTGAAGAAGTTGAACTGCTTCGGGGTGCCCTTTCAAAAATTAACAGGTTTTGCTGTGTTAAAGACTCATTTTTTAGACGCCATCTGAAACTGCTTAAAAAGCAATATGTTTTTGCCAATTCAATAAAGACAGCTTAAATTCTTTGCCGATTTCTGGTTTATTTAGAAAAAATAACCATTCACTGCTGCTTGATTTTTGCCAATTTGAAATTGACACGTATTTCCAGATAAGATAATTTCATTCGGATTCTTTTTATCGGGTTAAGAATTTGAAAATGTAGCTTAGCCAGGTAATTTGTTGCCCACTATTGACAATGGCTGTTAATTTTTCTTACGTTTGTCATTTTTGCAATTATTTATTCTGAACAGCAATCCATTGTAATTTTGTGATTTAACTGGTCATTTGTAGGGAGAGTGCATGCTCTTATTTGATCTTAAATATTAGTTTCTATACAAACTTTCTGTGCAATTTTATGTTATATAGGGTCCGGTTCATTGGATTTTGTATTTATGTGTTTCTTTGTGTTTCGGATAACATTTTTTCTACTGATTATGTTTAAGTAAAAGAGTATATTAGCATGAATACAGATGGAGTACACATGAGTGGAATGGATCTTGAGCATGGGCATTCATTTTCATCTCGTGTTCCTTGAGGTTTTTAATTTATTTAGTATAAGAACTTCGTGTTCCAAAGAGAGCATAAACGGTTCCCTCTAGCTTGGCGATGCACTTGGCCTATTTCGGCTTTTCTCTCGAGTTGGTTTTGTTAAAAGTTGTGCGCATTGCAAATCTTCTGAGATCCTTTTATTTGGATTCGTGAAATTATAATGTATGGGGCTAAAGAGAAATTAGAGTTTTTCAAGAATAATCACAACGAAGACATTTCACTTAAGCACTCGGTCTGATTTCGTCGATTTACAGTTCTGTGGTGTGGTTGGAAAGAATCCGGAAATTATCCGGAATTTTATATTGCGTAATCTTTAGGTGTTGAGGCGTGTATAGTTTTCATTGATTGCGCTACGACTGAATTATTCAGCCTTTAACTTTGTAGGGCAAAAGGGATGTAATTTGGTGCCCCCAAGTTTTCTTGACACATGACCCGCTTGTCATGGTGAAAATATCAAATTGTGTTGAGCATGCCTAGCAAATGAGTTTAGGAAAGTTCTAAATAAAGCTTTGAAAGGTCCCTGTTATCCTAGCATGCTTAAAATAGACGCTCACACGCACGCACGTGCAGGCGTTTGTGTTCCTCTGCCGAAGCGCTTCTTGCCTTTGCGGATTCCTCACCCTCTGTACGCTGTGCACAAGGCAGAGGAAGCTCCAAAAATAAACGGAGCTAAATCGCTTCGCAGTTGCTTTAATTTGAGGCAGGTTTGGGGGACGAAACAATGTATGGCTTGAACTCACACGCGTGGGCGGGCGCGCACGTCGATTGGACCTAAATATAGCCCGGTGAAGAAGGTTGCGTTATATTTTTGCCCAAATTTGATATGTGCACGCTAACTGACCGATCCTGTAGAGCCAGGCATTCCGATTCGCCGGTGCGCAGGTGCCATCCATCTTGCTGTTATTCTTTGTCAAAAGTTTGGAGAACACATTTGAGCACATTCGAACCTGAATATGCGATTATTATAACGACTCTTCGTCGTTTACTAATTATACTTTATTGCACGCAATCGAACAACAAATGATGAACGGAGAATATGTCCGTAATTTATGACTTGATAGACTGGGAAATTGCTGAGATTAATACTATGCTTCGATGTACTTGGATGCAAGAATGTCTTTTAACGACTCAAAGCGAAGCATTTTGGTGGGGGCATTAATTTCAACCTCGGAATGAGCTTTTTGGGGCTCGGTATTCCTCTCGGAGTGACGTTGAGCCTAAGCAGGTGCCACGGCAAATCCGCGCACATACGTGCTGAATCGGTGAGGAGGGTATAGTTGCTTCAGGTGCCGCCTATTTGTTCATGAGAGCACGTGATTATTACGTAAGAAAATTGCGAAGCTCATAGAGATCAAGCGGTGCCGAATTCGCTAGCACTTTATGCATTGTAGCAAAGTACTTTTGGATAGTTATTTGAAGCTGCAATGAATGATTTACAGAAAAACGTTTGTTCCGGATTTTCTTACATCAAAACGCAGTACACAGCAGACTGTGCACATTTGAGTAAGTAATTTACAATTCTCGTGAGTCGTTTTAGCTGAGGAGGGATTTTGAGTCAGTGAGTTGGAGATTAGAGACTTGGACACTTCATAGTGGCTCTTTTTTATGATCTGCAGCAAATGCATTTCTGATCCACTGTAAAAGACCTTAAAAATACTGATTTTCCTTTATTAGTAAGAGGGATCACAGTAAACTTTGTATTATGAGGTATTGACAATGCTTTCCACAACGTTCACTGGCGACCTTATCATCTCTATAACTATTAATTTCAGCGTGGACAGTCGCCTCCTATTTCTTATCTTGGTTAAAAATCTTGAAAGCATTCTAATTTCTTTGATTAGATTAAAGACATCAACTCTATTCATTCCTGATTTGGTGGCATGACTGCATGACTGTAATACTTTGTTGTTTTTTGACTCCCGGTTTTGATAGGGGTACATGGATGGCCAAATTGGCCTCTCCACATGGGCTGGCCTCTGGGTCACGCCGGTAGCCCCAATTCTTTCTGTTGTTGAATGCATATATATATATATATATATATATATATATATATATATTCCGTCTACGTATTGTCCTTTTTGTCTTCAAAATAGTCTGGGGGCGATAAAGTGACACTATCGGAAGGTGATAATCATTAAGAAAATGACAGATTTTCTCCTTAAATATCAACTTAAATTGCACCAGCCTCCGTCATCAGTGTAAAAATGGCCTGTCGAATGAAAAGTAGGTGAATGTCAATTCCTCCTTTATCTATGTTATTTAGGAAACGTTCGCGTAAATGCGCACTGAGTTGGTCGCTTCAAGTCTATAGGCATGGTAAATTGCGAGTTTGAAAAGGCAATACGAAGCGATGGGTAATAGGCTAATCTCCAAGTTACTCATCACCACAGAGTTTAGTTTGGTCAATTAATTGCCCATTTCACCACAGTCGAAAGAGTTTGGACAGAGTTGTCCTGCCCATCAGCAAAACAGAAAAGAAGTTAATGCCACTCTTAGGGTTCTAAAGTGTATTAATTGTTGCGTGTCATTTTAGCGAGTTTATTCACTTTAATATTCACTTTTAATTATATTTGTGTAGAAAAAAACAAGCAAGAAGTAGATGGAATGTAAAATAAGTCAGAATTCTAAAAAATAAGGGAAAATCTTGATGATGCGCGCGTTGTAGAATTGCAATGGTATCCTTAATTATCGAACTGGTGCGAGCATTCACGTAGGTTGGGGGAAGTGTTAGTGGATTTGCGTGTGATTGAATACTGATTTCCATGAAATTCTGCGCGTGGAATGGCAGGCAGTGACGAAAGGCGAATGCAGAGATACCAAGAGTAAAATATACCAAATGGCTATGTACAAGCAGGTCGGAATTATTGATAGGGCGCGACACCGTAACAAACTCGGGCAAAAGTGAGAGAGAGAGAGAGAGAACAACAGTTTTGACTGTGACAACAAAACATCCGGAAGATTTGAGAAAATCACAAACGTTTTGTGACTTGGGGTGTTACGTGAAGATCAGCCAGACCAACCAATGCTGCTGCCGTAATTAGATCAGTTGATTCGGCTGAAGCTTCGTTCACATCAGCCTCCATTTTTAGGGTAGGCTGCAAACACATCTCGTGAGAAGGAAACCTCATCGATTTTGCTGTCATATCCAGTGGAACGTCGTCTGGAGCAGTACTGACGTCGTCTTCCTCCAAACAGGCTTGTTTAACAAACTTACGCGGATTGATTTGTTGACCGCTGGTACCTACACCTATGACCAGTTCTGTCTCAGGCCAAGAGCTTGGCTTATTTTTACTGTCCAACTTTCCTGATGAGCGCTTACACTGGTCTGGTGTATTTGTGGATATGAATTTTGCAATAACTGGCAAAAGTGAAGGCTCTTCCTCCTCCCCACTCGGCAGCCAGGCATCAGCAGGCGTGACGGAGATTTCAATCGCAGAGAGAGACTTCCAGTAAGGGGTGTGGAAGCGAGATACTTGCTTTAAGGTCTCAAGTGCAGCAGGATGGGGCTCTCTAGTTTTTTCCCGATCCGACAGTCGATATAAAAGCGGGGCATCTTGTAGACCAGTAGTTCTTTCATAGGTTGACCGTAACAGTGCCCGTATACACGCTTCGGTACAATCGCAGAGACTGCTCAGCTCATAACCTCCTTCTAAGCAGAGGGCAAGACGACCACCAGCAATGTCTTGATTTGTCAGCAGCCGCGTCATCCACCCGAAAGCTGCTGGACTTACATTATATCCACCTAAATTTGCTGGATGTCCTGGAGCTGCATCAAAGCCGGACGAGACCAAAATCATGTCAGGTTTAAACTCCTGCGCTACCGGCAAAACTATATACCTGAAAGCAGCAAGATATTCTGCATCTGCCATCGTAATACCACTTGGCCAGGCGATATTGATAGTAAAGCCCACACCCATCCCCACACCAATTTCTTCCGGTGCTCCGGTTCCCGGAAAGAATGCTCCGTCGTCGTAGCGGTGCAATGATATATATAGCACGGTTGGATCTGCATAAAACACTGTCTGCGTCCCATTCCCATGGTGCACATCCCAGTCAATGATCATAATCTTAGTTATCTGGGGATGTTCATTGGTCCTTTCAGCGGTTTCAGATTTTTCGAGGACTGGTAGTCCGAAAGAGTTGTATGCGTTGGTGGGCGGAGAAGCGGAAAGGTTTGGTACGCCACTGCCGCTCTCCTCAAGAGGAACCATAGCACGCACTAGTTGAGCTCGTCTGGCCGCTACAGCGACGGAGTTGAAGTAGCAAAAGCCCATGGCCTGGCCAGGTTCAGCGTGATGACCGGGTGGGCGGACGAGAGCGAAGCCGTTGGGAGCTTGCTGAAGAATAACTCGGCAGGCGAGGTCGATGACGCAGCCGGCAGCAAGGCGTGCAGCATGCGCAGTGTGACCGGCGGTATGCCAAGCAGTGTCCGAGTCTACTCCAATGCCTCCACAGGGCAGTCGGCAGAGGCGTACGGTGGCCAGCAGCGAGGGGTCAATGCGCGATCGGCTGGCAGGATTACTGCCGAATAGTACGGTGTACACATCCCGGTGAGCCAACTGCAGCTCCGTTAGCGCTGCCCGCCGGCCCGGCTGATGCTGACATTCCGCAGCGAGGCCTGAAGACTGAAATTTTCATTATGCGAATTGAACTGCAACCAGCGTTTGGTGTGAATATTTCAGCATTTTATAGAAGTGGCCCAGAAAGCCGTTTCTTTGACTTCGTGACTGTTTGACTTAGGCTTGAACGTGGAGCCACTTTTAACTTCAAATGCTCCATAAACTGAATTTGCTTGCATTTTAACTTAAGCATTTACCTAATCACTTTGCATTTGGGAGAATCATTCTTAAAGCATCTTTAGAGCCAATTGCTTACCTGATACCCTTATCTATCATATTTAGCACACAATCGTACCTATCTTACCTTCCAAGGTAATGTAATGTTAAATAGCTTGTACTTTGGAAACCAATGACTTAAAAGTGCTTTGAGCCTTTATTAAATTGTAGCTCATTCGCTTCGGCCATTTGTCTAACTTAAACGCCCACAATCACAGGCTACCCAAAGTGTTCAGATAGCATACCCTCTTCATGCGGTCTCAATTCTGAAACACTCAGTGGAGGTCCCCGTGGATGCTTTTCTAAAGCGGTTGCTGTATACCGTTCTGTGGGCTAAAAATGGCAACAATGGTCTACCTCAGATGAACACAGGCTAGGTAATCCTGAGCTTAAACGGTGACTGCAGGTCTTGAAATTCACCACGATCAAAAAAAAACAACGCAAAACCTTTACACACTCCTTTCATGGAATATTTCAGTCCTGGCTAGGAAGCAACATAACCCCAAGGGGTAAAAACGGGTGAGAAATGCTGTCTTCGATGCTCTAAATATTGTAGCTCATCTAAAAATACCTAGCTTTCTGTTAGAATACCATCACCATCTGACGATTTGATGCTACCATCAGCACGTTGGTAGATTTAGGCATGCATTGTGATAATTTGCAAGAATTGCTTGTGTTCCTTTATTTCGAAATTACATATGGCCCCAGGAATACTTGCTACCATTAAAGTTCAATGCATTTTCTATTGAATACATGCCAAAGGAGAAGCAAATCATATCTCCCCTGGCTTCACCAAGCAGCCTCGCATGCACAGCCTTGCCAAGGATTGAGAAGTCGCGTAGTGTTCAAAGACGCCGAGTGCCGACCATCGCCTCGATCTCGGATCGTATCTCAAGTTGTTTAACCACATCAGCCAGCATGATTGCTTTAGATGACATACACCAGCTGAATATCAAGAGGATTGGAAGCACTTTGCGCACTTTTGAGTAAAGCATCGAGGCCGAATTATCTATCTTTACTGTCCTTTTGTATTTTGTAGCTCTTACTTTTATATTAAATATAGAACCAGTAGACAGACATCCTACCTTTTTGCTAACATTTACCTTGGACTAACACGCAACCCACCGCATTATTCTTCCCGCATGTGTGAATAATGTGGGTGAATTTTAAAGTTCATTTAATGAGCTTTAAAACACACGTTGTACGATCAGTTAATTTAGTACCTGGATCTGGCTTTTCTACCCATCAAAGGAGTTTTGCGCTCCCTGGAATGAAGTTGTCAAATGTGCACAAATAGACCGCCACCTATCATGAAGCTTCTAAACATGTTTATTCCCAAAACGAAAAGCAAATTTAAACACTTTTTTGAAGAATTTGCATAAGAAAAGTGGCACGCGTGTTCTTAAGTCCTTAAAAACAAGCTTATTTGAAGACTTTGCTACAACAACCTTCACTTGAGGGCCATTAACGTTATTGCTTCCTGAATTTGAATGTATTCTCCAGCAAGCGTGGTGGATTCTCCTATCATTCGAAGAGGCTTTCGCGAACAAACTAATGCAAATTCGGAAGCGTCAAATGTATTGACTCTAACGCCTCCTATTTCAGCTAATGCTCGTAAAGTGCGCTCAAGACCTCTGACGATGGAGGGATCTCACAACCTTCCCATTTCAACCTTGTGACACTTGAAGCCATCCAGAAAGGCTATCTATAGAAAATGAGATGAGAGAATAGTGCACTTACACGCAATGGCAACTGCTTAAATAATTTGCAATGTGACAAATGAATGCGCACTATTTGTCACGCATGAATGTAACCTAAGTTACCATTGTTCAAGGTTATTGTGTTTATGGCTTTTTATTCAAAGGGTTATGAACTGGTAGGGAAACGAGAACGCATCCATGAAAACCGTAAATAGAGCGCTCGGACATTGCTTTGCCAAATTGGGCTATTTTTGGTAGCAGCATACTTTGTCCAATGAAAAGTTTTCATGCCCCGTTAATCTAGCCAGGCATCGGTCAATGCTGCAACCTCTGACTGCCCCTGCGTGTACGCATTCACACAAACGGGAATGCTACAGGAATGCCTGCAGATTGTGGACTTCTTTCGATTGCTTCACAAGACATGCTTTTTGCTCCATTAAGCTGGGAAGGCCTAACAACACGACCTTTAGTGGGGCGGGGAGGGAGGGTAGATTACATAGTTAGTATTTTTATTGTCTCCGAGGGTCTCTGAGGCCCAAGAGATTAAATTAATGATCGCGAAAACAGATAGAATTCATTCTGTGAACTTCTGCAGGAAAGGTGAGATAGCAGTGATCAGTAGATCTTAACTGCAACCACTAAAAACAATGCTGAGTGAACAGAAACGCTAAGGGGAAATTGGGAAACATTGAGGGCAAATAATCATGACAGATTTGTGGCGTATACTAAGCGGATATGAGTAGAGCAATCCGAAAGGGCTTGATCCTTAGTTGATTTCTTTAAAAATTGCTTGCATGGAAAGAGCTCGAAACGTCCGTAAAAATTGATTTGCCTGGTGGAAGTATCGACTACGAATCAGTTTATAGTGGCTTTGGTTTGACAAATACATTAGAATTTTTATATTACATGAAGGTGTCCAATAAAAAAGAAACAAACCAAAGATTTAGAAAGCAATAGACAAAGTAAATCGTGAAAAAAGGGAGAAAGTGATTATATCTATTCATTCTGAGATGCCAACTCTTTGACTACCTAATACCAGGTCCCTTAGTGCCTAACGTGCAACCACTGATTTCAATGAACAATAAACCCCAAATGCTCTTCTGCATACAGTTCAGATGTAGCGCTTTGTGAAGATGTTGACACACCATCGAGAAGGAACGATCGCAAATTTACAGCCTCTGAGACGGAGCGCACGTCCGCACGTTGTTGCGCTGACCCACTGCGTGACGTGAGGCCGCCATAGTTCAAACTCCAATTCCTCGCTTGTTAACGAACATGAGTGGAAAATTTCAAGGGTGGCCATTTTGTATTCACTTTTGTACCCATTCCCACTGGAGGTGATGATTCCAGTTTGAATGCATAACACTTAGCCAACTACCTTGGGACGAGGTGAAAATGAGTTTCGAAATAAAACCAAAATCTCCTATAGCGCAAACAGAGCCACTCTGTATACGCATGCAAAATGTTTCAGGTAGTCTCCAACTTCGGCGATTTTGTGACGTTCCGTGCAGCAAGAAATAAAATTAAGGCCTCACCTCCAGCTCTCTTACATGAAAAGATGGCTTTTGAATGTGCCCTTAAAATTCACTCTATTGACGTATTTAAAAAGTTGATTCCCAAATCATTTCGGTTTTGCTAGGGAGTGAAGTTCTTCATTGTTGCGGGTTTAAATATTCCTATCTGGCAAGATACCATCCATTATTAATTTTGTATTGACAAGTGATATTTTATGGATGTGGAAAAGATTGATTTGACAACCGATGCATGTATAGGATTTATTTTCTAGACATTTGATAATTTATATGCCTTTTAATCTGCATTCTCACATCTGCCATGAGTCATTTCACTTAGACGTATAACCTTTGCCCCAGACCTTAGGTGGTGTGGCCCAAATTGCACATTTGAGCTCTGTTTAGGGCTATATCTCTGATTGTCAGTTCACGGAGATCTCCAAGAAGCAGTAATCCCGGCCGCCGACATCTGCATAAAAGGCCGCCTTTCCTAGGATGCCCAACGCTACATAGCTGAGACACGTCTGATGGGTCCTAGTTGTTAAGGTATGGGAAATGGCAATTGGCAAATACAAGAGAAGCGTCAATGGAAATGCGAGCACCTGCCTTACCTGTATTCTTTGCCAAATTGCGACCAGACGCGAAGGGTTCTCTGGGTGATTGGCGTCAATCTGGCAGGTGCATCTATGCGCCAACATGCCAACGTCGTAGGCTAAAACCGTTGTGAACTCGGTGCTCTGCTCAAAAGGAAACATAAATCATGTCTGTCTAGCTGAACCGCCTTGAGAGAAAGTGAAAAAGCATTAGTAATGATTTGCTTATAGGTTCGTCTGATATGCTGTAAGGTGTTATTATAATCTGATCAGCCATGATAGTGTCCTTGGCCAATTCCTCAGAAGGCAGCTAAGTACTGATCCTTTGTTGTTTTGAGTTCGAACATGTTCCGGAGATGTTACCGTTTTTGAGGAGCAAAGTCGTAGAAGAGATCACAAGCCGGCAACAAAATCAAATCATTCCTCGTATTTAGTGGATAGATAAATGCGTCTGCTTAAATAAGCTTCAATAGAACGGGAACGGTATATGTATTTAGTTACCACACCAATTATGTTCCCTGAGTTGAGACTCATGAACAGTGGAGAAAATCCTAGATTCTGCATGCTACATTATACTTAATCGAAATTAACGACACCAAAATAAAGCCTTCTTATTAATTGTCTCCTAATTCATTTAGTAAAGGGTGTAGTAGGCGGTAGAATCATTAAATGCCCAAAGTATTGTCCCAGAATAGAAAAATCATTTTTTAAAGAAAAGTAACGCGAATACATCATTAACGCCGATACAAAATGAAGATAATGGTAAAGGATATGCAATAAGTGGGTCTTAAATTGAGACTTTAATGACGTTGAAATACGGCGACCCATTTGCTAACTGATAACATTACTTACTTTATAAGGATACTGCCGATGAGTGACATGAATGAGCAAATCAAGAGAATAAAGCTAAACGAGATACTTTGGAAGCATCTCTTTGGCTGATGTTGATATTCATGATCAGCACCTTTTTGAAAGCACAGGCGTTTACAACGGATGCAAATGCACGTTACAGTTCTGCAATCAAGTCGTGTAAAATTGGTCTTCTACTTGGTAAAACATCATCCAGTCAGACAAAAATGCCGTTTTCTGCTCTATGCGACACTCGAAGCACTTAACGCAAGACAATGCACATCTGTGGGGTTTCAGAAGGGGCCCATCAAATCAATTATCTGGAATTGTATCCTCAGTGTAGATGTAGTCTCTGTGGTCTATAACAATCACACTTGATAAAGCCCAAAGCAAATATCAGCGTGACTTTATGCTATTAAACTAGCAGGCATCATAGTATCACAATACGGTGTGGCTAAGGTTAGTGGGTCCGTCGTTTAGTTTAGAAAAAGTAGAGAACTATCATGCTCAAACAATTCCAAACAGTTGACAAATTTTATGCAGGTAGAGACTTTAAACAGCTATTCCGCTTAATATGACTGAGAAGCTGCCCTTCGAAACTTATGTGCAATTTGACCTGACGACTAAGGCAACAGAACAAAGCCCCCACGATAGGAGGAAGTATGCACGATGTTGAATTTATTTTGGTTCTTTTTCTTGACCCACATATTGCTATTTTGCTTGAGAGGAATTATAGGCATTTTATGGGCTCTCTTATGGATTAAGGCAATGTCAAGTTATGCGCTTACACTTTACACCAGATTGAATTACATCTAAATTGGGAAGTCGCACTAGAAAAACCCTAAAAAATTCATCGAAAATTCGAGCCAAAATTTGCCTGTTCAAAAGGCTCATGTTCATGCATTAACTACCTTACTCCATGGACGAACTAGCTTATGGTAAACTAGAGCCTCGCTCGGTGCATTGGTAGAGTGGTTGGGAAAAGGGACGATTCTAACAGAAGGTGGCGAGATTTATGCTGCATTTGATAATTTACCGCTGGAATCTCCGTCGTAGGTCGCCTTGCCAGTGTTACCACCGGACTTGAGGCGGTTCTCTCAAGTAGAGAGCCTCCCTTAAGGTAGAATGGGTCGCACACATTGCCACCTGCAGACGAATACGAGGAACGCTCGCTGTTTGGCGATTCACTCCTGTAAGGTATACAAAGTCCTTCATTAACGTGATGCCCATTGTCTCCCACTTTTCAGGCAGTCGCCTTTTGTGTGTTTAAATTGCGAGACATTTTTAGGACGCCTCGAACATTACTTACTAATAAGACGAACTTTCCAAACGATTACTTCTTACTTACAGATCGGCAAATTAAGTCTAAAAAATGAGACTGCAACTTGGTAGGGTAGGCGTGATTCCTTGCATCGGCTAATTATCAACTGCGGTGTCTTTTGAAATATATTCTGTGTTATTTTCAGAAATTGTACTGGGTATATTTGTCTTAAGGATAAACTATAAGTTAAGAAGAGTTGATTGCGTTCCTGCATTTACGAACTATACAATTTCCTTATGCCAACTACACCGTACATCGCATACTACTCCTACACCTTACAAGTACTTTGAGCTAGACTATAAAAACTCACTTTTCAAGCAGTTTTCTGCGCAACTGTTGCATGATCTTGCTGCGTTGTTCATCCTCCGAGAGACTGGCGCTTGTGACGGTTTTACTGAACGACTTCAAGGTCGAGGTTGACGTCAAAGCGGCAGCCTCCATGGCCATCGCTGATGCGGCGGATAGCAGTCCAACGCCCATCCCACTGGCTGATCCACTCTCGATGAGACTACCTCCAGGAGCTCCCTCACAACTCGTAGAACCTCCAAAGTTTCCGCGAGCCATATTTCCTGTCAGACGAATCGGCGCAGATCGAGTGCGACTAAGAAGCCCAGAAACTTGCTTACATCGACGATTTGGTCCTTGGCCTGACTGCTGTCTGCCTCTCCCAGGTTCACATAACTCTACACTTTCTTTGGATAAACTTATTGACTGGTCCGTATTCTTTGGACTTCCTCCTCGGCTGTTCTTACTTTTCTCTTGTTTCATATATTCACGGACTAAACTAAGATAATTTTGTGTTGCCTTCAGCAATCCTCCACTCATAGCAACTGGATTAGTAGCCAATGAGGCAAGAAATTCCTGAACAGCTTCGCTATCGTCGTTATGTTGTGGTGACTTTGACATGGTCTGTCGTGTCTCACTCATATCCACATCAATAGTATCAATCTTCATGCTGGTGGTAGCCGTACGAGAATCAACCTCGCTGGCCACCTCCATTGGCGTATTGTCACTTTCTTCGGAATGCTTCGGTAGTTCCTTATTCTCCAGTGTGAGCTGCGAGAGAGTAGGTAATGGTCGAGAAGAAGCTTTGTGAAGTCCCAAGCACTGCCCAACATCTCCAGCCTCACTAATACTCCGCGAACCGCGTGTATGGTGCGCAAAATAAGGGGCGGAGCTCGCAACAGCCGCAGCAACAGCTAGAGGATTAACACTTCTCCTATCGTTCCGATTGGTCTTATGCTTTAATGCCCCACTGCTACCACGTAATTTAAGGCTAGGCTCCGAAAGAGTTTTACGAAGCAACACTGATGTGTTCCTGGGTGCCACCATCGAAGTATCAATATTAAAGCGTATTTCCTGTCCTGCGGATAGTGCGATGAAAACCCAAGGTGGCAAATTGCCTAACTGCTTTCCGGTGTCCGCAGGGAAGGCTGATCGCTGTCCAGCAGCGAGTTGGCCTGCCGTGTGCATCACCTGTGGGACCCCATAACTATTGGGAAAACTGGTATCAGAGTCGGTAGGGTAGTAGTCCCGATGGTTGGAGCAGGCCGTCGTCGGGTGGCCCCGATCCTCGTCTAATTCCATTGATGGAGATACTAACGACGCCGTCCCAGAACCAGTGGTCGCACTCTCCTTGCTTCTTCTCTTGTTAAGCACGCAGTCTTTGAGCCGTTGTCTCACATGCGTTGAAACATGAGACTTTGAAGTTGTTGTAGCAACCGTACTGGTACTACCAGAAGGTGTAGCTGGTGCAATCATGGTCTGCTGCTTGCCCACGGAGCCTGTATAAGATGATCCTGAGCTTTGTTGGCTAGAGCCGGATGTAGATTTTATGTGATCGATGGAGGTGGTTGCATTTGCGGTAGTGGAGGCGAAGGCTGAATGCCTTCGATGATCCGGTGTGAGCCCGAGAATTTGAACTGGTAAATTTTCAGAATGGTTGAGAGCAGCGGCCACGCGATCGTAGATAGAATTACCTGACCTGAGAGAATTGACAGGCATTCTGGAGCCCGAGTCACGATCAATAGGCACCGAGGCACCAATGGCCGCCTCCAACACCTCCTTTCGGTGCTGCTTGGGGGCAATCAATTCGCTCAGTGAGGAGGAACGCTCATATTCTTGAGAGAACTGTTTGTGAGTTAGAGGCTGTCGAGCTGAAGCTGGCTCGTATTTGCTTGCCGGTTGCTGGCATAATGCAGTCGGAATTCGTTCAATGGAGCTCGTTTTCCTTTGACGGTGAAAGTTTTTTGACTCGTTAACTTGCATGAGTATTTGCTACAATTATAGTGAGTTTGAAGTCCATTTCAACCCTGGACAGCTTCCACCTCACCTTCAAATACGCTTTTGAACAGCACAAAGTCAGCTTTTAAACGCACAGTGAGCTATGCCCTCCTAAAATGGGATATATGCGTAGGCACAGAACTGCCAATAGCTGCTTACGCGCGGACGACAAGCAAGAAAATAGCATGCACAGTGGCTAAAGACAAGCTCGATTTCTGATTGGTAATTGCGTAATGTAAGGCCGTTTTGAACGCTCTATTGCGTAGCAGCGACCTTGGCATATGTGGGCTAAAAATATCCCCATGAAGGCTTCAGCAACTGGTTGTTTAAGCAGCCTTCATACAAAATGTTGCAAAGGCATTCTTTCGTTCATTGTTCCACCTCTGCGTAATGGCTATTAGTGTAGTCGCAACGTAAAGTCGTATGATGGAGAAAAGGGAAGTGTAGTAAGTGCTGTAAGCGAATAAACGGGAGGATTAAATTAAACATTAAAACTGGAATAATTGATGGGACGAAGAGGTGACAAACATCTTAGAATTTGCGCATGTGGTTCGACAGGTGGACCGGTGAAATCTTTCACTTTTCAATCTGCCTTGGTACCTCACAAAGGAACGCTGTCAAACACGTGATATTAATGCTTCCTGTGGGATGCATGGACATTTTTAATGCGTCAGTAACGCCAAATCAATGTGCTAAGATTTGGGATAGTTTTGGTTTTAATGCACTTAGAAACCGCAATCTTAAGTCAGGCAATTCAGCTAAAAATAAAATTTATGGTCTAAAAGCATCATTTCGGCGGCATTGTCATCTGCGTAGACCTTTGTGAAGAATGCGCGAAACGATATCAAACGCTAGATGCAAAATAGTGAAGTAGTCATTGGAGGCCTGGTAAGGAGCGCCGGAGGAAAACATTCCACGAGTTTACTGCACGCACAATTTCCCAACCAGAAAATATCGGTTCGGATAGGTTTACTGCACAAGATACAATATCCTTGTGAAACACGAATAATGCAAGGAAAGAGACTTAATTAGGGATTAATTTCTAGTGCTAGAGGAGCTAACATGATTAAAAGTTATAAGAAAATGTTGCTTTTTTTTGTAATTTAAATTGCAATTCCCTGCTACCTATAGAGGATGCCGTAATATTAAGTGGAACTCGAGAAAAGAGACTTTTTGATGCATTTTGACGCCGATTACCTGTTAAATGAGTTTAAGGGATACTTTTTATTTTGGGATGCATTGAGCATGACATTTACCAAAATATTTGGGTTAGAAGATCTGAGCGAACCTTCTCTGAGTACTGCCCCGTTTGTAAACAGTATAGCTGTAGGAATGGAGATTTCCATCGTAAAAATAAATTTAATTTGCTCAAATTGCCATACTAGTTCTTACCAAGGTATGCTGGTCGATTGCACGTCAAACTTACAGAATGAGAGACTTGGGTCAGAACGTGTTGGGAACTTTCAGATTTGCTCTTAGCAGTGGACACGTTACAAAACTAAATTCACCCTCGTCACAATTGAGCTTGGCTCCACCTGATTTATGGAGTTGGTCGCAGGCAATAGGAATGCCAGTTTGTATAGCTTGCTATTTGTGCAAAAAATGCAAAAACGATGCTTCGTAGCAAAATACAGAACAGAAACAGTTGTGCAATGTAGCCGTGGCCAGAAGTGAAGTCTGTGTCCACACCCATAGCTAAAAGGGTCGGCCGTCTAACGCCCTAACGACTTCTTTTTATTTCACGAATGTAAAGTTCTTTCCGCTTGAATAGCCCGATGGTTCAACACTGCAACATTAGGAGATGACGTCTGCTAACTGATGTTATGTTATTTCAAGTCAAAGGCATTCAGTAGATGTTGGATGTTATTCTCATAGAATGCTTGAAACAAGGGAAGTAAATGTTACCTACAAATCCTTTTGCACGTCTCGAATGCCAAAATTCTGCATTACCTTGCAAATCCAATCAATCTCCTATTCACGATTTTTCCATTCGGTTTTATTTTACCCAGAATACAGCAATTTTGCATAACCATTGGCTTTGATAATTTTCTATTAAAACCCACAGATTTCAACAATTATTTCAACGGGAGCTAATACGTCAAAAGCTTCCCCCAGGGGGAATCCAATCTTCCCTGCATAAGGTTCCCACAAATAAGCTTGTGAACAATGATGAGCTCCCAAAACACTCTGTCTGGGATTATGTTGGTGATGGCTTCCCAAAACAACCCCCATTTCATGGGGTTCATGGATAATTACGGGAAAGTTTACGAAGCACTATCAGATTGGTTGGTATAGAAGAGTTATGACGGCTTGACAACAAGCAGGAATCCAATCCAATTAATTATTCCATAAACCCATTTGTACTTTACTTGTTATTAATAAAAGTACTGGTGTGTGAATAAATAAGCTGGATCAATCCATGGTTTTGGCCGGTATCTCAAGCTGTAGCCAAGTAATATTGCAGGAAGCAATAAAACACAATTTTCTGTCTGTGGTCGTCGATCCCATTCGTGAAAACTGCAACGCTGAGTATCAAATGGATTCAAATGTGCGTTGCGAGCATTTAAATTCCTCATTATTTTCCTTCGGTTTCTTTCGCTTATTTTTCCAAGTGGGGGGGTTGCCTAGGGCCAATCTTTCCAAGTATTTTAAAAATGGCTCATCGCAAAGTGTTCCACTTCCTCCCCTACTATCTGAAACACCATTTGAAAAGTCTCCATAAATAGGCCAGACATCCCCATTGGCAAAGCATTACTAGCACATAATGCTAAACTATTTAATACGCTTGGAAATATTCGATGCAAAAAGTTAATCTAAAGTTTGATAAAAAACGCATATTAGCTATTGAAAATAGAAGAGAAGAGGTGTCCCATGGCAGACGCGAATTTGTGTGCCAAAATCCTTGTACCGGTTACCAATGAATTTTGCTGTCGAACTTCATAGGCAAGTGTTTTTACAAATGATGTCGTTCGTGAAACACTTTCTCAACCTTTCGGTGAATGTGTTTCAGATGTCCTCGGATTCGCACTTCTCATGAAACGGCACTTTAAGGAAATCTGAGGGATTGAAAACAACCTTTCAAGTATATGGAAGAACTAACGGATTGAGCATGAGGTGGAATTTGCATTGTTTGTCTAGTCCCGAAGTAATTACTTATGCTCTTTCTGTGTTTGGAATAATATCAACCACCCATTTTGGTAATTTAGCGGGTCCTGTACCTAACTTACGCAAAAGACAACAAACTAAGTTCTTCGAATTAGCAGTGAAAGTTGAATTTCTCATGGCCGGCAATTTAATCGAAATTTTTTTACCAAATGCGCAAGCAAATCCGATCGAATCCGAGCTTGATTGCGGCAACCATCAAACGGTCTTCATTTGTCTTTCCTTTTTCGTTCAACGCAGGCAGCTAAAATTGGAAGCTATGGTGCAATACTTTTGCGTAGGTGAACCCCACCAATCACAAATTGCATCAAGGTGATGTATTTGCTGAGGAATGTTTAGTACTTTCCCAGTGTACACTTAAGAATTAGCACAAGTGAATGCCTTGGCAGTGATACAGCCCTCACCTAATTTAAATTCACAATTGCCGTCCATTCACTGCAAAGCCACTTGTTTTTCAGGCAGCCCTTTCCTCGCTCTTAATGAACCGATTTTCCAACACAAAACTCCATTCCAAAGCCGATTCATCTCTCTATAATCGCTTGTGTGTAAGCGCTTGCCTCATCCTTTTCCAAACATCTTTTTGTCTGTATTAATTATGAGAGAAACGGAAGGATTCCTTTGGGCATGAAAGAATATACGCCAGCCATTTCCTATTCTCGATTTTATGACACACATTTACAGTGAATTCTTCTGTTTTTGATAATACGGTGCCCCACATAGCCTTAAGCTATCTATAAATAAACATTTATTAATGGGCGTACTCGCTTCCATGCCTAGTCGCCTGTCCGTATTGGCTGCCCTACCTCTTTCCTTAGCACAAGCACCCATAGTCAGGCATGCAACCAGTAACTATGCGAGTTCTATTGTAATAATTTGTTTCTTCTGACCGTCGGTTCCGGTTTCGGTGGCTTGTGTAGCCATATTGCCTTAGTTGAGTGGACTGGCCTGCAGGCAATGCCAACAGCCTCATTCTGTTCTAGTATTATGCCTTCTTTTGCCATCGAGAAGTCATAGGACGCTACGCTTGTAGTTGTCGTCGCCTAGGATGCTGCATGTTCAATGCACTTTCCACGAGCCCACGTCCTTTTGCCGCCGGATTAAGACTGGTCAATACCCTCTTGGTAAAGTTGTTAATTTAAGGCATTGACCATTGCCTTATGTCTAAATTCAATAAAGCCAAAAATACGTCGGTGTTTTTAACGCTTCAGCTTCTAGTTGTTTCCTTAAACCACTTGCGGCTCAACAGAGTTGCCTCCAGTTTATCGTACGAACCCTAATATGTAACTACTGCGCCAGCGTTTCGAAACCATGGAATTATTACCTTTTGGATAAAGCGACCAAGTCATATAATCAGTGGATAGCTTTGGAGAAGATGTATCTCGCTGAGCTTTTCCCCTCCACTTATATCTACTAGTCCATGGATTTGTACGCGGTACATCATAACAAATAAAATATCATTAATTAAAATTATGCTTGATTTGAGCACCCCACTTAGATTATGTGTAGCACTTTGTTTGTTTGAACTGCCGGTTTTGGTCAGGGACACAGAGGTGGCCATGTCAGCAGCTTGCTTCCCTCTGTTCGTTGAATATATATGCTCTACGCTAGTATTCTACCTTCTTTTGCCTTCGAGGGAGCCTTGGAACGCTACATTAAGTACTTCGAAAATTCAAATATGGTCTTGTAAAACAGTCAGCCAAACAATTGAGGTCAATCAAAATAAGGAAATATCCACGAGTTCTCGCTCTCATTGCTATAATTTGTGACATGCTGGCTTCATTTGAATTTTACAAATCGTGAGTCTGAAAGCTCAACTTTGCCACCGATATGTGCGGTGACAACCCACTACCACGAGCAAAATTCGGCGTTTTACGAAAATAACATCTAATGTCAAGGGAAGATTACTTTTTAAGGCAAAACACCGTAAGACAAAACGCAATAAATTGTTAAATAATCTTCCTGTTACCTATAGCTATTTATCAAGTAGAAATTAGTCAAGCTACACGGCTTAGGTGTTCCTGATTAAGTTTTCAGTAAAAGTAAACAACCCAATACTTTAGATAACAAGCAAAAAATTATCGTAAAAGGGAACCATATGCCTGGTCTTCTACAAAGATGTTATAACAGCTCATATTCCAAGTTGGAAAAGTTGGCGGTAACTTTGGGGCGAATTGTGTGTTCGCGATAAGGAGGGGTGCAAGCATGGATGCGACGTCTGCCGCTGATCGGTTGGCATCTGGACATCGCCAGTTCTACACACTGCCCAAGATACCTGACCTCTCAAATGTTGACTCGGCGATCTATCGTATTTTGTCAAACAACACGAGATCAAGCATATCTGAAGGTCACAATGAAGTGGACAATCAAGGATTTGAAAATATTGAAGACTTCTTTGATTACATAAATCGAAGTGTCATTGGATATAATAAGGTGTTCACTAGTGTGTTTGGCGATCGACGAGGTATGAGATAAGGACTGGCTTATGCTAGTGTCTTGTCGAGAAATGTTTCGCTGCCCTTTATAACTGTTCGTAAATGCTCTTTTGAAGGGCCAAGGTTTCTTTAGACATTTTAGGCGGGCAAGTATGTAGTAATAAGCGTATTCGTATGCACGTTTATCACAAGGCAGAAATGGTTACTATTGCGACTTGGTTCTAATTCTTACCTTTTGTCATTTTCATAAGGCAGTCTCCTTCTTTGTTTTAGTAATATACTGTGACTACATCGCTTCGGGTCGTTCACTATCATTCATTGAGGATTTCATTTACAACGAAGTACTTCCTGATTATGGGAACACGCACACCATGACCAGCGTGACATCTTTGCAAACAACTATGTATCGTCACGAAGCGAAAGATATAGTTAGAAATGCCGTTCGCGCCAGCGATTATGATGCAGTTTTCTTTGTCGGGAGTGGCTGCACTGGTGCTGTGCATAAGCTTATTCACAATCTCCATCTTGAAAAACCACCAATTGTTATAACAGGGCCTTTCGAACATCATTCAAACATGCTTCCTTGGAGACACTTGGCAGCTAAAATAGTTCGCCTCAATACGAATAAGTGTGGAAATGTGTCTATCCATCATTTGGAGGAGGTCCTTTCGGTGAGCATTTGAGACTTTAAAGAAGACTTGGAAGTTGTTGTAACAGCTATCTTGTTATCATAGACAGAAAGGAGGAGAGCAAATGAACTAGACTGCTCCTTGATAGTATGCTTGGCAGCAGCGTCTAATGTTACAGGCATACTGGTGGATGTCGACAAATTTTCTGCTCTGGTTCATCGGCATGGCGGCCTTGTCTTTTGGGATTATGCCACTGCTGCACCCTACGTAAAAATCGACATGAACCCCATTGTTTCTGGGTAAGGCTTTTATTTGCAATTGTATGAGATTTGATAATGTGCTTCACTTAACCATTCCTCTAGACCAAGTCACGGCCTTGTGTACAAGGATGCTGTGTACTTTTCGATGCACAAGTTTGTCGGTGGCGTCCAAACACCGGGTGTGCTTATAGCAAAGAAGATTTTGTTCAAGGCGGGCGAAAGGCATCCTGATGGTTGCGGTGGCGGTAGCGTTTGCTTTGTTCGTAGAAATCACCAAGTCTACCTTAAGGTAAATCTAATTTTGTGGATACTTTTTTGGGAATCCGTTTTTGCAGCATTTCCAACGGTTGTTCCAGCATTTGATTGGGCTAAACCATGCATTTAACTTAAAAGCTTCTCTTTGCTGTACTCCTCATCTAAGAATGGCTGTTCCTTCTAGGATGTGGAGGAACGTGAGGAAGGTGGGACTCCCGCGATTGTTGAGTCAATCCGCGCCGGTCTGGTGATGCAGCTGAAGGAGGCTGTTACTCCCGAAGTCATAGTCTCTCGGGAAGAAGATATTGTCAAGTTTGTATTTTTTTGTTCATATTTTACTGCTTTTTTTTGAAAAGATAGCAAGTTAAACGATATGAGGGCCTGTTTTAAGTATCACTTTCTTCCTGAGAAAATAATTCCAGCCTAGGAATTATCGCCACTACACGTATGTGTGATAATGGTATGTAATGAAGTTCTCATTCAATTATCGATGCGGAGATGTTAGCAGGCGCAATCAGGTAAAGGATTTCAGAGGTATCGCGTTCATATCGTCCATTAGTTTGCATTCTTATTACCTTTTTAACCACGGGGTGCTTATCCTCTCTAATTATTAATTGTGGTCGAAATAGCGACTAGTGTCAGGCGAAGTTAGAAAAAACTGGTATTATGAATACATTGTTTGTATGAAATAACTGTAAACCTGACTGGCTATTGACATTCAGACGTGCCTGGATACGTTTTAAGTCAAGTCCCAACCTTCTGGTGCTGGGCGGAGATGAGGCGCCCCGACTGCCCATCTTTTCCGTAGTAGTGCGTCACGTCTTCCCTGACATTTCCATGTCAGGAGGACAGCAGGTGCTGATGCCTTGCGAGCGTCCTATGTTCCTGCATCACACATTCGTGGCGGCCCTCCTTAATGACCTTTTTGGCATCCAGTGTCGTGCTGGCTGTGTTTGCGCGGGTCCCTATGCAATGGACCTTCTGGGGATTGACGAGCCTCTCGCGAAACTCTACGAGGATGCTCTTGTCACCAGGTCACTTGAGAATGTCCCATTGTTTGCCTCAACCATAGTTAATTTTTTCATAGTCTTTGTCACATAACTTTGAGTGCTTCGCCTAGCTTGAGCGCTTATAATTTTCGCAGACACCTCCCTCTTTTTCAGTGAGGCATCGGTTTGTCATGATCAAAAGGGCTTTGACAACGCCTCTCGTGAAGTACTAAGGTGGGTTATTTGTGTCGATTTGAGAAATCTCTAGTCTTACGATAATTTTCGTAGCTGTTTGAATACTCCCTTTTGTCGAGATTTTGGAGATATCAAAATGAATCTTTACCTTTTTCGTTCCTTAAATGCCAACCGGCCGCATTTTGTTCACTGCTTCGTTTATTGTTATCTGCGTGCTGAAGTTGCAGCGTAGATGTAGGTGCTCTCTGCCGAGTTCAATTTAAAAGTAACTGCTTGAGTTACATGGATTTGCAGTTTTTAGCCTTGTGTTTATTTATAAACCGTTGCAACTGCTAAATCGGTATGCGTGTACATTATTCTACAACCTCTAACCAAGTCGGATTTCTCTTAATTCAGGCCAGGCTTTACGCGCTTTTCGATTCCCTACTTCATGTCAGACGAAGAGGCGAATTTTGTCCTTGAGGCAGTGTGTTTCGTCGCTGACTATGGCTGGACTTTTCTACCTCTCTACACCTACGACGCTATGACAGGCGAGTGGAAGCATCGTCAGCACGACCAACTGGAAGATCGACAGTGGCTGGGTCACATCAAATATACCAAGGAGGGCATGGTCTGGCGTCGGGCCAAGGTCAAGACCCGTGGTGCTCTTCCCAAGAGTCTTCAGGTTCGTTTCTTACGACCTGTCATTGCTTTCATAAATAAATTTTTTTATTGTGGTGGTTACTTTCATGATCACCAATAAGTACTGACCAGGAGTGCTGTTCTGAGACACTTTAAAGGTTTGTTCCTATTCCGAAAATGACAAATTATTGCCTTATGTACCTCGCTTTTGGCACGCAAAATGTCGCAGTTTACAATACACAGCTTCATTGAGGTGGCTGAACTGTTTTAAAGTTCTTGTAAATGGTAACGATGCCATTTAATCAACTTTGCTAGGAGTGCCTTATGGCTGCCAAAGTGGAACTGAAGCGAGCTGTTGATTTTGTGACATCCGCGGAGGTCTCCCCAGTGCCTGATGTTACCGCCAACTTCGATGCGATCGGTCAGAAACTTCGTTGGTTTGTTTTGCCCTGTGAAGCCGCTGCACAAATGCGAGGCGAAATAAGTATGCACTTATTCCTTACTAATAACACTTGTATTCAATGCTTCCAAAAAAAGGAACTCCTTCCTTTGAAAACTCCAATAATATGCCTAACTGTCCTGATGTGCTTACTCCTAGACCAACTGGCGATTTCAACTGGTCCTTCTTCGCCTTGGAAGCCTGGCACCATGGATCCGTGTACGAATGCGACAGCATTCACTACCTCCCAGAAGAGTCTGCCTTCTCATCGACCCAATACAGCTGCGGCATCCCCTGTCAGTCATCAGGCCACTAGGAGCTCCTCACACGCCACGCATCACCGAAGTCCTGTTAGATCAGCCTCTCCGCGCCATCGTAATCGAAGGCCTAATTCTTCTTCACCACAGCATCTATTTTCTCTCGCTAGACCCATGTCCCCTAATTTTAGTACTCTTCATAATGAGCCAAAATCTCATGCAAAGTATAAAAACAACGTCCAACAGGAAAACAATAGCCACACTAACTATGAATCGACTTTCCGTATCATCTACAAGAGGTCCCAGTCTACCTCCTGCAGTAGTGCAGCAGAAAGGTCGAATTATGAAGATCCTAAGGGATTCAGGGGACCATATGTTTCATCCTCATTGACCAAAGGTCCCGGTACAGCCTGCCTAAGAGTTAATAGGAGGAACGAAAGGACATTGTGGCGGCGCCCCTTCAAACAACTCTACAGACCATTTGTTAAAGTATGTTAATTGCTTTTATCGTTAATGATGTTTCCTTTTAGTTTTGATCCTATATACTTCCCAATTCATTTTGAAAAATGAGAGCATAGAAGTTATCTTGATTGGTCTGTCGATTCTAGGCCATCAAGGACTTTAATATGGTCCATCCGGGAGATCGGATTCTAGTTTGTCTGTCGGGGGGGAAAGATAGTCTCTCTTTGCTGCACTGCATGCACGCCTACCAGGAAGCGTGCATGCGGCGTCCCGACTATCCGTCCTTCGAAATCGGCGCCGTCACCGTCGACCCCGGTAGCTCGGCGTTCGACCCACGACCTCTCATTCCCTACCTAGAGGAGCTGGGCGTGAAATATTTCTACGAGGAACAAAGTAGGCCTTAGTACCCTTAGTACTTCTGTCATTTTGTATAGAGCAGAGGAATTCCAACCAAATATACCATTTGCATTAGATATAGAGTCCGTCTACTACCTGCCTAACCTGTCTTCATGCGGAGACCGAAGGCCCATCCTCTTATTAATTCTCTGTGTTTAATCAATCATTACCTAATTTTGTTCAATAATGACTTAAGTAGCTCGCCGTACCATCAAAAGTAATACACAGAAGTGAATAATTATGCTAATTGCAGGCTAAGATTGCATATCACTTAAAGCCATTTATCTGTCGCCCAGATATAATGGCCAAAGCCTCGCAGCTTGGCAATCAGTGTAGCAGTATCTGCAGTTTCTGCTCTCGTATGAAGAGAGGTCGAATTTACGCTGTTGCTCTAAGGCATGGCTACAATGTTATCGCCCTGGGACAGCATTTAGACGACCTCGCGGAAAGGTAAACTTTTTTTTGCTTTTTTACTTGATTCAAGGCTCCGCTTGTCGTTGTGGGACCATATTTCATCTGTTTTTTTTTTGTTTTCGTCAATATCAACCTAAGGTTCATTTAAACTCGTATTATTTGATCCACTCGTAACACCGTTTGTTCCAATTTTGAACATTTTCAGTCTTTACTTCATTGAGTAAGCATTTGAAAAATATTGGATAGAGAAAAGCCATTTATTTTGTCAGTTTTTTTCGTTTCTAAAGGGACTAGAGATTGAAAATACCGTCAGCGGTTACGCATCTCACGGTTATAGCGAATCACATTTACCACAGACTACCTTTATAGGCAAATTGCATCCTTTTTGTTCTGCTACCATTCACTCACACCCGTCTTTTAAAAAAGCTTCCTGATGTCCTGCTTCCACAATGGCGCAATGAACACAATGAAGGCGCACTACACCATCCGGTATGTCTGGCTTGGCTTTATTTTATTTGTTCACCCGATATAGCAACCATCACTTATCCCGGCAGATGACTGTGCTACCAAAGTGATCTGTCAGCGTTCCCAACCTTAGCGTACCCGTACTTTGTAACAGACCTCGGCACCTGACCCTACTAGGTCATTGCATCATGCGAGAGTTATGACTACGAGCGTGAAACGCCAACATCCAAATTAATGCGCCCATGCAAATTCCGCTTATTCTTGTCAACCATGTTCAGCTTGTGAAATGCTTTGTTGGGTAATTCATACAGTTTTGCACTCATAATTGCACATTGAATGAACTTCCTTTCGGAGGTCAAAATGAAGGCTCATGTTCATCAGCATCTGCTCAAAGCCACAGCCTTAGTTTTTTTTGCGGCATTAAAATAATGCACTTTTATACCAATAATGAGAGATTTTGGCGGTAGAACGCTCCCTAGTGCTGTGTAGCAGTCCGACAGAAAAGCGCGACTCTGGTAAGTCGGTGTCTGTCTTTTTTTAGGGCGAAAAATCTTCGCGTAATTCGACCCCTCGTCTACATTCGAGAAAAGGCCACTCGGGCCTTTGCCGAAATGGTACCTTTTTGTGCATATATTCATCCTGGAATGACTTCACATCACTGCTCGATGATCTAAATTTTGGTAAAGCTGCTCAAAATTAACAGTCTGTAAGATTTGTGCTTTTACTATTTGTTTTAATCAGGCGGGCCTCCCCACCATTCCTGAAAATTGTCCTGCCTGCTTCCAAATGCCCAAGGAGCGCATGCGAGCCAAGCGCGTTCTAGGTGACTACGAGAATATTTTCCCGCATCTCTTCTCTAGCCTTCAGGCCGCAATGCTACCTCTAATTTCCAGAGGTGCAGCCTTAGGTCTTTCCGGTTTTGAGGATGCTGAAAGAGCGCTAGTCTCTAAAGCTAAGGAAACGAACGCAGACTAAGATGACGCCGAAGGACGGCCTCTAAGTTCCCCGAAGTTAATCACTAACTTTCGGCGAACACAATCTGTGCTTAATTGTTTTCAAGATTTAAGTGAGAAGTGATGCTTATTGCCACCTTCTAAAATTGTACGTCAATTTATTTCTCGAAATAAATAGCTTATTTAGACTGCGTTGCATAAAAACCAGGATTGGGCTAAATTACTTCGGTCAGGTAGTTGGATATAGACCACAGCAGCAGGTCGTTGGACATAATTTCCACTGTGGCGTCGATAGTCCGATTTGAAGTTGAAACGAGATTTTTGAAATCTAGGATTTCATCGTCTGGGGTTTGAAATATTTGCAATGTAAGGCAAACTTAGGTTCCAGCGAAGTCCTTTTGAGGTTACTCTAACTGGCCTTCCTATTGGTATGAGCCCACAGTGGAGATTTGTAGGGCAGGTGGGAAGGCATATTTCATTCAGTCCCTAATAAGATTAGTAATAAGCGGCAGCTTACTTTATCAAGCAGAAATGAAATAGAAGACTCCGTTACGAGAAGGATAGGGGTGCTCGTTAGACCTTTAGCAATAAAAAGTGAATTTATTATGCCAAGTTCATGATCTACTCGGCCTCCACTGCCATAGAGACCGACTATGTAATCAATGTCCGATTTCCGAAATGAACGCTCTGAGGAATAATCTTTGTGGCGTTCATTAACGTGTTCGGACAGAATCGCAATAGCTTTTGTAAAATCTGATGCGTCCTGATTCGGAGTCTCTATAACCTTGGTTGCTTTCTGGGGAGAGTAAGTCATACACAGTCTTACTTGACTCTCATAAAAAGACTTCACTTCGGGTCTGATAGAATCGAAATCTCCACTAACAAAGTTGGGGGTATGAGAGTCCCTCAAAGGACTGTCGTAAATAATATTTGCAAATCCATCCACAAAGATAGAAATAGAGGCTTTAATGTGACAAGTTATGCGACAAAACTACCTTTACAAAAGAGTACTTTAAATAAATCCTCCAGACCGTTGAAGCGAGAATTCAAACAGATTAGACCAATTTTTGTGACTAGATACATAATTAAAGTCTCATAACATACCATTATCAACTATGGAAAATGGATCTATTCGCATCACGGAAGATCGTTAACGCCTGGCACCGACAGGAACGATACTGAACCCATGATTTAGGTCGAATGATTACATTCATCAGCTGCTATTTTAAACAAGCATTGAAGAAATGGAAACTAGTTCAATGGGAAGTAACCTCGCTTACATCTATATACTATCCTCATGAACTCAAACGATTAGGACGCTGTATTGGTGACGGCGGAAAGCGAAATTGGTCTGGGAGAACGTCAATCTTGACTTCTATTGCTAAGTAATAAACCTCAGCGGAAGGGAAAAAGCGCATTCGCTATGGATGGGCAACTCGGTGATCACCTTAACATAGAGGCTGTACATGTCGTTGGCCTGCGAAAAATGTCTCTGGCCTATAGTCTTGGGAGTTATTAATTTCTAAGATGGCATTTTCTGCAATTTATTTAGAGGAGTTCGAAGCACATCGGTCTAGTGACGCACGACCTCCAGCACCTCTGTTCTAACTGGGCAGAATCCAAAAAGAATTTACTGGGTAACTCCGAAGTAAATACAATATGGCTCTGAAAAATAAGAGCACCTTTTTCGTATAAAAATCTTGTTAAATTCAGTTCTTTGCTGTATTACAATTCTTGAGTTAGCACGCAATGGATAGCATTATCATCGAATCCGGATTGCAGTTCTTTCACAGGGCTGAACTTACGATACAGTGAAATCGCCAATAAGGATCAGAGTGTAGTACTTTGTTTGCACTACCAGTTTGTGGTCAGGGTCATAGGGGTGGCCACCTTGCCCTAGCTGCGTAGGTTAGCCTCCAGGCCATGCCAGCAGCTTATTTCCCCCTGTCCTTTGAATATGTATATATTCTATCCTAGCATTCTGCCTTCTTTTGCCTTCGAGGGAGCCTCGGGACGCCACATGTGTTTTGGGTATTCGATGGCTGAGGCGCTTGGATTTCCCGTTGATTTTTTACAACACGGATGGAGATGTGAGGATTGATATGTAAAACCAACCAAGAAAGACCTTAAAAACAAGGCTTTAAAAAATATGGCTATATAAAAGATTGATTGTTTGCTTAACTCTGGATTTTGGCAATGGTCTGCGTGAAGCCCCTGCCAAATTATCTTGGTTGGCCTTCCGATGGATGTGTTAGTGTCATTCCCTTTTATGCAAAGATGATACGTTTTACTCTAGTAGGATGCTTCTTTTCGACTTTAAGTACGCTTCAGCTGTCATTGTAATACTTTGTTTGTTAGGACTGCCAGTTTTGGTCATGGTCACAGAGGTAACCACATTGCCCTAGCCACGTAGGTTGATCTCAGGGCTATGCCAGCGGCTCTGTAGTACTTTGCTTGTTAGAACTGCCAGTTTCTGTCAAGGTCACAGAGGTGGCCATATTGCCCTAGCTGCGTGAGCTGGCCTCCGGGCCATGCCAGCAGTCTATTTCCCTCTGTCCGGTGAATGTATATATTCTACCCTGCCACTTTGCCTTCTTTTGCCTTAAGGGAGCCTCGGGACGCTACAGCTCATTCTCCTCTGTCTATTAATAGGATATATTCTGCCCTACTGTTTTGCCTTCTTTTGCTTTCAAGGGAGCCTCATGACGCTGCAGTCATATTAGCGGAACATGAAACAAGGTACTGACACTTAGAGAAGCTAAGGGGTTATAAAGTGCTCAAAAAATTCTTTCGCTGCACATTATGCGCTGTAAGCATATATAGACGTAGGAAAATACAAATCGCCAAAACGTCGCAATCCGTTTTCCATCGCACTACCGGTTTTGGTCAAGGTGACAGAGGTGGCCGTACTGACCTAGCTGCGTGGGCTGGCCTCCGGGCCATGCCAGCAGCCTATTTCCCTCTGTCCGTTGAATATATATATATATATATTCTACTCTAGCATTCTGCCTTCTTTTGCCTTCGAGGAAGCCACGGGACGCTACATTGGTGGCAGCGGAAAGCGGACCCGACTATATAGGGTTACTATCCCGATCTCTACCGCCTGTGGCATGTCGCAGCGGTACGAAAGAAGTGCATGTGCTACGGATGGGCTATGAATGACGTCCGCCTCCGGCATCTACCTCTTTTCCGTGTTCTACAAGAAAGCTATCAACAACTGAAGCGACACTAGCCATGGACCACCTGGAAATTTTCGTTTCGAAGATTGCCCCTATTATACTTGTTTAAGGAGATCGGCGTGTTAACGCCTCCCTACGGACATACTGATGGTCGGCAGAACCACTTATTCTAAACTTTGTTTCCAAACCAAACGAAACTCGAATTGCAATGCACTTTGAAGAGGGATCACTGACGTTGGTGTGAAGCATCGCCTCAATCGCGTCGAATGTCGTCGACTGACATGGTTAGCTCGTGGGTGCTTGTTGTAGCACTGATTACGTTGTGATATCTGACGCGGGAGGTGTGCCAAGGGGCGCGTCGTGGACGACGATCGAAAGAGGAGAGGAACAATGTAGTACTTTGTTCGTTGGAACTACCGATTTCGGTTAAGGTGACAGAGGCGGCCGTACTGCCCTAGCTGCGTGGGCTGGCCTCCGGGCCATGCCAGCATCCTATTTCCCTTTGTCCGATGAATATATGTATTCTACCCTAGTATTCTGCCTTCTTTTGCCTTCAAGGGAGTCTCAAGACGCCACATACACAACGAATCGCCTTTGCAAAATATTTTAAAAAGCAACAAATCATGCAGTATTACGAAGATAGTAATAAGTTGCAAGTTACATGCCATCAAGTACACCATCATGCGTTGCAACAGACAAGTTGCTAGCTCTGAAATTAGGTTTTGACCTTAAAATTTTACTAACTAAATTTTCTGCTAAAATCGAACTTTCTACTTGTATCTTTAAAAGCCGTAAATCATAGTCGACCTGTTTGTTTAATTTAATTGCATCATTGTTGCGTTGATTAATCGCTCTGTGTTGGATTCCTGGAACATGGTTGATCCCTCTTCTGATGTTCAGGAAAGGTCCTCGGAAGTTCAGGTCACCGTCGCCGATAAGGCATTTTTTGAAAAATACATAAAAAACATTGTTTCTGCTATTGACGGTGTTGAGAACGCCACTGTTCTTGATAAGGCAATTTCGGATCAATGTGCTCAAGATGCCATTAGGAAGTTCTTGAGTGATGGTCAATGTCACGCACTTTTGGTGCAGAAGTCATCCAATAAAGGTACTACCTTATTAATTGATCCTGAATCAGTAGATGAGGATGATGATAGCGACAGTGCAGATTTCGCATTTTCCTACACCATTTCTACAGACGTCCACTATACGAACCCAAAGATGCAGAGGTATTTGTCTTTCTACCAAATAATCGCCTTAGTTTGGTCTTTGTTAAGCGGAATCCGGTCGTTGAAGCTGGGAAATCGTTTGCTTCGCAGTTACGGATGTCAACATTATGTGATGGGGCTCCATTCGAGACACTTCATTCCATGATTAGCAATGTTGTTGGTCCTTACTACAAATCATACATAAAAGAATCTGGCAAGGCAGAACGGTGTGTATTTTGTACATTTTTATGAGGTTTTTTAGGGATGGTGATAAAGTTGCTCCAAGTGTTGAAAAAAAAATAGCTGAACTCGAGATCGGCCTCCTTCATCTGCAACAGAATATCGACATTCCTGAAATATCTCTTAATATAAACTCCACAGTGCTTCAAGTCATAAAGAAGTGCGAGGAAGAACGCAGACGTGCGAAGGTGTCTGATTTTGAATCCTACCTTCAGGATCCAGTTTTTCTAAACTCACTACAAGCCGGCGTGAATCGCTGGATCAAAGATATTCAGAAGGTATAGTTGCCACTACAGTCGACTTCCTAAGATCCTCGCCTGCATGGTCCGCGTTTTTCATTATGTCCTCTTTCGTGCCAAATCTAGGTGACTGGTCTCAACCGTGATCCATCTACTGGGACAGCACTTCAGGAAGTGACATTTTGGTTGAATCTCGAGCGAGCTTTATCGCGTATTCAGGAAGAGCGGTCCTCGCTTGAAGTTACTCTTACCCTTGAAATATTGAGGACTGCCAAGCGTTTTTTAGCCAC
This sequence comes from Taenia hydatigena, assembly GCA_036345935.2. Classification (NCBI taxonomy): domain Eukaryota; kingdom Metazoa; phylum Platyhelminthes; class Cestoda; order Cyclophyllidea; family Taeniidae; genus Taenia; species Taenia hydatigena. Next base: position 12,087,580 of record JADWOT020000006.1, on the reverse strand, counting down.
GGTCAGCTTTGATTCTGATACGGGCCTAACACGTGCTATTGATATGGTAAATGACTACAATCCACTCATGAAAGATTTCCCATTGAACGATCTTCTCTCTGCTACCGATTTGGATAAGATCAAACTCGCTCTCCAAGCTATTTTCACACACCTAAGAAAAATTCGCAACACCAAATATCCGATTCAGCGATGTCTTAAGTTAATAGAGGCTATATCCCGCGACCTCACATCGCAACTTTTAAAGGTTCTTGGCACGCGTCGCCTTATGCATATGCCCTATGAGGAATTTGAACGTATCATGAGCGCTTGTTTTGATGTTTTTGGTGTATGGGATGATGAATACGAAAAGATCCAAAGTTTGTTGCGTGAAATTAGCAAGAAGAAGCGCGAGGAATCCGTGCGGATTGTCTGGCGAACAAATCTTGCTCATCGCCTTCTCCAAGCACGTCTGGACAATCTTCGCAAGTAATACTCGATTTCTGCTCTTGTTATGTGTTGAAATCACCATCGTTTGGCTTATCTGTGATTTCTCGCAGATTATGGCATCAACATGAACAGCTTCGTTTGGTCATTGTTCGCGTCAGGCCGACTACGAAAACTTCCACCACCCAGCCCGAAGCCACCAAAGGTAAGATGGTGGAAGATGAATCAAAGCAACACCCCGAGGAACCTCTACTTGACGCAGCAGATGCGAACGCCATTGATGACGTCAATAAGGCCTTTGAATTGGTAAAAGAGGTTGATTGTCTTGATCTGAGTAAGGAAGGAACGGAAGTTTGGGACGCCACTATCAAGCGGTATGTAATTCTTTAGTCATTCGCACTTTTCCTTGGTTTCAATTATTATGCATTGTCAATTTTTTTACTAGTTATGAGGAGCGCATCGATGGCGTGGAGACTCGAATTGCCGCTAGATTGCGCGATCTCTTGGGAACTGCAAAAAGTGCCAATGAAATGTTCCGCTACTTTTCACGCTTTAACGCACTCTTCGTGCGCCCCCACATTCGTGGAGCTATTCGGGAGTATCAGACGCAACTCATAAATCGAGTCAGAGAGGACACTGAAGCTCTACATGAAAAGTTCAAAAACCAATATCGCTTTAGCCGAGCCTCCCGTTTAAGTAAACTGCGTGACATCCCACCGGTCGCGGGCTCCATAATCTGGGCGCGGCAGATTGAGGAACGACTAAATACTTATCTTCGAAGGGTGGAAGATGTTTTGGGCAAGTTGTTAGATTATTGTTTTCCTCATAGGTTCTTTTTGTCACTATTAGCACTTATTACAATGCGTAATCTAATCAACTAGGCAAGGGTTGGGAACATCACCGCGAGGGCCAGGATCTCAAATCGAATGGGGAAGATTTCAAGTCAAAGTTGAATACAAATGCCATATTTGATGCTTGGTGTCGCAAGGCACAACATGATCAATTTAATGCAACTCGTCGTATTTTCTGCGTTGAGCCTGTTCGTGTAAAAATACCCAACAAGGATGGATCAACACAAACCACAACCATGATGAAGCTGGCGGTTACTTTTGTGCTCGACGTTATCACACTGGCTAAAGAGGTATGCCTTAGGCTATTCATCTAGGAGGCTGTGTGAGTGCTTCTGCTAGAGTTACATTTTCTGGCTGCGCGTGAATGTGTGAGTATTGGACGCATAAATCGGTGCTTGCAATCGATATGAGTGGGCGTATGAACACCCAAGTAGTGGTTTGGTAATTAGCTTCTTCCTCTTTGTAGTCAAAGTTGAACTGCTTAATAATTATGCGATAGGACTCACAACCGGATTACTTATGAGAGAACTCATACCATTTAATGGTCGATATGGGCATATTTTATTTGCGCTCGAAGTTCTCAGCATTGCGACGAAATTGGACTTCGCATGTGCTCCGACCATAGCTTTCTTGATCGTGAGCGCAATGGACTTGAATGTTGGCCTTGTCGTTGTGGTTTAATCATGTCGTTAGGCTACTTTGTTTGCTATATTTGTACTCTATCCATAAATCACAAAGTTAAAATAGTGTTGTGCCTTTATTTTTGTTCATACGTCAGGTACGCTGCATGAAAGCAATGGGATTTCGAGTGCCCCTTTCAATAGTGAATCGCGCACATCAGGCTAACATGTTATATCCCTCGGCGAACTCCCTAACTCAAAGTGTTCAAATCTACGAAGCGATCTGCGCCAAAATAGGCGCAAATAATGCTCAAAATCTGGCTATATTATGCGCTGGCCTGCGTCGTGAAGCCCAAAACCTGATATCAGAGGGTGTTCAGTTGAACTGGGATTCCTACCGGCTGTCAAATTTTGTTCAAAAGTTTGCGGAAGCTATCCTTCAATTTCAGGAGAAAGTGGAGGATTTGCTTCAAGTCACTCGGGAAATAGATTTGCAACTGAAAGCGCTTGTGACTTGTCCTTATTCAAGGGAGTCATTTGAGGAAATAATTGGTAATTCATGCTTCCCTTGGCTAGTTTTTGAGGAATTTACTTTAGTATCTTTGTGAAGAAATCATTTGTGATTAAGTTGATTCTGACTAATTGTTGTTGAACTCCAAAGAATTGATTGCTCTGCGTTTGTGCAGGGCATATAAATCAACTAGAATTTTGCTTTTAAGGGAAGATTCAAAAGCTGGTCGACGACTTGAATCTTCACAAGTACTCCAACTTGGCTGAATGGGTAGCAAAACTGGACGTGGAGGTTGAGAATCGCCTTATTACTCGTCTCGAAGCTGGTATTCGTGAGTGGACGCGTGTTCTGCATACGGATGAAAAGCAGTCGGTGCGTTTTTCGGTACTTTTAGAGTTTATAGTAGGTTTGAGAATGACTTCTGGACTCAGAACGAACCAGAATTTGAAAACACATTTTCCCTATGTCTTCATTTCCCATATTTCTCCATGTGACTTTCTTGTGCATCTACAGGTCTCAGCGTGATTACGTTGTTTTCTGCTCCAATGCCTCCCAAGTGTTTAATTGACGTTGAACGCACAAGCATGTGCCAACGACCTTAAACAGTGAAGCTCAGGCTTAGGGCATAGAAATACAAGTATAAGATTTTCACATGCTCATTTCTCTCTCGCCATAGGTTACATTTCTATGCGAACTTGACTGCCACAGCATGCGCGGGCTTGAGTGCTTCTATTATTCTCACCTGTAATTCGCTCCAAAATGTGAATTTGTTTAAAGATACAATCAATAGTTTTTGATTTAATAAGTTTTTTGTCAGAATGCGATACTTCGGCTCGTCATCTTCATTGGGCATAGACCCAATGTTGGCGAGGGGAAACTTCGTGTGCTTCTGTGGGACGTTTTCTTCTTAAAACATTTCTCCAGTCCGTCATCACTGTCTTTCAATAAATCAGTACGGTTGAGAATGGAGGTAGCATTTGTCCCCATCTTTGTGCTTCAGGGGGAGGCTGAAGATGCTGATTCATCGATGTCCACTTCGATGGTGGTCTCTCAGCAGCGCCTCGGTGGCGAGCCCAAAATCAAGCCGATCTTCCTTGAACTGCGCATCACCAACCAACAAATGCACCTGCATCCCAGCATCGAAGTTGCCTCTCACGAGCTCTTCTCTCAGCTCACTACCTGGCAAAATATCGTTCTTAATCTCCCGCGTATTCAACACTCTCGTTATCAGGCATGGCTGCACCCTAGTTCTGCGCGATTATTCTGCACATATGTGTATAAAACAGCGAAATTTCTGTGCCCTATTCCCCACTAATCTCTCTGAAATTATCTGTTTATTATGGTATCGGTAAGAAATTATTCGAGCTCTTGCTGAACCAGGACGAAGTCGCAAAAACTAAAGTGAACCTATTAAGGGTACTCTCCTTTCAGTGTCGGAGGGTCTCGTTGTGGAAGTATAGTGGTGCTCTATCGCCTCATTAAGTCAGTTTGTTGTTAAAAATTGGAAATACTTTGCGTTACACTCCATTATCGGCGAATCAAAACCAAGCTCAAATGGCGTTTAAGCTTATAGTGATTTTTTTGGCTTGCTATGAACTACCGTCGGTAGCGCATTCTTCTTATTTAAGCCTTTTTCGTTTGTAGGTCGAATTAAACACTGAGGAGGAGTCTCAGAAGCTCAATATGAACCTCATATCAAGACTTTCGAAGGAGAGCGATGTATTAATTCATGCTCACGATGCCATTTTCGGTATTCTTAGCGAAACTGAGGAATATGTGAAAACTTGGACGAGTTATCAAGCTCTGTGGGATCTTCAGGTGGACCAAGTGTACAATCGTATCGGAACCAACCTTGAGGCAAGTCTGATATATTTTATCCGAAGTTTAAGACGTGTTGTAACCCACCAGATTTTACGCTTATAGTCCGTCATATTTATCATTGCCTTCAAACCCGTTTTTCGTGGTGAGCATTGATTCAGGGAGACAGTAGGTAATTATAGTTTAATTTCTTTTCCTTTTCATTTCCTAGGTTGGTGTTTCTTAATCCATTTGCCATTGCTTTCCTAGGAGTAAATTGTGTTTTGGCACTTACCCTTATTTTGCGTAGGTGTGGATGAACGTACTGGACGAAATCAAGGTTATGCGAAGACATTTTGATGTTGCTGAGACTCAAAAGGCTTTTGGTCCAATCGTTATAGTTTTCGACAAGGTCCAATCTAAGGTTACGCTTAAGTACGACAGCTGGCATAAGGAAATTCTCAGTAAATTTGGTAGCAACCTTGGTAGTGAGATGCAGGATTTCTACAAACAAGTGTCTGAAGCCCGAAGCGAGTTGGAGAAGCGGTCTGTCGATTCAAAGGCGACGAGCGATGCAGTGAACACAATCACGTACACTCAGTCTCTCAAGCGCAAGCTGAAGCAATGGGAAAAACAGGTCAACCTCTACAAAATAGGTCAAAACATTCTCTATCGCGATCGTTTTCAATTTCCCAACAACTGGCGGGATTCGGAAAACATTCAGGGTGAATGGAGCGCTTTCCAGGAGATCTTGCGCCGCAAAGAATCGAGTATTTCTACAGAAGTGGCTAGTCTGCAGATGAAGATCGTCAGTGAAGATAAGGCAGTCGAAGGAAAGACAGCAGATCTCTTGAATAGTTGGCAAAAGGAAAAACCGATTCAAGGCAGCATGAAGCCGGACGAGGCAGTAAAGGCTCTAACCATCCTTGAAGGGCAGTTCTTGCGGCTGAAAGAGGAGAGAGCAAACATTCAACGTGCCAAAGAAGCTCTAGAGCTTACTGAAGAAGGCGTCCTGCCGCCTAGTGAAGAGAGGGTTAATGTGGCACTTGAAGAACTTCAGGTTATGTGTCTTGTTAGCTTGCTTATATTCTGTTTTTCGACTGATTTGATCATTTTCGTCTGCTTTTGATCCACTAGCCACCCACTGTTAGCTTTGAACTCAGATGCTATCTCAAAAGTCTCCTTAAATATTCTGTTTTCATAGAAGCAGGGAAAAAATTAGCACCTTCGATGCTGATGTGTGTGTTTAGATGAGTCACGTTTTCTCCGATATGCTAATCATCTCTGCGTATGGCGTTTTCACTTATTCAAGTCGTTGGTACTACTCACCACATTTCGTGCTAATGGTGCTTCCCCACAATCTTCAAATAGGCATTAGCCGAATGATTCTGGAAAAGCGTCTTGGTAAAATGTTTGCTTTTTAAATTATTTCTTACTATTTTCTTTTGAAATGTGTAGGACCTTAAGAATGTGTGGATTGAACTTTCTCGCTTTTGGGAGGAAATTGATCAGCTTCGTGAAACTCCGTGGCAATCGGTGCAGCCACGTAAAATCCGTCAACAGATTGATGAGATGGTGCGTCGACTGAAGGAGGTGCCTGCGCGACTCCGCCATTATGCAGCGTACGAACACATCAGGCGCACTGTTCAGGACTTCGCCAAGGTCAATCCTATCGTCATCGATCTCAAATCAGAAGCTCTCAAGGAGCGCCACTGGCGCACTCTTATTCGTAAATTGAACGTCAATTGGGTCATGTCGGAGCTCACTCTCGGCCAATTGTGGGACGTTGATTTGCAGAAAAATGAGGCCGCTATTCGTGATGTCTTCCTCGTGGCGCAGGGTGAAAAAGCGTTGGAGGAGTTCATGAAACAAGTTACCGAAGTTTGGAAGACCTATGAGCTGGACTTAGTGGTCTATCAGAACCGCTGCCGTCTCATTCGTGGGTGGGACGACCTCTTTAATCGGATCAAAGAACACATCAACAGTGTTGGAGCGATGAAGTTGTCACCCTACTTCAAACAATTTGAAGAGGAGGCGCTAACATGGGAGGATAGATTGAATAGGATCAATGCGCTTTTTGACGTTTGGATTGATGTTCAAAGAAGATGGGTGTACTTAGACGGCATTTTCTCGGGATCTGCTGATATCAAAACGTTGCTTGCTCAGGAGTCCCAACGCTTTTCTAGTGTTAGCACTGAATTCTTGGGCTTGCTAAAGAAAGTTTCGAAGTCTCCACTCGTAATGGATGTTCTTAATATTCCAAATGTACAACGGCAACTGGAAAGGTTAGCTGATCTGCTCTCCAAAATCCAGAGGTCACTTGGTGAATATCTCGAAAGGCAGAGGTCTTCATTCCCGAGGTCCGTCCTTCAATTTTTAATGTTACGATAGCTGATTTGTGGATGAGCTTTATCTAAGAATAATTAACAGTTAGTTACAGAGGCTCTAGGTTACGGTGACTGTAACCAAAAGTTTTACAAGTTTGTATGAGTTGTGGTTTGAGTTGAAAAAACTTACGTATTTTTATTTGTTAACAAAGTGATTTCATTCTAGGTTTTACTTTGTCGGAGATGAAGATTTGCTGGAGATAATTGGCAACAGTAAAAATATCCCTCGATTGCAAAAACACTTTAAGAAAATGTTCGCGGGTGTAAACGCGATCAAGCTAAATGAAGAATGTACTGAAGTTTTGGGCTTGATATCGAAGGAAGGCGAAGAAGTTGACTTTGTTCATCCGATTTCTATCAAGGACAATCCTACAATTAACGACTGGCTTTCACTACTGGAGAAGGAAATGCGTATCACACTTGCCAGTTACTTGGGTTATGCCGTCACTGAATTGCAGGTAAGTTTATTGGTAATAAAATCACCGTTAATGCTGCATCAAATATGATCATTTTATTGGAAACTTGCAGAACAATCATAGCCTATTTGGTAAATCATTGCTGGTAAGCTTATACATCCGCACGCACGTTTCTGGCCATTGAATTGCACCAATGTTGTGTCATTTTTTGCTACTTTAATATTTTAAGTAACTGTCGTTTCACTACCAAATCTTTCGTCATTTATTATCGAGGCGGCTGTGCCATTAAAGTATCTTGTTTTTGCGGCGTCTATCAATTAGGCTTATGCAAGTTTCACTTGAGATATTATGACAATTGATGTCTCGCTACAACTTTTAGAAACTTCGATCAGCCTCGGAACTGGAATCAACAGGTTTCCTCGCTTGGTTGGATCGATACCAGGCTCAGTTAGTTGTTCTAGCGGCCCAGATCTTTTGGTCGGAATCTGTAGACGCCGCGTTGAACAATCCAAAATCTTCTGATTACCTCACGACCTGCCTTCACTCTGTAGAGGCAATGCTTACGTTACTCGCCGACACCGTGCTTAGTGAACAGCCGCCCGTTCGCCGACGCAAGCTCGAGCATCTCATAATGGAGCATGTTCACCAACGTGACGTCCTCAGAGCGCTCATTCAAGCAGGTGTTAATTCCTCCCAATCTTTCGAGTGGCTCTCCCAAATGCGTTTCTATTTTGATCCCAAGCAATCCGATCCGCTAGCCCAAGTATCCATTCACATGGCAAATGCAAAGTTCGCCTATGGCTTTGAGTACCTCGGTGTGATGGACCGTCTCGTGCAAACTCCACTAACGGATCGTTGTTATCTGACGATGACACAGGCTCTCGAGGCGCGACTTGGTGGATCACCTTTTGGTCCTGCAGGCACGGGAAAGACCGAGTCTGTGAAGGCTCTCGGCATGCAATTGGGCCGCTTCGTCCTCGTCTTCAATTGCGATGAGACTTTCGATTTCCATGCAATGGGTCGAATTTTTGTCGGTCTTTGTCAAGTTGGTGCATGGGGCTGCTTCGATGAGTTCAATCGTTTGGAGGAAAGAATGCTTTCTGCAGTTTCGCAGCAAATTCAGGGCATTCAAGAGGCACTACGGGATCAAACGACTGGCAAAGATGTTTCTGTGGAGCTTCTTGGAAAAAATGTAAGTTTTTCTTATTCTTCTTCAATTCTTAGAGATCGATTGGTGCACAACGTTCCTAGGGTACGTCATTTAACTCTGCTAAAGTCAAGGCCTTTCCTTGCACTAGGTTTCTGTCAACTCTGATATGGCAATCTTTATTACAATGAACCCTGGGTATGCTGGCCGTTCAAATTTGCCAGACAACCTAAAGAAGCTTTTCCGTTCCCTGGCTATGACTCAGCCAGATCGTCAATTGATTGCTCAAGTCATGCTTTACTCACAGGTTTGTTCTCAAAAGCCTGCTTTGACCTACGAAAGTTATTTTTAAATATAAAAAAGACATTTTAACGCTCTCATGAAATGTAGCCCTTCATCGGGCTTCAGTGTATGCCTGTTCCACTTGTATCAAGGTCGTGGTTTTAAATGTTTATAGGGCTTTCGCACTGCAGAGCTGCTGTCGAACAAAGTTGTTCCTCTGTTCAAGTTGTGTGACGAACAGCTTTCTCCTCAATCTCACTACGATTTCGGTCTACGTGCACTGAAATCTGTATTGGTTTCTGCTGGCAATGTGAAGCGCGATCGAATTAAACGAATTAAGGACGAACTTCACTCCAAAAATGAGGCAGTGAGTGTTCATTTGTGTGGTCATATGGCTCATGGAGGCACCTCTTGTGAACTTTCCTTCTACAGACGATTCCATTTTGCCCTATAGATAAATGAGTCCAACATCGCTGAATATCTTCCAGAACAAGAAATTCTCATTCAATCGATAATGGAGACAATGGTGCCCAAGCTAGTTGCTCAAGACATACCGCTCTTGTATTCGCTGCTTAAGGACGTTTTTCCAGGCGTAGCTTATAGCGCATCGCCAATGGAAGATCTACGACGTGAGTTGAAACGGGTCTGCGAAGAGATGTACCTAGTCTACAGCGATGACACATCGGACGGCGGTGCCAGCGGCGCTCTCTGGGTTCAGAAAGTGCTTCAGCTCTATCAAATCACTTGCATTCATCACGGTCTAATGATGGTCGGTCCCAGCGGAAGTGGGAAGTCAATGGCATGGCGCGCCCTCCTCAAGGCGTTAGAGCGCGTGGAAGGTGTTGAGGGTGTTGCCCATGTTATCGACCCCAAGTCTATTAGCAAGGACTCACTATATGGTTACCTTGATCCAAACACTCGGGAATGGACGGATGGTCTTTTCACTCATACTTTGCGAAAGTAATTTTTACCGTGGTTTCATACTCAACTCTCATAGCATTTCTCATAAATGATTTTCTCGGTGCATCCTAGTTCAATTTCGTAGATGTGTTTTTGGAGATAATTGGTGAAAAAATCTCTGCCATAGTGTAATAGCTGAAATCCATTCTATATTATTAAAGCATGGCTACTTAGTTGAAGTTGTATAATATTACACTTTAATGATTTTAGGATCATTGATAGTATTCGTGGTGAATCTCAAAAACGACAGTGGATCATTTTCGACGGTGATGTGGATCCCGAGTGGGTTGAGAATTTGAACTCCGTTCTGGACGACAATAAGCTGCTAACTTTGCCCAACGGTGAACGTCTTGGAATCCCACCAAACGTTCGTATTATGTTTGAAGTACAGGATCTACGGTTTGCCACTTTAGCCACTGTCTCGCGTTGTGGAATGGTCTGGTTCTCCGAGGATATTGTCACCCCCGAAATGGTAATGACGAACTTCCTTCGCTATCTACAGAATGTGCCTGTTGATGAAGATGAAGACGCTGACCTAAGTTTTACGGCATCCGTTTCACTCACTGCACCAAGTGGAGGGGGAGATAAAGTTGTTTCCTCTCCAGTTGAAGGCGCTCAAGTGTTCGTCAGCCCCACTATTCAGACACAACGTGATATTGCAAACATGCTTGTACCGTATTTCGCCAGCAATGGGTTGGTGTCACGTTGTCTCGATTTCGCTAAAGACCTCGATCACATCATGGACTTCACACAGCTCCGCGCACTTACCAGTCTCTTTTCTCTCCTAAAGCAGACAGTAAGGGCCGTGCTTGTGCATAACGCCTCACACACCGACTTCCCAATGCCTGTGGATCAAATGGAGTCGTTTGTGAGCAAATCTCTTGTCAACGGAATCATCTGGTCTATGGCTGGCGATGGTCCCTCCGCTGTTCGCATGCAAATGAGCGATTTTATGCGACAGGTAACAACGATCCCTCTGCCTCCTCCTGGCGTACCAATTATTGATTATGAAGTCACTGTCACTGGAGAATGGCAACCATGGGTCAACAAGGTTCCTGTCATTGAGGTAGAGTCGCACAAAATTAATACGATGGATGTTGTTGTTCCTACACTTGATACTGTTCGCCATGAAGCTCTTCTTTACACTTGGTTAGCTGAACATAGACCGATGGTTCTTTGTGGTCCTCCTGGCTCTGGTAAAACTATGACTCTCTTCAGCGCTCTTAGAAGCCTACCTGACATGGAGGTGATTGGATTGAACTTCTCCAGTGCTACCACTCCTGAATTGATGCTGAAGACCTTTGATCAGTACTGCGAATATCGAAAGACGCCCAATGGTCTTGTTCTTGCTCCACAACAAATTAACAAGTGGCTTGTCTTCTTCTGTGATGAAATTAACCTGCCAAACGAAGATAAGTACGGCACACAAAGGGTGATCAGTTTCCTTCGACAAATGCTAGAACACTCAGGTTTCTATCAGACTAGTGACATGCAGTGGGTCCGATTCGAAAGAATTCAGTTTGTTGGTGCTTGTAATCCTCCCACCGATCCAGGAAGAAAGCCGCTTTCGCACCGTTTCCTGCGCCATGTCCCAGTTATCTATGTCGACTACCCTGGAGAAACGTCACTCAAGCAAATTTATGGTACTTTTAATCGCGCCATGCTTCGAATGCTTCCTGCCTTACGATCTCAGGCTGATGCACTCACTAACGCCATGGTAGATTTCTATCTTCGATCTCAAAAGCGTTTTACCATCGACATGCAGCCTCACTATATTTACAGTCCTCGTGAGTTGACTCGTTGGGTTCGTGGCATTCATGAGGCTCTCAAACCACTCGAATCGCTCTCTGTCGAAGGTCTCGTGCGTATTTGGGCTCATGAGGCTTTGAGACTCTTTCAAGATCGGCTTATTCAAGATAGTGAACGTCTGTGGACGGACCAGAATGTTGACGAAGTTGCCATGACCTATTTCCCATTAATTGATCGTGCATCTGCTCTTCAGCGTCCAATACTGTTCAGTAATTGGCTTTCAAAGGATTACGTCGCCGTCGATCAGGAAGCGCTTCGTGAATACGTCAAAGCCCGGCTCAAAGTATTTTACGAGGAAGAACTGGATGTGCCTCTTGTTCTCTTTAATCAGGTTCTAGATCACGTTCTTCGGATTGACAGAGTTTTCAGGCAGGCTCAGGGCCATCTGCTCCTGATCGGTATCAGTGGGGCTGGTAAAACTACTCTTTCTCGTTTCGTTTCATGGATGAACGGTCTTTCTGTGTTCCAAGTGAAAGTGCACAACAAATACACTGCGGAAGATTTTGATGAGGACCTAAGAAATGTCCTTCGACGCTCCGGCTGTAAAGGAGAAAAGATAACTTTCATCATGGATGAGTCCAACGTGATGGACTCAAGCTTCTTAGAAAGAATGAATACACTGCTTGCGAACGGTGAAGTACCCGGCCTATTCGAAGGGGATGAATTTGCGGCTTTGATGACGCAATGCAAGGAGGGTGCCGCAAGGGAGGGGCTTATGGTTGACTCGCAGGAAGAGCTTTACAAATGGTTCACGAATCAGATATGTCGAAATCTCCATGTCGTATTCACCATGAATCCATCTTCCGATGGACTAAAAGACAAAGCTGCTACTTCACCTGCATTATTCAATCGATGTGTTCTCAACTGGTTCGGCGATTGGTCACTCGAGGCTTACTTCCAGGTAAGCACTTTTTTGTCGATTGTGTTGCTTTCAGTGCAAATTATTTATGTGTAACGAAGTATCGACTTTTTCTGTTTCTGTCAAAGCGATGCGCCCTAGTAGTTCCTGCCTAGAACATGGCTTTTTACGAATGAAAATACACAAAACTCCTCTCCCTGGTTTTTAAGTCTATTTCATTCAATATTTCAGGTCGGCAAGGAGTTCACAGAGAAGCTTGATCTCGAGCGTTCTGATTATCAGAGACCGGAAGTAATGCCATATGTCGCTGAGGGTTTGCTACCCGATATGCCTGCCTATCGCGACATGGTTGTGAACGCCTTTGTTTTTGTTCACCAGTCCCTTCAGCGCGCTAACGAACGCCTGCAGAAGCGTGGAGGTCGCACTATGGCTATCACTCCACGCCACTTCCTCGATTTCATCAGTCATTATGTCAAGTTGATTGGTGAAAAGAGGTCTGACTTGGAGGAGCAACAACTGCATTTGAATGTTGGTTTGCAGAAAATTAGGGAGACAGTACAGCAAGTTGAAGTGATGCAAAAGTCATTAACGAAGAAGAGCAAGGAGTTGGAAGAAATGAACGAGGCTGCGAACGCAAAGTTGAAGCAGATGGTCAAGGATCAACAAGAAGCTGAACAAAAGAAAACTACCAGCCAAAGCCTACAGGTCGAATTGCAGAAACAAAGAGAGTATATTAAGGAAAAGAGAGCACTGGTCATGGAGGAACTCAGTCAGGTGGAGCCTGCTGTAAATGATGCCAAACAGGGTAACCTTTGTGCTTTGAATATAACTAACTTAGATTACGAACTTGCCAAATAAGTCATTTTCCGTTGTATTTACTTATAGGAGTTCTTTTAGGCTAGCAGGCAAATTCATTTTAACCAACTTTATTAGTCCTCTGCATATTTTCATGGCGGTGAGGCGGTAGGTTATAACCCTCATGAGCCACAATAGTTATCGCGATCCCTTCTTTTTTGACTTAAATAGCGTGGATTCAGCGTCATCCTTTGATTTTTCGTTTGTTCTTTTGGACATTTGTTGTCTCTTAATCTGTGATAAGTATTTATTGTTGCAGAGATTTCAAGCCCTTTGAACAGGCAGATAAGACCATGTGTTCCACGATTTCCCGTTTTAGCTGTGGAGGGTATTCGTAAAAAGGACATTCAGGAAATTAAGGCCATGCGGAACCCACCTCCAGCTGTCAAAATGGCTCTTGAAGCCATCTGTCTTCTGCTGGGCGAGAAGTCAACAGACTGGCGTCAGATCCTAACCGTCATTGTTAAGGATTCCTTCGTCCCAAGCATTCTCAACTTCGATACTGAGGAAATCACGTATGCCTTCTCACGCATCCTGCTTTTTTAATGTTTTAATGCATAAACAAAACATGTCACTATTTAACAATTTATGGGAGTTCGTCTAATTGTCCTTCATGCACTGAGCTGTGAGCTTAGTTTCTGACGCCCGCTTCGTTTAATCGGGGTGCCGCGCCGGATAGCTTGGTCATTGCTTCTTTCGTTATTTGTGTCTTTTGGTTTTCAGCGATTCAATCCGTGAAACAATGAAAAAGAAATATATTGAAAACCCAGAATTCAACTATGAAAAGGTGAACAGAGCCAGTACAGCTTGTGGACCAATGGTCAAATGGGCAATTGCACAGGTTCGTTCACTTATGCTTACCTTAGCTTTACTTGTTTTCGCTATTTTTGGTAAAATGATGTTATCTGGCCTTAATCGTGTCCTACAGTTAACAGTTCTATGCGGTCAGGTTATTCATGCATCCCAGCACGGCTTCTTGTGTTTTGATTTTTTGGGATACTTCGCGTTTTTGTACTAGATTGGATACGCAGACATCCTGAAGAAGGTGGAACCTCTTCGAGACGAATTAAAAGCTCTTGAAGATGCGGCCAGCGCAAACGAGAAGAAAGCTGAGGATGTGGAGGCAACAATAGGGGCTCTTGAGAAGTCGATTGCCAAATACAAAGACGAATATGCCGTTCTAATTAGTCAGGCCCAATCGATCAAGGCAGACCTGGCCTCAGTTGAAGCCAAGGTGTGTCGCCTTTTTCTCCTAACTTTCAGTTGTTCGAGACCTTCCACTTTTTGTTTTTTTAACCGCATTCATTCCACTTACATCCGTTTATAAGCATGATGGTTATGGCCTAACATATTTATATACGAGTTACTGAGTCTTTCACTTTCAGAGATTCCATGTTATCCTTATGTGTAATTTTTAACCTCCCGAACTGATCAAATCACTGCTTCTCTCAGGTTGAACGCTCAGTAGCGTTGATTAAGTCGTTAAGCAGCGAACGCACACGGTGGGAAGCGGGCTCGGAAACATTCAAGTCACAAATGGCAACAATCATCGGGGATTGTCTTCTTTCCTCGGCTTTCATGGCTTACGCTGGCTATTTCGACCAGAGTTTGCGTCTTAGTCTTGTCTCCTCGTGGGCCATCCATCTGAAGGCAGCTGGCATCCAGTTTAGGCCCGATCTGGCTCGCGTTGAGGTAGACTGCGGCTTTTTTATTTCCGTTTTGTTAGTTCTCCTGATTAACCATATTTTACAGAGCTTTCTCATTAGATTGAAATCGTTACCACAAAGTTGCGAGGATTTGGCCCTGACAGCATTAACATTGCCTATCTTCATGCAGGTTTCATATTCAACACACTGTAATTTTTTAGCCGAATTCCAATGATCTTAAAGGCTTCTTTTTTTAATCCAGAACTATGGTTTATTGACAAATATTTTATTAATATTTCCTATTTTAATTTGCACTTATTTGTCACCGTTGGGGCTTTATTTCAGTATCTATCGACCCCTGATGAGAGATTACGTTGGCAAGCCAGTGTTCTACCTGATGATGAGCTCAGTGTTGAGAACGCCATTATCCTTCGCCGATTCAACCGATATCCTCTTATCATCGATCCAAGCGGTCAGGCTATCGAATTCCTTATGGAAGAGTACAAAGCAAAGAAGATCGCCAAAACCTCCTTCCTTGATGATGCTTTCAGGAAAACCCTTGAATCTTCGTTGCGGTTCGGAACACCGCTTCTGGTGCAAGACGTTGAATCATATGACCCCATTCTCAATCCTGTCCTTAATCGTGAAGTTAGACGCACAGGCGGTCGCACTCTTATTACGCTGGGCGATCAGGACATTGACCTGTCTCCTACGTTTAACATTTTCCTTTCTACACGTGATCCTTCAGTGGATTTCGCACCTGACATTTGCTCCAGGGTTACATTTGTCAATTTCACAGTAACCCACAGCAGTCTCCAAAGTCAGTGCCTCAATGCAGTACTGAAAGCGGAAAGACCAGACGTTGACAATAAACGATCAGATCTACTGAAGATGCAAGGCGAATTCCAGTTGAGACTGCGCCATTTAGAGAAGGACTTACTGCAGGCTCTTAATGCTGCCGAGGTGCGTTTCACTCTTAAACCATTACTGTTGATACCTCTAAGCTAACTTTAACTATTGCATGCGGATAAGAAACAACCTGTTTTAAGCAGCATCTTGGCAGGTCTAATGCCTTTGTTTCCAGGGCAATTTGCTAGATGATGATAAAATCATTACGAACCTGGAAACTCTAAAGAAGGAGGCTGGAGAAGTGGCCAAGAAGGTAGAGGAGACGGATGCAATCATGACAGAAGTGGACAATGTCTCACAACAGTATGTGCCCCTCTCACAGGCTTGCTCAGGCATCTATTTTACTTTGGACGCTCTCAACCAGGTCCACTTCCTATACCAGTACTCACTGCAATTCCTTCTTTCCATATTCAACTTTGTCCTTACTCAAAATGAAAATCTTAAAGGCGTTAGTGACAGTAAAACAAGGTTGGACATCATTACCAAGGACCTCTTCCAAGTCACCTACAATCGCGTTGGTCGTGGAATGCTGCATAGCGATCAGATTACGTTTGCGGTGTTATTGGCGCGCATTTACTTGAAGGGCAAGGCATCCGCAGGTGTGACCTTTGAATCGGAATTCTCCGTCTTCCTCCATGGTCAGGATAGCGCAAGCCTATTGACTAGCAAGGATCTGCCTGATATTAAGGGACTTACCGTCGAGCAACGTGCCGCACTCAGTAGACTGCAGAATCAACTACCAGCTTTCAGGAATATCATCTCAGCTATTGGAAAGGAACAGCGCTTCAATGCCTGGCTAGAAGCTGTCTCTCCTGAGGTGCAGGAAGTTACACTAATAGTTCATAATTAAAGTTTGGTTTGTTTTTGAAGGAATTTCCTTTTAATGAACCTATCATAGCAATTTGTGATTGCTCCAGTTACCAGTGATTTTTTATCAGAAATTTCAACGAATTGCAATGTACTAGCGAAAGGGGTGTTGATATGGGTTGCTGAGGAACCCGTAATGTGTTGAAACCGTTTAGTAGTTTCACTCTCTTGTTCTAGACGGAAGTCCCAACGTTGTGGGAGTTGCCCGCCGCTCAAACCACTCCAGTTGGCACCGCGATTTATAGTCTGCTGCTTATTCAGGCACTTCGACCAGACCGTCTCCTGGCCTGTGCTCACATGCTGGTTTTTGCAGTGTTCGGCCAAGGCTTCATGGATGCTACTCGTTCTAACCTCGATCTAGGGCCACTCGTTGAGCAAGAAATCAAGGCCAATGTTCCTGTTCTCCTCTGTGCTACTCCGGTAACATCCTGCTATTGACATATTTCAACAAATTAAACCGCTTGAATCCACTTATTATCAGGCTCATTTTCAACTGCCATCTATCCCGTTTAGTCTTGAGTTGTGGTAAATCTCTATCCATGATCATTGGGGCAATATTTGTGCAGGGCTTTGACCCGAGTGGACGTGTGGAAGATCTTGCCGCTGATCTGAAGAAAACTCTCACTGGAATAGCTATTGGTTCTGCCGAAGGTTTTTCACAGGCGGAAAAGGCTATCAATGCGGCTGTGAAGCAGGGCAAGTGGGTAATGCTAAAGAACGTCCATCTCGCACCATCGTGGCTTGTTCAGCTGGAAAAGAAACTCCACTCGTTCCAGCCCCACCCCAACTTCCGTCTTTTCCTTACTATGGAAATCAACCCCAAGCTGCCCGTCAATCTTCTTCGCTCTGGTCGAGTGTTCGTCTTTGAACCTCCCCCCGGCATCAAGGTATGTTTAATCGAGAGTTGTCACAAACCTATCCTCTCCTTACTTGCCATTCGGATTAATATTGTTTATGCTAAGCCTGAGCATCCTCTGGTTTTTGCTTTAAGGCGAGCCTCTTGCGCACCTTTGCCAACATCTCACCAACTAGGATGTCTCGTGCTCCGGCTGAGCGCTCTCGTCTCTACTTTTTGCTGGCCTGGTTCAATGCTGTTGTGCAGGAACGCCTTCGCTACGCTCCACTGGGTTGGACCAAGCGCTACGAGTTTAACGAGTCTGATCTCAAGTCAGGTTGCGACACCATCGACACCTGGGTGGACATTGCCAGCAAAGGCCGCTCTAATCTGCCACCCGACCAGATCCCCTGGTCCGCCATTCGCCGGCTCATGTCCCAGTGTATTTATGGTGGTCGTATCGACAATGACTTCGACCAAACTCTCTTGGACACCTTCCTCTCGCGCCTCTTCACCGAGCATAGCTTTGATCATGATTTCGTTCTCGTTAGTGATTTAGATGGTCAGGCAGGCAAGAGCATCCTTATCCCAGAAGGGACTTCGCGCGAGGAGTTAGTCGCTTGGACCAAGAAACTTCCCGCTGTTCAGACCCCCTCTTGGCTCGGCTTGCCTAATAATGCAGAGAAGGTGCTTTTAACAAACATGGGTGAGCTAATGTCTTGCTCTTCTGGTTTTCAATTTGTCATTATGGTCTCTACTTGTCTACAGAATATGGTAACCTTAAAAGCAGCATTTTCAGCCTCTAATGCTTGGATATTCTCCATTGTATCTAAAACATGCCTAAGTGACATTCAAGCTTGAGCTAATTTTGAAATGCTTCTAATGTGCTTTGTGATTAAACACCATTCGCTTGGTAGAATCTGTCAAAAGTTTTCACGAAATAATATTTGGCAGTGTTTATCCTCTGGTTCATATTTTAATAGTCTCGACACTGTTAATCTCACTGCCAAAGTTCGAAAGTGTTATTTAGGTGCTTTGTAATTCCGACTTTGTTCTTTTATGCTAATATTTCTAATTTTTTTGATAACCGCAGCTCAAAGTTTTCAAAGTCACCTGCTTCGATTTATGACAATCGTGATCGAAAATGCCGCGGAGAAGGGTATTTCTTGGTTTAAACAGCTTTTAACCTTTCATTTTGCGTTCCTGTGTCAGTGTTGGTGTGGAACTGCATTAACTTCATCGGTGACGAAGTGGGTCAACGCTGCATTTTTCATCGCATCACTTTATTACAAAACGGAGCCACTTAAATCACCTCTTCATCGTAGCACTCATTTTTCATCCCTTGAAGCTGGGCTAAAATGTATTCTTAACAGTTCCTTATGCAAAATCACGAAACTTTCTCGCTCAACCAGTTGTGAGCTGGTGTTATTGCGTGTGAGTCTGGATCATGTCGAACTCTAAACCAGAGAATCATTGGCATGACTTGGGTCCAGACATCTTATTTACCTACGTATGCAGGCAGGCAAAAGCGGCTGGATTTTGGAGGCTACCCAAGTGCCTTGGTCGCTTTAGTCGCGCGCAATTACGGCAACTGAGCCGCCTTGTCCCTAGAGCAATTATCGACGCACTCGTTGGGCCAATCAGGAGAGCTTGAGCGACAGCACGACTCCAGAATGTGTCCAGGTGTCAGGCGCCGTATAGTAACTTTTTGTGGGGTCGCAGGCATCCCCGGCACAATGCCTCCATTCCTTATTCTGGAGGTGGGAATAATAATTTGGCTAACACGTTTTTCGAGTTTTCAAGGTTTCGAGCCAAATATGCTCACATACGTCTATGATGTAGTCTCGACATTTGTGTGTTGCGAGGATTCTCACAATGTCACTCGAGCAGCATAATGGGGAAACTCGTCTGATGTACCATACAAGCATCCACTTTGTCTACAGCCAACACTATTTGCATTTACTGATCGGTATTATCTCCCACGTGATGTGACCGTTTGTACCAAGTGTAAGCCATCGGATAAGCAGCTTGGCATTTACCTAGCATACCAGCGGCAAAAATTCTCTGGGCAATCAAACTTCGAGTCCGCCATTCGTACCACTTGCATACAATTCGATTGCTTCAAAGAATTGCTTTCGTTTTTTGCTATTTAGCTTTTTGTCTCGTAATCTGCGTATCACATGAATCCCAAGGAAAAGCCTGTAAACTGTCAGTTGGCTACACTTAAAATGCAGATACAGCTGTGTCTAGTATCTATGCTTAGACCTTAAACTCGATTTCTTAATAGGAATGGAAATGGCATCGTTGACTGTCCTCATACTTCCTCGTACCTTCTTCTTTTGACTTTCTATTTATTGGGAAATAAGTTTTGAGTTTTCGCTTGCAGTCCTTTGAAAACTACCAAAAATTTTCCAGGGCAAGAAGTGATTGGAAACCTGCTTAAGATGCAGCAGGCAGTCAGCACGGATGACTTGTTATCTGCCTCGGAGGTCGCCGCAACGACTCTCGTCAAGCGTGCTTCTGTAGATGAGGGTGACACCAGACCAATGTGGATCCGACAGCTTCAATCCAGCGCAGACACATGGAAATCGCTGCTCCCCGATCGCCTAAAACCGCTCGAGAGGACGACGGAAAATATCGCTGATCCTCTGTTCCGTTGCTTTGATAGGGAAGTCAATGCTGGTGCTACACTCCTCAATACTGTTCGTGATGACCTCAGAAATGTGATCAAGGTAGACATCTTCGCTATTTACTATCCTTGAAATACTGTATCATCGTGTTCTTATAATCACAGCAGAATTTGTTCATGGGGTAAGAAAGACGTTTTCGTTTCACTTTAAATCTCATCAGTCAATTAATGTCGGGCTAGTTCAGTTCACATGTTCGTTTTGCTCGCAAGTTAGTTTTCCATTAAAAGCAAATCCTTAGCTGAATGGTTGTGTCTTTTTATTTTCTTATTGCATCATTGATGACGACCACTATTGGAGCTGTATGTATCACAGGAACAATTTCGCAGGTGAACACTAAGCCCTTTTTTCTATAGGTGTGCTCTGGTACAACTAAGCCAACCAACTATCACCGTGACTTGATGTCAGATTTGGCCAAGGGCCTCATACCCGCATCGTGGCGTCGCTACTACACGGTACCCTCGACACTGACTGTGATCCAGTGGATCAATGACTTTGCGGCGCGTATTCGGCAGTTGATAGAGATCAGCGAAGCAGCCTCTTCGACAGACCACGGCAGCCTGCAGGGCCTGCGGGTCTGGCTAGGTGGATTGTTCATGCCCGAGGCCTACATCACGGCGACGCGGCAGGCTGTGGCCCAGACCCACGGTTGGGCCCTTGAAGAGCTCTTCCTTAGCGTTGAGCTGGTCATTGGCGCGCAGAAAGCGAAACCGCCACCTTTACCCGCTGACGGGTGCGCCTTTGTGGTCAGCGGGCTTCGTCTAATGGGTGCTGAGCCTGCTGATGCCAAGACCATCCGTCTCTCCCAATCTATCTTCTACGAAATGCCTTTCACAATTCTTAGGTGGATTCGGTGAGTTTTTCTTGCAATAATCATTGAATCGTAAATCTTTGATATCCTTCCTGGTCTTTTCGACACCAGTATTGAACCCGAGTGTCATAACATCTTGGTCTATGAATTTCAAGCGGTTGTAACACTTGTTGTCATTGAAAATTGGAAATCTACATTGAAGTTGTTGATTTCTATTTGGCAACCATCGATTGAAGTTAACTTGTTTTGGCGCATCGTGCGTACCGTTTTTCTATTAAGAACAAGTATTTATCCTTATGTTTGATGATGTTTAATACCGTTACGGTGTCATAATTACTTCCCCTTTTAAACTGTTTTTTTGCGTTTGCCTTAAAATTTCAGAGTTGCGAAGGAGGACCAAGGTGTGATCGATTCTAGCGCCGTAAATCTTCCTGTCTACTTAAATGCTGCCCGTTCTGTTCTACTTTTCACTGTCGGCCTTCACACGAGGGAGCCTGGTAGTGAGTTTTACAAACGCGGAGTTGCACTTCTCTCCTCCCCACTGGGGTGAAAATTTGTCCCTCCTGCGTACTTTTTCTCACATATATCTACTTTTTAAGTTTTAATCATTGCCGACTTGTTGCACTTTTGTGTTTCTTCTTCCTGCATTCCCCTTCCCTCTCCACAGATGTTCTTCCCCAGTGTGATTCCCATATGCGCCCTTCTACTGCCTCTTACCTCGATATCCATCGAAATAACGCTGCATCAGGCCTATAATACCCTCATTTATCCGATAAACCGTTTATCATTGTCTTTGTATTCCATATTTACCACTTTCGGGTTAAGGTAAAAATGTTAAGGGGCTTATTTTAGTGGCTCACTGAGGTTTAAGCTGGCTACCTATTGGAGTCGTTGGTTTGAAATATCAAGGCTACTCACTTCCGTAAAATTGGTAACAAGAAATCTGCATGTTAAAATTCATCTGAAATGTTCCTTTCTAGGTCTCAATAAACGTGAGTGACAAGTGTACTTGCACAAGGAGGTAGCCACACCTTTGGTCGTCCGATTTCACCTCGAATTAAATAAAGGGTAATCCTGGCGCATTCCACTACCAAGATACCAGTTCCAGGCAGTGGTTGTTATTACCAAATTTAATCTTCGCATTTCAAATTATGTAGTTGATTGGCAGTGCTTTGTGCATTTGCCGTGTTATGTGTTGAAGTTCCTCATCGTGCGCGCAACAATATGAAGCACAGCCGCCCTAGAGCAAGATATTCTTTAGGATGGTTACAATACGGTATTAACCGCTAAACAGGCGAGACTTGTGTCCGCAAATACGCACTTATTTCCTTTCCCAGCCATCTAGGAGTGCGTTGTTAGTTACGAGACTTAAATATTAGAGTTTTGAGCAAGGGAGTGACTTGGCCTTGGATTTCCAAATCTTTTACATCGTAAGAAGGTGGGGTTTTTAAGTAAGTTTGTCTTGTACTAAACGAGTATGATGTGTATTTGTTATATTTTGTTAGCCTATGTTGATAATTCATACGTAGTTTCGTCGCTTCAGCTCTTTCAGGTTCGATCGTCGTGGGCCTCTCAAAAAGACTTGCAAACTTCCACTAACAGACCAACAAAGCCCGGAATGCAGACTGATTCTGTACAAAAGGTCAAGCTAAATGGACTTTGCAAAGCTATATTTATTGCGGGTAGATTGATGCCTGATTTCCTATGGGAATCAAGCCGACGGTAGGTTTCAGGCCGCAGCTCACATTTCTTTTTCTCGTTCTATCACCAATTTCGATTAAGAGTTTGTGTGCCAAACTCTTCTTCGACACTGTCAGAGCACTTTCTATCAATTTTTGCATAGATAATATCGCGGTCACAGTTATAACCCTTTACCTCAAACACCTTCCATTGTAAAACCTTTTATATAAAGCATCATGTCCTCAATCGAAAAAATAATGGGAACGATGCGTTTTTAACAAATTAATGGGGTTGTAGTAGTATTACGTACCGTTCCAATTTCCCTAAAAGATGGGATACCCTTCTAAAAACCTATCTCGCATAAGAGGTTATTTTCCCACGGTTAACATTTGCGCGTACGCACAGCCTCAGTAGCTGACCATTGTATCGCCAACTCAATCAGTCCGACACAAAGCTTAGATATATTCTGTGCTTGCAGTCGAAGCCGACTGGCGAATCAGTTTTTGTGCGGACTTGGACCTGAGCCTCCTCTGCGCGAGCCATAATGGTACAGGCGATTTTGCATTTAAAACCCTGCACCATTAAATCTATCGTCTACGAATTTAGTTGGGACCTCACATAGTTAATCGTTCATACGTCGAAGTAGCCATGTCGAATTGTACCTGAGGTACTACCACCCTGTTTACCTTACTAACGTTGGAAATAACCGCTCACGGCATTTCAACGTGTGATACCACAGGACACACGTATACTGTTGAGAGAATACTAAAAATGAGTCCATGAATTGCCATTTCGTGGCTATTTATCAAAATCTTACACTAACATCAGGCTAATGAGTTTGGCCCAAACACAATATCGCTATTCAGCATTTCACGCATCGCGGGGGTTTTACTTTGACCCTTCGCTGGCCAGCGGAGAGGATAAGTGAACCGACTTTTAACGACAAGTATACTACCGTCATTTAAGTTAAAAATATAGCTTACGTTTTAACGTAATATTCTCAATACCTGATTTTAAATAACAGCCTAATTGCACTTGTTTGTTTCCTTCGGCTGAAGTTTCTAACCCAAAGTGATGAGTCGTTGCCCTGGCAAACATAAGCTTTCTACTTGCTGGCTTTTGGCCGTGATAGCTGACACATATGAATAGAACTCTTGTTGTGTTCAAAATCGAAGTAATCTATATCAGAATGCCTAAAGTGATTTAATTCGGTTTGGCAAATCATCAAATTTGGAAGGTGCGCAGGCGTGTAGTCGCACATAACTTCACACGAATGTCAAATGGTGGTGCGCATCACTCTTGCGGTCGTTCCACGCCATTGTTTGGCATTTTGCGGTTCATGATGATCTCTATAATGCCAAGGTGTGCTGCGCTAAGCTCATTATTCTAATGCACCATAAATGCCAACATCATTGATAATTCAATGAAGGAACCTTCCACTTGCCACTACCTCCCTTCTCCTCATACCATTCTATGTAACTTTTGATTGCCTATTCGTTAAATAAATTCGAATGTCTGGGAGATTCATTGTAGTTGACCTCACCCAATAAATTATTCAAGGAGTAGTTTTAACTTTTGCGTCGGGAATCAAGACTAGCAATAATTCCTATTCACGCTAAAAACATTGTACTTTAACTTTTGGGTTTCAGCTTTAAATGCATTGAGAGGAACTTCCACTTACACACGACGTGTAATAAATGAGTGCTCTTCCGTTTCCTAGTTACATTTCTAGATTTTGGCAGAGCATTTGTTTCAAATAATCAGGAAGGCCAGCATTTTTGTGCCTTGTTGGCGTAAAAATTTTTGTAAAATGGAAGATCGATTCTTTTGACTTGATATTTGGTGTTTTTCCACTTGTTTTGCAGATTATGCTTGAATTGTTATTTTTTTGTGACCATTGGTAATTGCACCTTATTGTCGAGCAGAGCTCAAAAGTTCCGAAAAATGTGCAAGAAAATCACTTAAGGTTCGCCCAAATCGGCTCGGTTTAATGTAAGTATTTGTACTTCCATGACCACCACATCGCAACGAATGTACGAATAGGTGTTAACACGGTCTTCGTGTTTCCTTTGAATGAGTCTATTTTGAAGCCAAAGTTTTGAAAGGAATGGCCTCTGCTTGTATAGCATGCATCTGTGTTTGAATGCTTGACCACGTTTATAAAGCCCCATCACTTCCTTCTTGATGACTCCTACATTTTAGTGCAGCGCTTGGCTAGAAGTTTGAGCAAAGAAAATTTTTATAATTTGCAATGTTATGCGCATAGGCATTTGTAACAGGCAAAATCGTGATAATCAGGTTGATTTACCGAAATCGCGATCATGATAATCAGTCAGTTGGAGTTAAGTAGTTAATCGGAGCTAAGTGGTTAATTACTGTAGGCAGTTGATGTAATTGCTCGCTATCAAAAAAAGGCAGCAAGCGGTGCCGTCTCGGGATTTAAAGTTTATCCATAAATATGCCACATGCCAAAGGGCTACATCTATGCGGTGATTTCAGCCAATCAATTGAAGCCGGCGGTTGCCGCGGTAGATTGGCATTAGAGATGATGACGAGCAAGTGTGGCTACCCACTGTCAAATACGGCGTAAACAATACTTGAAGCTGTACGCACTAACACGAACAATGCAGGCTACAACGCACAGTAGTGTGACCGCAACTCCACACCCTGCGTGCGCACCACACAGCAGAGGCTTTATGTCCAGTCCCGTGCATTCGTCCGGTAGGCACACACTGCCACACAAGTGCGCAAGCAGCGCGTCAGAGCAGAGATCAGAAATGTTCAAACAGCACAACGAAAATCGATGCATGGTTGGGTGGACTATGCTTCCTGCGCTTCTCCTCCTCACCCTCTCGGTTCGAGTTACAACAGCTCACTCCGCCATGGGATACCTTACCTTGGGCCGGCGGGTAAGGCAGACAGCCACAAAAGCCTCCCACGTCATGCTGCCGATCCATCTTGAGACACTGGTTTTTGTGGTCCCTTCATCAATATTAAGCAACCTCATTTAACATCTGTTTGGCGTTTATCAAAGTTTTGGCCATTTTAAAACTAAAATCGAGATAAGATCCACTCATCTGTTTTTTACACAATTATTACTTACAGTACGCGTTTTTGTGACTGCCACACAAAGGCTTGAGCCTCAGGGCATTTCGAGGAAATAAGCACGTGTGAACTACTCTACACAAATCTTAGTAACGCGTTCGATAATTCGCACCAACGTGCACACCCTTTTTTCAGTTTGACAAAACGTTTGCAACGTCAGACATTAGTGTCCCGTTAAAATAGGAAGCCCTGTAGATTTTGTAGTCATTATGCTGGGTTTCATATTTCATCTGTTATTGCTGATACTTTTTTCAACTATTTCATCTTATCGCACATTAAGTCTTGAAATAACCCCCACCCAACGAGTTCAATGCATACAAGGTTTGAAGCAGTTTTTTAAATAAGCAAGTTCGTACTTTATGACTTAAAAAGACTTTTGTGGATATTTCATGGAGAAATGAATCTGTATAACGCTCTAACAACCCCCCTCAGGGCATCCGTTTCCCATGCGCATGGCTAGAGCGAGATGGCTTTTTCGATCCACGGAACAATTTCGTCTCCAAGACACCCTTTGTGCAGAGCCGTTCCAAATGCCAGGGTAGAGGCCATTGTGTCATGAATTGGCTTCCCACCAATTCAGCCCACGCCCTCACATTCAAACTCATCGGCACCGACGGTGGGTCCAATCGTCTCCATTTTGAGTAGCAAACGCCCCTTTTTCCGAAACTCTAGGAGTTCCTTATGGGTTAAATCCTTTGAATAGCTAGTGCGTATACCACTTAAATGGATACCTCTCTGTAAGGACTGTCTAAAAGACTATTCGCAGACCTAACTGTGGTTATAGAGAACTTCCATTACAAACTCAAACAAGCCTAGCTTTTATTTCTTACTAAGTTTTTCGTGGTTCCATGCTGCTTAGATTGCCGAGCTCTTAAGCATTAGTGAAAAGTTGACAAGGGTGGTATGGTCAAGCTAGGTATTCAAACTAACACCGAAATTCCTAATCTGGTTCTGTTTTCATTGACCTCCTGGGCCGAATAATTTCCGTAAGTTAGAAGTTTCAAAGTCTGAGAAAATTAGAATGTACGTCAACTACCCAAATAATTACTGTGAGATGCATCAGTGAAAGGGTAAGATATGGCAAATTATTCAATTTTGACTGGTCTGTGCGAAGCGCAGAAGCAAGTCCTGTAATAGTAGCCATTGGAAATGTCACGCATCCTGTAGAAGTAGATTTCTTAAGCACTTGACAATTTTTGCATCCCATTTAGAGTAAATACGATGTGAAGTGGTTTCCCCGTTTGTCCCTGCTTCCAGGCTAAAAGCGATGCATTTTCAAGCCCTACCTGTTTTCGCCAAAATGAGACTTCCTTTGTTTACTGATCACGGCTGCTCTCAACCGACGCCGGGTCTGAATAGCGCACGTGAACTTCAATTGGCTTTTGTACAAGTGCAGATAATTAAAGTTCACTCTTTTGTATGAACGTTATTGCGAAGTCAACAAAACATTTCACTGAAACACCCCGACTAGTAATTTAGTATTTTATTTTATGGAGAACGAATTTATTGATTGTTGTCAATTTCAGTGGATTGACAGATGGAGGAAAGGAAAAAGATGGGGAAGTCATTTGTGAAAAGTAATTATTGCAAAATAGCAAGCGTAGGTTATTTGACAGCTCGCATTAAATACAAATCCATCTTCTACACCTATGGCAGGAATGTCAGGAAGCCAGGATTTGTACTGGGTGGATATTTCGAATTGATTGAACGCGATCGTTCATTCCTGCATTCTAGAAAACGTTGCTGTTTTTCTATGTGCTTACACGCCAACTTTAGGCGGTGGATAAATGTCACATAATTGTGTATTTTTAGCAGAAACGAGAATATACTCATTTGGATGGTTGCTAGAAAAGTACTCAAGTAGTCGTCACTAATAAGATTTCCAAATGACGTTAGGGGTACTTGGCTAAAGTGTAATGTTGGGAAGGCAAAACTGGTATCCTCAGTCAAAGTGTAAGTTTGTTTTCATTTGGAAGATTGTACTGAAATAATCCAAAGTAACGCTATTTGCGTAACATTCTCCGCCCAGATATGCACGACTACCAATTTCAAGCGCACTTTTGCGAGCCCGTGTACGAAGCTCAGCACCTACACTGCACAAAACAGGACGGAGAAGTGGCCTTCACGATGCGTCAAATAGGTACATGGTTGACATTGTCGAGCGTCTTCTGTCGGTGCACCCAGCCTGCCGAGGTTACCTCTATCAGCTATACACGCGGCATCAAACCCACCGATATTGCATTCAGAGGTGTCTTCTATGAAATGACCTGTGCTCCCGTGGTAGGCAAATTCGTTACGTATTGAGGTGCAACAAACTATTTAATGGGCACCCATTTCAAATAACCGAAATGTCCTCAAGCTACACAATTTTCAGCCAAAAGAGGTGCAGAAGTGAATTTTCTCCTTAGCCCTAGCGAGAATCCGTTTAAACAATTTCTAGAGGAGTTGTACTAATATGCATAATAAATCAATCTGCAATGATATCAGAGCCCATTTACTGTTAGGGCATCCACTCTTTTTCAGCGCGAATGCAGGGCTGATGAGAGCTGCTTCATAGAGACACCTAACAATGATGGTCTCCTCTATGGCGGCAAAGTGATGTGTCTGTGTCCAAAGAAGACTTTCTGCCCAATCTACTTCATTGGAAAGAAGCGCATCCCCTTCATGGACAGCCAGCAGAGGATAACCCATTACGGATTGAAGTGCAAACGACGGTCTTATTAAGCATCCAAAGTGAATTCCCAAACAATTCACCCAAGTTCATTCACTTACGGACTCGTATTTCAATTTTCCCTTCGCTAACATTCGATTCTGGACTGATTTTCTCCATACCCCTACTGTGAATATACGTATTGTTGTTAAACAGTTTGTTCAGGCAAATTCTGCCGTCTCTTTGGCACTCCTTTCGCTAGACCATAGGATACACAACATCGAAATTGGACTCCTCATCTAGACCACCTCGCTACTGCCATTGGATCGTGATCTCTAGTGCCGATTATATGTGTACCCTATTTATCGCTGTTACTTATTAATGATGTTCCTGAATCCGATGGTACTAGATGAGAAGCTTTTCGAAGGTCTTTTTGCTGCATGCACCACTGGTGAAATATGATGGTCGTGAGTTTTTGCACATGAATCACCATATCTTTTCCATAACGGAATCTATGGACATATTACTCATAATTAGCCAAAATTAAAACCATAAAATGCTAAGCTACTCATATTGATAGCATAGGGCCTTGTTATTTCGGCGCTTAACCGGTGCTTTGACTCCCGGGCTATTGCCATCTCGATGTTGCAGTAACCTCTACATGTGTTAGAGGAGCAGGTAAATTATTTACTCTGAAGAAATGAAATGTCATTTTCTTCAGCCTATAAACGAGGGAGCTTGTTCATGGATGAAAATTATTTTGCAATAAAACAGGCAGTTACGGATTGACTGTCCTTGAAATCCTACGGAATTAGGCACAGTGCTGGTAAAAATTTGACGGTTCGAAAACGGTTAGACATTATGAAGGGTTTAACTAAATTGTTTAACGCTGTCCGTATATCGCTATACGTAAGCATTTAACAACATCTGGGCCCATCAGTAAACACTGGGCAGGAAAGTAACTGTCACAACCACCTCCGCCAATCCTCGGCAGGAATGACCCATTCGTTCCGACGCCCTGATTAATTGTGTGCGCGTCCAAAAGCCCGTTCGGCCGCCACGCCGCCACGCAGCACCGAGTTGGCATTTGCCCACCGGTGCACTTTTAGCCACCAACCCTCACCTCTCACCTCCAAAAGGGGAAGTTGACATTTTCCATCGTATTGAACTCAGAAGCCTCGTCGATACAGACTACCCATTCAATATGTGCACAAGAAATGTTCTAGGTCATTGTAACAATCATACAAAGACAACAGGTGCACTTTTGTTAAAATAATTGGCCATTAAACAGTACATCTGAGTCGTCATGATGTTAACTAATAAAATGGCACATTTGCGTAGGCCAGAAAGACCAACAAAATTGTTGTAAAAAGTAAACGTTTAGGAAGCATCTAGCAGGAACGTCGATAGGCATCAAAGCACACCAATGTATTTACATTGCTGGTAAGACTCGAAACCATCCCCAGAATGAATGGAGAGCGCTCTATTGCTTAGTGCAAAAACACCGTCAGTGGACAATGGAATTAGCATGGATTCGAGTGTTCTTTGAAACGGCTAATCATTCCCATTAATAGGTAGGATATGGTTGGCGCCATTAGCACAAATGATTATTTCCCATAAAAGCAACTACATCTCCAAATTCCTTCAAAAATTTGACCTCATTTGAGTTAGAGTTATTTATACTTTCAACTTCATATCGTCCCCAACGCCTGAACGACGGTGACGACACTAACAGCTTCACCGAACCACGAATTTGCCCGTGCATTGGGGTAAGCACAAGGAATGCAGAGATCGTAAGATCAAGGGTCAGGGGAACATAAAACTAACAAATGAACCCCACCTTGCCCGGGTCTAAAGCTTGAAGCTTAATCATTGTTAATTAAACAGTAGTGAATATGCCCTGGTGTAGATCACATCTTATGCTTTTAGAAAAGCTTACGCTGGGAGCGGTTCGTTCGTTGTGGAGGGATTTCAGTATGGTGGACTGTAAAGCAGTTTAGCAATGTAGTTTTAGCTGGAAGATAAAAACGCACCAGGGAAAAGCCAGCTCCCCAAAACCCATGTCAATCGCGTACCCGATCACTGCTGCGATGCATACCACCAAATCCTTCCACTAACATCTTCCTGCAGTGACTCACTGGGATGCCTAGAATTATAGTGGAACAGATTCAAAGTTTCGTTCTGTGTTCTTAACAAATCCCATCTACATGAAATAACATTCACAAGCCTACCCACTTGCAGAACGCCACGGAAATCGCGACCGTTGCCAAAAAATCTATTCCGCTGCCACCACTTTCAGCTGATCAGTGTCAGGATGTCCTCAAAAATACTAAGAATCTTTTAACCCAAGCACCACATTAGCACGATTATGAGGTTCGTGAAACCAATGCATTGAATAAAGACTAGAAGCTTGAGCAGGCTAGTCAAACTCCGTGGGTGTTGGGCAATTCCGTCAAAGAAAAGTGAGTACAAGAAAAAGTAGCATTCTGGATCCAGAATGGCTCAACAGAAAATTATTGCAATCCACTTTCGCCCGCAAAACTACCTTTAGACGGTTCAGCCCTAACGAATCCCAGCAGGACGATTACAATTTTTGTAAGCGTTCAGAAGCTAATAGACTGCAACTATGGGAGGACACCAAACCGAAGCAACAGGCCAAACCAGTCTAGAAATTGGTTCCAGAGTCCAGGAGTAAATACCAGGGATGTTCACAATCACTCACTAACTCAACTGACCATCTGCAATTAATCTCACAAGAGATCCTTAAACGATGCACACACCCCACCCTTCTGAGCAACAGAAAAACCGTACCGAACAAAAACGGAGCAAAAACCCATGAGCAACGCATACCACACTTCTAGACGAGTATTTACATTTCAAATATTTTTATATTTCCTACGAAATCACACCAAGTCTGATAAAGTACAGCATCTCCAAAACGAGACAACATTCTAAGAAGTTCAACCCGTGCTGTTGGGTTGCTGGGGCATGTAAAGCTGTACCGGGTGAGGCTGTGGGTGAACGTTCTGAGGAATACTGAAAGTGTTTGGAACGGCCTGATGAGGTACGCCCATGGTCATGGCCTGAGCTAGCATCTGCTGAGGCGAGAGTTGGTAGGGGCCAGCAGTGAAAAATACGTGAGGCTGCGGTTGCTGCTGAACGGATTGTACACTTCCCTGCTGTTGAGCAGCCTGGAGTTGTAAGGGTTGCGATGGTATAAGAGATTGCTGGCCTTGATTGTGCAACTGAGACCCGATTTGAGGCTGACCTCCGGCTCCGACTTGTTGTATAGAGAAAGGAATCATGCCAGGTGCTTGGTATACAGGCTGAGAATAATAGCCAAGCGAACCTGGAGCCTGCGATCCAATCAATTGAGCCGTTGAATACTGCGGATAAGCAGTTACGCCAGCGGGGCATTGAACACCCCCAAGATGGGGATTGTAGCCAGGATGAAACTGAGTTCCTTGCGACTGAGGGGAAGAAGTAACGGCTTGCGAACTCGTCTGTATGGGGTTTACTTGCCCAGATGGTGGCTGCGCAGAATGCGAAGTCGAGGACTGCTGTCCCGAAGCCTGAGAGGCAGAGACGGCACCAGTCAAGGCATGCATCCCAGCGTATGCCGTTGACTGAAAATTTCCGGCGACGGTTGGAAGTAGTGGAACGCCTATCGGATATGAGGCGCTCTGAACAAAAGAAAAGCCCTGAGGAGGGAATATTGGGAAGGATAACTGTTGAGATGCTGTATTAGTTTGGTCAACAGATCGCTGTTTGGAATAATTCCCAGCAGGAACGCTTTGCCTTGGTCCCCTTGATCCAGCTGCGGACTGAGCCACGTTCGGTTGATTTGATAATGACCCTGAAGCAGATAACTGCTGGGACACCATGGCTAGTTGTTGGGGCGAAAAACTAATTTGAGGGTGACGCAGAGCCGTAAATTGGGGAGCTACTGTAGACGGTAATACGCACGAGACGGAAGAGGGCAAATTAAACTGAACAGCAGGAGCACCACCATTTGGCAAAGAGTGCTGAGTGGACGCCGCAAAACCAGATACCGATAGAGGCACTGGCTGAGAGTACGCAACAGGATTGAAAGCAGCACCAGCAAGATTTGCCGGCTCGAGAGGTATAATGAATCCTGAAGGCTTGAACTCCGGCGCATCTGGATCTAGAAAACCCCTTTTTTTATCCTCCTTTTTCCCCACAGACTCAGCTGGCTTAGGCATATCCTTCGCCGGAGATGCAACTGCATTCGCAGAAGCATCCACAGTGATAGGAGACTCGTGAGAGGCCAATTTTGGGGAACCTTTTTCCAAAACAACGTCAGATGATGCTTTACTTGTCGTTGAGTCGGTGGATGACTTATTCTGATCGCGTGACGGGGTAGAATTAGATTTCTGTGATTTTGTTTCCGCGGATTTATGTACTTCTGCGCATTCACGAGGTAGGGAAGCACGGTTGCTCCCGCGCCCACCTCTCTTAGTGGTGCGAGCAAAGGTGTTTTTTAACTCCCTACCTTGGACGCCATCCTGCAACACAGCACTAAATTTCAACTCTTCGTTTTCAACTTCACCATCGGCTGAGCTTTCCCATGCAGAAGCAAGGCATTTATTATCTTCAATTTCCTTCGCAACCTTCGCGTAGTATTCCTCCTTTGCTTTGAATTCCGGGTCGCTTTTGTCGAGTGGCACTCTAAAGAAATCAAAATAATCAATTTGCTTACGTGTAGCCTTCGAGGTTGTCACGGTACGAAGAAGTGACGTTGTATTTTTGTTTGTTAACTTCAAACATTTGGTCCGGCGGAAAGTGCTCATCCGACGTCAAGGAAAACGGTTCCGCGTCCTCATTGGATGTAAAATAATGTTGTAAGCAAGTATCCGGATCATCGAGCTGATAAGAACCCTCATCCACCACGACCTCCTCTAAAAAATGCAACAACTATGGAATGTACCTTTTTGCACCTCAACAGGGTTAACGTTACGGACGATGATTTTCTGAATATCAGACAAAGGTATAACTTTATCCTCCTCCAAATAAAAAGAACAATCTTTGGATCCCCGAGGAACGGAGCGTACAAACTTCATACCGAAACCACCCTAGAACGCTAGTACAAATTACAGCGCATACGTTTGGAGCAACTGCTTTGATAATTCCTATGCAATCGTGAGTAGACGTGGAAATTTCGCCAATATTTCCCTAGAAGTAGGATTTATATGAACCAAAACAAACTACCATGAAACAACGCGCAAAGTGATAGGTTAAATGCGGACTTGAAAACAGCCCAATTTCACTGGAAGAAGAGCCCTATACAGTTAGGTCCAGAAATGACTAGTGATTACCGGAGCAGTGGACAATTTAGGATGATGCGTCGGAGGCTTCTTCCGGGGTCTAAGCGACGTTAGCGAGTGCAATTATTACCTTTGTGCTGGTTTAACAACGCGCTTATTAACGCCAGACATCTCTAATCTCTTCCAACAATACAAAGATGAACGTCGATATACGAAATGGACAACTGCAGAAATTCTTCGGATATGCAAACCAATGGAAAAATTAAAACAAATTACTACTCCGAGATACCGCACCAAATCAGCCAACCGCTTTTAAACATTAAACATGATTTAATTGTTAAATAGGTGCTTTGAAATTTGTAAACACAAAATTGGACAACGGATACACCTACGAAACCAACATAGAAGACAATTTTCCCCACAAAATGTTTATCACGCTGTTCTGCCTAGCTTGACTGCACACATTTCTAAACCGTTGCCTTTAATGCAGCTATGCTAACAAGTAGTGAAGCAAGAATGCCCCCCTCTAGATCCAAGTCCTAAGTTTGCTTCTAGTTTTTATTTCAAAATTGCAAGCAACGATCGCATTCAACAGCGTCCAACGTCATGAATGGGCTACCGACCTTGCATTTTGTTGTGTAGCTCTAACAGTATGTTAATACGATATAATCAAGTACCAGATATTAATAGCATTGCACAATGGATTTACTTCTTTTGATACTAATAATTTCGACCAACTTTCTCGCCACTTTTCAACTAAATTGCAAAAGCATCGCTTAATGATTGTATGTCTCTAGAGGTTCTCCGTAAAATCTGTGGAATAACGTCTGAACATATGTTTGGTGCGAACCTTCTGCCACTTCAGGTGCTTCTGGCTTACATCACTGGGTTAATATGGTATTCTTTGAACGCATTTTTTGGTTTTCCGTTTTTTTCGACCCTATCGCTGAGGTCTACCTCAACCTTGGAACTCATTTGACCATTGGATAGAGTACACTAGTGGTGTTCGCATCTGCGTTGCTGTGGTTCCGTGGAGTTTTTGATAGGCGGGTCGTGGTCTGGCATTAGATTTTGTAAGACAAAGAACATCTTCCTGAGCACTGTAGTCCATAATATGCATGGCCAAGTTAAAGTAAGGAGACCTCCAGAACAGGATGCAAAATTTCGTGAAATTCAAAATGAAGCAAAACGACGTTTTTCCCTGTTAGCCGGAGAAGTTCTTGCGAAACGCCGAGCGGGGCTTTTCGACCTCGAGATTTTGGAGGAGCTTGCCGAGCTTTTGGAACAATCACCAGACATGTTTACAATGTGGAATTATCGTCGCGAGATACTACTTAATTCCGCCAATTTCGGTATTTCCGTCGACGCCAGATCCAGGATGTTTGACAACGAACTTACCTTGACTGCGAAATGCTTTATAAAGAACTCGAAATCCTACGCAACTTGGCACCATCGAAGCTGGGTGATGTCACACCACCCACGTCCTGATTGGAAGAATGAGCTAGATCTTTGTAATAAAGCTCTTAGGTTGAATGGACGGAACTTTCATTGTTGGGACTATAGGAGATTTGTCGTTGAAAGCTCTCGAACACCCAATAATGCTGAGCTCCATTTTACTTACATTACCTTGGAGGAGAACTTCAGCAATTATTCTGCCTGGCATTACAGAAGCGGACTGATTGGTGCAGATGATGAAGTCTGCACGGTTGCAACTCCGGTCAGCCCACCACCTACATTTGAAGTCGATAGTAAAAGCGAAAGTTCTAGGTTCCCATGGGATGAATTTGATCTGGTTCACAATGCCGTTTTCACTGATCCTAAGGACCAGGGTCCATGGTTCTATTATTCGTGGTTGCTTGGTCGTGGTGTGAAAGATTGTTATCTTCGTGAACTTTATCTTTCAAGGAGTCTTCAACGTGCCGTTCTAGTTTTCACATCTCCAAAACTCAAGAGTGCCATAAGCCACTTGCACGTTGACATATCTGTAATAGACCCATCCACCAATACAGTGAATTCCTATACTCCCGGCGATCTTGATGGCTGGAAAAGCGCTTTGGATGACAACGTTTCTGCCGTATGGTGGTTTGAACTTCCAAAAACTATTATTGATGGGTGTGCAGTATCTGTGACTGTCCACTCCGAAGAAAGGGGAGATAAGACCGTCGTTTGCTCCCCTACAGTTGAGGGTTCTAAAACGTGGCTCTTCTGTCAGATGGAAGCAGATCAGAAGGAATCTTTGACTAGGGTCGCTCTTGATCCTCGACGCCTCCTCAATTCTATTATCTCTCCCGTTCATGAACCATCCAGCTTGATGGGTGAGCTCGATACTGTTCGTGAACTTGTCGCATTGGAACCTAATAATAAGTGGGCATTATTTACCCTTGTCAACTTGCTTCGCTACATTCGCCCTCCCAACTGTGCTAACGAAATCGAGGCTGCCGTCAAAACCTTAAAGACTGTTGATGGTCATAGGAAGCGTTATTATGCTGATATGGCCAGTGCGCATGCTACCGAAGACGCTCTTGTTGCATCATTTGCTATTAATTCACGTGCTCTCAATCTTTCTGGAGTTGGGTTGACACGTGTTTGCTGTCTTGATTGGTGCAGCCTTATGACAGAGCTTAATCTCTCGAGCAACAACTTGGATATGCTTCCTGGGACATGCGCTTATCTTGTGTGTCTTAAGGAAATTAATTTAGATGACAACCGCATATCGTCTCTGGGACCAATTGCTGGTCTACCACAGCTAAAGCGCATGTCCGTATGCCGTAATCTCATCACTCATTTCGAAGGACTTGAACCCATTCTTTCTTGCCCCAATCTTCGTGACCTTGATATTACCGGAAATAGAGTTGTTGAGTTGTCCAATTTTACAGTCCTCCTGGCTGAGCATCCTTACTCCAAGGGTAGTCACAATTCTCTTAACGTTGTGTACAATAAGCCAATTAAGACATAACTGACCGTAGTCTGTGTATATCCTTTTGTATTTACATTGTAATATTTACCAATATCTCCACCCCTACTTATTTGCGGCTCTTCGAAGGTGTTAGAATGTACGCGGCGATTCCCATAATTTAGCTTGACTGCTTCCGCGCCGTACATCTCTATCATGTGACAGCATTCCTCTGTTGTTGCTTTACATTTTGCCACGACGGCATTTAATTCAAAAGTAAATGTCTTGATTATGATATATTTTGCTCTTCTGACAGTTTGCCTGTGTTGTTTGCTGACTACTTTGCTTTATTAAATGTCTTTGGTTCTTGTGTGGTTGTGTTACTTGTAAACATAAATGCCTTAGAATGGACAAAAGTCTGCCAGAATGAATGTTTTTGGTGAATTGTTTGAAGTGTCTTCGTTTACTGAACTGGATTTATGTTTGTGCCTTTGAAATGGAATAATTTATGCATTTGTCCGGGTTATCATTTATCTTGATAGATTGTGATGGCCAAGTATAAACGTTCATTTTATTGCGATACTTATTCGACTGCATACTAGGGCACAACACTTGGGTGGTGCCACATTTTCAGATGGAGCATGTGTGAGGGCTGCTGGCAAAAATTTCAGTCTAGGCGGTCATAGTTTCATTTTCCATGAGCTATGTTCACAGGTCTAATCATGAAAAGCATTGGTCTTCTATTGCTGGGTCTTCCCAGCATTCCTAATCGTGCCTTGACGACTGATATTAACCGCTTGGTCACGGCTTTTTCGTTACAGTCTTAAGCTAGTTTAGCTTTTTTACGCAGATCAGCTGTCATGGGAGGTGTTTGTTGTTGGTAGGCTACACTTCTGTTTTTAGATACATTTGACGGCATGCGGGGAATTAATTTGTGCAAAGCCGGCATGGAGGGTCTTGACGCCAAGACGATTGATAGAATCATCGAAGATAATTCTAAGGGTAAGCTACAAATAATCCGTTTTATATCGATCCTTGGTGCTTTTACTTGCTTCAGAGACTAGTGAAAGCCGTGTTTTGGGGTTGACTTCGTTGCATGATGCACACGAATGTGGCGTAATTACGGAATGTAAGCTTTTGTCGTTGGATTGGAACAGTAAGGGATTTTCACTGTTTAACACTGTGCATGGTCGAGCAAGAGGTTGATCCGCCAAAGGTGCACTCAATTTCAATTTTGCTGTAAGGTACTGGTGTCTTTGTGGTAAACTGCAGCAACTGAGACATTTAACTGTACTAACCCCTCTACTAGTTAAATTCGGGGCTTCCCCTTACAGTAATGCCCTTTGTACCTTGCATGTTTCCAGTCTTTACACCTTTCATACGTAGATCATTAGCATGGCAAATATCTCCGAACGTGTAGCGACCGTAAGAGACCAATGCTCATTTAGCAAACGCATAAGTTGTTAGTCTTTACTAATCGTAAAAAATAACTAAGAGCACAAGTTAATCCGTCGAACCTTTTCTTAGGGTCTAAATTCTATGAAAATGAGGTGCGACGTGGCGCCGTCCTGAAGCAGCAAGTTGAAAGGAAGTTAGCGAAACTTCATTCTCTCACTAAGGAAGAAATTGATGTGGGTGAGAAAGAGGTAAGCTCTGTGTAACGTACATGTGTGCCTTATCCATGATCAAAACAGACGGTATTTAAATGCAAATACTGCGCGCATCAGTCATCTTATGCATAATTTCATGTCAGCCAATTCGTTGTCTAAACGTTTGTTTTGGTTTTTCCGTGTTTCGTATTGCATAAAATAAATGCTTAGTGTTTGCATCCAGTGCCTCTCTCTAGGTGGATTCAGTGGTTCTGTAACTGTTTTTAGGTACCCTCACAAAAGTGTGAGATCCCATATTTTTTGAAACACGGGCCACGAATGCAATTGGCAGTCTCTTTGGCCTGTAGTGCTGTTATGAGTATTATCCAATTTAAAAGTAGCAGCCTTTATGTGGATCATTGCTTTGTACTTAATTGGGTACCAGTTTATTACTAACACGTCTAAACAGCTTTGAGAGGAATGCGGCGTATCACTTCTTGCATAAAGATGAGATCTTCGTCTTTTTATTTACCATAAGCGCTATTTGTAGTGTGTGTTGCAATCCAGTTTAAAAATCGGTCTTGAAAACTGTACCTGATTCTGTCTGCCATATGGTTTCGTTGTTTTATGGCGTGTAGAAGCGCTCACTTGCGTCCGTCCTTTCTGACAAAACTCGATTTTATGAAATGGAATCTGAGATGGGGCGATTGTTTTTGCTGTTAACCTCCTCGTTCATGTGTGCAGAAAGTGCCGGAATTGGGGTGAAATCGTCTTAACAGTACCCTCCTCGTTGATTCCTTAATTAATGCTCAGTTTCGAGCAGAAGATATTGCCCTAAGCGGGATATTTTTTCAGTTTGTCTCATGGATTATGTCTTATTACGTCTGAGCATCTTTATGCATTGTCTGTGTAACTGTTGTTAAGTAATCCAAAAGAATATTTTAATGGCTGTAGACCAGCTCTTCATCGACTGCAAATGCTCGCAAGTGGATTCAGTTATGAAAAGTCTCGTCTAGTTGTCGCCATATGTACAAATCGCTCTCAATCGGTTGCCAAACATCGCTATGTAATGTCTATTCGACGGATGAACGAAACGTTCTTCACTTCGCTCCCTATTGCTCCTCTTATTGTGCTGACAATCGCAAGGCAACAACAAATCTGGTTACTTCTGTTTTCTCATTGTAGGCTGACAAATTGTTGAGGGGTTACTCCACCGAGAGGCGGTTTGACAGGTGCATTGTTCACATCGACATGGATGCATTCTACGCAGCGGTGGAAATGCGGGATAACCCGTCGCTTCGCCTTCAACCTCTGGCTGTTGGTAGCCAGAGCATGTTGGTAAAGTGCTGTGTCATTTTCACCTTCCAACCAAATACCTGCTTATGTTTTAAACTGCATATGGAATTAGTTTACACATTACAGCTTCCATTTTCTCCTCTTTTGGAGTAACGGGAATATCTGTGGCACAACGAGAATCGGTTTATACGCTCTCGTATGTAATACCATTAAAGTAAACATTATCGCATTCGAAGCATTTGTTTCATCTCTTAGTCCTCTCAACGGAACCAAAAGTTTGTTTTTCGCCCTGACATGGTTGAATCGATGCAAGCTTAACCTTGAAATTGAATGTGATTTTAAAATATGATTGGGAAGCTTGTGGATATGGGACCGTATATGATTTGTTTTATTTTTGTGTACGGCAGTTTCCGTCTTGTGTCTTGCTCTCATGCCCTGAGATAAATGTAATTGTAATTGGTCGTACCTGAGCGACAATATCAGTTTTGATGGCTGACACATCTGCTAAGTTTTGTCGAAAAATAAACAATTGATCGGCTTCAGCTGTCAATAGCTTAATTTGGATTCGCAGTAGCATTGTATTCCCCACATGCCTGCATTTCCACTGACTACAGACCTGCATACGATTCAACTTTGTTTATATCGTTATATTCAAGCGTATTCTTACGTCAAAAGGGTCTTACCAATCGTACGATAGAGTTTCAATATCCTAACTATGACCTTATTCCCAATTTTGAGTGTTCTGTGTATGATGGACTGATATCATGTTTGGGTAGCCCCCAGAACCAATCCATTTTCAGCGAATAATGGTCCATATGAAGTCTCGGTGATAATGTTTGATGCTAGCCAAATTGTATCTTCAAAGTATCCTTCATTCTGGTGATTGTCAATGGTGTTTATCTAGTAAAAGTACTCTTATTAAGCGACGTTAATTTTCTTTACAACTAGAAAACACTGATTTTAGTTTAAATCACTGTAAACTCCATGAAGTCATTTGCGTTTCATGCTTTCCGAAAGCTGTCACAGGACTTCTGTGGGTGCAGTTTGATGAAGTGAACTTTCCATTTATATTTATCTAATGTCTTTGTAGTGCCAAACATTTTTTTATTTCTGAGACTGAAATGGGACCATTGGCTTTTCAGCTATCAACTGATTAGGGGTAGGCTTCCCACCAACATTCGTCATTGTTGCTCATCGCGATTTCTGATGAATGGCTTGGTTTATGTATGTAAAGCTAAAATCGCAGTTTTTTTAATTTTTTTGTAGTCGACAAGCAACTATTTGGCGCGTCGGTTTGGTGTGCGAGCTGCAATGCCGGGCTTTCTGGGCAAAAAACTCTGTCCTCAACTAACCATCGTACCACCAGACTTTGTTAAGTACACCGAAGTCAGTCGGGCGGTGCGTTCTGTCCTCGCGGAGTATTGTGAGGGTGGACCCACTGGGCTCGTCGTGATGAGTTTAGACGAGGTTTACTTGAACATCACCCAGCACCTAAAGGATCGCGTTTCGTGGCCACCGGAAAAACGCACCTATTGGCCGCGTGTGGCGCCCAAGACTCCCATGCTTGTCTGTCGGTACGATACTCGCACCCCTCCAACACTTGCTTAAATTCTCAATCTTTTCACAAATGTTGTTTTTAGTCAAATTTGACGCTGCTTATTATTAGACCCATGCGATTGGTAATAAAGTAATTGAATAACTATTTAAATATATTTTAATCAAAGTATTTGCAATTTCCAGGAGTGTACTTATTTCACCTTCAAATTTTATATGTATTCGCGTGTAATGCTGCTTTTCGGCGATATGATATACCCATGTAGACTCACTAAACACTCTTAGAATAATGATTTTATTTTAGTTCGTATGCAGTATTGCTGTGAAAATTCATGAAGTTTATTTTTCAAGTTCTGACTTAGGTTTGGTTAATACTTTTTCTTGTTATTTCAAAACGCTTTAATAGGTGGCACAATTTAAGCCTTTATGTCACCTTCATTTAGATGTGCTAAGACTGCCCAAGACTCTAGCGTTGCTGATCTGTTGATGACCTCATCAGCTTCAAACTCCCCCACTAAGCTCTCCGCTGTAGGGGAAGGCAACAGCGACCACAGCGGTCCCTCCAACATCCTGTCCCTCGTAGTCGGCGCAGATGAAGAGCTTGCAACGTGTCTGCTATGTGGAATGCTCATCAGACCCGGTCCACGTGTGTTTGGGACGAGTGCAGAAGAGGCTGTCCGTGAAATGAGGTTTCGAGTGTTCTGTGCGACCCGTCTTACCTGTAGCGCCGGTCAGTTCCATGATGCCTTGCCAGTAATGATTCTCAATTACAGTTCTTTTTCTCAATTTTTTTTGTATTAATTTGAACGCTACGTAAAATATCATCCTGGGATCCGTTGACTCTGGTGATCGAATTCATAAAGTTTACGGTTCTATCGTTTTGAGGTAGCATTCACTTTGAGTGCTTTTGTATTTTGATTGGATGGCTGGCATCAATTTTCAATGGATGCCATTATGTCCTGC
This sequence comes from Taenia hydatigena, assembly GCA_036345935.2. NCBI lineage: Eukaryota > Metazoa > Platyhelminthes > Cestoda > Cyclophyllidea > Taeniidae > Taenia > Taenia hydatigena. The sequence continues at coordinate 12,045,893 of JADWOT020000006.1, read as the reverse complement.
ATGATTTTACTTTCTTCTGAACTATAACGTCTCGCTATCACATGTTTCGGCCTCGACAGAAATGGAGACGTATTATTAATTGCATTTCTTAAAATTTATGGAACACATTGCTTTGGTTTAATCGCGATTGTCACCATCCGTTGGTGAGCGGTTATGTGTTGCGCGTTTGGCGGTCATTGCATGATAACAGGGTGGAACGATCTGTTAGATTTGAACATTATTGCACTTATTTTAACTCCTTCACTCCTTGACACCTGTTTTGCAGGAATCGCACCCAATTCCCTTATCGCTAAAATAGCTTCCGATTGGAACAAACCAAACGGGCAGTTTTCAGTTGAACCCACAGCTGAAGCTGTAGAAGCTTTTATATCTCCCCTTCCCATAAGAAAGGTAAGCTTATTGACCAATAATTTGAACTTGGAGCCAACAAACCAGGATCTCAGTGGTTTAAGGCTTTAAAATATTTTATGGCAATCGTTTGCCTTTTTTAGTACAATAATATGTCGCCTTGCTTCCAGATTAAGCTTAATAAGTCAGATAAAACTGTTCATGCTTGAATAACCTACGCGGAGCATGTATGCATTAACCGTAGAAGTAGCGCGTGGAACCTTTGGATTGGCGTTACTGCCTCAGTCAGTAGCTTTTATATTACAGTTCGAAAGTCCGACTTTAGGGGAGGAATCGTCAACCCTAATAACAAGCTTAATAAGTATTTTGCTTAAAGTGCAAGATTTGATGTCTCCTACGCATTATTTGTTTGAAAAGGTCGTACTTCTATTAATAAATCTTAGTTGAGCTTTGGTAGCGGTTGGTTTCGAAGACACGAACTTGAAAGTTATTACTCACTTTGTTTCCACCGGATTTCGCGTAGTACTTTTTCCAATGGAATCATCCCCTCTCCTTTCCGGCGAATTGTTAAATAAATGGCGTTCATAATATGCATAACCGGTAGAATTTTCATTCATTCAGTTCGATACTTTGGAAATTGTTAAGTTTTTAATTAAACCATTAAAAGTTCGTAGCTCTGCCCTTCATGATAAGTCGGCAACAGCTCCAGCAGAGCAGAACACCGAGCACGGACACGCATCTACTTGGATTGACGGACCTATGGGCAGTTTTCAGAGTATGCAACTCGCGCAACTTTAACGAATGCGACCTGCGGTTTACGCATGCTCTACTGATGACGTTCATACTTTGTACTTCTGTCCTCATCCTCCCAGTTGTGCACTATGCGCACGGGCTTAGCTTTGCGTTATTTTTGCCATAGCTTTTTTTCTGGGCACTTTGACTTGAGGCATTCAAAATTTGATCTTGGTTTGTGACCAGTCAATTTTTTCGGATGGTAGCGGGATTGTTAACTGGCTGTTCAGTGTGCAACTTACGTGTAGTTTAGACGCTACCTGAGTCCGAACAACGGGCAGAACAGAGAAAATGTGCTGTTTGTTTAAATCTATTCATAGATATTTTGTCTTCAAGGTTTGTGTGATCATGGCTGGCTCATCAGCGGTTATTGAGGTTTTGGAGGTGATCTAGACAACCAAGTGGACTACAATTCTTTACCCAAGACTACATCCACTTGCGGAGCCATTTTACTCTTGAAATCGCTCGATTTTTTTGCACTTTTAAATCCAAAAGCCCAGTTTCTAATCTTCTGCGCGTAGAAACGATGGAATAGAAAGACGCACTGGTCGTCATTTGATCTGCATGAGTGATTGCCAATTCTCTACGTAGGTACCTGGTATAGGCTACGTGACAGAGTGTCGTCTGAAGGCCTTTGGCGTGGAGCACATCGAAGACTTGCGTGGACGGCGCGGAGCCCTCTTCCATCTCGTCTCGCGCATCGCTCTCGCCTACTACATGCGCATTACGCTGGGCCACAGCGAGGACGACTGGGCCGATCCCGCTGCTTCAGTGACAGCGGCAGTGGGGGGCACCGACTTGCGCGGCGCCTGTCAGAAGAGCATGGGCATCGAAAGGTGCACTATCTCACCTAGCGTTGGTTTTTCCTTTGTGATTCACTTTGCCCATCGATTGTGATGTTTCTGGGGCTTTCTGACTTCTATTTTCACTTCATCCCCTTAGCAGCATGGATCTTTTACTGATGATTTTTACTAGCTCCATCTCTGTCCTTCGTTCTTTGTATCTGCTATGAAGTTCAAACTTTCTCAACGAAGTAAATGATTTCGATCTAGTTTGATTGCACGACCAAATTTTATGGGATTATGAAATACGTTTTGCTCTCTTTAAGAACAGTTTTTGCTTTTTCGTCTTGCGTACTCTTGCTTGTTTTCTATTTCTCCCGCACCGCATCATGCTTAAGCTATTTCCAAAATCGTTTATCAGTCTCATGCTAAAGTCAAAACCCATTATTGTATTCTTTCACTCACTTGTCTTTTTTATTCCCTAACTGTTATTAATTTCTTGCATCTCACCCTTTTAAGGTCGTGCATTGTAGGAATTCTGACCATAATTGCGTTTTCAAATTGCCACTTTTAAGTTTGTGAATTTGATATGCTTCATGGTTTCAAAGTGGCGTTTATTCTAGTATGCTTATAACGTCGTACTGTGAAGTACATTACATTGTTGTTACCTTTATAACGACAGTTTATTATCCATTTAGAGATCACGTCCTTAAACTGTGCGCATCTTCACTCCTCAATTTCATTGGCAGTATGCTTTAGCAGTAGAGCGTCACCCACCTAGAAAACTTTGGAAAGATGTACACCAACATGCGCCCAACGTTTCGCATTGACTTGGCGCTTATTTTATTCACATCCTCAAATTTGTGGATGGATATTTATGGTTTTCCAGTAATGTAACCCCTTTAAATTGTTTCAGAACATTCCATGATTGCTCTGATTCGGAAATCCTTCAAGTGAAATGCAGACAATTGTGCTTATCTCTTGTTAATGATATGAAGGAGGCGCACGTTCAGGTAGGTCACTTTATTGGGCTCAAGAAGTAATCGTGAATACGAATACTCTTATATTTAACGTGATGTCCACGAAGTTCCTGACGGATTAAAGCGTGAAGCTAGGGATTTACTGCCTTGGATGGTCATGTTAATAGAAACGCCGACATGAAAATGGGTTGTTTCAGTCTTGCAATCTTTTCGGTACCTTTAAAGCAGCTCGCCGCTTTGTAGATGCTTCTGGTTTTGTAACAAGCAGTAATTGATCCAAAAGTTTTCTACGATTGCTTTCCCGATGAAAGTAAGTTTTTGGGATTAGAGGATACCACACATTTTTACTGTAGTCAAATTAATCTTATTTGAAATAAAATGTTAATATAAAATGTAATGCTCAAAGTGCTGTTGCACGTACTTTGGTTCGGATCCTTTGGCATGACTACCGAAGGACATTTACTTGCAACTCTGGGATCATATCTACAGACTTTAGCAAATATTCACGAACTGGAGGTACTTTTTGGGAGCAAATAACGTCAAAAGTGCAGCTGGTTTTTTGACGATCCGCCATCGTTGTTTGTTTGATATATGGACGTTAGCTTTTCGATGGCAACCTACCAAATCCATCCACAAACATTAGATGTAGAATGGCAATTAAGTAATCATTTCTGCACAATCTGGGCATCTCGAGCTTCGAAAATGTGGCATCAATTTTTAGTTCTATGAGCCTATCGGATTTGTAATGCGTGCTCAGACTGCGCTCACTTCAGGTTACACTCGTTTTTTGGAGGCTGGGGTAAGTGCATTAGAATCTGCAAATGGATTGGGCAAATCCTCCGCACATCTTATGTATTGAAACATTTGTTGGACCGGTAAAGTGTGCCTCTGGTACCCAGACTTAAGGAAAACTTATTGCAGCTTCGGCTGTAAGTCTAGGTTTGCGTGATTATTGAGCGCAAACGTTCCATGAGCACTTTGAAAGTTAAGAGTTATTTATTTTAAATGCTGATCAATTCAAGTGGTGATTTGTGTCTTGATCAGCTAGTATTTTTGTTAACAAATATCCATTTATTAATTTGCCCGTTCCATTATTTTACGCAATGCTAGTGGATTTTGTAAAAACGTCTGGTTCCGGTTATATTTGATGATTTGTTCACCCGAGTATATTGCAAGCATGACTCAAGTAGCAATTAACACCTACCTCTGCTTCATTATGCCCACTCTTTGCATACGTGCATAACTATTGAAACATCCCTCGCAGATGCTACTTCTGCTATTTTCATGATAGGAAGTCTTCAGGACCTCATCAACGGTTGTTGTTGGTTGAAACATTGTAGACATCGGATTGGTATAATTTGAACCTTTGCAACTTCATATGCGTTTCAATTTTTCACTCCAAAGTGCTTTTTTTGCTAAACGTGCTCTTTCTGTGTCATTTTTGTTCGAAGGGTAAAACGGTGACCATGAAGTTTAAGCTAAGTACCTTTGAAGTTCGGTCGAGATCGCAAACTTTGCCTGACTACACCTGTGTGACTGAAATCATCTCTCAGTGCGCTTCAGAGATCCTCAGGGATGAGATGAAGGCGGAGTTGACAGAGAATTCAAGGGCCCTTACTCTTCGATTGATGGGTGATTTTGTCTCTGCTTACCATCATGCTACATTTTTACAGTCTGATAAATTGCATAGTCCTTTTCATCTCCGAGATCTTCAACCACTTCGGTCCTTTTTATATCCTTGATGGAGGTTCGTTCCGAAACCAGTCAGTTTCCACCTTATTTTCATAGTATTTTGATTTTCATACATGATGGATCGTATTTGATGCATGTGTTTGTACATGTTATTGGATTACAATGCCTCCTTTTCCTCTTAGGAGGCAGACAATGTGTTTATTTATCCTTACTACAATATAAGATTCGGAAAGTACTATAAATGCCTGTTTACACTGTTTCTTTGCATTATAGGTGTTCGGGTTTCGAATCTGGTTCCCTCTGCAATGTGTCAGCAGTTTCGACAAGAAACACTTGAGGCCGCTTTTAATAGAGGATTTCGAGGCGATGAGACCATTGTGCATGATGATGGTGATTCTTTGATTACTTCAACTGTGAGTTTGCTATGCAAGCATGATCATCCTTGGATTTTACTATATATTTTAGCATTGTAGAATAGTGCAGCTTATCAGAACCACTTCAGCATCTATTACGACTTCAATTAGACAAATTATGTGAGTGTCCGAAGCTTCTAGTAGAGAGTCTTGAACACAAAAGGAGCATCTCAGATGATGTATTTATGCAATACCGTTGAACTTTATACTTAAGAGACATTTTATTTCTTTGTGTTCAAAATCCTTGCGGTAAATATGCGCTAATCGATGCATAAATAAGTTTATCCGGTCGAACATTAGGTCCATTTAATAATGCTGTGTTTTAAATCTTAAGTCAGGTTATTTAATTTGCACTCAATAGAGTAGTTTAGTAAAGTCTAACTGATAACTTGTGTAGAAAATGTTTAGGATTTGCCAGTGCGTCTAAAGAACTATTGTACAAGTTGACACACCACTTGTAACTCATATAAGTAGCAACCAACTTCCCACGCTTGTCTGCCTTCAATTGCTTCCCCTTGTAGCACATGCAACTGATTGGGGTATTGCTTCTCATTAGTAGACATCAATGTGTTTAATCAGAACTGGATTTTCCTTAATTATCGTACCTATAAGGACGGGAAGTCTGAGATGGTTGCAGTCGTGCTCGTTATAAAAGGAATGAAGATAAGTATGGTTGTCTCAGATGCCTCTTGGAGGATAGTAAATTTGTCAAATCATTTGGCCAAAAATGTGAATTGATAGTTGCATTAGTGAATAGCTCCCCGTTACTGTGTGTTTCTAAGCCTTATTCTGCGTGTGTCACACCCCTTGATCTCCCCCTCCTCGACATTAGTTTTGACTATTTAATAGCTTTGGAATTCCGCTGCAACAGTTGGTGCGTTTGAGCTTTTTCCCATCCAAATGATGTGCTTAATATGATTGCTCATCAAGATTTCTGAAATTATCTTTTTCTTTGGGGTGAATCACTTTGGTGCTCTTTAATCGAGTAGCTTGATGGATCCGAGTATGAGGTGCCTAACTTGAAATAGCCCACCCGTGATCCTGTTGGACGTTGATAGGGTGTGTCGCCGTGCGTTTTTATTCTGTCTTCATTTTTACTATAAGATCTGGATCTTTTGGGAGTGCATATTGCTGAATGTTTGGGCAGTCGAGTATTTAACGTATTACCTTTATGCAATCGAGTTGTACCGATTTTACTCCCACCATTCTGCACGGCCCTACCTTCCAAATTTGTTTGCATACCACACAAATGTATTCAAATTCGATGTTTCATTTCGCAAAATTGGGACGTCATCATCATCTTCCAAAGTGAATTCGCAAGACATCCTGCTAAGATGGGTCGTCGGGATTTGTCGATAAACTTTCATGTGTACTATTCCTCAGAATGATGGGAGGGAAGGGGACTGGAATCGAGTCGGGGGTTTGGAAGATGATAGCTTTTTCCATTTTGGACAACGCTCCCATTCAAAGGTCGATGTGTTGCGACACATTGTGACCTTCAGTTGCAGCTGCAATTGTCAATCTGCCTTCAAGTAGCCATTTGTATGTGGGTAAATGACGAGGACTGAGCTGTGTGTCGCGAACATGAGTACCAGTTGCATTACACTAGCATTTGCTGTCTTCAACTATCACTTAGTGATTTACTTGAAATGTTTGATTTTTCTGTAAGGGCGTTACTATTATCTAGCGCACCGCTGACATGCAGTGTTAAGTGGATAATGTAGGCAGTATTTCGGTACCCATGAGAAACGTTATCTATGTTGGAGCAACTTGCGAGCCCTTCTGGCTTCTTTCGGAATCAAAAGATGCTCCCTGCTGAGTGAATCAACTAGCCATTTTCATAAGCCTAACATCATCTTCTTTTTCTTGTAAAGGAACGCAACAACATGGGTACGCTTTTATTGTACGCTTAACGATTTAGTAGTCACGAGTCTTTAAAGAAGGATGTGAAATGTGCTGACCCTACGCATATCTGGATCGCACCCGATTGTTCTGGTGTGCTAAACTTTTGGATGTAACTAATCGAACTACTTCAGCGTGGTGTTATTATCGGTTTTTCGTTTATCATAGAGAATAAGTGTTAAGCGGCTAAACCTCTGTTTACTCTGTGCCATTTGGAATGTTTGCAGAACATTCCCGAGGGTTTTTTTGCACAACGGCCTCTGCCACGTGTTAGGGAGCAAGAATTATTTGCTGCACAAGCTCAAGGATTCACCCTCACCACTTGTCCTGTCTGCTCTAAACAAATACGGCTCAAAGATCTCGAAGATGTAAGTTTTTGCGGAGCTTCTATTCAGTTATGCCTATGTTAACGAAGAACATCCACCTCTATGTCAAGAGTCTATGGTCTTGCATCAAGTCTGTCGTATGAAATATTTTTTCGTTTGGCAACCGTAGAATCAATTCATTTTCTAGCAATATTCTAGGTTGTTTCTAAGACACGACGGTCTGACGTCGTATCATTTGTTTAGATGAATGAACACCTAGATATTTGCTTGAGTCGACAGACTGTGTGGGATGCTGTCCAAGAAACGTTTTCTCCGCCAAAGCCAAGCACCTCAAAATCACCCCGTGCCAGAACAAAACGGGTCGCACAATCAAATCGTTCTACCTCAAGTACTGGTCCTTTAGACAAGTACCTAAAAATGGGTTAAAGCTATCGTAACACAGCGTTAACTGCATTTATCTACCCGTTTTTTGAGGACAGCAATTTTGCATTTTAAAACGCTACTAAATAAATGTCTTTCTAGTTTCTTAAATGTATCTTTTTAAGCAGAAAATGTATGGGGTATTGTGAATCCTTTTTCCGCAGTAATAGGCTACTTTATTAGCGTAGCTGTAAACGTTTTCAAGGCCGTGTGATATTATTATTTTGCATACGCCTGTACTAGCATACTCCCACTATAATGTCAAAGGTGTTCAGTTTTTTCTGTACGTCCAATGGCATTGTGCTCCTTGACGAAAGGAGGGTCTTCTAACGGGCTTGCTTAACCATATCCGGTTTCGCATACATTGGCAGAAGGTCGTAATTATTGGCGATGAAGCTGATGGTTTTCTTCTCCACTTCATATTTATGGCCTTTTGAAAGGTGCTCGTAGTGGATTCTTTCAAATGTTTCCTTTGACATCTGTTACAATTTCAAGAAAAATTGTGGTACTTTACATAGAACCTCAATTGTTTAAAGTTGAAATAAGTTTAGTCGGAATGTTGTGAGACAATTCATTGCCCAAGAGTTTGGATAGTTTTAGGGCTACTATGCTGGAGTACAGAACTAGAGTTCAAAGCCATCCTACGATGATGAAATACATTAGATTGACTTTTAAGCTACTAATATTCTGGTTCTTAGTTGAGTCATTTGGGAGGTGGGGGAGGCGGGTGAGCTCACCTTTTCGCAGGGCTCTTGGGATGCCCGAATGAAGTCAATAAGAGACACTGTTCCCTTCGCCTCAACAAAAGAGGGTAATGAAATCACGCGTTTAACAGCTAACTCGAATGCCATGTAATTTGCTTACCCTGGCGTTGCAGCCCAGTTCATGAATTTCCTCTTTGAGTTCTTCAAAACGATCGTGAAAGAGGGCCATTGCCCATGGCTCTTCGAAGAACCTACAATAAGGGGTAAGTTTTGGTTTGTAGAGGGATTGCACGCCTCGGCCGGATCTTTTAGACGCCGAGTGATTTGCGTATTCGTGTTGGAAGATGTAAGAGAGGATGAAAGATTACTCACGAATAGAAGTCGGTGATTAGTCCCTCGTCATATCGCGCTACTAGGCTGTTTACTGCTCGCTCGTGCGTTGAATAAAGGCTCACATAGTTGGATATTGGAAGGGCCTATTTTGCAGAGAAAATTGCTTCAATGGTATTGAAATTTGGGCATTCAGAATGACAAAAAAGGGGAAGTCTTGCCCGTCTTGATAGACAAACTATGCGGGAGATCCGGTTGATTTCGTTTATTTGTATGCGGAAATAGCCGGCCTCCCTTTCTGCCATCCCGGTAACTAGTGATCTCCCCTAAAAGCAGTAAGATCTATTAGGTGGCAATCATTCTGCGAAGATGTTTTGAGACTCTGGTGTGCGCTTAATCGTGTAATCCCTGCGTTCGCAGACTGAAATTTCATTCAATCCAATTTAAAAAAAATATTGGGTTGGTTTTGCTAATTTCCGATAATTTTATGTGAGTTAATAACTGAAATCAAGATTTGTCATTGATGGGAATGAACGGCATTATTACTGTTACCACTTTCATGAGCAATCAATGTGCAAACAAACGCACAAAGTCGGGGTCTTGCAGTCGAAGAAGAGAGTTCTTTTTGTAACCAGGCTCCCAGATCTTGAGGAAGGCGTAGCCTCCGGGGAGCACGGCGTATGCTATTCGGGGCATCCTGAACGCAGGCAGTAAATGCAGCTCGTCCTTAGCTGGAGTTTTGGGCATTTTGATACTTGGATCAAATTCTTTCAGGAAGGCGTCGCCTAACTAGTGTGATGTAATGCCAAGTTATGATTTGGGGTCGATTTTCACATAATCTAGTGACGCCTTTCAAAATGTGAGCCTGTGTTGGGTGTCAACAATAAGCGGGATTTTTATCAATAAGACAACAAGGTAGCGCTGCATATTATGTTTAAATTAAAGGCAAATAGTCATTAGGGTAGATGACAGTTGTCTGTTTACACTGAAGAGCTAGGACGTGGAGATCTTAGCTAGAAGCAGCAAATCATAAATATTACAACGCATCTGAATGTCATACTTAAATTCGATAGACAATGAAGGTCTGGTCTCCTTTTTTTAAATACGCCAAATATGTTTGATTTTTTGCTGATAAAGATAATGAAGGCAGCCATTCACCTTTTCGCCAACTTCCAAACTATTGAAGAGAGCGTGAGTGTATACATCGTTGTAGCAAATTCGATGGAATTTCGTTGCTGGTCCTGCGGCTCGGATGCAAGGGTCACTAGTGTGGAAGTTGGCATCAATCACCAGTTGTTCGTCAAAAACCAGGCAGGCATCATTGACGGCTGAAATTCACGAAGGACAGTTGAGAAATCCACTGTCCTCGAAGGCACTGGTGACGTAGAAAACCAGCCTGAGTCTATTGCAGCGCCCAGTGCTATGAAACACTCGTTGTTATTGCCACATTTCGATATATGCTCAACAGTGAAATAGGTTCATCAAACTCAGTGACCCTTTGCGGTGATACGCAAATTAACCCACCGCCATTACTAATGAAAGCACGCGGAGGCTCGAAATGTCACATCCATCCATCGGGCACTCCATACCTAACGAAGTATCACACTGTCCTTATGCAGCAGGTGAGGAGAACACGAGCATTTATGCTCCTCATTGCTCAGTTTTCGCATCTTCCATGTAACAACGGTTAAGAATGTTTTACCTTTGAAAAACGTGTAGTCGATTTTCCTGTCGACGAATGAAAAGAAGGCCTAGAACAGAGAGAGATGATCATGAGTACATTGCAGTTGCAACGTCATAATATTGTTAAAGATATTATGGAGATGAGAACCGTGGTGTTGTGCATCGACATGTGCAGTTGGGAGCTTTAATGGAATTCAATCATAGCCATCTTCCTGAGTGGCAAATGAATTTTACGCAGGTGGAGTCTTGTAATACTTATGTTCTTTAACTGTGCTTTGTAGGTCAGAGGCGAAAGGCCAATTTTAACCTGGTTGCGGAGCCGTGTGGTGACTCGATAGGAGACCGAGCCATCCTCGTCATAAACTCTCCAACGTTGTTACCCTATATCTGCCCTCAACATATAAAAAGATGTCTAATAGTAAGGGCGGAAGAAGGGAAGAGGAAGAAATGGAAGAGCCGTCTACAAGTATATTTACTATCTTACAAGACCGGAGTGGTAAAGGCTATTTAACCTAGTCAAAAATATCAGAAAATTTTAATTTCCAAATAAATTTAAGCGAGGAAAGGTAAATATTAACATGGAATTAATTATCAAATTATCATACAACGCATCGAATGCGTTTTTCTAATCCCTGAATAATAAAGGTGGCATTTTCAATTTCTTTTACGAAGGCGGCAGTTGGATCATCATTCCAGCGTAGAAAAGCACATCGTTTGAATACGCGAACGCCAGCGTTTTCCATTTCTTCATGAATGACAGTTTCCACGCCGTAGTCATCAAATGTAGACGTTAACGAATGGCATCGGGGTTTCGCCTTGGTCTTTGACTGCTCGTCAGTGTCGTTGATCTTCAAAGTGGAGGACGATGAAGTGTTATCATAGAACAAATGTGCTTTCCTTAACTATCTACTGTGGTTCCTCACATTCGATACACTTGATATCATTATTAGGCTAGCGTCACAATAAAGGAAGCCTAATTGAAAAGGTTTGCCAACCCTTGCTCTATTAACAGATAACATTCTCGTCATTTTGCTAGGCATGTTTTAATTAAAAACTACATCTCTATTTATGCTAATACCAATAGGGTAACGACGCAAGAAACACTGGCTTGATCTGCGCCGTACATCATTTTTCTTGAAAGGGTGCATCATGATAATGCGGATACTAGGAACTCCCATATGGAGAAGTCCGTGAACACAGGCGTAGGCGTCCAAACAATCGCCAAAAATGATAATGGGACCCTCTTTGGGATGATGCTTCGGTTTCTTCTCTGAAGACGGGTCCTCCAAAAGCATGTCTGTCTGAAGACTTTGTTTTCGAGACAGCTGCCTCTCATTGGCCGTGTCCGACATGAGATTCTTCTCCACATACTCAATGGCTTCAATGGTACTGTGTTCGTCATTCAGGAGAAAGAGGTTTGTGGCCTTATGTTTGGTAGAAATCATAACTAGGAGGATAAAATAAGGCGAAATAGTCGAGTTCGTGCAGAACTAGGTTCTCTTTCAAACCGCCACTGTGGTGAAACCTGCTGTAGCTTTAGCCGCAGAGGATTGAGGTGAACCACTCATAGAGAGTTAATGGGACATCGCGTAAATAGGAACAATTTCCTCTTTGCATAAATCGATGTGATAGCATCGAAACTGTCCAAACATCAGCCCATAGATTCATTAGTTCTTTAAATCTGGGATGAACTAACTTCAAAAGCGTAGTAACGCCGTAAGTGGCTTCCTGCCAGTATTTCACATTCCCACCAAATAGTATTTCCCTTTGCAACCTCACGTTTCAATAGGAAATTAGTATTATAAGGGGATAAATAAGGCAAACTAGAGTGGAACTTGGACACTTCTTTTTCACTGTCAGAAATATTTTCATAGGCCAGAATTTTAAATACATTGCTAGCTAGTTGCACTACGCATTATAAAAGGCAGTAGGTCCTGCTCTATTTGTATGGCAGCGTTATTTTTTAAAGCAAAAATTAGAAGGATGGAAAAAAATTTGTGCCATTTGCTGACAGAGGTCGTAATGGAGAACCTACTGGGTTCGCACGAATTCTTACGGAGCCTCTCAGCAATGAATTTGGGATCAATGCCGATTGGCGTCGGTGGGTGGTATTGCATTCCGGGCGACAAAATGAGGAAGTCGTATGACATCTCGTGGACCCCGTCGATCATGATTACCTTTCGGTTTCTGTAAAAAGGGGAACGAGTTGGTGTCAAAGCTTGAGCGACAGATTACGCGTCGGAGAGAACAAACTCGCCTGTCGATTGCCGTGAGTGTACCCAGAACAACATTTACCAGCGTGTGCAGCGAAATCTGGCCCAGTCGCCATCGATCTTGCATGTAACTAAAGAGGATGTTTCATTTATGCGCTTTAGGAAGAAAAATGATCAAATCGACCAATTTTAAAATAGCTCAGAGTGCTTTGCACATTTTACACATGTAGGTACCAGTAGGTGAGGTTAATAAGCTTAAGTGAAAGGTTTGACTTACTTTCACCTATAAGGATGGCAGTGCTAAGATACTATACGAACTTTGCCTGGGTAATTTGTACACTATACATCGTACCGTGCTGGAAAGAAGAGAGGGACGCGATGGTTCTCAGAAGCTTCAGTGTCTCCAGGGATTCCATGTGGCGATAGCAAAACAAGGTTATTGAAACGAATGTGGGACCTGAAAAGATGGAATGACCTTACTAGCGCAACAGGGTGTTGGTAGAGTCAAAGAATGACTCCCTTTGTTCACTAGAAAATCAAGAAGTAGAGCTTGATTCAAGTCGACAGTTGTCACGGTTTTGGCCAATGCTGCGAATAGACTAAAAACCTTCCCGCAATTCAGTGTTATTGCACTAAACGAGCTAAAACTTAGGAAAAATATCGCCGTTTTCCATTCACATTGAATGTACTCGTGTTCACCGTAGGTGATGGGTCAGCATTCAATCGCAAGCGAAGTCGGTATTCCAACGAAACTGACTCACGAGAAGGCCAGACGCTCTAAAAAGGCTAGGCTAGTGGACGAGGCGCCAACGACGACAATACGTGCGTTAAGCACAATCTTGGGCTCCATGATTAGATTGCGCGAGATGTGATAGACGGCTGGCGGTGGATCGTCGAGCGGGCAACTGAGGATGCGGTTCTGTGGACCTTTCTCTCCCCTCACCAACCCCGGAGGGTACACAATTTGACGCCGCGGCCGGACTGCGTAGAAATCACCCAAGCATGGTAGAGGTGTGTTCATCTTCAGCTTCTAGAGGGATTATAGGCATTTTAATATGGCCCTCCCATTAGCTAATCACGTCAGTCCCATCTAGTGTTTATTCCCATGTAAAGTCTCATCAGAGTTGTTTGATGTAAGGTCACAAAGTCTGTAAAAATCCAAAATTGGATTTAGATGACTTTAATAGTTTTTAAATTACTCGAACTAGGCGGTGATCGAAACAATAATTTGTTGGCTTACCATCGTCTGTAGAAGGGAGTATTTTCATCAAGAATAAGTAAGTAGTTTAATTGTCAAACACAGTTGTGAATATGACTGTAGACTGCTATCAGTACAATCGAAAAAATCGAAAGAGGCGTTTTGTCAACTTAAATAAGCTTAATTATAAAGCAATACCAAGTATAACAATCAAAGCGAATCCAAACCTCAACGAGTAGTGTCTTGAAGTTATTAATATCGTGTTCAACTCTAATATCGTGCGACCAATTGTGTTACCAATGAAACGGTGAAGACTTACAGTGTCCATAGCGAACGGTGGGTAGATGAAGTAGAAGAAGCATGTCTTTCCCGACTGCCTCATTACTTCGCGCAAGAAAAATCGAGCCTTTGAATGAACACTTAAGGATAGCACAAAGTGAATCAAAGTAGCAAATTCATGTTTTCCGTGTTGTGCAAAATATATGTAGTCTTCCAAATCGTAGTTAGCCTTTAGCCAATCAGTGTGCTAGGAAAATGAAAGTGTGTTGCTTAAATAATTTAAGTAGACTTTAATAGAATATTATTGTAACATGCATACCTCTTCGGCTCGAGCAAAAAGTGCGCCTACGACTTTACCCAAGCACAATGCTACGTAGCAGAACAATGCAGTTCCATCCTACAGTAACAAATTTATTTACTTGTTTCAAGCATTTTCACCTACTGATTCACATCCCAGCTTCATGTAATTTTTTACGTCTTTTGCTAACAGTTTTCGGTCGAATGGATGCATCTGGTGCGTTAATTCCAATATATCAGGAAGATCCACTCTGACAGCTGGTCTTACTTGGAAATCACTGCAACACCAAAGAACAGTTAGTATATCGCTTCCTTCCTACGCATGAAACATGATTCGAATTTCAAAATGAATCTACCTTATTAAGTTTGCCCGATGATATATGTAGAGGTCTTGAGTAACTGCAGAATCTGCTCGAGGCTTCACTCGCTGCAAATAAAAGTCTGTCTAAAACCTCAACACCGTTGCAAACTGTTATTTTGATTTTTTCCCTTAAGCAAACTCTGGCCACTAGTCAACCAAACCATGCATCAAATATTTATTTAATCTCACAAATTTTGTCAAGTTCCCTGCAACTGTAAAATGTCGCTACATCTGAACAAGTCAAGTAATAGAGCTCACGTAAAATTCCTGAAGCAAGGTCGTTTCGGGATCCAATCTTGGAACGGTTATAGCCGCATAATCAATACCAGGAAACTGGTCGAACATGAATGGTAAAAAGTCCTTTGCACTAAAATCCAATCAAAGAAATACTAAGGTAAAGCACAATAATGCTCCATTTTGTCTGGATGGGAAGTGTTGTAATGAGCTAGCTAATTGCATGTAAGTATTAAACACTCGTTAATGATTTCTTCCATCCTCACAATGGACACTGATGGTAATTTGAATTATATAAGTATTAATGATTGAGTTATCACCCAATGATTGCATTGTAGTGATTTCCTAAGTACTTTGGATAAGACTTCTGCCTATGGTATTGTAAAACGGCGTCTAACATCGAAGAAATTTAATCATATGGTATATTTTATAAACATTTTTATCTAAACCGAAGACAAGTCTATATCTTCCCAGGCACCAGTACTATGAAGAACATAGCGCACCGTGTATCGAATTCAGGAAGTAAACCATAAAGTTGGATAACAAATGCATTATTGTCATCGCAAGAATAGACGCTTTGATGAGTATCCTGAGAGGAGTTAACGCCAAAATAGCCTCGTAAATGACGCCGAATCCAATTTCCCGATGAAACGTAAGCCATTCTCGTGTCTTTATCCACCGAAAACGAATCCGAGAGAATGGTGGAGCGCAGATCATCAGTGGACAACGTTGTAGGGTTACCATCTAGAAGTCGTAAAACGCTGTATCGCTGATAAACATCCTTCATTTATTTTTTCAAGTGCGATAAAGGTTTTACCTGAATAAGGATCAATTTCTTCACGGAAAGCTATTGATGAAGCATCTAAATGTGATTTCTTCGATTTTCCGGTTGATGCATCAGTTTGATTTTCGTACTCTATTAAGTCAGCATCAGCAACAGACAAATCGATTTGCAATCTTAGAAGAGATGCGGTTCTTGGAATGATCGATGCCTCTTGAGATTCGTTTTTTTGTAGATAATTACAGGAACGCAAATCATATTCTCTATTTAGAAAATCAGCATCGTACAATGTAGTGGCATTCATAAATCCGGCAGCATATCCTGTTTTAGTCGATTCTAATACAATTGCCTTCATATTTTTGTTTTGAGCTTCTACTAACTCGGATATATAAAATTCCCCGTAAAGTTTACGGAGAATATCACTCTTTGAATCAAATATCGGTGTCAAGTCGTCGTTGTCTTTTACGCTTTTAAGCATTAATTACAAAATGCCACCAACCTGGCCAACCGACAGTGCAGAGCAGAGTCGAAATCACGACGCATAAAGTGAACAACATCCCACTTTAGCTCACACTTTTCTCCCTCACTAGGCAGTAGCTTAGAAAATACTGGCTTTATCTCCGAGGAGATAAAGTGTGCAAATCTCATTCTAAGAATGTTTTCTGGAAGTGATTCATCGAAATCATCTAAGACAAATTTTTACTTATGAGGAGGCATACCGTAATTAGCAGTTTCAGGGACTAGCAGGAGAAAGTGGTTTACATCGGCAAGCGCCCGGAAAGCTGCACGTATAATATCAACAAATCCGCGTTTTTTGTACTCTTCTTTAATAACAATCAGTTGAACAAACATGGTATTGAATGTATTAAGATACTCAAACTTGAATGTTGTCTTCAGCCAGTTACTCCCATATATTCCCTTAACGAGTGAAATCGGAGGAGTATCGTTCAATATTAAGCACCCAACAACTTCACCAGAAGCCCCCACTGCGGTAAGGGAAAGTAGTCCACGCTCCCTGCGGCGCATTTGTAAAAGATTTTTCCAGAACTCACAGTAGACTAATCAAATTGAACTTGGTTGCAGAAAATACTTGTTCTGATTCGATTAGCTTCTGAATATAGACAGCATCCAAAGATTCAGTTCTTCTGAAGTTATAGATTTTCATTTCGACCTTGTTTAATTGCAAGAGATTTCACAAATTAACCTCTTCTTCGTTCTCGCGCAGTCATATACAGTGTTAAATGTAACATCAACTCCTCGACCAATGAAATCTAGAGAAAGGGTGGCATAAACGCGTCGGTTTTCTACAAACTAGGATATAATTATTTTTGGATATCTTTTATTTGGTCGATATCATATTTTATTATGCGAATTTTATAATTCGGTATTCAAACAAGGAAACGAAATCCCAATTACTAATATCAGCATAAATACTGCACAGCGCCCCAAGACTACCCTGGAGACGAACAAGGTCGCAACACCCGGATAGAATGCAGACATATATTTGGCGTACAGAAAGGATTTGACTACTAACATGATTTGGAGGCCAGCCCTCCCAGATAGCCAATAAGCCTATCAGAGTTGTATTCATGTTTAAATGTATAAAATGTTTCCATCATAGCACACATTGCTAGTCCATAACATTGTCATTCCGGGCTATCATGCAATTTAGGATAAGATGCGGGATTATTTCGGTTTTGGTTTTGCAATGTATGCACTCCAATTCAGGGCTGGCATTTCTTTTCAAAAAATGTGCCTTACGCACTTCCACCAAGATGTACAATGATGAGCATTCGTTAGAAATTCTTTTTCTCGTATGCCGGTTCGGTCATTAGTAGATGATAAACTTGTAGAAGGTTTCTCCTCCTCCCTCCTTCCGTCCTTACTATTAGAAGGCTGAGTACTCTTTGAATGCAGCGTCCCAAGGCCCCCTCGAAGGCAAAAGAAGGCAGAATGCTAGGGTAGATTATATGTATATATTTAACGGACAGAGGAAAATGAGCTGCTGGCATGGCCCAGAGGCCAGCCTACGCAGCTAGGGCAATATGACCACCTCTGTGTTCTTGACCGAAACCGGTAGTTCTAACAAACAAAGTACTACATTGACACCTTTATTATAGGTCAGAGAGAAGTAAGAGAGGGATACAGTTGAAGGGTTCAAAACGGAGATTTCGTGCTCTGGGGATGACCACGCTGCTCTTCGACCAGGACCAAAGTGCCCTCCCGCCTCTGGCTTACAAAGTACATTTAGGGACGACATACACGGTTTATAGCGGGCTTTGTCCAGTGTTGAATCATTGTGTCGCAGGATGTTCGTCGTCTTTCAAAACACACTGGAAGAGTCGTAAACTGACGTTTTAATACATATTTTAGCCGACTGTTCTGGATCCTACCACTGGAGACAATAGTCGTCACTAAGTTGCTTGAAAGCTACTAAGTGCAATGCGGACTTGTTTACATTTGTGAAGAAAAAGCACCAAGTCGTACCACTGGTGCAGACGATTTTTCCTTTCCTCCTCTTTACTTCTGCCACCTTTGCTGAGAGAAGGTTGGATATTTCTAGACTTCTTTATTATAGCACAGGATAGCTATGTGGTAACAGGACCAACGTATTCACAATTTGGGAGCCTCAGGCTCGGGAGGGCTACCACGTGCATCCACGACCAGGTTAAAATATTGTCTTCCTGTCTCTCGCCTAAAAAGCACATTTAAAGAACATAAGTATTACTGCTGGTGCGCTGATACTTCTAGAGAGATCCTCGCTGCCGAGCGAAAGTTCAAAATGTGAAGATTGAAGAACAAAAATAGCTAAGCCAACTGGTAAACAGCCATTAAAATAACTGTATTTAAGCAGCTATTTTTAGTCCCGACATTAGGAGGTTCATAACGTAAGCAGAAATAAGTAGAATTATGATCAGGCTAAGCGTCTTGATCGCACTAGTCTGCTCATGTGCAACCGGGACTGTGATAGATTTCGCCAATAATAAAAGGATTTGCGAAAATAAACTAAGTTGTTCTGTATGACGAAAAGCCAAGGTCAACGTATATTTTGATTATAATAGTTCGGCCTTTTTGTAAGGAAGCGGAAGTGTTGGTAGTCATCCGACATTACGCAAGCTTACCTATTGCCAACATTCTACATTCAAGTTAAGTCCTTGAACATGTCCGCTAATGAAAAGCAAACTACTAATTTTCTTACTATTAGCCAACTTGAAATTTAAAACGATTCGTCATTGTAAAGTTTTGATTATCTTAGCTGGTTTTGGTTGAGCTTACGAGCAAGCCATATTTTCTTTCTAGTACTATAGATGCTCACTCGTTCAGTCGAGTCGACGTTCGGCGATCGTTTCCTATGCAACAAATTTCAAGCAGCTGAGTCACTTCCTGCTTTGAGGCTAGGATATTTTCTTATTATTTCTCTCAACCAGCATCGTAAATTACCAACTAGCAATTAAAGCTGGTGTAGTGGTAATCATTTGTTGGAGTAAAGTGCATTATAGTTTCGAAGACATTTTAATCCTCCGAAGACGCGTTCAAATTTTCTTCGAGATGACAGAGCATGGACTGGAGCAGTAACTCTTTCGCGGCTGTACGACGTTTTGAGAGGTAGAGTTTTCCCCGCCACAGTACGGCCTTGCTCGATGTTGAATAAGATTCTCCTCTGCAGGACAAGACCACGAAAGACCCATAATTGGCGGTTTTCATCAGCGACGGGGTCCCAGAAGTGTCTTGCCAGTTCATGCAGTCCTATTTTTGAGCCACCTCATACAGTTCACCTTTCTAGTGGCTTTATTGCTGCTATTGTACTCCACTTCATTAATGGTGCAAAACTTTCCAAAACAATCTTTTCTTCTTATTCTCATACAAATCTCATTTATATCAGTGGTGAGGGGCTGAAGAGGGAGCAAGTTAGCAGAACAGTTACTGCGTTTGTTATTGCATACAAGCACTGTAGCATTTATATTCAAATGAATTTTTGACGGAGCTTATTTTTTGGACATTAATGGTCAGTAGATCAGGTTGAGATTATGCTAGTTATCGCTTTTGGCACTCACACTATCGTCTCATCCCGTGATTTTCGCACAGTAGGAGGACATTGAAGGCATAAATCGTGATGATGGATGCATTAATGAAGCACATCTTCGGTTGCATGCAAATAAATACAACTGGAACGCATCAGTTTATAGCATTAGTCAAGGTTCCCATGGTGCGCAGATTTCGGAAAGATTACACCTAGTTCTGCATAGGAATTGACTAAGACGGTGGGATCTCACACCCTCTCTAAATTTGGGGGGCTATTCAGTCGTGCACTAACTACCTAGCGTTGGGTCATAGAATTGGAACCAAACTATAACTGAGAGCAATCAGCGAAAGGGGAAAGGTTTTGCCCAATTTTTAGGTAGGGCAGCGGAGACCAAATTTGGGGCGCATGGGCGAGGTGAGGCGTCTTTATGTGTCATTCCCGTTAATGATGCCAAAGATTTTTACTGTTAATAAAGCGCTTTCTCGACCCTCATATATAATTAGTAAAGTGCTGGAAATTCTTTTCGATCGAGTGAGGGTACGTGCAGCCATACCGGATCCTGGAACACTAGAACATCTGAGAGCTACACGAGAGAAAGGGAACTCAATCAGGTCAATGTCTGCTTCAAATGCACAAAAGGAGTTCAAGTTACCATCACCTATGCACACCGAACATCCAACTGCTTTGACAAATTCCTAGGGATATTATTATTTCAGTCAAGCATTGGGCACCAACGTGAGGATATTATTGCTTTGAATAACGATTACGCAATATTTTATAGGTTGTTCACTATCTACTTAAGTAACTGGATTCTCCGAGGTTGATGTAAAATTTTGACCATTTGTGTAGTACAAAGATTCCATCGAAACGCCCTGTGGCATAGGCGTAACAACTTTTCCTCGACCTCGAAAGACTCGGCAACACGTGCCTCACACATTTTATTGCCGGCCTGGGAATCTTTACCGAGTCTCGACCTGCAAGGCCTACCGCACACCGAATTCTAATGCTCAAAAGAAAAATTAAACGCATCACTGTAGTTGGAATAAAATGCTTCCGCATGATTACACATGTATGTGTGTGTATATGGGCAAATATGGTTGGAAAAATATGCTCAAATGGAGTTATGCTTTCTCTCCGTTTCGCTCCACTGAGAACAACAGCGGTCCAATTATTCAGAGCAAAAGTGCTATCGTGTATGGCCGTAAACCATCGCATCACAGAGTCCTATTTGCTAAAATGGCAGAACTTTTGGCTATAAATTGGAGAAAAAGAAGTTGTGTTAGCGATGTCTCACTTCTACTTCCATCCGGATTTCGGGCGTTAGTGAAACTTCGCAGCCGATTAAGTAATGCGACCGAGAGAAGACTTCACAAAGTACAAAGTGGAGTATTTCAAAGCATCGATGAATCGTTTAGGGGTTCACAAATCATTGCATTTTACAAGGTTTAAGATTTCTCTAAAGAAATTTCCTCGTTGGTGGCAAATCGCATCTCAAATATTTTTAACTAACACAGAGTTTCCCAAATGCTCTATTCACTTTTGGCGTTTATAAAATCATCCTTCCCAGCCATTTCAAGCTCATGTTATGTGGTCAAGTGCAAGGGAAGCTCAATAATTCCTTTAAATTGTTAAATCAAAACTTGATTACTTTAGTCCCTCTTCATGTCCTCTGCAGTATTTTTATTAATAGACAAAAAAATATTTCCAGCCTTCCAAACATAGGCCAGTCAAAAGACCATCGTTTTGCATTTCTATTTCGTCCATCCACTTGTAATCGCCCGATTATGGCCCATACTAAGAGAATAAAAGCAACTAGAAGAGCTTTTGAATGTGTAAATGGTCAAGCTCATTTATCAACCAGGAAGCGAATTCGATTTTTATTCTTTCCACCCGTCCAATGCCTTGCAGATGTCTGGGCATTGTGCGTGTTTTTGAGATCCGGAAGGTCTGGCGTAGTTCAGTAAAACGTCGGTTTTCGAAATTAGGCCTCGATCGCTATAAATCAACTTCGGCAAATTAACCGATTGAAGAAAATTAAAGTAACCATTTCAGCACCTCGTGTCTTTTTGGGTTTTGCCTTAATTGCTTTCGTAAACTATTCTACCATAACCAGAATTCGTCTATTTTCCTTCTCAGTGAGTAACAGCGAACCCATGATGTCTATGTATGCTCTTTCCCCTTATAATCTGTGAACGTAGGCTGCAGCGGTGCAATCGCTGTAAGTAACCAGAATTTTTTGCTCGAGACATCTAGCATCTCCTTTTTGGCCACGTGGCCCAGAAACTCTTGGAAAACTATTTGTTTTAATGAGTCTGAGGCCCCAAGGCTCCTGAGTACTCCAGCGTCATCTTGGTATCATAAAACCTTACCATGTCGAGAGCTTCGACCATTCTTGCCATGTCCGTCTGGCCGCCTTGCTAGGCGAGATCATCACCTCTGCAGTGGATTTGTAAGGGGATGTCAGAAACCTCTTTTAGACCAGTGCTGTGTCTGTGTTTTTTTCAGTGATGTTTAGTAGGCTCTCTCAAAAATAGCGTACTCACTTCGTCATATTTTGTTTCTGCGGGGCAGGACATCCGCACTACTATGTGCACGACCTTTTCTGCATTAAAATACAAAATCATAATGCTGCAATTTTTCGTAACAGCGTGCAACTTAACGGTTGATCTCCTTCATTGTTTTTAACCGGGCAAGTGCTTAATGATCTGTTCCCACTATGAGCTTCCTCGCTACCGGTAGTGGCTAAAGTGTCTGATCATTGCGTTGATAGCGAACAGCTTGCGCTCTGTTTAACTTTTCCGTCCCATTTTTTGAGTCTAATACTCGCGTAGGCGATGTCGTGTTCCCTTCCCCCATTAGTGTCAGAGTCCGTACATTAGTACAAGGCATACGGCGCTAGCTTCGAAGTTTGGTGACGCCGAGATCGGTGGCGTGAAGCATAGCGTTTGCTTCAGTTCCTCAAATGCTTCACCATACTCGTTCTCCCACTTTAAATTATTTTTGCCTGCTTTTGGGTTAATTTATGCAGCAGACTGGTGATGTTAG
Source organism: Taenia hydatigena (assembly GCA_036345935.2). Classification (NCBI taxonomy): domain Eukaryota; kingdom Metazoa; phylum Platyhelminthes; class Cestoda; order Cyclophyllidea; family Taeniidae; genus Taenia; species Taenia hydatigena. Next base: position 12,023,089 of record JADWOT020000006.1, on the reverse strand, counting down.
AAAGACCTCTGGCAAAACGCCCGTAGTAATTTGCTTAACCTAGAAAACTACGAAGCTCCGTCAAATTGGTTGTTATTGGCCAAGTTCTCACTTGTTTTGTACAGCTTTCGACTACCGCCATTCCCATGTCCTAGGATGGTAAACAAGCGTTTTAAAAAACGGCATTTCTTTGGGTTCAAGGTCAATCCTGCGTCTCACAGACGTTCCAACACTGGATTCACGATGACGTGATCCTCCATATCTCTACCAAAGATGAGAATGTCATCGACGCAGATTACATGGTGCTTTAGGAATAAACCAATTAACGTTGTTTGCAATAGGCGTTGGAAAGTGGTTACAGCTTTACAGAGTTCGATAGGCATTGTCTGAAGTTCACATTAGCTCGTTCGGCACTATAAAAGCCGTCTCCTCCCCGTCCGTTTCTGCCACTTCCACTTACCAGTATCCCGATGTTAAGTTTATGGTGGAGAACCACTTTGATCTATGCAACAGGAAGACATCCTTCTTTCTAACGGCATTCAACTTCCTACAGTTAATACACAGTTGCAAGATGCCGTCGCTTTTCTTTACCAGCGTGATTGGAGAAGCTCATGCCGATTTCGATGGTTTCATAACCTCATTTCAAATATCCCTTTACCTCTCCTAGCAAATGAAGTCGTGCGCGTCTGGGTGCTTGCTAGACGGGTCTAGCTTCACCGATACCTATCATTCTTCTTGGCTTACCTCCTTACCACGAGAACATGTTCTTGTACCTAGCAATGTGCCGTGATGTGAGTCAGCTGTGCACAAAGGTCATCTAGGTTGGTCGTGTTGAGAACTGCGGCCTCGAAAAGAGCGCTAAAGATGTCATCTGCGCCTTCTTTCGGTACTAAATTATCTGTGTTGACTCTAGCGCCTTGCCGGGAGGAAAAGGTACCCAAGAAAAATTTAGGATAGCTTTAGCGTTACGTAGGAAATCAACATTAGGTATCACGCTCCAGTCCAGTTTTGGATGCATAATTAATTTCATTTGCTACAGTGATGTAAAAAGGAAAATATGAAGGGCGACCTTAAACTAATTCTAAAAAAAAATACGAATGCTGTGGAAACCAAATCCATGCTGCAAATCTGGTCCAAGCAAAAGCATTTCTGATTCCTTATATTTTTTCTTCTTTTATTCCGATTAGGCTCCTTACTGCGTATCCGCTAACTTAAAGGTGTTACATTGACGCTATACTTTTTCATCATTGCTGTACAAAAATTGATGCCTTCACAGCGATTAGTTAATTGAATAAGTGAACTGCTGTTGGGCTTTTTCCTTAGCAGGATAGGCTCCATTGCTATTACATGAAAAAATAAAAGCGTTTTTATTTGTGGCTAAATGGTCGAAGTTTAATCACTTAAAAATGGGTGATGGAATTAGTTGGTGGATTGATAAATGTATCTGTATTTCTAATGCAACTCAAATTTATTACTTTTGTTCTCGCACAGTTGTTAAGCTAAAATCTGTTGGTGGTCTTTCAAAACCAAAACTTAAAAGCAAGGGCCAACGTATAAATTTCACAGGCGTGAAATCTTCACAAAGACGTCGTACGACCGGCTCGTAAAGTCACTAGGGAGAGGCACTGTCACATAACGCGAAGCTCACAGAAAACTTTGACTGTATTTACAATCTAAATTCTATAGCTAAAGGTAGCGACGCTTTTAAACATCGCGCTGTCACTTTGACTAAGGTGGACAATTCAACTCTCGCTTTAGCCTAATGCGACACATAACATAATGGAGTGATTGCAATCCTGTCGCGTGAAACAGGAGTACTTTGTGATAAAGGCACTATTGACGATTCAGAAGATTCTACTCTCAGGACGTCCGCAAAGTCAAAGCACTAACGGGGCTAGTGTGACGCCGTGGGAAGAGGTAGCCAACGAAACAAAATAAATAAATTATTACGATTTTTTAAAGGAGGGAGGTTGAATGCGAGTGTGATTTGTTTTCGATCGCAGTAACTCACTGATATTGGATCAGTCTAATGCGGTTACCTTCCCGTAACTTTCCATTCAAACTTCGCTTAGGCCTGTGATAAGTTAAAACCAAAAGATCTTAAGAAGTTACAATAGGTTCAACTTTCTGACCGGCAAATGGATAAATCTGAGCATATTTTGAACTCTTTAGAAATTAAAATATTAGACATTTTTAATACAAAAAATGTGTCAATAAGAGGTTTGCGGTGAGAGTATTTTGAATAAAATGGTTGACGCATTGAAGAGGAAACACTTTTTTTAAAGTCCCATGCATGTGTTTTATCCATTATCTGGAGTAAGTACACCGAATTGTATTTATGCATTATGGTGTGGCATACTGCGATTCACAAAAAAGGCTTTCTTTTGAGATTTCCACTTTTTTATTTTATTTGCAAAACATTGTTCCTAAAAATTAGTTCTTGTGAAATCCTGTGGGATATGCAATTTCTCGATGCACTTTTATGCCAACATCGCATTTAGTAGCCAATTGCGCTTAGCTCACAATGCGACTGTGCTTTACTAAAAACGATGATGTGAGATTGTGCAGTTTTACCCATGGAAATTGACATCTCTTGCAACGGTGAAACTTACCACTGCGCCAGAGGTTTACTGAAAGGGCCTTGTCCCAGAGCCTTTCAATTCCAAACAGCCTAGGATATTACAATGTTATTCCTTAATATCGCGGGCTAGATACAAATAAATCTTGGGCCTGTTCTTCCGTCAACTAATAATCGTGTTCAATTGTGAAGTCTAGAAAGACTGGCAGACAGCATGATAGAACTCCACGAACTCCAGTCCTATTGACATTTTATCGCATCCAAGTATCGACCACCTGTATTCTTAACATGGCAACTTCCGCCCACTTTATTTTTCAAGATGGGTAGCATATGTCAAATGTTTACAGTTCCATGACCGACTAAAGAATCGTTAGTAAGTCTCTAAGCCTTACATTAAAAGGCAGGCATCAGCTACTCACTTCAGCTTGTTCTTTAATCAGTTACAAAGCAGAATCCCGATGTCACAAATTCCCAAAATAAAAGGTCTCCTGCAACAAATGCAATAAAAAGTTACTTATTGTTATTTAAATTTCTTCATAAAGCTATTTTTATGTAGCGAGAGGACGGAATTCTTCTGACACGTTGGAAAAATGGAAGCAGACAAGATATACCACTCAACAATATCGTAGGTCAATCCATCACTTTTTAATCCGCAGCTCCATGTTTGCATTCGGATCTCATAGAAACTGTAAAAAATCACGAGTAAAGTGGATTAGATTTATTTCTTATTGTAGTTTTCTGCTTTTCTGTAAGATTCCGAAGATTTTATGAGCCAATCATCTAATTCGGACAAGTATCTCGGGGTCCACAGAAGAAAATGCTTTGGTGAAATTTAAAACCAAACTTTACCCTCACAGAAAAATTTTCTAAGCTTGATGACTAAAACTAGCAACTCGTGTTCATTCTAAAATATTTTTACGTCCGCATACAATAGAAAAACTTAAGGCCACTTGAAGGCTTGCGCCTTATGTTCAGCAGCCACTTAATCTAAATATTAGATCAGTCTCCAGTTATGCGCCACCTGGGAAACACTTCAGGTTAAAAACCACCCACACGTATAAAACAATCCTTAGTACAAAAGTTTCCCGTAAAAAAATTTACCGACGAAACCGGCGGTTTTGCCCGTCCTCGCCTTAGAGGCGTTAAATTACCATTCACTCTAGTCCACCAATTATAGACTCGGAAGGCGCTTTATGCACCCCTGATTTTGATTGGCTCATGCGCTTACCTCGCGCTTTTATTGGCTGTCCGCCTTAGGAATGAACACGTGCTGGAGCTGCGTGGAGGATCCGATTCCTCGTGCTTGAAAACCGGCTGGCATCGCCCCTTAAATCGGGTTGTGGGTTTAAATATGAGTTCGCTTTTCTTCTTCTGGGTGTGGTTCATCACACTCTACTCAACTTTTCGGTGCTGTCATGCGAACGAGTAAGTAACAACTTGTAGTTTCACTTTAAAGCACTATTTGGGAGAGTTCCCAGTCTGTTTTCAATACATTCACCAGTAAATATCGCTGATGAATTACTCTAAAAAGCTTCATATTCTCCCACATCGATTAGCACATTGGCGATTTTTATTCGATTAAAAGACAGTGTTACAGTTTGTCATACTTTTGTTCTAATAAAATTATGCTGTGCCAGTTCCCCTGGTCTTGCTACGATATTTCCTACCGACTTTTGTGGCTGAAATTCAGCATAGAAGAAGTAGTCATATTCATTGATAATAAGGCTTCAATTTGAGGACGAATGTCTCCATACATTTGGGATATCCAATGAAGTTCTTCAAGACAAATAATTATAAGAAACATGGTAGTAATTTTTGAGTCTTCCCAACAAGTAGACTAAATAGATCGACAGGAAATTAGGGCTAACAAATTTTCGTCTGATAACGATTTGGAGATGTTAACTGCTTTTATTATTAAACGGCTCATGCGCCCTTTACTCGTTCACTTCCAAGCCTTAGGTTCTGTTAGATGTCTACCCCCAGGGTAGAAATAATCGAAACCATATTGTCGGATATAGCTTATCTTTGCAAATGAATTGTAATAGAATTGGTTCCTCAATTGCTAAGCCTTACCTGTATCAGGTGATGCCGTTGCATCACTGATTGGAAGGTAGTGCAGTTAAGCTGTCCTCGGGGAGTAATGCCCATCAGTTTGTGCATTTTCTACCGGACTGCCGCAAACTTCCCCTCCTTGTACCCCGTCCTCAGTGCTGCAAATTCCGAGCTGATTTTCTCACGCAGGAAAGTGTCCATTTAGTAGTTCGAGGACTGTTTTAGAGATAATGACTCGAACTGTCGATATGCGGTTGACAGGACACAGTTGGGACGGGAGACGGGGTCACCACACCTGCGCTCACTTCGGAACACGTAAAGATGGTCATTAACATGCCACCATCAAGACCACTATCTTGTAAACGAGTGCTGGTGTCAAACTCCAATAGCACTGTAAATCCGCCTGATTTCAATCAAAGCAGTGTAAATGACCCGTGATATGTGATCGGGACCAGAGATTTTTAGCCTTCGAGAGATTGAGACTGAATGGTGAGGGAGACTACGAGCAGGAAGGCACTTATCACGTCCGGGTGAGAGCACATGCATTTGTCGCATGCGTTTTATGTGGCCTGCCTCGTCTTTGGCAACAGTCTATCCGTCAGCCATTCATCCCCTGTGTGTGTGTGTATGTGTATGTGTGTGTGTGCGTGTGTGTATGTGTGTGTGTGTGTATGTGTGTGTGTGTGTGTGTGTGTGTGCTGCGTCTTCGCAAGCGCTCTGCCACAGCCGCGTTCGCGCCCTCCATTGCTGTGTCCAACCGCCTTGGGGTGAAATCTAACATTGAGACTCCATTAAGTCAATTGTCAACTCTTGCATTTGTGTAGTTTATATTAGTAGTAAAACGAGTAACGAGTTATTCGTTCAAATGATTTCGCATAGGAAGTACCTGTAGTGTCTTCAATCCGAGAGGATTGCCCAGAAATATTTCCAAAATAGATTTGGGTCCTCAGCCACGACTAATGCTGAAAAAAACTCAAGATTCAAAGTAAAAAGGTCACAGGCACGCGGCTGCCTCTACGCTGACGATTGCGATAACTCATTTCCACCCGTATTTTGGTTTATTAGTGTTTAACGTTTCGGCTGCCACGGTTCAAAATGCAGTAGTCTAGACAATCTCGAACTCTTTTCACCAGCATGAGTTCGTCAAAATGTCATTTTTAGAAGCAAAGAATGAGTACCGAACACACTTCGAAAATGGTAACGGATTTAAGCCTTTTAATTATGTTAAATCACTCCTCTACTCGCTTCAAATAAGTTAGGGATAGCATTTGTGTGCTAACGTGCCACTGAGAACCCGGAACTTCGGTTTTCATCGCATCGAAAGTAGTACCTTTATAAAATGGAGGTTAAGTCGTATATGTGAATGCTGGAGGATGCAGGCTTGTAGGTTGTTTCTTTTCGGAAATCCCGCATGAGGTGCTCCAAACTCAAGAGTTTCACTCCCCAGACCCTTCAGGTGTTGCTCCTCCTCTACACTTACTTGAAACAATTGTTACCAATTTATGAATTGAAACTTCGTAGCGCTTTCCCAAACTTAACTGGCGATTCGCTTAGTTGTTAAATCGCCCTGAAGACAGGAATAAGCATGACAATTGGGTCTTAATTCGATCTTCAAAATAAGCCATTCAACGTGCAATTTAAAACCACTCGCTTGAGGCACTTTTAAATTTATGCCTCTCAGGTCATTATTTAAAGGTGTCTGTAGGCAAAGGGTGCGCAGGGAATTTTTTGAGTAATAAACGTCAAACTATTACTTGTTACTCTAAAGCCTGCCTCCCGTTAGACTTAACTTCCGGAGGGCGAAAAGATGCATCAAAACCAGTTGCGGACCATCGTAACTTGGTGCGCCGGAGAAATCCACGGCGAATAATGGATTGAGGGCTGTTTAAACATATCCCGAGTGTTTATTCAGTAACCAGGCGGTCGGAAGTTCTTTCGAAAAGGAAGAGTCCCATAAGAGTGATTATAGTTTGAAGACACGCCATTTTTTGTCCACTTATTCAACGAAATCCTTTGCACCCTGAATAGTTCGCTTTTTGTAGCAAAGCAGAACGACTGTTGGCTGAGACGATTAGTTGGCTAATGGAACCTGTGTAACATGTCTGGGTACAAGTAATATTGCAAATTTCCTAAGCCCTCTTCCTCGGTGAGCCGCTACTAAAGTCGTCAAAAATGCAGGAATCACTTCTTCACACGGGTAGTGCCTCAATATACTCTATTTTTTGTCCTGTTCAATGTTATAGCCTCTCTATTCTAGATGGTTTAACGCTTTGAAACCCCATGGCGTTGGTGATTCACGGTCTGGACAGGTTACTTAGTCGAAATTTCCTAGTGTGATTAAATAGTTTTCTAGTTATACATATTCTCCGCATTGTAAGGTACATTTGAGGTTGGCGATTTTAGCATTACTGCTTTGAAATTCACTCTACACTGACTACTGCAGTGCATTTACCTCAGCCCTCGATCTATGTTTGGACCATCCGGATTAAATGTTACCTCTGGCGTTTTACCTCCTGAGCATATGGAATATATTGCCAAGAGAAGGTTAACAAATTATTTAGTGGGAGGTTTTTTCACTTTATTGGTACTTGATTCAAAAAAGTGACTGGGTGGATGGAGACTGTGCTAAAAGTTGATCGCTGCACAGATATTTTAAATTGTACGGTGCGAGTGCCTCCACATTTCAATGAACTTCAAATTTTGGCATTACATTTTGCCACTGCTTTAGCCTGGAAGTTATACAACAGTTTTGGAAGCAATTATACAATCAGCTGCCAGATCCGGCCCTTCCGAACCGGCCTTCAAACGGTAAGTCTTTTCCTTGTTCTTTAATTACGCCAGTCTTTCCTCTTTCATTAAAGAGAAAAAGTAATATCGCTTGGTTAGCACCTACTCTTAGGGGTTTTGCAATGTTCCGTACTGTTAAACATATTTCATTTGAGTCAGGAGTTTTGTTTCCGTTGCATTGAAAGTAATCATCCTAAGGGTTGTTTATGATTCCTTCAGCGTCATCGGCCAGAACTCGACACAACGTTTCTAACCAAGTGGGAAGAAATTGCTATATTTTACTCAGCAACTGCATTCAGCAATTACTTCTCAGTTGTGGCTCCTCTTATGCTATTCATGCATGATCTTAGATTTGTATATTAACTCAATTAAATCTTCCCATTCCTAAAGCGCACCTCTTTAAAATTTTAGCATTCTGTTCCTTATTACTTTGAAAGGATTTCACAAAAAAGTAGTCCCAACTTATTTTCCCATGCTTTCTTAAACAGTCTAAAGCTTAGTTGATCCGATATTTGCCTGTCCTAATTGCTCCACCATTTGTAGCCTTTGGAAAAAGTTGGACACTGGGGCATTTCACGCCCGACGCATGGTACCGGAGCACAATAAGTTAGACTGTGAAGGGCGATTTATTCACTCGTTTACTTTGAACTTGATAGCACTTGTGATAAGTTTGCTTAGCTTCAATGCTCTTTGTGGTTGATATCGACTCCTTCCCACCTGGAATATCCGACTTCCTTGTAGGGCATCAGATGAGCGTGAGAATTTCAGTCGCAATCGACAGTGCAGAATTCGGACACACTTATGATGATTACGTAAGCTATTCCATCCTTATCCTCTTCCGTGAACTTCAGGAATGCGTTGACTTCTTCTAGTGCCTTCACCATAATTTCATCTATGCTGGCACAAAAGCGCTCAACAACTTTACTTTGGGCAATGCAAATATGGCATAATTTTCCCACATCCTCCAATGAGTTTCATCAAATTTAAGCTAACCATATCCCTTGTGCATAAAATAATTTTATCACAATGTTGGTTCATGTCTCAGGGATAAAATCATATTCGGTTTTATCGAAGATCATTATTCAAGGCTTCCTCTGCATTCCTTCCATGCGAACGGCACAGCACATCAATCAATTTTGCGGAATCATTTAGGCTTAGGCGACGCCTGTAGAAACTGTGCGCGTGACGTCAGTGCACCAAGTAGTGACCTCTTCGGGGTCAGGCGAGTAGGATGACCTGCGTCTGCATAAACGCCCAGATTTGGAAATTTTGGAGGTTTACTAAGTCAATCAAATTAATAGAATTAATTAATGAAATGTTCGGAAGTAGGGCCACGTTGACACCACGATTGGAGGTTTGCTTCGCAAATACAAGCATCAGCTAATGCTTGAAAATGGTACACAGAGTTAGGATTTTCTCTAAAAACCTGTTGTTGCTTCAGTCTCAGTTATTGTATCCACCCGTCTTATGGAACCACTCATCCAAAATATTTGAATTAATGGCAAACACAATTATTTATGATATGAAAGGGAATTGTGGTGCTGTGTTGTGAGAACTTCAAGGACTACATCGAAATAGCTTGTCGAACTTAGTATTGCAAACCTCATTTCTTCCATCAAAGCAAGTTAATCTAGAACCCTGATAAGGCCTAAGTGATATCCGTGCATTGAAAGTTGCGCTAACTAATCGGAGTATTCACTGCACTTTCATGGAATCCATCCTCTCCACTTCAGCGGTCGCAGTCACCGTGACACCTTCGCTACACATGTGATCTGCGTTTGCAACACATTGGGATTTAAAATCCTTTGGTTTAAGATTGTTCCCGATCCAGAGTTAATTCAGTCGGATGATGAGTCACCTGTGATTCTCAGACTGTGCTGGGATGATTCAGAATAATTTCACAAAAAGTCGGTTTTGAAATACCGAAAATCCTTTTGTCCTCCCTGAGTGTGGAGTTCTGCTTCCCGCTTGCCTCCTAATGCTCTTCTTTGTCGCTGTGATTATTCGTAGGTGGTCTTCCTCCATCGCTGCTAAAAATTGTTTCCCCCAATCTTTCATTACATCAAGTAAAACAGTTGTTCCGTTGCCTTTTAATCGGGATTTTCGCCCACCCATAGAGCACAACTTTTCATTGAATTAATCACGCTTATCCACTTATGAATTCGAAATGGACAAATCCTTGCCAAAAAGGGATATGTGTGTTTTTCGAGCATTTTCACGACTTGACGTTGTCGCTAAGGTGGTGTAGCTAAATAGAAAATTAAAATAACGTCCTGGTGTCCATCTTCAAATTTACCTTTATGCATGCACATTGATCTTGTCATGCTACCTTAAAGTAATGTCTAAATCATTGCGCCAAATTGGGTTTTAAAAAATTGATAATATTTCTAAGTTAGATGTTTACAGAATCCAAGGTGCCTTAATGTTAACTGCTACATGATAAATGCCATCTAAAAAGAATGGACAAGTATGCTGTTCCGGGGTTCGTTAGTCTACTCCTCGCGACTGATAGACGTGCCAAAGGCAGATCGAAATCTGAATGTGTCTGTTCCAAGTTTTTTTGAATTTGACGGAGCTCGGCAACGCAGACTGAGTCATCCAGCGCTCGCCTAAGTCTAGTGGGTTATTTGCTCAAAAAAACGTAAACTTCGTACTTTAACCTTCACTATAGTTGAAGGCCCCTTCCTGCTTTTACACATAGCATAGTTGGCACTACATTATTCGATCTGCTCACTGCCTCTGGAGCACCGCTGTATCAAGGACATCTTCCTGCCTTGCAAACGCGGATTGATGTTCGCGGATTGTTGGCTTAAAAATGGCTTTAAGAAAGTGTTCATTCTGCCGACCAAAAAGGTGATGGTAGACATTAGTTTGTAGCGCTCTGTACTTAGAATTACAAACTACTCAATTGCAATGGCGTTTATCTCATTTTGCGTAGACGAATACAGATACGTATCAATGAGATTTCTGACCTAGTTCGCAAGTGAATAATAGGCAGGTATACTTAAGGCGGTTACCCCTGCTTTAAATCTAAATTAAAGGGGTCATGGTGTGCTCTAGTTGGGATCCTTTACGCTGCCATAGTTTTAAAAAAAAGTGGCTTTTGTAATTCTGGAGATCCACTTTAAAGTGAAAATCGGATCTGGGAAGACGAACTTTGGCGGCGGTGTTGAGTGGAAGATAGCAATTATGTTGCAATGTTTCCCTTTGTGGGCATGTGTGGCATTTCGAGTCGATGGTACAATAGGTCTGAGTTTTTCAGAGGCATGCGCTTATGGTGTTATTAGCGATTAATTTTGATATTTCGTTAACACGATTCGTTTTGGTGCATGGAAACTTTCCTGAGGGTGACTGGAGACTGATTCGCGACTCCTAGCTGAGCACTAAATGTGGTAGAATCGGCTCACGGTGTGAACAGTCTGTGGCACTCCTTAAGAGGAAGAATATTTGAACGCGATACAGTGTATGACAATCATCCTGGCTGTAAGATTTGTCTTAACCCAATTCACTAACTGAGCTTGTTAAAGGATCAGTAGTTATAACATTTTTGATGGAAGTAATTCGTGCTGGCATTTGCCAAGGGTCTGAATCTGGATTTCTAAAGTGCATCCGATTTTTGGCATTTATTCTTGGTTTTTTTGCCTGTTTTGGTTTCAACAATGTGTTCATTTGGTTTGTTTATTGCGTAGGCCAAGTGATCTCGGATAGAGTATCTTAACCCTGAAAGTTGGAAACATTTTAAACGGTGTTGAATGGATTAAACGAGGGCTGGCATGACCGGTACGACTGATATTTGAGCCAATGACTTAATAGCTTATGATTAAGAAGTCACAATCTAGTCTTGAATTATGGCTTAATTAATTTAGATTACAGTAAAAAATACAGGCACACTAATCCTCTAAATTGATATTTCTAAGAAGTTTTTGGTATTCTAGAGTCCAGAATCGGCTATCGTTATTTTGCCTAGCTTTTAAACAAGCAGAAGTGCTCATTTCTGGTCTGATAATAGTTACTGAAATTGGTGCCTTGTTTTGCACGTTGGGCACCATTTGCTTGAGAGCTGCACCGGATGAACTGGGATCAGCGGTAAATGAGACTGATCACTTCGCCAAATCCAGGTGTGCCGCGCCACTGTACGCCTCGTAGCCAGTTGGCCTGTAGTGGACGCCAAGATCTACGACAGTAACCTGGTCCGTTTAGCAGGAGGTTCGTTACTGTTGGACGCCGAGCGGGTCTGGCGGCCGCGTGTGATGGTATCTGGGGCTCGCCACATGAATCTCTTCTCTCGTCGCCTCGAGTTGCAGTCCTCCGTCAAGTCCAGTCCCCCTCACCGCGCTCTTTTGCAGAATCCGGATTCGGAGTACGCCGCGAGCAGCGAGGCAGCCGCAACCCAAAGCACCTCCAATTGGCACGCAGTCTACGTCCTGTCCGAAATGTGCATTTTTTTGCCGTATTGAACCCAATTTAGACGCCTAAAAGCAAATAGATTATTCACACTCAGGGGGAATTCATGTTAGTTCCAGTATTTTCAGAACAGTTTGATTTATTTCCGCTGTGACGGTTGAGTCGATTGGCGAGGTATAAAACGTACTTCGGGGTGAATAATCTAGTTATTACCCTAAGAGGTGAAGCTAATGATTGGGTGATAAGTGCCACATTGCATTGTCACTTGAACAGCATTCTGAAGATACTTCACCCCGAGCTAATGTGCGAAATAGTAGGTGTGCTGCCGTGAATCCATTGCCGGCAAATACAGTTGCCCGTGCATGTATACCTTGTAAATACCGTCTCGGGCATCAGGGTAACCTACCACTTTGCTTGAGATCAAAATGGATTACAAATTTTAATAGCGCATAAAAACGCCTATTAGGAGTCTGCTATCAGGGCTTGATTTGATGCCTTTGTGTCGACTCTGACTTTACCGTCAAGCCTTTGAGCTAAGATCAATTTTAGTGCTACCACAATGATTATGCTGGCTTAAAGTCGTCTGCACGTATTCCTGCTTAAGGCATTCGTTGTTCGAAGTGGTTCATATTTATCGTCACTATTATCTCGATCAACTTTGGTGCCAAAATCAACGATTTTGGCTCCCAATTAGCAGATGATTGTAGTGTCTTAACATCGCTTATCTGGTTTTAGAGCAGGGCTTGAACGGCTAAATGAAGGTGCTAGCCATACTTTTAAATGCAACGTCACCGTTTTTAATACGCACCCTATCTAAAAACCATGCTCCATCATAGATTCAACGTAGAAGTTCTCTGCTCAGCGCCGACCATAAGGCACTATCTCGGAGCGATCCATTGTCCAATAATCTTCAACCAGGGTAAGTACTCTGCTCTCATTGGTTCATCCTTGATTCAGTAAGCTCAGCCCCTGCACCTCCCGCCCTTAATGTATGCAGCTAACCTTCCTCTGACACGGTTGCGAACGCGGAGGAGGGGTTGCGTGTTTTGGTTTTTCTTGTCTGTAGGCATAGTGAAGGGTTATTTGAGCCGCTTCCGCTAAACTAAACTACATGGCTTTAGCGGAACGATCTTCAGTGGAGCTGTAAGTGAAGGTAGCGCGTACATCATGCAGATGATACCCAATTCGCTAAATCTGTCTCTCAGCGTGTCCGTTTTCCTCTTGTTCAGACGGATGGTGAATTGGAATATTTCAAGCAGAGATGAGATGTGGAATCCATTAAGCACATTAGAGCCCTCACTAGGGTTACTTGTACCATGACTATTGCATTAGTATTCGCTTTTTGCATACTGCTCTCCCCTCACATAGGTTCCTCCTTTGATGGGATTTCGAGATTCCGCGCCTTTCCTGTTCAATTTGTAATGTAGACAACCTCTACTAAATGACGCATTTAGGGACATTTCGTGAGTGTCAAAAGTGAACGTCTTCAGTAGTCCTCCCTAATTTAAGCGATTAGTCAGCCCCATCTGGGTATTCCCTACACTCACACCGCTGCCGTCCTTTCTCTCCCAGTCATTATTTGCCGCTTCAGTCATGTGCACAAGTTCACGTGGCTGAGTAAACGGTAGCACAACGCCTTCCCTAGCAAGAAAGGTGACAATGTTTGAGTCCTGATTTGCATTCCATGCATGGCTAATGTGATATTTTGCCGGGGTGGAAGACCTCACATTTATTGTATTAAATGAGTCTACTCTGCATTATAGTGCGCTACATATTAACTATTCATATTTAAACCTCATTATTCCCTTGGTGCATTCAAACACTTTGTTGAAGAGCATCTTTGTGTAATCGGCGTGGCATACCCTCCTTCATCACTTTGGTCCCCTTTTCGATTGCGCTATATTCTCTAATGAGGCGTTCATTGAAGTCAGATTGGGTAATGGTTGTTAAAGAAGTGATGAATGAGACATTCCAACCGATTTTTAAATTAATCGACCGCCCTAACGACGACGTGGCGACGTGTTAAGTAGATCTTCGTGTAACGCTTAAGTGAATCCTGTTTAGTCTTTTATTGGGTTTTCACTTCTTTTTACTTATTTTTGCTTGCGTATTGGCCTTTATTCCATCCCAATTGACTTGATTGCACGTTCTTGTGTCCCAATCAGGCGTTTTAAAAAATTGTGCTCGGACGGGAAGGTGCGTCTCTGTCAGAAAAACCTAAAATTCTATACATTTTGGAAACATTTCTTGACATCAGCTGTTACCGTGCCCTCTAAGCTGCCCATCTTTCGGCCCTAGAAACATTTTATCGCGAAAACTCGGATTACGTTTGGCAGGACAGAACTACTTGCGCACTGTCACCAAAAGCTGCCGAAAAGATAGCCTATGTAACGTTGTCAACTGTAGAATCTGAAAAAACGGCCTCAGGAGGTAAGTGAGCATTGAATATCATTGTCTTTGCGGGCGCCAAATAATTTATTCGAACTCTTTGATGAATTTAATTGATGGGAGGCTGCCCAGCGAAAGCCTTGATTATGAAGGGGTAACAGTATCCGAACAAACATTATAAGTGACTGTTACCAAATCATTCAACGGTGAATTAATTACAGCTACAAGTCTTCTCAATAAAATATGGCAATTTGACCGTTTGTCAAACTTGTCTTTCAAACAATTCTACCATCCAAATGACATCATTTTGTACCGGATTCATCTTTTCCATAATTCTATGCCACTCAAGGCCAAAATAATAAAGGAAAGGGCGATTTATCGTCCAAGTCGTATCAACGTTGTAAAGTACAGCGGATGAATGTGAGAGTCATCAACACATTTGCTGATGGTTCCGCCTGTTCCTGACGCATTTACACTGTCGAGAGTGTCGCGAGCCTAATGTGCCTATCAAACAGCCAGGCTACCAACAGTGATGAAGGAGGCTTCAGAATGACAAAGTGGTTCAGGATGCGTTCAAGGAAAGATCCGTTTGGTGTAGGGCTTTATCCTTGTGAACTAGCTAGAGAAGTCGTGAAGTAAGCAAGGCCTTACTGTTACGGCAATTCCTTAAGCCCCCTAATTTTTCGCACATAGAATCGACTAGTAATTTTCAAATTACCTTCGGTTCAATTATGCTCTTAGTTCTTTATTAAGTTGAGTACAGTAGTTGACTAGCAATCATTCTTACTCTGCGCTCCAGGTGCCCGATCAAGTTTAGCAATCAACCTCTGTTTCAACCCAACCGCTCCGGTCCTTCGTGCAGCACTTCCAGCACTCATGTTCACTCTCCTCTCCTTCTTCTTGCTCTGGTCTCTGCCCTGCGGTCCACAGCTAATTTCCATTGCACAGGGCGGTCTGAATCTGCTCTTCCTAGCAACCTGGACACACTTTGCAGGGGTTGTCCCGACTCGTTTCACTCTTGTCGATGCTTGGTTCATCCTCTGCCTTGGCTTCATCGGTGTAACCTTCTTCATCACGCTCTACGAGCATCGCCGGCTGGATAGGCTGGCGAAGGCACGACAGATGCAACAACAGAGACGCATCTACTCGGCGCTGAACGCGGCGGCGTTTTCTGTGCCAAAAATGACCCCCTGTGGGGCGGCGGGCGGCGGCGGTGGTGGCAGTGGAGGATCGACATGTGGATGTGGGGCTTGCAGCTGCGCTGGGGGATTCTGCGGTGCTGGTGGGGGCTTCGTCGGTTTCGGCAACGGACAGGCTAACCCCATGGGAAGCGGAGGCTCACCTCCTCCTATGGCACTGATGCACCAACCTTCACCTGTCACCATGCCGACTAAGTTGGTAAGATTACAAATAGAGCTGCGACGTTAGTCGTCCGCGCCGCTCTTATCTCGGTAGATCGAGAGAAGAGTGACTGTAGCGTGTCTCACCTCAGCATCCATTTATATGTTACAGTGTAGCCATAACAAATCTCTAGTGCACGAATGTCGTCACAGTATATTTGTCTTTCTTCCTACGGAATTAGAACGTAGTCATTATTGGGATTTAAAATAACATTAAAGTCCAAAAGCAATTTTACTCTACAACTTAGCATAGAAGTGTGTTGGGAGGCATTGCTCTGTTGATGCCAAAACAAACAAAAGCAGAGTATTTTGCTTCATTTCATTGCCTTGCATGTTTGCGAACAAACGTCTCCTCCGATAACTTAAAATGAACGAAACACGTTTAGTACCCGCTTATATAAAATAAGGTAGGATCCAGTTGAGGAATTTGTGCAAGAATTTAATTACTCTTCTTTCGACCGGAGATGAGTCCTGGTCCGGTATGAGTTTGGCAAGCTAGAAGTGTTGACAAACATTTCGAGCGAGATCCTGAATGCCTGGAAAGCCATCCTCCTTACCAGCTACTTTAAGGACGACAATGCAAGTCACTTTTATGCATTGTAAATTTGGGGTATTTTAATGCTTTCCAATCTTACGATCGCAGTATCAATACAACTTAACGACTAGTTCCAGAGATCCCCTGTCATAATTAACTTCAAATTTTAACTATTTTTTGTGCAGAAGGCTGCTTCGACAAGAAATGTCCATTATTTACTAAGATTATCGTGTCACAGCGTAGCATGGACATTTTTCCTTCAACTCAAAATCTCTGAACAAAATCTGGCTCCTTAATTCGGAATTTGGTGAAACTTGGTTTAGTAAGATGACCGTATGCACCCATGAGGTTCATTCTTGCCCATCTAGTAGGATGCGTTTGCATTCTTTTACTTTGGAACTTCTTGACAATCATAGAGTGCATGATTTAAGGTACCCAATACGCCTCAATTCTTTGGATCCTCACGTTATTATTACTATTATAATGAAAAAAACCGCTTCATAATTTACCGAGGCTTATTATTTGGACCATCTCAGCACTTTTGAGTGTCATGTGCAAGAGGGTGGTGACGAGTGTAGCACTATGCCTTCTACCTACAAAAAAACACGTGGGCAAACACTCGGACTATTTTCCGCATCTCCTCATCGCTGAGGTTATAACAACAGACTAGTAATCCTGCAATTCTCTGTCAACATTCTGTTAGTGAATGCAGCTGTAGGTCTTGATTTTACCGGCAAGGCTTATAAAGTATACAGAAATACAAAAGTCGGTGCTCCTGCTTCTGTCACTTTCATAGCCACTGATCACACAATTTCCAGGTATTGAAGATAAACAAATATTTCATACGTATAACTCCCATTTTAAAATAAAAAAATGTAAAGTAGACCCTAATAGGCGCCTTAAAGTCTGAGGTTTGGTTGAGCGCAATACTACGGGCAGTTACCACTTTTTTGCTTTAAAGATGGGAAGGGAAGGCCGAGGGTGGTATTTGAGCCTGAGTAACAAATAGTTGGTCAAAATTTGCCTGTAGGATATCTGCAATGAGGCATATTTTCGGTCGGCGAGTTCTGAACTTAGCAAGGATTCGTCGGCTATAATGAGCCTAGGGACAGCCTTGCGACTGCGCTGCGCCAAGAACGGAGGTCTCAGTGTTTTTGAGGCCAACGGCTCCAACCTTGGACTAATGAAGAGTCAGTATATCTCGAGCTCGACCCCTGGTGCACCGACCGCAGCGAGTGGGAGTTTGTTGCAGCCGCTGGGACCCATATCGCCAAGCTATTGCACGACAGTGATCGCAGTCGCCCTGCCCATCTTGTACATACTCGCCGTCATCATATTCTGGGGTTTTTTTGGAGCCCAAGGAACCGTGCCTAAGGGCTGTCTGGTAGGCAGCATGACCTGCCAGACAATGGACAGGAACTAATTTACATTGATAAAGAAATTACTGTTGTGCCATCTATCCTGAAAATCCTCCCTCACACATAAGTGCACACGGTTCGACTGCATTTTTTCTTACGTTTATTCTACTCTTTGATCCCTTCCTCGTTCAACCAGCGCATAAATAAACCTGACCACACAATGATGTTTGTAAATATTATACGTCTTTTTTAATTTTAGCAGAAAGTACGTGTGCAACTTTCTCTCTATTGGGTCTAACTATTTAAATTCAAAATGACCCATGTTGATTTGAACTAAGGTAGTGTACAAGTGTATTCATGATCAGTATTTATTCACAATTGTTTTAAGCATTTATATGGTCCTCCATATGGCGGTGTTGTGCATATAGCATTTCCAGGAAATTAAATTGCACATCTTCACCCTCTTTTGAGGGGCATGTCTTGGTTCCCACCATGATTTGATTATTGTATTTTCGTCCCAATTTAGTGTTTGGATATGGACAGTTTTCCTAATTAAGGTTTTGTTTGCCCTACTTTAATTCTGGGATGAAATTGGTGAATTTTAAATTTGCACGAAAGTGTTGTCAATGTGAACGCAACGATCTACTTTTTCTCAGACTATGCTTACCAGTAAGGAGTTGGGAAAAGTATACGAGTCCCTGGGGATGCGTACCGGAGTGGAAACCTCCACTAACTGTTTAGTTCATTTCAACCACACACTTTCGAGGAGTTTTCATTTGCTGCGATGGGAATCCTGTAAAGTGCCTTCTCTGACCGATCGTGATGCCTACTCGGCCTGAGGCACAGATCGGTGTGAAGCGGTGGATAATTGGGCTCCATTTATGTTCGGGAAGACAACCGTCTAAATCAGGCATATGCCGATGCGAAAGAGGTGACACGTGTGAAATTCGCTGCCGGTAAGCTTATTCATTTTTGGGTGAGTGGGCTTCTGTTTTGGCTGTGATCTCAAACTTGTCGAGAGGACTCAGAAGGCACAGCATTCGAAGTCTTCATGGAAATTGGGAATCGGAGAAATCATATCAAACTTATAGATATGATTGTGGGTGTGATTTGCCGAAACAATCTGATTGCAAGGCATTCGTCCAGTCGTAGGGGAAATTCACTACAGCAAAGGTCAGGACACTATTCGACGCTAATAATCCCAAAAATACCATGGAAAGTCAAATTTTTTTGTCAAACTTTGGTAAGCCTCTTTTTTCAAAGGAGACCGCCCAGTTCAAGGCGGTGGTCAGTTTGCCTTGTGCCTTCTTACAAAGTATCCAAATCTGCCTTTTAAGAGAATGAGCTTAAAGGCATAGGCATGGTCTCTTATGAGAAATAGTTGTCGTCCATGGAAATGCATTCTAGCTTCTTGTATACCTCGTCTTCTGGGATTAGTTTTTCAAAATCGGCGGCATGACATTTTCAGGACTAGAGTCAATGCAATTTATTTCGTTAACCAACCAAGGCTTACTCACTTTTTGCCTCTTTGTTGTAAAGAGGCAAGTTTTTTTGATTAGCTTTATGATTTGACATTTAAATGAAATCTACGATGAATTTGCCCTGGATTGCAGAAGTCTATGATTAGCGAAAACAGGAGGATTCGATTTAGGTATTTTCATTTGAAAAGGTTGGTGAAAGATACTAAGCTCCAGTAGACAAAAGCATACTCTTTCTTTGGTGGCATCTAGCATCACCCAAATTTTACAAGGGCAGTATGAACGTGAGCTGAGGACTTGCAGTTAGACATAAGTCATATCCACATAGTTATGCATGGAAAGGTACCTGGCAATGCCAGGAAGCGTGTGGAGAAGCAAAATGCATAGATTTCATTCACTGTCACAAATTGCATTGGCAGAGCTATTGGCTTATCAGGACTGAGGAAACCATGTTCCACTGCCCCAATTTCTAAGCTGGGTGTTGCTTGAATGTTGTAGTTAAGCAAAGCAGAGGGTAAGCAATGTGCCCCAGACCATGGGAGTGTATTAGATATGAGGCCTCAGATTTAGCCACTGGGAGAATGCACTATAATAACAGGCCGCAAAAGTGGATATGGCTCGCATGGATAAAAAGGTAGACCCAGAATTTCGCCAGCACTCGATTTGTGATTTTGCGCTTTTCTTCTGTCTCGTTGCATTTTCAGCCTTTATTGTCCTAATAAGCAGAATTTTTGATGACGACATTTAGGCAAAAGATCGCACCGCACCTTTTCAGCGCATTAAACGAGTATCAGAAAAGACTTAATCGAAGTTCATATGAAAGACCGAGTGGGGCGTTTTTGTCGATGTAATTTAATGTCGGTAGAAATTGAACAGCGATTCGTGAATAGAACATAAAAGACTTCGTACTTATTGGCCTTGGATCCCACTCGTAAGGCCTCTACAACAAATATCTAGTATTAAGGGAAACATTAAACTGATTGGGTGCAAAAAACTGACAAATTGAAATGCCTAGAATCCACTACAGGCAAGGCAGCTTAACTTCAACGCAGGGTGAAAACGATGAATGCATGCATATTTTAATGTCACTTTGAGAGCTCTAGCATTTTATGTTGAAAGTGGAGAGATTCAAACGAGTATCAAGGCCTCTGCGATATATTTGTGCATATTATATTTGTGCACGCATAATTGATCTAACGAAAGCTGTTTCTCAAAATACTTAGTTTAGTGACGGACTAATGAGAACTGCGATTGAAGCTCATTTGAATGGAAAAGTAAAAGGTGGGGAAACTGTTTGTGCTTTCACGAGGGAACCGAGAAGTATAGTCCATGAATTGTGAAAAGGAACCAGTTAGCTACTAAATGTCATTGTAACAAATTAATCAACACTTTTTGTAGGAACGCAGTTAACAGTGCCTGACTCCTTCAATAATCATTTAGTTTTTTACAGAGGGGAAAAAGGCTCAAGCGTCTCGTTTGCAGAAGTGGTAGACTCTGACCTTGAAAGAAGGAAATTCACTTTACTTGGCCTGTCTGCCCACGCAACAGAGGAACGACGGAACGTTAATTTTCATGGTTGCATGTTTTGGTCTTTTAAAAGTGCTTACGAAATAAACCGGCAATATGCCACCAATTCACTTGACGATATTTAAATGAAATAAGACCATTCTGTCTTTTATTTTTTCGCTCTATTGTGATTTGGTAAATATATCCAACGTTATTCCCTTTCTTAGTCAAGATCGCGTATTCAACAGCAATCAGGAGGAGTCTGTCGTACTTAGCCCAACTTTTAATTTAGCTCAAATTTTATATTATTTCTGGTTGGATAAATTTTTGGACCTTTGAACGAAGCTGTGAGTTAGAATTTTGCGAAATCTGTAACTTATCTATTATTTGGATAGCTTCCCGAGAAGTGAAAAGCAGGCTAAGTTGCTGTTGTAGTCCTTTTGGGCTTCTCCACATTCGTAATAGGCTAAAGCAGTGTGGCTGAACATGCTGCCAACGTGCAGAAGAGCTGAGGGGCTCTTCAATGTTGTCACAGAGTGGAACTACAACCCGCAGGAATTGAAGTGCCTGTGCGGTTATATACAGAGTCAGTTGAAGTATCGATTCGCTGCACAGACCCTTTCTTCTTTTATGAGTCGTCAACCTTCAGCGCCGGCCGTCACAGCGTAGTCGGTGCTTTGGAAGCCATCGTGTCTTCCCACATCTGTCTCGACAAATCCAGTGTATCTGGTGTCTTGTCCCACCTGCGAACTGCATTGAGGAAGAGCGATTGCACTCGTTTTATGCTACTCAAGATAAGATGGTGCTCGGCGATGAGTACATCCGTCCTACCAACCACCAGTCTTAAAGAAATTAGCCTAAACGTAGAAACATTTTCAAAAAGTCGTAGTCTAACGCACTCTTGTGGGACTAAAATTGTGAACCCATTCCTCTTCGTTACCTTGTCAATTTTAACTGGCCTCCAGCCATCCATCCCTCTTGTTATCCATTTATTAGTGAGCTAAACATCTATCATCCAGGTTCCATGTAGCTAGTAGAGACATAGAGGATGTGCCACTTGTTCACGTAGTTAACATTCTTATATAGGTAATGTAGACAGTTGGACAAATGGCTCTTTCAAGTGGTTCAAGCCCAGTGCCGTTTTGGTTGTTGATAGCGTTCTTGTGGAACACGAGACTGAGGTAAATAGTGCAGGTGGATACCATTTATGGCCCTTCTGCTTAGGAATTTTCAGGGATTTATCCATCTGCGATAGATGCCCCTCTTATGTGACGACAAAGTTTAGTATTTAGCCATAGAATTTAGGGTAGTTGACCTTCTTGTTCATTTTTACCTGCCACTGACAACAATGCAGCTTCCCGAGTCTTCGAATAATCCGTAACAAGCCAAAGTGGTATGGCGAAATGCGTACCACTAACCTAGAAGTACAAACTTGAGGGACTAGTCTGCTCGCGTAATTAAGCTCACCATAATAGAGGTCAAATTCCTAGTCATCTCGACATGGGGAAGTATCTTATTATCGTAAGGATGTTTGACTAATTAAAATATAACATTAGTTCAGCTCATGGGATTTCACAATGATCCGAAGAAAGTGGTATTTTGTTGATTCTTACTCTCGGGCCTTAATTGTACCCTACATTTGATACATATTGTGTGCTGTTCAAAAATCAGTCCAAATAAAGTGTCAGGTTTATAAATAGATGTAGAAGCTAATATTTATCATCCTATGTTAGAGTGGTTCATGACTAGTCCAGACTTTCTTCAATAACTTATTTGAAGAGAAATAGCGTCACCAATTATGGTAGATGCGCTAAGGTTATGCAATTTTAAAAATGCGCTTGTGAATAAATGAAAATGGGAACTCCCTTTTGAATTCTGTGTAATCTAGGGGAGAACTCCCTCTCCTCCAAGACTTATTCATGATGCCTATGTGGTGACGTCGTAAGCAGTAGTTAGAACTTGTCAAATGATTTAAATTATGAGCCGCCTAGCTATTAACTTATGCCGGTGAAAGGTATGCACTTCTTTAATTATAAAATTTTTAGGACAGTGTTGAGAGGAAAATTAAACCGCTTTTTCCTGTTCCATGGGGGCATCTTTTGTACCTTAAGCCTTCCGCCGATGGCGACTTACGGGGATGATAATGAGATTTCTTTAAACAGTATGCGAATATGTGTGCTTTGCAGGCACGGGAATCGTGAATTGATGATTGACCAGTTTCCTTTGCAATTAGCCCACAATGTGTCAAAGTGACTATTAAGGGGAGAAGTTTTGGCCCCAAAGCTAACTTAAAATTGTTTTCCATCATTGGCATCTCATTAGTGTACATAATTACAGAAAGGGCTACTAGGATAAAGGATTAGTTGGGAACAATAACGCCATTTAAAGCGTCTCAGGGCGGAAGAGCTGATGCTTTGCGATCTGGGTGATTAAACTACCAAATTGAACCCCAACATCATTGGGCAAAGCATCGGTGAGGTGAAACGATTGGAATTAAAAGGGGGAACGGAGACTTGGTTAGCATGGTTGTTGTTTTTTAAATTGAAAATAGTAGTTACTAAGCTGTGGAGAATTTGACTCTGGTTGGGTTACAACTTCGCTTCTACTGATTTACTGATCAGCATTGAATGGAAAAAAGTGGGAGGGGGAGGGGGAAAGTGGCCCAAAAATGCTAAGTAATTAGGCTTCCTTTTGGATTAGGGCCTTAGAATAGGCAGGCATGCACTTCAATTATTGTGCAGGAGGTGCACCGTCCCTGAGTTGACCGCATGCAAAAATTAGGCGATTCAGACTTGGAAAGACACCTAGAGAAGACTTATTCGCCTTCATGAAGTGCTTATAGTTTTCAGACGAACAAACGGTACTTAGCTTGCCTAAATTATTGCTAAGTATACACATTTGTGAATGAAAAACGGGGAGTTTTCCTCTAAGCATCTTAGTTATGCGCCAAGTCAAGTTGTTCTTATTGGATAAAATCGCGTATTTTAAATCGAGCACAAAGGAAAGACGAGTACGGATCAGCTAATTTATTTGTCAGCGGGAACCATTGGCCATCCCGGAACAATAAGTCTGTTCATTTTCAGAAAAATAAATCTAGTCCTGCAGCCCCAGATCTCTGTGAAGACTGCCGCTTTCACCTCGTGACCACGGCCCGGATCACCGGGGCCTTTTGACATCGCGCGTGGCAAGGATTGACGTCATGCAGGAGACTGTCACTATGCGAACAGGATACGATATAGTCACATCCCACCGATACCAATGTTTAATTCACCCTCATTGTCGAATAGGTCTGCTAACTGGGACAATTTTATTCCCCTGTTCACTAAACGCACGCAAACACACACAAAAGCACGCAAACCTCCTTCTTTGTCTCCACCCGCCACCCTTGCTCCTGCTGCCAAGCTCGCCCACCCGCTTGCAGGCGGGTGTCGTGCAATTGGGGTCGTCCACGAATTGGAAGTGAAGTCGTCCTTCCACTCGTGATGAGTCATGCTCACTCATTGAGGGAACGTTTTCCCGTCACTGCCATCCCACGCCCAGTAGCACCAGGGCCATCTGTTGGTCTACTAAATGCACGTTTTACTGTCATTAGGCGCTCTGGGGGCTCCCAGAGGTGACAACTCTTCCATTCTTGTCTTCAAAAAGGCAGGGAATCGCCTTTACAATACACTCTGTGCAGCAGTGCTAGTACACGCAATGATAAGGCGTTTGGCTAATCTGGGGCAGATTCTAAAACCGGCTATCAATGTCCTAATAGCAACTTTGTTCCAAAAGAAAACTTTGGTCTCCATATCGTAGAGACTAGTCACAAGTTAATGTCACTTTGTGGACTAATAAACACAAATTTAATAGTAATCATCGAGACCTATCCAATTATCGAGTCCCACTCTCAAATACCTTTTTTAATGCTCATCTTCGATACTGGACATTCCACTTTGTCCTCCGTCATGTCATTTTCCTAACGCACTTGGGGTTGTCAGGAAATAACGGCGTTTTGACCTTGTTCCCAAATTATCTAAGCATTGTCGCAGTGGCAATTCCAGTCATTGTCTTTTTAATAAGCACGCGATCATCCATCAGCGACGTAAAAACCTTGTTTCGCAGTAATTGTTACCTTTTTTAGAAAGGGAATACACTTAAATGCAGTGTTCACAATCGTACAAGGTGTAGAGAAGATGCAATATGAGTGAAACGGAGAGGCTTTGCAAATGCTATAGCGCTCGTAATTTTATGCTTCAGTATCCACTTGTTAGATTTGTTTTTGGTCCTGGCTTATCCTAGGTTGAAAATGGTTGCATTAATCAGGGTGATCATCCATGTGTATTTACAGCACCATTTTTTAAGCCCACATTTAGGGAAGCTATTATCAACCTGGAAACGCGTGTAGCTATCGCACTTTCAGCTAAAAATGAGACCCACGTCAAGTTCTGAGCTAGAACGTTTTAGCCTTGAGCGTTACCCCACATTCCTAAATTTTGCACCAATGGGTCGCATTATGGGGCACTGAATAGAGTAGACCATGATAAATGCTCTTGTGCAAACGTAGTTCAGGAGCGATACAACAAAGAAAGAGAGGTCGGGAAAATTGTTTGTGAAAACGCGTTTGCGATTCACCTCAAGACCCAGCCGTGTGTGTCCTGGGGCGGTAGCTCAATGCCAGGAGTATTGAGGCACAACCCATGGGCTTGCTGTGCCGTCCATGCAGTTAGAAATTTTCCCATGTTTAATGCCTTCAATTGCACGGTTTGTCGTAACATATGAAATGTGATCAAAACACAACATTATATTTGCAGAGGATATTCAAGACTGCTAACTATCCCGAGTATCGCTGCAGAGTGAAGAAAACGCAAACATTTCGGTCTCCTTTTCAAATGCACCCCCAAAATTTGCTTTTCAGGTGATTAAACCAGTTAAAACTAAATTATATCATTCAAATAAGCATGCTGCTGAGCGATAATTCCAAGTTCTTACTGAAATGTCACAAATAAATATGCTTACTTATCGTAAGTGCAAACAATGGGAAGATGATTTTCTTTCCAAGGGGCATTTATCCCCGCGCTGTACTATGAAAAGCCTGATGGTAGTCAGACCTTTTTTGCGTGGATTTACTATCAGCTCCTTTAGTGCAAGCTCGGATAAAAGAAATGCGCCTTATTTCCATGAGCATTGATGCAAATCAACAGAATCGCATTTACTCAATATTGGGCCTAGTTACGCACGGGTCCCGCCAGCGGTCTCTCAAGCAACCGTTTAGGTAGCGTTTTTCAGAGAAGAAACAAACGTTTTGCTCATTGAGAGCAACGGTTGGTGCGTAAGGCTCAGTGGTTACTTGGTTATGGTCCAGGCGAGAAAATTTCACAAATTGTAGGTGTATTAGTGAAAAAGCACATAGTATTGAGGAACTGAGTTGACTGCGCAGACCCTCACACCCACAAAACAAAAGAAACCTTCGGTGCCCCATTTTCGAGCCTTTCCTAGGCATGCTTACGATTCATTCAAGGTGGGCTTGAAATACGTTGCTACCACTATGATACTCTCATTCAAGCCATTTTCAACATTGACTGCACCGGTCACCATCACCCTCGTATGCAACAATGCTTTCATTCAAATATCGGAATAAATGAAAATTTTTGTGACCAACGAAGGAAAGTGACAAACTTATATAACTTGCCTTAATCAAACGAATGCAATGTGGTAAATACGATGAATTTTTGCATTCACGACTAAACGTAAGCATTTTTGAAGCAGGCGTGAGGTGCAACAATTTCGGTTTCAGTAGTGCTAAACTTCTCAGACGGACGCAACAATCCCACACAACAGTGTGTTTTTAAGGAGTTTTAGTGAAACTCCAACTGAAAAAATTTACTGCTCCAATTTTATTAATTAAGTCGGAAGGTTCAGAAGGCCTGATAAAGAGTTCTGAAAAATGTAAATCAACAAGCCAACATTTTAGTTGCAAATCTGACCCTGACACCTCCCAAAATGGCTTAAAGTTAGTGCACTTGTGTGGAGATGGCCCTTTTGGGAGAGAGTTGAGTCACTCTCAAAAGGGATCAGCCCATACCGGCGTAAATAATTTAATGCTGTTCTCTGGCTACTTGGACTGCACTAGTGATGCGCCGTTTTGCCTTATTAAGAACTCAGAAATCAAGAGACGCCGATGAAAATAAGGTCGTCGGTTTCAGTCACCTGATTACCCTGGGGCGGGAAACAAGGTTGATATGTGGGTTTAAGAGCGCCTGACAGTTATGCCACAGAACAGTGAGAAATTTGGCAGCTAAAGACAGGTGCGTTTTTAAAAACTACAATGCTGGATGACCAAATTGCCATGAACTAGCTTTGGATAGGAATGTGACGCGACGCCTTTTGTCTATAGACGGCTTTGTATTCACAACGTAGTGAGAGTAGTCTTTTTTTCGCAAGTGTGTAAAGAGCAACAGTTCAACGGACGCTAGATTTTTAATACCAACCGACTGAAACACCTGAAAAATTTACCACTTTTTTAAGCTCACTTGCTCCCTTCAATCAATTGAATCTAGAGGAAACTACCATCACGAAGAGCCAGTAACCACTCCTTATTTAAAAGTATAATCATTTTAAGCCTTTAGTCGCACCAATTGAAACGCAGTTAAACGATGGACCTAGTCAAGACTCACCATTCCAAGTCGTCTTGAATACCCCTTCTATGACCGCTAGAAATGATCTTCATTGCTGAAAGACAGCATGTTTCATGCACAATTTAAGCAACCCTTGTGAGATTCCAGTGCTTTAAAAAATGGCCCAACTCTGTCCGTCTCAAGAGATATTTAGAGTAGAAATAATGAATGACGCCAAGGAGATAGCGCCCTAACTTTTGGGGTTATTAGCTTGGTGCTTGGTCAAGTTAACGGTAACACTATCGCTCTATCATTATTAATTATACCCGAGTCATTGTGCCGAAAGCTAGTGAAACTAATGGGTTGAGGCGGGGAGAGGCAGACGAAGAACCTTAAATGCAAACCGGTCAGTCAATTCTTCAATGTAACCATTTCGAACACTTGAAATTTTTGAACAAATCGCCGGGAAATCCCACACTATTTCAACTACAATAACCTCCAATTTCTGTATTTACCTGGAACGCACTGGTAAAATTGAATTCCAATGTTGCATGAAGCACTTAGAACTGACAACAAACGTTCCTAACTCAGTAACGCTGGCATCATACTCTGACAGTGCCATATCCATTTCGCGAAGAATAATTTTGGATTTACAGATCTGCGGGAGGTCGAATCCGTGCTCAACACTCGATAGTTTAACATTTTCAAGTAAGGTGTCTGATCCTATAGCAGTCTAATTCTAGAAGCAAAATGGTGAGAATGACTCCATTTCGAAATGATTGAAGCAAATTAATGTAGATGAAGCAATTAGCCTGCCGGACGCAGACTTGCGAAACAGGCTAGCACGTTTGCATTGACTGGGGGTAAATGCTGTACTAACTTTATTTAAGTAGTGCCTTTATCTTGGGACCGTTAAAACCCTCTTTGAAGGCGTTTTCTCGATAGGGGTCCAGAAACGAAAGAAAAATGAAGCCGAACATCTGAGCAGTAACATCCAACTCAGTTGCAGGTGGTCTATTTTCGTCACAAATACCAACACTTCCAATTATGAGAAAGGCAAACCCCCAATATCATTGACTAGTGAGACGCCACGCCTACGCTTTTGAAAATGGTAACTAGCGGCCTCGCAAGGCTACAAGAACTCGAATTTGGAAGATTTTAACCAAAGGCAGATATTGATGCCTAAAATACTCTACCGTTCTTCGGAAGCCCAACCCATGACAGCTATCAAATGTTTAGTGAGACACAACTAGGATTCTTTAAGAGCTCTGCTTTCAGATATTCATGCAAATGGTAAGGTGGTGAAAAGGGTTCAATCAAGGCGCCTAAAAGCCAAGCAGACACTACTAACACCTGTCACACCACCAAAAGTGAATGAACTTAGTGGTGGCACCTCGTAGACGAACTCAAAGAGCTGCCTCATTCCTTTGCGAATGCGTTCAAATTCCTGGCGCAGCTCCTCAGCGGCCCAGTTGCAGGAGGTTATCACAACTATACCACCGGACCGGAGAAGGTGGTGTGTGTTAAGCAGGTAGAGATCACGAGACCTCTCTGAAACTCTCAGAGGGTTCGCTTCGTCTGGTGTCAAGGTGATGGCATCAAAAGTGCCTTTGTCGATAGCAACATCAAACAGACCTTCCCGGGAGACGAAATCATAAACAGACTCTGAAGAAAGCAGATCCAAACACTAAAGTGCAAAAAATATAAATAGATAGCTACACGCTTGTACCTTAACACCTAGTGGAAAGGATAGTAGGAAATATATACACAAATCATCACATGAAAGAGAGCACTATACATATATTCCAAAACCCTTAGTGTGCCTAATTTCTAATAGCAAAAGAAAAACTTTACAATGGCAGTATAACAAAGACTAAATAAAAAACGGTAGTATAGAAACGAACGCAACAATACCATATAACGCAGCAAAAAGACATTATGTCATTGCAAAAGGAGGTTAAATTGCTTGTCATAAGTCAATATGAATACCTTAAATTCTATCTTCTCCGAAATTTGTGCAGAAATCGACAGTTTCCGAGCCAACTTAATAGCATTTTCGGAATAATCTACACCGGTGACAGACGCATAACCATGTGCCGCCTATAAGTGAAATGAGTATGTAATCTACAGGCGGCTCTTACAAGCTCGAAGCAAAAGTGACCGCTACCACTTCCCAAATCTAACATTCGGGAATCCAAGGGAGTACCACAATCCGAGAGGTATTTGATGATACGCTGTTCGCCCGATTTACCGAACCTAATTGATCCGATGAGCAAAGAACGCCACTCGGTAGCAGTACCATATATCGCCTGTGTCATTGAATTCGACAAAATTCTCCAATTCCTTCTCGTAATGACTATCCCAACTAAAGGAATTTAAAATACACATATGTTGGACGAATCTACTGCTGTTTGGTTCCGAGAGAAGAGGGCCGCAAATCTTCCATGACAAATATGAACGAAGAATCTGAAATAATGGAATAGCATGCAACTTAGTAACTCGCATACCGAGGTACGGGAATTACAGATGACCGCGGTAGAAAATGCGCAGGAAAGACATCGCGTGGTCCAAGCAAACGAATATGTGATAAACTGGCTAAGCTGTCTAAGACCTTCGAGAATATGCTCACATATTTCACAGCTTTATTTAAAGCCAACCGAGAATCTTAACACTTACGACACTAATAAACACACACTTCAATTGTCCGAAAAAGTGGCAACGCATACAAGAGTCCCTGCATGAGGCAAGACCTCTTAAACATATATTGATACCAAAATTTATGCTACACCTGCATTTTTGATAGCGATTATAATTTGCTGATGGTATATAAATGCAGTGTAAAACGCCAAAATCTCAAATTTATCTAAGGTTTTAAAATTTAAGCAAAATTGGATTCTTAACTTATTTTTTGTTTGTCTGGTGGTGCAGTTAATTTTGGTTTTCGTTTATACAAATCGACACCTTTCATATCATTAGCCAAGGGCACTGCTGCGCTACTCGAAACGCGTTGTAGTTGGGTAGCGGTAATGTCTTTCAATGGCGTGCTTTTCAAATCTAGGATTTTCTTCATTTGCCTTTACGGGACCTGCACGAAAATTTCCCACTTTGATGGGAATTTTCCTGATTCAGACCATTTTTGCGGCGCTCATAATCTCCAGCTCTCATTCCGGTAGACTGGCTTGCGTTCCCTCTATAATTGTGCGTGATTTTTTCATTGTTTACTCATTAAAATGTTCTATTCTACACCTTTTACACCCATTGCTTACTGCTGTTGCCTCCGATTCCTGAGTAATCACATCAACGGTTTTTTAAATATGGTTCATCCTTGGCATTAACAAATGCAGATATTATGTTTATTCTTCTTCCTGTTTAATTGCATTCGCGCTCAAGAACGTAAACCTTTGAAATGCGCTAAGTAGTATGTTATGTACATGTAAGAGTTTTGGGCGATTTATTCTATTGCAGTTTCTGTTGAGATTGTATCCATTTATTCAGTTAGGTGCAGACTAGAAAGTTCCTTCCATGAGTATTTTTTTACTGTTTCGTAGCAAACTCAGATTTATGTCGAAATTGGCGGTCTTGATTGCCATTGAATCAATAAAGCTCAGAATACTCCTTAATAACCCACATTCGAATTTAGTGCAATCGGAGTCCACGAATTACATCCTTGCAAAGGCCCCACTCGTTTAGTGGGTAGGTTTTAATTCTATCATGAGAGTATTTTTGTGTTTTAAACATATGCTCTGTCCGAAGTCGCTTCAGTTTTTTCCCGCTTTCAAATGAAATGGCACTTCTCTGCCTGTTCAACTAGTATATTGATTCGTACGTTTTATTCATTAAAAAATAATTTGCTAACTTTTTTAATTCGGCAATTTATACGCGCTGGGTGTGTTTGCGGTCATTATCCATACTTTGTGGTTTGTCGCCATTCCTAATCGGAATTTGGCCTTTACTTTTTGACACTAAACAGGATGAAAGGTGACTAGGGGATGATTAATAACTTATTATTAACTTACAGCAGTTATAGCAACCACTTGTATCAGATCAGCTTCAGCGATGTGCTTTCTTGTTTCGAAAGTAATTATACAATGTTTATCAGACTAAACCTCGATAACCATAATGTTATATCATTGACACCCCACTTGAAATAAGTCACACTTGTCTTAACTAGTATACTCGTCGTTTTCCGCTCTATTTCAAAGAAGGTTTTTCCCCAGTAAGCTGATTTGACAGGTCTATTTTATACTCGTTCCCATCAAATTTACCACGTGTACGCTTTATTTGAGGTCTACCAATGTCACTCATCATCATGCACCTACGGTGTGTCTGGAGTCTACCGTTTTATTTTCACGGGAGCAACAAGTCAATCGACTGAAGCGGCGGAACAAACCTAGAAGTCGGAGGATTGGTGAGTTTTTGCTCTACCATATTACCATCCTCAAAGTTGAGTCTCTGTGGTGTGTTGAATTGAAGTGTATCTACTGCATCAAAGTGAGCATTAAATCTGTCTGAGAATGCACAACTGTGCTAGGAGCTTTGTTATCGATTACCCGGCATGTTTTCACCAATTATTCGAGCTACAACAGATCTTCAAAGCCTGCCTCCCTTCTATAACATGTTGCACTTCCCCATTGCACATCGATCCAACGAATTGCAATGTCACAGACGCACAATTTAAGCTATCTCTCCGTCTACCGAAGGGATTAACGAAAAGGCGTTTTTACTTTGATTCATCCACAATGTACGCTGTGATGAACCACCTGCAGCCACGCTAATACACGTTTTCTTCACGCAGATTAAATTGAAAGTTAGCATTATTTCATGAATGGTCATATTGCCAAGTTCGTTAATGCCTAACTGCATATATCACTGTGGTTGTTGAGTGGGGTACATTTGAACAGTCTTAGGCAAATTCATTTGCAGAGACTGTTGTAATATGTTTTTTGTCCGTTGACAATTCTTGATGTGGTTGTTATTAGCGTCCCAAGATTTTCTTGAAGACAAGAAGACATAATACTTGGACAGCATGTATGTATCCAGCAGGCAGAAAAGGATTGGGACTGATGGTGTGGCCCAGAGGCCAACCCACACGGCACAGGCAATATGGTCACCTAAGTGACTGTAAACCGTACCAACAAAGTATTACATTTGTTACCTAAAGGCGCATGCGTAGGAGTTTCTCATTTTTTCTCCCCTTCCCTTCGACTACTCCTGATATGAAGTTGAATGTGCCTAGGCATCTTTATTGCAAGGTATAATTTTTGAAGAACCATTGTTCAAAAATATTTGGTTCTTCTTACACTTCGTATTTGTATTTTGCTAAGTTTTTTCCTATGATTTTGCGGTTCTTATTTATCGCTTTTATTTTGCATTAATAGCATGAATGCATATATTGGCTTACGCTTTCGGTTTAAGAGGCTTTCAATTGTTTACTTAGAGTGCAATGCCTAGCTAATTGGGTTCGTGATATTTGGCGCTTGAACTTTTGTTGAAAGGCTTGATGGCATTTATTCATCTCTTTCTCCACTGGCATAGTTTGATGAAATCTAAGGCCTTTTCTTGAGTAGGGTTAAAAGAACGTCGAACGCTTGAATCCCCGTTCGAATGCTTG
This sequence comes from Taenia hydatigena, assembly GCA_036345935.2. Lineage (NCBI taxonomy): Eukaryota > Metazoa > Platyhelminthes > Cestoda > Cyclophyllidea > Taeniidae > Taenia > Taenia hydatigena. The sequence continues at coordinate 11,990,417 of JADWOT020000006.1, read as the reverse complement.
CCTATTTTGAAATTCTTGGAGAATTCTCCTTGGCCACCTCTCATGTTTACTATGGAGGTTGGTATTACTGCGCAGCGGTTGCACGCCACTGATAAGGCTTTGGGGTCGTCTAAGTTGTTAAAAGGTTTTTTGTAGATCTGCCAGAGAGTTTGGCTCAGGCTTTTCATTTGGTAAGAATTGTCGTGCTTAGTCATTCCGGAAGTTGCAACCGTAAGCCATATAGCCCATTCCCAATACAAATGGGACTTGCATTTTCGTTCTACTGGAATCTGATTTTCATTTTCCATTTGTTTAGTAACCGTTGCACCGCTTGGACATGAATCTCTGCACACATGACCGATTTGACGCTTGAGAAATTAATTTATTATCCCATAAATGTCGTAAAAGTAGCACTTCTACCTTGCTTCCATCTTCGCTACAATGTTTTTCTCGATCTTGTTAACTATTGTAAAAGGACCGATTTTGGTGACTGTTTCTAACTGGAAGAAAGAAATCTAAACTCAAATGTTAACTACCAGACTCAAAATGGTTTTGTTGGATTGATCCTAGTTCGTCCCGTACTCAAAACAGATTTTTATGGTTGGAATATTTACTGCGACCATTCAACCTGTATTTAACGATGCCTCGGTGCAGTCTTTGACTCCGAATTCTTTTTCAACCAGATGCCGGCTTTTCGAGGCTCGATCGTAAATATCTCTATGTGGGGTCGCATTACAGTATTTGCATCCATTTATTTTGGGTGTTCAGCCTACATTTACTAAATCTACCCACCGGGGCAGTATGTACGTGTATACTGAAAGTTTGGTGCCAACTCGTTTGAAAAGCTCTATTTGAATGAATTATTCAACCTGTCGGCAGCCCTTCCAAGGTGGCTAGCGCGCACTTCCCATGCAAGTTGCGTTCATTCGTCCAGTATCCAGCTTTTAGCTTATGCTCCCCAGAGTTTCAACACGTGCGGTCAGTTGGCCAGAAATGCCAACCTGTTTCCTTCAGTTCACCTGTTCCATATCCACCACTTATGTATTTTTTTAATTTTAGAACAATCGCTAAAAGTAGTATTTCGAAACATTACCGTTGCGAATAAAGTAAGTTGCTCGCCTTCTTGAAAGTTCTTATGGTTTTACATTCATGCCGCCTTCAAGGTGCGGACAGATATCTTGTGGCACTTTACGGCTGAATTACGATCAAAGCTGCATGTTTGGTCTTTCCAACTAATCCTAGGGTCCAAGCATTACTCTCTTTGATCCACTCCTAGTTGAGTCTTCGCAGTGATATCAAATTTTACTGTAAATAATCTGAAGAGCTTTTTCGAGTGAATGTTCATAATCAATTAATGTTTTTTTTTCGAGTCTCATCACCTGTGGGTAGTACCCCCTAGACGCTAAGCCCTACCTGCACTTTCTGTTGGTCTTTATGTTCTTGCGTGTAATTTAAGGAGCAGTCTTCGCGGATAAGTTGGACACGTAGCGATCAGCCTTCCTAAATTGGCAATGTTCATAGCTAGGACTTAGTCATCTCCCCGCACAATTTATCGTACGTCAGAACCTACACAGGCTGATCGTCTGCCATCCTAGCGGCCTCTCCATTCGTCTGAACTTCATTTCCACTTTCTTCTCATGACTGTGGCAAAGTTCCAGAAAGTAATTTCACTCCACTTCTCGTACGGATAATGAACGTGTAACCGTATATCTATCCACAGAATCGGTGTGCTTTAAGCCCAGTCAACCAAATGTTCTACTTGTCTAGCACCGGAACACATTGAGCGAACTGTCGACTCCGTCTTAAATGGAACACTAATTTTTGATTTATTTTCCTGAATTATTATGATTGCTCTGTAAAGAGAACTATACTGTTCGGTTAAGCCTCCAGTGGAGCAAGATATGGCGCCTGAAATCCAGTGTGTCTTGCATAACGCTCTAAAGCTGTAAGCGGAAGCAGGTTTTTGCTAATGGTATTCTCATAGAGTAGCATTTCTTGGAAGTTACCCGCAGTTTCTGATGCTACATATATGTATAAATGCGTATATATGGTTAAACATGTTAACCTTGTTCTCCGTTTAATGAAGAATTGTTTGTTAGGACCCAAAAATCCCTTGGCACATTTATTTCTATCCAAATGATAGATACACGCCGATTGCTCATACTTAACATGAACCATTCGGACGGTGAGATGCGTCAGGCATAGCTCACTAAGGTATGGAGTAAACGTAATGACCTTCGGCTTGGGAAATATGGCAGTGCTCTTTAGCAATCGCGAATTCAGACCTGTACGCGATATTTTTTATTCACTCAAATACACTTGATTCATGACAATGCAACCATTGCCAGGAAGTCGCCTTCAATGTAGCAATGTCTCCTTGTCTCCTGAACCTTATTCTTCGACCACTTTGTATTATCCACTGCCCTAGGTTCGGTGGACTTTACCAAAGTTCTGTTCTATGATAGACCAAACAGGCATTAGTTTGTTAAGACAATTTTGGCAATTTCTTCGAGTCCCCTAACTAAGTTTCACTCCATCTTTGGTGGTCACGTATTCCCGAAAGCCACACTATCCTAATGCAAAGTTTTTGTTTGACAATGTGAGTCGTGTGCATTGGCACCATGACTTGTGTATGTGCGTGGTGAAATTCGGTGATCTTTCTCCATTCGCGTTGTCTTCAAGTAACGTGCACACGTCCATCCAAGTTCGGGATATCTGTAGCATGACAACTTCCTTTTTATCCTAGATTCTCCACCCTGTTCAAGTGTTTCATCGTCCTGGCGGGAAAAAGCCTTACATTGTGGAACTCTACGTTGTCATCGACGAAAAGTTTGTAAGTGTCCTTAAGTGACCCTATTCATGCACACGCACATACGAACCCACAAGCACGTGCACACATCCGCAACACGAGACTTTCCGGCTTGTTTTGCCGGTCACTTTGGCACCAACACTTCCTCAAATGAGAACAATGCCCCCCAATGCTATATTGGCGCGCCCTTGCAGGGCGTTACTGGTCATTTAGTAGACCCCCATTGGTTGGCATGAGTAACCAAAGCGCACCTCTTCTTCGCGTTAGCCGACGGCGCGATTGGCAGAGCCAGTCTTGTACTCTTCTTGGTAGCCCAGTCGCGCCTGTTTGTCATAGAGGTATACTACTCGACTATCTTTCCCTAATTCAAATCACATGAAACGTTATTATTGTTATATTTTGTGCAGTTTGCTCGTTCCTTTTCAAGCAAACCTCTGAAGAAAGGCTTCAGGCTGTTTCAGGTTGCTTTCAAGGTTGGTTGCTCATGTCAGCGCTTTAAATGCCAAAAAGGTCTAGCCGATTTGATCGAAATTCTATTAATCACGCAGTATCTTCCAAAAGCGTGTCGTTATTGGTAAGACATTCTGTCAAACAATCTTTCCCTTAATTTTTCATTCGATTAAATGATGTGCTGCTAACTCTCAACAAAGTACATTTCCAAATACATGTGAAGTTTTAAGGATTTCCGCGTGGAGTGGTTCTAATTGTATCAACTTTCTTGCCAAGATTGGGTCCATAGTGAGGTCCGGATTGAATGTTAGAAGGAAATAGCACAAGCTTTTGACGTTCCGATGGCACAACTAGAGTTTTGCGTTAATCTTAATAACCAAGCTATTTGATATTTTAAAATAATAATCCAATCGACTCCGGTCACTTGGACAGTGTTTATAGCCTTACCGAGGGGCGCTTGCTTCAATTAGGAGGTAAGTTTTGCAGTTCACACATGCAACAATGGTTACCTGCCTATTATTCTTAATGCAATCCGTTGTTTCCTTGAGTCCGCTTCCTAAGCCAATGCATTTGGCCAAATGCGCTTTAGAAATTATCAATCCTGAGCAGTTGGCGGTGCTTTTTGTATCAGAAGGCCGTTTGTGTCTTAAAAATAAATGAAGTTAGTCACTCACACTGATGACAATGGACTGGGAGGCATTGCTTGGATTTGATATGGCATCTGAAATGAGTCAACCTGTCGCCTGCCATTGTCTGCGTTAATCGACTAAGTTGACGTGCTCTGGGCTACATTATTTATTCCTGCCTTTGTCATTCTCAAAAACGCCCATTTTCTTTCGGTGTAGGTAGTATGCTTCTGAAACTTTACCATTTTCCACCAAAGTTCATTGCTGTAAATTGCCCTCAGCATTTTCCACTAAGATCTCTTTAAAGAAATGTGATGGGCCACAGTCACTATCTGTTGGAATGTTACCTGGGAGGCAACTTCCATTAATCTATGTTTGCAACAAAAGTAAACCAAGTTAGTCGGAAATAACTGCGTTCTGAATGTGTTTAAAATTGGAGTTATCTGCCAGCTATTGTTTATTTCCTCACTTCAAAATTACTTCCCTTTCGGTGCACTAAACTTGTGGCAACTGTCCTATCCCCCAACATTAATAGATCAAGAACATTATTTGCGATTTCCATTTGGTGAAGAATCATCACTAATTGTCGTCTGATCAAATTTTACGGCCAGACATCCCACTTAATTCGAGTTGTTTTTCGCCAGTGACCTCGTGTAAGCGAATCGCTGTGCTCAAAGTTGTTCTTTGCGCCTTGAATGTTTGGAGTGTTGCGATGGTGCTCAGCATTGCAATGGTCGGCTTCTCCTTCATCGTATCTGTGGTTGCCGATTTCCTTATCGAAGATATAGTTCTACAGTGCCAAATTTGCTCAGAATTGTGCGTTTCTTGGATGATTTGCACTGAAAAACTGCATTGCCGCTGTCAAAGTTCGGGGAATGAGTAGGACTTGGGTTATTTTTAGGCTTGGGAGCCGACAGTCGTTTGGAACCTTTGCGCGAACGGCGTACCAGCAATCATGAAAGATTACCTATTATCTTTAAACATATTGCGTTACTAAAAGGCGCCGCCGATAAGGATGCTTTCTGCTACTTTTAATGTTTTGCGCGTTGATGGGTCAATTAATAAGGCCTTCATTGTTTTGGAAAGTAACTAAAGATGGGACTCCTCGCAGATGGTAATTCGATGTAAATTAATCCTTGGTTTCGATGACAGTCGTTGAAATCATTGTCGCATTCCTTTCGTGGGGTTTGAAAGAAGATTCTTTGATCATTTAGTTGTAAATGAAGTTGATAGATCTCCAAGTCGAAGGAAGTTTTTACTTGCGATAACAATGATCAACTTTCCGCCTTTGGCTCTATTTATCAAATGCACGCATTACTTTTAACATCATGCGGACAACATGCCTAATTATGCATATGGGCATTAGCATAATTTGGCATAACCTCGTCCAAGTCTTCTTTGCATTAGAATGTTTTACCCCGCCTTCGTAGGTGAGCTCCTTCTCTCACGACGTTGTACAGATCGTGACTCGCGTCAACAGCATCTTCCAGATTGTAAATGCAGTAAGTTTACTATTCAATTATGAGTTAGGTTACTATTTGATACGACGTGCGATGAACTGACTTTACATTGATGAGTCAAAAGAAGAAAATATCATTAGTTTCTTGCTGCCTTGTCAATGAACGGTCAATTGGCCTTCTTCCAGGTCTAAAGACTGCAATTGCTTTCACAATCAATCAGGTACGGTAGAATTTGACATGAGATCTAGGAGCCGCTAGCCTGCAATCGCAACATTTTATTTTCGCATTGCTTTCAGCATATTTAAAAGTGGAAAATGAGGTTAGCAATACACTATTTGACAAATAGCAGTGACTTTTATTAGGTTTGCAAAAATGGCTACTGTTTCGCTTAGAGATGCTTAAATTTCTATGAAAAACGCTTTAATTTTATTTCAGTTATTTGCTCAATTCAATGTACAGTTCGTCATAGTGGGTCTAGAGATCTGGGAAAAGAATCGTGTGAATCTTGAGGCAGAAGAACACTTTTTGAAAACACTTGCCAGTTTTAAGCGTACAGAAGTGAATGTTCGCCACGACTGCTTATTTGCCCTTCTGTAAGTACATTTCTTCTCATTTCACTATTTTGGTAGGATTTTAATCCGTCTTAATTTTCGTTGCTCCATGCAGCTAGACGCTGTAATTGAGCGAAAGCTGCATGACATTTTCTTTGCTTAGCTTCAAGTAGTATAAATGTAGCACCAACTCACAGAAACATAACTTAATCCAGATTTGGTCAAATTCTTCGTTTTCCAAAAAATGTAATTCGAGTAAGTAATTTGCATATTAGTATAGCTTTTGCTTCAAAGCAAGAAATTAGGGGACAGATCAAAAGTCACATGGCAAAACAGGTAGGAAGAGTTTTTTGAAATGTGTTTATGCAATTGGACGGCTTTTGTGGGATGAACCGGACTTATCATCCGAACTTGGGCTTATTGTTTTGCATTTTATTCCTAGTTCCGTTCCAGCTCAAAATGTAATCATTTGGCCTAAATTCTATTCAAACAAGTTTTTAAATTACCGTTTGCCCAACAATACCCACTAGAGCAGGCGAATCCACCATTCCGTTGATAAGGTATATTTAATTTGGGGGAAATTCTCATGATTTCATTGGCAATATCCACCCTTTTGGTTCACTTGGGATTCCATTTCCACAGCTCCATCAGCTCGATTTGTGCTTCGTCGTAGTGTATCTTATTTTAGCGGTGACACCGATCAAACCTCAAATACTCGTGGTCGAGCTAACAAGGAGGTCATGTGCAAATACTCATCGTGTGTCTCATTCGTCCGTGTAAGTCCACCCCTTCGCTTTCTCCCCACTTAATTCAACCTTAAACAGGCTAGACATCAAGCTGATTGCGTTGGCGTCATGGCCTTATTATTGTGTTTATGTGGGTTGTGTTGTTTACTTGTAAAACCAAACGTCAGATGTAAGTGGTTCCTTTTCTTTTCCCAACTTTCAGCGTTGCTAAAACATTTCAAACTGAGCTCTGATGCGTTGACGAGGGGAAGGGAAGCGACTAAATGTAACGCAACAGGGATCCTGTCATCGTGCACCTTTTAAATATAAGCGAAGCGTAAATCATCAAACACGCGCTTTATCCGTCGAGGTACTTCATGTACCTTCGCAAGTCAGCTTTATGTAACCTTATCAGCAGTGTAGGAAGCGGCTAAAATATTCAGTCATTGTACGCGTCGTTACCTCTATTCCCCATTATTTTTTACTGCCGTCATTACTTCAGCTAAACTCTTCTTTCTTGACATGTTACTTCCAGTTACAATGATGCGGTCTTGACTGCCTTCCGTAATATAGGAGATGATCTTGATACTGTTTACGACCGCAGTAGCTGTTTTGTTTGAACTCAATTTCACGTTTAGTCAACTTATGACGTGCGAATCTTCAGGTGATGTTACTGTTGCTTCTTAAGTAACGACATCTCGATCCTTTCACGTCGCATTTAAAGGTTAAATATTGATCGATGCTAAATAAGGTCGTACTTCCGATGTACTTTATTTTATCTGTGGAATAGAGGTTTTTCGAGTTTTTTTCATGAATAGAAAATGCGGGTGACATTTAGTTACCCCGACCTTCGTCGCATGACAAGGCTGGTGTGCTACTGGAAATCTAACAACAGCGCCGAAGTAGGTGACCACCAGAGCTGCTACAGTGTTCCAACGTCTCACAATCAATGAGTTCGGTTTTCAGGCTGAATTCTGAGCACTCCCATGCGATAAAAGCATTACTCTTCCATGTGGTTTCCTTCCAACTCCTTTAAGGATTCACAATACATGGAGGTAAACGAGACCGCTCGGACCGCGGCCCATGAGTTGGGTCACAATTTCGGCCTCCGGCACGACACTGAGAATTGCGAATGTCAGGGCTGCATCATGGCTACTGGTGTTGAGTAAGCATACCCTTCAAAGCTTAACCGATGGCGTTTTGCTTATTGCTGTATCACTGTAATTCGTTCGTTAAGTCGTAGCATTTGATTAGTCCCGACCAAACATTGAAACACCGGTTTCATTAAATTATGACGTGCATGAAGTTCATTGCAATACACAAAATTATCAGATACTACTACATCTTTCTTAACCGACACTTGCAGTTCATGCTTTACTTTTGCCAAGTGAAGGCTCACAATGGCGCTGAAGTTCTCTACTTTTTATCTGAATGCTTGAATTTTTGAATAGCCGAAACCACTTTGTTCACGTTCCTCTTAGCTTTTGATGTTCTTTTGTTTTATTTAAACGGATAACAAGCTTCCATTCGTACAAATTTTATGCTCAATGTTTAATTTTCGTTGTGAGAAAAATGATGCAAAATGTACCAACTTCCCTAAAGGGGTTCTTGTTTTCTTATACGAAACTTAGATTTGGAACAGCGATAATGGAGTGGTCTCCCTGCTCTATCCGCGATATGCCCAACTTGCTACACTACGGAATGGGTGCTTGTCTCCATGACGCCCCGGTGCATTCACATGCCAGTCTCTTACCACGCCAAGCTCGACTGCTCGAAGTCAATGGGCCTAGCGTTATCCGCACCTACACCGCAATGAACACCCGCCGAGGCACTCCGGAACTGTTTCAATCAACCCCCACGTCTCTCAAGAAGTCTCTCTGTGGGAACGGGAAACTAGATCCTGGTGAGGACTGCGACTGTGGTACTGTGTAAGTTGGTCATCAAAAGAATATTCTATTTAATGGTTGTCTCGTCTATGGGCCTTGATATATTCTCACCGAGGTTAACAATGTTTTGCTCCGAAAACTTACAGAGGAGAATTAAAGCGATGAGTTTATATTGGGGCTCGGCTTAAAGTGTAGGGTAACTTAGATGGTCATTTTCATCCACCGACCACTACCCTTACTACCCTCCCAGATCAGCTGGGCGGTTAAATCTGGTCTGCAACCGGGGCAGAAAAATGCGATTGTAAAAAAACGCACAATCATTGCGATGTGGACAGGTTGGGGTGTTTTGCTCACGCTAGTAGCTTACATTAAAAGAGAAATTTGACGAACTGCGCAGTTCGTTTTGCCACTTTTCTCAACCACTTTAGAACGACTTTTTTCAATGAAACATTTAAGCCTGCTCTGTGAATAGTTATGTTTACATTCGGTGACCCATAGGGAATCCTACTAAACGTGAACTTTTTGACTTGAATTGCCTTGCCTGGCAGAGCTATTATGCTATAACACCTAGTAGTACAAAAAATTTCTCCTAGCATTAGCTATAAACCAATATTTACGTATTGGAAGATTTTAGCCTAGCGCTTATTAACGGAATGAAGATTTTTGTTATTCTTGAGGTTTTATTCTGCCTCAAGTCGGGTTTGGTGGATGCTGCGATGCGCTCCTTTGTGAAAAGGATTTAAGCCACGCAATTTATGCCCTCACTGGCAACGGCAGAATTTGCGACTGCCGGTCATAAGAGGTGATGTAAGTGAGGCATCACTCTTTTGCGCCCTTTTTCGTAAACCTACCATAAGTTAGTTACCTATCTTTAATTTATCTATTATTAGTTGGGCATGTCAAGTACTTTCTTCAAGCATCACTCCTGGCTGCTCAAGCTATCAACGAAAGTATTCTAATGGAACTCTGTGGCTGAAACGGGTGATTGGCATACCCACTGCAACATGACTAATCAAGCACACACGCCTAAATGGCAGACTGCCTTTCATATTTGCCAATGGATATATTTAATCGGTTTTTGGGCGTTTCCGCCATTTCTAGTGTGCTTAGAAAGCCTCTTTTTATGGGTTTTAGTTCAAAACTTCCTTTTTAAAGCTGCATAAGGCGACAAATGCACGTTTGATACAAAGGTGCGCCCCCAAATAGTCTGCAGTCGGTTTGGTGATACCAACCCGAAGTGCAGATACTTTCACATGCCGTTTCCGCTGAACACAGTTACTGTTTTGAGTAAGGAGCATTTGTAAGACCCCATAGTCCATTGCGTTTGTGCTCGCGAGTAATATTGGGTCAAGAAGTTCTTGGTTTGTATGACTCGGCATCTCAAGACGGCTGATAAGATCTCAGGCCACTCCAAAAGTTAATTTGATAGGTTCGTCCGTTGTTGACCTTCGCGTATCATGCTGTTGGCGTTGGATATTTCCGAACTTTATAAATCGAAGGGGACTATTCGTATCTGATTCACCTTTGTTGGGCGGCCTCAGGAAATGGATGCTCTATTTCCAATTGAAAGTCCCCAGATTCAATGCGGAAGTTTTTGTTTAATCAAATGCTTACTCACTTGGTGATGGCCTAGTCATGAGATCTAACAAGTGAGATATCATTGGTCAGCATAGCAGTTTTAGTCATTAGTGCCTATGGTGATCGAAACGTGAATCGGCACCTTATTTGTTATTATTATTATAATTGGGTTTCTCGGGACTGAGTTCTTCTTTTTTACATTGGGTCATTTTTATGTCGAAAGCCAAACAGTCTGAAAGTCGGTATGCCTACTGTTTAAAATATCTGTTTTAGAAACACTGTGATCATACAGTCAAAATCTTAGCAATAAACAGAGATGTGTAACGTATTCCACTCTACAAATCCGTCACTAAATTTTAGCCCTGACGTTGCTCTTCAGCATATTACTGAAACTTTATTGTGATGAAATTTCCACTCATTCTAATGGTTTGTCCTGGATATTTACATTTACCGTTATTTGGGCTCTATTTTGTTTTACATTCATGGCTTTTAGTCTGTGACCTAACGGAAACCGCATATTAGTGCAAACTGTAAGTCACTCAACTGTACTTCGGTTTTTAACTTAGGTTCGATTTATATCTTTACCTACGATCAACTAATCGTTGTGTAATTTATTTTTATTAGTTCATTAAATCAGAAAGTCGACGTTATTCATTTCACTTCTAGTTATGAAGCTTTGTTTTGAGCTCCCTTCTATATTATTTTGGTTGTTCATCGTTCCTTTGGAGGAACTTGAGTTTTCCGCCTTGCGGCGTCCGGTTTGAGTTACTTCGTTCCATGTTATCACAAGCATTTGCCTCGCTATTTTCACCTATCAAAATTCGTATCTGTTCATCCTCCAGAAACAATTTATTTTTCCGAGTTAGACAATGGGCCAAGGTATGCACTGAACGTGGTTTATTTTCGCAGGTACATAGCGTTAGGCTTAGCACAAGTCGCGTCCTGATGTCCTGGTTTTATGTTGACAGTGTTATCCTCAGCTTAGCCAAGCTACCAAGGTATCAATAACGGTAGAGTTGGGTTAAATTGTGCTCCCAAATGAAACTCCCTACTAATAAAACACTCTGCAGAGACACCTGTCCAAAGGCAGTACAAGCGTGCTGCGATGTAAAAACATGTAGTCTGCTCGCCGGCGCTGAATGTGCAACTGGGCCCTGCTGTGACATCCAATCAGCCTTTGGAGATCCATCCCGCACTACCTGCAAACTCAAGCAGAGTGGATCCGTGTGTCGTGAGGCCGGTAACTCTTGCGACCTTCCTGAATACTGCAGTGGAGAGTCGGAGTGGTGCCCTGCTGATGTCTTCAAAACTGACGGTGAAACCTGCTACACCCAGGAGGGTTATAAGGTGAGGTCAAAGTACAATTACCTCCTATACAGAGGATCACGCAATACCACCCTAGCAGTGTTTATTGGCACACAAACCAAATCGCTAATGGCCTGATTTCTTATGTCCTTCGTCTACCGAAGTTTGAATGAGTGCGCCTAGTCGTCCTGGAAATGATGTAATATCGAGTCGGGCTAGTCAGTTTATACATGTTCTTAAGGCTTCACGCTAGTGGATGCGTACATCTCAACACATTTTTCCAGAACTTATTTTCAGTGAAGTTGAAAGTAGATGAGTTGCGTGAATTTCTAATGCTTTACTTGAAATTGCCCGAAATTTTCACATTGATCAAGAATATGCTGTAGACCCATATAAAGGCGTTGATCCGATGGTTGTAAAAAGTATCCGAAATTTTAACTCAAGGTACGACCGATCAGCTTAATCAGTTTTGTTGATCTACCCAAGTACTTGTCATTGGTTACGAGTAATTCCAACGTGCCCCTTTAGTAAATATGGGATTTCAAAGCGTTGAGTTGTTTAGCGCTGATTATCGCACATTTGGTTGTTCAACAAGGAGGATGTGCTATTGTATTCATTTAACGCGTTTGTAATTTAATGCTTTCATTTGTTGGTATGATTTGCCTGTGGGTCCATTAAAAATTCAATAAAATGGGAATTCAAAGTGTATTTAAAATTTCTGAATACATTTTATGCTTAGAGTTAAACGTCAGAAGAATAGGGAGTGGAGCTTTCCAAGATACATCAAAATGATGATTTTGTGGTTTAAAGGCGGATTACTATTTTTTTACGACTTTGAAATCTTATTTCACTTTTTACGGAATACCGAATTTTGCAAAGGTGACTCATCTTCGCGACCTATTTCTGACTTTACAAGGCAGCTTTTTCAAAGCAAAAGTTGCCTCCACTGCAGCGATTCTGATTTCTCTCCACTTAAAAAAAGAGAGATTTTCTCAGTGCTTCATTAAGCCGGTGATATTATTGGCATTTGATGGTCAGTGCTTCATCGTATCTATTTACCCGCGACGTTGGGGTCAATCCAAAAGTGATCAACAATGCCTTGTTTGTTGGCCATTCCATACGTACACAGACCAAAAAATGCGTTAATTAGGATGCATTCTCTGTTTTTTATCAGCTGCACAGAATGACTCACCGTTTAAATCTTGGCCTTGCTATCTGAAAAAAATGCCGCTACTATGCATTTGCCCAACGTCAAATATTACGTAATTGGTACTGAAGACGGATTTTCTTAGGCTGTTCCCTATTGTTTAGCATTGTATTCTGTTATGATTTTTTTATGGCCACGGGTATGACAAAGCATGGCGCCATTCAGTCAGAGGCTCTACGTCACTGAATGCTTCTTTAGTCACGGGCCTCATGACTTTGTTACGACATCAGGTTTTTTCCAACTGTGCGACGTCAGCTCCGCTAGGCGGGCATCATCCGCAACTTGTCATATGTACTGTACTTGGGTTCAAAAGCATTTTTATGAGTGTACAAGAGTAGCATAGTAGAATATCGCTACAAAAACATTCAAGACGAATAGCAGAGGACCGAAGAGATCCTCGCGCTACGATGAATGCCTAAAATGGATACAAGTTTGCCAAACATTTATGTTTAGGTTCGGTAATGGTTAAGCGCTTTTTTGCTACAAAAGATTCAAGTTTAGAGCTTTGTGATACCTACTGCTAAATGAATATGGCGGGGAGCTATAATTTTTCAACGCCTTTAAACTTTCAAAATGCATGTTGAAGTGGCTTAAGAGTTTGTGTGGGTGACCAAGTTGGCGCGCCTTCTCGTCTTTCAGTCGCACTGCATCCGCGGCGGATGCAATGCACCGGACGAGTGGTGCCGCGTGCTCTGGGGTCCCACAGGCTCGGTGGCGGGGCCAGGCTGTGTCGTCTATAACATGATGCGTGATGATAACCACGCCATCGACAAGGTTGCCAACTGCGGGCGTCTCAGACCCCGGGACGACGAACGCTGGCGTGAAATGGATCAATGGCCCTCCAAGGCCTGCAATGATTGGCAAGTTCCCTTTGCCATTTCTCACCATATCTGCTCTGCGGTTTTCGCTTGTAGTACAATTTTTTGTCTCTCATAGTGAGGCCTTTTTTAGCAAGCAAGATCATTGGAAATGCCTTCCAAAGTAGAATAAATAGAGAATCTCGAGTTACCCTTTGCCTTTACTTCACTAAGGTGGCTTTTAAAAGAATCTACTACCGAGAAAGCCTCTGATCAGTATTTCTCAGTAGATAAAAGCCAATCGTCAAATCGTTTTGCTACACGGTATGGTACAGTTTATCCTAGCGCTAAATTTTAAATGTTGCTGTCAGTTTGTAAGAGTGCGTTATTTTCTTCAAAAGCAACTGTTTATATCGGCGCGATTACGACGGAATTTGATGTAGAGGTTCCTACCTTTGGATTATTGAATTGCAGCAATACTCGGACCCCATTTCGACCCATGCGTTGAGTGTTATTTTAGTTAGAAGCACCTTTGAGTGGAGGACAATTTCTAAACAGTAAAGGAATTTCCTGCTCTCCTGTCACCCAATAGGGCTGACGCGGAGTGTGGTCGGTTGTGGTGCACGCATCGGAACGAGAAGGCCATGTTAATCGGCTGGCAGGAGCACCAGCTTCGAGTGGAACCGTACTCCCAGAGGACATGCGCGGCGTTGGTCTACGATCCTCTCGATCCCCTGCAGCACTCCGAAACGACCCCCGAGACGGGCTTCTTTGGTCCGGGTTGGGGCGACGCCGCTTCCGTCACTCAGGACGCTGGTATGACTCCTGATGGAACGCCTTGCCAACGCGGGGTGAGTCCCCCTTCCTGCATGTCTGAGTTTAACGCTATAACGTGGTTTTTGCTACCTCATAATGTGACTCTCATTTAGTTCCCTAATTTGTAGCACAGTTTCGTGATTGGTATAACATTCACCGCACTAACCATCCGGCCCGCCCGTTTTGGTGAGAAGGCATTACCGTATTGCAGTCGTTTTTCATTAGATTGTAACTTCGTTTGAGTTTTATTGTTGATATCTTTATTGATACCAATATGACCAAGATTGCTCATTGGTTCTAGCTCCAAATATTCTCTGCTTCGTAGTCACTGAAACATTGTCATCACCGCCTGACCTGAAAGGCAAAATTTGTGGCATAATGATTACTCACAGGTGACAATTGAATGTATGCCACTGTATCATGATGTTACTGGTACTTACAAGATCTGTGGAGGTCTTCACGATACTCGTGAAGAGTTTAACGTGAAATCGTTCCAGCTCTGTGCATTGGGAACCTGGCCAATAAAATCAGTGTGTTTGCCTTACGATTGCCTCTATTTGTTGCGCAGTTATGCTACAACGGAACTTGCATCAGACGAGATGACCTTCCATTCCGAAAAACGTGCAATTGCAACTACAATGGGGTAGGAAGATCTTTTGGCTTTTTACCGCCATATGCTTCTGTGATATTGAATTGCATGCACTTTCCCCTTCCTCCTGTAGGTGTGCAACAACCTGGGTCATTGCCACTGCAATATCGGCTACGCCCCACCAGACTGCACGAAGAGTGGAAACGGGGGCTCGGTCGACAGCGGACCCCCACCGCCATGTAGGTTCGGTCTAGACCTATCTTTTCACATTTCACAACCGTACCTTACTTTTGGCAATAAGTATTGAGTATGGGCATAAAGAAATAAAAATTTATTGATTCCACTAGATCATTCATTAAGAAACACTCTGCTTTCCTCGTTGGAATGCGCTCCTGGGAATTCCCTTATTCCCCCTAAAAAACTTTTTTACTTGACCACGGCTCCTTGGGACTCACATTTCCTTAAGTGCGATATTTTTGCCACAAGGTATTCGGATTTGCCAAACCATACGTTTCCAAGATGGTGCCGCTGTTGTTTTCCCTCGCACTAATTCTTCATTGGCATTTTGAGAAAGAAAAGAAGAAATTACCATACATACTACAGACGACCAAAAGCAACCATTAAAATTCCCAACTACAATTTTTTTCGACACAAAGCAAATGGAGATGGATGTTGCGTTTTCTAAATTCGTACACGATTCCATTCACATGGGAACGAGTGAATTGCTTATTAGTACGTCGAAAATTGAGCAGCTGAGACGCCTTGTTATGGCTTTGCTAGGACCGGTTTTATTAATTTTCCTATTGTCGAAGGCTTTTTGTTAATTGATCATGCGTATTCGTTGCTCAATTCAGAACCACCTTGACCGAGGGTGCATGGAAAATGTTGGAGAGCGTGATGGTGTGGAGATTTTGGCGGAAATGTTGGCATCGAGTACTAATGCATTTTTAACGCCTTGTGATTCTGCAAATGGAGCGAAATTGATGTGCGTTTTGCACCTAATCAGTTGATCCCCAGCACGTGGTCGAATGCGCATCATCCCATACTTGGTGCGTGCGTGGATGGGGCGGCTATTCTGCATTGTTGAAGTGTCGAAAATTACTTGGCTAGGCTGTAGGGTTTGTGTCTACTTGTACGTGATATCCATCTCGTCTGGATAAGTAGATGCATGACAAGGCAAGTGAAGCAGACCGCTGGTACTTACCAACATCACTAGAGGTTGGAATGCGTAAAAATCCTCATCTGCTTTCAGAAGGTATCATAAGGAGATAAAATTGCCAACTGGTTTGCTTTCGTAAAGCTGCAACAAGTTCCGATTTTCGTCTAAATCACGACCGTAACTTGTAATGGTCTACTCTCTCGTTTCCACTTTTGCTCATCCCCATTTCATAAGCGTGTAGTTTCAAACTGGTTAGAATATCACTTGCTAAGGCATTTGCCGAAGTAACTATTTGTAGTTTGTTAAGCTAAATGCTTCCGTTATTGGCCAGTAATATTCCTTTTTCAGAATTTAAAATAATCGTGAGTGGCAGAGTCCACGCGATTTAATTCGAGTTTGACAGCCGGTATTTGATGTGTTGTAGTTGTGGTTTTCCGGCTTGGTTTCAGCAAATTGATCAAATGAACCCTTTTTTCACTTAATCAACCGGATGCTGTTCCTACAATCTATTTTACACCATTTAAATAGGCGGAATAAAACCAAATGTGTTGTTAGCTGTGTGCGTTAATTTAATTGAATAGTAATGTTTAACTATAAATGCTTAGCTTTGATAAAACTGCCAGCTTTGGATCTATAGATATGTATTATTTCTACCATCTTTCGTATTTTAGCGTGGCACGAGTATGGCTTCATATTCGCCATATGCTTCATCGTATTTATTCTATGCCCAGCATTTCTGCTATGCATGTATTGCCTGCTATGCCGATGCCGAAAACGAAGGCTCATTTTCCCCAAATCCGAGCCCCTACCACCACCTTCCTCCTACGGAGAACCGTTCGACTGGGGCGGCTTTTTCAATTCTATATGGTATCGTATTATGCAGTAGTAATCAACTACTTAAATAATTGCAATAGTGAAAAATATCAAACGTATTCTCCTTCACCAACCAGGCAATGCTGCCGTAGATGCAAGCCGTACTTCGACAATGATCCTCCGATAATCGTTGCATTCGGACCACCGGATTCCAAGGAGTTGATCAAGATTGGTCATATTTTCACGACAACTGGAAACTCCTCACTGCGAAATGGTCATTCTGTGAAGGCAGTCACAACGAAGTCAAACGGCAACGCTTCACACACGGTCGTGTACCCAGTGGCAACCAACGAGCCACACGGCTTTTCGCCCGAGACCTTTCGTCGAGAGCTCATGCAAGAGTTAAATAAGGATAGCAAGAAACCGGGCTTTTTGAGGTGGGGCTTGAATAATTTTATTGGCATCACAGATAATGATGTACATTTCTTACTGAGGCGTGATTGACACAAAGCACCTCGTGAGGTTTGGCCAATCAAAACTAGCTCCTCAATTGACGTCATCTACCTTAACAGTGGTAAAATTTGTAGTACGAATTTATGAATCACCTGAGTCTTCGACCTTGTGGGAGCGGAAACCCGGAATTTTTTCATTAACATACTAGATAACAAGAGAGAAGATTTTACAATTCATGCATACATCGTTAGTGTGGATAACTCTTGAGTATTTAATAACTGTTCCATACGCTGAGATCGGTGAACGTTTTCGTGAACATCAGATAAAGTGACGGGTCAGTAGCTCAAAGGGGTAAATTTCCTGCGTCGTGACTTAAATATGATGATATGCGTATCTCAGAGATCTTGAGGCTGCATGGGAAGCGGCAGGGCGCGAGACGGGTGCATCAAGGAACTCGTCTCTGGGTTCAGTGACATCCGAATCTGGGTCAGGCGGCGTACGTGTGGAGATCTCATCACCACGCTTGGAAAACACCACCTTCAAAGGCGAGACGCGCTCCTTGGCTTTAGCTGCCCGGATCCAACAGCAGCAGCGTGCCGCCCGCTGTCGGAGACCGGTGGACACATTCAGTTCAAAGACAAGTGTCCAAGGCTCGCGTCACCCCACCTCACCCATCAGTGGCACATCGGCCCTGACCAAGCAATTCCTCACTGCCCCCAACGAACCAGCCAAACTTGATATATCTGCACCCACACTTCAGACCTCCACGTACAAGCATGATCTAGTGGAACTTCCTGAAGCCTATTCCACCCTAAAGAATTCAAAAAGGGTTAAGAATTCCAGAATGATTTCCGGGGACCCAAAACTAAACCCAAAGCGATAATGAAGACCCATTTGTGCTGGAATTCCCTGTTTTTTGACTTCTCCCAAATGGGTTTCTTCAACCAAAAGAGAGGTCCAGAGACTAACGGCCATTCCACAGCTCTGTGAATACCTTGACTATTCCAAAACGTGCACTATTTTTTTCTTTTTTGACAATTACCCACTAAACTATCGCATTTCAACGTCTTTCTTCAGTCAACACAAGCAACGTTTACTTCTCCGTTGAACCGTTGATTACTACCATGCTACCAAGTCCGCTTTACTTCTTGCCTTCAATTGACTGCTAACGCTGTACTTGTGCTAACACTGCTTTAGGATTGTCTCTTCAATTTTGATACTTATGTGTAATCACTTTTCTACGGCTAATTTCTGAGGTGTATTATCTGATTTTGACGCAGTTAAACCGCTATATGCGCAGGCTTGCTGACCTTGTGCGATGGAAGTACAGAAATCTCTTCCCTTACCAAAAAATAGTACCAACTGTACCCCAATAGTGCGAACGCAGTCAACCTTGGAGATGCTACCTTTGCTGCGTCTCTTATGAAGCATTCTATAAATAGGAGCAGGTGGTACCACTCGGCATCACCTGAGTGCTGCACAGATTTTAACTCAGGCTATACCCTCCAGGACAATTTGCCCAATTCAGGGTTAAAGGACCAAGTAGTGATTCATGCTGTGTATCGTGAAACAATGTTTAATTCAGGATGAGCAAAATACAATTGAAAGGGACCATGATTTTCTTATTAGAAGCAATCTCGGATTCCGCCAGCCTAAAAAAAATCCATTACTGTTATTTTTTGCGAACACCGTGGGTTGAAGTGCAATCGGGATGGGAGGTTACTACATAAGTATGCCCTAAGGACTGTTCGGAAATTGGTAGTTACCAAAAACGCATTGGGCAGGTAATGATCCAATCAAGAAGTCTTCCTTATTTTGGGAGAAAAAGGAGACAGAGGAGAAAGTTAATCCGTTTGGAGGCATCTAATCGGGAAAATTCTACAGCAAAAGCAAAAATGGTGGGGACGGATCGTATTGACATACCGTGACCTGATAAGCGGCGGTGCCGGGTGGCCGACCAGGGTGCTTAAGCAGCCGAGCAGTGCGACGCTGCTCCGCGTCAGAGCCCTCCATCCTGGAGAGGAGGAGGCGCACCGAGCAGATGTGTCCCCAACTGTCTCCTAGCGCCGGCACTAGGGTGCTGTGAGTAGTGGCAGACGCGTCGGTGACAAATTTTGTTGTTATCTGGTTTGTCATGATTACCTAAATAGTACAAAATGGAATCATTACTAGAAACGTAAAGGTGAAGCGTGGGATGAATGCCTGAAAATAGTCTAAACCTGATAAGGTGTCGCAGATGAAGGGTTAGTGTACAAGTAAGCTGCCTTGCATCTGAGCCACCAACTTCCTCACAGTAGCTATGCCATTCAGAAACAAAGATATGATGGTCGTTTGAGACTCATCCCTGTTGGTGAGATGATTATTAGAAACTCAGCAGAGCTGTGAATTAACAGCCGGAATGATTACTCTCCCGGCTTCCGTATATGGGAGAAGCAAGTGGATTTTTCAGTTTGAAACGCTAAACGGATAAACAACATATCGACAAGCCTACAGCAGCGTTTTGCGAACTGGCAGTTGAGAGGAGGGACTGTGCGACAGCAGCCAACAAGCGGTTTCGTTGCGGAATGTCCTCAAATTCGTAGCGGAATGGAAAAGCGATGCTATCCACTATAATGAGTCTGATCTACAAATAAATACGTGCTCAAATAAACGAGCGAACAAGCAGCTGAAATTTTCGAACTGACTGTAATACATCTGATGAGCAGTAAGCTTACGTTAGGGTGATATTTGCAGAACTCTCCCAGCCGTTGAACGGCCGCAAGCAGTTGAAGATAACCAGTGCATCTAATGTAGTGAACCTTGCTCAACAAACTTTCTTCTGTGGGTATTCTTGATAAGGCCTCAAGGCAAGCGGCCTTTTCTTCCAAATCAGCACAGCTATCCCCTTGAAGAGAAAAACGTGTTTTTACAACTGTGCAGCGCGAGGTTCAAAGTGGGTTACGGATTTAGCGCTATCAACCTATTAAGGTGCGCAAAATAAGGTTCAATGAATCAAGGACGAAATTTGATTGCAATCATGTAGTAACTAATGCTTCCGAGAGTCCTGACGACGTGTTTTTTGAAGAAACGCATAAAATCGACCTTGTTATAAGATTGATGAGAAAAAAATAAGTGATTTCGAATAGGTGGAGTACTTCAAACATCAGAAACTTGCCAAGTCCATCCATGTAATGTCGGAGACACGGGGCTATTATATTCTGACAGTGATTGACCAACTCGACAGCCATTTGATGTAGGCGTTTTGGGATAAAGCTGCCCTCGGTATCGACGAAAACGGTCTCGCCATCCAATCCGCCACACCACTGGGGTATCTGAACCGTCAGACTGGTTTGTAGACTACAAATTATTGAAAATGCATCAGTGTACCACGTTCATTTTAGGGTGAATCATGTTAGTCTAAGAAGCTGGCAAAGAATTAAATTTCCTCTGAAATTTTGCACTGAAAAACCCTAATCAGAATCTAAACGAGATGTTAAATCAGTACGAAACGATCCAAGTAAATGGGCTTTGTGGGTGCAACTCACCAAAACTGGGTTTTACCAACTCCAGGCTGGCCGCAAAGCTCAGTTATTCTGCCGCATGGAAATCCTCCACCCATAAGATCGTCGAAACTAAAAATAAGTAAATTAGTAATCCTAAGGACATAGGCAAAATCATGCTTTAAACGTTAAGGGATTATGTAGTCTCCAGGTTTATTCGTCCAAATTCTACTTAATAACTTCAAAAAACCATAATCAAAAAACAAGTAAATTACAGGAGAGCCCTTTACGCATAAGCTAGAAAAGTTTGCCAGGATGTTGGGACAAACAGATTACCTTTTAGACATGGTCAAGATGTTCATCACACGGAATTCTTTTGGGCTGACTAGATTTGATGCGGGAGGATGCAACATTTGGAGAGCAGAACGAGGATAGAACAAATTCTTATTGGGAAAATTCGTGGTGGAAAAGACACCGTCTTTGCGAAGGCCAGCATACTCCTGAACAGCAGTAGCGATAGAGGCGGCTAGAGGCTTTGGTATCTTGCAAACTATTCAATGAGACGAATAAGGACACCTTAAGCATTTACTTCCAAAATTGTACGAGCCAAGGTATTGTCTGCAATCCCCTTTCGACTATCAAAACGTAATTAACAAACTTTCTTGTGGAGCATGAAAACAAAGCAAATTGATGTAACAGAAAGATTATTACTCCAAGCTAAGTTAAAAACAAAAAGATTGTAAAAGACATTCAAAAATATTTAGGATAGCAAAAGAGGGGAAATTTAGTACAAATTCTGTTAAATGCAACCCAGTGGGGCCAATTTTCATTCACAAAATTTCCTGGCTGGGAGAACCTAAAAAGTGATAAGGAGATGGGGGAAATAGAAATTTGACGGTGATAGTTATTAATCAACTTCATTTTGAAGATAGAGAATGGCAAAAGCTATGAAATTTGCAAGAAAACATTCATTACAATTAGGGTGTTTCCAATTGGTCGTAGAAATTTCGCATGGTTATTGGGATGCAAGCTTTACACAAAATTCACTAATTTAGTATGGGCAGAAAAAATACCCATTTTAATCAAGATTATCACCTGTGTAGGTTATACTATTCCGTATAACAGGTGGGATCATCCATCCAGAGCAGCTGCTTAATAACCACAATCCAGAAATGAATCAGCACATCTAATCAGGACCAAAGGATGGAAAATTGATAAAAAAGCCACATAAAGTTAGGTATAATAAGAAACTATGTAACTAAAATTCATGTGAAGTTGAAAGACTACCTGATTCGATTTGTTCTACTGTTAATCCCCTGATTTCTCCAACATTGCTATAGCCAACTCTGGAAAACTCTCTGAGTACCGAGGTTGGAAAGGGTAGCGTCACAAGTTCTCGAAAATCCGGATCAGAAAGCATAAAAAAACCCTAGCAAGCAGAAGAATAAATAATGGCGAAATGCGTGCAAAAAAATAAGCAACGACCATTAAACAATTAATTTTGTACCTAAACAGGTCAAATGTGTGTAAATAAGCTAAGAATATTGCATTTGTGACAGATATAGCCATCAGCGCTACTTAATATGGATAGGCCAAACAGAAAATCTAGGTGATTAAGAGAGACAGACTTTTGCATGGGGGAAGCTTCAAAAATGAATGCAATGGTTAATGCAAAACCTTTTATGACCATAAGCTGTTCCACTAGACTGAGCTTCCATATAGACAGTAAAGTGCAATTAGAAAATATACCACTCAAGCAAGCCAGCCGCAGCAATACAAACTGCTGCTTGAATAATTTAACAGGAGCGTCACGCACACTCTTCTAGAACTCGAGGCTGTCCCACCGTCTGCGATAAAATTCGACACAAGACAGTGACAAAACACTGAGTCCAAGTCGATCACAAAATTACAAATCTGTAAAGCGAACAAATGGAGAGATGTCGAACATAAACCAGACCTAGACACGATAGGAAGAAACAATAACTCGGGCCAAACCCAACGACGCGCATTTGACGCGCCCAACAACATTTCGACCCATCCAAACACGACATAAGTGCAATTCAAGAGAATGTTCAAAGATAAATGCATGTCTCGTTTAAAATGACATAAGCACCTAGAAAAAATAACTAGTTAAAGTATGCAGAGTATACTATTTTTTAAGTACAGTTAAAACTTTGCGGATTGTTGCTTCGAGAACCAGGGTAAATAAAATCAACCATTTGATTACGACGCTCTTACCAAGAAGTAGAAGTCACTCACTTTTGGTGTAATACCTATTTTCTTTAAATGTGCTTTGTAGGCCAGAGGTGGAATGACAATTTTGACCTGGTTGTGGAGGCGCGTGGTGACTCTACAGGAGCGGGCCTATTCCTTTCTTGAACTCTCTACGACATCACTCTATACCTTTCCCGCTGACCCACAATAAGTATGTCAAAGAGTGCTCAGCCTTTTAGTAATAAGGATGGAAGAAGGGAATGGAAGGAAATGGACGAACCTTCTACGTTTGGAGTTTGCTCTCTACACACGATTCTGTCATACGGCGACCTTTTGCTGCACCACGATATTTGCAATATTTTAGTGGAATATTTTGAACAGTTTTGGGCGGTAATATGTAATCCGAAATGGGAGATGTATTTTACGAGTCCCAGCATGCCTATCTACTGCTCTAACCATCTTGTTTTTAATCAGTTTCCAATAAAATCACGAACAGCACGAATGGAACACAATGGTTTGAAAATTGGCAAAGGATCATTCTGCTGTTTGTCCGGAACGAGGGGTATTGTGTCATATTTTTTTCCAATGATGGGATGGGATCTACTTCTGTGTCATTTAGGCTGATACAATTTTTTCAGTCGATTATCGTGGACCATAATTTTAGCGACCCTAGCCGAAATCGGCAGTCCAAACAAACAAATTATTGCAAGATATGTCTCTGTCGATGGTGCTACACCACTCTTATAACTCTGTTTCGACAACTTCAGAGTGTAGTCAGTCACACACAGCTGCGGTCGTTTATACGCACACAATTATTCCGTCTTCTGTTTACCTTTAAATCCATCGTTTATATTCAAGCGGTGTTTGATGTACCGGTACTTCTGTCTGCAAATGCCGGTGTCGAAGTTCAGCCCTAAATACCTCGAAAATAAACATGCGGGTGAAAACGCCGCTAATTTTAAGACCAATTAGTAACAATAAACCTATGGAGATACTCTCCACTAATGTTCGATAACTTGTGCTGAGTTCGTCACCTGTTCAATCTTGAAACCCACCAATTTCTCTCGTCTTGGAGAACAAATCTAAGTGTAAGGGTAGTGAGAAATGTAATTATCCAAGAAGAAACACTGCAAAAAACTGGTTGTCAAATAAGGCGCCTTATGTCGCACCGCCGAGACTTGTTCAAGACCTCCTTGGTGCGCGCATTAGGTGTGGTTGGAGGCGCCCTCCTTAGATTAGAGCCATTCCTTAGTGCTAGTTCCCTACTATTTTTTAAAACAGTAATTTCCCCAAAAACTGACCTCTTAGCACGAATGTGTGAATTACAATTCAAGCGCTGGAACCAATTGCTGATTTAATTTGGTTCAATAAGTTCGCTCAGATACCGGTGTCAAACCCTCACTTCACAAATGGTAGTACACAACATGATTGCTAACAGCATCGACTTCGAATTCGTAACCATTGCGGTACATTAAACCTCAAGCGTTAATTTACGGCTTAAGGAATAATATTTAGCGTTATTTATTGATGAGTCGCTTTTTGTAGGGATTTTATAAGTATTTCGGCGCATGTCTTCTACTGTGCTTGGAAGTAACTAGAGACCTATTAGAGCACAAGAAAAATTGGGGCGTGTAATGACATCCGATAACTTGGATAAGGGTTGAAACATAATTGGCACTGACAACTGATACTGATTAGATAAACAGAATAGGCCTGGATTGCAAGACTTATGCGACCATAAGAGCAAAAACGATTGCCACACCCCACGTTCCATCAAGTGACCTATGAGATTCAGTCTTGTCAGAAATTCTCTGCTGTTGGATTACAATGGAAATCATTTCTCATCCAGACGTAAAAATGGAAGTCAAATAAACACTAGTCAACATATGTCGCTCAAATTTACACCAACAACGTTGATCCTTTGATTGAACATCATTATGTCCTACGAGAACGCGAATGTGGGAGAAGGAAGATGAAAGTACAGGCCGCCCTTCATTTGACTGAACTTATTCCTTCGAGGCTATGAAACACGAGTTACCAGGATCACAGTTCAATTCCCCTTGTTAACCCGGCTGATCTTTCACACAATAGCCATGATCTGAAGCCTTGCCAAGGAAACCTAACAGTTTAACAACGGCAGACACAACTTCACCCTCTATACTTCAAAGTAAAATCCTTTACTGCTGCGACGCTCATGCGAACGTATGAAGTAGAATAACACCACCATCTCATGAGTTTGCGGTGCATGCACAAGCTGGCTCGCGACAGCACAGAGTAATCACTGCGCTAAACTTCAAATTATTTAAAACATAAACTGATTAAATAGACTGCATAAAGTTTGTAGGTTCTATCCCTATCAGCAAGGTTAGAGTTCAGAATAACTTAGATCTGCCAAAAAACATTGAAGATATAAAAGCCAAACGTTTCTCACCCCAGAAACGAAGTTGAGAAGTGTGTAAGAAAATTTGTATGTTGTCGTAAGCAACATACGATGGGTAACAATACCACTAAAAAACTATAAGTTGGGAGTTTACAAGCCCTTATTGTAGTAGACGACTTTTGGTACAGGTTTGTCGCCAAGATCTTTGATGATCTTCTGCTGAAGATCCTTCTCCAGTTTATGGAATGGTCTTGAGCTGAGTTGAGGGAAGAGAGCGCAGCACATGGGTGTCGTGAAGGTGAGGCTAGAAAAAAAGACCAAACCAAGTTTCAATTTCTTTTCAAAATAGCAATAAAGAGTAAATTAATGGCAGAATTTTAGACCATAACACTTTTTCCTTTGCGCTTCAATGGGTAGATATTACGGATTATAATGATTGCCTCAGAACAATTTGACAAACCAGTGCGAAACCAAAACAGCTATGGATCGAGTAAAGCCGAAAGCATACTAGAGATACTCAAAGAAGCAATTCAGCTACGTGGCAGTTAAATAATAGCTACCACACCCTAACTTGGCATTGTGGGCAAGCCAGACGCATTTCGGCGCTGACATGCGAGAAGCTTGGTGTATACGGAAATTGTGCAATTATTACAATTGAAAACAGAAGAATGCTGCGAAAATTTCCCATTTCATGGGGTAGCTTTTCCTGCACATAATGAGAACGTGCATTTGAGAGCTTATTAAAACGTGCTTACAAAATACCGCAAAGAACAACTTGGAGAGGAGCGCTGATCCAAGGATAGCGGCGTAGAACGCCCCGGCGTTCCAGAGCATCCATCAAAAACGGCGGAAGCACTTAATGAATAATAGCAAATTACAAATAAATTTGACCGACTACTTTATTGGCGAATCAAAATTTATTCAGCTGGTCTAAATAAAATAGTTTGAAGCTCACTTCAGCCTACAAATTAGCTCTCACAAGAGTAAACAATCATCAAAACTCCACCTAAATTCCTTAAACGTCGTGCGTAAAAGCAGACGAAACATTCTCCAACTTTTTGATGTCTCTATTAACCACTAACAGTTCAATAAAAATGCTTATGTTAACATGGACTAAGCTATTGAAGTGTGACATTATTACATCCACTGGAGTCATGTTTGATACCTTTAGAGAATGATGAAATACACTTTAATTACATGAAAAGTGTCGACAATACCTGACAAGACATAAAAAAGGTAATAAGTTTAGCTTAAAAGCAGATGCCGACAAAGAGGATAGACTGACCCATGCCAGGAGAGGCCATGAGAACTCGAGAAAGAGTGACCTGAGCGATAGCGACACGAGCAGTGCGAACCGATTTGCCCAATTTCTTACCGTCTTCATCAGTCACGTCAATGCCAGAGCTCAGCTCTCCGCTGCGCATGCAGGGGATGTTGATGCAGTTGGCCACCGCCACTGCCGCGTAAGGCACCAAGCGACCAACCACCGGTGGGAACCGCTATGACGAATAAATAAACTGTAAAGTGAAATTCACGTATTTTATGATGTAAACACTAAGGAAGCAGACTTGTCTTTCAGCAATATGCACTCATAAAGTTGGTGTTTCAAATATGTGAATGGCATCATGCAAATACAAGACAATGCGCAACACGAACTGGCCATATTTATGTTAAGATAGAGTTAAGTCGAAACTCGTAAAAAATATGGGAAGTATATGTATGGACAGCAAATAACCAACATCGACTATATCGCTTTCTCTGTTGACAGAATAAAGCTTGAAGTGCAACACCGTTTAAATAATCCAGTACGCCTTTTAATTTTGTTAATGAATAAATTGAGTGGAAAAATTACCCAGACTTGCTTATTGATCGCCAGCGCACTTGTAACTGCGCCTGCAGTAGCTAACACGTATGAGACTCCCAATCGGCTAAAGTAAACACCACAATAATAATGTGTGTGTAAAAGAAATTGTTTTAGCATCAACGTCTACATACGTTGCAGAGATTGGGGCATCGCCGCTTCGATTGGTGTAGTTCACGATTGCGTTGAAAGACTGGTTAAACCACTGCCAGAAAATGACTGCCGCGGGAGTCCTTAAAAGTTTTAACAATAATCGTCAATTTATAAAATTACGGCTGAGATATCATACAATGAGTTAGTACTCCATGACCATTAAGAACGGTGAGAAACCCCAAATATTTTTAAAATGTACATGAACTCACAAAATTCAACAAATGGATTAAAATATCAATTTCAAGAAGCGGAAAATTCAGTAGGTATAGAGGAAAATACTTGTAGAAGGTAAGAAGAAATCCAGTGATGGTCATATTTCCAGGAACTTGAAAGGCCATGCGACCAAGAATAAACATTTTTTCACCGGTGTCAGGGTGGAATGCCGAATCGTAAGTTTGTTTTGCTTTCCACAGCTGATCTTCAGTCAAACCAGGGATCCGCTCTCCAGCCTTATACTTCTGGACAATCGTCTTCGCTTCATCCAATTGTTTACTTGTCTTCAAACAATTGAGAGGATTGGTGGTGATAAAGAAGTGTTTTGCACGACCAATATATGTAGATTGGTCATAGCGAGGTTTGTCAATGTTGATTCCCAGTGGAACCTAGGCCAACATCGTAAACGAGAATTATGAGAAGAGACCGTGCAATGGCTCACAGAATATATACGTCATAAAGCAAAAAGTAGTGACCTTGAAGTGGATTATTTACCAAAAAGCACAAAAAAGCAGAATAAATACTGAAAATGGTCAGAACAATGCCTTAAATATTAGTGGTATTACAAGTTTTAGGCCAATCAAACAACTAATCAATACCTTAAGAGCATAAAAGCAAAGAGAAAGGACAAACTAACTAGTGATCGTTCTGGAAAGCAATAAAACTCAGAGCGACACAACCGATACGTGCCTCAGACATGGCCTTCCGATCAACTAGCTGGTTTTGCTTTGGCAAACTTTATAAAATGGACTTGGTGCATTAAAACAAAGTAAACGTTAAAGCCAATAGTATGTGTAAAATATCAAAGCATATCTTGGTGTTAAGTAACACTATTATCTGTCTGTATAGTTAAAAGTCCATTATGTATGAGGCAAAAGTCTAACGCTACCAATTGCCAGAGTACAAAAGGACAGCAAATTTTGCGGCTTAGATAAAACTACATGGTGCCTATGGTGCTATCAGTTTAATACCTTATTTGTTTAAACTACCGGTTTTGGTCAGGATCATAGAGGTGGCGTATTGCCCTAGCTGCGTTTGCCGGGCTTCGGGTTATGCCAGCAACTCATTTCCTCTGCCTGTTGAATATACATATTCTACCCTAGTATTCTGCCTTCTTTTGCCTCAAGAGAGCCTCGGGATGCTGCAGGCAGTGAGTATCCTCATCTTAGCATTAGGATCTTTGGTTAAGACTGCGGCATGCGATCTCAATGGGAGCGCGTCCCACTTCATTATTAAGAGCAGAGACATTGAACCTGTAGCGTCCCGAAGCTCCCTTAAGGCAAAAGAAGGCAAAGTGGCAGGGTAGAATACATATATTCACCGGACAGAGGGAAATAGGCTGCTGGCATGGCCCGGAGGCCAGCCCACGCAGCTAGGGCAGTACGGCCACCTCCGTGACCTTCACCATAACCGGTAGTTCCAACAAACAAAGTACTACAATGTTGTTCTTAAGTATAACCATCGGTTTCTCAATTGGGTTCTGTAGTACTTTGTTTGTTAGAACTACCGGTTATGGTGAAGGTCACGGAGGTGGCCGTACTGCCCTAGCTGCGTGGGCTGGCCTCCGGGCCATGCTAGCAGCCTATTTCCCTCTGTCCGGTGAACATATATATCCCATCCTGCCACTTTGCCTTCCTTTGCCTTGAGGGAGCCTCGGGACACTACAAACATATTCCATGGTTTCTGTAAACGATCCTTTTCTTCAATCATCCCTACTATGGGAAGGTTGGATATACCTAAGCATCTCTATCTAATCACAGGGAGGATATGTGATAGCGAAGCCAAAGTATTTGCCACAGGGTTGTAGAGGGTTCCTCCTCTTCCCTTTTACCGACCTTGCTATTAGAAGTCTAAACGCGCTTTGACATCTTTAGTATGGGTGAGGGAAAGTGTTCAGAGGGATCTTGTAGGGGAGTTCAAAATGGGGATGTGTCGCGCTCTTGAGAGTGACCGTGCTGCTCCGTAATTAGGTTCAAATTGTTGTCCCGCCTCTAACCCTACAATGCACATTTAAAGAACACAAGTACTACGGGGGGGGGGGTGTATCGCACTCAAGGGAGTGTTCTTTAAGTGTGCTTTGTAGGCCAGAGCTGTGAGGACAATTTCAATCAGATCTTGGAGCACCGTGGTCGCTCCACATAGGCCGACATCCTCATCAAAGACTCTCCATTAGTTATCCTATACCATCCTTCAGCCTATAATAAAGATATCTAGAAACAACCAGTCTTCTCATAGTAAGGATGAAAGAATAAAAAATGAAGGAAGGAAAAGACCACCTACAGGCTTATATCCAAATCTTCATGCAGTGTTTCTTTAGTAAAAGCCTTTGTCAGTCCCATCAGGGTGCAATTTGTTCTTTCTACTTGTCTGTTGCTCTGCTGTCGCCTAGGCGTCGCGCGCGTCCTTGTGATTCCGAAAGTCTTGCATGGTTTAATAAAAAATTGGCTGCACAAATTAGGACTTCGATCGCTATGGACCGATTCAGGCACTCCGTGTTGACGGATCCAACTATTGAAGAAGATTGACATGACCGTATCAGCATCTTGCGACTTCATGGGTTCCGCTTCGGCTACTTTCGTAAAGTAGCGATTCCCCTTCTTGGTAAGTGGTAGTAAGCCTAGGATGTCTATACCCACTCTTTCGCCCTGAAATCCCGTAGGCATGGGTTGTAGGGGTGGGATTGCTGTGGAGTGAGGCTTCTTAAAACTGCTGCAAGTGATGCAGGTTCGGCAGAAGTATAACATGTCTGAGGTACGTGAAGGCCACCAGTATCGTTAGCTAGAGGTCTCCACCATCTTTTTTTCGCTCGTACAACTCTTGAAGGGCCGTTTTTATCAGGAAACCTGGAACAACTGGGCCCTTGGGAGACGTGGCGTTTTCTTGGTACCATAAAACCTCATCCCCTAGAGAGAGTTTGGACCACTGTTGCCATATCCACCTGGTTGCCTTGCCGGCCAAGTTCAACACTTCCTCAGTGGGCCTATATGAGAGTGTCAGAAACCTCTCGTTTACCAGAGCTGTGTCAGGATCGGTACTCTGCGTGTACCGGAGCGGAGCAGGGCGTTCGCTCTAGTTCTTTAAAAGCTTCGTCATGCTAATTCTCTAACTTGAAATTCTTTTTCGCTTGTTTCTCGATTAGCTTGTGCTGAGGACTGGCGATCTTGGCAAAGCCTTTAACGAAATGCCCATAATAGTTTGCTAAGGTCAAGTTCTCACTTTTTTGTACGATCTTCGGTGACAGCCATCCCATTTGATGAGACTGTGTGCCTCAGGAAGGTGACCGAACGTTAGAGAAAATGACATTTCTTTAAATTCAAGGCCAATCCTTCAACTCGCCGACTGTGCAGCACCAGTTTAAGATTGGCGTTGTGCTCACGAATGCCTTTAACAAAAACAAGAGTGTTATCGAGGTAGATTATGCAGTGTTTTTTGAATAAGCCCAATTAATTCTGTCTGCATTAGGCGTTGAAGGGTGGCTGCAGCTTTGCAGAGCCCAAAAGGCATTGTCTGGAACTCATAAAGCCCCTTCGGCAATATGAAAGCCGTCTTCTCTATATCTGTTTCCGGTACTCCTACTTGTCAGCATCCAGATTTTGAGTCTAGCGTGGAAAACCACTTTGATTCATGTAGGGGACCCAATGAGCCATTTATGTGGGTTGAGGGGAGCACTTCCATCTCAGTTACGTCGTTTAACTTCCTGTAATTGATGCACAGTCGTATACTACCGTCGCTTTTCTTTACCAGTGCGATTGGAGAGGCCCATGGTGACTTGGAGGGCTTTATAACCTCATCGTCCACCATCCCTTCCATCAGCTGGTCCACTTCTACCAGGAGAGGTGGCTGTATGCGTCTGGGTGGTTGCCATATGGATCTGGCTTCGACGGTGTCAATGGCATGTTTGACAATGTTTGTTCGTCCGAGTGTCGCTCATTGCCATGCAAACATGTTCGAATACTTGCTCAGCAATGAGCGCAGCTGTTCCTCTCACTGTCGGTGATTTGCGAGAACTGTGCGCAAAGCTCATCTAAGTTGTTAATGGGAATGACTGCGGCCTCGAAAAGTGCACTACAGATTTCGTCTGCGTCCTTTTTCGGTATTTTCCGTGGAGAAGCGACTAAGTTTGTACTCTTGTATTGCTAGGTATAAGGGATGCCTTTTGCTAAATTCAGAACCGCTTTGATGTAACGAAGGAACTCAGCACCAAGTATTACATCTCAAACTAGTTCTGGACATATAATAAGCTGTACCATTCAGATTTATTTCCCCATTGAGACGTCTCCCCTTTTGCCATCATCTTCCACCCCTTTTCTGAGAGTAGTTTTGTAGAGGGATGACCGCTACGAAAATTGCTTTGCAGGTTGAGGAAAGCTTGGGGGTTTACTATCGACTTAGCTGCACCCGAGTCAAGAAGGAAACTGCAGGAACATCCCTCTAGCTTGCTAGGGACTTGCATGAACAGGTGGGAGCTATTTCAAGGTAGAAAGGATAGGGAATAGTACGGCTCTCCTGATCTTGGAACATGGCGTGACGGAGTCCAATGTGGATGTGTAGGGTACGGCAGGTGGTTGGATGTCTGAGACAGCGGTTCCAGGTAGTGCTCCTGACGCGTTGTGGTCGCGACCTTGACCAACTGACTGAGATCGTTAATCCGCATGGCGTGAAGCCTCACCGCGACGGTTGGTGGTCAGACTCCTGCTCTGAACTGAACGGCTACCCTGTTTAATGGTGTGCCTCAAAAGGCCCGTTCTACTAAAAGTTGCAGATTCCTAGCGTACTCTCCGTCATCTCGCCAGGCTTTTCATCACGGTGGAAGAATTTTCCTAGCCAGAGACTGCTCACGCTACTCAGTGACGAGCCGAGCATTGGCCAATCTCGGAGTCGGGAGAGACCCCTGCACCTATCGCCGATAAGAATAGCTCATGCGGAAGCGAGCAGATGATCAGCAGAATTTATTGCTGCTGGGGATATAAATCGATGTTAAACCTAGCGGTTACAATCCAGTCTCAAAGTTCATTCCTTCTTTGAAGTGAGGAGGGCCGCTAACACTGCCACCAGTGGAGACAATTTCTCCATTTCCTCCTCGTTCTTTTTACCACCCCTACTATGAGGAGGTTCGATGTTTCTGCACATCTTTATTGTAAGCACAGGAAAGATTTGTGGTAACGGAGCTGAAGTATTTATGGCGGGGATGTCTCGCACTCAGGAGAGCGATCACGTTCGTCCACGAGCGGGTTTAAATTGTCCTTGTCTCCCACCTACAGAGTACATTGAAAGGACATAAGTATTACAGTTCCTCTCTTCTATTTCGTGTCCTATTCTTGGCCCATCTCCCGTAATAGCCATCACAACGTAAGCGGTACTGTAAAAAATCTTCCAGAGCCGACAGTGCCATTCATCAAATTTTCATGCTACTGAGACGATAAACGACCAAAATGTCTCTGAGTCTCTTTGGCAATTTTGCTGAGTTGTGAAATTCATTTTGTACGGAGACAGGAATCAGTGGTGAAGGAATTTGCCTCTATCTCCTCGCTACATTTTCTTGCTTTATTACATCCTAGCTATACCTAGCTGGATTTTTACAAGTCAGTAGAGAGATGAAGGAAGCATCGTACGCTCACAAAATTGATAACTGAATACAGAACTGATAGAACTGATAGACAGCTCCATGAGACGGCTCATGGCTAATGCCAATTTATTTGTTAAATTGTTTTCTCTCAGCCCACAAAAAATAGAGTATATGCCGAAGTTTATCGTCAGTTTAAAGACTTCTCTTGGGGGTAGTGAGCGGTTGCACCACCCACGGCATGTTCATTCCACCCCTTAAGGTTTATAACCTAGCGGTAGTATTCAGAATGCATGTTTCGCTTTCCGCTCCAATCAGGACCTTCTCAAAGACAATAGAGGCTATAATGCTTTGAAATGAGTGCGTACTTTTGGGCATTAAGAAAGGATTAAGTCAATTGTAATGGCTTGGAAACCGACCACCTGGAGAAGATACTGCAATGCTTCTGGTGTATAAAATGTGCTTTTTGAGCGAGGAGCGAGAGCGCAATTCGAATGAGACGAGATTTTGTAGTCCTTTGAAGCACAAACGGATGTCTACTTTCGTCTGGTTGCCATGATTTTAATATCTTTTAAAGCCGACCGTGTCTGTGACTGTTGTAGGCATCAAATCATATTCCTTCCGTGAAGGTCCCTTTTTTTCACACAGATTCCAAACTCATGCATGTATGCCGCAATAGGAATGGTGTTGATTGGATTCTGCTTGAAATTCGTTTATGCTTGTCTTTTTATGAACTCATGTGCCGTGCCATCCAAAGGCCTTCAGTACCCATCTCTCATTATTTCTAATATTGCAGAACTAAAGGGAAACATGGAATTTATGCTTTCATCTAAAAATTTTGCGATTGTATTATCGGTGCCTGTTTTGTACGCACATCCAAGGCGAATGCGTCTACAGAAAGAAATAGAAACGACCTGCTTTGCTTGGCTGTGAGCAATTACATTTCGAGTTTTATAAGAAGCACGTAGCTTTGGTTTTACTCCTAGGTTCTTGCGGTAGCTTGTGTTGCATTAGTGGCTGCTTTTGCACTATAACTAAAGATTCATCACTCCATATGCAACGAGCTTTTATATCTATAGCGCCCCGAGTCTACCTTGAAGACAAAAGAAGACATTGTATTTGGGCAGAACATATGTATGCATTAAGCGAATAAAAAGGATTGGAGCTACTGGCATGGTCCATGGGCCGGCCCACCCGGCAGTCAATATAGCCACCCCAGCAATCGTAACCGAAGTCGAGAATTAAAAAAATAACACAATGTATCACAATATCATTCTCTGTTGAAGCTATTTCGTCCTCTCTCACTGCGATTTGCGTCAGTAAGAAATTTGGTGATTTTTGATGATTCCTGTTCTAGGCCTTTGCATGAGGTTTGTGGCTGCATCCCAGCTGCAGTGTGAGAAGATTTCAGCGTTCTTCTCACCGGTTCATAAAGTCAAGCGTGTCCTCACTGCCCTTTTACGGGCATGCGTGATTTGCATTTGATGAATTATTGCCTTTTATAATCGGTTTCGTGCTACGACACTTGATCAGACTCAAACTTTGTTACACGCTGCGTTTTATCTCCGCGTCTGTGGAGATTTAATGTTTCCATTATAAGCTAATAATTAAGATGTATTTCACTATTCTTTCCGAATTCATGTTTACCTCCTATTGTCAGAGATGGCAAATAATCCTCCTTGATTTGATCACTTTCTCCAACTTAAAATACCCATCTTCTTACTTCACACATATTTTTTATTGGAACGATTTTTCAAAATTGATGGAATGCAACATGGCGATTTGTAGGAAGTTGTTTGGTTCCTCAACTTCCAATCTCTACTCAATAAGTTTGTCCTGCGAAGTGGACCCTTGATTTTACGCATCTTCTTTAAGTAGTTTTCGAATCACCAGTGTCCTCTTGCCGGGGCAAACTTTTATGCGGCCCTTTTGCCATTGGCCACGCGCTGTCCTAGTTACGCGAGAACACAACGGCGAATTGTTTAACTGCTGACTACAACACCTCCACTCAGTCCCTCTCCTCCACCATTTGCTGCTTTTTTCAGCAAGTACACCCAAACCCCTCCATACTCACTTGTTTTTGATGATGTTTTTTCCGCCACCTACTAAGGTTTTATGCAATTTATTGCCGGTCGTTGCAAACCTACATGAGGCGATCATTTATCATTAGCCACTAACCTATTTGTCCTTCGGATTGAGTTCGAGGTGATGAGCTGATGGTCTTTACGTCTACCTTATCAATTTTCGGCACAAATGACCGAGTTTTAATTGCGCATGTTATTGTACTTTCCGGCTTACCTTCTATCCTGCCACTAATAACTGGTGTAGGTTTACTTCAGTTTGGAGTATAGCAAAAGTTTCTTTTTTTTAAAGTGAGCTTAGAGAAATTACTTTGATAGCATGAGACTATGTATGTAAACCACTCCACAAATTCACACCCAATGTTATTATTAGGTCTTCTTGGTTTAAACAGGGAACATTTCAATGTGCTGCTTTTACTATTGAGAATTACTTGCACGTTTATTGGTCTTTTTTTCAATCCTTGTATTCTATGACACAGCGCCTGTGGATATTGCGGTCCCTCACCGTAAATTTATGAATGTTGGCGCTTGTTGAGTCTGTATACATACCTTACCGCTGAAGACGGAACAACTTTTTTCCATAACTGCAAAGTTAACCATCGGAAAGTCATATGAAACTATGCGAGCACACATCCAAATATTTTAATTCACTTTTTCATGTTTTTGGAGACGGTAGAAATCTTTCATCAGTTGAACAAAGCTCGCGTTAGTATTGTCCCCAAGCCCATGGTGACTGATGGCATTGTAGATCGTATTTATGCCACAAGCTTCATCTCACTGCCTTCAGTTATTCAGCGAAACAAGCCGCGGCTGTACGTGCATTAAGTGCTGACATTATTGGATTTGCGATTTGGCTCATCCATTTCTGTTTTGCTCCGCGTATTGCTCATGGATTGCTGGGAGCAGTTAACGCTTACAGTTATCCATTCCACCCTCATCTTACCTTCGATACAACGCCTCGTGTGACCAGAACTTGTGCCCGTAGCCATAATGACCTTGCATATCGAGTGCCAGAGTTTCTCTACTGTCGTGTACAGCCTTAATTCGTATTCTTGTAGCATGCATCAAGGATCCAGCTGCACTTTAAACCCCCGTGCTAGTGAAATTGCACAAGCTCATTGTTTTCATTTTAGGTTATTTGCAGTTCGAAAGCACCGTGAAGAAAAGACACCCGGTACTAATTAATTTGACCCCAGCCATTCACAAACAATCTATGGTCGGTCTAACTTCACCGAATAATGTTGAACCCTAGACATATCACTACTGTATTCCCTGCGCAATGCCAATATCAATACCTTTGAAACATTGATTAGGCGCGTACCCAATCGAAGTCGTGTCGTAACAGAGGTCTATGCTGTGCCCTTTATAAGACCTTGTAAGATGTTGATCTCGCCACCTGGAAGGCGTTTGCGTGGCCCCAACAGTGATAGACGAAACAGGAAAAGCAACTATGCCGCCCAGGAAGCAACTGAGCTCAGTCAAACGATTTCCCACCCAAACACCAAGTCACGCTGTCTCCCTTTGCGCTCATTGCATCTCTTCATCGACTTGACGGTGCCTGCGTTCCCAGTGACATATCAGAACTGGGGCATACTCGGTTCTCGATAACATTGCCCACTTGTCCACCAGCTTTTACGGGTGGACTCATCTGCAGTTAAACCCACAAACACAATCCACTTTGGGCATTCTATTAACCTCTCATACAGCCTCTCTTTTAGGGAATTCAAGTCTCAGCAGCCACTCCCTACTACTCGTTCCCTCTGTGCAGAACTTTTGTTTGAAGTAGTGCGATCGCTCCCATATATGCTTCGAATGCCACTCTCGGCAGGTGTCGTCGGGCTAGCCGCCCTCGACCTTACTGCTATCGCGATATCGTTGATACTGTCACGCTATTTACCCTTCTCCACCTCGCCGATAGGCTCTGCTGGGGGCAAACCTACCTTGTTTTATGGTCCAATAATCGTGTACTTATGTAACCCATGAAATTGATTTGAGACTTAAAATGCAATCCAGGGTACCACGCTAAATACACCAGGGACGATCGATGTGGAGTAGAGCACGACCTGTGAAATCGTAAATTTGGATGTTACAAAGGGTGAAAATGACCTTTACATTCCGAACCAATTTTCACAATTCTTGGTTTTGCATTAGATTGGCCAAACACTGTAGAACTCAGCATTCTCATCACACATATTTAAGACGGGAGTGGGACCGATGACTCGACCTACCAGAAGAGCCCAGCTCCGATGTCTCGGTTCATAGCTCGCAGAATCCTCCACTTTTGCCGTCACTGGCACAATTTTTTGAGGCCTAGGACACGGCAGATACCACTCTGACAAATGTGGATAAGCAGCCACCTGATTAATAAATGGAATAAATTAAATTGCAATAGTTCTCATGAACGCAACTACCAAGCAAAAGAGTTGATAAGGCACCAGCAATGCTTACGCTACTCCACAACGATTCCACAAAAGGAAACATCGTATGTGACAAGTTGGCGTCAGGGCCGGTCACAAACACAAAGTAAGCTTTTTTCGATACAAACAAGTTTAATAAAAATGTACAGTTATTCATGGTGGAATAGTAGATTCAAGAACCCCTTCAACTTGGACCGACAGCGGTAGACCGAAGTCATTGAAGGTCGCTTGTGGGTCCCCCACACTGCTGTTACCTCCAACATTCTCCAGACGAATGTTCAGAGAGGCAAACGCGCCAGCCTCCTTGCCCAATCGCCACCTTCTTTGCTGTTCATCAACCAGAACTGCCTCAATGGTAAGTCGACACACTTCGGCTTTAGACGGCAAGTTCAAACAAAACTCCCCTGTGAAGAAATCACCGCTAACAGGGAGGAGTTTCGTGCTTAAAACCTCGCACGACTTATATTTACTAGTCTGTTGGCGGTGGAGAGCGAGAATTAGACTGACTCCAGTTACTGCTCGTAGAGGTTTGTGCCGACATCTCGCTTGCCTTTGTGTCACAACGCCCATCACCTGGAGCACATGAGAGGAGCCCGGAGGCAATGTAAGAGGGTCACCATTAGTGGTTGATGGAATAAGAACTAGACATATTTGGGTGAATTGTTTCCGAATGAAAAAGAACGTGGGCAGACTGGAAGGTGTCATGGATACCAAAAGCGTCACCATATTGATTAAAAGTTGTGGAGACGGAGATGTGACGGAGAGGCGACGACGCAAGGCTGCAGCCACTGTCTCAAGGCTATCATGAGATGGTGTAGAAGCCGAATCGTTTGGATCAGCACATACGGGTGTTTCGTCCTCCCTACAACAATAATGCTTTTTCAACTCCTACTTGGCCATAGCTGTCGAGTAAGTACCAGTGTATTCCACATGCCAATCTTGAAGATGCACATAAATAAATGGCACAATTGCACCGGTTCATCTATTCCCATCGATAATTATTGTTTGAAATACACTTTAAAACAGAGGTCGAAGCTTGAAGCAAGTAAACATGATCTAAAACAACGACTGATAATGTGTTTCGCACTGCAATGTGGAACTGCAAACGGGTGTTTTTAGTATCAGAATGTGATGGGAGATTGTTAGGAGATAACGAACAAATCCAAATAGAAAATAGTAAATAAAAAATGCAACAAAGAAATGACCCACGTTGTGCCACTTCCACATTCTTCTAGGGCTTGAACGAAAATACGGATGAGGTCCGACAGGCTGAATACATCCACGTCAAGTTAATAACAAAAGTCAAGAGCAATAAAACTAGCTTTTAAAAAAAGGTGTAGTGAAATAAGCAAAGTTCAGCTACGTTGTAGGAACGCAGCCTTACCACAAACCTAAGGGAAATGTTGCCCGATGGCACTACCTTGTAGTCATGTAAAAGGACATTCAATTAGAGTGCCAAAGTGCATTCCAAGGGAGAATGCATAGCTTATTTACAAAGAGACATTAATTCAAAAAGCGCGAGATGAAGAAAGAAGGCTTTACGAAGTAAAGTTGGCAAAGGATACCCATTCAGATGGTGCAGCGTAGAAGGGTCAGCATCCACACATTGCTGGATGAGAGCATACACCTTTTTGTCCAAATTTTTCCACATCGACAGCAAGGACCCTAGCTAAAGATAGAATGGGATATCGTTGCGATCAGTTGAGTTTATGATAGCGCCACCATTTTGGCTACGCATGGTAGAAACGAAATGCAGCTAAGACTATTCAAACCGTAACATAATTGTTGTGCAAAATGCGCTGTATGTGGATATAGAGAGCAGCCCGTGACAAGGGCGCAGATAACAGAACTTACAGACCGCAGAGGATGAGTCTCGGCCAAATTAACATCCTCGGGTTTGGAGAAGTTCATCAGGCGTAGATGCCGCCACCGCACGCAGACGCCAGAGGGCGAGAAAGCGCCCACCTGAAAGGCTTCGTCACACATTCGACCAAGGCAGGCCAGCAACTCAGCGCGTATCTCCGTGTAGGCCGTTTGGAAACGATGTGCAGTTCGCCCATCCGCCGCCTAACAACCCACGAATATGCGCTAGTGCTAAACTTGAGGAGCTAAATCACGCAATGCATATTTCCAATCTAAATCACCCTAACAAACTGACACTAAGAAAAACGCCTATGCATACCAGGAATAAATGATGCGCCTCCAATAGAGCATTGGACGCATCGCTTATTGCTGAAGAGAGCTTCGGTATCCAATTACCGCTTTGGGGTAGATCACAAGCAGCGTCATAGAGGTCAGATTGAGCGCGATTGAAGATAGCCAGGCCTCGAAGCCAGTAAGTGTTCTTCAAAGTAACAGCCTAAAAACGCCATGCGGGGCGTAGCACTTGAATGAACAAATCAAACTGGGATACGTGACTAGTGAAATGTTTTTAAATTCGTGGAAAGCAGAATATCAATTGACGAAATCAAATAGGAAGAATAAGGTTTTGAGCCACCATCAACACCTAATTTCAGGACGCAAAGAGGGCGTGATTACAGCCACTAGTCGAAGTTCGGTAAGCAGATTGCAACAATTGAAAATTGGAGGAAAGTAAAAAGGGATCTTGTTCAGCAAAATCGTTTTTCAAGACCGCTAAAAACTTATAAACCTCCTGATGGGATTTGAATAAAGCAATGCTAGCAAAATTTCCCTTACCAATGAAGCTAGTTGTTCGAACAGGTCAGCAGCGAAACGTGGCTGTCTGCATAAGCTAGCCTTACATGCGAGCTGATAGACGATCCACGGATCCAATGCAATCGACTTCGCTTCTTTTTGATCTACCCCATGAGCACTGTTGATAGCTTGAGCCAGAGTAGTGAGGAGATCAAACTCCTGCTCCTTTAGCAAAGGACATCCATTGGCTACTGTGAAGACGAGTACACAAACCTGAAGAAGATTGTCAGCACTGTCCTTGGGAGAAAGGGGCGTACAGGTGGACTTCAACTGCTCCAAGAGGACTGGTAACTCGGGCAGCCAGAGAAGGTTGGTTACGCAAACACGACCAAGAAACTGACATAACAGAGCCATCCGGGAATCGCCGCCTAAAAAGAAGCCCATTACAAGTTATGAACTTCTGCAAGGGCCATACACACAAAAAAGGGCTCCGAATTCGAGTTTTACAGAGTAAGGGAAAATGTAGCCTGAAGGGGGAGCGCAAGCATCATCTGATTACTTGAAGGACAATCCATGCGGCTGAAAGTGCTGTGACAGTCATTTACTACCAAAATTTAAAAAAACTGGTGCAACACGGACTAATTAAGATGCATTGTGGAAGACTATTAACGAACCTACTGCATACGCAAGGCACATAACCGAAATGCTAAGAAGACACGATACAAATGGACTATACTCAGGAGAATAGGTATTTGAAAATGACAAAATGTGTGTAATATGGCATGCTACCATGATTGGGCTGATAAAAGTGAAAAACTTACTCATGCGAACTTCTTTGAAGAATTCAATACGGTCGATGATATTGATAAAGGAGGGAAAGGTTTCGATGAACTTCAGGAGTTCGAAATAAAGAAGCTGAAAGTTCAGTGCGATAGAGATAATGCTGATAAATGATACTGAAATTGAGAGCATTACAAACAGGAAGCTAGTGGGTACCTTAAGTGCGAGAAAAGGAGGCCCAGAATCACTGAGTATCCAGGGGCGAGCGCGGTAAGACTGTTCGTTCACTTGATTGGCCGGAGCAAGAGATGCAACGAGCATTGAGGCAACGAATTCCGTATTAAATGTTTCATCAATTTTACCACATCGGGCTAGCTTACAAGCCAATGCGAGAGCGTTTGGTAAAAGCGAAGATGAAGACAGCTCACTAGTAAGGGCCTGTGTCAGGCACGCACCAACGCTGGCACCGTCTGTAAAAAGTTTCTTTACTTAATCTATTAGAAAAATGATGAATAAACTATTTAAAGGACCTAAGATACCGAACAGCTAGAGCTAGTGCTGAGGGGGCATGGAAGTGAATGTGATAAAGGGTTGGCTGTGGAAAAACACAAAAAAAGAAAGCAAACATCTCCGTGTGTGAAAAGTGTGCGATAGACTGCCATGCTTCACGTTGAAGGGCAAATGCTAAAATGTGGTACACGAATGATAAATTGTCTGTTTTAAGCAAAACGAACAATGGCAATATTAGCAGGGAATATGGATAACTTCACCTAATTCCTTAGCATCGCCACAAAGTACATTGTAGTTGACAGACGAAGTTAAGCGATAAAATATCATGAGAATCACTTCTTTCTCCTCATCCGTAGTGGAAACGCTGGAAAAGACTTTGCACAAACGCTAAAAAAAATAAAAATTGGAGGCAACAATGCCAAAATCTGCCCAATATTTTCTGATACTTACCGAAATGTGAGATGCAGTCCACTGATTTGGAAGCTTTTCCGCTAGGCTCGTCAGATTAGAAAGAAGGCTCACTCTCACATCGCTGTCTACGGTAGCGTCAAAAAACCTTAGCACAAGTTCTATCTAAAAAAACACATAACTTAGCACGTCTTATCAGTTCATAGCATATTTGCAACAGACGTGAATGCAATAATTGGTGAACGGAAGGAAAAAAACATTCAACCCTAAAACGCCATAAAGCTTACATGACTGGAAGTACACACGGGAGAATGGATTTCCAGCTTCGTTAAAGTGTCACATATGACTGTCACAAATCTGGCGACATTATGAGATTTAAGAAGACCCTTCAAGCAATCTCGCATCTATCAATCTAATATGGAGCGGTAATGAACAAACTTCAGGGAGGAAAGCCATA
This sequence comes from Taenia hydatigena, assembly GCA_036345935.2. Lineage (NCBI taxonomy): Eukaryota > Metazoa > Platyhelminthes > Cestoda > Cyclophyllidea > Taeniidae > Taenia > Taenia hydatigena. The sequence goes on along the minus strand of JADWOT020000006.1, from coordinate 11,948,043 downwards.
TCATGGTAGGCGTACTCGCCAAGAGGTATCAGCTTCAACTTATCATCAGTGGTAGTGGTAACCTTCTTTAGTAGATCACACAAGATAGGGCATAAACTTATGGCAAATGTTCTTGGAAAAAAATATAAAAAACCATCCCAACGTACTTTGATATGGAAGCAAGATCATACGCAGTCGATACGGCGGCATTTAACTCAACTTCATAATGTGACTCAAGCCTGGATATGACGATATGATGAACGCTTATATTGTCCTTTACAATGCCACTCAGTACTCCAAAGAGGCTGAAAATTGAAACGGAAAGCCTCATACCTCAAATTCAAAGCTCTAGTGTTAGGATCACTGCTGTTATCGAGGGGGACGAGCTTCCGCACAATGTCATCAGATATTGTCAGTCTAAGTAACTGGTAGCGGCACTCGTTGCAGGATTGCAATATGCACATTCGTATGGAATTGTTCCTAAAGGGATAAATTAAAGCCAATTGAAACAAACCCGCTGTAAAAAAGTTCAGTGATTTTGAGGAAAAGGGAGTTAATTACGACAGGAAAGGGATAGTGTTCAAAAAAACGCGGAAATTCGGCAACCGCCTTGTACTGCTCACCAAGAATGGTCGAAGATAGCCCTACAACAAATATACCATTTCTGAGTTCAAACCCTTATTTATTTCCATTATCTGAATGGAGACCTCATGACTAATCTCCGTCCCATCGCCCATCTCCACCAATCAAATCGATAGGAGCAAAAAGCAGCCCTCAAAACACCGTATAGTAAAAGTAGTGGTTAAAATTAAGTATAAAAAGCAGAGTTAAACAGCCTAGTAAAAACAGAGTCCAAAAAAACAAAAAAATTAAACGTACATACTAAAACACCATCTGAATTTTATCAAATATGTGCATGTTATACAAACGCACACCTTGCAATAAGTTAATTATAAAACTGAACAAGGCTTAAACCTATGTACTGTATCAATTTAAAATGCAATTTCTAAAAAGGAAAGGTGTAAAATAGGTTGTAGTGCTATAGAACACTAGCAACCCCATCACAGATCCAGGATTTAACAAGAGCTACAAAGCTTGTTCAAAAAACATTTTAAACGTTTGTAAGTGCAAGCATATTACATGACATCTAAAGGCAGTTTTTAAACGGACATAAAATAAAAATTAATGCGCACTAAGCTATTAAGTTTAATGCAAACACTAAGGCAAAAATTTTGGCTAGTTGTTTTGCCAAGTCTTGCCCAAATTGCAAGAAACTTCTAAAGTAGTACTTATCTAAACACTGACCTCGAGTTGTTTACATTTGCCACTTACTTTACTGACCTTTGGTTGTTCGTGCTAGTTTCTTTGAAGGACTCGGGATGGGTCGTGCTTGCGCGGAGTGTCTGCGGATGGTTCTCGTCATCTATAATTTTATTCTTGTGGTAGGTCATCTGGACTTTTGTGAAACCTTTTGTCGTCATGTTCTGTACTTGTAACGGTTTGAGCTGCTCTATGGTTATTAGTTTCGAACCTTCAAGTTCGAGTTTTCCTCGAATTCCATATTTTTCCTTCATCATATTTGTTACATACAATCAACCACTACTGCGCTGTCTTATTCATATAAGTAGTGCAAAACCGATCTTTTTTATAAAGTGCCATCGACCATTACCTTGTTGACGATTCGTGTTTTCGACCTTACTCCGTACTTTAGCCAATTGATATAAATAGTTCTTAGCCCACACTGTTGGTGTTTCATGGTAAATAAACGATGTGATAAGATATTACAATAGCGCAAATTCCTCGTTTTTGTTAAATTACTTTTTGAGTACGTTTGGGAAGTGGTTATTGTACTCGTAGCCAGGCATGAACTCTCTTTTAAAAAGCGTGTTTTATGTTCATGTTTATGTTTATTTGCCCGTTTATTCGACACAGCGAGTGCAAATCCAGGAATTTAGTTTAAATTCTTTCATTTGCATCAAATGCATTAAAATTAACGGGGTTTATCACGCTTTTGTCTGTTCCATTCGATTTAGGTAGTTGGTGTGGTTACATTCTTATTCATTTTATTGTAGTCCATGATACATTTCCTTAACTTCTAACCATTTTACTGATCTTAGCTTTCAAAAATTATTGCGTTAGTCTTATTCTCCACTTAATTGGAACGAAGGGAACTATTTTTAAGGACCAATTGTCCTTAACCTACTCACGGTAATCGAAGTTAACACATGAATTTACCAAGCTATCCCAAGTTGCAACTGCATGTTCATGTTGTTTTAAGTATTCGGAAGTGCAACAGCAGTTAACTCTTGGTTGTGCGGGAAAAATTTACGAATATGCATCCTACTCTTGACCTTTTACACCGCCCCTGCCTAGGATGTGCGATGAGTCATCGCGTCCCACTTGCTACACCCAAAAGCTCCCGACTTCGGGGTTTGTGTCGTTACACGCCCATCCTGGGCGCAGTTTCGCACTGTTGATCATCATGTTGGTTGTTTTGTTCGAACAAACAGCCAAATGGCCTGGGGAGGGAAGCTTTTAGTTACATCAGTAATAAGGATTAGGACGCGTGGGTATTCTGTGATGTCAGTTGATTATCATATATAAACGCGAGTCTATTCATTCATGGACTGAAAGTTAAAACGATGCTGGTAAGTGTGAATTTCTAGTTCTGATGACTTAATTTATGCTTTCTGCGGGAGTGGCGTGCAAACTGGTTGATTTTCTGTGCTGATTTAGTCCAATGCAGAATGCCGTTTCTTCGCTCGATAAAGTATTCCTTGAATCATAAGTTGGCATAGGGATCAAGTACCTGTTGCTTATAGGTGTAGGAAGTTTTGTTTGCCAATTGTGTTAAGGCAGTAATCTAACACAGGATAATGCTGAATGATGTCTTTTTTATGGTAGGCGATTCACTGAATGAAATAGTATCCTTAAAGCATTCATGACCACGACAAGATGCAGACGGGCGTCACAGCCAATTGGAGGTATACTTCTCTTAAGTAAGATGTAGAAGTTGCCTTAGTTACTTGTGACCGTTGTGAAAATGATTACTTTTCTGTTGAATGGGAATAAAATTTAAGAGAATTTCCGTTTGTTACCGATTCATGGTGCTTGAGTTAAAGTAGCATGGCCATTTTTAGAAAGCTCATTAGTTTAGCAGCATTGGGTAAGGTTTTTCAAATGCCTAATGAACTGTAGAATATCGGCAGGATACTTTATGATGATATTGATACCGCTTTTCGAAATCGCCCAACGACCTACAGTGAGCTCAGACATGCCCACACTAGCTATGAATTCGGTTTACACTCGCATCGCGCGCTCAATGTGCGAAACTGAATGTGGTCGGGCCAAGCTCTTCGATTTTTGCTGTAACTATTTGATAAATTCAACGTGAATCAACTGTGTAGTTTGGGCATATGTTTAGCTGATAGGACTGGTAATTCTGGGCTTCGCGGTGTACGCCTACATAGAACCGGTAGCACAGGAGTTGATAGAGGTCTCCAACCGTCGCACCATCGCCACGGTGGTGCTCTTTGTGCTAATGGGCCTGGGCTCGCTGACTCTCATAGTGGCGCTCTTTGGCTGTTGCGGAGCCTACCACGAGTCACCCTGCCTCCTTGCCACATACTTCATTTTCCTCATCATTATCTTCGCAGTCCAACTGTCCGGTGCCGCTGCTGGCTACTTCTACAAGGAAAAGGTTTGTTCACTCTGCTTTAACCATTACTGTGCGCTTTGCATTCATGTACGACTGGTTGTAAACTGGTCACGGCCATAGTTACCTGTGCCTCAGATTCCAAGCTTAATTAACCCATCTTTGCGCGTTCATAGAAGCCAATAACAAAGATACGGATGACCGAAGGGTTTCGTTATATTCACATACACGTTTTCATTTAAAAGTAACGTTTAGTGTAATGATTGGCATAATGTGATCGACTGAATTCTGGTTGTTTACCTTTCTTATGCGATGACATATTTTGAGGCTGTTCTTCCGACCACTTTGGTAAATCCTATCATCTGCACCAGAATGTCTCTGTATCACTCATACCACGGCGACGACTTGTCGCTTTGGTGGCTCCACTACTTCGGCTTCCCGCTAGGTTAAGGACACGCTTAAAAATCAGGCTTGTGAGAGTTTACGACTTAGTACATTTTTAAACATTCTCTGAGGGTACATGTCATGTGGGATGCAGTCTTTAGCACCGTTTTAACAATTCGCGGCTAGTATTTTTTTGTAAAAATTTAAAGATAAGCCGAGAAGAACATCTGACGCATTAAAACTGTAAGAGGAACAGGAATATACATTAATTTAATTAATTTTCGCTGTCAAATGCCCAGAAATCTTATAGCGTGTTTAAGAAATGCGTAATATATGGGACTGACAGGACACAGATTTTGCAACTCAGGAATGTACTACACCATCTCAAACGCTCTTGAAGACTTCGTAGAGTATGAAAGCTGGCGTTGGTTTTGATGGCACTATCTCAAAATGCTTGGAGGTATTGAAGTCGAGCTGCGGCGGACTATTTCTTTCCTTCTCAAAGACACGTACAACTAAAGTAAGCATAATTGTGCTACAAGTCGCGTTGAATTGTCCATAGTCCTTGTAAAACATTCGTTAGTTTTCTGAGTAGGCACCTTCTTTCAAAAGATTTCCTACTACTTCATTATCCTTTACTGCTATGGGTGATTTCAAAACAAGTGGATTAGTAAATTTGTTAAGACCGTGTTGTGTGAAAATCTGTCATGCTGAAAACAGCACTCATACCTAACTCAGGTTAGACACCAAAAGTCGGAAATGTAACGGTGGCTTCCTTTGTTTCGGTCTTAGAATTCTCATAATACTATGCGGACTGTGACATTCGTGACGCTTACGCTACATTTTGGTTGAAGAACCCAACTATTTCACAACTTTTACCCCCAATTCAATGATCTCAATACGTAATTAAATGCATCAAGGATTTGCATGCTAATGTGGGGAGCGGATTGGCAAATAGTCCTGTCCTACTCGTTGCATTAGCACTAATTTTTTTCCGGGTCCATGTAAAGTGAAAACCGAATTTAAATTTTATGAAGTGCTCTTCCTTTTTTGCCGAACCAATGCCAAAGTTCCCAGTGCGGATGAGCACCACTTGGTAATCTTTTGAAGTAAATAAAACGTGATCAAGTCTTCGGCTGCGTGGGTTTCAGAAACGATTTCATTGACTTCCATATTTTTTGACCTGAAGGAAAAAACTTAGACCTTTTAACCACACATGCCCATTCTGAGGAGGTAATTTGTACTTTAACTATTTAAAAATAGTTGTCTTATAAGTAATTTTATTTGAAATTAAAAAGGAGTTATTGTATGGTAAACAAGTAGCATCGGTTTGGATCCCCGTTCAACCTTGGTTAAATGGCGTATGCTGTCTCATCATTCGACTGGCAGGTTATTAGTGGATCACTGTTTCGAAGCCTAACCAGCTCTTGATTCTCCCTCCTATGCTAATTGGGAAATAAGGCTTTCCAACAGGCGCGGTTGATACATTAATCTAGAACGGTTAATCTTGCCAGGCACCTTGGCAAATTTCTCCCTTTTCCTCTACCCTTTTCATGGATGGCTCAGAGAACTTGTCAAGGTCGCTTCCTTGAACACCAGCGCCTGCATGGCAGTGGCCATGAATGGCATCTTTCAGATTAAGCTAATAAAATTCATGCTTTAGGTGGCCCATTTCATAGCATACTCAAGACCACAACTTAGCGACGATGGAGTGTTGGGTTGTCCTGACATCCTACTCTTCTATAAGGAAGGGTACCGAGGCATTTGTGGGATTGCAAAAATGTTGAGGAAATGGGAGGAGAAGTGACTCACACCCACCGTGCTTTTGAGTGGGGCGACGACTAATGCGAATCGGTTTGAGCGACCTGAACGCATCGTCACGCTCACTCTGTTCACTGGTGCTCAAGTGGTGCCTGCTGTTATTGATTTCAGATATTTGAAAACACTGAGCGGCGGATGCGCGAGGGCGTGTTCGAGCACATGAAGCCCATACCTACACTGAATCGGCAACCCGTACTGATGAATGCGGTGCAGAAAGTGGCAAGTTTGTCTTTTCTCCTGTTCCCAAATAGCATCCAAGTTGTATATCCACCGGTAAAAATTTCGCACAAATCTTATTTTCCGGCTCATTGAGACGCCTAGGCGGTCCGCATTAATGTTCGATAAAATGGCGGATTTGAGTGCATTTGTGGCAAGCATTTTAGGACATCGCGATTCTTTTAGAACTTTTTTACTATTTGAATAATGCAGGGTTCCACTTAGTTTTTACCAAGACAAAAACGTGTCCGCTTTGACCGTGGCTTAAACAATAGTCCAAGTGGTTCGTATTTGTGTTCATAAAGTAAACGATTGATGTCCCGATTTATTCCCTTCTCGTCATGCAAGAGCGCCTTAAAGACGAAGCAGTTCATAATTTCGCACCACATCATGCAATCTGGTAAGATCTGCCTAATTTGTGGCTGTTTTGCGTTCTTGTGCAAGCCATGATTGGTGGTCCACACTCAAAATGTTCATTTCAAGTCTGTGCTGTCCTCGAACTGTAAAGATCGATGAGCCACTTTTTGTAATTTTAATCGCTAGACCGTGGTCTGAGTCATCCACTCATGGCTTTATGGGTTATTGATTTGGAATCGACTGTTTTCCCCGGAGCACTTCAAACCTCCGTTGGTTGGTTATTTGTATTACCAAACCCTGTTTAATTAATGGGCCAGCATTCTCGTCCAATTTTCGGAGTACTTTTATCAATGGTGTTAGGCCTTTCGCTCTAATATTTTTGTTCAAGATTTGCACAATCCACTATTCGTTTATGCACATTCCTTTCATAACCTCGATGGATATGCTATGCCTATTATTTATTTAGGTCAGAGGCAGCCATTAAAATAGAGTGAATATAGCTCTCCTCTACTCCATATTTAGGTTTGAAGTTTAATTTTAGGTTTAGAATAACGTAGTTCTCAGTGGTGTCCACCACTATCTGTCCTCAATTTGATCACTAGTTGGATATTAGTTTCATTTAGAACGCGGTAAATTGAAAAACCTGGAACATTGTCATTAATTTTCTTCATTCTCAGAGCGCATTTCAGCAATCTCAATCATGATTTATCTTCCTTTTACTGCCAGTAAAGTATGTGAGAAAATGGCATTACGACCTTAACTCCTTCGTTAACTTGGGGAACATTATCAGTTTAACGCCTTGTTAATTACGTGCTTCCGAAAAAATTAATCATTTACTTGTCATACCATCCACGGATATGACAATAGCATTATTCTTTTACTGCAATTCTGTTACTTATAAAGAAAAACACCCCTCTTTAAGCTGGCATGCTCAATGACATCGTTACGATGCGAGAAGCATTCTCATGAGAGTGCACCGTTTTACTAAGTTTGACATTATTTGTGCCATCGAACTTGCTGTGGATTTTGATAAGCGTCTCCATATTTTATCAGCTTGTGAAGCTTTAAGGTCATGAATCCTTAAGCCTTATATTTTGCCTTATTTTTTTCCGGGTGCAAGATATTTAGTTGCTGCGTATCTTTTAGAATTCTCCCATTTCTGGTGAAAATTCGGCTGCGATTTTTAACATTGCAATTGCTATTAATTATTCATGAACCAAACGTTCTTGCCTCAATTGACGAATTAGCTGTACGAAAACTTTCTCTCACTGATTGGCATGTGTTTTCATGGTCCACACTAATGCCAGAATTCCAAAATCAGACTGACGTACACCAAATTAGTATTAAAGTGATTTAATAGATGCCGAAACCCGCATGCCTGCCTTCCTTTATTCTGAGTTATTTATTTTGGTAATAGCATTGCAATGCGTAATGAAGTCGTACGTTTAATGGTCGTACGTTTTTAGCATCATTTACTAAGGTGCTTGATATATTTGCATATTATCTGGCCAATTTCACGTAATGCCTACATGATACATGGCGCGATCCTTTCGAATCTGGCCTTGTTGGGAGTTGTTTTATGTTGCTATATTCAATAATTCTTTTGATATACAGTATTCCAGCGTCAGGGCGATGATTACCAAAACCGTGAATTGAATGTCACTTGTTATTTGCGCATAGCGTGTCGTTGAAATGCCCAACGAGTCACAATAGTAACAACGCATCATGAGTACGATTCAACCCAATTTTGAAGGGTAAATAATTTACCTGCTTTTTTCAGGTGTTTCATTGGATGTATACGTTTAAGGGGTCGTTAATAAAGGTTATTTCAAGGTACTATTTTGCCCTTAAATCGGACCCTTTGAGGGCTTGTCACTTTTCTTCTAAACAAGCATATTTTGGGTTGAGCGTCCTTTGGATTAACACATGGGTCAAAAATTGCTGCTGCAGAAGTCATACTTCGAATGTCGCAACTTGAAGCGTTTCTGCAAATGTCGCGGATGATTTGACTGAAGTACATTAAAGCGTCAAGGCAGCCCAATACTGAATAACTCTCGCGAATTGGTCCGCAGTTCACCCAATTTTTTACTTTCTTCATCTATCGATTTAAATTAAACACTACCCATTCCCCCACTTTTTACCTTAACTTTATGTTGGAAGTAAAAGTAGCTCTAATGGAGGTTGGTGGAGATCCTCATCTAAAGGATTTAACGATGCACTTCATCTTCCTTCAGTTTGAATGCTGCGGTGTGCAAGGTCCTAGCGACTATGATGGAAAAATACCCATGTCCTGCTGCATCGCCTCACGGAGCTCCTGTAACGCCATGGAGTTCAGAGAAGATGAAATTTACACAAGTGTGAGTCAATACACGAAAATTCCCCCTGTAGTTTATCAACAGACAGCTACCGAACCGGCTACTTTGAGCCGGGGACCACCTGAACTTTCGCTGTTTTGTTTTTTTTTCCTATCGGTTTTGGGATGCTTTCTGGTTGTAAATTCAGGATGCCTAAATAAGTGAGCATAATCAAAGTATCCGCCGTTTCGGAGGCTTAAGTGAGGATAACTTAAAACCTCGCATAACTTTTTTCGGACAGCGAAAACCGATTTCTCCGTCTGGTGCTAGGCTTAGTCTTTTGCTTCCTTTCAGGGATGTCTGGACAAGTATAAGGAGGCTGGTGTCTCCTTCTTGCAAATCCTCTTCCTTGTTGTGTTTGCTATCTCCTTCTTCGAGGTAAGGCGGCTGGCTCCGAAAAAACCTGGCCGTGTTTATGTCTGAATAACTTCTTTTAAATGAATCTACACGAGTCTGTCATTACATACTCAAGGGAAACGCAATACTTTTTGTTTCGTGCGAATTTTTTGTCCAAATGCAAAAACTTTCTCTGCGGTTAATTTGAGGTCCTCCATGCATTCCAGTCCCTTTTGTTACGTCGCTCCCTGTTTCCTCAAAGTTTCATTAGATTAGTTTAACTCTTGGGACTTCCATCAAACTCGTTGATACTCGCGCGCCGAGTCAGTTCTTCCTTTGGAAGTCACCCTATTTCTCCCATTTCTGAATATTCGCGCGTGCAGTCATGAAATACATGCATTGAGATGTGGGCTCACTTTAGATCAATATAAGGATACCTCCTTGTATGATGATAGGTTATTACTGAAAGTCTACTTAAATAGACTTGAATAAAAATACCCTCGAAGATTGAGGGACGCATCTGCTATACTAAATGCCTTTGGCCACCGATTACCGGCCATCTTATCCCTTTTGTAACTTCATAAAAGCATGACAAATTTTTCACTACCTTGGTTATTGAAACTGTGTTTACTTCTGTTGGTTGAATTGAGGTGAACTAATGCGCTTACGTCAGTACAAGTTGTAGGTCTAGCATCACCTCCGTTTCATTGGAAGCATTCAGTGAAGCGCCGCTGCAGGTTCTGGGTGGTCTAGGATCTAGATCCATCTTTTCGTCCTGCGCAATCTTAAGGCTGTGAGAAAGCCTCGTTTCTCAACAACAATGGAGCCAAAATCAAATCTCAAAGGAATAAATAATCATCATAATGCAAGTTTAAAAAATACCTGGGTCAGAGCCACAACTGCAGAGTGATTAATGAATCATGGGCGGTGATTGCAGATATGGGGAGTTTTCCTCATAATCCTGCATGTTATTCCGACACAGTGGGATCGGCCTGCCCTTTGAAATAAGATTTCAACGCCTTAGACCTATGAGTGCCCCGGGTTTAATCACGTGAATGAGGGCTGCACATCACCAAACTACGGCCGCCGGCGCGCGTACATCTCCATCATAGTTCGCGCCCGTCTTCCGACACTTTCATTGATCGTCCACGCAATGACGTGTGAGCTTGGGCCAATCAGATCTCTAAAATTACTGTATGTAGCGCAAAAACAAGACGCGCGCATCCCGTGCACGCGTGCCCCAGATTTACTATATTGGATCGAAGTTTAGGTGTCCATTTGCTTTGAAAAATTCTCCCCTTGATTTTTATTCATTAACTTTTACCCTTCCCCTTTTTCAGATATTTGGCCTCCTTTTCTCTATCATCATGTGCTGCATTGTACGAAAGTATACTGCGGATTACTACGAGGTGGACTATGCGCCCGCGTCATAAACTCAACGAAATTAAACCACCTCCCCGTGAATTCTTTCATACTTCTGAAACTACTGACCTCACTCGCCTGAAGTCTGTCGCCCTGAGCCACGTCAGAATTACGCGTCCACATTTTAAGAACATCAGCCTGCTCGTCTTCTCCCATTTTAGAAAGCACCATTATTATTTTTATCCGTTTCTGTAAAATTACACACTCACTATACCGTATTGATGAGCAAATTCAAGCTTGTCCATGTTTCTGCTCGCGCCAGTTCTGCATTAGAAATTGCATTCGAACAGGTCTTGAATACAAGACGTTACTTTAATCCGATTTGATCCCTTTCCGATTTTCTGTATTCTCTGCTGCTTTTTTCCAGTGCGATCCAATTGTATTTGAGCTCTCGATGAATGAATCCTTTCCCGCGATGGGTGCCACTTGTGACTCAGTAAATGAGTTCGACTGTTTATGTCTTTCCTTCGACCCGGGTGATTCCATTGTCGCATTTTGTCAAAAAATCTACCAGATTCTTCCTTGGCTCGTTTGACGCTCTCTCACACGTTGTGTGTTGGGATGAGTTGCTCAATCTTTTTAATGAGCAGTACACTAAGTTTTGCTATAAGCGTAGTGTGTCTTGAACGCGTAGTTTCGCTGTCGTCGTTTCTCTCTCTGGATGGGCTGCTGCGCATAAGGATTCCCTTGTGCTCAATGTGAGCTCCTGGTCTTTCCAGTTTTCTTGTGCCAAAGATCCACGGAATCGAGTGAAAACTGGTAGAGAGTGAGCAAAATAGAATGCGCGTCAGTTCCTGGATGTACACGTGAGCCCTTTATTCGCCAAAGACCGACCACGTGACGTACCGCCTCTGACCGGTACACCGAGGAAGAGTTGCCACTTTGGGACTCCGACTTTGCTCTCTTAAAATCGCGTTACCTGGTGGAAAACGACTCTAGATTGTTCTCTGCTAGGTTTTAGGCTTCCTCTATTGTTTGAGTCGGGACCAACTTGTGAAGATTGGTAATCTGAGAGGAAACGTGGCATTGATTTTAATGATATCATCCAGCTAGTTTAGGCTGATGAGACCAAGCAACGGTATGGAGGGATTCACTGCTTCAGTGAGGATGGGTGCAAATCAGCAGTGCAGAATTCAACCTAGGTTAATTAGGTGAAACAAAATATTGGTAATATTGGTGAATTTTTTTAGCATTCGCGAATATGGAAGAGGCATCATCGCAAACTAAAAGAAAGAATTGAATGAAAACCATGGGATAAAATTTACGTTATTGGCAATACTGTTTGTTAGCTCAACGGAATCTCATGGTGCTGGCTGTTACGTTCCCGCTATCCTCCCTTACAATGTTAAGTTAAGCAGATTTATTAAACCTTAGTAGTACTTACTTTCCTTTAAAACGGGATTGGCTCGTTTAGCTCGAATGAATGCGGTGAGGCCTTGCTTTAATCTTTAAACGGAGCACGGCTTCCTTTCAGCAGTTTATTCAATAAAGTTTTGGCTAAACCGGTGAAAATGTATAAGTGCTGAGAGGAATCTAAAAAGTGCATTTTTGCATTTAAATCTTACAAATTAATGGGGTTTCTTTGTTTTCTACCGATTAAAGAGGTCTTCAACCTGCACGTCAGGTTGTTGGTGGCATATAAGGTGGCATATTTAGCATATTGCAGCAAAGTGCAAAAAGATTCAGTTGAGTCCGTTTCCGTTTTGCTTCCAAAAGCGAATCTCATAGGCACGATGATTTTTACGTATCATGGTCCTTGGGCTGTCTGCAGTCGTATTCTTTGTTTGGATAATCTGTGTGCAATACTGTACCTATGCGGCATACCGGAGGGTGACAAGTACTCCTTAAACAAACTCATAGTGGGCGTAAACAACCCTTCATTTTGGCCGTTGATCGATGAACATGGAAGTGGCGTTGAGTAAACATTACCTGGTTGATAGCTCCATCAACAGCGTCAAGGAGTAATCCAGGCAGGAAATACTCATGGAATCACTGGTAGTCATGGAGTGCTTTTGCGTCTTAAGCACTTTAATTTAGTGATCCCATTTCGCAAAAAACAACTTTAATTTAGTGTAATTTCTAAGAAATAAACCTCCGAAAGGCGAAGTTTTTTCAACTGAAATGAGCTAGCATTGTATCTGAGGCGTTCGATAGAGGCTTTGCTGATCCACAGAGCATTCGGATTGCTCCGATTTGGTAGTCAAGTGATTCATTCATTATCTTCATTGCGGTTCCCAGAACCTTGCCACTTCCGCTTAAAAAACCATGCTTAAAGCAAGTTAGTTCAAATCGTATATTTTGCTTAATTAAATGAGCGATCTTTGAATGGATTATTGGCATCTAACCCCTTCCTTTTGGTGGGCGCAGCTATCAAGACAAAGTAAAAACAAAGTATTTTACTTCAAGGTGTCAGCGTAAAGAGGACCGAATATTGAAGAAGTGTTGACTCCAAGGCTATCCAACGTACTCTCAAGTAATTATGGGAAAGCAATGAGACCTATTTCTACCTGTTTCTTCTTTTAAGCAAATATGCCGAGCTAGACTTCAATGATGTTGACAATCACAAGGCACTTTGGAAACGATTAATTCAAAACTGAAAGCAGGATGTGATGCAGCAACAAGCTCCATTACCCACTGATGGAGCAAGTCCCTCAATTTTTTCAATTAAAATGGCCTCATGACACAAGAATATCCTTAAAACACAGGCACCTCTAATTATATCTACTAACTTTCTATCAAAGTTAGATCATGTGCAGTACTATGATATCTTATTTACCAGGAATACGAGTTTCGTGTACTATTAATTTTTGGAAGAATGTACTCCGACTTTGCAACGTAACACCGAGCTATGCATCTAGCCTCCTAGTTTTTTCCACACAATATTAATATTAGTACTTCTGCATTTTGTTGGTTGGTTGTTCAACTCTCAGTTTTGTAATCGGACCCCCTAGGTGCTCCGTCATCATACATTCACTGGGTGGGTTGGCCTCCTGGCTGTGCCAGTAGCTAAAGCCCTGCTGTACGTCGACAAAAGGCAATTTACCCCATGGTCAGTACATTCTCCGTCAATTGGCACGGTACTCATTTCGAACGAAGTTCAGATCCAGTAGACTCGTCAAGCGCGATCGTTCACGGTAAGGTAAAGTATCTTCTTGGATGCTGGAATTGCGAATACTGGCATGGTCAGCTCGTAAGAATTTTCTTACAGAGATGATGCACAGAAGAGTAGAGGGGCTACATGAAAAAGTGACCATTTGTACCCTCGGTTTGTTAACAGGCTACTTAGGGGACTCTCCAATGTTTCACCACTGGTTGAGTTGCCTACAGAGCTATCCTAAAAAGCACAAAAGCTATTGTTCATCAGTAATGCACAGTATGATTGAATTCCACACTCTATTTCGTCTTTACAAAGTCATAGATGGCTACACCACCATAAAATTTCGCTCATTACGTCTCTAAATGGACTCATGGTACTGGAGAATAATTGCGTCACCACAGCAATCCAGAACCTTTTTAAAGGCAAAAAAAGACATATTGCTTAAGCAGAACACATAAGTTCGGCAAAGAGAACATAATTAGGGCCGCTGGAATGGCTCAGAGGCCAGCCCATCCGGCAAATGCCATATGGCCACCCAAGTCACCGTAACCGCTACCAGGGTGTAAGTAAACAAAACAGCAGCTAGTAAAAAAAAGCTATTTTGTTTTAAAAAGCACGAAAACTAGTAAATAAAAATCGAAGTAACTTGTGTTTAATCTTTATAATGACATCAAAATTATTGACTGCAAAATAAATAACATACATATATTAAAGATAATTACTTTAATAAATGATTTTAAACGTTAAAATAGGCAACGATAATTCATTTAACTTTTTACATAAGGCTTATAAAATGCTTAGGGGTCATTGAATGGGACACCCACGGAGCCGCGTACTTTAGTATTGTGGGGTGTTGAGGATGGGGGTGGAGCTTTGGCTTCTCCTTCTCGTATCCTTTGCGACGGTTGCTGTAATGGTAGCATTCTTCGTAGGGGCAATTTTCGACTAGATTTTGTAGGTCCTTATTTTCCTTTACCTATCAACGAACCCATATCCTGATATTGAGAGAGAACTGACCGAGAGAATATTTTATGACCCGAGGAAATCAGAATATGAGAAATTTCCGTTCGGGCTGACTCACCGCCCTGAAGTTGAACTCTCAATTGTTGTTCCCGCTTATAATGAGGCTCAAAGGCGTAATGTTGCTTCTTTTTACATGTGAATATATTTTGGTACAGTTCCCACAATGATGGAGGAGGCCCTTGCTTACTTGACATCGCGTACGGTGTCGCAACCCAAGTTTTCATTTGAAATTATCGTTGTTGATGATGGGAGTGTTGATAATACCTACCAGGTTTGCTAGTAATCTATGTTAATTTCCGATTTTAGGTTGCAATATCGTACTCGGAAAAGTATTCCTCCAACGTCGTTCGTGTTTTGAAGCTTGCGCGGAACCGAGGAAAGGGTGCTGCAGTTCGAATCGTAAATCCGTCAAAAGCTTACATTATTCGCCTTTTTTAATACTATTCTTAGATGTGATCTATTATAGGGTATGCTTTCCGCTCGGGGCAAGTTTCTGCTGTTTGCCGACGCAGATGGTGCTACGCGCTTTCAGGACATCGAAAGACTAGAGAAACAAATGGCATTTATGATTGCATCGAAATGGGTACATAACTAGCTCTGGTCGTCCACGTAATCATCCAGCTATTTTCAGTTTTTAATTGTCAGCATTGGGGTTTTGTTTCAGGATGGGAGAATGGCAGTAATCTGTGGTTCTCGAGCGCACCTACAAGCGGAGACAATTGCTAAGAGAAATCCTCTGCGAAATCTTCTCATGTACGGCTTTCATTTTGCCGTGTGGCTGCTGTGTGTACGTGGTGTGAGAGACACCCAATGCGGTTTCAAACTATTTAGCCGTAGGGCAGCGCGTCTTCTTTTTATGAACCAACACGTCGAACGTTGGGCCTTTGATGTGGACCTTCTCTACCTCGCCCGACATCTCTCTGTCGAAATATGTGAGGTTCCAGTCACGTGGCACGAAGTTGATGGTACGGTCGAAGTAGCATTATTTATCCGCTCGTCCAGGATTGGGCGAAGGGCATGGTAGTCGCATAGTATCCCTAAAGCAATCTTTGCGTCATTCACTCGATACAATCTGCAGTCTCGATCTCACGTTAACTTAATCCTAATTTTAGGCTCCAAAATTATCCCGATTTTCTCTTGGGTACAAATGGCTAAGGATCTGCTCCTGATACGTTTGCGCTACGGTCTTGGTGCATGGAAAATCGAACATTCGCACCATCTCGAGTGAGTAAACACGAACCCGATCCTTTGTAATGAGTTACTCCAAGAAATTTTCAGTATTTTGACGCCCCGCACGTGCTACACTTTTATGTTGTCGTCTGTCAGTCTTTGTTCCCAAGATATCGTGTTCAAATGCTAAGATTTATCGGGTTCTTGAGGAATTACCATATTCCTATAGTTCCGCATCGCCCGAGAAAACCAAAGAATACCCAGTCGACCTGCGATGCATTGTGTATTTCAATGCAGGCCTACATTTAATTACGAGTATTTGAGGTAGGTTCACCTAGTTTGTAATAAACCACCAATTCCCAAAACAGGAGTCAGGCAAAGTAGACGCAGGTTTCGCTTTGCATGCATTGTGGAACTAACTATTCAGTTCTTACAGACTCGGTAATGCGGATTTATGCAGGAAAAAGCGGGTCGAAGAGATTGTTGGTATCGAGATGTAGGTAGTTTCAGGTCATGCGGGGCCGGTTGTCTTACGTGGAGGAAGGTGGGAATGTATTTATTCGTCTCTCGGAACGAAAATCTCATTGTCCTCGAGGAACTTAGCACCAGCTTTGCTTATGTACGCACCAATAAGAAGCCATGGTGTAACGACGCAGACGACTTTCAAGAGGCCAAAGCTTGTCTGGTACGGAGCATCCGATATAGCCCCAGTTGACCTGTAGACTCCATCTCCACAGAGGTAGTAGTGGTTATGGTTTATTCCAGACCTGGAAAGGCGATGGAGGATGGAAAAACCCCTCCAGCCCATTTAACGAATAGCAAGGGAGGTTCCCAGAAAATTAGTGAGTTTGGTGTGTTAAAACAGTCTAAATATTCCAAAGTAAACTGCGATATTTGGCTACAGAGCAAGACCAAAAACGAAAAAATAGTGCGTATCTAAGAACTTGCAAAATTTATAACCTCGTGCGAACAAATTTATTAATAGATTTTGTTCGAATGCACTTTTGGGGAACCCTCAGTGACTTGCAAAATTTTCGCGCCTCGAAAGATTTCTTCTTAAAATCATTTAATAACGTTACAAAATGCGTGCAATCAAACAAAAAACTGGGAAATAACCAAACACTGGCACACCGTGTTATTTCATTTACCCTGCCAGGAAATTTGGCAGTCATTTCCTTAAATTTTACTAGCGAGAGCAATGAATAAGGTGATTGAACAACTTTTGAGGACGTTAATGTAGTACTTAATTCTTTGAATGCGCTTTGTAGGCCAGAGGCGGGAAGTCAATAGGAACCACGTGACGGAGCAGCGGGGAGATTCGCTGGAGCGTGACACGTTCCTGGCCTGAGCCCCATATCTCGCCTAGCTGTATTTATCACCTCATATATATATTGAAGATGTCTAAACGTACGCAGACTTCTGCTAACAAGGGTAACCATGAGGGAGAGGAGGAACCCTCTACAGTCAAAAATGAAAAGATAATGGTAGTATTGAAGAGGACGTTAATTTGGTCAAACCATACTATTAGGCGGGTCGAACTAGATACGTATTTAACACTTGTGTTATTTGCTTTATAGAGATTGAACTGGGCAGCGTTTAGGTTTTGAGGTGCTTGCTAAACCATTGCACAAATGAATGCAAGTAGATGTTATGAAAACAAATGCGATGCAGCTGCTTGTGCGTGACGTTAAAGATTCTTAATTAAGCCGTTGTTATTGTAGTGTCCCGAGGGTTCCTTGAAGGCGAAAGAAACGAAAATGCCAGAGCAAAATATATACATTCAACGGACGGAGGAAAATAAGCTGCTGGTGAAGTACTTTGTTTGTTTGTTGGAACTACCGGTTTCGGTCAAGGTCACAGAGGCCCTAGCTGCGCAGGCTGGCCTCCGTACCATGCCAGCAGCCTATTTCCCTCTGTCCGCTGAATATATATATTCTACCCTAGCATTCTGCCTTCTTTTGCCTTCGAGGGAGCCTCGGAACGCTACACTACAGCTGGCATGGCCCGGAGGCCAGCCTACGCAGCCGCGACAATATGGCCACCTCTGTGACTCTGACCGAAACCGGTCGTCCAAACAAACAAAGCACTACAATTATAATCACTGATTTTTATACTTAAGCTAAATCTTTACAAACGGTTGGAAATTACAGAGTCATGTTTAATTTAAAAGTTGAAGTAAGTGGTGTCGACACCAAGCAAACCCCACTTATTCTTGTGTTTAATTTGCTTTGTTAAAATTACTATTTTATAGAAGAATAAGTAGACTGCGTTTTATA
Organism: Taenia hydatigena; assembly: GCA_036345935.2. Lineage (NCBI taxonomy): Eukaryota > Metazoa > Platyhelminthes > Cestoda > Cyclophyllidea > Taeniidae > Taenia > Taenia hydatigena. The sequence continues at coordinate 11,929,953 of JADWOT020000006.1, read as the reverse complement.
TGCTGAGCAAGAATATCGATAATGTTTTCAACGAATCATTGTTCGCTCAAAATTTAGGTTACTTAATAGCAGTGCCTGAACTATAAAGTGTCATTGGGATGTCTTGAGTTTTACGAAAAATTGTGTTTTACTTGTTACTTTGACTGAAGAATTCCTAAATTATGGCAAGAAAAACTACCTTGAAATTCTTATCATGACGCCCCGCTACTTTCGAAGTGGCTCGCTCCAATTTGGTGTATTGTTATTGATGGCCTGTTCTTGAGGCTTACCCAGGCTGAATTTTTTCGATGGTTGGTGTTTGTTCATGATAATTTACACTGAGGCGGATAGTGGTTTGAATAGCGTATCCGATTTGCTTCGCCCCATACGGTTGACCAGGTTTTGACACCCTACCTAATTGCAGCTGTAGTATTGCGCCGTGGACTTTTTTCTGGGTGTTTCGTATTTTTTAAAATTTATGTGGGATAAGAAATTTTGATGCGCTTTTAAATGTTGTTTTTTATCTATTGCGAGGTTATCTATCCTTAAATTTTATTATTTTAAACTGATTCACTGTTGATGTTTACGAAAGCATCAAGAGCCGTTTAAACAAGAATGCGCGCTTTTTTGCGGTTTTTTAGGAACCTAAAAATGAGAGCGTTGGGGGGAATGTTTCAGTTTCTCAAAATGTTATTCGCCCGCGTGATTTGCGGTCATCGAAGAAGAAAGGCCTAACGTCATTCTCCCGAACATCTGCAACCCGTCCTTCCCTTGGTGCCACCAGTTATGCTTGGATGGAAGCTGCGGAACGAATAGAGGCTGAGTCTACTGCAATGGTGCAATCACCGACAACGTGGCCGCGACGGAAAAAAACTACCTTGATTGCAATCAATGATTTGATGTGGAATTATGACAAAAATTTGGCCACAAAAGCTAGAATGGTTTCATACGAAGGTTCTTTAGACCTTGAGCAAACAAGTTATCTTTTTCAAGCTATTTTTGATAAGATTATAAAGTAAAGACCAAGTTTTCTCTGACGTGATTTATTGAGAAAAATATTCTAAAAACCTTTTTTTGTTAGAAGGTACTGGGGACTGCGTATAATGAAAGTGGATCCATTTTTTCAAAATCAAGTCCTCTTGCGTTCTAATGAAGTAATTGTGGGAGTTAATGGGGAAGACTTACTTGACGAATCCAGGGATAAGTGAGTCACTACATAAGTTGTTATTGGTAAACTTAAATTCAACCCACTCAATTTCATTTTATTTCAGGATTCTGTCAATGCTCATCAATGAATTTGCAAAGCCTCAGGTCACTATGATTGCTTTGTTGAAGCAGGAGGACTTCTCACTTCCTCTACCTGATCCTAATTCCCCTTCCTGTAAGTAAAGAATTTGGCGTTGTTCGCCGATTTTATGAGTTTGGCTAATGCACTCCTTTTTTGAAGCTATTGGAGAATCGCTCACCTCAAACAGACACTTAAACTGCCCAAATATGTCGCCAGTCTCGTATATTAAGGTAATTTGCAGCATTATAAACCAGAAATGCCATATTTTTTGTCGTTTTCTATGAACTACAAATGTAGGGATTCCTTATGAGCAGCGATTAGTACGATATTTGCAACAATCTATTTGGTATTCACTAATTAAAATGCGGCAACGTGAAAATTTCTCGCTATTGCATTAAAACTCCTGCTGTCTTGTTAATTAATAGTTGTTCATTTGAAAGTAGCCGAATTTGGCTTACCACCTTACGTTTTGAATTGTATCACTTGACTAGTAATCATTGCTATGTTCCTAAAATTTGTTTTTATAGTTTTTTAATCCTTCTAAAGGATTATTTAAGTGACTCTAAAATATTCATTCAGCATGATATTGCTTTGTGAAGACATTCTGTACAATTTCCGCCTCCGAAATGTTACTTAGAAAAAGGAAGACTATCTATGGCTTACATGTGAATATTGGTGTTTTTCTTAGAACCTGAATGCATTCAACACTCGTTCAATCGGACAGAGGATTACGGTTGACCTTCACAAACTTGCAGAAGGAGGATTTGGAATATCCTTTGCTACTAGAGACACTTTGATAAACACGGAAGAAATGCAACCTGTTTTTGTAGAGAGGATAATGCCGATGGGTGCTGCGATTCACGACGGACGTCTTCAGGTCTTTAATAATAAGTCATACTTTTATGCCAGTATGAATAGCATAGCCGAGAATATCTGCGGGATAACATGAATTATGTGCCAATTTTAATCATTAAATTAAGAAATATAAGCCGGTATTCTTTAGTAGGCGGGTTTGGGAGCAGGTACAGATTGTGAAGCCTGAAGAGCCTCCTTAGTTAGGTGTACATTATAATACTTTCAATGGTAGCATCATGTGCATATAATTGCGGCTGTTTTGCAGGGAATAGACGTTGGTATTGAATACCAGGTATGAATTTTTGGAGACTTGGATGAAATACTTCTCCAAATGCTCCATTGGGCAGTTTCTCTTTTTTTTTCACCCTACTATGAGAAACGCTCTTTTATTCTGCGACAGTTCGGCGACAGGCTCCTTTCAATCAATGGGGTACAAGTTATCAATTTTAAGGACGCTATGGCAACACTTAGGTCAGTCCCCATTGGAGAAAAGGCTACTCTGGTCTTCTCCCGTCAGGATTCTGTAGTCGTTACGACTCCATCGACCTCTTCACCTATTCTCATTGACCCTTCCACAGACCGATCCTCCACATGCGCTTTCAACATCACACCTGATCTTGTTTTCAAATCCGTAAGAGGCATGAATTTGGTGTTGAATTTCAGTTTTGAGCTTGCTTCTCTTTCCGAAATCCGCTTAAAGTTTAACCAAATGAGTGTCAATTGGTGCAGTTCTTACTAAATAGGTGCAAACAAATTGATGCCGCCCTGCGCATTCGCTTTTAGCCCCTGTGCCAAACAATAATTTTCGAGATCCCGGTTCCCCATCGCGATTCCGGAACATCGAGTTTGGGAATTCGGTTCGAAGAGTGGTCAGAGCCTCGAATAGTTCACGCTCACTCTGAATTCAAAGGATCCGAAGTTGTTGTTGATCACATGGTCGGAGATACAAACGACCTGGAAGAGAATCTCTCCGGTTTATTTGTCAAACAAATATCAACTGGTAGTCCTGCTAGCAAAGATTTGACTTCAGGGAGCATTAGACCAGGTGATCGGTTGATTGCCGTCGATGGTCATAGTGTCATTGGTCTTTCACTTACAGTAAGCTCCTTACGTTGTATGCCTGTCTCTGGCGGTAAACACTAAATAAACTTTTGTTTTTAGGAAATTTCTGCCAAACTCAAAATGGCTATTGAAAAAGCCCAGCGTAAAATGGTTGGGAAGAGTGAACAAGTCTTTCTTAAGCTAACTGTGAATCGCTTCTTCCATCGCAACGATGAGCAAAGTTCTTGTCCAAAGACTAAGTCCATTTTGAGGCCAGGATCGGACGCGATGTTTGACAAACTAACAGTGCAAAATAAGTATGCAAATCAACTCGATTTCTATTCGCACAAATATGCTCAAACTTACACGTTTTATGCGCTTCATTGGATGGGGAGCATTTTCATATTTGCTTTACTTACTGCAGGCATCCAGATGTGTGTTAATTTTACAAGTGTAAGTGCGCGTTAGCAAAAGTGATTAAACTAACGAATGTTTTTCAACAAGGTAGATCTCTTGAATGTGGTTAAAAATATAGTCACATTACACGGATTTACGACGCCTTATCGCAGGAGTTAAATGCATGCAGTTTGTGAGGAGTGGAGATCCTCCCGGAATTCGCCTATGCTATCCTGAGAAATCGTGAGGTCAATGAGCACTAAATTTGACTTTATTTTTTTCGCCATTTCGGTAGCTCTGATCGGGAAACCTTGATAAAAAAAGCAAATGTGTTAACTGCAAGAGATAAAAAAGATTCACCCGAAATTCCACTGCGGTGGCTGGCACGGACCCCTTCAGTGGACTCGCGTGGGCGTTCGAGGCGGGAGCGTGGAAGTCGTTCACCATCAGACTCTCCAGTGCGCTGTCAGTCGGCCTTTACTCGCGATGGCGTAGGGCGCCGCAGTGTCTCCGAGAAACGTCATGCTCACATAAGTGCCGCCAAAGTTCTGTCCTTCTGCAGCAAAGGTGACGAGCAAGGTATATATCCGTGATTGGTCATTCTTTTCGAAAACACTGCTACTATGGCATGTAAATGCTAAAGCACGTCTTTGTTTTCAAACGGTAGAATCTTCTTTGAACTAACCAAAATCATCATCGAAAGTAGATAATTGCTTCAACGTGACTTAACTGAAAAATATTTTGTGTGCTCGTATGTATTGTGCTTACCTTTTCTGTGCAGCATCGCGTCTTTACTCGACAATGCCAGCTTCTAGAAAAATTCGACAAATTCGTCGCTCCAAGCAGAGTCGTCCTTCGGGTCCACTTAAACCAGTCCATGCTGAGGGAGCAGAAAAACCACAAGAGGCAACAGAAACTGCTGCATCCCCAAATTTTTTACTTCCTTCCACACAGAAGCGTCAAATGGATGACAGTGATGTCCTTCGAACGGATGCGAGTAGGTGACGAGGTGGATGTTTAATAGAGATTGCTTTTGCGATCCCCTTTTTTCCTTCTAAAGATTTGCAATATAATCAGTGTAGAATTGGGTGTTTAACATTGTCAACATTAGTGTAAATCTGGATTGAAAAAACACGGGCGAACGGATTACTCATCGGTTTTAGGACACTAGAGGGCTGTAGAAGTTTCGGTTGTAGAATTGGCCCTGTTGCATTAGGCATCGTTCAACGACATTCCACCTAATTCTACTTTTGTATGGGTAATAGGTGATTTTGCTAGTGTGCATGGGCGCATTTAATGGTTCGTGCGTCCTCATTTAAAACTCAATGGCCCACTCACAACACCGCTCCCTCCGGTGATCCGAAGTTGCGGTGACGTGTTGAGGTGCGGTTGTGTGCGTGCGCTACGTGCCACGGCTTGTGATACTACGTTTTTAGTCAAACAAACGTGAACTTTGTATCCATCACTGTCAACCAAAAGGCCTCCACACCAACCAAATCAAGCAGTCCTGGGAATGCTATTTACCGTTGAGTAGCGATCTGTGGCATTTACTCAATTTTACCTCCACTAGACTGTCTGTGAAAAGGCATTCAACTGTAAAGTGAAAGATATGTAAAAGAAGTTGATGTTCTGTTAGTGGAAGTAAGAAAAAACACAGTTTAGTAATTTCCAAACGGAAACATAACCAACGATTAAAATTTTTAAGTAAATCTCGAATTCCCTAAACGAGGACATCCCAAATCACATAATCTATGCAGGGTCTTGCTCTGTTCGATCCTTGTTCAGCATTGGCGCAGCTGGTAACTCCAATCTGCTCTCACAGCAAAGGTGGTACTAAGTTTGATTCACCCATCTTACTCTTGCTTGCGTTTGATTTTGTGGAGGTGGAGTGTGTGAAGACGCAATATCCTTTTTTAATATTTTCAACTAAGTCCTCTTTATACTGAGTCAAATCCGTGCTTGTGGAACGACGGTTAACGGTTGCATGATTGTGGAGTCCTCGCTTCTTCATTGGCTGCCTGTGTGCAGAAGAGTGTGGTTCGCTCACAAGGGCGCTTAGAGCTTGCATTACGTGTCTAGTACACCGCATACTCTAGCACGCTTTCTTCAAAAGTGTCCTTCTACGCCTATTTTCTCAAACCAAGTAGCTGTTTGACTTTGCATTACCCTTCTACTACATGCTATCAAATGGAATGATTTTTTTAAAGGACTTTGTGTTGCTCTATCCTACAACTGCTATTTCGTAAGGAAATTATGCATTAGGTCATAGATTTTATAAGAGTTTAAGTCACGAGATGGAATTCATAGATGGCCTATAGTTATTAATACGCACTTGTAGTTTAGGTAAACAACTGAATTCATACAAGTCGAAATGTACGCCCCTCTTGAAATACGTTATGAATACAGTCGGTGTCAGGAGGTTGTGAGAGTTATGAAGTACACTCTGACCTCCCAAATTTACTAATATGCTTAGTTTGTTCACATTTCATACATAAACAGGTTACGGCAAAGCATGATTTTAAGACTCGATTGCCCACTTAGATATGAAGTTGCCAGTTGCCTCTAGGCCAGATATATCTGAACCTCCTTTCTTTTTGCTTATCTTCCGCTATTTTATGAATTTAGCTTAGCCTTATTTTCTATGGCCCTGGGTAAGTATTTTTTTGCCATTCATGTAGATTTGTATCTGACATACCCTGTTGCATAATGTGCGGTGAAGTGATGCACGCTTGTTGGCTCTACTGTGACCTCTTTCCTCCACCTTCCCCCCCCCCCCCCCCCCCCCCCGCTGCAAACGCGTGGCTTCAACCCTGAACTCAAGTCGGCTGACCAGACCTTTGCGTGCAACACGCAATTGGTCTCGTGTGTGTGTGTGTGTGCGTGTGCGTGCACTCGCTAGGGGCGTCGACCCTAAACACGTTGCAATCATTTGCAATTCCACAATCCACTTTAATAGTGGCTGCTGCGGTATTGTATAAAATGTTCAGACATTGGCATAACAATATGTGATACCAGTAAACAAAATCGTTAGCTGTGGCATTGAATTAGTCATTTGATTATGAAAAGTATTGCTACTTGAATGCCTTCCTGATAAGGCTTCTAAAAAACAAAAACTAACATATTCTTTCCCCTGACTATTTGTACGGACTGAATTTTACTGGAATGAGCATACACTCTAATCAAAATAAGGATAAATGCATTCCAAAAAGCAAAAAATACTATGAGCGTGGGCGATCATAACCCTTATCAGTGAAACACTCAGATCCAAAAATAGATTAAAATTTTGTAGCAGGACCACCATGACACAAAGACATTGCTGCGTGTAACCTTAGGTGACCCCAGATTTACGTAGTTCTGGTAGTGCATACAACCATTTTAACGCTTAAAGCCCTCACAGCAGCCGAAGTGCTGCGTTCACCAGCGCGCCAGCTGGATGCTGACGCATTTGTCGCAATAGAATCCGCCAGAAAATATTTCTAGCTTCGATCATAGGAGTTTGGATTTCAATAAAACTTTATTGAATTAACGTAAAATTTCGGCAAAAAAAACAATCAAGTGTAGTTTTTATTATTGTGTAAAATTATTGGTTATGTTTTTCGTTCTTGTAACATCTTTTTTCGATGTCTGTTTGAGGAGCATCGAATAGTTTGATCTTTTTGGATATGGCACCAACTATAATATGGTTGGTCATATTTGGTATCTTAAGTTATGTTTCATCATCTTTATGAAGCACCAATTTAGCCAATTCGAAGCGCATTGATAATTGCTTACTTTTTTAACCGTTTCGTTTATAAGTACTTTCTTTGATTTTTAGTTGATGGCCCTCTTACCACACCTTCACAGCTTTCCCGTGCTCGGTCTCATAACCACAGTTTCCGAGCTGCAATAAATTCTGAACCTTTTCACCGATCACCGCCACCAACACCCCCTAAGCCCACCAAAGACTGGTGCCTTCAGGATGACACTCACAGAGCAGTCACACCGCCCCTTCGCGCAAGACGTTCCAGAGTGGCTCTACCCACCACGGATTTTAGAAGGATACACAGCTCTCCCAAATCGATCAACCCATCTCCATCACCTTCACTCAATTCGCCATCGTCGACAGCTGCTGCACAACACAAAGCGTTTGAAGAAATTCTGCAGTAAGCTCGTCCATCTTTTCGTTACGATGCAGTGTCTTAGTATGGGATACAAATACCAATTGTAGTTGTTCATTGGTCTTTGTGGGGCTGAGAGTACAATTATTATTTAATATCAATATTTATTCGGCGATGCAAACCTAATGACGCCGAGATCGTTGGAAATCTCCTACTATTTACACTTTGGTTATATTAGCCTCCACAATTGCTACAAAATAACAAAAATGCAAAACGATGTCCTCAAAGAGACTCAATAGTGCCAAATCTTGCTGTAATCCAAGTATTGCTTGGTCCACTATACAAAGTGTTGCAAAATGGAAATGTGCTCCCAAAGAAACAGTTCTGATGTCAATTGCATCTGTTAGGCTGGATTTCCTGACAGTCCTAACTGGTGAATGGGTGGCTTTTAGAATTTTCACAAATCATTTAGAATCGGTTCAACGTTATGTTGAAGCGAACCCACTTGAATTACTACACCATCGTAATGGGATTCCATCACTCTAATTGATGTGCTGTCGACTTTTTAGTTTCCTCCGGTGAGTGATTGCTACTACGATGTTTTTCTTTGCACTGCCATGCCAAGAATGCATGATCCTAGCAGTTGCAATGAATCCGCAGCGTGGATTAGCTTGCCCTTTTCCGCCCACACCTTTGGTTTTGAGTCCAACGAATGCTATTCTAAGGTTACTTGCATACAAATAAGATCAACTAACGTGCCATATTCGTAGCAGTCACCTCGAGTGTAAAGAAGTACAACTGTTTTGGACATTGTAGACTCCTCTTTGCACCGCATTCAATGAAAACATTTGATTTTTCACTATCATAAGTAATATTTGGGCAATGAACATTTGTATCGGTCACTTGACTTTGGGATTTAATGAGTGACCACACCACGGCGCACTATTAATCTACATAGGTGATAACTTTTCAAATAGATAAATTAGGGATCTTTCAAGAATTGTGGAGACCTCTTATATGGCTGACTTATTCAATTATGCCAATATCATGAGATTTAAGTCTACGCAACAAAACAGCCTTGTCTTCCATTCAGTCTCCTTTGTTGTAAATTTTTGTGGAAGCAAGGTGCACGGAAGGCCACTAATAAGATTTCGAAATTCACGTTCATAATGTAGTTGGGTCTTCCATCAGAATAATATGAATTTTAGTAAAAGTGGCACAAGGTTACTAAAATAGCGAGTAACTCCTAGTCTTCGGAGCAGGTTGCAAACCCTCAAAAATGTTGGCTTTATGGTATAATTAAAGAAATGTTTAGCGTAGTAAAGGAGAGTTTGGAGAATGTGGTTTTTGCTAGACTTAAGAAACGCTAATAAATGACACCTCAAGATCTGAGTACGTGGTACTTCTGTTCGCATGTTCCCTATTTCATTAGGTCATAGATCGAGACAGTGGCATGCTGTTGATATGCATTGTGAAAACTCTCACATTTTCATTTTTAAGAATACGTCGCGGCGACAAGAAGGATGCTTATTGCTTTTCCTCTTCTCGGAAAGGATCCTCTAGATCATGTGATGGTGAAGAAGAAGAATCCGTCAAATTCCCTATCACTAGCCTTCCGCGGGCTTCCACCAAGCATGTTGTCCTTACCGATGTTAGACCTCTGGCCTCTGAGCTTCGAAAAACTCCCTCTCCCGTTGACTTTAACGCCTACGCAGTTGAACAAAAGGAAATTCCTTATTTTTTCCAGCCCCTTAAGACAAAATCATTCCCTAATTTCCTTGAAGAAGTAGAAATCTCCCTTCCTAAACGGCACATCAGTCAGGTGAATGAATCATTGCAGGCGGAGGAACCAAGCTGCAGTGCTTCCGATCCCGCCTCTACATTTGTTCAAAAGAATCTTCTGGAGCCTTCGCCTCCAGATCTTTTGCAGGATGTTTGCAGCACTGTTCCGAATATGATGATGCGTAAAAGTGATGTTTCGAACATGTCCCTGTCTCGACAAGCTTTCCCAAGTTCTCACTGTGACTCAAGAAACAATGACAGCAGCGTAAGTAGCATCTCTAAAGCCAGTTTATTGCTTCAAATCTAACTTGTTTGGCAATGAAAAGGTAAACTGGACGATCGATATCCTTCAAGTCCTTTGCTCTAAATTGGGTGATTTCTCAACCATTCGTCAGTAATGCAGTAATCATTTTCATAGTGCAGGCGTAGACCGCTCAGTGTGAGCGGGTTGCAAGGATGCATAAATTAGCATTTCCTTATAATACGGAATAGTAAGGAGTGACCGTCATGCAATTAATTATGCAGCATCATCATAAAGCCCATTTATAAAAAAAAAACATACATGGGGCCATTGGGTACTTTGGATAGAAAAGAATTTTCCTTCGAAAATTCCATAATCCGGTAGGTCCATCAGTTTAGGCTTGAAGCAACCTCTACTCTATGCGTTGAGGCTGAACTGGCGTGTGCATGGGGCGGACAATGATGTGTGCTTTGTGCTGAGTCTATACTCACCTCCAAAACCACAGTCGCGCTTGCACGGTGGTTTTGACTCGGCAACTCAGCCATTGGTACCACCTTTTTGCTTTTATTTATCATTTCCTTAGTTCCTTGATTGGATAAAATGGGGGTGATTCATGGCTCCAGTGTTTTGAGTACGTTTTTTTACAAAAGAATTAATTGCAATAAGACATTTACGTTGAATATCTATAATATCTTTAAAATGGAGGGCATGTGTGACTATTATTACTAGTAATTTTACAGCTTACCTTTGATGTTAGCCTGCATTTTTTGACAGCGTAACCTAGAGCCGATCCAAACGTTCAATTAACTCGGCTGTTTGCTTTTCCTCATCGAAAGGCTTGGCTGCCAATACCCAGATCAAATGTACAGGCACATATCGCAGCTGTGAAATCCAACTCGCCCCACGCCATTGTGCGCTCGCGTTCACCGTCTAGTGTCCACGGGAATGAGGCGAGGGGTGGCCACGGCAGACCCTTGGCCAGCATTCCTTCCGATCGCCATCGCCGCCCCTCACACTCCCTCAATCGACCCGCCAAAAGTTCAACCAAGGCCCAGCACCAACCCAATCTCAAAAGTCCGATGAACTTTCCTGAGGTCGGTTTTTGCTTTTTTGTGTGGGCCGATGCCATCTCATTTGCTCTGCAGCACTCCCAATCTGACGGTTGGAATAAGAGCATAGAGGCGCAGTAAAAACTACATCATTACAAAGTCGAAGTTGCACTTGTTTGGCATTGTAATCTATAAAAACTTTTAACGCTTACGTTTTACAGAATCTTGTATTACTTTACAGAACTGATGGTGAGTGTTTTCAAAACATTCGCAAATTGTCACAGCCTTTAGCTTTGAGATAATTTTGTGACTCAATTTCATCCACAATCGATAATTGAAAACCTTAGAGACGCCATAAACAGATTTAAATGTATGTCAAATCCGCACTGAAGCCATGGCACTATCAATATTTTAAATAGCATTAAAAATGCGTAATGGTCATCAGTACAATTGAGTTAGGTGAATATAAAACCTTCTAGACCATTTCAGAGATCGGATTACCCCCTTATCACGTTGTTTTTTAACAAGAGCCCCACATTCAAAATAAATGTTACACATTTAGAGTCGAGGAGGCGGGGTACCTAACATTTTGACTTTCGGATGACAAACTGAAAATGCCAGTGACTTAATGCTGTTAGGAGCGCACATTGCGGTTTGTCGTTGGGAGGCTTTAGCTTAAGGAAATGGGTAAAGTTAGCACGCATTTACTTAATTGCGCCATAGTTCAAATGAATCTACGAGTCATAGGTTCGCATATATGCTCTAAATGATCAGATGCCAGTAGTTTCCATGGTCGGCAATGGATGAAAGCAAGTGAGCATTTACTGCATGTCATCTAGCAAGGCTTATCAAGTCATAATCCTAGTTGCTGCTATGCTGATTCAGCAGTTTCGATGATTCGGAAGGGACATGTGCTTCATCTGCCCTAGATGCACTCAATTGTACACAAACCTGCATCCCATAGCTCTTTGAGTGACAGTGTAGTTCTCAAGACTTCCTCCCGATATTCATAAATAAAACAGCTACTTGACCGTTCTGTAGTGTTGACCAGTCACGGCGAACAGTCGATTTAAAATTTTTGCGACGCGGAAAGCATAAATGTGCGTGCCATAACATGTTACGACAAGTTTGAGTCTGCGCAATTTTTGGCGTATTTCGGGTATTTTTTGGGTGGAGTCACTTGTTTTAGGACTTGGCTTGTGCTTTTATGCTCCCAAAACATAATATGCGGCAACCACATTAGTGTTGCTAATGCATGCTAGCATCACACCTAGTTTCTTGATTTTGTGCATATTAGTAGCTTTTTATTTTGCACTAAATAATTCTGCTTTGCGGTGAACACCTATTAATCTCTTGCATCCCTTAACAATGAGACTAATATTTAACTACAATCATTTGAACCTAAAACACCCTAGACCTTAATATAAGGTAGAACGGTCTTTGAAATACGTAACCTTATTTCGTATTGAATCCTATCACTATTTGTATGATGGGTGCGTGGATAGCTTGAGTCCTTACAAAGCGGTGAGCGGTTAATACGATTTACGTGCCCAAACCCTTCATCAGCACTTGGAGTCCCATAATCCACTGCTTGCATCGTGGGTGATGTGTGACCGAATTTTGAAAATAAGCTAACGCCCAAGAAACTAAACATTAGAACTCCATGCGTTTAGATAATTTCAGTGTTTATACAGAGACACACATTGGGAAAGCTTTTACTGTCCATTGCCACCGCAATATGCATGCCCCCACTCCTCTATGACGTAACGGGAAGTTAGGAAACTACAAACTAGAAGAGCGAGCAATTTTTTTTCTTCAAATAAAAAATATGACCGTCCGTGGTCTATTGTGAACTATTCTGAAGTAGAATTATGGAGTGACCAATGATAATTACGTCGTCTTGGGAAGGACTGGCCGTAAACATATGTTATTGGTTTGGAACGACAGATCAAAACATGATTTAATCATTATTTAATACACCTCCATCATTGCGCACTTAGTTAATCACATGAAAACGCACAATCTAATGCCATGCCTTGCACAACTTCACAGCCCTCTTCACTAGTTTTCAGCCTTATCCAAGTTTTCTTTATTTAGCCTCCCAAGCGTGAGCTCTGTCAAGTTTTTGCTCCATCTTATTCTCCAACCGCAGCGGAATTCGATCTCACCGAAGGTGCTCAAGACGATCGGGTGTACCTTCTGAACAATCAATCCCAACTCCCCTTTCACCCACTTCCTTCCTTAAAACTGATCCACCCGAGATTACACACCTCATCAGCGCTTATAACAACGTAAGCGTTCCAGTGCCTTAGAACCGATTCTTCTGTGAATTTTGAACTTCAGCGGCATACTCTACCAAAAAGATCAGAATACGAGATTGTCTAGTTAGATTGTTTAGAATAAATGGAGCGAATCATCACGAACCCTATGGCATTATCGGAAATATAGAGGTGCTTTCCGCAAAATTGGTGAACACAATTGCGAGCTCCTCTTCCTTTCAAGTTTGTAACAATGGCTCAACATCCTAATAAAAGCATCCGACCCCATCATCCTAGTTAGAGACCAATGTGTCAATTGTAGTGCGCCAAATTTCTAAAGTGAGTTATTTGACCCCCACCTAATATTTATTTCAGACAAGCACGTCCAGTCAGGCGATGCCGAATTCAGCCAAACAACCCAACATCGGCCAACACCAGTGAATTCCAGCACCACTTCCTTCCTCCATCTTCTTTTTACCCTACCTTTGCATTTGGACGACCCTAATTCCCTCTTACTTCCCACTTGAGAGAAATATCAGTATTACTTATATCTTGTTATGCAAGCTGATGAAATTCACATCGCTTTTATATGTTCCATTGTCAAACATGTTTGCTCACTGATCGGTAGTCTCCAGACATCTTGCCCAATTAGTTGCCTACCGACTTACTATTTCGTGCGTATTTGAATACGCAACGCCGTAAGTCGTCTTGGAAAACCGACATACTCGCTGTGTTGTATCTGAGGAACAAATACACACTTTACTGACCGTGCCCATTTTAACCCAGTGGCAGCACTCTTCCTAGAGTTAGCACCCATCTCAAATTTATCGTCAAATTGCTAAGTGTTTACTGCAAGTGACATGAACCAAAGTAAAAATTGCCATAGGTTGCTCTTGTGAATGCAATTATGTCCGAAATGGCGTTCAATTAACTACTAACCAGTAGCCAGTAGGAAAGGTGGGATTCGACTCAGGAACTCTGTGCGCTTACTTTAGCAATATAGACATGAAGAGCGCTTAAAATAGGGTGAGAAAGGAAGTTGCCCAATTGTACAGCATCCATTAAGATCAAATATTAAGAGCCAGGAGCACTAGAAACAAGTGGCCATGGCTCGTAGCCTGTCGATTATCTGTGAGCGATCATCGAATGGGTTGGCGGAACCATTGGCTTCACTGACAGCACTGTTTGACATCTCAAACTCCAGTAAGGCGCTGTAAATGGCTTCGAAAGATAGTAGCTTCCCAGTGAGTGCTTCATTTAGCTTTTCTAGCCAAGGGTTGACCACAGATTTACCGGTTATTGTTGAGGATATCCGCTGAAGCAGAGGAATTGGTGCTGCCAAGATTCCGACTTGCTGCAACCTTTTGATACGCCCTTTCTCGCAATCTAAACAAAGTTGAGTTCCAGAATCCGTCTCCATAGGAATGGAGAACTTCGGTGAAGAACCATAAATCCAGTCCCAGGACTGGAAAGTGGTTAGGTTCGCCTCAAAGTCTTTCGCATTGACCCACTCACACTCTTCACCGGCGCTTACAGTGACCAATTCTACTTTATTAGCCTAAAATAGGAAATTGCAGGGAACAATTGAAATAATATGGAAACGGGTTCAATAGGTACTACAATAGAGGAAAAAGAAGTTCAAACTTATTAAAGAAGAATTCTCATGAAGTGAGATGATAGTGAAGGCCATTGCAAAGGCAAGCCTCTCAGAAACGTTACTGTATGATGGCATAGTAAAATAGCTAATAGTGGAGAAAATGAGATATGGCCGATACATTCATATTATAGCGCATTTCTTATTCATGATATTTCGTTTCTTGTGAAATGAATGGAAGAACTGGAGGAGTTCTACTTTAAGCAAGTAGAAGTAAAACAGCATACCAAAGCGTCGGGTGCCAACCATTTCACGCACGCCTCGAAGAGTGTAGACTTCAATCCGGTTTCGGTAACGCCAAGATTCTTTACAGGACTGGAAATACTGCGCGAGGCTCTAGTCTCTATCTCCGGCTGTTGATGTAAACAGTAGCCTCATATGATACTTGAAATCGTGAGCATAACAGCAGCAGTAAACAGTGGACGAATCACCATATAACCACTTATTGTTGACAATGTCAAAGATTATTTGAGTCTATTCAGGGTCGCTAGTAAAAATAACCAATACAGACTCACCCTGACAACGAGAAAATAGGCAAAGAATATGGGGGATACTGGTTAACTTTAATGCTATTAGAGGCAACAAAACTGAGAAGAAACAACTTAATTGAGTAAAAAACAGGTGGGAGTGTGAAAACACACCACAGCCGGCTCCAAGACAGCGGACATGGCGCTCAAGTCTGTGTCAAACATGAGGGTACAGTGGTGCAGTCCTGCGGCAGACGAGTACCTGGATGCCGATCCGGAAAACTTAAACGCCCCATCGGGCACCTAAATTAGAAAAAAGTTAGCTACCGCAACTAGAGTGATAATTTGCCCAGGCAGTATGGAGAAGCAACGCCCTCATATGCAGGGTGAACCAATAATAGAATGTTCCACTTTTAGAAAAAATGTGCTGAGCCAAGCAATTTGATCACCCATCAAACCGTCGCCTATGATGCTGCTGGTCACATCAAATGTCCCAATTTTCCGACATTGCTTATTTTCTAACGGAATTCAGGGTAAGTACATAAATTGACTTCTTCATATCTAAAATGGATACAGATTACGTCGCCTTTATCACTATCACGCTTCCGTCGGCCCACTTCAGACCAACTAAGCCGACTGATCACAAGGCGCGTGCTACATGAACATGGGTTCGGTATTTGCAACAGAGTTTAGAGGCTTAACAACTGCCAGATCTTACAAATGACTAAACCCCGTGGATTTATCATGAGGTACCAAATCGACATGTGAGATTACTGGCTGGAAAAGGGGTATCAAGCCCGACTATGACATCAATGAGACAAACAATCCATAAACGGTCACTGTCCTTATTTGAAAACATTTCCTAAAAATGTTACGAGGAACCACTATAAGGTCGATTCTAAACTAAAAACAACTAAGACCCCGGCTAATACCAAAAGAATCAATATATTTGATGATGATGTATTCACTGATGTGACAAAAGAACCCCATGTGGGACCGTGTAGTCAACACAACTGGAAGGGGTCCTAATCACCTTAATATTGCGATGCTACAATTCATACGTGCTAACCTTCAATTACTAATGCATAAAAAACGGGTCTAGTTTGTTCTATTGTTTGGACTGATTACAAGAAGTGTGATATGCGTGGGAATTAAACAAACCTTTTTAACGTTAGCATCTACCGACAAATCAGGAGGAAGAAGCCAGAGATCATGACGTGGACCAATAAACACGTTCAAATTCGGCCACCTAGACATCAGAGTCTGCTGGAGAAATTCCATACATTTGCGTCGATCGAAATTTTTTCGAGACTCCAGAAAACTAATGTTGAGATTGCCGTGATCATGGAAGACAGCACCGCCCCCAGACATGCGTCTGGCCAGGAGCCACCCACGACCCTCCACTTCGCGAGGGTTAGCCTCAAGCCAAGCGATCTGGTTGCGTCCAATCACTACGCAGGGATCGGAGCGCCACATCACCACGTCAGCAGGTCGAGTCCGCGAAGGCGACTCTTTGACGTAGCGTGCATTAGTGTTAAAAAGAGCGGTTTCAAAGGCGAGGTTGCGGTAAATGCTGCCTGACGCGAGCCAGTAAACACGATTAGGGGTTGGCTCGGATGTGAAATTACGGAAAACTCTGACCTCGAAAAGGCGTGAAGTCCGGCAGAGTCTTGACATTGAAAACATCTAAAGATAAATGCACAAAACTGAGAATATGCGTGAATACGATTTGATAGAACACAAAAATGACCTACACCGATAAATGGGAAAAGCCCATAGGCCGGCTCGACAGCTGCACAAAAACGTCTCAAGGCAGACGCGCGGGTTTGGTACATGGGAACCTCAGCTCACATTATACGTTACAAAATGGTAACGAGCGTGCCATTGGCATTTCACTACCCTTTTCTCCTTCTAAAAACATCCATAGTGTCAGTCGTTCCAACGCGGTAATTATGAAACTCCACCGACGTAGGGTAATTAGACCATAACTAGCATTAATTACTAACTTGACGAAAGTAAAGTTCAATTGATAGAAGTGACAGGCGACCGCAAAAGAACTGGCTCTGTAGCCAAGGTTCTATTTCACTCCACTAACCAATGGAAGAACGACACTCACGAAGCACAAGTACCCCGTTTTGATGAGTTGAGCGTCATTAGAGAATTCCCAACATTCGACTTAGTAACAATTTGATCTTGAGATCTATGAGACTGACACTTTACGGAGCTAAACCATGTCAATTAGAGATCAGCATAACTGTCTGCAATGCACTACACAAACGCATGAAGAACCAACCGACCACAAATGTAACTTCGGGAGCTATAAACCTAAGCAGGTGACAGCGAACCGAAGCCCTAGAAAACCAAAACACCATCTATGCAATCCAGCACACACCAATTCTAGAGATACCTACAAGTACGCACATTAAAACAGAAAGAGTTTGAATAAGATGACTCTATTTAGCGAAGACTGCACAAAGATGATCCCAAAAGAGCAATGCGCTTTAAAGTCCCAATCACAAAGAAGGGGCTTGCGTTCTTTTCTGTGCTTCTTGAAAATAAATGAGCAGTTACAGAATTTGGATTCGTGAAAGAACAAAAAGGAACAGAATGTTGGGGTGGTTATCCCCCCTTCGTAGGCAAAAAGAAAATGAGGCGCGTCAGATTAGGGATATTTACAGGGGATTAAGAAACTGTCAAAGAAGAAAGCTGCATTCTAGGTGTCCGTATCATCCCAACTATCCTCCACACATGCGCGCACACGCTTTTCGTACTCCCGCCGATTTTCAACGTATAGCTGAGCGGCAACACTGTTAGCTGGGGAATTGGGATTCGGTTCATCAAGCAGAGACTGAATCGAAGTCAGGATGGCAAGAACGTCATATGTAGGACTCCAAGCGTTGGAGAGAATATCCAAGCAAATGCTCCCATCCGCATAGACATTAGGATGGAACATTTTCGAAAGGAAGACAACGCGAGGCGCCTTGTTAGGATATTCTTCGGTAAACTCCAGCTTGAGTTTGAAGGTCCCATCTTCAAAGGCAGTTTCTTCTGGTCCAAAGATAACCGCATTCCAGACCATTACGTTATCAGTCGGTGATCCACAAATACCCGGTGGTGGATCATTCTGCAAGCGTTTCAGATCCCGTAACAGTCGCCGTTGTGCAGGCGTCGACATTCGAAGCGGATCTTGAAGGGAAATAATTGCGCGCTGAGATCACAGAGATAACGATCCTTAGTCACTGCATAATACCCTAGTATACTGTAGCATTCTACGTTGTGTAGAAAGGCCAGATATCAGAATATAACGCTCAAAGTAAGCATCAAGGCTGGGTGCCTCGTAGACGTTAGAAAATGTGGTGAGGGCATTCCTTTACGCAGCGGCAAACGTCTATACAAGCCCGAGAAGTAAACTCGAACTCGGCTAGCTCGAAAAACTGCAGTAAGTTGCGCCATACGCGGCAATCATATACCACTAAATATTCTGGGTGACCACATATCATATCAGAAAAAATATGGCTTTTCAAGCAAAGACGCCCCAAGAGCACACATCCGACTACAACTGCAGTTGAATTAGGCTAAGAAATATGAGACTAATTTTCCACAACCACTCACACAGCATGTGGTGCATACCAATCAAAAACACTAAAAAATGAGCAATTATGGCGAAGAAAGTTTGGTTAATAAAGCAGGATTAAAGGAAATTTCAACGCATGAGAACATTACCGAGGAGAATATCCACAACAATTCAAAAAGCCAGAAGCAAAGAAAAAGGAAGGGCGCGCCTCCTCCACTTCAGCTAGTTAAACACGGACACTGTCATTAGTTTAAATATCTTAGTTAACATAAATAAAAAATTTAATAAGGCCAATGAATGCTTAAAAGAGTTCTGAAATTTTCAATTTTGCAAATGTTGGGTGACAAGCATCGTGGAAGCGTGAAGGCACTGTAGCCTCGTTTTTTTAAAAAATGTCTGCTTATCGCTATTCGTTCACATATAATGGACTTTCAAATTCATTGTTAAAATAAAGTATTTATTCTTGCGTTAACAGTCCTAACAAAATGTGACTAAGGAGTTGCATGTTTAAGTTACAACTTCTTTTTACTTGCCCGGATTTATACGCTCTTTAAGAAAAGGAGATATCCTTAATGTAAAAACATGTCCGCAATTAATTGCTGTATTCAGATGGCGATAATTTCTGAGTTGCTTTAAACACATCTTACTGTCGTCTTGGCTGTTGATTACCAAATTTATGAACACGTTTGCTTTATTTTTAAGGTTTAGTTGTATTATTCGTCAATCGTTTTCAAAAAGCCATAGCTGTAGCCTCTCGAGACCCCCTTGAGGGCAAACAATGCTTAATACCGGGGTAGAATATATATGTATATATATATTAAATCGACAGGGAGGATGGAGCTGCCGGCATGGCTCAGGGGTCAGCCCACGCGGCTAGGGCAATATAGCCACCGTAGTACTTATATTCTTCAAATGTGCTTTGTAGGCCAGAGGCGGGAAAACAAATGGGAACCACGTGACGGAGCAGCGTGGAGACTCGCTGGAGCGTGACACTTCCTTGGCCTGAACCCCCACATCTCGCCTAGCTGTGTAATTATCACCCTATATATTAAAGATACCAAAACATACGCAGACTTCTACTAACAAGGGTGACCAGAAGGGAGAGGAGGAACCCTCCACAGCCACCTCTGTGACCCTGGTCGAAAGCGGCAGTCCAAGCAAACAAAGCGTTAAGATAGTTATGGAGGATTCCTCTTCTTCCCTCTTACCGATCTTGCTATTGGAAGTCTGAACACGCTTCGACATCTTTACTACGAGTAAGATAGAGGGTACAGAGGGATCTTGTAGGAGATTTCAGGACAAGGATAAGTCGCGCTCCTGGCAGTCACCACACCGCTTCGTAACCAGGTTCAAATTGTAGTCCCACCTCTGGCCTACAATGCACATTTAAAGAACACAAGTGTTACAATGGTTTCCTAAAATTTTTGGAATAATTTATGCTGTGTGCTTAGACTGCTGTTCTCGTGTTAAACACGAGAACATTAGCTAGAATACCTAGTCCGCTGCCCTCTTCGAGTCTTTTATGAAGTTGGTAGACAGAAGATACATTTGAAATGTATAGAAGTGCTTATGGGCTACTGTCATAGCGCGGAGATCATGCCGCCAGGTAAGGAATACTCCAAGGTGGCAGATGGCCTAGCAGTCAACACAACAATTAAGCAAGCTGCCTTATCATTTTCTTAAATAGGTAAATACATTACCTGCGATCGCATCGAAGAGTCTATAAGCATTTTAATGCCACACGATCCCTGTGCTTTCTGATTTAATGCTCCAAGTGATCCCTGTTAGTCCTAATTTTCTCATTTAAGTGATTCAAACGCGACGGGCTACCTCTAATTCTATACATACACTGTAATGTCTTTAACTGTGCCTCCAACTGCGCGGGCCAATCATTTGGCGAATCGTTCCTTACGAACTCTACTTCCGTCCTTGCGGTGCATTTGGATGGTCGTATATTTAGGGCGGGAACATTCATTGGAATTTGCTGTGTATCATCAGGAAAAAAAATGAGAGACTACCCCATATTTAACGAAGCAGTTGTCTGAGCAAATAATGGACAGTAGTTTTGGGAACTTGGAAATGATGACTAGTACAATCTTGCAGGGGAATGTATGTAAAGAGGCGATTAGTCCCAAATTTTGACCTTGTCTGTAGGACCTCGAGGTTTCTCTGAGGACAAAAGAAGGCTTACCAATCGAGCAACAGGAGGAAATTGGGTTACTGGCACGGTTCAGAGGCCAGCCCACGCGATGAGGGCAATTTGGCTAGCCAAATGACCGTAACCAAAACCAAAAATCAACCAGACAACAAAACGCATTACATCGTAAATCAAAGATTGCACATTCGTAGCTTATCAGGGAGTCGAATCTCGAAGCGATTCATGATTGCTTGGAATTACACCAACTTAACAGGTTTCATCATAAGGACTGCTGGTGTAGGAATATGACACTCGATGGTGTTTAATGGTTTTTGAATGAATAGTCATAGCTGTTTACTCGGATTCACATGCTGGTACGCTCTACAGCCTAGTACAGTCCCACCATGTTAGCTTCAATTAGTGCATTCACACAAGAAGCGAGGTGGACTTCTACTAATATAACACCAAAATGAGAGTTCTGTGTGCCTTTCCTAACCAATGGAGCGTTTGAACCTTAAAAAGGGTGTGGCGCATGCGTGTACCATCAAATATCCCTACTGCTGTTTGTCGTGATGTGCATTCTGCCCAATCTGCTTATCACTGCAAATAAAGTTATTTAATGTGGCGACGGAATTTGGCCTAAGATTTTGAACATTGAGCCAAACAAACTCAGCCATTAATTTTGGGTAGCGTTTTTTCCAGCTGTGGAAAATTCGGTCTTTCGATTAGCACAAAAACCGTCTCGCTTTTTCACTTGACCGAAAGAAATGACTTACTCATGTATAAAGGCTTGTTTTAAATTGAATGGGCAAATAACTGCTTCCAAATTTAAAATAAAGCAATATTTGTAAAAATTCTTAGATTATTAAAGGGAGTCTATCTTCTGTTCACCTTCAAAAGAAGGTATTCACACAAGCTTGCTCGTAAAATAAGTGATACTGGCAATATGACAAGTTGTAACGCACCGACAATCAATCCTAAATGCCTTAGAGCTTGGCAAGCCTGGCGGCAGGCGGACGAATCGATTGCGTGGGCAGGGCAACAGGATCAAGCGTCCGATTTGGACGTGGCGTCAGTCTCGGCACCCAGCGGAGGCGCTCGAGACGGTGGGTGACTCACACACGAGTAGACAGTTTAAGCACAGCCATGATCCAGGTCCAGACATCCAGACCTGTAAATAAACTGTTTACGAAACACATCACATCACGCAACCAACAGGACACATGCACTCCGGGTGAACTGCTTCTCTGCTAAGAGTTTTCTTTAAGGGCGATATTTATTTTCCGCACATTCAAGTTGTAGTGCATCGAGCGGGTAAACCCAAGCCGCAATGGCTTAACCTTCGGCAGTAGATTCGCAGTCTATCACACCCAGAGAGCAGTGGCTTCTGGGAATGACGTGGAGTCGTGGAATTGTGATATGGACGGCAAGTGGATCGCTGGGACATAATCAATGAAATGTTGGTTCTCTCAATGCTGGAACAGGAAGGCCGATTCGGATGGTAATTCAGCCAACAAGCACTCCTAGCCTAAAGAGGCAATCTTATAGGGTGAAGGAAGCGATGGGTGGATTTCTAGTCTTCGAAGCTCATCGCTATCTGCCAATGCATGAAGGCGGGACCCGCTTGCTTATCCTCCACGATCCCCCATCCCCCCTTGAGTGGATGTTGAGACATATAAACCGTTTCATTAGTCATATTAAACGTTATTGAGATTTGTTATCGAGTGAATTGCATTTCTTTATAAACGTGACGCATGGTTGATTGATACATTGATAGTCCCTCCTTATACGATGCTGCGAATCTCGGTAAAAGCTGCTGCGTTAGATCTGAACTCAATTTAAACTAGGTTTGGATATCATCAGCGTTTTGCATTGGCAGAAACGTGTGTGCTACTGTTCCAAAGCCTTACCGACTTCATAAGTTGTGCTGAGCTGTATGTCGAGCTTTTCCTTTATATTAGAGGAAACTTGAATTTTCTGCACTGTGCAAATTTCAACAAAGTTTTATTTTTAATTAACTCATAGCAAAAAAAGTAGTATCGAAATTATTTACTGTAGTTTTAAGCACATTTATACTAACCTACGCACTGAGAACCTCTCTGTGGCAGTCAAATGTGTGCGAAATCATGAAAATTGCATGCGAAGTTCTCCAAAATTTAGAAAACCTGTTTAAAGAAAGGAAGTCCATAGACTACAAAATGCTCTGGAGTCGAGTGTGTAGCGTCCCGAGGCTCCCTCGAAGGCAAGAGAAGGCAGAATGCTAGAGTAGAATATATATATATATTTAACAGACAGAGGAAAATAAGCCGCTGACATGGTCCAGCGGCCAGCCTACGCAGCTAGGGCAATACGGTCACCTCTGTGACCCTGACCAAAACCAGCAGTTCTAACAAACAAAGTACTACATTGCCCCTCTCCTCTTTCGAGCGTCGTCCCCGACGTGCCTCTTGGTAGATCTCCCGCGTCAGCCATCACAACGTAGTCAATGCTGCAAGAAGTACCATCGAGCTAACCATGCCAGTCGCCGACATTCGACGCGATTGAGGCGATGCTTGACACCAACGTCAGTGATCCCTCTTGGCAGTGCATCGCACTTCGAGTTTCGTTTGGCTTGGGAGCAAAGTTCAGAATAAGTGGTTCTGCCAACCATCAGTATGTCCGTAGGAGGGCGTTAGCACGCCGATCTCCTTAAGCAAGTATATTAGGGGTAATCTTCGGAAGGAAACTTTCCAGGTGATTCATGGCTAGTGTCGCTTCAGTTGTTAGTAGCTTTCTCAAAGAACACGCAGATGGGATAGATGCCGGAGGCGCCGTCGTTCTTGGCCTATCTGTAGCACATGCATTTCTTTCGCACCGCTGCAACATTCCACAGGCGGTAGAGATCGGAATAGAAACCCTATAGAGTCGGGTTCGCTTTCCGCTACCACCAATGTAGCGTGCCGAGGTTCCCTCGAAGGTAAAAGGAGGCAGAATGCTAGAGTAGAATATATATATTCAACGGACAGAGAGAAATAAGCCGCTGACATTGGCCCGAGACCAGCCTACGCAGCTAGGACGATACGGCCACCTCTGTGACCCTGACCGAAACCGGTAGTCCAAACAAACAAAGTACTACAGAGCGCCGGAAACCGTTGTAGATATGTGCAAGGGATCTAGTACCAGTGATGTCATACGTGACCGATAAGGCAACGAAAATAGTTCTGGGCTTAAGAGAAGCTCATATGAATAAATCAAGCACTTTAATCAGATTTCCAAAAGGTAGGAAACATAATCGATTATACGTAGAAGAATTGGAACATTGCTCCATCATGTGCTTGATTTATACGGAAGTTATACTTTGTGTATCTAAATTACTGATAACTAGTAAATGTTCCACCTCAAGGATAAGGATGCCAAATCTGCAAAAGTTATAATCAGAAGTTTAGGAATGCAAGAATAACTGGCTAAAAAATTGTCAACAAGGATCTCTGAGCATATAAATAAGACAGTTACATTTATTTGGAGGAAATCAGCACCCTGAGTCATTTCCCTTCAAATCTGTTGATGAGTTTATCACTTTAAGCTCCAATGAAAATCTTTGTCGATCTAAGTCTCATTTATACAACAAGTGACCTGGCAGTGGTCTTCTTTTCGATTGAGAAGGCTTCTAATATTCAAAAATACAAACACTATATTCACCATCAGCAATGACCTCATAGTTTTAGACTCTGTAATGGCTGATTTATCCGACGAGTTCTCGAGATACTTCTCCCAAAGAGAGTTTGAGTCTTATTCGGATGCAATGAAAGCTTTGCATAGTTTCGAAAAGGTTCTAGTATTTGCGTTGCTCATCCCTCCGACAGGCAACTGGTCTATCCTTCGTGACTGGAAATAGTCAGAAATTCAAGGAGGACGATCCAAATAGTTCAAAATTGGTATATAAGCGTCTCCTTCTCGTTTGCGTTCTCTACGAGAGTCGCTATAAGAAAACGGCGAAAACAGGTTTTCCTCGCTTTTCAAAATTTACTGTAGGCTGCCGAGCGAGTATAACATTTGTCAGTAGCAAGGATGTGATGAAAATTTTGGCTTTCAATATGAAGCATAATCACGTATGTGGAAGAGAAATGAAAATGCTATGCAAGCGAAGAGCGCGAACCGAGAATTTCCTCCTTGGTCGCTTTGAAAACTCCCTTCGTGACGAATTGAGTACGCATTGCCACTCGGCACAGAGCACCTTTAAAACAGGTATCATTTTAATCCCTTCTTGACTGAATTAGAATCCATTGGATCATCTGTTGGCGAAAATAATCTGTTGATTTTTAGCAATGCACAAATGCTTTCTTTTGACGAACTTTGTAGTAGCATCAAGAGGTTTAGCGAGGTAAGTTTCCCCACTTTTATGTGTCTTTTAAGGTCACAGGCTCAGAGTTTGTTTATTCCCATGGGCTAAGATTTCCACTATCCGACACAACTTGGATGAGGATCCTCTTCAAAACTATTGTGTTTGTCTGTGTTCGTGCAGGCTCCGATAGTATTACTTGCAAAGTTTGCTCTTTCACATTCCTAATTTCCCAAAGGCCAGGTCTGTTCGAACGAATTGTCCTTGTCGAATCGGCTTCCGGTACGATGGGAAGGGGTTCACATTGTGGCATTTTAATGTCGTGCATAACCATGAGACTATCGGCGACCTACTAGGTCATTGGACTACTACTGTGGGTGATTACGATCGTCGGTTTGAATATGTGTCCACCCTACTAAACTTGAAAATTCCACGTCAAATCGTACAAGTTTGTGTGAAAAGTAGGTATTCATTGCGAACGGCTAAATGGTCTGTTCTTAGGACGATTCGGATTATCGATGGGTCTGGCGGATATTCGCAGAATGCAACGGAAACGCCGAAGTATTTGTGACTCGTCAGAAGTTGAATGTGACGGATATGATGAGTCGTCACGCCCGTCAGGTCTGGAGAATTACTTGGACTATGATTGCCCGTTTGGATATCGTGACTGGGAAGAAACGAATCACTTAAGTGGGAATACTAAGAGGCGAAAAAGTATGCGCTCAATTCCAGTACGCTCGGAAGGTTGTCGGAGGCAGAGGTAAAGATAGCATGGAACTTATAAACTCGTTTTAACAGTAGAAGGCCTTTTGGTAATTGGCATAAGAATATGCAAACTTTGGTCAAGAAGCGTACAGCAAAATCCTACGAGCAAACACGACGAAGATAACTGTCCTTCAAGTCTGTAAATAAAGCTTTAATAAATACTGAAGGCTTATTCCTGAGAATTCGCACAACTAAGGCACTGATGCATACGCGTTTGTCATCGGAAGGTGGCTTGGCTTTCCATACATTGTACCTCTACTTGATGGTTTCAACAAATATTTCTGATGTTGAGGTGCGTACTCCGCTCTCACCCTTGGTATAAGGAATTTGACCTTTTGTACTATACAGTCTTTTTTCAACCACAGCCTTGAACCCATGGGCAGTTTTGCTGATCTGTTTTTGGGGGTTGATGTATGTCATCCTGTATTCGCAACGTGATGGGTCGGATATGATCTCGGAGACCCTAATCAGTTTTTTGGGCCTCATTGTTACCGCTCGTGTCTCAAAGAAAGTGGTTTATTCTGCTATCCTGAAGGGTGACATCGAAAGATGATCCTATTGTTTGACGTTAGGAGCATCCAATAACTGTATTAATATCTTCGAAAAAGTTGACACATGGCTTGATCGGTACTGTACCATTGATTATTCCGGTGCAACCCTTACCTGTTACCATCGCTTACATTCCAGTTGGCTTGTATTTATTAGATGTCAGACGTGGTCGCGTTTGTAGCAATGTTAGTTGATTCATTTCATCTAGGTGTGTTCCATACAGACTTGCGAAGAATGTTCCTTCGTTTCCTCAGAAAAGTTCCAATATGGTAGTAATAAATTTGGTTTGAACTGTAGCGGAGAGCTAGCATTGCAGTGCAACTGCACCCTTCATTTTCTCGCCATTTCATCTTCACACACTTCATGTGAATCAATTCTTGCTTTCATTACACGCCGAAGGATTTACCGAGCGAATGGTTACTGAAGCAATGGACTAGCACTGAACATATTTCAGTGGTAGCGAAGGTATGTCAAGGGCACAACACCATAAATCTATGGCTAAAACGGTTTACCTTTGCCAGTAACTACTCTCCATAATTTTGAGATCGTTCACTCGATTAGCATTGTCAACTTTCTAATATTTTACCTGCTGAGGCAGTTGGTCGTGTGGATGCCCATTAGGTACCTAATGTCTGGGGTGGTCCAAGCGGTGGACTGTACACCAGCAGTGTGGTTATGCTTAAATTATGAGCCCAAGTATCCCTGTAAGCCTGTAGATAAACACAATAACAAAGGAAGCCTCGTACTCATTAGTTTAATCACTCTTGAAGTGTATAGTTGAATTTAACTCTGTCGAAGGGAATGCAGATCATTCACTAGAAAAAAAAGGAATTGGATTCCTTGGACTCGACTTTGGGAGAGGCACAGGTTCGCCCTTCATAGATGTTTTTTTCATTGTACTTTTGTAGCAGTTTCATCCGTGTTATGCAGAAAAAAAAACAGTTGAAAAGGGGTTTACGAATCGTGAATATGGTCAGACCGTCTTAACAGACTGTAATGAGTTGATTCCCAGTCCACTCGACATTTGGAACTAGGCGGATATGCATTACTAACCTAGTTACCATTCATTGACTTGATTTGCTGGCACAGTCAATTGTAAGCAGCATTTTAACCTTGAAGGGGAAAGAAATTTCCTTCCGATGAAAATAACTTAAGATTATATGGGCGGAATAGGTTTCCACGGTGTCTGCCCCTGCACCCTGCTTCTCAATAAATCGTTGCGGCGATTATGATGTCATTTTACGAATCAGATTTTTCAAAATGATGAGACTCCATCTCTAATGGATTTATCACACCTGCTTTTACATTACAATCTTTTGTGTCATGCATTGTCCGCGTAGAAGTGTCGTACCAACGTTGGTCTCTTATTAAATGTTTTGGCCTCAAATGTTGTTCCACCTGTCCACTACATTTTCGGTCTTCCATTTATTGCCTAAATTCTCATTTCAGACATCAACAAGTGATTATCACTCGGAGATATGAGGTTGATCTACATGAATCGGGCTTTCTTACTACTGATTAATCGGCTCCAGATTTCATCAACGAAGAGATCTTCTACGCACTCTAGCTGTAGTGCATCGAGCGGGTAAACCTAAGCCGCAGTGGCTTAACCTTCAGCAATAGATTCGCAGTCTATCACACCCAGAGAGCAGTGGCTTCTGGGAATGACGTGGAGTCGTGGAATTGTGATATGGACGGCAAGTGGATCGCTGGGACATAATCAATGAAATGTTGGTTCTCTCAATGCTGGAACAGGAAGGCCGATTCGGATGGTAATTCAGCCAACAAGCACTCCTAGCCTAAAGAGGCAATCTTATAGGGTGAAGGAAGCGATGGGTGGATTTCTAGTCTTCGAAGCTCATCGCTATCTGCCAATGCATGAAGGTGGAACCCACCTGCTTATCCCCCACGATCTCTCCCCATCCCAGTGAATGTTGGGATTTGTTAGTGAGTGAATTGTATTTCTTCATAAACGGGATGCATGGATGGATGGAACTTCTTAAAATAACTATGGATATTATTCCCTCATATCACGTCTCCCTCGAATCCTATGCAACACCTTTTTCGCCCAGCTTGCTGCACTGACCCTCTGCAACCTGTAGGGAATTGTAAACTGTATTGAACCCTGTTCTATCTTCCCGTTCTTTAGAATCCTCAACGGGAACTAGTGATTGAAGCTGATGTGATTCAACTTTGCTTTCTTTATGATCGCAGTTTAACCCGACTCTAGAGCTGGTGCAGAAGTTCCGGATAAAGCGTCAAGAACCTATTTAAGTACTGAACCAAATTAGCGTTTTTTTGTAACAAGTGCGCGAAATTATTTCTTTGGTGTTTCTGTTTTGTTGCATAGTTCTGTTTTGCAGAACGATGGGCTCTTTACATATTGTGGTGATTTCGAAGAAGATTGATGAACTTAAATGCTAGGTTGACTGACCCGAGTGGTAGGCTGCTGTTATGAGACGTTGCAAAGAAGACTACCATTTGATCGAAAATGTTACATGACTTCTTAAGATAAACCAAGACTTCGTGAAATACCATCTTGTAGTATGTACCGAAAGAGGAAGCATTTTAGATGACTCAAACAAATAAATCGGATGAATGCCATGTCCTGCGATTCCGAGTGTGTATTCATGTAGATCTGCTCAGCCGTTTTTATGTTCACGGGTATTCAAACCGAAATTGAGCATTCTTGGACTTCTAGGTTGTCGTTTTTTCCATTTAATAGCATTAATTCAACACAGTCCTGTTGACATGTGTTGACCTGAATGGTTCCCCATCGATGCATGGGCTCATCGTAAATTAGTGTATGTTGTTATAAGACCGTAAAATTATCCATTTGCATCATCAGGCATTTGTATACCACCACTTTTAATTCAATTTGCCCTCGAATTGTATTTTTGCAAAATAGGGTTGACTATGAGCATTTTGAAACTGATTACTTTTATTTATTATTTACGAGTACTGAATTTTTTCGCAAATAGTCCACATCCTAAGATAGCAGTCGGTTTGCAGTGTGGGGACTAGCTAATGAGCAGCCGAGTACTCGAGTACCCACCTTTGCCTTCTAGGCGCGTGGCGCTGTGTAAATGAGTAGAGCCTCTATAGTGGTTTGCTGACATTTCAAAAACCAAAGCCTCCTCTAATATGCACCGAAAACTTTAGTTCACGAAGTGATTTATGGCGAATACAAGGCATGCTGTCAGTTAATGTATGTTGCCATACTGTTTGCTCTACGTGCGAGGAATGATTTTAGGTTTCAGGGAATTCGATTGCTATTCCCGACCTGGCAAATATTTTTACATCCAATTTGCAATTCCGATGAAGATTATAAAATAAATTCTATTAAACATAGCCAATAGGGGTGTCTTTATCTGAATATACTAAGCCTTTAAAATAGCACAGACCACCTTTCTACGCTAATAAAGACGTCGTTAATAGTTTGCCCCCATAGCAGTGCCATTGCATTAGCTGACAACTAATGTGCTCTCATTAAAATTCTACAAACGTCTTATTAATATGACCTAGAAAACAAGGCGAAAACTGCTTACTCTCATATGGCATGGGTTTGTTCTCTTGCGACAGAATTATCCTTATCAATGCGTCTGATCACATGTTGGTGCATTCACCGGAGGAAGGGCACTAATGAGCACAACCTTTCGTCCATTAGCGCAAAACGGACACCGCGCAAATAATGCCCTTCTTCCATTCTGGTGGTGCTATCAAGGCGCCATCGCGATGTCAATGTAGCTAGCTGAGGCGCCAAGTCAATTAGCTATGATAGTCAATCAGCAAAGGAAGCAACCTTTAATTAGAAAATGGACACAACTCATCGAGAGTTATGGGGAACAGGCAACAAAAGCCGTAGTGCATAAAGCTTACAACCTTTATTACACTTTTATTCATGGCTTGCAATCTTTCAGAGCCTTGTACCATTAAGCAATATTTAAGTCAACCCGAAGAGTTCTTTTTATAAAAAAAAAGATGCCGACTACGTACACACCTATTCTATGTCATTCCGTCTCACGCAAATGATTCTCTTATACGTTCGAAAAGACATCTAATAATAGGTGCCGACCATCGTTGCCTTTAACCCTTTTAGTGCACACTTGAATTTTCAAAAAGAACATGCCGTTTTCCATCATAACTTAAATTCACGCATGATTAGGTTAGAACCAAAAAGGCACTTTAATGGCACCATTATCCATGTTCATTGGTATTTTACCGGTGGCGTCCATAAGTTCAGCCTCTCAGTGCTGCTTGCGAAAGGCAACCACAAAAGCAGGCCAATTCTTCAAAGATGCATCAAAATTTAGCCATATCCTGGAGTCTTCCACTCTGTCTCCTAAAACGCAATTTGCTGCAAAGCTAAAAATAAGCTCAAAATATGATGAATGTATGGTAGCGTAAAACACTACTGCGTCTTGCGCTAAAGCATTTGATTAAACACCAAGATTAATTTTGTGACTGTATTCTCCCTGAAAGTGATTGTAACCTAATTGCTGTTCCCTCTACTACCTCTTATTTATGTTGTTTCGGCTTCTGTGAGAGACGGTGATTCCCTTCAGTACACGCAGCTGTGGCAGGCTGTCCAGACCATTAACGATGTCGTAGTGATTCCTTGTAAAGCGCGTCCACATTTGAAAGGTGAGAAATGTCCCCTTTACATTGGGCGCCTCAACTGTAATTGATGATTTCAGGTCGTAAAATCCATGCGAGCGGCATCCTTTTATTGTTTGTCTATGATTTATTTGTAACAGCGTTAAGAAAATAACCGAAATTATATCATTCAAATAAATAATGCTGCTACATCGATGAACTTCCTTAAGGCGTACATTTTGCAGTTTAAATACTTTGCAAATGAAATAACGTTCATAGAAACTTAACAAGGAAGACAGGGGTCTCGAATTAAAATAGCAGCGCTTCATTATAACGTAGACGCAAAGTGGTTTCGCTGATGTTGTCATTCGTAATTTTAATGACTTAGAGATATTACTTCCTCATTCAGGATATGCTCAGTCGTGGGTTTTTCTTTCAAAAACAAAAAAGCGAATTCATCGACATGAGAATGCAGATTTCGAATAACAGTACTTTGAATGCAATACAAAACTTTTAAATGTCGTTTAAGTCCATTGCTTGACTGATGGCTTGTTTTTTCTGAGTGGAATTGTTGAGAGTGGTGTAAGCCTCGTTGATGCCAGACAGAACCAGGGTTGTAGGAAGAAGTCCGTAAGTATGATTTTCCGCGGACGTGGCGGTAATGGCTCCTCTCTCCTGACACGGAGAGACGGTCTTTAGGAGGATCGCTTTTTCTGAATGAAGCGGTGCGTAAATCGGCGGGGCTGCATACTTCGCAATGAGGGTGTCAGAGTGCTCAAGCATTGGAGATTGAAACATGTGATTCCGTGACAGGTGAATTGGCACTATTTGACCATTCGATCCTGCAACAATAATACACAAATCAGCAAAACCGTTACTCGCCGATAGCTATTAGTAATTGAGTTGAAAAGGTCTCGGCGGTGAAAATGCGCTGTACTGGATTCATACATAGTTTAATTGTGCGTTCAAATACGCAGACACCTCAGTCCCGGAGGTTATACTTGCACTTCGCGGTTTGGCCTTCAGGCCATTTTGGTAGCCTCTCAGTCATTCCACAGGTTAGCAGCGTTTATTCTGCCATGTTACTTTGGCTTATGTTGACTTCAGAGAACACCCGGGGCGCTACATTCATTGACTTTATGCAAGGTTAGTTTAAATGAAATCCTTCCATTTTTTACCTACTCTGATTCTCATCATCCCGTTCACGACAAATCAAAGCATGCTTAACAAGAACACTTCATACCAAACAAAGAGCTCACTAAAGGCGTAGCGGTTGAACTGTTTTAAGATAGCCAATTTTTTTAAAACTGGGTTTGTCAAATTGCATTTACATTTGTGTTGCACTCGGATTTTGAACTTTGCATGTTGCATAAAAACTTCTATTTTCTTATAATGTTACCGTATTTTAATAGCATACAAAAGTGAGAGTCAACGCATAGGCAATTACAAAACTAAATCAAAGATGATGGGGATTTTATTTAGAAATTTCAGCATGGTGCCTCGGTGATGGTTTAGGAAATTTATATCAATCTTGAAAATGGGGAGGTATGTGGATGATTTAGCCACGTAACAGCTATGACGCCCATTTCCTGAAACCAACGAGAAATACGGCATGACTTAAAAATAACGCCATTTCATACCATTGAGGGCATTTTCGGGTTTTATGGATTGAAGTGCTGGGTACACTATAAGGTTAAGGGGATCTTGGCATACCTGTATTTTCTGTGGTGGGAATTGAACCTTCCTCGGCCTCACTAAAATTTTGCCCACTCTAAAGAAGTAAAATATGCAATTACGTTAGAATTTTTTCGCATTTTCCAACTCTGTCGGAGTCAAGCCTTTGGAAAAGGTGCAAGTAGGCACGCTATTGTGTGTTATTTTAAATTGAAGTTATAAATAATACATTCACTCGCTTAGGCTGGCTGGTGTCATTAGAGGTTTAAATGAATGGAAATGCCGTAAATCATAATAATTCGTGGTACACCTCCAGGTGTTAAAGTATCTGAAGCCGCCCGACTTTGGTAGTTGATGAACCAAGGTTATTCCTTTTTATGCCGTTTCTCCAAGTTATATTACTACAAGAGGTGAACACTTATTGCATGTTCTGAGTTCTTAATGTCAAGACAGAGCCAAATGTCCCAGGGCTTGGGCCAAAATCGCGATAATATGTAGCAGTGCGACAAACATTCCTGATTTATTCATAAAGCTACCAATCATCGTGCGTATGAATATTGCCTCGCTGTCCTAATTGTTCCGCAATTGACTAACAAGTAGTAAGCCTTGGTGTTTCAGAAGTTGGCCGGATGTATTGCCTTCAGCACTCACACCTCAAACCTTCGCTTTCCAAAGAAACTGCCAGAGTTCTTACTATTTATAATTTAATCTCTAGTGTCACTTTCACCCTTGCAAGCTGTTTGCCAAAACTTAATATACGATGGCTAGAGATATTGGAATCGTTTTATCTGCAGCTATTAAAATTAGTGGCATAAAACACGTTCCCGTTCAAGACTGTATCCCTTCACAACAAGATACACAGTCTAGCTAAAGCGTTTCAATCATTTTGCGTCAACCACACTTTAAAAAAAGCCCTAAATATTATCACGCCCACATGGCAATTAACGTGCACTGAATTATGTGTGTAGGGTAGTTACACGTCTAAGCGGTTAAACATTAATTGGATTTGATCCCACCTCTTATCTATTTAAAAAACTTATTGTATTTCTACGTTAAAGAAGCTTCCATAAATAAAAGAATGTTTCTTTGTGTGTATTTGCTCGACAGAAACGAGGGTGAAACATTTCAAAGTTAAGTTTAACTCACTTCCGAGGGCTTGAATTCCCTAAACTGGAAATCCTGCTGGCTTCCCTTTATAGTTCTCGATGCGTTACTAGATGCAAATTGTAAAATAGAATGCAGAGGAGGCGAGTCTCCTTCAGAGGCAGTTGCATCACGTTTGGCCGATAATTGAAATTTTGACAGTGAGACACTTCCTGTTTGAGAGGATCACAAAGTGTTAGATGCTTGATAGGGGAGAAGATGTCATTGGGGTTCATCAGCTCTTCAGAAAATTTTTAAATCCACTTCATTATTAAGCTCTGATTTTGCAGGGGCTCTTGATGGTTTAGTTGCACAATTTGCTCCTGAATCCTGATAACCAGATAAATGTTATAATGTATTAAATTGGAGATTTGTTGGTCAACTGTACTGTTTCCACTTTATACAAGGTTTCAGTGTTGGACGCGCTGCATTTGTCTGTATTACTTTGAGCACCTATTCCTTAACTATGAGGTTATTCTGTTAAATAAGAGCATTCTTGCCATCGAAGGAAATGCTTATAAGTCGTTCCAGCTCCTTGCTAAGACGACCTCCTTTCTCTAACTTATGACGCACGTTTACGGAGAGCACGGTACGCCAAGTTCCGATCGGAAGGGCTCTTAATGAGTTAAGCGGAGACCTGAGGTGTTAGAGGAGGAATCACTGCAATAAACTCTGTAGTCAATTGCTTCGAATGCTTACATAGTATTCCAATTTGTACTTATCGAGTTAAAAACAAGCCGCAAAAGGGTCCAGAAAGTTGGTGAACCTCTTGATTTAAATAATGGCTTAAACAATTGGGCGGAAGTGTGCTTGAATTAGAAATTACTTATTGTTGGGAAGACTAGGCATCATGATTAGCGATTTGACTTATGAGATTCAAACGGACTGACCATCGAAAAGATTGACAATCTCCTGCACTTTTTAGTCGGAGAAAACTTAATTGAATAGCTAAGCAGCAATGTGATGTTTACCACTGTTTCGCTATCTATGAAAAATGCAAAATGTGTGCGTCTGCTTTTGGTCGCTGCAACTTAAAATACTGTCCTAAATAGGAATTGCCAGCAGATCCTGAGAAAACAAAAGTTGATAACAGTATGAAATGAACATGAGCTTTAATGTCTCGTGCAAAATGGGTGAATTCCTATCGTGGTAATGTGATGCTGTGAGAGCAAAGAATGCTTTACATTGTGTCTCTCTTTTTTGACAAATCTTTGATTGGGCCAGATGCATCAGAATGACACCACAACGGGAGAGTGTCATTTTAAAGCTGACAATTTGCTTTCCATTCCCTCATCTGCTTTGCATAGGCAGTATTTTGAAATAGCATCAAGTTCATTAAAAATCAGGAGGATTTTTGCGTACAATAATTGACTTAAAAATAATAACCATTAAGGGAGCCTGATTTTACGTAATTCTTATCCTATTATAATATTTTATTTTTTGCTTGCAGTTTTCGGCACAAAACGCCCAGAAATAACAGAATTGGACAAAAATTCATATTAGATAGGTTGTTGTCCCGTCTCAGTAATAATAAAATCAACCCCAGTGCCTACGAAACGTTGGTATGTTTTGCATCCATCGTACCAGTCTCCGGATTAAAACTTGAAAGCATTTGAATAAATTTTTGCTGATAAGTTATTTTTAAGGGATGCACGGTAGGACAAACCGTGGGTGGACTATGTTGCTGCAATCTTTGGTCCGTAAAGAACCGATTTCTAAACGTGCGAATATGAATAACAATGTAGGTAGCCCAAGAAAGTACAACCAGCTATTTGCAAACTAGTGATGTTCCTATTTGGGCAGCACTTAGCATTTTAAGATTCCCCTAAAAATTCAATAAATAAACACTTTTCGACTACTTACTGAGATGTTTCTCAATAACATTGAAATCAAATTCCAAGTTCTGTTCTGTTAGTTTATCAAAATGTTGGCATCAATATTTGTGGTGATACAGAAAACTTTGTGTGTACTATAGCGTCAAAATCCGCATGCAGTAGCGCTGCACAACACCACAACCTCTGCCACACCAGCAAAGGCGACTCTTAATGTCTGTTGGTCAACAAGTGAGGAATGTGTTCAGCATTGATTGTCGCAAAGACAGACCATCACGTTACCACCTCTAATGCCAAAGCACTTGGAGTAAAAGATTTGGCGCTACTTTGAGAATGCAGCCCATTCTAGCAGGAGTCGACTTCGTTTTTCAATACTATTACCAGTTGCTGTTATTAGCACAAAAGCCAAGCTGTTTTTTTCGTGCAGGTATCGTTCCTGGTGTTGACGCGCTACTTTAGTCTACAAAACTGTTGTGCTTACCTCGACTCTTAATGTAGCTTTCTATGCCACACGCATGCGTGGTAAAAGAGAAGCAGAGCGTCGCGTATTCCTTCCACTTATTCTTACTCGCTACAAATTTTATGGAGTCTTTAAATGTGCGTTTAAATTTTAAAACCTTACTTTTAGTAAATTCATTACTTTAAAAGGATGGCATTTAAAAATGTAAGTAAGTAAGTACCAGAACAACTTGACAAATAGTTCAACGATAATAATTATTATTAATATTTGTTTTCTCAACAATACAAGAATTAGCCGTAGGCTTTGGAATTTACCCGTAAAGCAAACAAAAAGTTTTGCTTATTTTAGATATAACCAATACCTTTTAATTTTCAAAGCTTACTTGGTAGGTGATCATATTATTTCCGGTTCTTATCTATTGCAGCCAGAACATCATCCTGTGTTAAGCAAGAATGCATCGAACCAACTGCATCTGTTCCTTATATCTACTTAATTTTCATCATCCCCTCTATAACTGGAACTAGCCCATTGTCCGAAGCCAGCCATCCATGGTCAACACTAAATGGAGGAAGGTAGCAGCACTAGCGCAAAAAGCACCTTTCCGTTTTGGTCCGTGAATAGGACAGCAGTGCTTCTTACTCTAAGTGTACAAAATGTTACAGTGATAGAAAACAGACCAACTGCATTGTGCTACTAAGACAAAACAACAAACGACAATATCAGTTCTCAAGTACAAGTGGTACTGCTGGCGCAATTCACGTTCACGACTTATGGCAAGCAAGCTAAAATGGTTTAGAGTAGATTTATATTGTTGCGTCAGTAAAATTGTCAGACTGTTGGCTTTGAATTCTTCAAAAGTTGGAGGCTTTGGCTCAATTTTAGGGCTAGATAGAGACAAAAATTGCTGTGTTTACAAACTAATTTTTCTTTAAAATCGGGACTTTTATAAGCTGTGCCCATGGCACCTAACAGCTTGCTCATAAGCGCCAATGTTGGTTGGAAGTATACGGGAAAATAGATTCTTAAAAAGTGACAGTGAAGAGTGGAAGTTGAATTTAAACGAATTTCTAAACTGAGTTCAATTTGGTGACGCACTTTTGATTAAATGAGTAGTGGTGGTGGAGCGGTGGGACAAGTTCGGAAATATCCGACACTTCTCACTCACACACCAACAACGCCTCCGTCCGACAAAGTGTGATTATGTCGAGGCTCTATCCCTCTATTAGAATTTCAACGTATGCTAGAGAGCACACGAACTAATGCATCGGCTATAGCTCTTTGACTCATGCACATTATTGTTTTAAAATAACATATAGTGTGACTCTGGGCCATGATGGTTACCTCCCCTTGAGGTATGCCTAAACATCAAGTAAAGATAACCCCAGTTCAACAGCACATGCTTTGCAGAGCTGAAGCCCACTGTAATTGCCGATCTCTTGACATTTTTAATTTAGGAGGTGAGGTTGGGTGGGATTTATTACCAAAACTAGGAATTTGGATAAATAGGACCGAATTATGTTAGTTGACCCCCTCTTTGCAACACCAATTAAACCCGGCTTTCATTCGATCAGGCTGTTGAAGATGTTTGTGGTTGTCGCACGCATACAAAACAACCCCATTTATCATAAAACAAACATTATTTTCTCAAAACCAGCTTTTGTGAACGCCTTTTACGTTCGGAAAAAGTAAAACAGTTCTTACTTTTGCACTCATCTCAGTAAACAGTGTCTACTTTTCATTTAGCCACCTTCTTATATGCGAGCACCTAAATTCGCAAACATGCCAATTAGTTTGCCAAATAGTTTCATTTTTTACATCTTTTAAGGTAAACACATCAGTGTACTGCCTCTTATAACTCTGGAATATTAACATTGCATTACATGGACCTCTTTATTTAGGGATATAATGTTGATTGTTTGTTTATGCTTTTTGAGCTAAAAGGTAGATACAATCACCAAGGTGCAATAGTATTATATTCCTTTCGACACTGCTTCAGACGAAGTACATGAACTCCACTAATACCATTCATGAAAACCCTGAATCTATCCCCCATTTCACTATTTACAATTCCATGGCGTCCGGAAACGGGTTTTGAAGTTTCGTGCTCATGTTTTCATCTTCTTGAATGCGCCGGTGCCTCAAAGCATGATTATCAAAATGTTGACAAATGGCTGTGCATTTTTAATTTTGAAATACTTCGCTCAAGTACTTTTGTTTTAAAATTTTAGAATGTAAAGTAAATGACTGTAGAGAAATTTGATATTTCGCTTACACCTGAAGAGTAGACTTGAATAAGTGTGAATATCCTTCTCTAGATCTCATATCTGATGCCTTTACCATCACTTTTGCCCTTCTTTTTCCTTATTCCACTACTCTGGGATATCGAAAGAGCAAATAAAAAATTTACCTACTTAACTCTGCTGCATAGGTGCCGTGGAAGTTTTCTTATATCAGTCACACGTCCTTTAGTACAAGGGAAATTACTCTGAACAAAGTGTAAACATTTGTACAAAATGCTTACCCTGGGGATAGTCTGCTGCGTAGACGATTGGAACAGCATGACATGCTGAATATTGGTGTAAATTAGTTCCTCTTTCCCCTGTAGATGCGTGACGTACAGTTTGCCGTTTAAATGGAAAGTCTCGGACGAAGAGAAACGCCAGTAGTCCAAAAACAAAAATGAACATGACAAAAATAACGATGGCTACAATGAAAAGGTACTTTGCCTTTGCATGCCCCAAAAACGAACTCGAGTCTGATGCCACCTTGGTATGCACCGTTTTATTTAGGGGCAAAACCCGGTTCATGGTAAGCTGGCTTCTTTTCACAACTTCTGTACGATGATTTAAGGCGTGTTTCGCTACCACACCACTATCCTTATTTTGATTCAGATGTCTGCTGGATAGTGTTGGAGCATTTACTGTGGAATTGTCATAAATTAATAGCCTTATTCTTGCAGTATTGCTGAACTGATGAGACCCCATGTCCATTACCGTAACATAGATCTGGTGTTCAGTCCGCGTTCTAGTATGTTTTAAATCATTTTCCTGAAATATCTCAGTTAGAGGCTTTGTCACAATCAAATTGATGCATTTTTCAGTAGCTTCAACCTCTTCTACGGATCCAATACCGAAGTACGGTCTCAGGTATTTCGCGCAGCGCAAGGTGAAGTTCATTTGACCATTTTCCTTTAAATCGTTATCTTTGGCACACACCCTTAATATGGAAGAGTTGACGGTCACATCATGGGTGGTGTTTAGAGTAGCGGGTCCAGCATGCGGGCCATTCGAAAGGGCAGCTGGCTCAGTAAATACGGGACTATTGTCATTTTGGTCCAGCAGGCGAACAGTGACCCCAATTTCCGATGTTAGACGTTGGTGAAAAGGTCCCGTGTCTGATACGACCACAGTAAATTCATACTCGTGCTGTTTTTCACGATCCAACACACCATCAACATGAAGCTGACCCTTGTGGGTGATCCTAAAGTACGCAGGTGAATTACTACGCCAAAATGAACCTGGTGTTTGTTTAATTGAAAACTCAAGGGTGCCATTTGCTCCACTGTCCTCATCAGTAGCATTCACTTGGCCAATGAAACGCTCTATTAGACGTTCCTGATCGAAGGACTCAGGGACTTCAAATAAAATCCTTCCTGACTCATTCCTATTTCCCTGAAACACTGGTGGCGAGTCATTGACATCCAATACGGTAATATTGACGTTTGCTGAAGAACTAAGCTGTGGATTGCCTTCATCCACGGCTGTAACTGTCACACAATAGACAGCCTTCTTTTCCCTGTCAAGCGCATGCAACGTTGAAATTTTTCCCGTGCGTTCGTCAATGGTGAAAGACAAGGTAGAGGTGTGATGTTCGCAGTTTTTAATTGAATATTTCAAGGCAGCATTTCTTCCGAAATCGATATCGTTTGCGTAGACATAGCCCACAACAGCTCCATTTGGTTCATTTTCTTGCACACCGACATCTTCTCTATGCTGAAATTTCGGTGCATTGTCATTAATGTCCCACACGCCAATATCAACCGTTTGACGGGCTATGTTAGCTTGAGGGTGACCACGATCGGCACATATAATGGTCACTTGTACTCTAGAAGTTACTTCACGATCCAACTTGATACCACTCCGCTTAAGAAGCATAAATACTGTGGGGACTTTAGTAGCCGTAATGGACGTTTTCAGTGGGATAAGACTGAAAGGATTGGTACAAACCAGGTTATTCCATTCTACATCACAGCTCACGGCTGCGTTTTCTCCTGTATCAGCATCGGAAACTGTTATAGTGGCGAGTTTGATTTCTCTTCCATCTTCTTCCGAAATCCAGATGTCAGTGTGTTTATAATAGCTCCAATCAGAAAAATTCTCTTTAGGAAGTGGACTTAGCGATGTAACGGTTATTATAGGCGTGTTATCATTACAATCCTCAAGGGTAACATCAATATTTGTTACGTTAGTTAAACCACCTCCATCTTTTGCCTCAACAGGAATGGAAAATTTGGGTGTGGTCTCATAATCCAGCTGCCCTATGATGTATACTTTGTCGCCATGTACAACTACATTGTAACTTGCTTGAATATCTGATTTCCTCTGTGCGACTTTGAACTTTATTAGTCCATTTTCTTTGCTGTCTGCATCAATAGCGGCTAATTGAATGAGAAACCGAAAAGGTGTATCATATGCAAAGCCGCTTAGACGTAGGAAGGAACGTATTTCAGCACTTGTTTTCCACAGCGATTGTTGAGGGTGTTGAGCACATTCGGGCAAGTGGACGTGATACGGTAGACCGACCCATTGGGGGCTGTTATCGTTGACATCCTGCACTTCAACGGTTACCAGTAGCGCACTTGTTAGCCCTTCCCCATCATACGCATGAAGACAGTAGAAAAGGTTTTGGAATTTCTCATAGTCGAGCCCACTGATCTGCCTCAATTGAGGTATATTTTCATCTGTCATGGACAAGGTAAAATATTCATCGTCATTTGCTGTATATGAGGGGCATGCTTGTGGACTAGGGTCAGAGTGTATACGACTGAGATGGTAACTACTAATTCCATTTTTTCCCAGGTCCGCATCCTTTGCAGGAGGCAGATAAAACAAACCTCCAATTGGAGAGGATTCCGGTATCGATATGGTGAAAGAAGATGGCTCGAAAACCGGAGGATTGTCATTCATATCGACGATTGTTAGGTGGACTGTTTCTAGAAGACTCTCTTCGGCTGTTGTTATGTGAACCAAAAGAGCGACGTTACAGCTTGGACTTTCTAATTGATGCGAAGAAAGTGATATATTCGTTGCTCCATCGTTTTGGCAAATAGCCTCCCTATCGATTGTTTGAATGGCAAGTATGCTCCCATTTGTGGGATGAATAAAAACGTACTCCGAAAGAGGTTTTCCTGCAAGACTTGTAAACGATTTTTGGTGCTGAGCAATAAGCTGACCAAGCAAAGCGCCAGCAGGAGTGTTTTCCTTAATGTAAAACTGATGCATGTTGGGTACCTCACAGGAAATCAGTGGTATGAAAAAGACTGTCCATGTGAACGTAAACATTTTAAAAGCACTATGAACCTTCCATTTAGTCAAATTTGACAAGAAATGTGCTCTTTTGTGTCAATCCCAATGGGAGGAGGCTTATGAATCTGGTCTGAGCGACCTATCGGCCAATCAAAATGCGGCAAATACCTGATTGGTTAAAAAAGTCAAAGTGAGAAAATATGTTTGGGTAATACGGCTAAGTAGCCAATATACACATGCATATGATGCCGTATGTGTAATTAAAGTTATATCAAATTCATTCAAAAAGTCAAACCGATAGACACACACATCCCAACCATTTCATGCACTACCGAAATAGAGAAAAAAGCAGTTTAGATAAGGGATTTCAGATAATAAATAAGGTAAATTAAATGTCGTAAATTAAGGTGGTGAAGTAAAGCGTTAAAGCATTCTGTCACAAAATTTTTGATTTTCGGTGTGAAAAAAATTTTGCTACGATTCTGACCATAAATTAATTGGAAAAGGGTGCTTTGTTGCCTTTTTAATTCGCTAAAAGCTTCGTGTTATTTAAGGGAATTGAAAACATCAGCACCGTATACTCTAATTAATGCCTACCCCGACCCGATGTGAACAAAAATACTTATTGATCGCATGACCCAAACCGTGGACGTTCTTTGATTTGCATTAAAAAGTAACCTTACACACCCCAATTCAACTCATGTGGCTTAATCGCTTCCCTTGATGCCCCATTTGAAGGTTACTTCAAGAGTCGAGACGGGTCCTTTTAATTAGAAACATTGGCCATGTTTCTGCAAACACTTCTCTTCCATTTGGCTGCCAGATCTAACAACATGCAAGAAGTGGATAAGTTGCATTCGCCTTAGAAACGTAATTTACGCGCAAGGGATCAATTTGTGATATGGAGTCAATAAGTGCGAGGTAATTACTGCCAACTTACCAAACGCATGACTTTAAATCTTCGCGAATGGCAATTCAGATGAACCTCTACTTCGCCTTAAAGACGGCAAAAATCACAGAATTAACAAAAAATTGCTGTTCACTTTGTTGCATGTACCGAATACTTTAAATTAAACGAGACTTTATTCAATTGCATATGGAAAATTCAAATTTAGGTTTCATTTGTTATATTAAATCGCAAATTTTAAGCCATTTGGCTAGGTCCAAACAAAACGAAGATACGTGATTTTGTTTATTTGAGGGATTCATGGCCGAATAATGGCTAAATAAGGGCTAAGTAGCTGTGGAGCTAAGATTAGGTGAAGAGATATTAAAAGCGCCATCAGTACTAATTTGAAGTAACCGCAATCACCTATGTAAAGCCATTGTTCTTCTGAAATCACCAACCCCCAACTGCACCGATCGTGTTAAATCTATCGGTTATCATTTTTGATGTGTAGGTCATGGACATTGATTTGTAGGAATAGTTTATTCTTATTAGATAATAACCCAACGCACTTGGATAAATATCGTTCCCATTGTATCATGCTATTTTTTTGCCAATTATTCTCCAGATCTTATA
Source organism: Taenia hydatigena (assembly GCA_036345935.2). NCBI lineage: Eukaryota > Metazoa > Platyhelminthes > Cestoda > Cyclophyllidea > Taeniidae > Taenia > Taenia hydatigena. The sequence continues at coordinate 11,886,751 of JADWOT020000006.1, read as the reverse complement.
AGAGGCAACTTTAGCTATACTGCTAGCACGGTCTTCACAACAATAAATTCATATGTCCTCCCTCTATTAATTAATTTCCAACACAACTCCTACCTCTTCCTGTTTCAATGCTCGGGGAGATTACTTTTGGGTCAACAATTTCTTAAGTGCTTTAATTTAGTCCAAATGGTATTCCAGTTAAAGAAAAACGAACAATAATGACCAATTTGTGCGCCCACGTCCGTAGGCTTGTAGATACGGCATGATGCAATCGAGGTGCACGCGAGCCCACGGCTTGCACCTCTCACAGGCACACAGCACATTGACTTTTCATAAAAAGTTGGTCTAAAATGTAAATAAAATGCTTTATTATTTAATTGAGGCATTGAATTTGTTACAGTTACTCCATTGCCAAGAAAACGTATGAAAATGGGGTTTCGTTGAGTGTTTCGAGACACCCTGTTGAATATTTCATAAAGTGAATCGCTGACAAAATAACATTGGTAAAAAATCTTCCGAAAAGTAAACTCCCAACATTATTTGCCAATTTTAGGCAAAAACAAACGACCTGGTGTAAGTAGAACTGGCCACTTCAAATTTGGCGTATTATGGATCATACAGGTTGAGAGGCATGAAAAATTTTGTGTGGCAATACACAAATATTAGGGAAACAAGCAAAATCGCTTTCTCCAGTTATTTCCTTTTATGGTGACTTTAATAAATCTTACCAATGTCATTTCGTGTTGAAAGCTTAGAGGCAAAGGTATCAGATTAGTTCGTAATTGTCTCCAGCATTTAACGTTGTTTATGATAAAAATGAATCACTTACTTCTTTTTAATTGCAAAATCGCAATTTCTCAGATTAGCATTATGAATGACTTTGTCTGACTATTTATTTCTAATCGACCAAAATATACCAAAGTTTTAAGAGCTTGATTAAATTGCAAACTTCTTTTTGTTAAAATGTCAGCTTTCCACAGTAACATTTTTTTCTTGTAATTTCGTATCCTAAAGAGATGTCCAAACTTGCACAATTTGGAAACTGAGCATTAAAAACCCTCCAATGCAAAAACTTGGCAGTCGCCTTGGAACTTAATTGAACAAAAACAAAGGTGGCCCATTTTTGTTTCACAACTGCAGTGAATCCTGCCCAGACAAGCTTAGCAGCATTTCCGGTAACGTATAGAGACTTTTGGTTGATAGCGTGGAGCGTTTTTTTGCTATTTTAATCATGGTTGCATTAGGCAAACAGTAGCAGATTTAAAGCGATATTTTCGGGCACCAAAGTTAGGTGGCATTTCTCTCCTTCAGATTTATGCATTTGGTTTTTTGTTAGCTCAATTGACGGGGAAACGCTATTCGCAGATGGCCTTGGTCTGATATCACTAGCATTAAATGCTCAAATGCAGGCTCAGTTCAGGCCTTGGCCACGTTGGAAAAGCAACGACAAGTCTGCAGATAACGTCTAGTCCACCGCAAGGAAGCGTGACACGCATTTGCAAAATTTTCTGCGCAGCTCCCGATACGTATCTGACAGGCATCGAGTAACTCGTGGTTTTCTGCGGAGAAAATGTCGTTCCTCTTTGTTTTGCTCCTCTTCCCCCAACCCCCTCGCTCTTTTCCCCTCCATTTCTATTAATACGTAAATTTTTTGACTGTTTTGTTCAAAATCAAATGAATTGATTGTTCATCTTCAATTTTTTGGAACAATAACAGCAAAACGGGCTTCTCTCGCATGACAAAATACAGTGTAGTGAAAATAGTGGGGAACCATTTTGTGTTGCTTTAATACAAAATCATTAAATGGTTAGCATTCCTTTGAATGGTATGTGTTATTCATCAGAACTGACTCGGAGTACGAACAGGTAGAAACACTGCAAAAATAAGACGCAGTCAATTGACAAAATCCTTTTAGACTTATCTGATGGTCTGCGTTTCCCATTTCTTTGGAACTTTACATTACTATACATTCACTTTTAATCAACGTGGCTGGAACGAAGTTCTTCTTCATGCTTTAAATTTCGCACAGCGTATTTGATAGTGAGCTATTGTACCGTGGCGCACTAAACTACAAAACTTTGTTCCATTCAATGCTGAGGAGCACGCGAAAATTAAAAATTTACCCTAATAAAATACCCTTGGTGTTAATCTCTACTGATTTTCCTCAGTCTTACTTGTATCGTCAACGGTTCTCCGCTTGGAGATGACAACTGCTCTGACATCCATCAGAACTACCCAGAATCTGGACAGGAGCAATCTTGCTGCTTTCGTTTAAGCAGGATAAAGAGGACGCGATCTCCATTATTCACCCCCACTACACCCACCTTCTTTGGTCGCTCCCTCCCTCCTCCTCCCTCCCCCACTAACCTCACACCATAAAGCATTTAGATAAGCGCATATCCCCTTCCAGTCAGTATTTTCAATTAGTGTACATCGCCTAACCGCACCCAGTCCGATGACTGTGTGCAACCTCTCCCACTCGCTCAGTCGCTATCAATTAAACTAAATGGTTTAAAGTAGATACGCAAATTCGTGTCTCCCTCTCTCTCCCTCAAATCCACTTAAGGCGAGGATAGCTAGTGCGAGTCTTGTCCAAATGCCTGCGAATCACAGAACTCTCAGATAACCGAAGTGATATTTAATGTCGCATCTATGCAGCATCCGGTAACACTCAATATTCTGGCTGGTGATTAGAATACTTAAGCCAAATTCCATCCACTTAGCGATTGCATTCGTCAAAACGCCCAAAATAAGTGCAATGATGGCATTAAAAAGTTGAAAGAGATTCGCACTGCAGAAATTACATAATTAATTGATTGGAATTCACCCACACATCCGTAAAATCGAGTGATTTAGTTTTCACGTTCATTTCTAGGCATTGTAATTCGGTTGGTTCAAATTTAATTAATCAGTTTAGTTTAGATTGGTTGATTTTAATCGCGAATATTTGGCACTATGATTCGGTGTCGGTGATAAAGGATCATTGGAAACTCTTCCATTGAAACAGAAATAACCTCGAGCAGTCAAAACCGGCTCCTTCGGCAACTGCTGTTTCATCTTATTTAGCTATATTTGTGATTAAATTTTCATAAAACTACAAGGCCATTTGTTTTCCCCTGCAGCTCATGTTAAGCGGTTGATCGGGTGATTTATTAAATCGTGATAGGAAACTAAGTTGATTTTATCCTAGTAACGAGGTTATTTATTTTCAAAAATAATTTTACCGAACACGGCCTTATGTGATAAGAATTTTTGCTAAAACGATTTTAAAAAGACTGACCTCGATATAAAGCTTGTATCGGCTTTGGCGAGTATTTCCGTAATTTTCATCCATATTAGTACGAAATAGTAGCACACTTAAATTTATGTCCATGTCAACATCTGGGAAGAAGAATAGCAATTATTGCTATGCATAACAATAGTATTTTTTGAAAATCCACCAAACCAGCATATCTCCTACACCAAGGCCACCCGCAATTAGTCAGCCGTGTACCATTCTGTCAGTTTTTTTCTTTTGCTAGGTGAATGCGAAACTCCACTTATTGCTGCAGATGTGGATGGAGTATGCGAGGCCAGCCTTATCTTTTACGTGTGTAGCTGTCTGAGCACTGTGGTTGCACATCTACTTATATTGAGAAGTTAAAATCATGCCTACTCCACCCTTTTACCCCTCTTCGGGGTCGTAACCACTGAAATGACGTAATAGCAAACCTTAGGGCGTTAGTGTTTTCAACCCCGCTGGTTGGTGCATTCGTGTGACAAACGGCTTTCATTAATGGTTTACTATTTGCTCACGCTAATCAAGACTGATACAACACACCATTGAGTGATGAATGTTCAACGGGATCTTCAGATGTACAAGTGATAGTGCGCATTTTATCATTACGTTCACGCACTCGGATGGATTGCGGGCCCACCTGATTCGTTATCCAGTTTTCGTGTAACAGAAGTGGAGGCTTCGATGAATCACTACTAGTATAGCCTTCCAATCGTCCTACCTTGTATGCTTATCCGGAAGACGAACCTTAATGTGAGCGCTAGCACGACTGCGTTAGTTTATCTCATAACGGCCACGCCTTCATTTTTTAAATCCACCTTTGATAAGAGTATATGTTAAGGTCACCTCAGTGTATAGCCCATTGAGGATGAAAGTAATTAAATTTATGAACACTAACTTCAATAAAAGTCCAAGTCTTTCAGAGTCTGTTATACGGTGTCTTTGAGTGTGGTCTCCCAAACATGCTTTAAATTAACGAGCTCACGCTCAAGGCCGTTGGCCAAGTCAGTAGGAGGACAAATTGGTATGAACTCACTTGATTTGCGAGAGGTGTCAGAAAAAAAAACTAAATGATACAAAGCATGTGTTGGGTGAATGCAGGTTTTCTGCTTAATTATGCATGCACTAAACTTTTACTTCCTCTGTACGGAAGCACGCCTGAACAAACGAGATAATGTTCAGGGTAATTTGGTTAACCTGGGTTTGAAATTCAATTTAACTACTCAGACTTTTAAGCAAGCCAATTTTCCATTCCTCCAGGCAGGTGTGTGTAAAAACACAATATCTCTGAAACGCTGAGCGGCCGCAGTAGTGTCGGTGACTTTTTAAGCAAATATATTCCCAACATAAGTGACGACGTGGAGGGAGCCATGTTGCCTTTTTCCGGTTGAAAACACTTCCGGAATGAGTTGGTGTCCAACTCTCCCCGTTATAGGTACGAAACGGAAAACCCAACTTTCAAAAGCGTGACGCATAAAACGGAAACACTTTCTAAGGGAAACTTGCATTTAAAAATGGTACTCCCCGACGTGGGCTCTAATTCAGCATATAATCAAATTGCTTGATGGGTAATAGACTATCCACAGCACAACCATGACTATTAATTTCATCGGTTTTAAAAGGACCAGATATTTCTTTCGTGCAATGAAGTCGTCTACACATAAAAGCTATTCCACTTAGATTTTGAGGGTCGCAATACACCTAGGTTCATAGTGAATGACTTCGGGTTGGAAAACTGTAGATATTGTATAGTGTTGAACCCATACAGCATTGTTAAGGTTTGGTTGATACTACCTCAGTCATGGATTCGGGTGTACGTTCTACATGTTATCAGAACACTGTCACGCTTTGTGACACTTATTGGAGAGTACGGGGTTGCTGTAAGAAGTAAACAATCATACCGCTCATAGCACAAAGTTAGTTCGAATTTTCATGCTATTCGACTGTTTCAATAGAATCATTCGGTAGCTTTGATATCCTTTAATAAAATTTGAAATTGTTTTGCAACCAAACCACTTCTGTTTTAACAAATAGATCCGAGGGATCACAAAATAATCTGCGCATTCCCATACTTTTAAATCAGGAAGGGCGCATTGATGACATTGCTACCGCTTAGACAGATTTTAAGCTCTCCTGAGCCGCTGTAACAATAGGCTTCATGAATAAAGCAGGTCAATCGGGAGCTGATTGTTTAGATTTCCGCGTCCCAACTTACCATGAGGTAAACATTCCATTTGGCACACACTGTCGCCTCCACAACAAACGTCTATAAGCCTCCCCCGTCGACGCAAAGCCTTCCCAAGGAGTCGGAATGCCTGAGGCCTGGGGAGGAGAGGTGCGAGAGGGAGGGGAAGAGGGCGCAAGTGGCCTTGTGTGCGCACACGCAAACACGCCTCCGCCCCCCCGCAGACACTCTAAACATGAGTTATTAATGCTCCTGCTTGGGCGCGTAACCACTTCCGACCCCCGTCCCATAATTCCGCCAGGTCTACCTCTGGCAAACCCCAGCTCCCGTTTAAGCAAAAGCTGAAAACACGCGACTGCATACATATCCCTTCTTCTTCCTCTTCTCCGCCTTCTTCGCTGCGGGGAAAGCTGGTAGGACGAGAGGTTGAGAAAAGCGGTTACTAATTGCAACGTGAGCCGAGGGCACTAGGGCGGTACCCAAAGAACTGCAACAGCTAAGATCCCTTTGAATAAATGTAAAAGGAAGAGACTTTTAAATAAAAACGTTGATTTTTGGGGCGACGGTTGTACTCAATTTAATTAGCCATTTATGACTCACATCCATTCTATGGCTTTTCTTCTTTCAGTAAGACAAGTTAAGATGTGATGGTGATATCATTTGAGCCTTTGTACATAAGCACTGTTATGTATGTCTGTGATAAATTAGGCTTAATTAATAACTTGCTGTTTATTTTAAGATTCTGATCTGAACCTGAAGTCCATTCTTGTAGGAGGCAAAGGGTGGCTTAGCCAGAGACGCCATGAAGTCCGCGTACATGACTGAAAAAGTTGACTTCGCTTGGACAATTAGTATTGAGGTACAACATTTTCCAAATGAAAATAAAAAAGTAAATCAGCTATATGTGGAACAAGCGTAACCTCAAAAATTCCTGCTGCATTTGTGCCAGGGAGGCATGCAATTCTAGAAGAACGTTTTTGTTCAAAAATCAGTAGGTATTCATTTCCGTGGCTATTTTCGCAAACATCCTAGACGCCGCCTCTCTCTTCGTCTCTCCTGGTCAGATGCACTTAAAATGCGTCAATAATCATTTTAGGGTCTGGGTTAATTCATCCTCTAAAAACACGCTACTAAGACGATTCAGTGGCTTGGACTAGGACGCTAAGTCATGCAGTTTTCTCTGGCCGGCTGTGGGCCGAGAGTACGTACGTCAGTCAATGGAGGCATCTGCCCCGAGACCTTTATCTATTAATCACCTGGTCGCTGGTCCCGATGGGATTCGGGCTATCCCCAAACGCAGGAACGCCAGTTATGAAAACTGGCGACGGCTTACGCCAGCTCACATTAAAAAGTTAGGGTTGGAATGCCTGTCGAAAGGTTGTCAATTTCGCACAACCGAGTGAATATTTTTTTGTTGTGCTATGATAGCGGCGTGTTGGAAATCTCGTGAAAATTTTACTACTTACATTAAGTGCTTATTGAAATGGCCAATCTAATGCAGGGAACAAACACTACGAAAAAATGTAACTGAAGGAGTTTATTTGCTCGATTACTCCATTGCCGAATTCGCAAAGCTTGTGCATTCACTGATCTGAGGGTGACGATTCAGAAATATTCTGAAGCCTAAAGGTGCGATACGATTGTTGTCAAATTCACAGAACTTATTGCATTTCCACGTCACCAATCCCGATACTGTTTTCATGTCCCTGATAAAGCTACAATGAGAGCCTGCTATTAGTGCCACTTGGATATTTTCGTCGCTTGCAGGACCCGCTCACATCGTCGTTGCAACAGAACGGCAATGAATGCTCCACAGTCTTGTAACGTCTAAGGTTGAACTCTGTGCTAGATTTGATTAATGTGCTGCATAGTAGGCAAAGCATCAACAGATTCGAAATATTGGAGATGTCTAGAAGCCGCACGATCTTTCATAGATTGCAACATCGAAAACATAATTCGAAGATGCTGCGCATCACTGCAACGGCACAGCTAAAACAGTAAAATTCTTTAAAGATTGGCATTTTTAAAACATCAGTAGATCACTTATTGCATGACAATATTAGTAAACACAGAAAACTTTTTCGAACGATCGCTTTTTGTATAAACATGACGAATAGTGCATCTTATAAAACAGGTCAAATCGTCAAGACATTCGACCAGTTCAAATGCTACACTCTTGTAGCTATCCACCGTTCATAAACTTAAATACAATGATGTAATACGTTTTATAATTCTCAGATAATATTCACGGGAACTTCAGCCTCCGCAGGTTACACTTTCGCTTCTCGGCATGGCGTTCCGGCTGGTAACGGCTCTCCAAATACCCATGGGTTGGTAAGATTGTTGTTTTGCCCGAGACTAGCCAGAATGCACAGAATACACACATTTTCGACATGCTGAAGGACCTGGATCCACTGCCATGGTCCGATGGTCGACCCACTTAGGAAATGCACAGAGAAGGAGAGATCTAAGGCGGCCCTTTATTAGATTCGGCAGCTAACCAAAGTATTGCCTTAGAAAATTTAGGCTTATTGCGACTTCGGTGAAGACACGGAGAGTTACAAAAGGCCATACCTATGGTTGTTAAGCAATAAGGCTTCGCATCCCGGAATGCCAAAATAAGTAGTTTTAGAAAATGTCTTGACTCAAAATTAATAAATTAATTTGATGATGATTTCCAACTGGGTAGAAAAAACAGCCAAAAATAATAAGATGTTGCGAGTTCCTTTGTACAAAAGGAATACAACTCTACTATAAAAATAACTAGTCAGTCGATTCATTCATGAATTTATAAGTTTCCTGAGAAAAGTGGGTAATCCACTAATTGTTTGTTTAACTCTCCGCAATTGTTCCTTCACCCAGTGGGCTAACACCCTAGCCATGCCAGTTGCCCTCCCCCAACAACACCAACAATGCATATTCCACTCGAAGCGATACATTGGAGACAGTGAAAACCGGATTCGATCTCAAAGAACACCCACCACAATTTCGACTGATGGGTGATGGACCCTGACATGACAGAAGAAGTGCACGTACTACGGATGGGAGAATCGACAACGACCCACAACAAAAGGACTGAAAGCAACGCTTCGTGCTACGCAGCAATGGCATTAGCAACTAAACGGACACTAGCCTAACTTACCGGGAAAAGGTCATCACGGAGCCGTCCACCATACCTGCATGCAGATATCAGTCACGTGAGCACATGACGCCTTCTCAACTTCTCTACCACCTAAGTGAAACCCAAATCGATGTGACTGGGCAGCTTTGAAGTGGGCACCAAGTGGCGAGGAGACATAGATGCGGATGTCCCTCCCCACGGGACTATGCTGAACCCCAGCATTAGTAACATGACTCTGCTTGTAGGCTAGTGTTCCTACGATTGGCTATGGACGCGCGTGATAGTCAGCACACATTCCCTTGTTCTTCCAGTGCAAGTGTCCTGCAGGACGAGAGTGCAGATGTAGTGGAATCGCCAAGTGAGATGAGTGATGTTGCGGTGAGGTATCTTCACTTTGCATCGAGGTTCGACTAGTGGGACGGTTGGCCCTTGAGTGTATCCTTATAGTACCAATTGCATTGTAATGGTTGAAACGAAGGGTTGGGAGGGAAAGCGTGGGATTGGACGCGCAAAAGAGGAGAGTGGTTATGTGATATGGTAGTTGGTTGAATAATTCTCGATTTCGGTAACGGATTACTTGGGTGTACTTTGTTTGTTGGAACTACCGGTTTCGGTCAAGGTTACAGAGGTGGCCGTACTGCCCTAGCTGCATGGGCTGGCCTCCGGGCCATGCCAGCAGCCGATTTCCCTCTGTCCGTTGAATATATATATTCTACCCTAGCATTCTGCCTTCTTTTGCCTCCGAGGGAGCCTCGGGACGCTGCATAGGTACTCCGAGAATGTACCGCTGCTGGGTGGCCTGCACAAGTGCGGTGATAGTAGACTGAAGTTTCATTGTAGGCCAAAAATACACATATTGACTGATAGCCATGTCTTCTCATGGTTTTAGGAGGGCATTGGAGCTCTGCAATACGTTAAATTTATGTTGAGTAAATGTGCCTCCGTTAGCCGCAGTCACGCTCGTTTGGTAAGAAGAACCTTCCTGCAAGTGTAACACTGATAAAATTTCAAACAAACTAGACAAAGCTAATAAACTGTGACATTTTGCATCAACCAAGTCCAAAATCTATCATTTGCTTTAAACTCAACAGAGAAATGCACCACATTGCCCCCTTTACTGTGCTGTCAAAATGTTTTCTGGGTTTGATAAAATTATTTGTTTGCTTTTTGAGGGGTAACAAATTTATTTGAGTAAATGACGTTTGTCGATGTGTTTACATTTAAATTTACACTTTTAGTTAATCCGCATACATGGGCCTTTGGCATCATTACGAATCGTGTTGGATCTAACCTAAGGTCTTTTTTGGGATGTCGAAAACATGCGCTGGTTGTATCAGGGCGCTGATGATATTCTTCAACTTCTTATTTATTGTAAGTTTAATCTTTTTAACTTATATTGGCCCTCTTATTTACACTATTTAAGTCTGTTCTCCGTATGTTGCTGGCATTCCGAATATAGGTGCTGGACCAGTTGTTTGCATTTTAATTAATATTGTTATTGGTCCAAAAAGGCTCCTAGACTTCATCCAGAGCGGTTGTCTTTTTCTGTAAGCACGATAGGTGCTGTCTATTTCCTAAATTTAACCAACCCTCTTCTCCTGTTTCACCTTCCTGTGAGTTCTTACAAGCGTCTGACGGCTTGTACATGATAAGTATAATGGCTGGCTCACAGCAACAGCTCATACATTAATGTCCAAAGGTGAGCTTTATTAGGATTCACCATTTTCACCCATGCGAATCCCTGGGTGTTTACTTCTTAAATCATGGGTTCTGGATTATATGCGACTATTTTATATTGATTTCTCTGATAGGTTGATTTACAATATTCCTATCCTTGCAATAATTTCTTTGTGGCTATGTGAGTGTCTCGTCCCATCATAAAATACGGCGCATACTTTTGCAATTTGATTGCCTAATCTGACCCGAGATGTTGGGATGTTTGCACCAGCATTTATTAGGCGGCTCAACAAATTTGGATTGCCCTGGTTTCTATTGATTTGCATCGTTTGTTGACGTTTACTTTAATTGGACGTCTGAACGCCCACGCATAGTCGTGGCCTGCACAGTTGCGCAATGCCACTTTCCTGCTGGCATGCATCTAATCCGCTGCTATGTCCACGCTCTTTTACTTGCATGCCTTCTTCACTATGTACATCTTTGTGTTATTTTACACTTCATTTAGCTCATTGGCCTCGCCATCGTCGGATTGGGTATCTATCTCCTGGTCTCAGGATACGTTAGCAGCGCTTCCGGAGAATTAAGTATCCTGGCTTACCCATGCATTGGATTAACCATTTTGGGAATCGTCCCGGTGTTCCTCGCAGTATGTGGTTGTTGGGGTGCCTTGCGATACAACAGATGCTGCCTGGGGATGTATTTCACATTCCTCTTGTTCGTTTTTGCTGCAGAAGTCGCTACTGGTATCGCTGGTGTCGTTTTCAAGGACGAGGTACTCGTATCTTACTTTTCAGCACTTATGCATTTGCTCAATCTAAAATTGTGTTTAAGTTTAAATTTGTCTGAAATTTTAGAAGGTACTTTGCATTTAACTGTTAGTCTATTTATGTAGGTGCGAACATACATTCTCATGTACCTGAAAAAGGCTGTTGAGGATTACGAACCTACTGAAAAATTAACTTCTCTAGATCTCGTGCAAGCGACCGTAAGTTATCCGAGCGCATAACTCCTGTTTAGGTTTTTTCAACCGAATAAACTCTTGACGAAATCTCAGTGATGTGCAAGAATTCTTTATTATTCTAAAATCTTTGAAATTTCAATGTGCCATGTGTATTTTACACAGTAGCCAAAAGCACTTGATAGTTATCAGACTTTTTTTTCAGTTCCATTGCTGTGGTTATATGGGTCCGGGTGATTACGGTCGTAAATTGATCCCTAAATCCTGTTGCGGATATGCTGAATGTGACGCTTCAACTGTTCCTGTAAGTCAACTGTTTATCGCCTTAAGCATTGACTCGCACACCCTTGGGTGTACAGGAATCGTGAAATTCATTTCTCTATATATGTAAAGTGTAGTCTTGTATGGACCTTAACTTCTTAATTCTCAAACATTGTTTGGTCAACAGATTTACTGTTTATACTTTCGGAATGATGTTACACTCCCCTAACGCCATCGCTGTAACACCAAAATGATACTTCATGCATACAAGATTACTATTTCTTCACTAGGTTTTTAAACCATTTCTGTTTTGAAGTATTGCACATAGGCACGGCCCGTACATATTCGCTACTGATTTAATAGTAAACTGCTGAATGCGTTCTTGCTTTTATTAATGCTATAATTTCGTCAATATCATTACCACAGTGTATCTAATTATGTGATTTTCGCATTTTATAAATCTCTCATTTCTAGAAAGAACTTGGTTTTGTCGTCAAAATTTTCCTCATTTCAGCATGTTAATTCTTTTAGCACATAAACTTCATGGTGGCGAACTGATTTAATCAATCTTATGCTTCACGTTGTCTGAATAAACTGCCCTTTTTCCCCAATAGGGTTGCGAAAAACGCACAAATGAGATTGAGAAACATACGCTGATACTCTGTGCTATTATCATTGGATTAGCTGTCATTCAGGTAAGTTTTTCTCCTTGCAAAGTATTGCAAGGCGCATCCATGTCGTTTTGGTGTGGTATGCTTTCGTGACTATTCGAAACTCCTGTTAGCATTGAAAGTAATCCGGGCATGTGGCTCGGTGTTTTAAGGTGTTTTTCTAAGCATCTGACAGGAAACTCAAGTTTTATCATGCACACAATGTATTGTTAAGCTATCACCTGTCTGTAATGGGTTGATACCTGTTATTTGTCTTTAGCTCGTTGGATTAGTTTTCTCGATGATCCTCTGCTGTGCTGCCAAGGATAGACCCGACATGGAATCTTACGAACCTGTGCATACATAAGTGTCCATTTACGTGTGAGCATCTCTAAAAGACTTCTTGTAATTGTCCTTTTTATCAATTAACAATCCGCAAAATCGGCTTTCAGCGCACACACTCCAATCACAAATGGTGATGTCAGCACAAACTGTTGCCATTTTACGTATTCCTTTAATTTTTGTGTCAATCCCCGTCGCCATTACTCCCTCTTGCTGTTGATAACTTCTTACTGTACAAACTACTGGCCCATTGTTATTCCGCGCATTCTTGAGTGTTTTCAATATTGATTACTTCATTTGATAACATTTCTTCGACTGTCTTTTTCGAATATGAAACGCTTACTCTATGTTGCTTATTACGCCTTTGAAGTGGTGTCCCTCTAGTTTACTACTCGGTGAGATACTGATATAGGTCGAACCATTTCGGTGTTGCCTACTCTGTCACGTTGCTGTTCAACTCCGTCTGGCCTTTCTGTTCGTTTGTATGCGGGTTAAGGCTACATCAGCTCTATTAATTTGTTAGTTTTTTGGTGCATTAAATGTATTTCAGCAGTTTTTTATAGGGCAAGGAGATCCACGTATCCAACATTGGTACGGTTCAGTGTTATTTTGATGGATAGTCGTGCTATCGCAATAGGCATTGAAGTGCTGTGCCGTGAGTTGTTTCGACGGTTTAAATTCATTGATTTGGCGTAACTCTGGACCAAGGTGCTCCTGCCCACTGTCTCATGCTTAACGGTAGCAGCAATTTATTAGCTGGCTATCTTCTGTGAGGGTGCAGTCTTCGACAAAGGAGCCCTACACGTGTGCGAACAAGCAGAGGATGACTCGTCGGTGTTTGCATGTGTAAATGCCACGTTGCTGCCTGATGGGTGACGCGCTAGTTGTCGATTCATGCTTTGGTGATATTCTCTGACTCCAGCATGATCAACGTGGGTTTTATTCCACTGATGGCTGTGATCTCATCCAATTTCGGCATATTGCTAAATAATTGTACTAGAAGTGAAGCAAAACAGACTATCCGAGCGAATGGAAATAGTGTTGCACCTTCTGAGTGCAACAGTTGGTGGAGAGGGGATTAGGAAGTGAATGTTGTGCTTCCGCAGTTGTTCACATGGTTCACATACCGTAACCACTATTTACGGTAGATTGTGGTAATATTTACTGATCACACATTCTGTTCCGCCTCAGCCCAGATGCGATTCGCTGCCAAGGCTTTTCTCTCAATGTTTGTGAGTACATTTTAATGTAAATTCAGCTTGCACTAAGCCCCGTGCACAGTCTGCGGAGGCGTTCAGCACTACCTATTCCCTCCTGGTACGCGGGTGAATTGAATGAAAGCAGGCCTTGAAACAGTGTCGGACGTATATCAGACACCTACATATTGCATAATCGAGTGTCTGAGCCCATGACCTTCCGACCTCGCCAACCGCGGGCGTGGTTGTGCGGCGTGGTTGGATGAGTCAGTGGTGCAGCGGAGAGGACATAGATAGCGACAGGCGCAGGCGCCACTATTCTAGCGAACAAATGCGGGCTCTCTTTTGCTACCTAATCTCATGCGGTCTTGCCACGTAGTGGAATTTTGTAAAGGCACGGTAGCCATCAGAAAACACAATGATACCTTAGGTTTAAAATTATGTGTTTGAAGCATGGAAACCAACGCGCATGAATTGTTCGGATTTTACGCATTTTTAAAGCGGTATGACTGTCGATTTTACGGTCTTTTTAAACCACTTTGCCTTCTCTACGAATCCATTTCATTGCAGCTATTAGCTGTGCTTTGGGATCTCTGCTTTGTGATGTTTACTGTTATAATTAGAAAGGTTGAATTTACCGAGGGGCAGATTGGTACTGAGAAGTACGTGCTGGTTCAGCTCACTACGTCAAGGAAGATATGATCCTTGAGAGAGTGCCAATGCGCGACAGGCAAACGGAGATAGTTTGAATTCTCTAATCTTAGCAATTTATATGCGGGTGTAATGTGGAGCCAAGCATGTCTTAAAGTCGGACAACAAAGCATGGTTGGGATTGAAGAAGGGGTTATTTCGAAGAAGAAAACGTCAGTGTATGCATCTGTGACATTGATGATTTCCTGCGTCTATATCCAGGTTGTGTGAAGGGAATAGCCATGCAAATCGCTTCGCATGGCGCTTCTTTTCGAGTTTTGAAAATTAACCCACATCGAGGGTAACAAATACTATTTCCAATTAATAGATGCCATGATTGTTAAATTCCCTTATTGAACGTAATTGATGTTCGACTGATTGGTCTCCATCAAGCTTTATAATAGATATCGTTTTACTAGTGCAACTTAATTAATCGAGCAATTCTGCAAATCATGTCCTGACACCTGTATTTTGTAGGCAAGGCAGAATGGCCTGAATTAATTTGGTAGGTTCACGTGATTGCTCTATAGGCTTTGTTCTCCGTTCCTGACTGGAAGTTTGCCATTAATCCACACGAATTAATAAGGCATGGTTGTGTCATCCACGTGCAGTTAACATGAAACCACATCGCTAACATGAATGCCTTTCGATGTGAGTTAATAAGCGTTTCCATTAGGATTGCAGCTGAATATCGCTAAAATAGCTTTCCGACGATTGGGTTTAACCAATCTCTAAGCGTTATTGAAACGCACTCATGAAAATCCAAACTTAAAAAGACTGGCAAATGAGTCGCATAAAACCAGAATCCAGGCTTCCGTCGCAGTGTAAATTGATTTTTGTTGGTTCACTGGACTTCCTTAATAAGTTTTAAATTCCCCACCCACCCGTTGACGTCTAATTATATTTGCATGTTACCTAAATTTAGTCAATCCTGATACTGCTGACCTATGAGAGCCTCCTCAAGATTTGTGACGAATATGTCAATCATAAAATTGTAAATAAATACGAACGCATAATAGTCACCCAAAAATAATAGGTATCTTGAGATAGACCAGCGGCATTAAAATGCACAACATTAGTTAACCGTTAGTGGGAAAACGATGACCATTATATAAAAGTACAATTTTCACTCGGGTTTGGTGATCCCTTGATATAAATGAAAGGTGTCACCAATGAATCATCTTGGCTTATAGTTTGGAAAGCGGAGTTTACACGACCTATTGGTTTCGATGTGTTTTCCGTCGGCATAATGCATCACTTTGGACAGATGCAGCATTAGGAGAGTATGTGACGAACTAAAGTGGTTCCAAGGACGTTACTTTTCCATGCGCGCAACCAACTTCAAAAGTAGGTTTGGAATTTCATCACCTAAATAAGTCCTTCTAAATGATTATGAAGAAAAGATAAGCAAATTTAGGTAAATCATAGAAAAACCCGAAAATTCGACTACAGACATATTTCAAAAAAATTAGAGATTCGTTCTTATTAAGCAAATTTTGTTTTAATTCTTAGCAAGTAGTGCCTATAATGCTATAACTACTTGGCAGATATGAATGCCGATGTACCAGCCATAATGTGGGGAATGGGACAAGAAGATGAGCTGCCTAGAGGTGACCACCTGACGATCAAATGTTTGGGAAATCAAGGGGACATTACGGCACAACACATTTATTATTGTTCACTTATGATTATTTTAGCAAACTGTAGCTGTCTCATCAGTAACATTGCTAATGCACACTTAGAGTATCTTGGATATCCCACGCCGTGGTCCAAATTCGTTGCATTTACGCAACAACTATCAAGCTGTTCTGTTGCAGCCTTTTTATATCCCCAGGAGCAGTCAAAAACAGAGTTCACAAAATTCAATAATTAATTTTTCCAAGTTGAATGCAATTTTACCCTACTTACTCACATAAATGAGACTCTGCTTCCCCGATAATCAGGCCGTAAAAGTGGTTGGCGTTTGTGATATTTAAAAACTGAATTTGCTGTATGAAAAAAAAATATAAAAAAGAGTAAACACACTCGCTCGGATATAACTTTTACCAACAAAAATATTGCCATCGGAATCCGGAACAAGGTAGTTGTGGACAAACCATTGTTACCTTTGCCACTTTTTGCACCATAGCGGTTGTACAGTCGGCTTAAAGCATTACTGTTGAGAACTAGGTCAAATTATCGCAAAATTTACGGCCGCTAACGGGTGTACCTCCTACTTCCATTTGTTTTTAGATGACCAGATTTAATCGCAGGAGGGAGAGCAGTGGAAGCGGGAGAGAATACGGAATTATTCCTGCCAGAAAACGAACTTCTAAACACTCACATGCAGAAGTTTACGAGAGTGATTCAACAGGGAGTGAAATTTTAATTCTGGAACTATGTAACCTATTTCTTTCATCGAAACTGTAGTGTTTTGTTTGTTTGAACTACCGGTTTCGGTCAGGATCACAGAGGTGGCCATATTGCCCTAGCTGCGTAGGCTGGCCTCCGAGCCATGTCAGCAGCTTGCTTCCCCCTGTCCGTTGAATACATATGATCTACGCTAGTATTCTGCCTTCTTTTGCCTTCGAGGGAGCCTCGTGACGCTACAGAAACTTTTTTTGAAATGCATTTTTAACAACCCACTGAAGGGGAAATGAAACTCTTGAACTACAAGCGTAATGTAATGCCTTTAATCAGGTTGATGTGGGTAGAGTCCGACCTAGTTAGGGTAACTGATTGCTAACACTTAAGGCCTCATGGATGCGCAATGAAAAATTCAACCCATCTACAGATTCTCTATGCTACAAATAACTTGATTTAAACTTCCCAATTAAAATAAAAATGGACATTAAATGAATGCCGCCGGATGTAACATTTTAAATGATTAATACAGGAGACTATGCCCATTAGAAACATAATTAAGTGAAGGAACAATGGCATGTAGGCATTTCAAAAGTGTGACGAATGCAATTTCTGCTGGAAGGGAACAACTTAAGATAAATGACAATTCTATAACTACATGAGGATAAAGTCAACCGTAGTGGGAATAATTAAGGCGATGCCTAAGGATAGGTTTTGTCTTTTTCCCGAAAGTTTATTGATGAGGATTTTATGGCCGAGGGAAGAACAGGCAACATATTTTGAAAAACTGGAATTACTTAACTCCTGTTTCTCACTCCATTAGATACCATTTTAATGAGCATCGGAGGGCATAAATTGGAGAGTAATCTTCTAGTAGAACACTGCAACGCATTGGCTTTTCTTCCTGAGTTTCACGGGAACGGAGAGCTTTTATTGGCTGCTGTGCTTTCTGTGAGGGGTGCGGCAGTCAGTCTGGGAAGATGGCATTGTGCCAAGTTTGCCATTACTATGGAAGCCGGAATCAGGGTGGCTGCCTACTGTCATCCCATTGGCCAAGCAAATGTGACGAATTGATTACACCGAAGCCTTTAAGGGCAAAGTAGCACTTGCAGTCGAGGCTAAATTAGAGTCTAAGCGTACTCGTGAGCCGTTTGGTCTAGGTAAATACACTAACTCTCGATCTCATTTATTGAGAGTTCTTTATGCGTCTCAATACAGAAGATGTAGTTGATATTCATGATAGCTTTGCAGTGTGATCTAATATAGTCCACCACTATTAACTCTTCCTAACATGTTAATAGAATACACGAAGTCATCAAATTTATTGCAGAGAAATAATGAGGACTGACGCGCAATCTCAAATGAATAAGCAAATATGATGCTGTTGAAAATGACCTTAAAGTGATTTTTTAAGCCTAAATGAGAGTGCAAACGAAAATGAATGAAGCGTAAAGCTACCTTTGGTTTTCTACTGGGTGAAAAGGAGTGCGGTCACCTGTAAGAAGTACGCCCAAGGATTAAACTAATTGCTTTTGCCTACTACACTGACTTTGGTCTCGTAAGAAACTTTACGCACCATCCAATCACAATTCAGCATTTTTTGTCCATTTTTGGCAAAGCCTCCGAGACTTATTGAGAGAAAACCCTAAGCTTGCGGCTTGAAATAAAATTTTGAATATACACTAAAGCAAAGTGCCTAAACTCCATGGGTTACTTAATGAAAAAAGGAGCATCTTGCACCTTTTTGGCACAGTAATTTCCAAAAAAAATTACCTGACGGTTATTCAAAGTATTTTGAGAGACCCATTGGAGGAACGGGTGGGGAGCTCGCTGTGTACACCCAAAGTCGTCCCGCGTTTTTAGAGCAGCAAATAAGCATAATCAAGACTTCTCATGGTTACTTCATAAAATCCATTTCAAAATTTGCGTAGTGGTTTGCACATTAAAGGTTTGCAAACATTCTAAAAGTCCACACTTCATTATTATCATTCTAAAGATGAACAACATTTATTTTGTGCAATATTTTATTGGTCGAAGTATCTTTCACGTAATGAAAACCCAAAATCGTATTTAAGATTATAAAGGACTGTGATCAAGAACGCGAATTAAAACGAAATATTTAGGCACTCCATATTATAAGGCGAAAGTAGTTGTTAACAGCGTGATGTCGTTCAGCTTGAATACGCGGTTGGCATTTTTTACCGTGGGAAGATGTCAGCATTCAACTACAAGGAAATTGGACCAGGCCCACCAATATAATTAGTAACCTTACATTTTTTTCAAAGACGTAAAACTAAAGTTTACTAGCAATTGAGAGTTCCCATTTAATTGGCACGGATTTTCGCAATTAAGTTTGTATTTTCCTCCGAGATTTTAAGTGAGACGAACGATGCTTTAGATAGAATTATGAGAGCGCATCACCTTGATGCCACCATGTTTTCAAGCCCGATGGATTAGCGCCCCACTTATTTATCGTGGTCAACACTGGTTAATCTTTTGCAGTTTCTGTGACAGCCCACATTTACATAAACGCACGTCGCACCAAACCCGGATGTTTCTTATCATGGATTTCAAATTATTCGTTGATGTCTGTTTCAGTGAGCAAGTTAGAGGTGTAAGGCATCAAAAGCACCTAGGAATGGAGCGTGGATAGGGCTATACCAGTTTCGGTCGCCAAGGTAACAATGACTACCATAGCAACATAGGCTGGACAGAGCTGGCATCAATTTGGACCAAGAATAATCGCGCCAATTGCTTTTTGAAGAAGATTGACATTACTCACAAGTCTAGAATTGCAATGCTTCAAATTATGTTATGCTGGACTGAAATAGTCTTGCTAAAATAGCGCCTTAAAAATCAGGACTTTGGTTAGAGTAATCCAAACTTAAAAGTTATCAATTTTAATGTCGCCGAATGACTAACTTTAAATTTTCGAGCAAATTAAGTTACTGCGTAAGGAAGTTGTCCTGTTGATTCAAACTAACCAGACAGTCCCCTCGTATCGCATCTGCTGTTATGGGTTTAAAATCTGTGCCAAATGTTTGCTAAACGTTGATTAAAAGTTGCAAAACAAATAATGAGATGGCTGCTTACCTTCCCCGTAAATATTGTACTCCGGTGATTTACGACCGTGAATTCGTGAGCAGTCAGTAATCAACTCAGCTTGAGCTGGAAGTGAAGTGGGCTAATATGGGTTGCGGAACAAAGATTTACTGTTAGCCTGAAAATTAGGCACAAATGACAACTGTCCTACTTACCATTAAAAGTAGAACCTAAAATTTGCCATGTGGGACCTACACAGCCAAACGTTATAACAATGGAATGGATGGCATGCCACCGATTCAAAGTAGCATAAGCTTATCTGGCTAGGATTGCCTGCACATCAGACTGTTGTTTTATGGTGCAACCATTAGTGCAGTTTTAGTGGTTGAATGCGGTTCGAGCACAAGTGCTCTGCTTCCCCAAAGACCACCCAAAGCATAGCACTTTTGTTTATCCCCTCCGTGAATGCAATGCCTTTTACTGCACTGCCAGACTGCTGCATACAAACTACAATGAATTCGTAGAGTTTAAGGTCACAAATAAAGCTTTTATCACTCGACTATCCAACTGTGTAATTTTATCAAGTGAAGTTTCGTTGTAAGTATAAAAAAACAAATTAAGGGATGATTATTGCAACCTCAAGGATTAAGCCTATGATCGATGTTACTATTAAGATCTTAGTTTAGTTCCATAATGAGTATGATAAATTTGGATTGCATAATACAATAGTCAATAACAATGTTTTTAATGCTTGGTTTAATAAATAAAACGGTTGCTAAAGCTTGTAGACATCTTTTAATTCGACAGTGGAGTGCTCATTAGGCACAAGCTTTAAAGCGTATTATCTACAGAGATCCGAAATTCCAAAAGAGTCCGTTTCGAATTACATGTGATTTTTCTGAATTTTCTTATAAATTTCAAGTGATGTGCGCTTTTCTTTGGATCTATCACCACACAACAGCAATCTACCTGATTCGATTTCCATTTCGCCTATAAAAGGGCAAGAATTAATTGGTGTGAGTGAACGTTTACAAATTCGAGAAACAATGCCAAGCTTTCTCAAGAAAACTCCCGAATTAGAAGCTGAGGTGAATCTGGTTTACCGGACGCCTTTGCCTGCACCATATTCGGATGAAGAAGTTCGTCATCTTCTCAATAAAATCACATCAAACACAACCGTTGACCCATTGATACTTCAGGTCACCAAGAAAAAGGTAATTTTCCGAAAGCCTACAGACAAGAAACCCACTGCTATATTGAACAGAAAGGATCTGGATAAGTTTAATCAAATGTCTGAGTCAGACTGTATTATTATGGCACGCAAGCTAAAAAGAAGGAAGCAAGAACTTCTGTTAATTCGCTTCATCGAGTTTAATGAACTGGAAAGATTTCGGAGCATTTTTAAGTGCTACACAACTAATCGGACTCCAAGGGAGTCCTCTCTATCACCTCAAGAGCCTGTAGAGGAGGTCTCTGCCATTCAATGTCAGGCTGCAGGCGAACTGGAAATGCAAACACCAATGGTGCCCTCGGTTCGACCGACGACTCCAATCCGTGTTAAAAAGCGGGTTGCATCCAGCAAGGACTTGCAGGAGGCGATGCAAAAACGTTCACAGTCGGAGCCTCGTACCACAAAAAATCAAGGGAAACAACGTTTTAGCAGCCCTGAGTTATACGTTGTAAAATGTGTCAAGTGCTCCAAGGACGGTGCGAGTAGGGAGAATTATAGCAGAGTAACTATCTACGATATCACTTCGAAGGCGTCAAGTGACATTTCGGATTGCTCGTCCGTGTCTGTCACATATTCTCCACCGCCATCTTCTACAGCTTCATAGGAATTGCCGTCTTGGACACGACTTTTTTAAGTTAGCATACTTGGTTCTGTTTGCATCGGATTTCCTGTGGCTACATGACTGAAATCTAGTTCCTGTGTCCCAATAAGATGCTATATGCAATGCTACCTTATTTAATGCTAGCTTTCCTTTTCCTTGCTCTAATCTAAGTGGATAATATGGTAACGAAAATGAGACGTATGCTGAATCTCAAAATCTGTCATCTCCTTTATGTACCGAGGGTAAATATTACCTTTATTGAAGTCACTGTGCAAGAAATCTTTCCTTTTGCCAAAAGTAAAAAGTTTTCACACGACTATTAATTGAAGATAATTGAGTGATTATGATCGGTCAGGAAGAGTAACGATAAAAGGCTGAAAACGAATGTCTTAAAATCGAAAACATGACGAGTGAACTCATAAACTCAGTAGCAACTTAGCATTCACTCAAATAGTTATAATGAAACCCCGTAGCGATAACAGTGATGAACAACTACTTCTTGAAGTCTGAATGGGCAATGTTAGTGGGTAAACAGAAGTAATTAAGTTGTCATATACCTTTTACGTTGAGGAAAGAGAACGCTGCTTATTAGTGCGAAAAAAGACTAAAAGACCTATTTAAAATGAATGCACTCATGGGAGAGATCGCTCCCTGGGCAGTCCGTTAAAATGCCTTGTTTTAGAAAGTCGGGTAGAGTCGATGGCCATTGAGATGATGAATAAAGTGCGATGATTTGGTTTCGTCACTCAAAATGCCTAATCTAGAGTGCTACTATAACGTTTGCTCAAACGAAACCTACGGAAGCACTTGGAAATATTAAGCCCACTATTTTAAATCTAAGGTATTGTAGGAGGAAATTTCGGTTGGGCAGCAACATTTTAAATTATAAGGCTTACTCGAGATTTGTAAGATGGGTCTCATCTAAGAATAAGCAGGAAAGCTACCCTGCTTTTACGTACCTTAGATAGGTTGAGTGCCATACGATCATTCGGCAACACTTTCTCATTTTTCCCAACAAGTATGGGAAAATGCAATGCAAATTGCAGTGATAGTCAAAATTGGTTGTGGTTTCTTAGTCTAATGGCGAATTTCATAACTTTACTAGTAATATTGAGATCAAATTAAATTTACCAAGTTAACGCTCTGTGTACTTCGATTCGTGCTAGCCATCTATTGAATCACCTCTTTAAGCTGCGAGGCGTCTAAGGCGCCATGAAAGATGGAATTTGATGTAGGTGGAAGACTCACAATCACACCCATCTTCACGACGCCACTAATGGTCTGAATTTGACACTTGTGCACAGCCATGTGATACACACGCATACATATGCATGCGTGTTAGACGTATGCACATAATATTTTACCTAACGGGAAGTAGATAAATGAGGATTCCATGAGCCTTCATAGAAACTGGCAAGGTTTAAAGACTCAAAATAGGCCAATAATAGAGCCACCATGTTGATTTGCACTATACAAGTAATGGTATTCTATTATGAGCCTAAAATTAAAAAGCCAGAAATGTTTTATGAAAGTGATAGGAGCGCACGATATTAGTTTTAGAGGTAAGTTGCAGTTAACTGATTTTGCGTGGCTACCCAAAAACCAGTCGATTGCAAGACGCTCGAAAAAAGTAAGTACTTTATAGCGTAATTCACTCTAGTGCCCAATTGCTACTAGTAAGTTGGTCAGATTCATTGGATCCGGGTGAGAGTTTACAATTACTGCGCGATAATAACACTGCCGTATGATGGTCTTGCATAAGTCACATTTTTTGACGAGAATGTCTGCTGCCGGAACAGGATTTCCATCTTTCATCATACTGATATTTTGAATTAGTCACGCTGATAGCTCATATGCACTATTGTGGCAATAAAAAGTCGAGCTCGACCTTGAATTCTGCACATATTTCGAGTAAACTAGTAAATACAGTAGCACATCTTCCTAAATTCATTGATACGTTCGAGTTAACTTTGAGTGCCTTTAATTTGTTGTGCTAAAAGTCAACATAAATATGCCAAGGCATTCACAATTCCTGAGCCTACTGCACAGTCTTTGCGGAAGATTTTAACAGGAAGGATTTATTAGATAATGGTGACTATTTGGTGCCATTAATTCTTCACACAGGGCAGCTCTATGACTCTTAAGCATTTAGAAACCCTCGCTGGTGGCATAGACACAAATCCACTTGCGATTCTCATGCATCCTACCCTTCAGTGCCGTGAAAGACGATTTTCTCAAGAGGTTCACGCCAGATGAATCCACTACGCAGAATGTTGGGACTCACAGTTTACGTAGAGGTGGAACACAAATCATTTAATGTATCTTTGTTACCCCTAAAAATGCTAAACAAATTTGTTTACCAAAAATGTGAAGGGAATGCCACATGTGATTGATTGCATAAAACCCCAAACAGAAAACTTTTTGCACCCCATTGTGTGCTCACAACACTAGTATTTGAATCGTCTATGATTCATCTTATTGTAGGATCAATTATTCCATTTAATTTATTTCTTTTAAAATGCAATAATTCCCTTGACTCAAATTTTCCATGATGAAACAGAAGAGTGAAAGCGACACTGATAATTGCATCTTCCACCGATCTGCATGTCAGATTTTGCTCTCTCGAATAAAACGTGCCAGACTATTAGCGCGTCCATTAAGCCCTTGCTGATTAGTACGGTCGAAAGGCAATTTAACAACAATGATCTCCTGGAAGCATAAGGCACGCGAACTCAAGAACACCTCAAGATACCAATGAGTCGAATGAAACGATATTGGTCCTACCAAGATTGTTCTACGGCTATTTTGGCCTCACACACAATTTGCTTCCTCTAGACTGTCCACGTATTGTTAGCTCGAGTGCTCAACTATTTGTCATCATCCAATCCATCGAGTGTGCAGCTTCTTTAATGAAATGCTTAGTGGATTGCGCATTAATAGCGTAATTGTTATTTGATAGTCCATGATACTCAACTTAAGCATTATGCCGAGGTGAGATAGGTGTACAACTAGTGGTGAACAGAATCTGTATTTCATTTGTAACCTATGAAACTAATCGAAACTTGTATAAATTTTTCACATAGGAGAACGAAGCACAAGTTTCTGATACCAAAAATGACGCAGCGCCAATCAAGTAGATGCGATGAGCGAGCATTTTCATAAATTCGCCATACATCTATCCATCCTGATGGAAAACCATGAGGCGCTTGCCGAAATGAAGAGGGTGGGTTTGTGTAATTTAATGAATGAATTACGCATTATGGATCAAATCGCAGGTGCGTGCCTCGCATTTCCGTGCACTTTTAATCCCTATATCAACAAAGGTAGTTTTTTTGAAAACATCCGAAGAAAAGGGCGTTACATATTGTGCCGCCTTAAATTTTCTCTTCAGCGCTTCAAGTGAGTGGAGCTTTGAAGTCCATGAATTAGGTAAGTTAGTATCTTCCAAAGTATCACAAGGAATGCTGCATCTTCTAACGTTGGTGGAGAAAGTCAGTTCAGAACCCTAAAGCAGCCACATCTACTGCCTTGAACGCATACGCCATTTGTTTGATTCAATGCACTTCAAGATTCACACCAATGTCCATCTATTTATTCATCCTTTTGTTATTTGATGGAAGCTTTTCGTTATCCCCTTAACTGCCCCAAGACTACCTCATATTTTATAAGAATATAAAGGAAATATACAGCTTGCATTTTTCAGTATAAATAATCCGAGGAAAAATTTGCGATTCGGTTACACAATGCGCGATTATTATACGACCAATTCGAACAACCGTTAATTACATGCAAATAGACAATATTCATATAATTTTTATAATATCTGCAAATGAGCATACGAAATTTTAAGAATAGCGATTTTCGTTTTGCATTTGCACGGTGGCTCTCAGAAGCCGATCGATGTACTGAGACTTGGGTGACATCCTCTCGCCGTAGAACACGGAACTTTTGTCACGACAGATACAATCTGAATCGTCTGAATCCTCGTCGTAGGAGCTGTCGCTTGAGGAAGTAGATTCACTGAAAGTTTGTGCATTGTGATTTTTATCCCTTTCGCCATTGCGATAAAGGGTTCGGTTTGGACAGTAATGGGTATAGGTCTCCGAAACACGTTTAGGCACCCGTATGATATCGGAACTTGAATCTTTTGTATCATCTACAGAAGAGGATAAAGAGGTAGCAAGGTATGGGGCAGCTTGGAGTAGAGGAAGCGAAGATCCTTTATAATTGACATCAGATGCATTTGATTTTGGGCACGAATTCCCACTTTGTGTATTTGCATCACTGTCCTCATGTGGAGCCTTGACTGGGGAAGTGTTAGCCTGGCGAACAACCTTTTCAAATTTTTTAGACATCTGAGGGTCAAGCCATGTAAAGAGAGCGGTAAATGGTTTGACTTTTTTGGATTTGGGGATGTGCAGTAGAAAAGACTGAAGGTCGTCCGGTACCTGGATAATCTGTCCAATATTGGCATACTTGATTGGCCTTATCCTTTTAGCCTTCTCAGTAGGTTTGAATGCTATCTTGTTCGGATAAATCGAAGCCAGGTAAATTGAAAATCCAGACTTGGGTTCCTTTACAGAATCGTAAATATCCTTAACTTCATCCACACTATAACTTTTCTTTTTCTTATCCTTAACAATCTTTCGAAGCTGACATTCTACTGTTATCAGTGGCGCCTTGGAGGAATCAATCTTCTCCTTTTTGGAGTCCTTATCCTTTGATTTTTTCTTACTCTTCGTGTCTTGCTCAGTTTCTTTCGCCATGTGTGAGAGCCGTTGACTACCAGTGGCAGACATTTGGCAGCCGATGACACTTTATTTGCATGTACCTGCATCGACACTAGATCGGGACCCAATCAGAAATAGCCTAGGCTATTGTGTTAGGCGCATGATCTAACCAAGTGGTGATTGTAGACCTATGAATGAGTTAGCACGATGATGATTGATGATGCAAGGAAGTGAGAATTTCGAGCTCAGGGACACATGAATGTGGAGGAAGAAAAGTTTTCAGCACCAAAACGAATAAAAATCTCACTTAAAGATTCTTGTAATAAGAACGATTCCATAAACTTAACTGAGGAGGCCTGGGAAAATTTGTAAGTAAAGCAGGAGAAAGTATGCGACTAAATGACATTACGGAATCTCAGTACTTTAATGTGAACAATGTTGCTCGGGAACAACTGGTCTTCGTTTCAGGCATCTTCAAACAATTCAACCCGATCATTCCAACCCAGCAACATATCTTTATCACAATCAAACACGAACTCTAAAAACAAGACACAGTTATGACGGTCTCATACCTGTTCAACGGGAGGTTTCCGTAGTTCGCATCCAAAGCTACACTTGTAGCGGCCCAGTCATTTTTATAAGAGCACTGAATCTTCCTCCATACTGCTATGGCTTATTGCCACCTCGGAGAAGATTCGGGACGCCACAAAGCCAATTAAACACAAACTCAAACCACAAAGTAACAATTTTTGCATCTTTCATTATACTGAGTCATAAAACCCATATGTTTTACTACATTTTTGGGCATTTAGTCGCATTACGAGAAAGTTTTACCCAAGACTTACCTTGCTCAATACTTATTGTCCAAGCCACCACCTTAAAATAAACCATCGTTAATATGTTGAAAAAGAGCTAACGCAACTAAACCGAAAGCAGCTATGGAACAGAAATTTCACTTTCCGTTCCTGTCATGCGAAAAAACAGCTGGCTATAAAAGTGGCAAAAATAATAAGAGGGAGCATCACAAATCCAAAATCATTCAATAATTGATTTGCCTATATTGCCTTTACAAATGAAGCGTATACCCCTCAGTAATTCCCAAAACAAAAATGCAAAAGTAATGATGTTTTATTTATAGATACAGAAGAATACAACTCTACTATAAAAATAACTAGTCAGTCGATTCATTCATGAATCTATAAGTTTCCTGAGAAAAGTGGGTAATCCACTAATTGTTTGTTTAACTCTCCGCAATTGTTCCTTCACCCAGTGGGCTAACGCCCTAGCCATGCCAGTTGCCCTCCCCCAACAACACCAACAATGCATATTCCACTCGAAGCGATACATTGGAGACAGTGAAAACCGGATTCGATCTCAAAGAACACCCACCACAATTTCGACTGATGGGTGATGGACCCTGACATGACAGAAGAAGTGCACGTACTACGGATGGGAGAATCGACAACGACCCACAACAAAAGGACTGAAAGCAACGCTTCGTGCTACGCAGCAATGGCATTAGCAACTAAACGGACACTAGCCTAACTTACCGGGAAAAGGTCATCACGGAGCCGTCCACCATACCTGCATGCAGATATCAGTCACGTGAGCACATGACGCCTTCTCAACTTCTCTACCACCTAAGTGAAACCCAAATCGATGTGACTGGGCAGCTTTGAAGTGGGCACCAAGTGGCGAGGAGACATAGATGCGGATGTCCCTCCCCACGGGACTATGCTGAACCCCAGCATTAGTAACCTGACTCTGCTTGTAGGTTAGTGTTCCTACGATTGGCTATGGACGCGCGTGATAGTCAGCACACATTCCCTTGTTCTTCCAGTGCAAGTGTCCTGCAGGACGAGAGTGCAGATGTAGTGGAATCGCCAAGTGAGATGAGTGATGTTGCGGTGAGGTATCTTCACTTTGCATCGAGGTTCGACTAGTGGGACGGTTGGCCCTTGAGTGTATCCTTATTGTAGTACTTTGTTTGTTAGAACTGCCGGTTTCTGTCAAGGTCACAGAGGTGGCCGTACAGCCTCAGCTGCGTGGGCTGGCCTCCGGACCATGCCAGCAGCCTATTTCCCTCTGTCCGGTGAATATATGTATTCTACCCTGCCACTTTGGTTTCTTTTGCCTTAAGGGAGCCTCGAGATGCTACATTGGTGGCAGCGGAAATCGGACCCGACTCTATAGGGTTTTCATCCCAATCTCTACCGCCTGCGGCATGTTGCAGCGGTGCGAAAGAAGTGCATGTGCTACGGATGGGCCACGAACGACGTCCACCTCCGGCATCTATCCCATCTTCGTGTTCTACAAGAAAGCTATCAACAACTGAAGCGACACTAGCCATGGACCACCTGGAAAGTTTCGTTCCAAAGATTACCCCTAATATACTTGCTTAGGGAGATCGGCGTGCTAACGCCCCCTACGGACATACTGATGGTCGGCAGAACCACTTATTCTGAACTTTGTTTCCAAGCCAGACGAAACTCGAGGTGCAATGCACTGTCAAGAGGGATCACTGACGTTGGTGTGAAGCGTCGCCTCAATCGCGTCGAATGTCATCGACTGGCATGGTTAGCTCGTGGGTGCTTGCTGCAGCACCGAGTATGTTGTGATGGCTGACGCGGGATATAACCGAGGGGCGCGTCGGGGACGACGCTCGAAAGAGGAGAGGGCAATGTAGTACTTTGTTTGTTTGAACTACCGGTTTCCGTCAGGATCACAGAGATGGCCATATTGCCCTAGCTGCGTAGGCTGGCCTCCAGGCCATGCCAGCAGCCTTTTTCCCTCTGTCCGGTGAATATATATATTCTACCATAGCACTCCGCCTTCTTTTGCCTTCAAGGGAGCCTCGGGACGCTACACTTATAGTACCATTTGCATGGTAATGGTTGAAACGAAGGGTTGGCCAGGAAAACCGTGGGATTGGACGCGCAAAAGAGGAGAGTGGTTATGTGATATGGTAGTTGGTTGTATAATTCTCGGTTTCGGTAACGGGTTACTTAGGTACTCCGAGAATGTATCTCTGCTGAGTGGCCCGCACAAGTGTAGCGATAGTAGACTTAAGTTCCATTGCGTGCTGATGAATAATTATGTCTTCCTTCGTCTTTAGGGAAGTCTCAATGTGCTACAAATTAATAATTGAATTCAGAATGATAGCCTTTTAATTGGTAAGACCTAGAAAATAAAACGGCTATATACTCTTACACTAGATTAACTGCAAAATTTTGGTGAGTTCTTGATAGCTTTGCTCACTCTGGACTATTTAACCAAAACTGCAACAAATATGTGCACTTTCGTAGTTGCCAAGTAAACTTTAAATTAAGAGTTTTTAATAGTGTGATGCGTTAAAAATTCTTTATAGTTTTGAATAAGTTACTACCCTTAACTAGAGATACATCTCACTAATTTTTTGTCATGAGATTCTGCAACTTTATTAGGCTTAATTTTTAATTGGTGGACAAGCTTGTGAGTAGAGAGGCTAAAATTCCACACTTTGCCGTTTAACTCTAATTGTCACTATGGTCAGCGACACGCCCCGGATGGATGCTCACGCAGCTAGTTCAGATTCAGAGGAAACAGACGATAGTTATGAAATGGATGCTATTGGTTCATTTTTGGAATGTGTCCGAGTAGCGAGACGAACCCCTTTCGAGTTGCCTAAGACGGTTTCCTTAATCGAATGTTCTAACGGCACGAAAGTATACTTAGTTGGAACGGCTCACTTTAGCAAGGAAAGCATTGCCGACGTCCGTTTTGTATGATTCAGTTGCTTCATGAATTTTATGCACAGATTAGATAATGGAAAAGACTCTTCCTGACGTCGTCGTTGTTGAGCTGTGTAGGAATCGAAGTCATTCCATGCTTCTATCTGAAGATGATATTAAAAGACAAATTCGGGAAAATAGCTTAATTGCTTACGTAAAGAATGTGAGTCTGGCTGTTGGACAATAATGCCTTAAAGGTTGCTCTGTTTGAGTGTGTTTGGAGGTGTATTAGTAACTGTGATGTCAAGGTAATGCCAAAATTCATGCTTAGAAAGCAAAGCTTCTAACATGTGTTTTTCATCTTAGATTCCAGTTTTTTATGGGACTAATATTTTTTGCGGACCTATGCCAAAGATCTATGTTATTGTTCTTGATGTAAATATGTTCTTTTGTGAAGAGCATATGCTGCTACTCGTGAAAAATGTGCTTTTAGATGGGTGTATCAAACGGTGTTTTGCAATATCTCCTGCTTCGGTTTACAAAGTATATAATGGAGCAAATAGGAATGGCTCCTGGCGGTGAATTTCGTGCTGCGTTTCAGGAAGTAAGGATACCATTGTAGTAGCGCTTCTCCAATTAGAAACATCGATGTAAATTTAAAATCCCTTATCCAGGCGTCTAAGCAAGCCCACTGCCATCTTATTCTTGGTGATCGACCAATCAAAATAACTCTCCAAAGGGCGATGGACGCGTTGGGATTATGGCAAAAAATGAAGTTTTTCTTCTCTTTGTTATTCGGCTTCGAAGAAATAACGTGCGTATGCTGTTTGTATAGTAATGTCCTATTATTCTGTTATAAGTCATCGGCTATTCGTATGCTAATTGATTGTGCACGTGTGCTTTCCGGGACCTTTAAAACGGTAGTTTGTATGCATTTTACTGTCGTATACTTTCTACTGCTGGCTTACTAAATACCAACTGCTAACGCTTGTAAGCTCTTCACCCTATTAGATCACTTTATGTCACTTTTCGAGTGAAACTAACAGATAGGACGAGTTTAGAATCAACGTTTCATCCACTTACTTTTCTTGCCCTAGCCCCGAAGATGTTGAAGAAATGAAAAGTGAGGACCTTCTGGAGCAGCTGATTAAGGCATTGGCTGGTGACTACCCCGAGTTGACACGCATTATTCTGGAGGAGCGGGACCTCTATCTAGCACGATCCATTTGGGAGGTGTGCGGTTTGCCGACTGAAGAGTCAGGTCATGATACGGGCCAAAAGGGACAGGAAATAGGTGTTGAGGAGGATGAGGAGGAGAGGGGGATAGCGGTACGTCAGCGGTCTAGTCACGACCGGAAGTGGAAGGATGCAGACGAGAGGAGCGGGGGTTCGACAGCGGAGCGGCTGTCGGATCCCGACGAAAACCCGCGTCTCCTCCGCCAGAGCTGCTGCTGCTGGTGCCCCGATTGGCCTGGGTTAGATGTGTTGCCCCGTGTCGTTGTGGCGGTTGTCGGAATTGGCCACGTGGCTGGCATAAAGAAGGCCTGGAACCACGCTGCTACTATCGATAAAGCTGAACTTAGAAGGTTTTACAATGCGATCTTATGCGCACTGTTCCATTCTTGAATATTGTTATTATATTTTGCTAAATCGGAGAAAGGGTTGTCGAACCAAGAAATCTGAACGAGTTTTAGGTCTTAACCACACGTGTAATTTTCACCAATTTTAGTTGGCCTTGTGCCAATCATTTACTCTTGGTGTTTATGATGAAGTTGTACTGGCAGGAGGAATGGCGTTTCGAAGAGTATTTTATTGGGCATGTTCTTTCCATTACCTTCTGATTGAGTTATTAGCGATGCTAAGGTACACCTCAAGGCATCTTTAGTTCGTGCTCAAAACCAAGATTATTAATGCAGACTGTTATCCCTCTGATGCCAACAGTGTGTTTCAAAAAGCGGCAATTTACACTACCTCGGTAATTGTGCTAATTAGGATGTTGGTGTTCTTTATTCACTGTTTTTTCCACGAATGGCACACGGATCACTGGCCTGGGAAAAGTGCCGTTTGGTGTCTGTTTTGTGAGGTAGCGTTTCATTTTTTGTAGGGTGAAACCGACTTCTCGTCCGTGGGTTGTATTTCGTTGGGTATCCCGGGCACTTATCTTCTCCGTCTTCGGGCTTGCTACATACTTTGCATTATGCGGTGTTTACCAGGCTGGTCGCTACCTTTTCCAAGGTACCCTCTACTTGTATTCGAGATTTATGCTGTCCTCCTGATGTCGTGGTTGACCTTCTGTTTCATTGCTGTAACCCTCCCCAATTATCCCTCAACAGTTTCTACATGCGTGTATCCAGTTTTGTGATTTTCAGTGATTTCGGGGATATTCACTGACTCACTATTATTCAAAATATTCCCGATTTGTATGGCTATTCCTTAATGCACCCTTGTTTGCTGAAAAGGAGAAGCACTCTGTTGCCGTCATTACTTGTGAAAAAGGTGAATCGCGCGAACAGCGCGGTTACCGCTGAGTTACCGGGGGATTCAAATTTGTCTTGGTTTTAAACCCTTACGATATAGATTACAAAAACACTTTCAAGCTGACAATAGCTCATTGAGAGCCGCAGAGATGTTGGTAGATTGGCCGGGATGCTGCTCCCATTTGACATGTCCCAGTGGGCTCAAATTTGACTGTGTTCTTTTTTCGTACTATTTGAGACTGGCAGAACGCAACGAAGACTCGGTACTTCGTTGAGCTCCGGTGGTTGCTACTGCCTTTTAGGTCGCAAGTCATTTTCATCTTCACTGCAATTTGCTCCACAATAGTAATTTCGAGTGGTGGGTTCTGCAGGAAGCTAAAGTTTCATCTAAAACATGACTCTAAGATTACCCATTTGGAGATGTCGATGCAAGCATCATTATACGCAGGATTTTATTGAATTTTTATGCAAGAGTGGCTGAGGCATTATTAACCAAAGGTTCTCCATTGTCAAGTATTCCTTCCTACTACAAACCGAAGGGAGGCGAACTCCTCGAATTGAATTGAGCGGCGAGATTGTGTTATTTTCCTCCTCGCTTTTTCTTTCCCTTGGGTTTGGGAGCTAACTTGCGAATCATGTCGTAGGTGTCCTGATTAATGAGGTGAGTGACGCGCACGCCGATGCGCGGAAGGTTGTTGTCCTTTCGCGCCAGGATGCCCTCCAACACGATGCGGCCCGCCACCTGCCCAATATCATTGCCGAAAATGTCGACCTCCTGCAGATCCTTCGAATACGCTATTATGCTATAAAATGCAAAGTATGCGTCAAGAGGATTGTGATAATTTTAGTCGAAGTTTTATTGAAATTGCCACACTCTGGTAACCAGAATATTTTTTGTGCTATACCAACAAATGCGGATGTTCATACATGTGTAACGCCATTAAAAAGAATTTCCCGCATGACCTCTGCTGCACCTTTATTAGTGGGCCGAAACAGAGGGGGATGCTCTCCAGAAAGCTGGGGTTCTGGGCTTCTTAGGGTAGTAATGGGAGGATACAAAAATGCAGGGTTGGTGATTAAAACATCCTATTTAAATGCTTCAAGCCAGAACAATTTCGCCTAAAAAATATAAGTTGATAACCCTCCCACCACACCTTTCCTCCAATAAGTGGTGCAAAATAATTTTG
Source organism: Taenia hydatigena (assembly GCA_036345935.2). NCBI lineage: Eukaryota > Metazoa > Platyhelminthes > Cestoda > Cyclophyllidea > Taeniidae > Taenia > Taenia hydatigena. The sequence continues at coordinate 11,853,094 of JADWOT020000006.1, read as the reverse complement.
GTTGGAGGTCGGATAGTTTCAAATTGACTTGCGTTTTCAGCAGCTGCATGCAGCGAGCTGGAGCAAAACTGCCTCCTCGACCAATGCTGTTGATGCTGTTCTCCGCCATGTGGAGGTGGGTGATTTGAGGTCCACATGGCGGCATTTTGGCGCCCTTTTTCTTATTTTTTCCTACGAAAAACAACCTGCACATATTACTAGATTAAAATCGGTGTTTCAAATTTTACAGATGCATTTATGAATGGATTCCTATATATGTGCGTTAACAATCGCTGCGGTATAGAGCTCATCACTTCATGAGCTTATAAAGTACCAAATAATATACTTGCCTCTGCCGGGAGTTTTCTTTTTTCCACTAGCGCTAACGTTCGTATTTACTTCATTTTCATGAATATAGGCATTCGGAGTCACGCTTTCTGAATTCAAGTTGCTGGCCGTATTGGGAATTTCAGCTGCGTGAGTCTCCAATTCCGCCAGAGGAGCATCCAGGTCGATTCGTTTTCTTGCAGCTGTAAAAGAGTTAATTAACTCATTAAATTTTGATCACCAGACATCAAACTATTTAGGATTTCAAAAAGTGCACCCGAGATTAAAAAAGACCATTGAGTCATAGTAGTTCAGAGCCACTGTTTTTCACTGATGGTGGACCCCCTTGAAAATTTGAATTTTGGGTTAACGTAGCCAGAAATACTATAACTAACCGTTTATTTGAATAGGTAATGATACTGAAATTCACCTTTTCCAATGCGATCAAGCCTCAGGAAAGCTGGTCAAAAGTGATAGATGCAGCAGCTTTTGCTCCAATATCCGACAAACTGAAGTAAGCATGCTTTAAGTGGGACTCACCCTGAGCTTGGACTACTGCGGCAGCCATCTTTTCGGCTTTTAGTCTCTCGCGCTCCTTTCCTTCCAGATATGCCGCCTCGGCCAACTGTGTGAGCAGAGCGGTTGCACCTTCAGCCTCCAAGTTATTGCCGTCCAAAAAAAGCTCTCTTTGTTTAACAACCGTGAATTTGGGGGAAAATTATCATCATTTCAATGTTTTATTGCTTGTTTGGGAAGCAATGACTACGGATAAGGAATTGATATAGTGCATTTACGCATTAGGCAATGAAGGAGTAAGGAGGGAAATTAGGTTGGCTAATTGACACGGTGCTAAAAGCGTAGTAAAAGCACATATTTTTTGCACAAAGCCTGTTCTTTTCCCATTTTTATTTTAAAGCAAGTTCTTGACAGTTTTCACAAGTATTTAAACAAGAAATCCTCAAATGAAGGAAATAATCTCAAGTCGTTTATTCTTAACCATACAGTCAATCTACGGTTTTGTTTGAAACGGCGTCATAAAGCTTGGATACTCCAGCCTTACCTGATTGAAGTTTCAGCTATAAGATTGCCTAGCCAAATGCCGCTTTGCTTGTTGAGACCACAGAAGCAGACGCTTAACCGAATGAGCCAACGACATGATTTCAGGCCTTCACAAAGGGTGTAACACCCAGAATCTCCAAATCTATGTGATTATTAAGCAAAGGACTTGAACCCACTCATTAAAGTCGAGGATCAAATCTCGTAGTGTTTTTGTATAGTTGACATTTGGCGCAAATGCATCAATGGCCTTTTGATTGATGAAACAGTCAATCAGCTCAATGTAAGACAGCTCATAGTTTCCTTTAGCAATCATACTTCCCTTTCGAATGGGCAAATTAGTCACATGTACTAACTTACCAAACACAGCATATCGCTATATTCCAGATATACGCTCCAAACATAAAGCTCTTTTATTTGCAAGTAGCGATTATTCCTCAAAGCGTCGATAAGGGGTAGGAGACGCGCCAGTGGCTTTTCGCCCTTTAGCCCCTTTTTTGTTTTACCTTTTTTCTTTAGTTGGGCTTCTTCATGACCACTTTCAAACCATTCCACGAACTTCTTATCATCCCAGTACTCAACATTCCGCCGATCCTTGGGATCCATTACAAACTATCACAGTCGAGTAACTGAATTATTACTTGTAAACCTACCGTCCTGATGAGCACCTCCTCGGAAATTCCCCTTCTTAGTGTTTCCTTAATTTTTGGACACATTGAGCAGTTGAACTCATTACATATTCGTTCATAGTCTTTGTAAACCGACTTTAAGAGTTTTACCAATGGGCTGTCTGGCTGTGGATGGAATTATGAGTAGGCGAAAACCGACCTTGTTTGATTTAACGGGTTTTGGTCGTCCTTTAGTTCCCTATAAAAATTTCATAGCAGTAATATACAGCAATGTTGACTACTTAAATAATATGCTAACAGAACAGAAGAATTTTCAAGCAAAGCCCAGAGTAATGTGTTTTTTTTTCTAGGTAATGCCATCATGAGAATTTCTAGAGCTCATATTCAAAGCCTATAGGGAGTTCCAAAAAGCCCACTAATTTCAGGCGACTCACCCCAACCCCGAATAGTATGGAAAATCTCGCATAACTTTACATACGAAATTTTATTAATGTTCTACTGGGAACTAAAATCTGCATTGTTACCAGGGTATACAATTGAATATTTGGAAGCAATTCTTGTGGTTTAAAGCAGTCTCAAACAGCAGGTTCAGCAGTAATCCCTATGGTGGATACATTCAGTGCAATTTTATTCGCATAAACACAGATGCTACATTCTACGTAAATACAACGCAGTTATCCTACCCCAGTTTTATTGCACAAAACGAAAACTGAACTACAAAATCCACATAGGAAACCTCAAAGCATCGTTGAATTTCAATAAGAGACCTATTATTGAACAGAATTTGAAGCTACATTGTAATTGTGAACAATATTCGTTTTGCCTATCGCACCATAGTTTCTAAGTCACCTCAAGGTCATCAGCAAATGGAAGTAGAATAACGAGACTACTTCTACACCTCAACGTAATTAGCCTAACCAGAAAAATAAAAAGTTTCTAATTAAATCTAAGTAATTAATTTCAGTGTTTGAATGCAGTGCTTTTTAGTAACTTCATTATTAAAATGTGCGGAATTACTTATTTAAACCAGTAACATCGCACCACAATTTTTCGGAATCGCACCATAAATTTACGTTAGGATTAAGAATACAGTATTCAATGTTACATTTTTTGATAATAAAAAACTGCTCCGAAATGGACAGATAGCATCTCATGGAGTTACGTTGATCCACTCAGACCCATAGCTCCTAGTGCTTGTCAGGTTGGCCCAAGGCATGCTGGTTATCGCTACCAGCATGTTTACAACACGGCGACACGTCACTTGGCGTCCTGAATTTAGTCATAACCATTACGAGTAGAATTGCACACTAAACGCACAAGATTAGCGTGGCGTATCTCGCAGTGTTGTAAAAGCCGCATGAGGCTGAGCTCTGATATGGATATTGAAGGCATTGATCACGCGAGTGAAACAAAAGAATATGACATAGAATATTTCGCCATTAATTAGATCCGCTTTACTACACACCAATGATCTCGGCAGTTGACGTTTAAACCATAAAGCAAGATTATTGTACTTAATTCCGTTTCCCATTTCCATGCGTAATGTTAGCGGCTCATGGAACGATGATGGTTCAAGTTTCAGGGCTCCGAGTCTTTCAAATAGGTATATTATCGATGTCCACCTGGAATCATGAATGTTGCATAAAATGCAGAATGATTAACTACTAAATCCTACACTAATTATCGCTAAGCATGGGAAAAAATGCTTTGAAAAGTGTAATCAACAGCATATATGGAAATGTCCTCAGGTAAAATAATAATCAGACCCTATACATAAAAATGTATTCTTCTTCCAGTCTGGTTGCATGTACATGTTAGAGAAGGGCTACACCAAAAAAGTATTCGATTGTTCCTGATGCTGAAATGTGGAGAGCTATATGGAAAATAGAGCCAAACGGGGCAGTAAGATAAACGCAAGTGAAGGTGACATAAGTGCAGCGCCCATTAAGATATCGCTCCGATTTTTATTCCATAAATAAGTCTTTTGTGGTCATACTATGCCGTTTGGACGAAGTTTAAACATAAATGAGGTGATGAAGCGTAAATTGTAAAGTGCAGAAACATGTTTTTCAAAATATTATAATTTTTTATTCAAATAGCACACCTATGCTGCCTTAATAATGTACAGGAGTCATCTCTCAATGTACAGTGGTATATACCAAAAGAGTGATGTGACAAAGCTAAAATTTATGTTGCGGATTACTTGTTTAGTATCTTAGAGTAAAAATAGGGTGTTTTGCAACACCTCAATGGGTGGGCTTTCTAAATCCATGCTGATTTGATTGAACGCCATTCGCACCTCAGCAGTTCCTTCCCCAGAAGGTTTTACGAACGATGATTTCGCGGGTACATAGAAACGCTAATCGGTAGTACTACGAAACCCGACCAGATAAGAAAGGATCTTCTTCACGTTGAGATACAGCCAATTACTTCATTGTGAGAAAATATTTTAGCTATAACTCTAGTGCGAATGCATGGGCTGCATGAAACAGTGCCCATAAAATTGCGCCTACTTTCACAGATCTCGAATGATTCGAAAATACGGCACTAGATGTAAGCGTATTTATTAAATTTCATTAATTCGAGTGAGATTGCTAGGATATAGCTAGATTTTACGCATTGAGGTACCCGACTCTACACTCTCAACCTGGTAATAGAGAAGAGCGTTCACGCATCAATGTACGAAGCATAAACGTTTGAAGGAATTCATCGGCGAGCATTAATTAGATGCAAAATCGCCTCGAATATGTATACAGTTCATTAGCATAGCCAACCCACCTCTTCCCAAATCAAATCCTAGCCACTTCGTATAACTATCAGATGACCATCTCTGTGCCACATTAAGTATATACTTGAATATTTTGCTTCAGTTTGTTTGAATGGTTTTACGGATGGGTTTGTTACTATCAGTTATACATTCATCCTATTATTCGAAGGTACATAGGAGAGGGCAACCTAACTGACTTGTGCAAATGGACACCTGTGACCATTAAAAGCGGAACTAAACTTCAAGCCAAATAATGTGTCCTGCTTTTAAGCAATTTAAAGGCTTCGCTAAAATGGCCATCCGACGAACTCATAAAAGGCTCTCATCTATAATTGTAGGCTCTTGAAAACAAAGAGGCGAATCGAACCTGGACAACGAAGACCTGCAAACGGGCACATTAATTTATTGAAGCATCAAGCATTGAAATGCTGCCCACAACACAGCTCCTCACTGGTACTTTTATTATTTCACCTTCTATAAAGCCGACTTATCAATGCGCTTGAATGCAGTGACTCCGACCAGTAGTGTAAAGACGGCCTAAATATTGCCAACGCAGGTTCAGAATAAAACTTTAAATGACGTTTCCATTTTATCTGATGAAAGTAAATGATGCTTTATGGGTTCAGATCTGGAACTGTGTTTGTAAACATACAGTGTCCGTTTATTGATATGGTTGGGTCTCCATTCTCAGGCCATGAATCAAATGGATTAAGGATGTTTGGAAGAGGCATCCATTATCGCGACCACCAACGTCGATCGTGTAAGCTTGCGTACCATTATTTGCAAGTACTTGAGTGATAGACCAACCATAATTACAAATGTTTCTAAGGGCAAATATAAAATAGCCCAATGGATGCACTGAATACCGATCAACAAATTGCCATTCATAAAAACTAGTTTGCATAATTTCACAGTGCATTGCTGGGCAGATGTTGGAAAACACATCTGCTTTCGATATTCTGTCTTGGGATGTAAAAGAAATCAAGAAACGATTAATATGTAGATTGAAAGCCAAGACTACTAGGCATTGACTGGGTCTTGTGAAGTGAAATTCCTACGGACGCAAGGAATTTTTGTAGGTCTACATCGGTTTTTTACTTCAATTGGGCATTTCACTAATCCATCGAGTGATCAAATTGTGCCGCGCATGAGTTCAAGTTTGAAGCGATTGCGTTCGTTGTGATGATACCACAGTGACTGCTGCGAAGTGTTTTCCTTTCTAAATGCAAAATCAAAGGAATTTCAGCCACCACACAACGAGTCACAGCAACCATTAATCAGGACGAAATGAACCACAGAACCATGCAGAAATCACGAATGCTGCTGGAAGTATTACTTCAGCAGCAAATTGGCAGAATATTCTCCTCTAAAACTTCTAGCACCTGGTACGCCGCGTGCGTGGGAAAACAACCGTTACAGAAAGAAATACAAAACGCCTACGAGAGGTTATATGATAGCTATATGAAGAAAGTCGGTCTCATTAAACTGATTATAACACAAAGTATACCTCCGCTATCACGAATTTATCATTGGGCATGGGCTATAAAAATATCACTGTTAAAATCTTCCACAACCACTTTATTGATTTTCTAACTCGTTTTGAAGATAAAGAAATTTGTTTCCTAAGTGGGAAGATTTACATAAGCCTAACTAAAAGTGCAAGTCGGTTACAGCAATCGTGGCTTTATCACCTTGATAAATCTACTGAGCAAATTTTTTGGTTCATAATAGTCTCATCTTTCAAAAAAAGGTCGTTTGCAACAGGTAAAGTGAATTAAACCCAAACCGTTTCACGGTTTCACCCTACTGATCACCGTGCGAAGAAGTGTTTTTTGAAAAAGCATAACCTAAGAGTTTCAGACCTTACGTTAGGAAGCGTAAACTTTGCAAAATATATGGGCATAAACCAACACACGCAAAATCGGCTTTCATTAAGTTTTGTACATAAACTGATGTAAAAGCCAATTAAACATAGAACACGAATGATAGATTTAAGTGAGAAACAAGGATTTGAACCACTAGCGAAGGTCTTGACATCACAGTCTGCCAACATTGGTGTTTTACGAGTCAGATGGAATGGGCGTGCTCCATTTGACAGAAGATAGCATTTAATAGTAATGAAAATCAAAGGCGTTTTGAAATTGCTAAATCACTGAGGCAATAGGAGTAGAGGCGCATTAGCCTGAGGATAGTTAAGTATTCTCTAAATTGACTGGCTATTTAGTTGCCGTGCTACAAATACCCGGTGCTTCCAAACCAAATCTGTCAGTTGCATATCACTATTGTGTTATTTGAGGTTTTAAATAACAAAGCACCATATATTTGCCTAAAAAAAGACTTCGATTTTTCTGGGTAAACTTTGATCACGTTTCAAGCAAAAATATTTGCTCTGCTTTGAAAAACAGGAATGAATTCCATGCCGCAAGGAAAGTAAATGAAAAGTGCAAAAGTAGAAAGTTCTATTAAAAGAGCAAAAGGCTGCGAAATCTTGGTCTAATGATTGGGCGACTTAAACAATTGTCTTGATCGTAATCTGCAATGCAGTTAATAAAATTTGAAGAATTTTAGGAATTATCTGCAAACGGTGCACTATACAGCAGGTCAACCGCATGTTGTAGGCCTTAATGGTACCACCAAGCTCCAAAATCAACATTATTATCAGGTCGTAATGTTGTCAAGATCTTGTTGCCTTATTATTGCTTGAGTAAATTGTAGGTGATGACACGTTGGGTTTCTCCATTCAAACATTTAATTTCTGCAAATCGTATGACTTGGTACCATTCTGATCCCGGGATATGAATGATGTAGTGCCCAAAGTGCCTCAGTTTGCAAATTTACAGACCCATAAACCGTTACCTTCTCACTTTGACGAAGCTGTACACAAAAACCCAAAGCATTTTCTATCTCAAGCGCATATCTTATTCCAATTGAAGTGGAGCGCTCCCACAAGTTCAGGATGCCTGCGTGCATGCGCCCGCCAATCGTGCATACGATGAAAAATTACACGAGGTCATGGTGGTGCTCGCCATAATTAGCCCCAACCACTTTTCATTTTACCGCTAAAGCAGAAACAACCACTTATGTAACACGAAATTATGCTCTTGTGATGCTCAGACTTGACAATCATGTTTACATTGGATACGAAAGGTGGTTCTTATAAACGAGAGCGTCAATCTCAGAAAGCATGCAATTGCACATGGTTGCCTTGTGCCCAATCAAATGTACATTTGAAGCTGATTTTCCACCATACGGAATGCGCAAACCCCAAGAAAGCCTTGAAACAATCGGTTTAAAGAGTTCGCAGGATCGTAGCGTTTTCAATTTAAATGATTAAAGCACGTTTTGCTGAGTCAAGTCAACGGAAAGATCGGACCAAAAAGATGAGGCTAATGTAGAGATGGGCACAAATAAAGTAAAAATACGGGAAAGCGTTACACAAAATGCTAATATAACCAAATTCTTGTCAAGCACAAAGCCGAAGATGCGTCTCGCATTATTCTTTTTTAAATGCCTCACCTAGGCAACATTGTTTTCTAACCCTTGACAAAGAATATTGCGTTTGGGAAACGGCTGTGGACAGAAAAAGCACTAAGCGTAAAATGACAAGTCACACCAAAGTTAACGGAACATGTTGGATAGACATGCCATGGCTCAGTAAATTTTCGCATTAACGCACAATTAGTCAAGTGATTTGGACTAGAGCAGGGCAAGTGATTTCTCGGTCTGTGGTAATGCATGATTGAGAAAGAAAGGCTTTTTGGCTAACGGACAGTAGTGGCAAGTCACTGCCTAACACAGGATTTGTGGATGCTTTCAAAATGGTGCATTATGACTAAAGAAATCAGAGTGTTAAAAAATTTAATGCTGTTTGTACCATTAATGAATGCTTGTACACTTTGTCTATGGCATAAGTTCGCGCAATGTTGCTGTTTGGGCCATCGAAATCAGGAGCCAACAAAAGATAATTAAGGTCAGAGATTATAGTTTCTCTTTTTAGAGACTGCTTGAGGCATACCGGACCTTGAACGGAGTCAACTGGACTGAATACAGCCTAGGTTACCACATGACACAGAATTTTGAAAATGATTAGTCACACGTAAACGCTTCCAACCGCATGCCTTACTGTTGTTCTGCCTTTTGCTACCATTTAGATCTATCCTCCAGTTGTTAGTAAATGCTAAATTGCGTTTGGTTGCATCCGTGAACTACCGCTTCGTTTGGCATTCCGCCCTCTTTTAGATGTCTTGGCTACATAAATCATTAATTCGACTGTCACGACACCCTGTCACATCCCAGTTATGTGCACATAGTGTTTGAACAATAAGAGCTTTTGTTAAAAATCTAGTAAATCTATTTCAGACATTATTTCGTCATGACTATGGTTATTTATTGAAATTGCAATGAGATGCGCGCTATTTCTACTATGTTGGTCTCCTTTTTCACAAGCATTTAGGATACAGCTCGTTCAGTTACCTTGAAGTTAACTGATGACAGTCGAATTTTCTATAAGTTTTCATACCAAAGTAAGACCGAAAGACATTAAAATGATAGCCTCTTTATTAGCATACGAGTAATTCTCCCAATCATCCCCTGACCCCTAATGGCGGCACATCAAATCCTAAAACGTTCATAATGACCATCAAGCTCTTTTCTAGATGTATGAGTGTCCTGAGCTTCAAGCTAACGGGAGTCCAGTTCAAGAGTTAAGACTTCATGAAGCCATTTGAACTGGTTAAACACAGTGGCAAGAAGATCTTAGTGTGACCAAACTGATTTTTATGCAGGACTAGGAATCCATGCCAGTGACAAAAGAAAACAAGAGTAATGGAAGAAACGTGTTGTAGTGATCCCCACAGCAGTGTCTTGAGAATCAGGATGAGGTTTTAAAAGGATTTTTGAAAGGTGCCAAGTAAACTGCTGCACTAAAGATGTGCTATGTGTTTTTGTGTATTTAGATTCAAATTTTGAATAAAATAGAAAGAACTGAAATAGGCACCGCAATTACATCAGACAAACTGAAAACGACGCATAGTCCCATGCAAAGTATCTCTTTCAGGACAATGTTAACTTTGAGCACAGTTGGCAGGTACTCCATCACGCCAAATTAACACAATGGAAAACGTATCACATTTTGACCATTGTAAACGTCTACCCATCACGAACATTGGTATCGTAACAGAAACAGATCCTATTGGTCGAATCGCCAATGTGCACACGCATGGTGAACACCCTGCTTGCGAAATTCACTCTTTGTTACTGGAGACTCACTGTCAGGAAATAGTAATTCAAGAATCCAATGTAAGTAGTCGTTTTTTATACGGCTACGCTTTACTTTGAATTTGAGCTTCACCTCGTGTCTACTGCAGCGTGAACCGGTGTGTCAGCGACACAACTACCCTTACCTCACTTTTGACCGCATTCTTGGGTAGTCTTAATATGTTTATTAAGAAATTTCGGGGCGCCCAACTAAATCAAGCAAATTTTTACACCTCATGCACTCGCAACTACAGCCCCTAATATCATTCCTTGATCACACTTATTTTCAATCAGTGGGAAAGAAAAAAATGCACCTCATTTAAGAGATAATGGACATTATTATGGACCGATATTTTTTAAACATTTCCTGCGCATATCTTGCAAATGACGCAAAGACTTGACTCAGGAGTATATGCTAAAAGCCTGGCTAAGCGTAGGAGGAGCTCCGTTGGCTTAATTATAGACAGTTCGGTAGCTCTTTTGATCAAAACATTGCGTCAGTAGTTTTTATGATTATCAGGTCAAACCAACCCAAAGTACTTAATTTGAAGTGGTTTTAGGCATTAATTTGCCCTAATTCCATTATGATTAAGTTTTTTTTGGGTTTAGCATACTTTAAGTATTCCATTATCGCATCACATAAGCACGAAATGCTAAAGCATTGCCATTACTCTCAGTCACGTGTTCAGCATTGCCAATCGGGCGTAAAACGAAGAGCATTTCCTAGTTAAAGTTCAATATAATCTTTCGACATAAATCTGATTTAGATTCACCTTTCCTCCAGATGCGTGGGCTTTGAAAGGATAAGTCAAAAAAGTCTGGCGAGTAGGAACACTTGCTGCCGGTTAAGGTAATCAAGGTGAACCTAGGCAACACGCGGTTAATGTCATACTTAACTAGAACTGTTCCAAGGGCTTGGAGGGTTACGCACTAGTTTTGCCATTGCGATGAAATGCCAGTGGAATATTTGTACAAATTAGCGTTGCAATACGTTGTTGGAAATCTGAAAGCGACCTTAAGGGTATTTTAAGACTATTTCGCTATTTAACTGAAGGGAAAGGCAAAATTGTATTAGGCAGCCGAAAGGCTCTTGGGTACATGCCAAAATGGTCTTAGTGATGAGAGTTTACTAGAAATAGGCATCACCAGATGCTAGAATGTGCATAATAAGTAGGCAGTTAATATGACTTGATTTGCATTGAATCGTAATTATAAAGTAAGACGCGGAGCTGTGTTTTAAATGTTTGTTTCTAAATATTATGGCGACACTTTTCGCTCACTTTTGCAAGCAGTACATGCACACATCGGATCAGAGGTGAAGCGGCGTTATTTTTGTATTTATTACTAAAAACACAAAACCAAAACACTTTCCAGCATTTAAGTTTTACCACAGGTTCTTCATCGTAAAGATACAGCGGAGAAACATTGAATCGTTCGTCAAAATATGTGACTTTTAAAATTGATTTCTGTGAATGCAAATACAAATAACAAATTAGTTGAATGGGCCAAAATAATCCTATAACAGCACAAATACCTGAAACTGTTGCTCATTTCTTCAAGTCTTGAACTGAAATCAACGCTATGACGCAACGGATGGACCAGTCCACGCCAGCACGACATAAATAATAAAAGCCGAACAATCCCTTTCACGTGCAATCTCCACGGCTGCATGACCCAGTGATGCGTCTGGAATGATCCACACGTAGGCACAATACTCAGTTGCTAAGGTTAAAAATCTTTTATCTGTTTTTATTGCAACAAAAGGCATTCTGGCATGTTAAATACATGCATGGTTAACAAAGCATGTTCATGAAGTGGAAAATTATGGATGGGTGAATGGACGGAGAGAGACAGTAAAGACTGCGTGTGGACGCATGTGCATTTGGTCTAATCGGCCTAGTTTATCTATTCACACGTGTTTATACGGACAAATGTAACTTGTACCAGAACACAATGTGAGGTCACATACATTACAAAGCGGCGTTGGTCGCACGACACACAATCAGCGAAGAGGTCAGCAGTCTGATCGACAGATAGTTGATGCCCTCACCGTGGTAAGAGGTCAGAGGAACAGAGCACCGGAATGAGACATTGTAGGACTGTACAAGACTGTAGTAGGAGGCGAGAGAGACGTGGGAAGAAGAGAGGAAGGGGAAAGACCGGTAGCAGTGGGTTGCAGCCAAAGGCGCCATGTTTCACGCTACACATGTGTAGGCGGTGATGCCGGTCCAGCGTCTCGTTCTCGAACATGCGTATGAACTCCAGGAGGCTGAACAACCCGAATCACGTTTATAGAGGAAAGAATTTGTCCGGGTTTTACACCATCCTGCTCGTGAGTGGTAGTACACAGAGGTTCACTACCGTCAGCCGTGGCGTGCGAGAAAGAGCGAATTTTGTGCAGCATAAGATATGGTCCAAAAGATATAAGCACAGTCGAGAGGAGGACACAGAGGCCAGAGAAGAACCACAGGCCGTTTAAAGGCTCAACCACAAGGTCACAAACTGCTGAGACGCCTGCCGCATAGGCATCATGCAGCTTTCGGCAGTGTCCAACTTCCCGTAGTAGCGGCGGGCCATATTGGAAAATTATGTGCTCAACCTTCTTTGGCAAGTCTTTTGCGACATGGGAATCATACAATTTCATAGCTTTCTCAACTAGTTCCTCCCGATTTCTAAGTTGATTAATCAAGCTTTCAAATATCCCCTTAAGTTCTAATACTGTTGAACCAATTTTCTGCAATTTTTCCAACCTTTGGAGGCTCTCATCTACAGACTCGAGCAAATTTTTTATTCCGGATGAGAGATTGAAAACAATACTTGCGAGTTCATCGGCTCGTGTAAGAGTCTCGTAGGATAAACTGCTTTTATTAAGGAACGCATAGTATTCCCGCCACAAGTGAGCCAGCTCTGTTCCTGACATGAGCAGCGTTTTATTTTGCGATGTGACGTTCAAAAAGTCCCTTGGCAGTTCTTGCCTCACTTTATCAAAAGGAATAAGGAAGTCATCTAGACGAGATGCCAGCTGAACAGATTCCGTCAGAGCTGGCGGAAACATCTCAGTTGCATTGAGGTCTAGCAGGGCATCGCGCATTATGTCCCGTCCTTTGCCAACAAATTTATTTGTTATTTCTGGTTTATTGAATACGGAAAAATTGAAAGTTTTCAAGGCTCCAAAAGCATCCAGTATTCCGGCATTTTCTCTGCAGGCTACATTCAAAGCATAGATCGGGCTCCTTATTCTTGGAATGGGTATTTCAAGTCCTTCTTTTTGGCCATTCACTTTCTTTATTAATTCAACAATCTTGGCCCAATTGCGATCTAGAAAGGCGTCCACATGAGTGTCTAGAACAAATGAAACTCGGGGACTTCTCATTTCCCCAATTGATGTCTCGACAACTGCACGATCAGGGCTAATGTATCGGCAAAATTCAGTATGTGCATATCCAGAAACGAGGAAGAGGCTGCAAGAGGCAAAAATGCAGAAAATAAGAATTATTAGGACAAAGGATGTAACACAGCGGATTTTTCGCCTGTTTTGAGGTTTAATAGTGGCATTGACACAGTGAAAATGGAAAAGGAGCACAGCTATTCCAAGCGCGATAGATACCATGGTAATCCAGATCAGACAGCATGCGACAAATAAGTAATTTGATGCAACAACGACCATTGGATAAAACTTTTTAGGAATGATATCAGTGATATTATCTATCTGCGCAATCGCACCGTTTAAATTCTTCGCAATCGTTATCCAGCTTTGCTCGGTTAAGTTTCGCAAGGAACCAGGTATATCAATTTCCAAACGCATCCTTTCCATCGTGTTTTTTAGCTGACGTGCAGCTAGAAGGCGGGATGACTTCATTTGTTGCTCGATTACCTCAGGTGTTCGGTTTTGAGCGTCTGTGACAAAATTAAGAGCAATCACGAAGTCAAACTGAGGAAGGCGCCAATTTGAACTAACTGTTACATCTGCCAGCGCGAGTACTGGCAACTCGCATTCTGCATTTGGTTCGCATAGTTTCGTGGTGGTCGCATTTTTCTCCACATGAAGTTGTTCCATGTATCCATTCCACCGAGCAATAGCCATGCTAAGAGAGGAAATGGTGTCCGTATATTCGACCAGGTGACGCTTCAGTGGAGTGACTAAGTTGAGCAAGCTGACAGTATGAGTACCTAGCCTATCTCCAAGGTCAAAAGCCCGGTCAATACCAAGCATATTGAAGAGGAGAGCATTAAACTCATGTGTGGTTCTGTTTTGCATCTCAACAGTTGCTTGAATAAGGTTGTCAACAGCTGGCTTTGTTGCGATTCGAACTTCATGAAGGAATTCTGCCATATAAAGCCGAGCACTTTGAAGAGCCGATGCTATGCCAGGAAAGAAGCCATTGTTGTTGGACATAAATTTTGGGCTTCGTAGGGCTTGTAGAGGAGGCGATTCAAAAATCAAAGATGTGTGGAGTGAGTAACTTGCGACGAAACCAAGAATGCACAATACGAATAGAAGACATACCAAGGCCGTGAATGTAATGCATTGAGATGCAATACACATCCAATTTGATTGCATTTGGCGGCTCCGAATAAGTAAATTCGACTTCTTAGGTGGTTTTACTTCATCTTTTTTGCACACGTTGATCGTGGCTTGGTTTTTCACTGCTTGTAGGGCTGTCATGGAGGTTTTGTTGCGATGCCTCAGCCACCAAATGTAAATAAAACCGGCTAAAAGACCAATGCACCAGAGGAAGCCAAAAAATATCCCCGCCAGGAATCCACCAGAACTGATTACGTTGAAAAAATGGGCAGAAAGTGGTTGTAAATGCAGATTATGTGAGAACTCAGATGAGTCTGTTAACTGCTCCAAAACGAACGCAAAAACGCCCCCATTCAAATTTTGTTGGGCCGAATTAACGACTCCTTCTGCAGCGTGATAGAAAGTGTCCATAGTTTGCAAATGCTGATTTATTCCACGAGCATATTCCAAATCGCAGTCTTAAACAGATCTGTCGAGAATTCGCCAACGTGAACGGTATCACAAACAGCTATGAATAACATCTCCCCTACCGTTGTTACTTGACTCGCCAATGAGCCGAGCTGTGATTGGCTGTTCGCAGTAGCCAATCAGCAAACGAACGAATGATGACAGGACCAAGTGGTTCGACCGAATTCGTACTGGACGATGACTTCTTACCAAACTTTGAACGTTTAAGAATAGGAATTAGAGCACCTTGACCAAAAAACTAAGGTTCTAAGAAGTACTGAGATGTCCTATTAAAGAAACCAGATTATGATCGAATCGACGAAACTGGCAAATTGATATAACTGGACTAGGTTTGCTGCGATTATAGATTGCATGCTTGTCAATTGTTTTTCTAACTTCTGATGTCTCCTTATTCACCGAGTAGTACCATGTGTGTCCACTCATTTTTATGGAATAACAGCATAAAATGAGGCAAAATTTTTAAATTAAATGTGAAATGGTTTCCTACTAATCATCTGTTGACGCTCCCTTTTGCTCCTTCCGTAGATAATAGGTTTTGCTTTTAGGAGACATGTGTCTACCTTTAAGCGAGAATCAAAGAACCGGTTCACATTTAATTGGATAAATGTAGAGATATAGGACCCAAGAGGGTCGAAGTGAGAATATCCAAACTTGGGAGATGCACTGGCTAGACTAATTGATACGAGTTTGATCTTGCGGATCGATTGTAGTTTTAATCCGTGTCAACTATCAGTCAATACGAACAAGACATTTTACCTCGTAGAGGTTGTACTACATTTGATCGCAACCATTTATGAACGTGAGTAAACCGGGTTATTTGAAACTATGCTAAAAGGATATCGCAAAGTAGTGAGTAAAGGGCGACTTTGGAATCACCAAACAGGTTTATTTATAATGACATAAAAAGCATATCAAGAGACTATTATAGTCGCCTACAGAAAATCATACATGTCAAAACTACCAACCTTAACTTAAGAAAATATTGTCGCATTTTATTTTTATGGGAGTAAAGTGTTCCAAGTCCGGTATACTTTTGATTTACTTCAGCGCAGGTGATCGCATGTTTGAATGTTTACCTACGTGTACGAGACTAACCTTCCCTTAATGTTCTTCAAAAGTACTTTTGTTCAGTTATTTCAGAATTATAGGCAATGTATGGATAATAACAGCGCATGTTGAACTAAAGGCCAATAAGGGCGTGATCGGTGGTTTTGCAGGGAATTAATGCCAGTTTCGCCGGAACGCATGGAATTGGATGCTTTCATTTGTAAAATAAAGCGAGACAAATGGGTGCATTTAAAACATCGCTAGAGGTTGTTGTGTCTCGGTCAGTGTCATATATGGGACATTAAACTGGATTTCCCCTGAACGCTTCTGAACGATGATTTTGCACATTTTTACAGAATGAAGTGGCCAAGCATCGTACATAGTTTACGTATAACACGCCATCAATAGCGCCGATTCGTCATTTCAGCTAACATCGATGTACAACGTTTCTTTAACTTGCTTGGCACACATAAATAGCAGGGAATAAATCTATTTCAGAAATTAAAATACTCTCAATTAAGTCTAGCTAGCACAAATAGCAGTAAATAGCACTGCCAACCAGGCAGATATTTAAAACGGTGCCTTATTTTGCTCATACATGACTGGTGGAGTCTGGATCTCATCCCTTCAACACCCATAAGGCATGCCTTTTTTTCCATTTGTGCCTAACGAATAGTAAACTGCCTGAACGCATGCTTATTCTCTCATTTGAATTGTGTTAAAAAGTGAAGCGAATGAAGACGGAACAAATCCGACACACCAATTACGGCAGACACTAAATACATGTTCCGACGTGGTAAGGAGACGTACATGCTGTGAAAGCTGATGAACATTGTTTATTGCGTTTATTGAAATTTGATAGTGTAGAATACGACTAAATCTTACCTGATAAATTAGAGGAATAGTCAAACGCAAACAACCTGTGCGAGAATCTTGGTGTTCGAACAAAATTGCATACAAGCCCAAAGTGCTCAAGAAGGTGTGCTGTAAAGTGGGCAGTTTTGATATTTCAGCGTGTTGATGGGAGATTCGAAAGTTGAATAAAGTGCTCCAATGTGGTGACTCCCACAGAGGCACAGAGAAGTACAAATTTCATTTTCCATGTACTCAAAGATTTAATTTTAGTGAATGATATGCATCAAGAAAAACTAATTGGGAGGCATGCAGGAGAGTAGAATACCTAAAGCTCCCAGCTAGTTGCTTACGACAATTAATAATGATAGGATTAAGAACAATTTAAAATTAAAAAGGTTTCGAATGGAATTTTAGTGAATGCATGTTCTACCCTAGATAACAATCCTCGAAGTCATGAGTTACCTCGATTATTGGCGATCAAAATGTTTATTCATCTGAACACACCCCATCGTGTCCATTAAATGTTGTCGTGTGTTTACTCTCAAAATAGCACGCCCTAAACTCGCAGTTATCTTCATGCCATTTGAAGAGCTGGAAAACCCCAAAATAAACTCGCCGCCTGTATGAACCCAACAATCTGTATCTCGAACTAGCGGTTCACTATTTTGATCCCACTATTTAAAATTTGAAAATTGCACAATCATATGAGAATAGT
This sequence comes from Taenia hydatigena, assembly GCA_036345935.2. Classification (NCBI taxonomy): domain Eukaryota; kingdom Metazoa; phylum Platyhelminthes; class Cestoda; order Cyclophyllidea; family Taeniidae; genus Taenia; species Taenia hydatigena. Next base: position 11,835,470 of record JADWOT020000006.1, on the reverse strand, counting down.
TTTAAGAGTTAACGGTAAGTAACCACAAACGAACAACTCGATCGAGTCCAATCGCTTCGGCAATGCTGGACAATATTTCGTACTGGGAGTATCTCATAGTCAATTTAGGCCTGTGGATGGGAATTCTCTGTTCAAAATCTCGGGAACACATATCGTGAAAAAAGCACTCTATGCAATGAAAACGTTGCTTTTTGACTACTACTTGGATAATTAACAGTTAAAAGCATAAAGAAGGTCAGGATCGCATATTTGAGTGAAGAGAATCTCTACATAAAGCGCAGCTGTTTAATTCGGGTTAAACAGCATTATTAGCTCGTTTCGACATGCGTTCGGCAGACAAGTCTGGGGAGCGGGTCTTGTTCAAGCACCTGCATGTTCTGGCGGTACCCCCTAGAGAAGCATTGGTAAGCTCATCCTGCCCCTGTCGGTGCGTTAGAATCCTGGGTTTACCTTCACTTCTAATGCTGATTTCGTGTACAGTGGCTTTTCCATCATTACCCCCGTGATAGGAGCTCAACCAATTTCAACTGAAATTCGGCCTCTGCAATGAAAACTCTGTTCCACGCCTGGATGCTCAAGAAATTACCAAGAATTCTAAATACCCAATTCTTAATGGATACCGATGCCATTTGGCAAAAGACTAGACGAAAGTTGAGGAAACACATGATATGTAAAATCGAAATCTACACAGAAGAACCTTCTCCATGCCCTCGGTTATTAATAACGACTTCCGAAATTCCCGAGCATACAAAGGAACATTTATCACCAAAAATAGACCCTTTTCCAATTCGTTGGCTGCAGAGAAATCGAATTGGCAGCAGTGTGGGCCCTCGATGACATCGGTATTGGGATAGAAAGAAGTTTGCTAACGGGCCTTTGGCGAAAAACCTGACAGATCTTGATTGAGAATCACATTTCTTGCAATTTGTTTTACATTTCGGATGTTAGCGTTCCTCGGAGGCAATTTTGTGCCCCATTTTTATCACGTGATGCACGAATTATCTGTACCGTTCCAGCGCTGGAAAAGGAAGTAATTAATTTACTGCACTCAAAACATGTAAGAATTGGATGCCTGATCGTATCATCCGGAAGCAATTTTCGCGGTTACGGACACCAATTCGGGTGTTTTCGGTCCACTTACTAGGTCCCAAAAACTAGTAAAACACTTTCCTCACGACTACAAGTTTCCAAGTTACTTTAATTACTGAATTTAGTTGTTCAAATAGGCTAATCCATTTACAAAATCCGTATTATCCGCATCAACCCAAATTCTTTCGCTCCAAAACAGAAGTACTTCATAAAAGGAATGCGTAAGATTTCGTTTAAAGCGAATTTGTAGGGAACAGATATGCATGACTAACGGCCGAATTGATTGCCCTAAGAGAAAAGAACAAAAGAAAGCACAAAATATCCACAAAAGTGCACATTATTAGACCTCATGCTTGTAACAAGAAAATAACAAAGTCAATTGCGAAATAAATTAATAGTTGTATAAAGATGTCCTCACAATTGGATTCGAAAAATTGCTCCTTTGCTGTGTTGTTTACTGTCCGCAAATAACGGTTATTTCGTGATAACACTCAGGCTTCATTAACATTTATAACGGAGAACATGACAATTCACAAGCTTGGACTTTATACCAAAGCAAAACATCAAACGGATGTCTCATCCAACAATAAAAATAATCAAAACCCAGTTTTGCAAATTATTTGCAGCTAGCTTTTAGCGGCAAATTTGTGTGCGATTACCAAGGAGACAGTTAAGGAAATTAATAAACAGTTCAAGCGCAACAACTACAAGCCGGGAAGGTTGGCAAGTATGATCCAGATAAATTACCAGAGAAGTTCCGCTCTCTAATGTGGCTGAAAACGCATTGAGACGGAGTCCTAACATTCCTACTTAACCTTAATAAAACTACGCATACTTCCAGCAGAGAACGATGCATGTAATTTGAGCAGTAGGTTTATGGTTGACACCTCCCATTAATTTTACCACAACAGACTTTGTATTACGAATAAAAAGTCGGCTAAATACACTAAAAACCGCCCCCGCTGAACTGACATCCATCTGCTCCAGCCTCATTGAGGGAAGGAACAGAACTTTTAGTATACTTTATTAGTATCACTCTATCAACATTTAACCCGATAAAGCTGTCAGGTTATGATAAACTTTGCGGCTATAGCCAATCCAGTAATACCTTCATTTAATGCTTTCGAGCATTTAGCAACTTAACATACTCCAGGTACGATTCTGGTTTATTTAATCTAGATGAAGCCCGATTACTTGAAATATGCGATACTTGCTCCATTCCAGATCATTCAACCGAGGATCAGAAAGTTGCGGCTTGCAAAGGTTGGGTTGACCTCTTGTAAACTCATCCCATCCTTTGCGGCCGTGTGTTATTGCCCATTCATGTTCTGCGACATCTATTTAAAGTGTGCAATTTCAAAAGGTGATATACTACCAGCATTTCTAAGAAAGTGCATCTTATAATCATACACAGTTCGAGCTTGTGGATCATAGAAACCATCACCAATGTCATAGTAACCAGCAGGAATTTCTCGCGTTGGTCCGTCCGCAAGATTCTCTTCGCCTTAAGAGCAATGATTTAACTGTTATAATTTTCACTTAATTTAATGTGAGGCGTTTTGGGTTCAAATTTTAAAATAACACCTTAAGCTGGTGAGAGAACTCAATTTGGCGCAAGGAAAGCAAACTCGAGGCTGGAGGGAACGATGGATAGAAAAATTGGCGAACGATTATGGAGCAGGATAACATAATCAAGTCTCATCGAAAAACAGTACTTAACCGGCAGGATTAAGCCCTGATTTTATCTCACACTCGAGGCGACGGTCATTCCCATCGCAGTAAAGCCATTTGTTTCCAGAATATTTTAAGCCATCAGGAAACACAAAAGAACCCTAAACTCGGAAAAAGCCACTGGCATACGGAGACAGGGTATCCACTTGAAAAGGTGCCTCCAAATTGGCCGCCATCGGGGTAGATAATTTTTCCTACCCCATGATACATGCCATCTTTCATCTCTCCAACATAAATAGACCCCGTAGGTAGTTTATACCTTCCATTCCCTTCCATTCTATTAAAAATAGTTTTACTGATCAAGAAAAACCTTTTGTTTGTGAAATCACCAACGTAGACACTACCTAAATGCTCCATTACCACAAATACGCAAGTTTAAGATACCACGGCAACCGACCTTGATAACCATAGCGTGACTAGCTAATGCTTTGCATTTCTCCGCAGTGATTGACAAGTTTAAAGGTATTTATCTTTCGACTAAATGATTAATTTATTGTGAGATCAAGGACTATTAAACGAGTAAAAAAAACCTGTAAAAAATGAAATGGCCATGTGGGCCGGTATAGTTCCGTTCAAATAAATACTTTCAAAATTGCAACAATGAGAAAGGTTCAAATAAGAACCAATTCGTTACTCATAACATTTTTCATCTTGACCTTTGTAGTTAGACCCGAATGCTCATTCACCGCCTTCCATCTCACTGATGGTTTTCGCAAATCGGGATTCAAAATCCTCGTATGTTTTGGCATTCTGCCCAGTTTATTTGTTTAGCTTACTTGGAGCTTTATTGAGTACTGGGACTGAGAACCCAATGCAGAGAGATCTCGAAGATTCATCACATGATATTTCTTTAGCAAATGGTGAAAATATCCAGCCGTCATTTGACCTACACATTCGATCGTTGCAGTTTTCCAGTTTTGAAGACTTTAAATCAAGGCTTCCGGATTTTTATTCGTTAAATAATGTTAAGTATAAAGTTGTGAGGTGTACTCCGTTGACTGCCGATTCCCTTCAAAAGCCAACACTCATTTATCGTTATATGAAATACGCATGCTGTTTTTCTGGCTGCCCATCGTATTTCGTGCTATCTAAAAAACAGAACTACCTTAGGATAAGCCAGTTTAACATGAATCACAGCCATTCTCTCCTACCTGAGAACTGTAAGAATTCAGCAATGACCTCATAGTTTTAGACTCTGTAATGGCTGATTTATCCGACGAGTTCTCGAGATACTTCTCCCAAAGAGAGTTTGAGTCTTATTCGGATGCAATGAAAGCTTTGCATAGTTTCGAAAAGGTTCTAGTATTTGCGTTGCTCATCCCTCCGACAGGCAACTGGTCTATCCTTCGTGACTGGAAATAGTCAGAAATTCAAGGAGGACGATCCAAATAGTTCAAAATTGGTATATAAGCGTCTCCTTCTCGTTTGCGTTCTCTACGAGAGTCGCTATAAGAAAACGGCGAAAACAGGTTTTCCTCGCTTTTCAAAATTTACTGTAGGCTGCCGAGCGAGTATAACATTTGTCAGTAGCAAGGATGTGATGAAAATTTTGGCTTTCAATATGAAGCATAATCACGTATGTGGAAGAGAAATGAAAATGCTATGCAAGCGAAGAGCGCGAACCGAGAATTTCCTCCTTGGTCGCTTTGAAAACTCCCTTCGTGACGAATTGAGTACGCATTGCCACTCGGCACAGAGCACCTTTAAAACAGGTATCATTTTAATCCCTTCTTGACTGAATTAGAATCCATTGGATCATCTGTTGGCGAAAATAATCTGTTGATTTTTAGCAATGCACAAATGCTTTCTTTTGACGAACTTTGTAGTAGCATCAAGAGGTTTAGCGAGGTAAGTTTCCCCACTTTTATGTGTCTTTTAAGGTCACAGGCTCAGAGTTTGTTTATTCCCATGGGCTGAGATTTCCACTATCCGACACAACTTGGATGAGGATCCTCTTCAAAACTATTGTGTTTGTCTGTGTTCGTGCGGGCTCCGATAGTATTACTTGCAAAGTTTGCTCTTTCACATTCCTAATTTCCCAAAGGCCAGGTCTGTTCGAACGAATTGTCCTTGTCGAATCGGCTTCCGGTACGATGGGAAGGGGTTCACATTGTGGCATTTTAATGTCGTGCATAACCATGAGACTATCGGCGACCTACTAGGTCATTGGACTACTACTGTGGGTGATTACGATCGTCGGTTTGAATATGTGTCCACCCTACTAAACTTGAAAATTCCACGTCAAATCGTACAAGTTTGTGTGAAAAGTAGGTATTCATTGCGAACGGCTAAATGGTCTGTTCTTAGGACGATTCGGATTATCGATGGGTCTGGCGGATATTCGCAGAATGCAACGGAAACGCCGAAGTATTTGTGACTCGTCAGAAGTTGAATGTGACGGATATGATGAGTCGTCACGCCCGTCAGGTCTGGAGAATTACTTGGACTATGATTGCCCGTTTGGATATCGTGACTGGGAAGAAACGAATCACTTAAGTGGGAATACTAAGAGGCGAAAAAGTATGCGCTCAATTCCAGTACGCTCGGAAGGTTGTCGGAGGCAGAGGTAAAGATAGCATGGAACTTATAAACTCGTTTTAACAGTAGAAGGCCTTTTGGTAATTGGCATAAGAATATGCAAACTTTGGTCAAGAAGCGTACAGCAAAATCCTACGAGCAAACACGACGAAGATAACTGTCCTTCAAGTCTGTAAATAAAGCTTTAATAAATACTGAAGGCTTATTCCTGAGAATTCGCACAACTAAGGCACTGATGCATACGCGTTTGTCATCGGAAGGTGGCTTGGCTTTCCATACATTGTACCTCTACTTGATGGTTTCAACAAATATTTCTGATGTTGAGGTGCGTACTCCGCTCTCACCCTTGGTATAAGGAATTTGACCTTTTGTACTATACAGTCTTTTTTCAACCACAGCCTTGAACCCATGGGCAGTTTTGCTGATCTGTTTTTGGGGGTTGATGTATGTCATCCTGTATTCGCAACGTGATGGGTCGGATATGATCTCGGAGACCCTAATCAGTTTTTTGGGCCTCATTGTTACCGCTCGTGTCTCAAAGAAAGTGGTTTATTCTGCTATCCTGAAGGGTGACATCGAAAGATGATCCTATTGTTTGACGTTAGGAGCATCCAATAACTGTATTAATATCTTCGAAAAAGTTGACACATGGCTTGATCGGTACTGTACCATTGATTATTCCGGTGCAACCCTTACCTGTTACCATCGCTTACATTCCAGTTGGCTTGTATTTATTAGATGTCAGACGTGGTCGCGTTTGTAGCAATGTTAGTTGATTCATTTCATCTAGGTGTGTTCCATACAGACTTGCGAAGAATGTTCCTTCGTTTCCTCAGAAAAGTTCCAATATGGTAGTAATAAATTTGGTTTGAACTGTAGCGGAGGGCTAGCATTGCAGTGCAACTGCACCCTTCATTTTCTCGCCATTTCATCTTCACACACTTCATGTGAATCAATTCTTGCTTTCATTACACGCCGAAGGATTTACCGAGCGAATGGTTACTGAAGCAATGGACTAGCACTGAACATATTTCAGTGGTAGCGAAGGTATGTCAAGGGCACAACACCATAAATCTATGGCTAAAACGGTTTACCTTTGCCAGTAACTACTCTCCATAATTTTGAGATCGTTCACTCGATTAGCATTGTCAACTTTCTAATATTTTACCTGCTGAGGCAGTTGGTCGTGTGGATGCCCATTAGGTACCTAATGTCTGGGGTGGTCCAAGCGGTGGACTGTACACCAGCAGTGTGGTTATGCTTAAATTATGAGCCCAAGTATCCCTGTAAGCCTGTAGATAAACACAATAACAAAGGAAGCCTCGTACTCATTAGTTTAATCACTCTTGAAGTGTATAGTTGAATTTAACTCTGTCGAAGGGAATGCAGATCATTCACTAGAAAAAAAAGGAATTGGATTCCTTGGACTCGACTTTGGGAGAGGCACAGGTTCGCCCTTCATAGATGTTTTTTTCATTGTACTTTTGTAGCAGTTTCATCCGTGTTATGCAGAAAAAAAAAACAGTTGAAAAGGGGTTTACGAATCGTGAATATGGTCAGACCGTCTTAACAGACTGTAATGAGTTGATTCCCAGTCCACTCGACATTTGGAACTAGGCGGATATGCATTACTAACCTAGTTACCATTCATTGACTTGATTTGCTGGCACAGTCAATTGTAAGCAGCATTTTAACCTTGAAGGGGAAAGAAATTTCCTTCCGATGAAAATAACTTAAGATTATATGGGCGGAATAGGTTTCCACGGTGTCTGCCCCTGCACCCTGCTTCTCAATAAATCGTTGCGGCGATTATGATGTCATTTTACGAATCAGATTTTTCAAAATGATGAGACTCCATCTCTAATGGATTTATCACACCTGCTTTTACATTACAATCTTTTGTATCATGCATTGTCCGCGTAGAAGTGTCGTACCAACGTTGGTCTCTTATTAAATGTTTTGGCCTCAAATGTTGTTCCACCTGTCCACTACATTTTCGGTCTTCCATTTATTGCCTAAATTTTCATTTCAGACATCAACAAGTGATTATCACTCGGAGATATGAGGTTGATCTACATGAATCGGGCTTTCTTACTACTGATTAATCGGCTCCAGATTTCATCAACGAAGAGATCTTCTACGCACTCTAGCTGTAGTGCATCGAGCGGGTAAACCCAAGCCGCAGTGGCTTAACCTTCAGCAATAGATTCGCAGTCTATCACACCCAGAGAGCAGTGGCTTCTGGGAATGACGTGGAGTCGTGGAATTGTGATATGGACGGCAAGTGGATCGCTGGGACATAATCAATGAAATGTTGGTTCTCTCAATGCTGGAACAGGAAGGCCGATTCGGATGGTAATTCAGCCAACAAGCACTCCTAGCCTAAAGAGGCAATCTTATAGGGTGAAGGAAGCGATGGGTGGATTTCTAGTCTTCGAAGCTCATCGCTATCTGCCAATGCATGAAGGCGGGACCCGCTTGCTTATCCTCCACGATCCCCCATCCCCCTTGAGTGGATGTTGAGACATATAAACCGTTTCATTAGTCATATTAAACGTTATTGAGATTTGTTATCGAGTGAATTGCATTTCTTTATAAACGTGACGCATGGTTGATTGACACATTGATAGTCCCTCCTTATACGATGCTGCGAATCTCGGTAAAAGCTGCTGCGTTAGATCTGAACTCAATTTAAACTGGGTTTGGATATCATCAGCGTTTTGCATTGGCAGAAACGTGTGTGCTACTGTTCCAAAGCCTTACCGACTTCATAAGTTGTGCTGAGCTGTATGTCGAGCTTTTCCTTTATATTAGAGGAAACTTGAATTTTCTGCACTGTGCAAATTTCAACAAAGTTTTATTTTTAATTAACTCATAGCAAAAAAAGTAGTATCGAAATTATTTACTGTAGTTTTAAGCACATTTATACTAACCTACGCACTGAGAACCTCTCTGTGGCAGTCAAATGTGTGCGAAATCATGAAAATTGCATGCGAAGTTCCCCAAAATTTAGAAAACCTGTTTAAAGAAAGGAAGTCCATAGACTACAAAATGCTCTGGAGTCGAGTGTGTAGCGTCCCGAGGCTCCCTCGAAGGCAAGAGAAGGCAGAATACTAGAGTAGAATATATATATATTTAACAGACAGAGGAAAATAAGCCGCTGACATGGTCCAGCGGCCAGCCTACGCAGCTAGGGCAATACGGTCACCTCTGTGACCCTGACCAAAACCAGCAGTTCTAACAAACAAAGTACTACATTGCCCCTCTCCTCTTTCGAGCGTCGTCCCCGACGTGCCTCTTGGTAGATCTCCCGCGTCAGCCATCACAACGTAGTCAATGCTGCAAGAAGTACCATCGAGCTAACCATGCCAGTCGCCGACATTCGACGCGATTGAGGCGATGCTTGACACCAACGTCAGTGATCCCTCTTGGCAGTGCATCGCACTTCGAGTTTCGTTTGGCTTGGGAGCAAAGTTCAGAATAAGTGGTTCTGCCAACCATCAGTATGTCCGTAGGAGGGCGTTAGCACGCCGATCTCCTTAAGCAAGTATATTAGGGGTAATCTTCGGAAGGAAACTTTCCAGGTGATTCATGGCTAGTGTCGCTTCAGTTGTTAGTAGCTTTCTCAAAGAACACGCAGATGGGATAGATGCCGGAGGCGCCGTCGTTCTTGGCCTATCTGTAGCACATGCATTTCTTTCGCACCGCTGCAACATTCCACAGGCGGTAGAGATCGGAATAGAAACCCTATAGAGTCGGGTTCGCTTTCCGCTACCACCAATGTAGCGTGCCGAGGTTCCCTCGAAGGTAAAAGGAGGCAGAATGCTAGAGTAGAATATATATATTCAACGGACAGAGAGAAATAAGCCGCTGACATTGGCCCGAGACCAGCCTACGCAGCTAGGACGATACGGCCACCTCTGTGACCCTGACCGAAACCGGTAGTCCAAACAAACAAAGTACTACAGAGCGCCGGAAACCGTTGTAGATATGTGCAAGGGATCTAGTACCAGTGATGTCATACGTGACCGATAAGGCAACGAAAATAGTTCTGGGCTTAAGAGAAGCTCATATGAATAAATCAAGCACTTTAATCAGATTTCCAAAAGGTAGGAAACATAATCGATTATACGTAGAAGAATTGGAACATTGCTCCATCATGTGCTTGATTTATACGGAAGTTATACTTTGTGTATCTAAATTACTGATAACTAGTAAATGTTCCACCTCAAGGATAAGGATGCCAAATCTGCAAAAGTTATAATCAGAAGTTTAGGAATGCAAGAATAACTGGCTAAAAAATTGTCAACAAGGATCTCTGAGCATATAAATAAGACAGTTACATTTATTTGGAGGAAATCAGCACCCTGAGTCATTTCCCTTCAAATCTGTTGATGAGTTTATCACTTTAAGCTCCAATGAAAATCTTTGTCGATCTAAGTCTCATTTATACAACAAGTGACCTGGCAGTGGTCTTCTTTTCGATTGAGAAGGCTTCTAATATTCAAAAATACAAACACTATATTCACCATCTTGAAACTAAACGTTTAAGCATTCACTTGGTTGAGGTTTCGGTCATGATCTAGAGAGGTACTTACACACCTGCATGATCAGAGGAGTACTTGCCTCACAATGGGCGGAGGTGCCACAAGATCTGAATTTGTAGGTTTATTAAAAGTTACAAAACCAAAAGATGATAATTACAGGGAGAAATAACTTGTAATGTGGCTAACTGTTACACGCAAAATAATGATAAAAGTGATGTTGATGGTTCCTCCTTTCCTCCTCTTCCCTTTTGCCACCCTTGCTGTGAGAAGGTTGGATATTTCTAGACATCTTTATTATAGCATAGGACAGATATGCGGTAACAGAGCCAAAGTATTCACGAATGAGGAGCCTCAGGCTCAGGGGAGCTACCACGTGCGTCCACAACCAGGTTAAAATTGTCCTATCGCCTCTCGCCTTCAAAGCACGTTTAGAGAATATAAGTATTGCAATAAAGATTCGATGAAACTGTCTCAAGTCTTAAAGAAAACGGAGCACGCCTACATGGGCAATCTGTGCATGGGAGCCAGCATGTGATATTCTGACGGGTTGCTTTAAAGTGTATTAAAGATGCCAAAGTCAGGTGCAACTATTTTAGTACTTTGTTTATTAGAACTGCCGGTTTCTGTCAAGGTCACAGAGGTGGCCGTACTGCCCTAGCTGCGTGGGCTGGCCTCCGGGCCATGCCAGCAGCCTATTTCCCTCTGTCCGGTGAATATATATGTATTCTACCCTGCCACTTTGCCTTCTTTTGCCTTAAGGGAGCCTCGGGACGCTACATTGGTGGCAGCGGAAAGCGGACCCGATTCTAAAGGGTTTTTTTTATCCCGATCTCTACCGCCTGCGGCATGTTGCAGCGGTGCGAAAGAAGTGCACGTGCTACAGATGGGCCAAAAACGACGTCCACCTCCGGCATCCACTCCTTCTCCGTGTTCTACAAGAAAGCTATCAGCAACTGAAGCGACACTAGCTATGGACCACCTGGGCAGTTTCGTTCCAAAGATTACTCCTAATATCTACTTGCTTAAGGAGATCGGCGTGCTAACGCCTCCCTACGGACATACTGATGGTCGGCAGAACAACTTATTCCGAATTTTGTTTCCATGCTAGACGAAACTCGAGGTGCAATGCACTGTCAAGAGGGATCACTGACGTTGGCGTCAAGCATCGCCTCAATCGCGTCGAATGTCGGCGACTGGCATGGTTAGCTCGTGAGTGCTTCTTGCAGCACCGAGTATGTTGTGATGGCTAACGCGGGAGACGTACCGAGGGGCGCGTCGGGGACGACGCTCGAAAGAGGAGAGGGGCAATGTAGTACTTTGTTTGTTAGAACTGCCGGTTTCTGTCAAGGTCACAGAGGTGGCCTTACTGCCCTAGCTGCCTAAGCTGGCCTCCGGGCCATGCCAGCAGCCTATTTCCCTCTCTCCGGTGAATATATGTATTCTACCCTGCCACTTTGCCTTCTTTTGCCTTAAGGGAGCCTCGGGACGCTACAACTATTGTGTTCGTGAGAACGTCTAGGAAGCCACGGAATGAACAATTGCTAGCTGTTCCATCCACAAAACTCCAAAGCGCAATAGCTTTGTGTACCTCGAAAGGCACATTTCAAAGAAAGTTATCACGAGATCATCACTTTTACGTGCTAAACACTTCAAATTTGCTTCTCTAAGCTCCCCGAGTCGTCATAAGTTAGGTTTAGCTTGTTGTTTGCAGTTGCTGTCAATAAATCCGGCCGCATTATGCTGAATCCGTGTATGGCGATTGCGCAAGGACGCTTAATTGCAGCCACATCAGCAGGAGGTCGTTCAGGATGGATCCGAATTCCATTATGCTACATTCCTCGCAGCCGAGAAAGAACTTTTTGCAGTTGGGTAGTGATGAGTGCTAGAGTATGAGACTTACAAATGCGCTCCATTTCTATGATTAAATGTAATGTGGATTAGAATATTTATTATTGTCATCGTCTCGATATGTGTTTTTAGGTTATTTCCTTTGCTCCACTAGCATGCATTATTTTGCAAAAGAAAATCAAACGCGCACGGTATTTTTACCGTAAATTTGATTAAAGCTCTCGCATGAAATGGGTCGGCATCCCCGTCAATGACTCCAAAGCGAAGATCCAAGTAAATAGTTACCGATAGTGATGACAGCCTGCTCGATTGTTTATCTGAGTTGCATAACTTCGTCTCAAGTATTTCAGAAAATGAATAAGCTCAACTTGCGCAAATTGTCCTGTGCAAACCTTAAAAGGTAATAGCAATGGATTCAAACATGCTAACTTTAAGTATGTAACGGGAGTGTACATTCTGCTTGAATTTCGAACAATTTGTGCTTTTAATAGGTGTACTATAGACGCTGATTATTAGTGACTCCGATTGAAGGAAATAAAAGGATTCTTTTTGTTTTAAGTCCCAAATGAACCTTGAAATCTTACGCCATGGAAGACAAGATAAACTATAAAACGATAACAACATCTCCAATGATGCCATTTGGATAGCTAGAAAACATTATAACTAGGTTGAAAATTCCGGTTAGGTCTACCTCACCACCGATGAGCGAGGCTAAACGCCACCACTAAATGCTTCACTGTTACGATTTCAACAAATTCAAGATTAATTATTTAAAGTTCAACATTTGGAGTCAGTGATGAAAATTGAAGTGTAGTTTCACATTAACCGAAATCCATTAAATAAAATTTCTTACGCAGCGGTCAGGTATCCCCATGGTCATCTCCCTGCCTCGATCATCACAGCGTAATTGTTACCACAATAATCACCCACATACAAGGTGTAGGAGCATCGTATTGAATTGCTCTCAAAACAACTGAAGCATCTCCTCTTTATGTCAGAGACACAGTGCTTCAGCCACGACGGTTCTAGACTTACATTCTCTTGCAAATTTTAACGTACAAAATGCCAATTTTGAATATTCAGTGTGGTTCAAAGCTCCATAATGCATGTACCTCAAATGACCATAGCTAATAGTGAAATCATTTGAGTGGACGCAGACTCATTTAGACGAACACACTGTATGAAGTGTTTCGTTCAATCTACCACTTTATTTCCACTTCATTGCTGCTCAGATCTCTATGTGTGCCCCAACTGGCTATCGCTTGGTTTGAGGGGGCATTCGAATCTCTACATAATTTGTCGACTTTAGACGCACAAGAATGAAAGACGGATCCATAATAGCTGCTTTTAAGCTGCTCCCACGGAACGCGAGAATTGAGCAACAAACTCCGCAGATTTCTCCATCTACAAGAAGATACCATCCTATGGCATGTTCCGTCTTGGTATGTGCAACTAATGAAAGCATGCTTTTCAATCCTAAGAAGCAATTTCACTGTTTGCACACTAACACTGCCAAACAGGTTGTGGCGCAATGAAGAAGACGCAAAAAATGTGTACTCAATGCTCTAACCATGAAAAATTCAATCTACTTAGATATGAAAGATAGGATCTAGAAGCAAGACTAAGAAAAGTGCGACATTGCTATTTGGGTTTCGACAACTTTTGTACCATTAAACTTACTGTCATTGGCGCGCCAGAAGTCTTTTTTCATAGGAAGCTAAATTATATTTGTTGGTGAAGGCTGTATATAAGGTTAAGGACTAAATAGATTAAATTAAAGGTATCCGTTTAACTTAGGTTAAACAGGAGCAAGATGGCAAATCCAAAGCCTCTCAATTATTTTTTGCTGCCTTATTCTATGCAAAGCCTTTTTGGATTGTCATTGTTAATTTCTTCTTAGCTTAATGGTTGAATTACATTTTATTGTATGCATAATGTGACACCATTAAGTGACTCCTTTGAACGTCACTTGTCGTTATCCTTTTGAGCAAAGCATCCATCAGTTGTCACCCTTTTCCAATCCTTTATTTACGCTCCTTAAAGCAGCTGCCTTAATGGAAATACCGCAGTCATTCCAGTTCTACTAAAATTTAATTAATAAAGAGTTCCAAACCTTAACGTCTGTCTTAAAATTCACTTGGTGTTTTGCCACTCTCGATCAACTTCATGGTCGGATTTTTGCGTTCATAATTTAGAGCTTACCTAAAAGTGGTAAACTAATATCAAACTTTGCCTATAAATCTGTGACTTTATGAATTTTGCTTTCTTCCCAATGCCTAAAATAGCCCTTACGTAGTGCTGCTTATAGTATCTGATTTCATCCACAGCGTTTTGGGTGAAAATTTTACATTACCAACTATTGTAATGCCAAATCCTAAGAGAGTATTTTTAAGCTTATTAAAAGTACCTTAAAGTATAAGGTAGGTTTTGTATGGTCAAAACTCCTGTAATTACAGTCCTGTGCAATAGTTTCGATGGTAGAAACAAGTGGAAAATTTGAGATCAAAGCGTTGTTTTTTCTGTGTTTGGCTATTTTCTTTAGAAGTTATTTAGATGAGCAGGCGCTCACATTTTCACCATGAATATTTAGTGGCTTCAGTTAAAATATTGTCGGGACCTAATCTTGAAAACGATTTACGACCCACTGGTGTATAGAAGGCCGCAAGACCCAATTATATTGAAATAGCTTTTTGTACAGCTCTTGGAAATGGTGTAAGTAAACTGGAATGTGGGTATGCTGCAAACTGCTGACAGCATCAGTTCCCCAACCTTTACCTGTACATAGAACTGAGTGAGATATTCTATTTGTAGTTGATACTCGTCTTTTCAATTCATTGCATGGATGCACACATACAAACACACAATGTAGAGCAAGAAACACAACAGCTAACAATCTGCTAAGCAACTACACAGCCACAAGGCCGCCGCGATACTGCTTGACAGGGAACCAGCGCTTGGAGTAAGATGGGTGGGCCGTGAGAGCATCGAAAATCTCCTCCTCCTCCATCATATCAAGTAAATCTCTGCAAAAGTTACCACCATTCATTCCATTAAAGGCAATAATATTTCTGATTATGAAAAAGGTAGTACGAGGTACAGCTTGTAATTTGGTGATGGAGTAATTCCATTTTGTGATTTCTCTTTTCAAGCAACCTACGGGAGACCTACCTCAACTTTTCCATTTTCATGAGCTTTGACTCAATTTGCGATGGCTTAGGAGCGGCTGTTGTGAAGCACACGAGAAATATAGTAATCAGGGCAATTGCTGAAATGGGAAAGGTGTTAATGTAAAGTGATGTCATCTAACAAAAACGCTTAAAAGTTGCCATAGAATTTACGTTGAAGTAAAGAGCACATTTTGATTTCGCAAAACTGTCTGTGGCGAAAATTCGCCTGATCAGAATATATATTCTGAAGTTGTAGCCAATCGTGTGTACCAACGCACTTCTTCAAACTCCCACTCCATTGGTCGTTGGAGTAGGTTCCGGAAATTTATACAGAAGATAAATTGACTGGATAATATAACTTTACGATCAATTTTATAAAAGAAATGAAGTAATATTTGCACTTTAAAAGGAGTTTTTGCCATTCTTTTGTGTGCATTATTCATGCAGTCAATTGATTTGAGGCTTTGGGGTGGCGCTTCAGGAACATAGCAGTGAACATGAATATCTAACTGGACAAAACTACTAACAATATTTTGTTTTTTATTTTCAATTAGTCCAGGAAAACTGTGAATTTATTCTCCAGAGTGCCTTAGGCATGGACCATGCAGTTAGCGTCCTAAAAATTCAAACCCAGGAGTAAGTCTCTGACTAACGTTGTAAAGGTTCTACCATTACCTGCGAATGCGGCAATACTTACTTCTAAAGGATGTATTGAAAAGTGTCACTTTATTAATTTTTTTACTGTGGATTTGAAGATATGTTTGAATGATTATATGTGAGTTTGCGAACTGAGGTAGTTCATTATAAATAACCTACATATCGGAAACACCGTTTTATTACGGGTTTGCACATACTACACTGTAGCGCTACCTTTGCTCCTTCCTTTTACATTGCAAGCGCTTCTGGAACGCGAAGATTTATTGCCTTGGGACATCTTTATTGTATCTGATAAAGTGAACTAATGATGTCTTGACAAGGAGGGAAGGGAAGAGGGCTCGAAGAAGAACTTCTGTGCCTCGGTGAAATGGACTCTCACATCAAGCAGGAGATCCGAGTTGTGTTCCCACCTTTCGCTCAAAAAGACACATTTAAGGAAACACAAGCATTCCATACACTACCTTTAAATTGAATATAAACTTATTTGGAATACCCTTTGTTCTGAGAATTAAAAAGGGTGACTAAACTCCGACTTTAAGCTTGTAATTTAAGAATTTGCCTGTTTTGTGAAGAACACGAGTCTTGACCTTTGTGGGTACACTTGACAAGTGCTCCTCTTTTGGACGCACCAAGCCAATCAGCTGCATATTTTGTCTTCTCACTTGGTCCACTAAATTTCTAGTTATACATCTGGTACCTCATTGGCAGCAACGTTTATGCTCCTGCTTAATGCTTTCCAATTCAAAGATTTAGAGCACATTAGATCTAGTCTTAATCCCAAATAACCCCTTATGCCTGTGTTAATTTTTTGATCAAATTTGGAGAGTGCTGTATCTGATTATTTTCTATCAGTTAAATAGCAGGCGTTTTAACCATAGCTTGCTCAATTGCCTCCCATTATTCTGCATTTGAGGGCTCAAATTAATTTAAGTGACTAAAAGATATCGGGCGAAAGTTGGACATAAGTACGAGTCCATTTCTTGGCTTGTCTCGGTAATGTACAATTAACCAAGCAGAGGTCATTGAGATTCTCCTTGCTAGATTGGTTAAATATTTCCACCCAATGCTTGCACGATGCACAAATTAAGGAGGAAAGGAGCATCTCACACTATTTGGTAGTTATGCCTCCGAGTTATGATTCAAACAATACGATTTCACCGTTTCAGTTTCATCAAGTAATACGCAACTCGGAAAATGTGTATAATAGAAGCAGTTAACAAGCTAAGGCAAAATTAATGTACGCGGAAGACGTAATGGAAGCCAGTTCATCTTTTGCAAGCATTTAGGCTTCTGGTTACAAATAAACTTTCAATTGATCTTATATGCACCTTCTTTTAGTAAAAATCTAGCAGCAATATGGAATTTCTACTAATAACAAAATGTAACCACTGTTGCCGATGCTGCAACGTAGAGGCCCAACTTGCCAATCACAAAATGTATCTGATCTGAAATTCGCCAGTCTCTATTTGTTCTCACGCATTTCGATATATTTGTGTAAAATGAGTTGATTCGAAATTCATTCAAAATATTGTTTTGAATGCAATGTTTACTGGAACTTCACTAGATTATCACACGCCATTTTCTGGTAGTGGCAATACCAGTCGCTTCGTGGGTCCATTTAAGTGGTATCTCACTTAATAAAATGGGCACAAAGCCTCGCTTGCTTTATGAGTGGAAGTAGCAAGACCAAATGAAAATAGAAATTGCGTGTACTTGCGATGTACATGATTGAAGGCGACAGTGAGATATAGACAAACCCCTAGCTTCTCAGAGAATCTGTCCATTTTATGCACTTTGAATTACGTCAGCAGAGTTGTAACCATTTATAAGGTTTACCAAGGCAGCTTTTTTGCCTTGAATACACATCTTTCTGCCATTTCCGTTTCAGTCCCTTATTTGGCTAGTGAAGTTTATACTATCATTACCTTAAAAAGTGGATCTGCTTTCCGTCCTCTCCTATGACTTCGTTAGGTGAATTAGTAACTAATTGTTTAACCATAATTCTCAGGTTATGGGGAAACATGACCTTAATTAAACTCGGCCTCCACAACCGCGCAGTTTTATGCTCTAAAATGATCTCCTCCCGTGACCTAATGGGGGGGAACTTAGCCTACATGAGCAAATGCGAGGAGGCTATTTTCTACACTATCTGCGAAGGGTCAAAATCTTAAACATAACTCAGTGGGGATTTCAGAGAAAACTTTAAATTATTGGGGATTTCCATTAGCGAGACTGAGGAATTCATGAAACTGAGGTGTCATCAGTTCATTGAAGCTTGTCATTCTAAGAGCAGAAATCGCAATAATCAAACGTTAAGAATGACTTAAAAGTTCTTACTTTTCATATCATACCTAGAGTCGAGTTTTTGCTACGAATTTAGCTTTAAAAATGATAAGATTTGTTGGCTCACAGTTTTACTAAGCTATTCAAAATAACGTGGTTCTAACCAACCGCCAGGAGCGTCTGGCTGCTGCTTTAAAGTGTTGTGGTAATTTTGAATACAACGAAACTTCCCCAGAGCATACCTCAGACGAAACTAATCAAGGAGGAAGAGGCGGTATGAGTCGAAGTGGTCAAGGCAGCTGGAAAAACGTAGTGCACCGTGCTTTCCCCTCTCTCCGGTAGCACGGCGAAACGTTGTTGACATTTGTAAACGAAAGCAACAGTTTAATTTTGCTTACATGTTAATGTTTTAAAAAGTTGATTTAATTGGTTTTGAGCCGACACTAACTCTACAGTTTAATTGAGGTAGCTTTAAGAGGTGAATCCATGGCTTTGAGGCATTAAAAACCCTTTAATTTTTTATTTAATTGCACCATACGGACTATTGCAAACAAGTTAAACAATCTGATTGCGTCTAGTACCAAAAGGCCTGATATTAGGTGAACCTGAAATGCGAAGAATCTACAGGCCATAAATAGACCTAAAAGTTAGTTCATTAAGAAAAAAGCAAAAGGAAAATACTCACTAGTAGGTGGTAAATACTCCAGATGTCCTGACGTTTTGCGCTTAAAATTACGCCAGCGAATTCCCTTCGTTTCTGTAAACCCGCGCTTTTGTAAAATTTGAAGACATATTACGAAGATTTTAATCACCCTCAAAAGGCGGCCCAACGAGGTGTGCAATTTGCGCTTTCCCCGGGTTGTTGTGTGGACATGATGGAGCACAAAATGGATAAATTGTGCAGTCCAATTAGCACCAACCTCTGGATGCACCGAGTAACAAGTTACTTGGTAATGTCGCAAATAGAAAAGCCTGAATGTTCCTTTGTTAATAACTTGACATATTTCTGATTTAGCGGTTCTTCAAATCGACGTCAGTAGAAGTTAAAATAATACACCGCGTTTCGAAGTCAACTGCCTAACCCGTTTCTTCTATTTCGATGATCAAAATATCAAATAACCTTAGGCCATCAGGCATAAAATAATTATGTAAGGCTTTGTCAGTGAGGTGAGGGGTGTCAGCTATTTCAACACTAATGAATGTTAGTACCCTACCGGCATTAAAGTAATGCATGCTCGGTTTTAAGCAAAATGGGTTCATTTCTGAAACCATTTTAGTTTTGGGTTTAGCCCATTCGAGGATGCCTTCCAATTGCTTAAAACGAATTCGCACATAGTGCATTGTCAAGACTTAGCTATTAAATAAAAAGCAAATAATTAATTTGGCCATTGCATGGTGGTCATTACTGTGCGTCTGCCATCAACCTATGGCTCCGCAATTGCAGAGGCGGTCAAAGTTTTTCACTTTATGATATGTGTGTGGCAGAAATAAAATTTCAATTACCTTATTAGGCAGGAGACATACGCGAAATGCGGGAAGCTTTTTAAAACGAGGTTTAAACGCAAATGTGAAAGGTCTGCGCCTTCCTTACCTTAGAATGGAGATAGTAAAAATTTTGAAGTTCAGCTAGCCTTATGACGCCGTATTGAAGACTTTGAATGGTGTTTTCGATAGTCCATTGTGCAGCCACTGTTTTTTATTTTTATCGAGTTGGTTAAGCCGATCAATGTGTAAATATGAGTCTGAAGCCGTCATATTTAGTTGAGTGGATGAGGTAAACTAAAAGAGCTCTACGGGTTCCCAGGCAACCCAATATGGCGTTACCAGAAAGCCTTATTTAAAAAATGTCCATTTAGACGACAAGTATCAACAGTCGAAGGCGCGTTTCGTGCTCATCAGAAGTGTATTTAAATTGTTCTACCATTATGAAAGGGAAAAAAGCAAATTATTTCGAAATTTTAAATGTAATGCGTGTTGGGATTTTTATGATACAATTGTAAGCGTATGAACCTAAAATTGAGCCCAAGAAAGCAATATAATGCCTTACACTTCTGCTACTTTCATTTCAAGATAAGTTGACGAATCCGCTCTTCGTGATGCAGGAGAACGTCAGCCGTGGCTAGAATTATGCTTCTATACTTTGTTCAAAGCACAAAATATCTTCATCGACTGTGTTATCCTGTAAATGAGATCAAACAAACACAAATTCCAAAATAATTGCATTCCGTAAAGAGTTTGCGTAATATGCTGTGATTTTACCGGAATAACTTTTAATATTTACACTATTTCTCTATCTGCCTACCCAACCACCCTTGTTAGCGGAGACGTGGCTTAACATGCGCTAGAATTATTGCACCTTCAACCATTATCTTTGCTCGGAAACGGTTAAGCGCCGCCTGAACAACGTATTACCAACATCTTTTCAAGGCCTGCAGTTTTACTTTGTTGGGCCCATAAAAAGCCTGCAAAATATGTCCTGCTATTCAAACTAAAGCCAATTTTTTAATTGTCAAGATGGACGAAAGTTGCCTTCTTCGTAATGTAAAATTTGTGGCTGATTATAATATTTCATTTTAAGGTATGCAGATTAGCAAAACCACATCATGCTGCCAGGTTTTGAGTGAGGATTACTAATTTCATTACCTATAGGAATGTTGTTTTGAGCTGTCACTTATGCAAACCATCTTTGGATTTTGTAATTACTAAAAATAAATGCGTTAAACATGGGTCGTTTTGTAGAATAAGTTTTTTCAGTTATACAAATGTTGATAAATATTAAGTTACATATTTACATGAACATTCGTACCAAAAAATTTTCTGTGAAATAAAGCACAAGGCTTCTCTGATTAACCTATTTACTACCTTTCCATTTGCTGCGTTAAAGATTGCCGCAAAAAATATCTTCTTAACAAAATTCAGTGTTCGCTTCGGCAGTACACAGATCTTTCACAATGCCATTTTTATTAAAACTGTTAGAAACAGTTCCAAAGCTTACCATTTTAGAGCAAACGAGGTTACTGTGCCCATCGACTACGCAAGCCTGACCACACACTGTGCGACAGATGTTGACACACCCAAAACTCACATGCGTCTCACCAATGCTGTTCTCCCAGTAGAGCAGACCGCTCCCCTCAAGTATGTGCTGCGTGGATAAGCAACTTTTACATGTTGGTGCCGGATTATCGTTAATTTTTGCTTATTTCAACGATGTCGACTAAAAATTAGGATGCAATGACCACAACTTCCTTTTGAGAAATATTTTACGCTCTACAACACATAATCCATGGTTGAATTGACTAAAAATTCAACGGACACGCTCAGTTAATTTCAAATTGAGCATTCAACATACTCTGTCACGGCGTTGGCGAGAAAACAATAACTTAACGTACAGGGAAATAAAACAACAACCCAGTGCTCGGTGCATTAAACCAATATCTGCTTGGCCCATTTCCTGATCCATAAATTTGTGGAGCCTCGCAGCAGCGCTACCAACTTCATAAATACTCACATCTATGAAAACTAGTTTAAGCAACAATTAATGCACACAATAGGTGATCAAGCATCGACTGTCATTTCACACAAAATGGGACTTATTAGTGCAGATGCTTTGGATGTTGCATATCATGCAAATAATACCGTACAGTAGTCCCTATATTAGCATATTTAGCGAAGAACATAGTCCATTGGGAGACACGAAACATGCTGGTGTGTTATTGTTACTATGCCAATCCTGGACAAATGAAAATTGAAAGTTATCGTTATCCGATTACCCTGAAATAAAATGAGGGCCAATCGCTAGCCAATCGGCTGCCTGTGGCTCCGAGGCAAATAGTCTACAATAAGTCAGGTTTTTACGGTTCTTACACTAGGGCAATCAACATCATTCTTATGATATGCGCTTTTGAAAATCAAGAATCAAATAAGCTCACTAGTTTTAGCCGATCAAGAATATTCTACACCAATTCCAGTGTTTGAGCCAACCAATCTGTTTGCGAATTGGTTTGGTACAACCACTACTGCCACAATCTAATACAATTTCCATGATTTCAAGACACTAAACTCACATAAGAAAGCCTAAGCTTTGCCCGCTCTTCGTGTTGATGACAAAAGTGGTAAAGTTTGGTGTAAAGTTTTAACCGATGAGAAATGTTGTCCACTGACAAAACGACCTTATCAACCATTTCATTGATGATATTACACTTGGAATTTTGTCAACCACCGACGCATATATGCCTCTACAGCGTAGAAGCCTACTGGTCGGATAAGTTGCCTCACTGGCAAAGTAGTTCCCCATAAAAATAGCGTCTTCAAGTTTGAACCAAAAATTAAAGCTTTTATGCACAAATGGGTTTTATTTTAAAAAAAGGGTTTACTTCAAATCGTGAGAGCAATAAATTTCATTTTATTAGTTGGTTTCATGCGAATAAAGCCAGTCATCACAGGCTGTCGCCTAATGCACAACCTACAATACGAAGTATCGCAAAACAATGCAAGGTAAAATGGAACGATCCCGGCTAAACTGGATTAAATATGAATAGGCCTATTTAGATTACGTTATGATGCGCTAGATTTACGCTTTCTTTGGCAAAATTTTGGCAAATTTGTGGCATTCAAGGGTGTTTATTAAGGAAAAGATGTTATGATCGTGCTTCCTATTGTTCATCTGGTGATTTCTTAGTGCTGAATAAAATGGACTTACTTAATGCGTGCTTAAGCTTTGTAATTAAAATGTCTTTGCCTTTTGAGCAATCACCATAGCTGTTATTGGTGCATGCTCTGGTGCATGTAGGACCATTTCTGAACCATTTTTAAGAGTTTTCCGACAACCAAATTGACACCTGGGAAGAAAATGCAATCAAAGCATGGCTAGGGCTTTAAACTGTTTCGTGAAAAATTAAGGTTAGTAAATGAATGCTACTCAGACTTCAAATAGTCTGCACTAAACTTATAATGCGCTCCAATGTTGTGTGTGGCCACATATGAGCGCTGCTTATAATTCTTTGCTTGATTTATTCAACGAAAGAGTCTAAAAGTGCAAAATAATTTAAAAAACAGTTATTATTTTACAACTTAACTGTAGGTGTTAATGAAATCAGTCCTTAGAATCATGAGAATTTGCCAAAGGTTTTACGTTAGTAAATAACTGACTTACAATACGTTACTGCGGTGTGAATAGGGAAACTCGTTTATACGTTCATAGCATTATAATTCCGATTCAAACTCCTCACTACCATTTAAAATTCCCTCGTATATAATTCTCATTAACACGATGCATTAAGCAGAGGATCAGTCGATTCCTATCATACTCTCCTTGTTAATAAAAATCTTAAGGTGTTATTTTTAAAATTTGATGAATTTGGAGTTTTCGATAGGTAGGACTCGTGATGGGAAATGCAATGTTTAGTCGGGGATAAATGATTCACTCCTAATAATAAATATTTGATTTGTACTTTTAAATTATAAGTAGGCAATTTGCAGCCCAGTGCGTAAAAAACGGGTGTCACTGCCTCATGAATTGAAGTGTGGCATGAAATTTCTTGCATTGCCCAAATAGGCTGAACACTGCTGTCGAATGCATTTTCACATTAATTTAACACGATCCTCATAAGGGCGAAAATGCTTTGCAAAACTGATGGATCAATTTAATATGGAAGTCTCGAAATTTTTATTTCAACAAGTGCAAATAATAGGACCACTAGCTAAATGGTGTCTAATTTACGCCCTTCAAATCGGCTTTGTTGATTTGGCATCACATTATACCCTTATGCTAGTAAAATTCGTGACTTCAAATAACCACTTGTGCTGCAACGTCCCAGAAATCTCGCTTAGGTGTTCGGCCACTCAGACATTCTGATTATTCAGTGCCTTGTGATCTCATCAAGTTTTCTCCATTGTCCACTATAACGTTGATACAAACTGTCCATCTACAATCTCGGTAAGGTAAAAACCAGTTAAAATACTATAAACACATAAAATGGAGCTGCTCTGCATGCGAACGTCCTGTATCTCTTCCCCCGCACACAACCACTTATTTATGATGCCGTACATGTCCTAATTATCCCCGGAAGTTAGAGTATAAGCTCAAAAACACCATTACATATATTCTGTCGTGTAATTGTTGTTTAAAAATGTTGATTTTGCACCCTATCCTTTAAGTGATGAGTTCGCTTGCAGGCAACTATGTTCCACATAAAAGGTTGCACTGAAGCCTTGGGTACCCCTAGTTTTATTTTCCGCCAGAAACAAATTAACAAGGCGAATCAGATTTTAAATCGAAGGCGAGTCAAAATAGTGAAAATATTAATGTGCAGGAGTCTTGGTGAAAAAACTAACAGTTGCAAACGCTTACGGATCTGCTTTATTATTAGATCAAATAACTTTTAATTGTCTGAAATCTCCAATGTCTGCGCTGTTTTGATAATTTTAGTTAAAATATCCTTATTTTAAGGCATTGTAATCATGACTTATGGATGCCGTCGCAAATTGTTGGGGGCCTAGATTAGAAATTGTTAAGTGTTAGCGACACGATAGCTGTTGTTGCCACCTTACAGTGTCAATTCAAGGTACCTTTGTTTAAACAGCCAACTTCATTGATGACCAAATGTTTTAGAATCACAAACTCGTTTCCCTTCTCCATCCAGCGGTTCCATCTAATTTCGTTGAAGATACTTAGTTCCACTATATTCAAATGAAAAAGGATGTCAGGGATTTAGTGTGATAATATTCGCCCAACTCATGCTGACAATAATTTAATGAAATATCTCCTTGCAATTGCGTGCAACTTGGAAAAATGTCAAATCCGTCGCCTAAGTCCATGAACGATACTCCAAAGTTTGCAATAATTTGGCCACCGAAACACGAAATAAAGTGAAGTTGAAGGAAAAGTGCTTCAGACTTTAGACAACGGACAGATTCGTAACAAATAGTTCATGTAATTTTAGTATATCTAAGCAGACAATAGTAATTGCAAGTCAATAACGCATAGTATTACTCGGTCGTCCTGCCGAGGGAACAGATACTCCAATGATGAAAAAATGGAAAAATCAAAACCTTTGATGATCCATCAATTGCTTCATGGCTCAGATACGGATTTTACAATGTATCCCTTTAATGATATAAACGCAATTAACCAGAGTCAGTAAAATTTTGGTAACTTGTCAATTTAAAATTAGAAATATTGAGTGGTAAGTTTTTACGCTCTAGTTTTGTTTTTTTTATTTCGCTTATTTTGTCTCCAAAAGGCAGATGGATGCTTCTTTTGGATAAAAATTAATCTGCAGTAGTTTTACTTCAACAGCGCTATGGGAAATACTTAGCTGACATGCGGCATGGGTTTTGAGCTCCTGAGTAGTACACTTTATTTTTTTGTCGATAGCACAGTGGTGGTTGGGATTGCCTTTGGCATGCGACGGAACGATGAAAGGCGACGCGTGACACACCGGAACCAGGCGTCTATCGACCCGAGGAGATGCAGCTGCGCGATGTGAAGCGCTCTTCGGACGGGCTTCGCACGGTGCGCACTGCAGACCTACATTCGTGCGTATGTGTGCGCGTGCGTGCGTGCGTGCGTGCGTGCGTATGCGCGTCCTGGCGTGCCGAACGCGTTCTTTCGCTGCCTGTGCATCCTGTTCGAGCGCCCCGATCCGATCGATACTAGCGAGTGCGTACGTGGCCACGACTGTGTCACGCGCGTATCTGGCACATGGGTTTGCCGGGCTTCCGAAAACTCTCACATCTTATGCAAGTAAATACTTTAGGATTCTTTCTACTCCGCCTAAATCACATCTATCGCATTCAAAGTCTATGTGCTGTACGTTGTGGAAAGTTTATTAAATGTTGCTGTGATATGCGTCCTCTCACGCCTTTGGGTTTCGTGCACTGCTCCTGTGATTAGCTAGCCTCGAAATTCAGCTGCGAATGCTAAGATAACTTACTTATTTGTTGCAGATTTGTACATATTTAAATAACGAGTCATGTTTGCATTCCCATGCGTGATGGCAAGAAAATGCTAACTCGGGTGATAGACCCATTTATCAAACTGGACCAAACTTACGTAACAGTATAAAAGGCTTTACTGTCATTCCGTCACTAGCAAATATTAGCAATCCACCTCATTCCTTCTTCTTATTTAAACCTCATTCATGATCAATTAGCTTGCAATTAGGCTAGCGTGAACAACCTCCACAAATAACAACGCAATTTATTTCCGAAAATAATTGCACCCATTACATACAGCCGCTTATTTTTCAAGTAAAAGAAGTTGGAAGCAAATGAGTAATGTGCCAGCTCAACAACCCAACCGGTTAGGGATTAAATTAAGATATGAGTGACTATGTAAATAAATAATGTTACGGGGGTTTTAACAAAAATCAGCAGCACGAGACCTGTGAAAATCTTCTCTTTTGACGCCCAAAATTTTATGCTGCCAAATTTACTATTTTTAGCATTCTCACCTATTTCATATTGTCATTTAAGATCAGCACAATCTGAAGGGTAGATATTGAGAGTGATTCCCGTAGTCAAAATACATCAACGTTACCTTATCAGCTCTAACTGGCATTAATGGGATTCCGTGGTTAGCAAAAAGTTTTGAGCGTTGAATTTTTATAATAAAAGTGCTGAAGTTTATTTGCTATACTGAGTTCATTTCTCAGTGGTCGAATTTATCTAGTGCCCTGGTTTTAGAGGCATTGGAAAACACATTTAAAACACCTCCTAGTAGTACGAAAATAACGTGCTACTAATCGTAATCTTTAAGACGACGTACACTAACGTAAGATTATCCGTCATTAGACAATAGTGAACTAAATAGACGCCTGAATGGAAAACTAAGTTAAACTGTATCGCTAAGGGAAATGTCTATGATGTGTGCAAAACAGCTATTCCTTGTGCCACTTGATTCCAATTTCTGCATAAAGATTTTATACGGTACCCTCGAGTGACACAACGCAAAGAACAGCATAAAACGCCCTGTGGTAGCAGTTGAGGAGGGGCAAAAGTTGGTACGTGATCTCTTGATAAGTACAAAGATGGCTATTTTGAAACCCCTCCCCATAAACAGCACCGTATGACCCGGTCATGTGACAAAACATTAGGTAAAACGGTTGCATTGCAACAAAAAAGGGAGGCAGCATTCCTTGTTTCTTAAGACGACCTATGGCATGCTACAACACAGGCAAGAAAAATCCTTAACTCTTTGCCCAGGTCCCAATCACTTAATAAACGATACGGCATATGAAATTGATGGCGCAAGCCTTTGTATGCACACTTCTGTCAAGAGTTTAGCATTTAGCATAAGGAATGGACAAACATTTTCAGTCCCATCACTAATATATTTTTATGCATTTAACGAAATAATTCTATCAAAGCCTTATCCCATCGTTCGAGTTTCAGGAAGGGATGGAGTGGTAAGAGTGTGAACAAGGTAAAAGGAAGAAAATTGGCCAGTGCCTGAGCAGGAAGCAGATGTAATTTGAAAGTGCCTGCGCATATGGATTGACTTTACGGAAGAGACGATGTACATAGTAAAATGTTCGACTTCTCGAAGCTATACTGTCTCATTATGCATCATCTTAATTTTTAAAGCTGAAGTAATTTCAACAAACATTTGAAGTTGATTGTTTTTTTTTTCATTTGATTGGGGAATGCTTAACTAAATTTATTGTCATTGTTTCCTGTGATGGTTTTCCTTATTTTAGCAAATGCTTCTTTGCCCAACACCTCATTTGTTTCGGATTCCATTGCAGTTTAAGCCATACTGCAGTCTACCGTAACTACAGAGGAAGTTTGGGCTTTGATGCGAAATAAGCCTCTGGGTAGTCATGACATAATAATCACAATCCCGCCTCTATTCCCTATGATTTCCACTATTTGATGGAATGAGCTATACTATACTGATCATTTGCCAAAAGACTTGAAGATGAAATTTTGATCTGGCTACAACGCATAGGAAAACCTAATTTGAAACTGCTAATGCATCAACCGCGCTGGTAAAAGGAACAACTAGATAACAGCGGCGAAATTATTTAGTTATGTACAAGTTCACATCACTATAAATAAGACCAACCTTTAAGACGTCTCTGCGTTGAATTCTGTTTTGTAAAATTTCTAAAAAAAGATCCTTGATTCAAAAATAGCTCTATTTTATCCTGTTTTAGACGACAAAAGAGAGGTGTGGTCTGTTTTCAGATCGTATAAGGAAGGTAGTTGGGCAAGTTCAAGCACTTTTCCCAAGCGTAGGATGTCAAGTGAAATAATGAACAGATTTTGAGCTTTCCCAGCATTTCCTTCGGTGAGCACTCGACGTAGATCTGCATTATTCGGGTAAAATATACGGTCCACCTGGCTTATTTTGCCCTGGAATTTACCTTTCCAAGTTGCAAATGCTATCACACCCATAAAGGTAATGGAT
The DNA here is from genome assembly GCA_036345935.2 of Taenia hydatigena. Lineage (NCBI taxonomy): Eukaryota > Metazoa > Platyhelminthes > Cestoda > Cyclophyllidea > Taeniidae > Taenia > Taenia hydatigena. The sequence continues at coordinate 11,807,199 of JADWOT020000006.1, read as the reverse complement.
AAAAGCAAAACTCTTTTGGATGTATATTTTTTGAGTGTGCAAAATTCGTGTCAGCAGAATCTTTCCATGACTCAGTTTGCTCGAAATGAATGTCAAAACGACTGAAAAGAATAAAGAAGCCCTACCGGAGCACATAGGACGCATGGAAGAGATGTGAAGGGGCTGTGGGTGAGGTTGAAGCAAGTCCACGCGAAAAGAAAAACAAAGAAAAATGAACGCCTGTGTCGATTTGCACTTTCTGTTATAAATTATACATTTGGATATGGTGCACAGCTGCGTAGTCTAGCAGGGGATATCCTTTCTTTTACTTGGGCTGACCTTCAAGGACTCCTTTGATAAATTCTAAAACCCAAGAAATTTCAACTTAGATATAATTTATGCTACTAAAAATACAACTATAAATAGATTGGCTTTTTAAATAATGCATTTAGTATTCGGTCATATGGGAAAAGATTAATTCGACAAATGCATGCGTGGTAATGACATTTGAATTAGAGATGTGAAATAAAAAGCCAAAAAATTTCATTTAAAACGTTTTTGTGATAAAAGGCTGTGGTAAATTATTTTACATGGCGATTACTAGAACTACAAGAATTTTTGACTTCTTCTTACTACTATACCGTATGGAGTTCATCGGAGCAACCAACCTTCATATTTGACGTTGCCGTCCAAATCGACGTGGAGCTTGGTGAGTCTGATAATCTCATCAATCTCTTCATCGGAGAGCCGCTCACCTGAAAAAGGCAAAGTATCAATAGACTTTTTCGTCCATCAACTTGATGCTGGTCAGCAGCAACTCACCATAACCCGAAAGAACATGTCCAAGCTCAGCGGCACTCACAACTCCCTGCCCTTCACGATCAAAAGTTTTGAAGGCCTCCATATAGTCTGCGAAAGTGCCACCCTCTTTCTCCTTGATAATAGCTTGGTACACTGGTAGGAACTCGTCAAATTTATACTGCTTTTCACCTAGAAACGCAGAAAACCAATGCCAGCATCTGTGCTTATGTTTTTGTCTTTAAAATGCTGCTGGTATCCAGGACATGACGTACCAGCTTTCTTGGTTGCACCATGCTTAAGTGAAACCTTGATGGTGGGGTTCATTCCAGCGCAGCGGAGAAGATCGGGCACCTTGACGGCATCGATCATTCCATCGCGACCATCCCAGAAGTCGAAAAGGTCGAAGACCTCCTTAATATCTGTATGCATTCATTTATTGAATTCACAGAAACAGTTCAACGATTTAAATCACAAGGGTGCATGCTGAAAACTTACCTTCAATCTCAGCCTTAGAGAGATCAGCCTAAAGTCAAGGTAGTTTTAACAAATTCTGAACAAACCATCGTATTGCCAAGTTTGGTACGTATAACACCGCAATAAGCACAGTCGACGCTCTTTCAAGAAGTGCGATATAAGATTCATGTGAATTCTCTATGTACTACATTCCACGGTCGCAAGGAAACCAATCAGAGTGTAGATTGAACTTCCCGAATTTGCCTCGACCAATAGTCGAAGCGATGTGCCACATGATCGATAGAACCGTCGCGTGCGTGCAAATTCACGCGAAGCTGTGATTAGTTCAATTACATCGCCAAACCCTTAATTGGCTGGATAAGCAAAGCGTCTATCGGAGTTACCGCATAAATTTGCACACAAACACCCTTTTCCAACTTCTTTTTCCATTAATCATAACGTTTGTCGTGATGCTTTTGGGTCTAGAAGATAATCTTGTCAAAGCCCTATTAAAAGGTTGTTATCGAAATTATCAAAGTAAACAAACATATTTGGCATTGTAGCTTTCGTGACAAAGATCCATATAGTTGAATTTACGTCGCGAATTCACCTGAAAAATATGAAAAGGAAATGAATAAATTGAATGCTAAAGCATTTTACGAAATTTGCTAATTTAAGCATTGTATATCATGGTGCGATCGTCAGCCCACCAAAAGATGTTTTAGAACAAAGAAGAACATGATTGAGTCATCAATACTACTAATACTTCGCTTTCTTTTATATGGGTCGGCCGACCACATCCTATCAAATTCTATATAAGTTTGGTCTTAGCGAACTGCATCACCAAGTAAGCCGAAGGGTCGTAGTTAGTGCCTTAGAGATATTTCAATTTACTTCTCCCAAATATGCAGCAATATATAAGACTGTTAGCATTTAAATGAAACAACTCATATGTAATCGCTCTTTGTGCAATGCTCACGGGTGAGCCGATTTTGCTAAGAGGAAAATTGGCAAATGAATTTAAATCGATTGCAAAACTGGATTTACTGAAACATAAAATGATAAAATTACTTAGAGTTTTAAAAATTTGTGCCGAACAATAACTACAAAATGTCGTACCTGGCCGTGCATACGGGAATCACCTCCTGTGCTTTATAATAATGCCCTTTATTTTCCACCACAACTATTTGTTATACAAGTCCAAGTTACCCAACTAGATTGCGTTTCTACCCTGTTACACAAGGTGGACAAGACGCTGTGGATTTTATTAAAATCAATTCCATAAAAACAATATGATGCAACGCGCTTTTAGAGGTCACAAGACGGATTTAAGCCGCACTGTTTAAAATCTATTCTGAAAAGGTTTCCTATTTCACCGCTCAGAAGCACATATCCATTTGCATTTGTTATTGTAAATACTTGTTACTTGCTTCCAACTGTATAATGATGATTGTACAATCAAAAATTCAGGCCCAGTTTGACAAGACATGCCTGTTGCGGTTAAGTTAATTAGTTCATTAAACTGGACTTGACTTGTTTGCTGAAACAACGGCAGTTGGCTTAGTTGTGTGGTTGGGGGCTGTAGCACTCCATAATGAATCAACCTGTTAGAAAATTTTACACGCTTTAAGTCGGGCAAAGTCTAATCGAGGACCACATCTGATCCAACTGAGCACACACACCTAGACATATAGATAGCTTTTTTCAAAAAGGCTATCTAAATAGCCAGCATCTGGCCGTATTTTTTGAAATTTGCCACTTTATTTTATTTATTAATTTATTACAAAGCTTTCAGGATGAGTTTCCATAATTTTCTTAAGGGGAAATGTCTTGATTTTCGCGTGATTTGCTTCCGAGTAGCAATTTTGCTAATAAACTTCCAGGCATCTCACCAACAAACTCGAAACTACTCATCAAATATGAATAGCAGTTATTATTTGATTTTGTTAGCAATATTTTGATTTATAGATTTAAATCACGTTTAGAATGTTGACCATAGCAAAACCGTTCGCGTGTCCTGGGGGTATACCATGGGATATTTCAGGGAACCGAGGAAATGAATTGGCTTGACCTTAATTGTTAACATTGTCTTTGCAGTCGAAGTTGACTTGGTCATCACTCAGTCTTTCCACACAGCCGTAAAGCCCATTCCAGAATTCGATAGCTCTAATGCACCTTTGGCCTCCATGGAATCAGCGAATATTCCTCCCGCCTTCTCTCTGTGAATTAACTAGTGAGAACGAATCAAATTTTTCCGTTTTGTGCCTTCCTGTATAATGAATAGGAGTGTAAATGTTTGCAATTTTCAACCACAGAGCTTAGTAAGTAGAGATGCAAATGGCAGTGGTTTTCTTCAAGCAGCATCAAAATTTTATTCCTATTAAAGTGCATTACTAGTAAAGAATGCTTTAAAACATGTTGAGATTAAGGGATGCGAACCCCTCTACTCTGATGCGACAGAACGGGGTATCACAGTGTCACTACAGATTTAACTTGCTCCTTTGTGGTGCCGTTTCACATTGCGCTATTTCGCTTGTAAATCCAAGTTCGCGCTCAAATAAAATAAGCAAGCCATTAATCTATATACAACTTGTTTTAAGCATTTTGGGGCTAATAAAAAGCATTTAAAATAAAGCATTTAAAACAGCTTAGAAATAGATGTCCAAATATGCAGCCATATTTTGTTGTTGAGATATACCCTTGGCCAGGATTTTGAGTAGTTTCTCGGTAAGCTATTAACAAAACCGATGAAAACTTAAACCCCTGAGCAATATTGAAAAGGGTCGGAGGTACATCATATTGTACGAAATGTAACTCTTAAATATTTTCGATTATGCACCGGTGCCGTGCAAACTCTGCCGCATTGACGGCCGGTGAAGTGCTGTTAGCTGCCACTCTTCCGGAGCCCGTGGATTTGATCAGTGCAATGAGCTCGCTAGAATTGTAACGACCTTTAGAATCAACTGAACGTGGTTATAAGGGTTGGAAATATCGAGATTTTGAAGTTTGAAATACAAGAGAATGTCACGAATTTATAGTCGATTGTCAGTTTAGTTCCAACTAATCTTTTTTCAGGAATCACAGCTACATTTTAAACCCACTTCCTATATTTTGCGATTTTGCCTCAGTTGTAGAATAGAAAGCTGCCTTTCGGAAACTGCACGTAAGTTAAAACATGGCACGATGGTACTTGAAGTGCTCGAGACAGAAAAGTTACTCGCATTTTTCGAAAATACTTTTTTTCCGAATACCAGGTGGTGCAAAATTTAGGGCAGAACTTCACGATTACTGTCATTTCTATACTAATATCCTCGTTATGTCAGTCTAAGCTAAAATGACAAGTGGTGAATATAAAAATGGCCCCCTTACTAAAGAACACACGAAAAAGCGCATGAACCGTTCAAAGTCAGCCGCGTTTGCCAAAGGATGACTATGTATTTCTCTTTTAGATTACCACCTACTAAGTGCCACCACACGTTTCAGCTGGGACGACATTATGGTTGCGAAATTCAATTCAAAAATTTAAGTCATCATCCAGTCGCTTTGTACCTCCATTCTCCGAGACACGCGGCCTGGCGCCTTCATTGCATTGACTATTTACCTTCACCATCTTAGAGGTCGAGTAAGCCCAAATCTCTCCCATTATCCGTACATTTGTAGCTAAATAAAAGCAATAGATGTGCTTACTTAAAATTGAGTGTTAAGAAAGATCAGCCTTGCGAGGAACCAGTGAAACGGTTATGTGAATTCCTGTGAGTGAGTTAAATGTGTGGTCAATTAATTATAAAATTTTTGCATTGTGGCTAGAACGCAAAGGCAAATCAATTCCGTTTTCATGTTTCCGCAATTATAGATCATCCAATAATACCGACAATCGTCGTAAAATTAATATTAACTCAAAATCATTTATTAGCGTCAGTTCAATGGAAGATGGAATTTAACTTTGCCACCGGCTTCTGTAGCTTATGGGTCAATTCAAGTATACCTTCTGGCATTCGAGGATTCTTATCAGTTGGTGAAGGATTCAAGCACCTACTTATTTTGCCTTCAAAAGGGTATGCAGTACTTTGTTTGTTAGAACTGCCGGTTTCTGTCAAGGTCACAGAGGTGGCCGTACTGCCCCAGCTGCGTAAGCTGGCCTCCGGGCCATGCCAGCAGCCTAGTTCCCTCTGTCCGGTGAATATATATATTCTACCCTGCCACTTTGCCTTCTTTTGCCTTGAGGGAGCCTCGGGACGCTACAGGTACTTCGGTAAAAAGGATTAATTTCAACAGTGGTCTTTTTGCTTAAATCCACTAAATGACATCGGCTTGGATAATTCCCAATAACTGAAAATGCGCCAGAATGGAATAGAATTTGCAATCTTTGTCACGCATGCCTTTTGCTCGAAGCACATCATGGTTTTTTAAATGAAGTTACCCAAGATTTCATATTTTTTGCTAGGACATCATGAGACCTTTTAATTTTTAATTCAGTTTCCCTCCACAAAGCCTCTTTGTCTGAGCTGATACAAAACACCAAGTTCATCGCAAAAGCACACGGAGATCAATGAGGGTTTTCAAAAGTGGCTTCCTGCTCTAAAATTGTAGTGATGTTTTACTGTCAGCTTGATAAATACATGGGATACTTTTGAACCTTATTTGCCCAAATGCTCAAGGTGTGGGATGCTTTCGTCAGCTGCAAGATTAACATCAAAGTCCATTCAAATAAGTAGTGCGGTTGACGCCGTTTAATTTGATGCTCACAATGCCCCGACGGCACCTTTTTTTATAAAAAATTCCCCTTAACAAACTTCTTACTTCAATGTTAAGTTAAGATGTTAAAATTAGTGGGTGGGTCGTCGAGTCAATCCATTTCTAAACACACTTTGACACTCTGACTGTCTTGTTCACTGCAAACTCCATTAAAATTAACCTTCCATTTTGGAGATTTTTCAAAAGTTAAAGTGCAGTAGGAGTATGGCAAGACCAAGTTGGTTGGACTTTCTGAAGGCTCATCCGCGGACAACCAGATGTGTTTAATCTGCCGAAGAGAGCCGATCAGTATTAGTTCCCGCATGAATTAAAGTGAAAGCATTGACAGCCAGTACGGTATAATAAGGAGAAAAAAGGACGTTCATGCATGCTTTGAAGACATTTGTGCTGTAATGATTATTCCAACGTTAAAATAAGTTAAATAGAGCATAGGGTGGTTCATTTGTTTCACTTGAATGAAATGTAGATTCAACATATGTATTTGTTGGAATTTAAATTCTTTTTGCATTACGCGATATCCTGCAAAAATGGCTATAGTTTTGTGGACAATCTATGGTTTTAAATACAGGCTTTAATTCACACCTCCTCCCATTTCTCCTTATTTCGGCTCTCAAATTAATGGCATTACTAGTGTAGACGACTCTCCCCTTCTACTAGCCCTGCTATGGGAAGGCTGGTTGCTTCTAGACATTCTTTATTATAAGCAGAGGAGGGATATGGGGTAGGGTCTCTGACTCAGGGAGGCGACCAAGTTGGTCCACGACCGAGTTTAAATTGTCTTCCCACTTCTCACTTGCAAAACACATTTAAAGAACATATGTATTACAACTGGCCTCTCAGTTTCTCGACGCGTTGAAGGTAAGCCATCAGAGGTGGCAAAGGCGCCGTTTTAGTTGAAACGGTGGGCCAATCGAATCCAGAAGAGCAGTATTCCTGATTTTTGTTAGCGAAACACCTAAACTTCTTAATGGAAATTTATTGTAGCCGGCAATGCAGCAGGACTGCATTTAAATTAACTGAACCGTTTTGAAAGTCAGTTTTGTGTTCATATAAATACTAAAATTATGAGTATTAACTAGTTATTAAATTCATCTCCATGTTGTGTTAAAGTAGGAATGGCTCATTAATGTCGCTAGGCTTTGTGAAATGGTAGTAAAATTACCGTTTGAAAAATTGCGATAAAGTCCATAAATCTATTTCATGTTCTGATTTTTTTTAAGAATCACCCATTTAGATGGTGCTGGAATTGCGATTATTGCCAAACAAAGTAGAGGAAATAAAGAATTCTCTGTAAAATTATCGGTGAACACATGGCCGTCATTTCTACCCAACGACTAATCCCGGTCCAAATGACCATTGTTACAACGGCTGAAATAAAGGAGTAATCTGGCAAAGCCCTGAAACGGCGCTAACGAAGGAGGGCAGTCAGATAGCAAAAAGGTTTTGCTATTTAAATTTTTTATTGCATTACCCTTGTCTCTCACAGCTTAGCTTTTATGTTGAAAGCATCAGACTACCCTCTTAACATCCACACTATGGATCTTTCCCTACGTTTGTGCATACACAAGAAATATATCAGGACAGAGACGCCATGTTTTGTCAAAAGCAATGCAATCTTGATTGTAAACAGCCTCTTATGATTTTGTGCAAATGCCCTTGTAATGCTCTGTTTGTTCTGACCTCTAGTTTCGGTTTTGGATACTTGAGTGGCCACATCCCACTAGCCGGGTAAGCTGGACCCCGCGACAAGCTGGCAGCCCCATTCCCTCTGCTTGCTGAAAATATATTCTGTTTTAGTGTTTTGTCTTCTTTTGCCAAATGAAGTCTCAAGATACTACAGTGCTAATAAGTACATCGTTTTTCACAAAAAGTGATACGTACACAGCGCATACAAGCTTAAAACTTAGTCGATTTACTTGCAAGAAAATACTGGTGTGTTATGCTGATTGTTGCTAATTGCCGAAGTCTTAAACCAGCAATTCAAGAAAAAAGCACACCAAATTATTTAAAATGGTTAGTTTACGAGTTGAAAATGTTTATTTTACTTATGGAACCAAAGACGCACGAATGTGGGTCTCAGGGCTATCATTGTAGCGTCCCGAGGCTTCCTCGAAAGCAAAATAAGGCAGAATGCTAAAGTAGGATATATATATTCATCGGACAGAGGGAAAGAGGCTGCTGGCATGGCTCAGAGGCCAGCCCACGCAGATAGGGCAATATGGCCACCTCTGTGACCTTGACAGAAACCGGCAATTCTAACAAAAAAGTATTACAATCATGGTAGGGAATGCATACTAATCACATCCTTTTTATCAAGTACTGAACTTTTTTAACGTAAAGCAAAATTAGTACGAAAACCCTATTTAACTGTCCATTTGGCAAAAATTTGACCACATTATCGCAACAAGCGGGAATACGGTGCAAAATTTGTAAATTTAAGTTCCACCAAAAACCAAAGCCATTTTTATTGTATTACCGCCGTGCAAAAGTTTTATTATTAAAAATTTAAATAAATGGATTGACAAAGTAGTGTTAGCTTTGTAATATTTTCAATCTTTTAAATTGTTTTAATCCATCAATTTCTACTTTTCCGCGTCTTCTTACATTATAAAATCGCTGATGGACAATCTGATTCTTAATGCTTTAGAATTCGGTGGTTCTAGCCGAATACTTACAATGCCTACAGTTAACAAAGAAAACAGCATTCTAATAGAAGAGGTACTTTTAGTATCTGGCACTTAAACCATTCAATGGGACGATTCTGATGCCGTGAGAAACAACGGTGCAACTAACTGAGCAGACCCCACTAAGATTCAGGATTAACTCCATTCTTTTAAGCTTTGAATGCTTAAGTATGTTGCGTGATTACTAAGGCTGTTTTTTTGCAAAAAGTTTCTGACAAACAGGTTTAGAATTCGGCGCCACCATCATAATTGGTCTTGTCAGGTGGTTTTGTTTGCAATTGGTCACCAGTGAATTCACATTCTTAAGGCACTTTTAACTAAGTAGGTTATTAAGATTTTGTAAATAGGTAAATTATTTTACTACACATTTTGTTTTCCACTTATCGCCATCAAAATTTAGGCTTCCTGATTTTAGTACAAAGACAAATTGAAAACACTACAGAAAATTGACGAAGAATGCACTTCTCTTAAAAGACGCGTCCAGTTTATGAAAGAACATCGGAATGAGGTTAATGAAGCAATTGTAACAACAATTACAATGTTCAAATCATCTTTTGAAAATTGCGCAGCTGAAAACAGCTTGATAGGAATAGCTGAAAGAGAGATCAATAACGTTCAAAAAAATATCTGCCGAATGGAAAATTTGACCGAAGAAATAAGAGAAAAATTATTCAAACTCGAAGTAAAATGCATTTTTAGTAACACAGATTAGAACAGTATATTTGCTAGGCGAATAGAAGCTCGCAATCTTCAAGAATGTTTGCACATAGAATCAACCCAACTCGACGGATGGATGAATTATGCTGAGCAAAAGTGGGACGACATTTGTGTCATCAAATGCCTCTACCATAAGGACGATTTGCTATTAAAGGTACAAAGACATCTTGATAAATCACGAAACTAGAGTCTGCTTGTTAAAATAGATCAACTTTCTTTGGAAAAAGCAAATATGAAGAAAAGACTCGATGAAATGCTTATTAACGGATCCGTACAAAAAGTAAATTTGCACATATTTTTTACGAGTGAATTTTAAATTTTTGTGCTTAACTTTTAACCTTTGATTAAATTAACGTCTATTTTGGACACTTATTTGCAAAACGCATGTCTTTTGTGCACACATCTTCATTTCTTTTTTTCTCAACTCCTAATCAGTAAATAAGTCATTTCGCACATACCTATGCAACTGTCTCTCTAAAGGAAATATTACATTTCATTGAGCAGAGAATTTCTGTCCTTGTAAAGCAAATGCCACCCAAACTAAACCCATTGTTCACAACTAATTTTGTTTCTATTTTAGGTTTAAATTTATTACCCATAAAATTAACCGTATTTTGGAATGCATTTTAGTTACAAATGGAAAAACTTAGTCGGGAAGCTCGGAACGATGTAGAAGAAAGAATGGATGCCTTAAATTTGTGGGAAAGGGCTGTGATACGCACCCAAAATAGAGGCGAAGAAATGGATGCGCTTCTGCAGGTAATCATACTTATGGCAATCGTTGGTGTCATCGTCTCATTCAAATCAGGATTGATAAAATTAAAATAAACTTAAAGTCGAAGTTACGCAATGTTAAAGACGATAATGAGATCTGTGTGAATGTTCATTTACCATAATTTTGCCCTTATAGTCAGTTGAGGCTCTAGGCCGCCGTATCAATGCCAAGCTACAAGAAAGAAAAGAGAGAGAACACCGTCTTAAAAATGCCGTTAGGGACACATCGGAGTGGACCACTAGATTAGAAAAGTTTGAAAAACAGTTGGAAGGTCTAAAGGAGAAACATTCAAGTCTTCGGGCAAAAATGAAAAATACCTTTTCGCAGGTTTGCACAATTTGTTGTTTCTTTAGAGGCGCAGTTGAAAATGCTTAAAATAATTGCTGAACGAAGTGGTATTACTATGAGTTCTCTTCGTTCCAACATAAGAGAAGCAAAAACCACAATATCTTCGTTAACTGAAAAGTAAGTTGCAATGTAAATATACTCCAGCATTGACTCAATTAACTACTTGTTTATTTCATAATTAATTAATAGATTGACTGCCACCTCGGCAAAAATAGAGGATCTTAAGGGAAAAATGGAGGAAATATGTGCAAGCAAGGTCTCAATAGATCAATTGGTAATTGAAGCTGAGCACCGCTTGCAAGAGGAAGAAAGGAATGTTACAAATCTTACAAGAGAAATCGAGGGTCTATGCAGGAGTCGCTTCAACATCTCACAGGTAGAGTCATGGACAATTATCGACAGATGTACATTGAGATATGATAAAATGTGCCCATAGTTATAGCATTCTGCACTGCACTTGTCAGCAATGCTCTGCTCCACGTCATTCCTTATCTTTCTACCCATTAGTAATTTTGCATTACATTCAAGGGTTCTGTATTTTTTTCTCCTGAATGACAGGAACAAAAAAGTGCTAAGAATGAAAGACTAAGAACTGAAAATTTAATAAGGAGCTGCAGGTCTGAGTTGAAAAGGTTGAATAATCAAATACGTATGGAAGAAGAGAAAGTAACACACCAGGAACGTACTATTTACGATCAGGTGAGTGAAAGGAAATAAAATTAGTTGAGCTCAATTTGAGGTCGAGTGAGTTCCCAATTTATTTTGCTTGTAGATACCTAAGAAAGTATAGATCGCCGCCGTCACATTACTAAAACGGATAATAAATCACTTCCTGAATGTTTACATTTTGCCAGCCTTCAACAAATTTCGTTTAATAAATACAACCAATTTAACAAAAATTAAGTCAGGATCGGAAAGCATATACCAGAATAGTCAGAAAACTTCGATTGACAATGTACCTAAGACGCGAATAAACCAATGTTGTGGAAATTCTTCAAATCACAGATGCATATTTTGATTGTTGTAGGACTTGAGAATTCTTCATATTGAAAGTCGCTTGAGCAAGCTGCAATCCGAAACTTCGTCAGAGGAAATTGAAGATTACCAAGAAGGCATTCAACATCTATCCACTGAGTCGGAAAGGCTTTCCAAAGTGCAAAGGAAACTTTTGACTGAGCTTGAAGTTTTACAGGTAAATTCGAACGTTAAGCAAAGTCATGGATTTTACGATTGCAATCGTAAATTGCCCCTTTCAAACTCGAGGTCAATTCGAAACAAATGGAACGCGCATTCAAGAAACTCCTGATCGAGAAGGCGGCTGTAGATTCGCGGAGAGAAAATGATACAGCATACGTCGAGCAGGCAGAAAACTCTATTAAAAAGTGCAAAAATGAATACAATAAAATTCTTGTGGAAAAAAATATGTTACAATTAAAAATACGAAGAACTGATGAGAGCTTGCAATTCTATAACGAAAAGGTTCGACGATTTTTGATGCCACTTTTTTCAAAGGTGTTTACTTTGGAAAAAGACCGTCTACTTATGGAAAATTGCATAAAGGAAAGGGAAATTGATATTAATATTGCAATGGAAATGACGGTTACAACACTCCGCCTAACGGCTGGAGAAAATGCGAGATTAAGGAAAGAAATCAAATTCAGGCGATTGCAAACTAATAAACTTACAAATCGGTAGGCGGTTTTCTTTCTGAATGATTAAAATTGTATCAGCTATGAAATTGAGTTGCTTAAAATGGCTCAACCAGCTGAGGGGAAGTTGGAAAGCCAAACCTTCTCCGCGATCAAGGTTGTTGGACTGTATTTTTTTGCATATTTTATGATGGGTTGTCTGAAATGCGCTAAAATATTCCGCTTACACGTGAGCCAAAAAGGGCATGGTAAACTGGCAGAGAAGCTTTTTTGCCGTTGTTAATAATCTTTCTACCACTTATTATCAAGTTGATTTTTAACTAGGTTTTGCTATCACCATCCAAACACACGAAGATCGTTATGGGCAATAAACGAAACCGTTGAAACTTGCCTTTGTTATTAATGCAGTCCGATTGTTGCTGGGTAGATGGCACTGCTCCTTCTTGGGCTTAGTATTCCAATACGTTTGTTTGGGTGACACAAAAAGGCAAATACGTCCATTACTTTAGGCGTTGTATATTCAGGGAAACGCAAAATCCCGGTTTTCGTTATGCTTGGCCTCTCAGACATTGTCACATCTTGTATTGAAGATTAATGGTTCTATGAGTTGTGCATAGGCGCTGCAAGAAATGGATGAATTGAAAGGTCATGGTGACAAATTGGATGCTGAAATCAATCAGTCTGAAAAGGAGTTGGAGGCTCTCCAAAATACGTTGTCACTTATGAAGGAAAGCAATCGAATTTGCGAAAATAACTATCTCGAGGCGGAACCTGATTTGGCTCAAAAAAGAAGCACGCTTGAACAAAGCCATAGGGAACTGAAGAGTGCCGTTCAAAGGAAGAAGGAACAGCTCGTATCCATAACGGCAAAGGTTGAGGTAAGGCAAACTCAAATTTCTGAATCGAATACTATAGGAATTACAACTAGCACTGGATACGGCAGATCAAGAGCTAGTAAAGGCACAATTTTGTGGAAATGAACTCCAAACAAGTATATCCAAGTTGGAGCAAAGCATCAACATCCTAAATCAACGAATTTTGAGGGCCACAAGGTGTCTAACAAAAGCAAAGGCAGCTGCCCTTCAGCATATACAAAAAGGGGGCGATTTAAGTGAAACGGAAATGCGTGCTGATATAGAGGTTTGTACTTTCGGAGATTGCCTGATGCAGTTACAGTCAAAGTATCCAAATTTCATCAGCTGCACACTTGCAACAACTAGCCAGGCGACCATTGCTCGACTATTTTGGGATAAGAATGCGGTGAAAGACAAATTTGTGGGGTGAAATAAGACTGGTTGTCGAATATCGAGTAATGTAAGGGTTTAGTTTCCAGCATAAATCCACAAGTCAATTACTTCCGCATAAATGCAAGATGAGACCTCTTAACCTAGTGCACGAGACTGAAATTGGCTAAGGCGGATTGTGCTTTCGATTCGCAGTGTGTGTTAAGCTGAATCCACCGTGAGGAATTGGAGCGGTTCTCTGCCTCTTATCCCATGAAACCCAGTAGTCCGACGTAAATAGACTCTATCCTGGACGTTACCATGGAATACTGAGTTTCATTTAATGATATAGTTGCAGCTGAAACGGGACCTTAACGAGAAGTTGGTGGCGCTAATGATGAGTCAGCTGCAGAGCAAAAAAGATCAAAAGGATGCGGAGGTGCACGCCCGGGCCTATCTTGCAGCCGCCAACGTCACCACGGGTCCACGGTCTTCATGGGCCCCATCGAAGGATATCACCAAGCTGTTGAGTGGTGCGTCCCCCACGGACACTTCATGCCCCAGCGCTGCCACCACCGCAACCACGCCGACCACTACCACAAGGTATTTTGCAGGCGCACCTCAATTTCTGATCCAGTACCAAACGGCAGGCTGCCATGAACGAGCAGTGTAAACTTCCACTTTGTAAAACTGAGGAGACTGCCCATTCATTCATTTACTAGGTTTCGAGGGTACAGAGAAGTACAGTCACTTTCACCAGTTGAGTCTGCAAAAGTACAGTTTCCGTTCGTTATTTTTGCTAACGACTAGTGCGTGAGTGCAACAGAAAAGCAGTGAAGTTCTTTTAAGCGCTGCCATGTTGATCAAACTTTCTTATGGGGTTGATTATGCTTCCTGAAATCGAATTTATTCACGCTTGATCACCAATTCTCCAAAAGTTGAATACATCGGAGGCCAGCACTCCACTTGGAGTGCCATCTAGTCGCGGAGGTCCAACCATGAGTGGTAAGTAGTACTGATGAAATGTAGCCGTTGGGAATACTAGATAAAACTCGAAATCATGGAGCAGAAATGATTCCACCCATTGCAATCTGTAAATGCAAAACGACTGCAAGTAGATATCAGAGGTGAAATCGTTCTACAGGGCATGTCTCAACGCGTCTCCGTGAGACGCTAGTTTTTCGAAGCCATAAAGTGCTAATCCCGCCTTCCTAAATAATAAAATCCTGCGTTCAGCTAACCGAACACACAATAAATAAATAAAACTGATAGTTTGAACATGATTCACATTGGATAGATTGGATTTCTGAACCATGGTGGGAGAAAGTATTAATCGTCGTAAGCATAGTCGCACGTGTGCCATGGAAGCAAACCGCCGATAGTTATCACACCTCTGGGTTATTGAAAATCCGTAAACATGGTGGATTTCCTCACTAGGAGAAGTTGCGTTAAGGCAGAGGAGCGTACTAACATGAACCACCTTTCTTTTTTACAGGACGGTCATCAAAGAGCTCATGCGGCTGAACGCACCGAACATCACGCAAATAAATGCTAGATAGTACAATACCCCGAGTTATTATCAAAATCACAAGAGAGTGAGTTTTGAGTGGAAATAATCTGCATGTATCAAATCACTAGTCCATGTTCCATACGCGCAGGATGATTCGTAAATACATTACACAACAGGAGAACATTATAAAAAAGGTCGGCAGTGCCGCAGTCCTACGGAGGGAAATTGGGAAGTCAAGTCACGAGGCATTCAATTAGATAGTAGGAATCAATTGCACGTCGGCAATGAACATCGAAGGATGTGGAACCAAAATTATACGGCTGCTTGCATCATTTTAAGAGCGAACCGAGTAACGAATTCTAAAATAAACGGAGATAATAAGAGGCATCCTAGACTGAAAAGGAAGCATAGGTGTCAACGTCACTTGTGACTTAATTTCCCACTCCGATACACTGGATTTCAAAAATTAAATCCAAACTAAGCTGTCGCAAACTCGCAAATACAGGTGTATTAAGCACTTGCAGAAGTAAGCACCCCTGTACATTAATTCTCTCCTCTACGTATTCAGTCCCGACAACGCTTATCAACTTCTAAAATGTGTTCAGGCTTCTCATTACTGCTACGACTAACACCGAACTAGTTACCTCACTAACTAACGAAATGATCCAGCAGTAAGGAATATTTATTCATCGAATTTATGGATTGCGACATCCCTGAATACCTTAAGATGACAGACAATCCCACCTGAGAGGATTTTTTAGGTAAGGAAAGTAAGTTGGGCCTTAAGTATACGAGGGACGCCACTATGAGATGAGACCTTGAACGAACTTTAGAGGCGCCGCTAGCAGTGCTTCCACTGCGTCGGAGTGCATGAATATCATCTGTGAGATTGGCCAGATGGAGGGCCATATCGGTGAGTTGTTTAGCCGTGCGCTGTTTCGTTGACTCCAACTCCTCCTCCAGACTGTCCGCCCTCGTTGCAGCCGTCGCGGCCTCCCGCCTATGTCTCTCCACATCACTCCTCACGCACCTTAGGTGCTCATGCAGACTTCTTATCTGTCCGAAGGAATGGAAAAGTGGAAGGTGTCATCATGCAGGGGCCTAATTCAACTCATCATTGAGCAGACTATTGCCCATTATGACGTTCTTCAAAGACCCCTGAACCGCATTCTTCAGCAGAGAAAATTTATTAAATGGATTGAATAAATTGCATATGAATAGGGGGGGGGGGGGGGGGGGGGGGGTCAACATTACTTTACGAGCTCCTTATTGGTCGCGCATAGCCAAATATTGAGTTAACACTAGGAAAACATTCTGTGGCGCCAAAAACTGCAGTTTCTCAATAATTTCAGAATTCTAGGAAAAGCAATGCTTACTTCCTCATAGGCATCTGCCATCCGGCCTGCGTAGAGTGTAAGCTGCTTGGTGCGATCAAGTAACTGCTCCTTGTAGTACTCTACGCGAAGTTCTTCTTTAACTGAAGCGTCAAAATCGGTAGAGGAAACTACAGCGGCGTCATTTGTACCTGGGCTCGGAAACTAAAGTAAACAATGCACAATCTTAGAAACCGAATTAAACCGCATAAGCAGGATGCATAAACGATCAAAACGAGGTAGAAAGTGAACGCAATATACATAGAGGGCATCGTTGAATAGCCTCAACTACACTGGATATGAGAGAACCGAACTTTGGAAGCCTCTGATTGCTAATAGTTGATAGCCAAATCAAATAATTCTAAACATTACCAAGCAAGACAGCGCTTCACGACGGCTGAAAATTGCCAGAATTGTCCGCAAAATGCGAAAACTAAAATATCAATAAGGGAAACAGTTTCGTTATATCAAGCACTCACTGTCAGCTGCGCAAGCTGGTTTCGCCTCGACTCAAGGCGTTGCTGTAAAGATATTTCTGCAAGCTGACTTTCGAGTTGGGAAATTCGTTGAAGAAGTAAATCCTCTCTTGAACTCAAGTGGCTCTGAAAATTAGATGAATCAAGCACACGTTCTGGTAAGGAATGCTTTCGAGTGGGCATATCCGACTGAAGAGGATAACTTGGAGTAGTTTTAACCGCGCCGAGACTAGAGACAGGACTTTGAGCTTGGGAATTTTTCAAAGTCTCACTGTAAGCGAAGGCATGTGGAATAATCGCAAAGGTATTGGTAGCCAAATTTTTATGTTCGGCCTGAAGGTAAAAGGAAGCACGCAACATAACCAACGACTGATAGTTTTCACCTATCAATAAAAAGTGAACAGCTCACCAAATTTTGGCATTACTCTAACATTGATGGCGTAAATTGGTAAACATACAATTAGCGTTTAACAAAGTAAACGTTTCTGAAGACAAATTGCACCTGTTTTGCACTTACAATATCCAAGAGTAGTGAAAAGTAACTGAAAATAGGTGGAATGACTTCAGCATACATCTCGCAAGCACAACGCATCAAGAGAAGATGAAGTGGCATCAACAGAGGAAGAGGACTGGGTGGAGGGAGAGAGGTCAGAAAAAACTGACGTTTGAACAGACACTGAAACACCTCTCGATTTTGAAGAATGAGGATTCAAGGCCTCCAGTTCTGCTATCCTAGCCAAAAACTTTGACGATTGTGATACCAACTAAACAAAAAACAAGTATTAACACTCCCATTTAGGTGTGAATCCAACAAAGTAGCCGTAAATACCTCACCACGCAGGTTATTAATCTCTTGTAAAGCATTCTTAAGAGCATCGCCTTGAGAAAGCCCTTCAACAAAACAGCCGTTCGGTGTAGAACGACCGCGTTTCTGGTTAACAGCTTCCAGTTGCTTTTCAAGAAATGCAGCTTGCTTAATAAGATACTGATTCCGAAAAAGTAAACTGTCATTTTCATGCTCAAGGTTGCGTGCATGGATAGATTGATCCGAGAGTTTAGCCTCAAGTTGAGTGATACAATCAAGTGATTCCTTGAGACGTTCTTTTATGGTACGATACCTTTCTCGTAACTTCTTGAACTCAACACCAAGCCGCGCGTACTTGGAACGCAGAGCATCGTCATCGTACATCTGGCCTATAGCAACCGAGAGGGATACTAGTCTCATTACCAAAAATAGAAGAATGTAAACACAGACTCATTGGCAAAATTGCGTTAGGGCAGAATAGCACAATAAAAGCGAAATAGAATCGAGAGAGTTAAAATATGTGGCGTCCAAATTGCTCCCACAAGCTGTAACAAATTCATACTGGAGAAAATTAGGCACTCGTCCGCACAAGCAGAAGTACATAAGTTCTACATAGAGATCTTTGTATATTGAGGGACAAAACTTTTACATCACCGTACCCAGTTAACTCAACATAGTAAAGAGGAGAACCTCCCCAGGAACCATTATAATAGTAAGAAAGTGTGTGTGCAACGATAATACATTCTAGAGTAAAGTATGAACCTGATCACAGATGCCAAGAGAACACTCAGAAACCACCTACGCCCAATAGGTTCAATAAATAGACATTTAATCTAAAAGACTAAAACGCAGAAATCATTTAAAGAATAATTAATAATTGGATTCCTACTCATTAGTTGTTTAGCCATTATTTTTGCAACACCAAACTATTAGTAAAGGAGTCAACTCTCCCATGCATTTTTTGAAAATAAGTTCAACTGCCTGTCGAGAATTGCTTAGTTTTTTGACGAGTTGCAAGATTTTCATAGCGCAAGGCATGCACATAATCCATATACTCTGTTTTTATAACTTAATAGTAAGTACCTAACTAAAAGGAACTGCAGGATATGGGGAAGTTGTGGGAGGTATTGGGACGCCCAAATGCTTCCTCTCGCCATATCCACTAATTATCCATTTGTCAAACTTCAGCATATTAAGAATTAATTAGTGTAGCGTCCCAAGACTCCCTTGAAGGCAAAAAAGGCAGAATACTGGGGTAGAATATACATATTCAACAGACAGAGGAAAATGAGCTGCTGGCATGGCCTGAAGGCCAACCTACGCAGCTAAGGCAATATGGCCACCCCTGTGACCCTGACCGAAGCCGGTAACCCGAGCAAATAAAGTGTAACAATTAAAGAACTAATTTTTATGAAAATAATCTCCGTTTATTAGCCATTCAATAATTCGTTGGAAGACTAGGAGACTCATCTCACCCCGACGTTGGTATATGCGGTTTATCAAGATTGGCTTAGAGACTCAATAGAGTTTATCAATACGGAGCTAGACTAAGACGCTGATTAGAGACAAAATTATCATGCTACCAAGCAAAAATATGCACTGTGGTGACTAGCAATTAGTAGCCATTTTTTAACGATGTGGGTTCATAAGTATGCGCAATATGAGGAGCGGTCTTGAGATCATGAGAGTAATCTTTTAACCCTTTAGCCTATTATAAAAAAATGTTGACGATGAAACTCCGAATTCTCACGTACTCGGCAAATCCTCGAGACGCTATAATGGAATGTGCGGCAAGTGAGCCCAACCGAATTGGCAAATATCCTGATTGCTACGCCTGAACACTGTGCCCTGACGTCACAGAAGGCTAGTCGTTGCTTGTAGGTGAATCTGTAAATGCTCTTGACAGAAAGGTTACAAACGACACCCATTTTCTTCAATTGCTCGGCTCCCGTATTCTGCAAGGATATAATTAACAACCGAAACAACACCAGATTTGAACCACTTAGGAAAGTCCATTGTGAAGCTGTCTGAACTAGCTATGTGGAGATGCTGGTTAAGCAAACAAACAATACCTCCTCCACGGTCTTACCAGCTGAGTGGGACCCAAATAGACGACTAGGCAGCGCTGGAATTGGTGCAACTTCGTAAGCAGGAATATGTGCGAAACAGTAGGCGCGTCAAGCTACTGTAAATAGCCATTTATGGAAATAGGTCTGCTTTTGGACTAATCGACTTGCAGCTAACCACTGGCATACGAGATACTCTCATTTTAGGGCATCGTCCGACCTTGAGTAGGACGAAGCCAGTGTACTCCTTTTTCCTCATTTCGAGTGAAGTAGGGTTTGCTGAGATACGTCAGTGACTTTGGCCTCAGATGTTTTCACACCTGCAAGAAACCTCAACCACTAACGTTTTCGACCGAGGAATGGTTTCCAAACCACAGACTATGTTGTGATGGCCGATGCAAGGGGTTGAAAGAGGGCAGCGTAAAGAGTGATGCATGAAGGGAGACAGAACTTTTGTAATGGTGTGATGCTTTTGACATAAGGCATTGTTACGGCTCAGTAACTACTATTTCACTTCATATCCATATTTTATACTCAAAGTATGATATGTGTATTATGAATGTCTAATTGTAACACTATCTAACGTCGAAATCCAGTGCAAAAGTTTATATGCAGTGCAGTTTCATTGGAAATGAAATTCAATGCAATGTAGAGCTCTGAATTTCCTACGAAGTCGTGCTAATTCAAATTTCTGTGAAGGAGCACAGATGTGGATTGAAAGCCATGCCGCAGGGCTATAATCTGATGAGTTAAAGACTGTATTGTAGCGTCCCGAGGCTTCCTCGAAGGCAAAAGAAGGCAGAATACTAGATTGGAATATATATATTCAACCGGCAGAGGGAAATAAACCGCTGGCATTGTCCAGCGGCCAGCCTACGCAGTTAGGGCAAGATGACCCTGACAAAAAACCAGTAGTACAAACAAACAAAGTACTACAGTATCATTTGAAAGCATATTTCTACATGATAGCAAAACGTAGTGAAACAAGTAGGAGCCCTTCCATAAATCTAGAGATTATGAGTATTCAAAAAGCTAATCTCTTGAGGGGATGACTCTGGTTAAGCAGGTTATTTTTTACAAAGCTGACGTAAAATCGCATTGCAGTCACTCCGTGGGTACTTTCCTTACGGCATGTTACCAATGACAAGCATTTGCATGGCCCTTCTTTTACAAAAGGCTTCTGATTTACCGTACCTTAATTTCATCAAACTCAGCAAAATCTTACTACTTTCTGAGCTTACATTGCTTTGTCTCTGTAAAATGAGGAACATTTCATTACAACTTATGAACTTTATTCACTTTGCTGACCACTTTTTGGCCATTTCCAAAAATTTTCCATCACACTTATTCACCTTTAACTAAAACGAACCACAGATTAATTCACGCCCGCTCCGATCTAATTTAAAGTCCCTCTCATTGACATTTTTGCATCAGCATCGACACCTACCGTTCATTCGCATGTGATTCCGCTAGGCTAAGGTTGTGTAAACAGGTGGACAAAGCATATCATACCCCCTGCGACCCTTCGAATGGCCCCATGCTCCAACAGAGAACTCGGTCTTGAAAAATTTATTAACTTTAGACGAATCCCCCAGAACACGCTTACATGGAGGCTAGAACTACGGTACAGACTAGTAGTCGCAAGCCTAGCCAACCCAACTCACCATGGGGGATGCTATGTTCAATGACTACCATTAACTTGAACACGAGTGTCGGATGATGTTACCTATGTAGACAAACACAAATGATCCCTTCTAACAAAGTGAGGTTGAGGTCAAGTGCTCACATATGTGCGCTGACGACTGCATCATATATTGGGGAACATGCAGGAAAACAAACAAAATATAGATAAACAACAAAAATGTTGATGATGTTACCGAGGCCGGGCGAGAAGGTCCAAATGATTGAAATGGATACGAGAGAATAATTGAGTTGGTTAATCACAGTATTGATTTTGGGCAAGAAAAGACAGTCTTAATAACCAGGGAGTAAATGCTCTGAGGTCTGTGGACGTATTCTCCTGCTGCTCGCCGCAACACCACTCACAGTTCGTTTCACCGCTCGTCAGAGGGAATAATGAGGAATGGATTGGTGCAAACAGCAGCACCAGGGGGATGGGGAGGCGGTGACGTCGGCAAGTGGCCTGGAGGAGTGGTCGAGGAGGAAGGAAAGCAAGCCGCCAGTTGGCCCTTGGCCATCGCTGTTGCCCTTTCCGCCCAGTCTAGGTCGAAAGGGTCGGCACCAAAAGTGGCTTGCTCGGGTGGCAACTGACTCGGTAGCCATTGTGTCAAGGCCATCTCAGGGCTCGACCACTGTGCACTTCCAACCACCGTGGCCACTAAAGTAGAGCAGACAATAATAAATGCATATTCACTTGCGATGAACAATAGATAACCTGACATTTAGTTACAAAAAATAATCCCAATGGATATAGGGTAAATCAAGGTTCAGTTGCCCAACTGTGAAAAATTGCGGCATGTTGATTTCAAATTTCGATGAAACGAAGTATCATTATTACTGTGGTAGAAGTTTGGGAGGTCGCTTACGCATGCCCAGAATTTTCTCAGCTTGTATATCGAGGCACATAAAAGTCAAAATAGTGTGATTCATAGCACGTTCACAGGCAAATCATGACACAATCAACACAACAAACACACAAAGGTACCGGAATCAGCATTGGATCCAGTTAGATGCTATGTCCATGAGTAATATTATGGCAAAACAGTACAGTAGGGCCGATAAGTTAACGATGTTACCTCTGCAATGTCGGCGACAAAATGAACACACACCAGTAGGGTAGATGTTCATGACAAAAGTAAACATGCACAGTCGCATGGACACCAATCTGAGGATGATAATATAAATAAAACAGATTAAATTTAAACGCTATTTTGAGTGAATCATGGCCAACAAGCTTGTCAAATCGACAGGAGGAATTTCAGACAAAATTATGGCTTTGAACAACAAAAACTGAAGGTCAAATTATCCGTAGCAAAATATAATAATGTGCGTACAAACACCTATTTAGTAATAGATATGCATTACGATTATTGCAATATGCACGGGCTTATGCTTAGCACTGTTAATCTTCGGCCAATCATGAAGAGCAGCAACTTTTAATAGACAGCGCAAAGTAGAAGCTTCTTGATTCATGCAAAAAAAGTGGGTGGAGTACCAAAAGCGGCATGACTCAAGAGAGCTCATAATACGGCAAGCGTAATTTGACTTAAGAATGGTATCGAGCGGTGTCAACCAGGCAAGTACAAGATGATTTCTAATTTCAGCTGACAATTACCCATTGGGTAAAATGAATCGAATTACTACCTGTGGAGGATTCAGCCAACGACGTCTGGCATTTAACGTCTGCTCCGAATAGAATCATCGCAGCTGAAGATGAAATGGCGCTTTCAGTAGTGGTGGGAGAGGATGGGAGGTGGGAAAGGGGGAGCACTTCAACGTGTGATGCATTACCGCCCGCAGAATGTGACTGAAGGGACGGTGTCAGTTCCGAATTTGCAGAAAATGACGCGGTGGGGGCGACCTCCATCGACGTGAGGGCTAAAGGCGCAGAGGAAACTTTAGTGCTCCCGTCGCTACCGCCAGCACCAGCAATGTCCGGCCAATCGGAGATTGGAAAAAGCGCAACATTGAGGTCCGATGATGCTGCCTGCAAGTCATCAAGATACACAATAATGCCGATAGGAAAATCGAGGAGTAATGGATATGCGCAATCTAGCTTTACTTTCCTAGTCAAAGTAGCTGAACAAAGGGTACCTTAAAGAAGGCGTTCATTGAGTCATGGAAAACCCTAGGAAATAACTTGAAACAATAGCGAATTCGCTAAAAGAACGATTTCATTATCGACATGCTTAAATGCAAAATAATACCGCGATGATTCGGAGAGTAGTAATGCATGCCAAAGAAAGATTCCAATGAAAGCATGAAATAATCGTGGTAAGGTGATGTGAAGGCAAAATATTCCCAAGGAGAATTCCGTGCTTCCATGCATAACTTCTCAAGCCGTCTTTTCCTTTAAAACATCCCACGGCAGAGTGCTCCATCGAAAAATGGGAGAGACAACGATAGGAAAATGCTGATAAATATTTACTTCCCCGTTACGAATAAAGAAACAATGTTAAAATAGACTACATACCGGTGAAACTCCACATGGAGGTATGGGTGAGGTAGTATTTGAAGAAAAATTAGTCAAACCCCGCAGTTGTTGTTGCTGCTGAGCCGCATGATGTTGTTGAATGGTGGCGGGGTTGAAGGGAGCGGCGGAGAAGGGATCCAGAGTAAGTAGGTTATCAATCTCCTCTCGTCCCCCAGTGGCTGGGCTATTAATTTCATCGAATGACACAGGGAAAGTGGGTGAAACTCTTGTTATTTCAGAGATCAGAGGATTACGGAATGCAAAATTGGCCGGTCCGGGTGTTTGAGATGCCCTTCCCAAGGACATTGTCATGGCCTCTGCTGAACGATTTGTGCCTGGTGTCTCTTCCAGTTCAGTACCAGTTTCCTCTGGGATCGTCGCCCCTACAAAAAAATCAGATAAACATGAATTAGAGAATACAAATACGGTTAAATTATGCAAGAATGATTGGAAGTTAAAGAAACAAATAGACCGAGCTCTTAGCAGTTTTAAATATTTGAAATGAAAAACAAGTGCCCATGTCGTTGACTTATTACATGACCCAGTCTCGAAGAAGATGCTCGCATAGAACACAACAAAAGCAGTTAAAACGTGTGACTTTATACAAAACCCATGGATCGAATGAAAATAGTGAACGCCTACTTTGTCGCATCTTTTGAGAAGCGTAGACATTGTGATGTGTAGGATATGGTTTACGCCGAGGTTTGTGCAGGCGTCTAAGAAGCTTTACAACTGTTCTATGCATAATTTCGCGTAATCAATGCGACACAAAGTAGGAAATACTAAAGTATCTTGAGTTCTTTATGGCGGTGAAGGTATAATTTGGTCTACGAATGCACAAACGCTATATGGTTCAGAATTATGAAATACAGCATTTGAAAATAAACAGAGTCGACATTTTTCATTGAAAACAACCGAAATTCGGGGACGATTCAACAGATAACGTGAAAATCTGTAAAACGAAGCACAAAGTACAGCGAATCCGTCCTAGACATGAGGTAAAATTGTGTGATTAAAAAGCCAATCATGAAATAATATCTATGATAACTAATTATTATCTTGAAAATTATGATAAGAGATGCAGCACGCCTACCTCTTTAAAGGTTAAACAGAAATCACAAGATCAATTGCGGTAAAAACACGGAGTTACACGACTGAGACTACGCAGTAACTAGTTAACTTTGACCATAAAATTCCGTACCATTCATAACAAGTTTCGCTCTTTGCAGTGCTGAAGTGCCCGAATCCGTTGAGCGCATGGAAAAGTGGTGTTTGAAAGGACTGGTTTCCTGTAGCTTTGGGAACAGCCTCAACGACGACTGGAACGGAAAACAGCAATGTGAATTTTACAGTTATCTGGGCATACTGAAGCGATGACTGTGGATGCTACCAATCTGAAATACATAAACCAGTGCCCCAAAAAATCATCAGCTACTTAACTGCACTAAGATTCAGTATTACGTATCCCATAGCAACAACAGTAGCTTCAGATTTAAGCTAACTCAAAAGAGGCTCCTTCCAAACAATTTGCAAGCCAGTAGAAAGCATGGTAAATAATATCGACAAATAATCGACGACATGCCCAATGATCGCCTTTACTGGAGCGGAAAAGGTATGATGTCAAAAACCAATTAAAACTACCATATTTTAAGGAAGCATCTCCAGCTTCTGCCACAAAGAGTACAAAAATAAGAAACCAGCATCGCATTTAGAAATGTAGGCACAAAAGGGTCGCACAATCGCTACATATGCAAATTATTTTGTAAAAGATGTCAGTAGAACAAGCCTGAAAAGAAACGGTGAATTTCGTAATAATTTACGATGTTTAGATGGAGATATCCTTTCGAGGGAATAATACCTATGGCGATAGAGTACCATTAGAAGTGCAGACCTTTAAAGATCTTGGGCAAAAAAGCGGTCAATCGAAACGGAAACCGAAATCATTTCGGCAGGGAATGACAAACAGTAAATAAAAGCGTTCCTCAGTAGTCAAAAACAAGTAGTTGAAAATGGAGCAGAAATCCAGAAAAATGGAAAATTAGTCCCAAACTTAATTAGAACAAAAAAAATCACGATTGAGAAGAAAGGTCAGTGTAACAAAATTTATGAGGTATATAAGTATCGTTTACCGTGACACAAAGAAAGCAACAGCATTTATCTTAAAACAAAATTCGCCGATTTATGGGGAACAGTTATGAAGATACTTGGACCAGCGCCCGTAAGGCTATATAACTTCATGCAAAAAGAAAGCACAACCAAAACTAGATAGAGCCGATTCCGCAAATATTGTTAATTCCTTTACATTCCTTCAAGCATTGCATCAAAGAAGACGTCTGCTCATGTCGGTTTTTTGGAAAGCACTTATTGATTGTTATAGTAAAGAAGCACTACTTGTCGAACTGTGAACGCAACGAATGAACTATTTCTTAGCTAAATGTGGCTTATCAACTTCTTAGGAATGGATACTCAAACCGAGTGAGAATACCGAATTTGTATTCATCTAGAGACGCACAAAGTAATTGACTTACTGAGTAGAGTTGTCTAATGCACAAGTCTGGTGTTATAGACCTACGGAGTTATAAGTTAGAAATGCTATCCGAAGGTGATTTAGACAGTCGGAAAGAAATAACGGATTCCGATTAGTAAATTTAAGAAGCCTTTGAGCCGTCGCAACTGCAGACATCTGAGGAGTAAATGAAATTGATTCCATGTCAGTTTGCGGAGCAGTTGAGTTACCTGCAAGAGGCGATATTTGTGATTCAATTGAAATAGTTTGCAGTTAGATCCAAGGCGACTCCATACACTCAGTAAAATTTACCTGACGTTCAATAAGGGAAGGACTGGCGCGGGGTCGAGGAATGGCGCCGCTTCCGAGTTTCGGTAAGGTTCCACTCTTGTCAGGCCCAACTTCGAAAGGAACTATAGCCCCGTTATCAGCCTTGGCATCCAAGGTTTGGGGTTTAGATGCGGTCTCAGTGTGGGGATCGACAACAATCGCGGATTGCGGATCGATAAGGCGTTCAGAAAGACTAGTCTTTAATTATCAAACAGAAATAACAAATGCAATGTGTCAAATCCATCCCAATCGAAGTTTGAAAGCGATAAGTTTGTTTCGGTGATAAAACTAACTGAAAAGCCCGTTCGATAGCTAAGCACGTTGCTAGGTCAAAAAACAGGAGAAACAATGAATTGCTTAATTCACACATTATTCTAGAAAAATTCTTTAAGAGGACCTATAAGTGAAATTCATCACTGTTACGACAATCCGATGTAAAATTAATGGGCAGGTTATATTTGAGTAGCACTAACAAAAAACAAGCTAAATGTTATAAATCAATTGTCACGCTAATAAAAGTCGTACTATTGTTAATTCAAGATAAGCACCAGATTCTGCGCCCGAAACAACCCCCAACTCCACGATAAAAAACATTCGAGCCTGATGAGTGAACTGACAAATTATGTAACTAATATAAGCTCTTCACCAATGCATAACCAATAAGTTTCCCCAGCCGAACAGAAAATAAACGACATTGGGGTCAGGCTTTAACCCACAAATGGGCATTTCTTGACTAGGGCATTTCGAATATTTGAATTTTTAGCAGAAATAAAGGAATAAGCATTACTTAACTCGAGTTCTCGACGATTACGACTGTAGGAAGAGTTTAAGTGTGAGTGGGCGACTGAAGAAGCATGATGTGCAATTTCAAGTTTTGCCAGTGCATTGACCAACACACACAGTAAACTGAGACTAAAAGTCCCAAATGAGAAAGTACGTTAGATTAAAATGACTGGCATTGACTAAAAATGTTTCCACCTTGTAGTTGTTTGCTAATTTTCAACGCTTTGTTGTTCCAAAACCCCAACGACAACTGTTCCGATCTTACGCATTACTATTGACAATGTTAGCTATTGTAGGGCGATTTCGTAGGCAAAAGCGTAAAATACGTAACGTCCGCACGAAAATGTAACAATACACACCTGTCGAAAGGAACTCATTCGGACGAAAGTTCCATCTTCATTAGCATAGGTAGCCTGCACAGCGTCACGTTCGCGTTTCTGTTTCCTTTCAAGACAAATT
Source organism: Taenia hydatigena (assembly GCA_036345935.2). Lineage (NCBI taxonomy): Eukaryota > Metazoa > Platyhelminthes > Cestoda > Cyclophyllidea > Taeniidae > Taenia > Taenia hydatigena. Next base: position 11,779,354 of record JADWOT020000006.1, on the reverse strand, counting down.
GCGAACGCACAACCAACTGCATGCGACAAGCGTTCACCCTGTTTTATAAAAGAACAATGGTCATGAGATCTATTCTTCAGGTAAAGGAACTTTTGCGATAAGTAACTAGTACGAAAATCACAAAGGCTTAAAAAGTGAACATCAAACATAAAGGGAAATTTTCGCCCACGTACAACAAGGAAAACAATTAAAAAATAAAACCGAAATTCAGAATGACCCACCGACTCCTTAATGGCTAGAAACGCATGGCACATCCAGCGACGAGTCGCCCCATCACGACAAATGTAGGCAAAACCTTTGTCATGGCCACGATCCGGAGCGCAAAAGGATACCTTCTCAATGGTTTGATCAACAATTAAGTGCTATTTTGTTTTTTAATTAATACCAACTTACTTTGCTAATCTCATCAGAGACCCGTAAAGCATCACCACTTACATACAAAATAGCTCGTTGAGTTTTCTTCTAAAAATACGTGTAGAGATAAGTGCGTAGTACCTTGGATTTTCGGAGTGCCTTTATGGCCTCCTCACAGACTTGCATACCCCGAGATTCAAAGACCTCAATACACCCAAGATACTAGGATTAGTTTTGCAAAACAGACCCACTTTAACTTGGAAACTACATGAACCTTCCTTAATTTTCCTTTCATCTTCAATCCAAAGTTGAGGTTTGGATGACTCCGTAGTCTCAGGTTCCTTCTTCTTGCGTACGCTGAATGATTTACGAAACCGATCCATCTGAAATTATTTAAGAAGAAAAATTAAAGGTCCAGGCATCGATCCCATACATAATCAGAATACGATAGGCTGAAGGTACAATTTGAGACAACTTCTACCTGAAAAACCGTAGGACCGAAAACACAGGCAACTGTTATCTGTAAGATAAATGCGTTATCCAAAATGAACGCAAGTCGGATTCATTGACTTAAACGAATTAGTTTTTTGAAAGGTAAATGTATGAAAAGAATTAATAAATCATGATTAAGGATATGAACAAACTTGCATTGCAATAGTTCTATAGGTGACTGAGTCCAATGACCTTAAATTCTAAAGAGTTTTTCGACCATAATGTCCAAAATTTATAAGGATTTTAGGGTAAAATTGACAATCTTAAAAACGTTTTATAGACTAGCTATGCAGCGTTTAAAGGCTTTTTGAAGGCCAAAGATGGCAGAACACCACGGTAGATTATAAATATTCAACAGGCGGATAAAATGAGCTCTTGGCGCGGCTCGGAGTCCAGCCTACGCAGCTATGGCAATATGGTCACCTCTGTGACCCTGACCGAAACCGATAGTTCAAACAAACAAATTATTAAGAGTTATTTGGATGTTCAAAAGTTCGTGGCCCTCCTAGGCTACTTCAAAGGCAAGCGAAGGCATAATGATGTGGTAGGATAAGTGTGTAGCGTCCCGAGGCTCCCTTGAAGGCAAAAGAAGGCGGAATGCTAGGGTCGAATATAGACATTCACCGGACAGAGGGAAAAAGGCTGCTAGCATGGCCCGGAGGCCAGCCCACGCAGCTAGGGCAATACGGCCACCTCTGTGACCTTGACAGAAACCAGCACTTCTAACAAACAGAGTACTACAACGTGCACTCAGTAAAAAAAAATTTTTAAGGGTTACCGGCATGGCTTAGAAGCCATTCCAATTAGCAAAGGTAACCTAGCGAAACAGTTGCTCCCAAATGGAATCGGGATTCAAACAGGCAACAATGTGATTCATAGTGTCAGAACGTTCAAATCTGTTTAAACAGCAAAATTTCGAGCATCGAAAACTTCTTAAGAAACCCTGTTTGCGCATCAAGGATTGTATGGTATGTCCAGTAATTACATAATTTGGAATATAACACCTATTACCGCTGAGACTTCTCTGACGATAAAACAGCACGCTACTAGTTAAAAATGTTTATGAACGACGGACGAACGGGCGTAAGGACTACCAAAATGATCATGAAGCTACACAACCGAACCAAAAATATGGCCGCGCCCTTTGATGCCAGCTCGGCAAAAAGGAAAATTTAAACAGGCAATCTTAATATTGCACGGCCACAACTGCAGCACTTCGAGTCATTCTAGTAGGTCAAGGTAGTACGGGATAAAGTATGCTACTGACACAAATAAAAACCCTCTGTCCACCTTCATGCATCACCCTTTACGCTGCCCTCTTTCAACCCCTTGCATCGGCCATCACAACATAGTCTGTGGTTTGGAAACCATTCCTCGGTCGAAAACGTTAGTGGTTGAGGTTTCTTGCAGGTGTGAAAACATCTGAGGCCAAAGTCACTGACGTATCTCAGCAAACCCTACTTCACTCGAAATGAGGAAAAAGGAGTACACTGGCTTCGTCCTACTCAAGGTCGGACGATGCCCTAAAATGAGAGTATCTCGTATGCCAGTGGTTAGCTGCAAGTCGATTAGTCCAAAAGCAGACCTATTTCCATAAATGGCTATTTACAGTAGCTTGACGCGCCTACTGTTTCGCACATATTCCTGCTTACGAAGTTGCACCAATTCCAGCGCTGCCTAGTCGTCTATTTGGGTCCCACTCAGCTGGTAAGACCGTGGAGGAGGTATTGTTTGTTTGCTTAACCAGCATCTCCACATAGCTAGTTCAGACAGCTTCACAATGGACTTTCCTAAGTGGTTCAAATCTGGTGTTGTTTCGGTTGTTAATTATATCCTTGCAGAATACGGGAGCCGAGCAATTGAAGAAAATGGGTGTCGTTTGTAACCTTTCTGTCAAGAGCATTTACAGATTCACCTACAAGCAACGACTAGCCTTCTGTGACGTCAGGGCACAGTGTTCAGGCGTAGCAATCAGGATACTTGGCCTTATGATGCAATGTACCAAATTACTACACTGCAGCTTTCATACTTCAATGTCTTGACTACTTCGCCTATGACATCCCTCCTAACATATACGTTGTCCTTGTATATTGAATTTAATATGTTTAATATACAACTAGTAAATAGTATATTTGATCCCTACGTGGCATCTTATGTTGAAAGAATGCGAATCTCTACAATTGATGCCGCACTACAAATACCGATCTGCTCTTTACATCACTTTTTATTTAAGCACGCTGGCTCTTGCGTTGCCTCGGTTTGTGCCTCTGTATGGATGCCATAGCCATGTCTATGACCTCCCAATTCACCCTGGGTTCTATAATAAACTTTATTTAAAATTGGTATGGTATACTACCACTCTAGTTAGGACCCAGTCGCTACAAATGACCCATTTGATCAAGCGAACCTATTTTTAACCGAAAAATATCCCCACGCTTTAAAACTTAGGCATTGGTCTTATTTCAAATTTTGAAAATCTTTTTGGACGGACCCTCGAACCGCTTTTGTTCTTTAAGGCAATGAGAATTTTATTTGTCATTTTCTAGATTAAGGTTAGATGTGCGGCTTGGAAAAGGCTCTTCTTGCGTTGTAAGATACTCATTGTTTTAATAATAAATGAAGACATAATTGTTAAGCAAGCGAAACCCAATTCAATTACGCTCTGCAAACGGATGTGTTATTTGGCTCACAAGAGTAAAAGTACCTCGAGAAAATAGGCATTTGGTGTGCTGGAGCAAGAAAATTAAGTAATTATAAATTACCTAGGGAATAGCTCTCTTAAGTCATTGTGCCTTCCGAAATCATGTGTTCGTAGGAACGAAATAGGCGTTAACAGCATTATCACAATCAAATCAATGAAAGCATGGAGGGGTTGGTAATAAGGAGGTTCAACTCAGTAAATAGGATCTAAAAGGACATTGAAGAGAAAATGTTTCTTGTGCGTGAGGGCTGAAGCTATTGCAGTGAATTCAAAGGTAATAGAGCAGCTGTAAATGCAGGCATTAAGCATTGATAACGGGCCTAAGAAAACACCGACAAAGCGAACTGCGAAACATAGGTAAGGAAAAATATAACGTGAAAACACCTATGGTGACGTGGATGTGTGGGATTTCAACGACAATCGCTTTGATCAGCAATGCCCCTTGGCTGCTGCAGCCGCCTCGGCAGCCTCGCGCTTTTCGATCTTCTCGGGGAATTCGCCTGCAGTGGCGCCGATGTATGGGGCCTCGGCAGCGCTCAGACGCAGTGGAGCGTCGATCAGGTAAGTAAAGACGAGTGGGATAGAGCCTGTTATGTTCTGCTCCATTGGTACGGCATAGAGGTACAGTTTGTAGAAGGAACCGCCCTTCGGTATTCGAATGAGCAAGTTGACCACCTGGCTTGGTATGTCTCTGCTCAGCGTACTTGTCCTGTCTCCGGGTTGGGGTTCGTCGTCTTCGAGAGCATTTGCTTTCTGCAGCAGATACCCCGTTACGTCCTACGATACACATGTCATTTATACTATTGGCAGTGTAGAAAAGTCTTCCAAAAATGAATGGTTTATTTCGATTGTTCAATAAATAACAAAATTCGACCTTGGTTTCTTGCTTAACCAAATGTTTCCACAGATTTCGTCTTAGAAGTACTTTTATGTCTATCCTTAAAATGTCACTTGCTATAACTTTTATTTGTTAACTTTAATCATGCGCCACTAATCATTAACCGATCGACTAAGATGGAACATACCATTCGCCGAAATAATAGTGATAGCATTTTCTTTCAGAGACATGACAACTTGTCATTTTAAATAAAATCGAATTATTTAGTCTTGGCAATTTAGTGTTATAAGTATGGGTTAATTTACCTCCTCTTCATCTTCAGAAATGTCCACGAGTTGGCTTATAAGGCAAACTTTCTGTTGTTCAGGCAATCCCAGCATGATTTGGAGATCACAGGCCTCTCTTTCCACTGGTGGTGGGCCCTGGTCTTCCGCAGGGTTTGTCTCAATCGGTTGCGAGGACTCCTCACTGGGTTCAATTGCCTCCGTCTGCTGCAAATGAATGCCCTGGGAGCCCATGAAACGCTGCAGAATCTGTGACTTGTTTTTCAGTCTCAGCAGACGCTCCGAGCCTGCCCGACCCGCTGTCCGCACTCGCACCAGCGGATCGGGATGGCTGAGTGTGCGGAAGCCAAGATTCTGCCAAGTGTTGTCCTGCGGGCCAAGGTTTATTGTGGCTAAGCGGCTGAGAAGTGGGATTGAAAGAGGTTTACCCGCCTCTGCCTCAATAAGAAATTGCCAGACCTAAAACAGAAAATTTAGCATATCGACCTTCCTTTTCTAGGAATGGCAAATTACTTCCACCAAATTAGATTACATATTTTAGCTAGACAGCAGGATTGATGGATGTTCGCAAAAGAGTGTAATAGCTATGGAATATTTTTGTAATTAAGGAATCAAAGAAAGTGAGGTCCAATTAACCCACTAAGGTAGCATACCTCATTTAAACACATATCATTTGTTAGTACTGCCAAGATCAACGCGAGGTTTTAAAAAAGGAAGTCTTAACTACTCGTGACATGGTTTTGTCGATTGTAGGCTAGTATCGAGGACAAGCTTGCATGGAAAATGGCATGAACTGGATCAAGTATGTATCATGGTAATTTCAGTTCAATGTATGGATGGCGACTTTTAACAAAAACGGTAATGATGTGGAGTTACTTTCATTCTATGCATGATGAGTCCGTCTGAGTAAATTAAGTAAATCACTTTAATGAAAACACTATACATTGCATTCCATAATATTCCACGTAGGGCGAACGTAGAAATTAAATCGCTTAGGGAGGCTAAATTATACCCGAAGATAAATACTTTCGTCCGCAATAATGAGAAAGATCTAAACTTTACAACAACCGAGAACGCCACTTGTTTATCTTCAAATTGAGCTGGAAAAACAGCCCAAGTTTTGCTTGTTATTGGAAAGAATTGTTAACACCCCATCCGGTAATCATGATATCATCCATCCAAATTTTTGCTCTCAAAATTTTTTTACCCGCTTAAGGTCTGATGCTGCACTAATGGATTCAAAATTTCAGTTAAGGAAACCGAAGCGCTTCCTTTCGTCAATTCCGAAACCAAAGCAAAGGTGTGCGAAGGTTGAGTGTAACAGGCAAGCATATTCAGCTGTTTTGAAAATTAAATTAGGCGCAAAGATTCCCATGAAGATTCTGAGTGTTCACGGGATGTTTCACTAGCATACTAAACTAAATGTCTCCCAAAAGCGCAATCGAATCAATCAAATGTTAGGGAAAGAGGATCGGAATACTGTGACTCAGTATATTGCTGCAGTGATTATTTACAAGTTAATTTTAATAAGGAGTCGCCATTAAAATAAGCAGTTTTGACAGCATAAACTAGTACCATGAAAACTGAAAGGTCAAATGTGCCTTTTATACAACATGAGCCATGAAAGTAAAACGCCTGAAAATCCAGATAAGATTATATAGACCAGCTAATTTGGAAGGTAATACTGACGAACAAAACTAAAATGAGGAATCATTTATTTATAAAATGAGTCTCTTAGAAGTGTGTTAGCCAGATTTTGAAATAAAAAGCCGCGTAGATTCCATTTCTTTTCCCATTAACTTTAGTTCAGACACGGCTACGCACACATTTGGACAGCTTGGCATTACCCATGTACCTAGTGTTATTGCCACCGGTGAACGACTACAAAAATACCGTTTTGACGTATTATTGCTAACAAATGCGTGTGGTTTTCTGCTTTAGATGAAGTTTATTTTTAATGCCTTTGTAGTCTGCAGTGTTAAAGCAATTTGACTTATCATTGTCATAGGAGTAAATAATCCAAGCCACGAGATATCTTTCGGGGTGTCATAGATACAAATGCTAAATTGCTGGCCTAGGAGTGAGTTGCCACATGTGCAACCTAGCCTATTTTCATTGGTTTACCGAGTTAACTAGAACCCTCAATTCTGTATTCCTAAGCGCGCTTCAAATGAGTAAAGCCAAATACTTTGTTTTCAATATCATGATTCGTGCTTTCCCTTAATCTGGGTCCTTCCATGTCACTATTAAATTCGTGCAGGTTTAAAAAAGGAGCTATCACTTGATGCAGTCGTACCGATGTATCACACGCCTTACGAGAGTGGGAACAACTAGCAGTGGGGATGATATTCAGAACAACTACACTCTGCGCAAATCGCCTACACACGTAATGCTTTTATTTCATTCAACTCTCGAGTGAAGTAGGAACTGTAACTTCCTAACTTCTACCTCCTCCTTGATAGGGAAGCAGAGTGGGTAGCGAGAAAGAAGAAGAATACGGAAGTAGAGACGCACTAGGTGGTAGGCTGTGGGCTCGTCGGAATCGGATGGTGCAGCGTATACTTCGAGGGCGTACTCGCCGGGCTCCGGCAGGTAGGCATTGAGGACTGACATAGGAACGCAGGGACCCGTTCCTGTGAGCACTGACACCCCCGTGGTCGGCATAGACGCCTCAATGTCTCTCAGGAGAACGCAATTCTCCAGCAGCTCTGGCTTCACCGAAAGCGACTTTAGACGAGCTGTAAGACGGGGTATGCGATTCTCCTACAACACAAAAGTGTTAGCACTTCATCGCTTTGCGCATAAATAATTTAAAGGATATGAAAGGCTAAAAGGGCGCTTTAGCGATTCTTGGATTAACAACGAATGCAGTCGCAAAATCAGTTGTCAAAAGCTACCAATTTTCCTAGTAGAACTGAACCCTCTCAACCGTTCACAATTGATAGGCTTAAGCTTACCATAGAGATGCGACTATACTACTTTCAAATTATTCTAAACCACCCTAGATTAGATACATTCGACATTTTGTATTTTTCATTTATTAAATAGTTAACAGACAAAAAACCTGTCATTTAAAGAAGTCCGAAATGAATGCTGCATTACAAATACAGTGTGAAATTTCTTCAAAATAAGATAATTAATCCTTAGAATGTTAACCTGGCCCGAAAATCCACCAAAAATGGTATATTGTTAAAAAATTTCATTTAAAATGATTCGTTTTGTCAGTTTAGTCGTTGTCAAGGCATCATTGCAATTGAATGCCATTAAAAATTAACCAGCAGGTCAGAATGTTGGCTGATGTCTTGTACCATTAATAACTAGATAAACTTGGATGTCACAGTCTGTTGAATGACTGGTTTGCACGTGTATCTCGCGGTAAAAATAGAACCCTACAAGGCCAAATCGATGGCCAGGCTTGGTGCGTCTTCCAATCCTCATACTGACAGTTGTTCCTCTCGCATTCCCTCGCTCCCGCTCTGTACGGCGAAACAAATTTGAATAACTAGAAGTAATGTCGCGTTATTTAACAATTCCAACCATTAATTTAAGATTTTGAGTAAACACTTGAACAGAGTTTATACAGCAGGGCATTCTGACGAATTCAGAAATCATAAAACTGCACGACAACGGGTACCGTTTTTTTTTTTAAATTTGCTTTCTGATAACTTCCTGGTCAGCTAAAAGCAGTTGTAACTGCTTTATTAATTGACAATAAATTGCCTCATTGCAAGCATTCGTGATAACATGCCAAAATAAATATAGTTAATGAAATTAGTAAAGCATCAAAGGTTTCGTGGATCACCGTTTCAACTGATGGCAAGGAAGAAGACCGTCCCAAAACTATGAATCATCTGGAAGTAATTGAATGGACCACTCTTGTGAGCATATGATTTGACTATTTGTTCCGTCCAAGTAAAAGTCAAAGTGGCAACATTATTTCTGCTTATTTTTTCTGCAGATTAAGTAGTTTTTAGTAGTTTTTATTCTGTATTGGGTTAAATTTGGTGGGAACGACCGCAATGGTGGATAATGGGATAACTTACGATTTCAGCAGCAATGAAGCGTATTTCGACAGTTCCTTTGGGGCTTTTAATGAGCGGAGGGAGCCCCCGCGGCAGTGTCTCAAGTCCGTACTCGGAGGCCTTCTCGGTTGGGCCGTAGTTTGCCTGCGCGGTGGGTGGGAAGGGCAGGGCAGCTAGAGAATTGCCCTCCTCTTCCTTCCCCTTTGCCGTGACCCGGTACTCACAGACATCAGAAAACAGCTAAAATAGGCAAACTCGGTGTCTCAAATCTCGCTTTTTACAATCATTACATGCCAATTCTAATTGCAAGGGAAAGCTTTAGCCTACATCATCATCAACATCGTATACTTTGAGCTTTATTGCATTAGAAGAACAACGCTATTTTAGCACAATTTAAACTAGCAGGACGAAATTCAACTAAACTTTAGTTGTTATTTGCGGGAAGAATGCTCGCAACAAAAATGATAAGCACTTTCTCCAAAAACGTGAAATGTAAGTCAATCAGCTCAAAATCATTGAGGAGGCAAGATAGATAGATTTATTTTGAAAATTAATTGGTTGATAATAGCCATCCCGAGACGTTCTTCGGGTCCAAAAATGTAGTGCTGGTAATGAACAAAAACAGTCCATCCCATTGCTCACATAGCGTCGATCTAAGAGGAAGTTAGTTTAATGAAATGTATAAATTGTGTACCGGACGAAATCAACATAATTTTATTTCACTAATTCAGTGCTCAATAATATTTACGACTTCAGTTGACGGATTTTCGCGAGATTCAGCTATTTTGACCTAGGCTCACCTGCATCAGTGTAGTCCTGGATTCCAACCCTCTGATTTATAGCGTTTGCTGAACGGACACCGGTTTATGTACGATTGACGAGGTCATAAGGTGTAATGAAATAAAATTTCTGCTTGTGCAGAGCGTGGTCAAACATAACAAAGTTGTTAAAATGAATGCGGACAAATTTTGATCTTGCTCTCATATTAGGCCATGGAAAAGTGGAGGTTTATTTTGGCGATGCCGATAGGAGTGAGCTTCGAAGTCAGCACGTTTCTACGAATTCGCCCACTTCCTAATGCAATTACTGCTTATAATAAATTAAATAAAGCGTTAGCCTTCAAGTTTTTATTTAAAGTCTCAGATTGCAATTTGCAAATCAGTCAGGAAGTCTTTTGCTCAACAGAGGCTGACGAGTTTTTTAGTCGATTGCTAGTCCAAATGAAATGGTAAAAAGTTGACATAAATAACAATTGCACCACATCGGCAAACACGAGTGTTGGAATCTTGAGGCTGCATTCTTATTATTTACCATTTTATTAATTAGTTGGTTCATGAAAATTTGGCCTGTTTCACCCAGTATCCAGTTGCAAACATCTCCTCACCGTATTCTAAAGACGAAATTCACAATAGAGGTATGGTGTAAGGAAATAAACCAAAAAGCCTAAATTTTGGTCTAGTGTAAAGAGCTAGCCTTTGCCTTGGCTCTCAAAATTTTCTAACAGGATCCCTCCAAGCGAAGTCATACCCGCTAGTCCGGAGGTATCAGCGTCATAAATTCATTTTCATGCAACTAGAATATACGATACTAGAGGGCGAAAAGTTTTAGCAATCCTCAAACCTTAAATTATCGTTTTGCCTCCATCACCAGCTTAAATTTTCATGCCATGTTTAATTAACAGATTCTGCTCAATGTTTTAACAAATTAAATTCGCCAGAATGACGAATAATGCCAGAATAGTCGTAGACACAAAGGAAATAGGTATACGCCAACCAACTAGATTTCTTTATTAATGAATGGGGCATACCTGTTCGCCGGAGTGTCTGGCGTAGATGACGAGGTTGTAGTCACCCTTCTTTGGTAGACGAAAGCGGAAAACCACACACGATTCCTCTGGAGCGATTTCATGCATGCCAAATCGCGTCTTACTGGAACCCTGAAATGAAACACATGCTCAGAGGAACGCGTTGAGTCGACAAAATATGGTAAATGGAACCCACATTAAAAACCGAAACGGATAGCAAAAAATAGGACCACTTCAATGATAGCATTTGGTGTTCAGAGTTCTAACCAAGTATTCCCTTATTAAGGTCATTTGAGTGGCGAATTTTACAATCAGGAACCAAATTCTCTTATAAGTGCTTTATGTGCCGTTACCCATTGAGGTTTGTTCCGTTCTCATCCAAGGCCATTGTTTTAGCCGACCGGTAAAGTGTTTGTATCACTGTGGAACTTGCTTGAAACTAGGCTTTGAAATAAGTACCACAAAAAGTATCACTCTAAAGGCAAATGGAACACGTGGAAATCCCGTTATCAGAAGACTCTAATGCTGTATTCTAAGTGCGTCCGAATGTTTGACAACCGAAACAGTATGCATGTTAAACTTTGCCACATGCGTTGATTCGTTTTACCTCCCATAATAAGATTGCTTAAATTGTCTCGATTTTGGATGCTTTGAGCCGCGTAAAATGTCGCTTTTCCAACGCTAAACGTGAGATACATTTGGTCTAGGAAAAGGCCGAGGCAAGACTATCCATATTTTTGTTTGCATAAATTTGATCTGCATGAAGTTTAAACGGCTCTAAGATAGCCTACTCGCCTTGATGAAACACAAATCTTCATATATTAACGTTAACGCTACATTGCCCGACACCTCTATGAAAGAATAATATGTCCAGGTACCAATGCATTCAGCTGTCATGCAATTCCATTAACTTCAACTTCAGCAGAGTCACCAAAAGCATTTGTGTCATAGGCATTAATTTTCTAAGGACATTACCTAACGCGCATGAAATGATTGGAGTGAAAGTGAGGAACACCACTTTTCAAAGTGGTATTTATCTTAGCAAAGTTTATAAACATTACGAAGCTCTCCTCATCAATCATTTCAACATTATTTGCAGACAGTTTTAAAAGAACGAATGAGCAGAGAGTTTCATACAATCACTGGAATTCCTAGTCTGCTACTGAATCTCTGCCTAAACATGACAAGATCGTGTGCAATTAAGGTAATACATTTTATGTTTGTTTAACTCTTAATTCCGGTTAAGGGCCACTTGGTAGGCCATTGTACTTTCGTCAAGTGGACTGGCCCCAATCCTTTCTGTATGCCGAATACACATATTCTGCCCGAGTATTATGCCTTCTTGAGTCTTCAAGGAAGCCTCGGAGCACTACACTAACGTCATCTGCCATTTGGTTTTAAGAGTCTAATCGCAAAGATGTGTGTTTATAAGCGAATCATTAAAAAATCCCTATTGGAACTATGCAATATTGCCGAACACAACGAATCCGACATTCTCTAACATACGATTTACGAGCGAATATTTATCAAAGAAAACGAGCGATGCAACGACTTAGATGCTGCTAGCCATAATCACTGGTTTTTGGAAGGATTTCAAATGCGTTACATCACTCTACCAAAATCAGCTCTAATTATACACCAGTAAACAAAACTACAAACTCTGGATAGCTCGTGGGAAAATGGTTTCACTCAAAAACCCTTGTGGAGGGGCGGAACTCTTGCTTGCTTTCTCGTGGTGCAACTATCAAAAAGTTTCTAATTATGTTTGATGTGCATAAATTTGGGCTAGTAATGCATCAAAACTTTATTGTAAGGGATCAAATTAAGCAAGCCAACGAGATCACATCTATTCACCTTTGACTTTGTTTATGGTATTAATGCTACGGAAAATGGATCGCCTTGCAGCGATTTCTTTTAGAAAAACTTTGCCATTTTGCTCACCTCATGTAGGCCTTCAGTTGTTCCATCTTTAAAAATACAACTTAAATTAGTGGATCCTATGTAGAATGCGCTAGTGCTTCAAATACTGATTCATCAATCCCTATTTTTGAAGTTTGTCACTTACCACGTCAATATTCCCGAAGCCTTCAAGATTAAGCTGATAGGTGAAGAGAAGCTTCTCGATATTTTCGGGGAGGATTTTCAATTTCAAAACAAGTTGGTTTTCGACAGCAACCACACCCTCTTGATGAGAGAATAAGTGGAGGCCATATTGAAAGAAAGCCGGTTTCAGCAGTGGCCATGTAGCGAAACTCTAAGACAAGTAGGAGCATTAAAGTTAGTTTTAAGTGTCTGAATGTAGATATAAACAGGTTTTTTATTTGCAGTCTGAAATAATGCGACTTTAATGGTGGGGGTTCTAAAATATTACTTAAAATAGCAGCATGTTCATCGCCAAGTGTGTGGTTTGGAGTCACTGTACCAAAGCTTATGTGAGATGGTACGCCCAGGTAATACTAAGCCTCAAACCATCCTTACGGCTTTCATAAAAATAAAAAATTTCAAATAATTTTAGAAAATCAATCATCGCCGACGTGAGCTTGTCTCCATCTATTAAACGTTGGGCAATTATATTGAGTTGAGGAAACAATTAAATATCAGTTATTTAATCTAACATTGGCTGAATTAGCCAATCACCTCATGCATGAACGCATCTTCCCAGAAGTCGCCTTTTTGGAGGGCCCAAATTTTACCATTTATTGTAGTATTTTGGTAAATGCACGGCACAATGACGGATTATGACCACCACTTTCCCATTTTGTCCAAAGTGCTATCTATACACCATAAATGTGGAAAGTAGATCCATCATTTGAATATATTTACTGAGTTTTATGCAATAAATACTAACCCTCCTCTCCGTATTATTTTTTAAATTTACATGACCAATTGTTAGGTTTGAAAACCTAATTTGTTTCACGATAATTTTAATGAGTAGGCATTTTTTGCAATTTGGCGCGGATTTTTTTATCTACGACACAAATCCCCTATGTATGAATGATGGAAGAAGGGGATGACATTACCACGATGGAGACTGGAGGGTCAATGAGTTGCCAGACGTCCTCGAATGGGTAGTGAGTGTAGATAAGTTTAGTAGGATCGACCTGGTAGTAGAACATGTCGGTCTCGTACTGTAGAGTGACGGCCTGGGAGGACTTGGGAAGACTCTCACGAGTCCCCATGGCGAGGCGCTGGGCGGCCCAGGTGCAGTCATAGAGGCGCCACACACCATCCACGTAGGCCGCATTCCAAGAGTGCTGCAGATTTGCTATCTGGGCGGGCAACGCGCCTGTCTCCGGATGGAATAGAGGCTCCTCCTTCTGTACCAGTAGCTGGCCCACCTTATAGTCCATGCTCTTTGCTATCCCACGCACTGTCACGCACGGAACGCCTGAGTACCTCAACATTGATTCAAATGCCTGCCCAATTAAGGGACATACATGATTGCCCGACTTATTCTCACACATTTTATTATTTTCTTAGTGCTACTCTAGTGGATTTACAGACTTGAATAAATCCAGTACAGCTATCAAAAAGCTGTGGAAATGTTGAAAAGTTGAGGGACTTGCAAAGTTTATCCAAGATTACCCAAATTCTTCCCATTCCATCTCAAACTTTTAGACGTAAAGGCTAAATGGACATATGAATGACTTAAAATCACCCCTTCCAATAAACCACGGATCTATTCAATATCCTTTCACACACTGATAATTACCCTGACATTTCTCTACGCTTCAGTGTTTCCCATACCAGCCTATTCATTCCAGGTTAATGAAAGAATCCCTAAAGGATTCATCGGTACACTACTTTGAGTTGGTCTGCATAAGGTTAGCGTTTACAGCTCCTTTCACTTTCGATCTTAGCCGATGAATAAAAAATTGTATCTATGCATTAACAATTTTACCTATGAGAATGACTTCAATAATAATAGTACCGAATAGGTGGACTTTTGGCTAGAAGACTAACTGTAATGCACATAAAAATTCAATAGTACGTAATTTTATACGTTTTACATATGCACTCGCATAGAAAGGAAATGAATTGGTCTTATTACAAATGTTCCTTAAAAAATACTTGGACAATAGTAACGGTCCGAGCGGAACGCGTCAATAACACTTAGCGGATTAAAGTAAACCTACAAGTCCTTCAAAGTGAATTACGGTAAAAGTAGCAGGAATTGGACTGCGGAGGTATTAGATATAATCCAAAAATTAATGAAGGGAGAATTACAAGCAAAAAGATCCTAACTTTGGATCCATCAAGCCCGATATAAGTTAGCGTAATTGAATAATTGATAGCTTACAATTAGAGTACTGATTTGTGGTCTAAACCGTTCAGTGGTTAATTGGGTCAGCTGAAACGCATGTGATCTCGTCCACTTGAAAAACGGGCGTTATCCTTGCGCATTCCATGAACTTGTGCAAATTACACCCATAAAAACCCCCACCAATCTGCAATGGTCGTTCAGTGGCGGAAAATATGCCTAACACAACAGTTGCCTCAAGAGTAATCCAAAGATCACTTGAAATTTATTTTTGAGATCACGCTTGATTGCTAAAACAGCTATTAAAATTGGGGAGAGCAGTGACCTGCTGTTGCAAACTAAAAGCCACAACATGAGGTCCTAAAATTCCGTGACAATGGACAATATGAATGACATTAAACTAATCTACGGTTCCCGAAGTTAATAGAGCACAAAAGTCTTTTGACTGAAGCAGATAAAATAGGCGATTGTTATTAGGAATAAAGCAGTCAAATTTGCGAAGCACCAGCACAAAATGGGTTCACCTCAAGTTACCCGGAATCTTAGAATGAGTTGCTCCAAATCTTGTTATATTCTTGCCTCAACGGTTTGAATAAATTTGCAAATTTTCCAAAAGTGATTTTAATTTCAGTGGAGAATGTATGACGCTTTCGTCAGATTCATTTATCGCTGCATTGAGGATTTACGAGGCAGTAAGTAGCACGAATACGCCTTACCTATTCCTAGAACATATAAGGCGCTATCGGCTTCGGTGATCGCATTTGAGCAATGCACTAGACCTACTTTGGATCCCTGCTTTGCTAGGAAAAAACCTTAACATTTCATAGCCTAACTGTGATACGGTGATTTTGCCACGGACAAAGTGGTTTCACCTATACGTTGCCGAATTCACAAAGCAGTGCATGCCTTGCAAAAAGAATCTTCCTATTCCCGTCAATATTTTATATGGTATTTAGCTTTAAAATCTACAAGCTGGTCTCAGTGGGTCAGGGTATAGTGAAATTCGACGAAAAAAGTGGTTCAATACAATGCTACTACATAGCCCATTTTACTTCAACAGAACCTGATTCTGTGCTCTATTTTTGATAGATGAGAAATAAAAAATGGTTTCATTCTTAAAAATACGACAAACATCTTTTTCACCATTACAGAACTGGAGTTTCTTCATCTTGGTCTTACTTCTGTTTTGCAAGCCTCACACTTTATAGCACTTTCTATGTGAAATCCAAGGTTTGGCATAATTTACACATCGGGAGTTATTCTCGCCCAACATTCGGAATGCATAATTTTGCCCGATTTAGTGAATAAAAATTGAGGTGTCGTGAAAGAATTGACTCCTTCGTTTGCACTGCCAAAATCCCTTTTGAAAGACGAACTTTCACAGAAAAGGTTTAGAGGTACTTTGTGGTATGTGACCAAATTATGGTGAGTGTTTACAAACGTGGTGCAAACAGGTCAGTAACAGCCCTCCAGAGTGACTCATTGTTGAAGTATGCGTGACACCGCGATCATTGCCTCCTGATCCTCGGTTGACACTGCCAGTTAAAGTGTACCTTTTATTCCGCCATTAGTCTATCGGGAAAATGACACCACGTTTCACGTAGCCTCACAAACTGTCACATTTCTATCAAAATCACATATTTCAATCACAAGTTTACAGCAATTATTGCGAATTTTATTTAAATCAAGAGGCAGTATGCCATCGCCTTGCTCCTCCAGAGTTGGACAAATCTTATTTTACTCTTTGTATTATAAGGAGATTTTGGAGAATGCACTTTGTTCCACGCTTAGTTGAATTCACTGAGTAGTCTCAGTAACGCGTGTCATCAGCCGCAAAAAACGCCAACCGCCTGGATATTGGAGATAGCCAAGGTGTCGTGTCGACAAGCGATCGGATTGTATTATCTTCTTAGTTCGGCAAATGCTCAACTAGCGCGTAGATAGGGCTGGATATAATTTCTCAATGTTTGCTTACTTCTTCAAATCGGAAACTCAGTGTCCTAGTAGTCACCTACTAATAACCCCTGCCGATTGAAGACCTATTGATAAACATTTAATGAAATGCCATTGGAATTAAACTTTTTAATTAAAACTTAAAAGATACATCATACTAATAACGCAACGCGCAATTTCCTTATAATAACCCTCCCTGTGACACTCATATTAAGTAGAGAGGCATTCAGTTGGTCAGAAAGATGCTTGAAGAATGCGCAGTGCAACATTTTATGCCACAATTAATTAGATGGACCAGTGGAAGTTAGAAGCACTTTAAATTTTGTCGCTAATTTAATAATTTATCGTAAAACGACAAGCATTGCGATTTCGTAGTCCATACGCATTATTTTCACAATTTTCTAGACCTCTGGCAAATCTGTCATTGCTTCATATAGGCAAATAGCTAATTTCATTACACCATAATGTCTGTTCCGCTGAGTAATTTTGGCACGTAGTGTTCATTTTCGTTTCTTAGTTCAAGGAAGGTTAGATTTAATGTTGAGATCTTCTTAAATCTGAGTGCACAGCATTTTTATGATGTACCATTAACGCGTGAATCACTCAAAAAGGAGGCTCGTAATAACAAATGAGTTCCTGATTTTACTACATCTTTGATTAAAATAGATCCCACGCCAGACACCAGTTGCAATTGATAGCCCAAATAGGTGAGGTGCTTTGTGAAACCTTCAATATTGTCCGCTTAAATCAATAAGTGTAAAGTCATACGAGCATCACAGGACAACACAAATTAGTTATTTGATTTAAGCAGACTTTTTATGCATTTGAGAGCACCTTGCACTTTTAATTTGGTACCTAATGAAGTCTATTGAAACGCAACTTATTTTACAGGAAAGCAGACATATGATAATAAATTCGATGCCCAAAATATTGTAGAATATATACAAATTCACAATAGTTGTGGCATTATCTAGCACCATAATTGCTCATTCTCTAGGGGCATTCTCGCTGTGATTTAAGAATTTGTTAAATTACACGCTAAGATTACGCTAAAGAGGATTTACCTTCAGAGTCAACAAAGTAGAATAAAAAATGTTAAGGCGCAGTTTCTTCTTAAAGGGACATTTTCATAAAAAATATTGACGTGTTCTTTTCTTTTCATCAAGTGCGTACCTTTGAGGTTAAATCGGACCGTAAAATCTTGTCATTTTGCAACTTGGTTGCCCTCACTCAATGCAGATTTCATTTTCCAATCAAACTGTAAAATACTCTCTTAAAATGGTTTAACTGGTGAGACAAATTGTTTATAAACATATTGAGTATTTTACTTCACACCATAACATCACATATAACTTACTTGGACGTAATTAGCCTTTCCTTCAACGAGTTTGGGAAGTATCACGTCTGGTGAGTCGATTTGGTGCTTTCCCTTGCCCTTTACTTTCTGGATGCCGTTCTCCTCGACTTCATAGGGAAAGGGCTGCATGTCGAGTGACGTAGAACAGATCCATGTGAAGAGCGCTCGTACCTTCTCCTCCTCGGTTTTGAAGCCACGGCTACCGACGAGGTGCCAATAGAGATCACGCCAGCAGGCCGGTTTTGCCTTGCCCTGCGCCAGCTGCCGTGCAAACCCATCCACCGGCTGCTCCTTGTGGACGCGAGCAGCACTATTCACCACCTCGCTGCCAGGTTGCTTGGAGGTAGCGGTTACTTCGGGGGCGGCCTGAACGTGCGTACCGTCTTTGGCTTTCTTGCACGCCGGAATGATCGGGGGGAGGCTGAAGCTGCTCGGTGCCGGCTCCAGAAAAACTACCTTCTCCGAAACCGCAGACTCCTGTTGATTGGCTGATTCGACCTTGATTTGATCACCTGTCGCACAAGATCTTTGTAGGTAATATACTGACTATAGCTTCACTTTTACTACACAAACGCATAAGACCCTTGACACAGAACTTACCGTTCATATCAACTTCACAGAGAGGGCAATGTTGTAAATACACACAAGAATTATTGTAAAAATAAAAGGATGACTTTCATATTAAATCAAGTTTTGGATTCACAATCCGTACACGTCTGTGCTGAACGCGTTTAAATAAATTTGAAAAACTCAAATGTATGTTATTGACAGAAATAGGTAAAATTTTAATGAGCAAAAAAAAATAAAATACAAGTGTATTAGGAACATGGTGTAGACATGACTGACTTACCTTCAGCCGCAACCACTTTGCTTTTAGGCTTTTTGTTCTTCTTTTGTTCTCCTTCAGCCTAAAAAAACGGAGTTGACTGAATGCAATTTTAGATCAAATTTCTGCATCCCATTACTGAAGACTCGTTCGAATGGACTTGGTTTCTTTAGAGTGTTCAGTGGACAGCAATATAGAGTGTGCAAATATTAGTGATTGTTTATAATATTTTTCCGACTACCAAAGTCATTATAGCGGGAATTTCTAGACGTGCATAGATGGGCAGAAGTGGCACCGTGTGTATCCATAATGGTATGGGAGACCGTATCACTACATTCATCTGTGAAGACTAAAACCGAGGCATAAAGAATAATACCGGGTTTAAATTCACTCGTGAGCATTCCGCCAGGCGAACACGCTGGCTTTTTACGCCTAGAGCCTCGTCACCTCAGCGCACCTACACTGCCCACTGCACCAGTTACGGGACAACACAATGCACACGCATTCAAATCGATTTCCTCCTTCAATAAATAAAAGAATGAATAGATCCACCCGACACTCGGGACTTGGTATCAGTAAACTCCTGTCAAACACTGCACCCAATTATCTCTGTGGTCAAACTTTGGTAAGACGCCTCGTTAGATCGGTAACACGCAAGAACTTTACTTTCTCTAAATGAGAAACAACCACTGATTTCAGTAAGTTGTCTTGATAGAATACGTAGATTCAAGTTTTGTCAGCTTAACAAATCATACAAAATGGACAAATAATATTTGAGGACGAAGCGGGTTGTCTTAAACTACTCAAAGTGCACTTTAACTAACCATTCTTATTCATGAGGGAACCGTTTTTGTCACTTTCTTCTGACAAATGTAAATCATAGTAACCATCTGTTTTCAAGGAAGCCTGTGCATTGTCATAGCGTCAGATTGTTTTAACTGATAGTACCATGAATGATGTGCTGAGTGAGTTCGCCCCAATCCTCTCCCTCCAGTCCGAAACTCCCAATTACGCCGCATCTGCATTCATGCATAATGCATAGATCATTTTTATTTCTATTTTCGCTAGCAAGTATTGAATTGCGAACACACAATTTGCAGTAGTTGGAATTGCATAAAATTACACAAACATTCCGAAAGCTACTGAGAGATGCATAAATGTTAGATTTTCTTATTTGGATGGAATAGATAATGGCATGACAAGTACATTCGTCAAATTTCCAGTATTTTCGATTTGAAGGACGATTTTAATTAAAACATAATTCTGCAAAAATCTGCAATCAATTCATATGTCAAAGTTAGGTTCCTCTTAGAATGTTTGCAACAGCATCGAACCAGATCGAATTTCCTTATCCACTGCGAAAGCACCATAAAGCGATGAAGAAAAAACTCTTTCAATACATTGTCGATGGTACTGTGCTAGTAGTGAGTTGCTACATTCATTTAACTTTCCCGGATATAGCTCCCGAATTTCGTGACACTGATTAAGCCGCAAAAATTAGGCGCGTAATTGTTCACTATTATAGACCTTAATGCAAATAATTATGTTCCCCTCTCTCATTGCTGCATTCATTGTGCCAAGTTCAATGTATACATATGCTTAAGCTAAGGATATGCGTTAATAACCTAAATAATGTAAGTAGAAAACAAGTCTCCTGTGTCGGCTATTGCCATCTAACAGCACAAAGGGCTGTTTTTTTCACTACCATATTCACTCTAACATCTATGTTATTGGCGCAGTTAAAGTTGAAACTCAAGTCTAATAAAGTAAACCGCCGCATTTAAATCATGGATCGGCAGCGAAGAGACTTACCGACTGTTTTTTTTTGACGCATGAAAGATTCTGACCCATTATCCTTTAAGTGGCCAACCGTATGGAATTGTAACTCGAGCAGCCAGGTGAAATGAATCCAAATAACTTAGTTAGTTCTATCTTTCGCTTATAACAGTGGCGTCAAATTCCGCCCCGTGAAGGCTTCACACTCGGCACGTGCATGCGCAAGGCGTAGTAAGGCCTGCAGTTTGTCGTTCTACATGACCAATAAAACGTTTTAATGATCAGCGCTCCCATTGGAGGAAGAGGGACCAATCAAATAAGTCTGTCTCGTCTCACTGCCCTCCTTTTTGTCCTGCGCAATCAATATCGTGCCAAATTTGCCTATAAAAGTGCGTATGACTTGGTCAATGCCTGCATAAATGTATCTCTTCCATAGTGGAATTTCAGTTTTTGTGGGTAATGACTTGTACTCACACACAAAGCTACTAAGGATGGCGCGAAATTGTTTTTAGTGCATTCGGATATCTAGCCATGATCGAACACACTTTTTTTTGATTTCAAATTATTATGCTAACCGGTTCTGTTTGTAAAGGAACTCGCTAATTTGTATTCCTATAAAGGGTCAGTACCTTTACCCCTCGGTAAGTCGAAATTTCTGCAACCAAAACAGTAGTATCGAATTACCGTATTTTTACTGATTCTTCAAGCAATTGACTTTGCCTACATTATCAATAAATAGGCCTAGCCTATACAGGGGTGTTCTTAGTTCGACTGAAAAAACGAACATATGAGTTGCTCCCCTTCGTTTACATTTCGTCGACCGACCATTACTTTTGCAGTCATGCAACTTTTGACCCCCAAGTCCTGAACACATGGCAATCCCCTTGTTCAGTAAATGGGCAATGTATTGACCTAATCACCAGAAGTTTTTTACTATACTTATATGACGAAAAGTAACTACCGTTTGATTTAATATCCATAGTAGAGTTTCAAATTACTGCCGATGGGGGAAAACCTTTTGCTAGATATACGAACTTTTGCTCTGAAATGTACATATTTCCATTTTAGAAGTAACAAAATCTGACCCAGGCTGAATAGGATTCGTCTGCAATATTTTCTCGAGTCCTGTACAATCGCGTAAAATATCTAGACGGCTAAGGCACACTCGTCAGATCACCATAACTACGGAGCTGTCTAAATTAGCATATGCTACGATTTGAGGAGCATATGTATCTCCACACACTCAAAAAATACTGCCTGCGGGTGAGCCAAATATCGACTGTCTATTTCCGCTAAACTGAACTCCCTTCACCTAACATCATTATTTCTGGGACGCATACATCAAAAGGGCCATAGATGCGTTTCCTTCAAAATCAGATTCAGATAGGCCTATGCGTTAAGGGCGGTGACGTACACTTTACCAATTAGCAGTATCACGTCGGTCACAAACAGACTTGCTGTGCTTACATCGCATCTTAAAAAGGACAGAAGCTTTTGCCAATAAGTTTTTCCGATAACCCATCAACGCTCAAGGGCTCTCTCGAAGAAAATGATTCCTTTACATATAAAATCACTCGTGATACTAGAAATGTGCTTCAAATTAGCAGTATCCTCAATCAATTTGAGTCTGTCGTAGTAAACAAATGCATTTGTCTTCGTTTCAATAAACTACCCTCGAATTTCCATGTGTCCGATGCAGGCTCCTCTATATGCTTGTTCTCCAAACTAAGAAAATACAATTTGCTTCAGCTAATCTCACAAACTTCCTGTTTTTCAGTTATGTGCACCAAAAACTGTCCAATTAGTTCAATAATTCGGGACAATTTCATAGTTATCGGGTGGGTTCCAATTGCGACGCCATAGATCTCAATGATGAAAGTACCTATCAATGAGAAAAACCCGTGCATAAAGTCACACAAAACCAATTTCTTGTTAGTGAGGTTGAAGAAAGCACCTAAATGTGATCTTTACCATGCATAACTCTTGAGTACATGGACTTAAAATGGGTTTTAAGCAAAAGTTCACCTGGTTCGCAAAACTTGAGGGTGCGGCTCACAAAGCTGTCGGTCAGTTCCTCGTCGTCAACAAATGAATCGATGCTATTAAGGGATGACGGGTCCGGTTTGTCCGGTACATCGGAGGTCTTCTTTGTCTCAATATCAAATTTGATTATTTGAATTTACAACCACATGATACATTATGATTTTCTAAGTCTGCACTAGATACTGGGCTAATGCTTTGGACGACACCTATACTTATCAAAAAGCGACCCACCTTCGTGAATATTTCGGTGTCTCGATATTTTCGCCACATAACAAACGGCAAAAGTCGAGGAAAACTCTTCACCTCGATCACGATTACGCCTTCTCTTGGGTTCACAATGCAACATTCTGTCTCATTTTGTAGACTTTGACCTTCAACTGCCGCATCCACTACAGATTACGCGATTCACGATGAATGTGTATACTTTGACCAGTTAAAACGCCCCAAATATTGCTCAATGCAGAAGGGACTACGATAGGATTTGTTCTTTCTTCAGAAAATGTCAATTCCTGCCTGTGAAGTGGTATCAACTGACTTGACCAGTGAGGGTTATATAGTTTCTCCTGGCTAATCATCGAAGTTACTCATACGATTATGCAAAATTTACGCAGATTTGAATGGATTCCTTCCAAATAACTGCAATCGATACCTTCCAGGAGTTTGTGGAAATAAGTGTATAGTTAGTTGCAAGCAACCCGACTCGCATGGAACCCTTTCCATCAAAATGCCAGTAGAGCATTCTCTCCACACATTATTACTCTAAACTCAACTAGTTCATTGTGAAATACCTCCATTTTTTCGAAGTAGTAGTTAAGCCTAATGGAACCGTCTTTACAAGCTATGCTTGATGAAATTCTTAGTGAAATGTAAAGAGACCCAAGCTTGCTGAATGTTAAGGTCATTCAAGGTCTCTTGTATCTAAAAATGAGCAAACACCAATGCTTACTTCGTTGAAACTCATATCTTTACTCAATGGTTTCTTCGTAAATGAAATCATGGTGGGTTACTAGCAAATCACAAAAATTGTGAACTTACTGCCCACAATACTATTCCCACGCAGCCCATGAACATAAGACACCCCTAGAACCACACTATCATTGATAGGATAGAACTGCACTAGAAACGATAAACACTGCGAAATATTGATCATAACACCTCCCATTTAAATGTTGGAAACCCGAGGTGCTTTATGGAAAATGGTCATGGTAAATGGGAGCAAAGTCAAGACTCAAAGACTCTACTAAAAAAGGGATGCGTGGAATGGGAGCAACTACCATAAAAAGGTGGAGAGATAGAAGGTACAAATAGTGACTGCATGATGAAGTGCAAAACCGCTGCCTATCGAAAGTCGCATTGCCTAAGGGAGGCCACAATGAGCAAAAGCAGAGAAATTCAAATAATACAAATCAACGACGCAATTTCCCTTAAAAACATTATTCAAATATCATTTTGAGTGATCTCCCAGAGACCCACTAACCGCGATATCTGCTAAAAAGACCAAGCTTGTGTGCATTGATTAGTTCTTATTGTCTTAAACAAAACCTTTTGTTCAGAATTAAATAGTTTGTATCAAATTTGTAATGCCTAACTAAATAAATGACATTATGGAGGGATTGGGTTAGATAATAAAACACTTATACAACCTGCTTTTCCCCAGGATCCAGCTGCAAATTAAGTAACACCAACGCTGCATAAACCTGTACAGAAGCAAATCTGCTAGGAAGCTCAATGGAACTGCTACAGCTGTTGATGTTAAATAGCTTGTTTAGTGACGTTGCCTATAAATCCAAGAATACTCACTTTGAATTTATGGAATCGGAACGCAAGGCACTGGTATAGAAGAATTATCCTTGTTTTCCATTTACCCATTTAGATATAATGGCTTTACTTAAATGGGAGAAGCGAAAACTTAATTCAACACTTTAGTTTAATTGAAATGTGGCATTGTACATGTACATAAACGTTGCACACGTCTGTTTATTTTAGCTTTGACAACCAGGAAATTTTTCCCTTACGCATTTTTACGTTCCTGATTCATTAAAATGGAATGTCTTTCTAAAAGCATACTAACTACCAAAGCCGGTAACAGCCTTCGCTTGTATGACTCTAAAAGGAAAATGGAATAGTAAATCACTTTTGTCTTGTTATTAGTTGCATCGGTTAAATATTTGTTACTTTAAATTCCATTTCATAAAATAGCCAATGGCGCGTTTTATGTGACCGAATATGGCGGCCTCAGCACCTGTGCTTAAATGGAAAAAAGTGACAACGGCTTCGGGAAATGTCCCGCGTTCTCGTCATGGTCATAAAGCCGTTGCACTTAAAGATCTTATTGTTATTTTCGGCGGTGGGAACGAGGGAATCGTTGATGAACTTCACGTTTTCAACACATGTATGTTCAGAAGAGGTGCAAGTTACTTTTTAGCACTTAACCAATGGTTTTTACCGGCGGTGCGGGGTGATATTCCACCAGGATGTGCCGCTTTTGGTATGATTTCAGAAAACACGCGTGTTTTGCTTTTCGGAGGCATGTTGGAATACGGGAAGTATTCCAACGAGCTTTACGAGTTGCAGGCGTCGAAGTGGGAATGGAAGCGGCTTAAGCCCAAGCCTCCTAGAAATGGACCTTTGCCCTGCCCTCGAATAGGTAATAGTAGCTGTTAAGGGTTCTTGTGGAATCTGATGTTTGCTATCAGTTATCATCAAAACATTTCCCTACACTCCTTTGATGCTCCAAATGCTGTTTTTTGGCGTTGTCTAGGGCTTCTGCAGCCTTACTTACCACTTTATGAATATCACACTTTAAGGTCATAGTTTTACACTCGTGGGTCAGCGTGCTTTCCTTTTCGGTGGGATCACGAATGATAGCGAAGATCCGAAAAACAACATTCCAAGGTTAGTCTACTGGTTTGCAACAAAGGGCACGTGAATTCTGTCTCCATTGCTTTTATTCCTTCTAGGTATCTTAACGATTTATATACGCTGGAACTTCGTCCTAATTCTTCAGCCATGTGTTGGGATATTCCAATTACTTATGGTCAGCCACCCTCACCTCGAGAGTCTCATACCGCCGTTGCATATCAGGTCATGGATGGGTTGATTAAAAAGTGGCGCCTGTTGGTATATGGTGGAATGACGGGATGTCGCCTCGGTGACCTTTGGCAACTAGAAATTGACACAATGACATGGACGAAGCCTACTGTTTCTGGAGATCTCCCTGCTCCTCGCAGTCTGCATAGTGCTACGGTGATTGGCAACCGGTGAGCTGCGCTTCTATCCTGTGTTATTGCGTAAATACGTTTATTCAATTTCAGTATGTTTGTATTCGGTGGATGGGTACCTTTGGTCATGGATGATATGAAAACAACAGTCGAAAAAGAATGGAAGTGTACGAACACCCTTGCTAGCCTCAATCTCGATACAATGTCGTGGGAACCGATTCAAATGGAGATCTTCGATGATAGTCTTGTTCCACGTGCGCGAGCAGGCCATTGTGCAGTTGCTGTCAGCACACGTCTTTATATATGGTCTGGTCGTGACGGTTATAGGAAAGCCTGGAACAATCAGGTGTGCTTTAAGGATTTATGGTTTCTGGAGACGGATAAACCGCCTGCTCCAAGTCGGGTTCAGCTTGTCCGGGCCGGCACACAGAGTCTTGATGTCACATGGGGTTCCGTGCCAACAGCTGATGCTTACATACTTCAAATTCAGAAATATGATGTCTCATCCTCATCTGCTCAAAGTCCTCCGGTCGGTTCCCGAATGAATCCTACTCTTGCGCTTGATGCTCCTCAAGCCAAGTCTCCAGTCAGCGGAATTACGTCGCCTGGTGCGCCAAGTCAAGTAGGTTTGAGTTCGTTTTGCATTGAATAGGTTGCTAAAACTGCAAGTCTGTCGAACCTGTCTCAATGCGGTGCGTCATGTTTCCAGTAATTCCAACGTATCGATTCTATTTAATTGCTCATTATAGCGTTTTGCGACTCCACCAGCTGCCGCTGTTAGTGCTGCTTCCTTGCAAGCTCTAGCGAACGTGGCTACGGCCACGCCTGTGCGCACGATTTCAGCAATGGCTAGTCCTCAAACCACGCCTGTTGTAGGAGTTGCTGCTAGCCAACGGGTTCCAACAGTCGTTACTCCCACAGGACTCAAAATTACTCCCGTTCCCAGCAGCGCGGTCACTGGCCGTGCAGCGATCCTTGTTGCAGCTCAATCACAGCAACAACATCCTCAGTCAACAGGTTTAATTAGAGCGGCAAATGTGGTGACGGCTCCAACAAAACCACAAGTAACTTGTCTATTAATCAATAGTTTAATTCACCAGCATGCTTTCGATGTCAAAAACACTTTTAGATATTCACACTTGGGTGTTTTTCAGATAATTGCAGCGGGTACCGCAAAGCAGATCGTCACGTCCAATGCCAGCGCTTCGAGTGGTATTGCCGTGAGTTCCGTGTCATCTAGTGTCACACCCAGTGGTTCGGCATCGACCGGCTCTGTCGTTCATCTCGTCAAGACTCCAACCGGATTGATTCGGCCCATAAAATTCCTATCTCCTGCGAATACCATTGGTCAACAACAGCACATCAGTGTTTCGTCGAAGACTATTTCCATTCATGCACCGCAGGGTAAGTCTCATCTTGCGCGTACATTGTACGAATTATGGCTTATGGCTGCATTGCAATGTATGATAATGATGTTTGGCTTACCTTGTGCGTAGGTAGCAACCCAAAGGTAATTAAGGCATTCCCTGCGAACGTGATTCAAAAATCGGGTGCCGGTAAGCCAATTCTCATCACAAGTGGGACGTCTGCGCGTCCAGTTACACCAGCAGCAGACACCTCGAACAACTCCGTATCTAGGCAACCACAAGTCGTCATTGTTGGGTCAACTGGTGAGCTACATTCGTCTACCAACGTCCTCAACGTGAATTAGTTGTGCTAATCTATCAGCGTCATTGATAGCTCTAGTCTTCAAAGTGAGACTGATTTGTTACAAGATCGCCTGCCTTTACTAGATACCATGGTTAATACTGGCCAAGATAATGTCGTTTTTGCCACACCAGCCCGACCTGTGACTAATACTTTGAGTTCTGCAATCCCTGGCAATGATCAGGATGGGGGACAAGCAGATTCAAGCAAAGCTCTTGCTCCCACTCTGCCCCAACTTGACGGAACGGTGGATGAGGCTGATAATGAGTCTGATTCCGCTGGTGGGAGCTACAAGGCAGAACCTCACGCGGGCCGTATTGAGGGGACTGAAACCATTCAGGTGGCAGATTCAGTTGCGAAGAAATGCGATTTAGCTAACGTCGCTGATGTATGTTTTGACGTGGTTATTACTTTGTCAGTTATAGTTGATTCATGTTTGACGATTAGGCTGCAGATTCGCTTCGATCACTTCATGGCTATTGCGGTTAGTGTGGCGTCATCACTTGGTGAAAATCTCTTAACTACTTAGGCGCACGCATTTTACACGTTTTTGCATAAATTGGTTTCGTGTTCTTGCCTAACTTTTTTTGACCGAAGTTCCTCCCTTTTAGGTGAGTGCCTTAGTGGATAACATGGCAGCTGAAGCAGCTGCCGAACTATTAGCCGATGTTGAGAATACTTCCGCTGATGTGCCCACTTCCACATCAGATGGCGATAATAGCAAGCTTTCAGTCACCGTAACTACCATTGGAAACGCCTCCGAGGTGCCTGATGCTGTTTCAGAGTCGCGTAAGTTCTGATACATGATCCAAAAGAGATTATGGTTTGGTTCGTGTGAGCTTCTTTACTCTTTAGGAAGTTCTCTGTCGCCTTTGCCAACGGATGTAAGGTGTGACATTATCCTTTTCGACTAGAGATAATTTAGAGTTTGAGCACGTGCTATTTAGATTTCTATTTGGGTTTAAGCAAGCTATCTCAAGAACATTAAATGCGCGTCGGCTTACCAATCTGAGATCTATCCAGAAATCCTCATCGATGCGTAATCCATCTACCTGCTTATAAGCCGTTTGTTTCCATTCCATTTAGGTCTTCAGGTGGGAAGCGGTGACGGCGGGAGCAACAAATCTGAGGCAAAGGCCAGTGACCCGCTTGTGACTTTGGCGTCTGTTGCAACCAAACGTGGGGATAACACCGAAGGTAGATGAATGCGATTGCATTAAGAGGTTTCTGTCTGCACGCAAACTTACGTGCAATCATCTGGTTTGTTTAAATTTCTGTCTAGATACTTGAGGCTTACTCCAAGTTTGACTCGGGGAAACTTGTTTACCAAGTCAAATAGTTTCTGCACATTCTGAACTGCATTAAGTTTTCAAAGCAGGGGTGGTAAAGTTGGTCTGTCTATTAACAACGCCAATGGTAGAAACTGGTTTTCGAGATAGCTTATAGCATCCATCACTGATAATGAGAAGGGCGCTTGGAAGCTCTTTTTAACCATGTTCGTTTGGAACATTACCTGATTCTCAAAGCGTCCTCGATGCTCTATACAATTGAGATTAACATTCAAGAGCTGCCTGCATTTTGCTCTGGCTGTTCTGCTTAGAAGACGAGAGTCAAGCAGATATGGAATCTCTACTTGAGAACTCCAAAAGGCTTAAGCAGCAGTCGATGCGCTCGGTCCCTCTTACCGTGGCAGTCCCGACGCCCCCGACGAAAGTGACTTTAGCGCCTCGGATATTAACTCCTTCGGTTACTTCTGCAGTGGGCGCAGGAGGAAATCACCTCATTCAGAATAATACACCCTCAGGCGCGATGCTGCCAAGTCGTAGCGACAGCGCATGGCACGATGTTGGCGTTATCAAGCAGCCGAAGTTCTCAGTCTCGATGTACTCAGCGCATACAAACGACGCCGGAATTAGTGTTGAGGTAAGGCTACTGAAGTTGGATCTGATAGCAACATAATAAGTTGTTTAAAGTTGTTCTGTTCGATTTCTTCATCGTTCATTAAAAACTGAATGCGTATATAATGTTTGCCTTAACTTTATGTCGAAAAGGGTGATGTTTTCTTATTACAGGCTCTCGATGCTCTCCAAGGCCCCAACGGAATTGGTCCTAACGGCGTTCCTCCACAGGGTCCAAAAATCGCTCTCACGCCGGGTACAGCCTACAAGTTTCGTGTTGCCGGTTTGAACGCTTGTGGTCGAGGTCCTTGGTCTGAAATATCTGCTTTCAAAACCTGCTTACCAGGTTTTCCAGGTGCCCCAAGTGCCATCAAAATCACGACAAATGAACAGGGTGCTCAGCTGACATGGGAGCCACCACAAAATACGGCTGGCCGTATAATCGAATATTCTGTTTATTTGGCTGTAAGATCTCAACCAGGGACCGGAAAAGAATTACAAGAAGCAAAAGTGAGTGTTCCGGAACAGTTATTTATCAAATACCCCTCTCGGTTACATTTTATCTTAATTTCGGGTGTGGCATTTTTTGTGAATATGGAAGTTTCAGCTATTCGGACACTATATTGTCCATATATGTTTCGCCTTATTGGGAATGGTAATCTTAGTTCTTCCACTGCCATCCCATTGGTTTTTAGATGGGAACAGTGCCTTCTGGTATGACGTTCGTTCGTGTCTACTCAGGCCCTCAGCCAAGTGCTCTAGTCATGCATACGGCCCTCGCTAAGGCTCATTTGGACGTGAGCTCCAAACCTGCTGTAATTTTTCGCATCGCTGCATGTAACGAAAAGGGTTACGGTCCGGCCACACAGGTGCGTTGGCTTCAAGAGTCTCACGGTTTCGGACAAGGAGTAGCAACGCCTGGCGGCGCACCAGGCGATGCAGCCTCCGGTGGGGCTTCTCCGACCTCGGGGAGCTTGAAGAAAACTCCTCCTCTGGAGGGGCCTCAGCCTTCCGGGTCTACTGAAGGGTACTACGATTCTATACCGCCTTAATTCAAATGTTCGTGTTGGAGCGGTGTTTTGGCAAATAGTTGACTTTTAGTTTTCGTTTAGCGCTTTAACGATTCATTGGAAAACATCTCACTTTGATGAAATCATGCGGTTATGCGTTGCTTGAGTTCAAACTTCCGTGACATTTGCTTGGCGGTAGTGATTAAGTCTCTGAACGTTATTTCAGGACCTATATGTCCCCTCTGAAGCGCATTAAGAAGCAAGATGACCAACCTTAATCGACCCTACGCAACATTGCCCGCACACAGGTAATTGCGCTTGGCAGCATTTGTATCTCTCATGGTGGACCTGTATGTATAACCCGAGCTTTATGCTCTCCTCTCTCCTACGTGTACCTGCACCCTATTTACCTGTTCTCCAGGCTGTTTTACGGTTGCGCCTATTTGTGCTGATGTTCTATTTTTAGTACCCATTATAAAGTATACATGCAGCCTACCCTCGAATTATCCGCCGTGTTTGTGCACCAATAGCTACGATACTCTTTGTGACTGCTTCCACTCTTCCCTCCTCCCTCCCTTCATTATTGAGGCTACGGGCATTTCCACTTGACATGATCTTATTCTTAGCATTGTTTGTAAATATAAACCTTGGTATTTTCCTCAACGGCTGCTTTTCCGTAGCAGTTAACGCTTCTGACTACTTAACGTTCTCTGTCCGATTATCTACTTCGTTTGGGTATTTTTTTGTTCCGACGTGTCTCAAACTCAGTCACGTGCTGTTGGGGTTGGTGCAAGTGTACTACGACGGATTCAGTGCTGTTCTCATTCCAATGAAGCAATTTGGAGGAAACGGGTTAGGTG
This sequence comes from Taenia hydatigena, assembly GCA_036345935.2. NCBI lineage: Eukaryota > Metazoa > Platyhelminthes > Cestoda > Cyclophyllidea > Taeniidae > Taenia > Taenia hydatigena. The sequence goes on along the minus strand of JADWOT020000006.1, from coordinate 11,747,947 downwards.
CGCTGATGGCGTCGATTTTTCATCGGATAGGCCATATTGGTTTACTCGAGAACAGTGGAAAAACGAGTAATATGTACAGGTGGTGCGGATTTTTATTGGGTCATCGATTTGTGCGAATCAGCTGGAAGGGTCGGGCCCTATTCAAGGGGTGACCTTCTAACGCTACCAAGATGTGACTGAGGTAGAGGAAAATTCGTCGCCAGTCTGGGCTCGTCTCGCTTCCCGCCACTTCCTCGGTGCCTATGAAGTTGGGCACTCCAGCCATTTCGCTAAAAAGAAATGCTCTCGCTTAAAATGTTACTAGCGTCCCTCGCACGAGACCACCGTGGGAGAATGTAGCTGCCATATACATAGAAGTAGGGCTTGTTTCCTGCCTCTGATTCAAGCAAATGTGTTGCTGCTTCTGCTAATGCCTTTTAGAAGCGCTATCAACAGTGATGCATGGCCACCGGATACGCTCAGTCCAATGTTCGCTTCTCCTAGGCACATCTTCAGACAAAAATCTTCCAACTTACGCGGCTAGTTTAAATGCAAGCTGGTAGTTTTCCGCTTTTCCTCCAGAAAGAACTGTGTTGAAATCGAAGGAATGGGGGAAGAAATGGTGAAGGAGGGCACACATTGCAACACCGTCTGCCCATGATGTCGAGAAGTTTGTTACGTCAACACCCTGCCAAAAGAAGTGTGCATATCAATGGACTAATTGGTCTGAAAGTTGCATATTCCAGTCATAGTGTTATTAACTGGGTAACGGACTCGGGAAATGTACGTTTCTGAGAATACCTCTTTTCGGAGTATCACCCAGAATTCGGGGTTGATAAATGCATGAGACGGCAATATTTCATTAGTAGTAAGTGGCATTGTCAACGTCTAGCTTTCGGCATTGATACTAAGTTTGCTTCTCGTGCACGTTCAGTTCATCATCAGTGGAAATTGTGACAACTTGGGGGTCATTGCGAATCAGCCCGACACTGCAGTTTGGTGTTGAGTTTCTGGTTGAATTAAGTCTTCGGGCATAAGTCCTGTGTTCGAAAAAGCTGGCAGCCCACATTCAATGAGAATGGGGGGGGGGGGGGGGGGGAGATGCGATCCAAGAAGAGTATTTGCTGAACAAACGGTTTGTCATGCTGAGTTTAGCGTGTCTGGTTCTCAGTTGGTCGTATTATCCATAGCATTTGGTCCTTCTGCTTCTCCAATATGAATCCTTCTTGTGGCCGTTTTATGTGTTCACATTACGGAGGCGTTGTTGATGGCTTTAAGCAAGGATGGAGGTCACTCGAAAAAAGGGTGTATTGAGGGGAGAGGAGGGTATTACTAAACAGTTTTAGTTGTTTTTGTGTAAGTATATGTGCAAAGGTTCCCGGAAATGACACCCTTCCTTTTAAATCAGCATTCCTAACTGGCGCATTGAACGTTTTCGTCTCTTTTCATGCATTTTTTCCCGATCACTAGTTCAAATTAGATCCTATCGACACACGCGATATTACTTGGCAAAATAAGGAATGTTAAATTTTTTTGCAATAACGTGACCTTTGGCGGGGTAACATGGAATAGCTAACAACAACTACTACGTAGAATGGTTTCAAACAATGCAGAAGGATATGCTAAAATCCAAAATTCTAGCCCTACCACCGTAATGCTTAACTTGTTGATAGTGGTCCAGGTTGGTGCACACTTACTTTCCATGTGGCCTTATTGACGATGCGGTTGCAACTGCAACTTGTTTATCTACGAAGGCAATAAGCCAATTGCATAGTGGATTGTAGCAAATTGTACAAAACTCACATATTTGAGGTATTCGTGCGTGTTCAATTGAACGAACCGTAGAAGTAAGTTTTTCATTTCCAGTAGTGTCAGGGGAGCAATCTTGTATTTTCTGGGAGAAACAAATCCAAGAGCACACCTTTAATTAAAATGTGTGCAAAAATTCATGCATGCATGAATGCCAAGCACAAAATTGCGTGAGGGCATGAAAAGATGCGAAATTTGAAGTCTTCACAATTTATGACTTTCTCGTTGAAGTTGGACGTCAGTAGAAAAAAGGCCTTGCATCAACCAGGTGATTTGTGAAAGGAGGTACGCCTTAAATTATGGGTGAAAGTTATAACATTTTTGACAATCACTTGACTTAACAGTAACCATTACTTTGACTTCCAGACGTACCGAAAGTGTTCATTCAGGAATGCCACAGGGTCAGTTGCTAAAATCATTCGAAAAATATTTGATCAGTTATTTTGTTGAAGTTCTCAGTGTGCGTAGCTACAAACTTTCTGCCGACAATTTCTTCAATTTCCTTAACATAAGTATATACCTTTTGGAGGCTTTTGTCATTGTGAACTGTATGCATTCGAAATGGCTCGAACGTCCAAGAAGTAAATTGATTGCCAATTTTCATTAAATACTTCCCCTTCACTTTTTCACTAAGGAGCATTCTACATGATGTGAGTTCTGATGTTTAAATTTGTCCTCATTGAACTACAATGAAAGTTCTCAGAAACCTGGTCACTCCTTGTGCCTTTTCCTCACCGGTATGAAGGGCGATCGTGAAGCATAGTGTGATCAGGAAATCACAATGTGATCTCTACAAGTGTTCCTGAACCACACCCACCAGGCATTAAATGAAGGCCGTTTTTTTCATCAAGACAACCTTTGTGCATTAAACTGCATTGTTAGGATCAACATGGATGGAACAAGGCTGTTGAAGGAAAATTCATGGAAAATATTCATTTCAATATGCATGGTTTCTTTGGTGACGTAGTGAATGCCGGAGGAAACTGCACTGACCCGGAAAAGACGGTTTCAGCGGTATTGTACACTTGTGGCATCTGATCAGCTACACCCGTTCATTTAATGTTGGTACGAAGAGTGCGTCTAGAGCACTTTTTAAGCAAGGAAGACACGTGTAGGAAAGTAATGTGTTGAAAAAAGGAGACTTGTGGGTAACTTTTTTTCATATGCACTCTAGCATTTGAGTTACAGAGGCAGCTTAATGTTAGTGTTGCAGAGTAAAAGGTAGTACAAAATGCAATTTTATAAGGGTGCTTAAGTTCTTTGCTTTTTTTATTTTTTAGTTCAACTTAAAATCCATACAACTTTTTGCATGGATTTTATCTGATAATTGGTAATTTGCGATTTCCACATGAGTCACATACGTTCATCAGAAAATTGGCTAGTATTTGTTGCTGGATGAATTTCATTTGGCGAGAAAGCGGATGGATTCTTCGACCTCATAGTGGCACTTTCATCCTCTTCCGGGTAACATATAGCCTCTTTGCAGTCTCTTTCCTCTGTAAAAGTGAAAATTTCCTCATTTGAGTAGATGTACAAACACGTCCCTTGCATTTTTCGATTCCCTTAGGTAGGCAGACATTCCCTTATGCCAATCCTGTAAATAGGCACTTTCGAGCCTTAAAAAACACAAGTTTATAAGATTCCTTCTTAACTTAATAAATGCCGAATTTGCAGTCAAAGAATGAATTTATTCCAACTGAGTGACTATTTGAATTCTGGATATTATGCTTAACATACTATAATATAGTACCGGTTGCAAATTATTTATACGGCTCTCCGCCAAAATCAAACAGTTTTGAGAATTAACGTGTTGGCACTAACGTATAACTGGGAAACTGAATCTTCTCTAGGGTAGAACAGTATGGTTTCGCCCTCCATCAGAAACAATTAGCCTGTAAAAAGCATTACCACGTCGGGAGGGACGCTTGGGAGTGCTGGGAGATCTGATACACCTAACATTGCGGAAGATTTTGTTGCGTTGCTGCTGCCACCTTGACTGAGCATCACCGCGTGTCGGGTGCCGTAAAGTTAAGCTCTCCGGATGTCGCACCACAGGACCGAGCTCACTAATCGGGTCAGCAGGGAGCATTTTCGTCTGCTGGGTTGCTTGGTGCCCCACTGCCACGCCCTCCTGGCTGCCATGTGGTTTGCACATTCCGTTTTGGTGGCAAGCGGTATCGCATTCTGAAATTTTAACACCTTGTAGATGTGATAAGTAAGGATAGCGGATATGGGAGCTTTATTCGGATTTATCTTGATAATAAAGGAGTTCCCGGTTAATAGCCAAGATTGCTATGACTCTAGTTTCCATTTGCAAAGTAAACGATAAATGGAGTAGTTACGCTTTTTCAAATACTTCACGCTAGCTTTCAGCAATTTTAAATCTTTACTAGAAGATAATTTTGACACGATGTAAAAATAATTTCAAAAAAGCGATTTCTAACAATTCAGGTAAATATTCTAAGTGCTGTGTTGCCTTCTGCAGTATGCTACTCAGTAGATCACACTACTGAAGTGCTCACGATGATTGCTTTTACTACCTTTCACCACTGCCGATGCATGTCTCGGTAGGTTGAATTAAGCATTTGTAAGATATTCTTTGTGAGATAAGTTATTATTTTTGTAAAGAATTTTAAACGCGAATACTATGACCTAATCGTTCAACCTTGTCTTTTACGCACGCCTCCTGGACAAGGATTTGGGTGTCTTGATGAATTCCGTGGTTGGATTCCCTGAATATACTCCATTTTCAATTAGATGACCTCTGATGCATTCATTCTTGCACTTACAAAATTCTGCTACCTTAATTATTAAACGATCGCAACTATTTTAATATGTTCATTATGTTTCACTGCTTTTATATCACAGACGAAAAACCCTCCCAGTCGCTCATTTCTTTCAGTGATTGTATGAGAGATACAGTTAAGCAGTGAAAATGTTCGGACTTTTCAAATAAATGCCACGTATCTTGTTTCATGGAAATTCTGAACTAATCTTTTCAACCAAGTCAGGACCGATGTTTCGCCTTGGGGAACAACTTCAGCTATGCCTTCTCGGTCGCCATTATTTTCTTGTGCTTTGGTCAAAAAATTTTACTTTGATCTGAATGCCGAAATCCCACAGTCACAGGCTCCCAGCGGTTGAATCATGGCCTCGCGGTTGGAGTTAGGTGATTTGAGGAAATTGAGACTGGATGAACGCTACCAACAGACTTCGTTAACCAAACTCGTACATTCCTTATGCTACTTCCATCTTGCTTGACTATGGGGTTTGCGAGTTGGAAGATACACCCATTGAACTTTCTTGATGCTCTGTCGATGTAGCTTGTGGATGTCTATCTGCTTCTGACGCAAACTTTTTGAATATTTACCGCTAAGTTAAATTATGCGATTGGATTGTATAATCAATTTTGACCTCTGGTAGATTTTAACAAATAGTGTCGATAGCATTCGCATCTATCGAAAATAAAGAACACTATTTAATAAGCTACAATTACCGGTAGACATGAAACATACTTCGTAAAATTACCTTGCAGATGCTCGAATGACTGAATGTGGTGTTGCTGCAGGCTGTGATCACCACCACTGGATTTGCACGCTTGGTTTGTCTGCGAGAATGTCTTGGTGTTTTCAACAGATTTTCTCCATTGCTGAACCGTTTGTCCTTCTGGCCGTTTTTGTGCATAATTAGTATTCTCCGAATATTTTAGGGGCTTATCAGACTGGAAATGACTACCTTGGATAATTAATGGCTTATTCGATTCATTTCCTTCAAAAGAAACAAACGCTGTGATTAGATGGTTGTCACAAATAAGCTGCGAGCCAAATATTTGAGGTCTAAAAATAAACTGACCTGGTTTCGATGCGCTACCCCTCTGGAAGCGTGCCAACGCATTCAAGAACCGCTCCTTTGCGGCTTTATCCTCACCGTCAGGCATCACAGCACGTACCAGTGGTGGATTTGAATCCTCATTCGGGTCTGATACTTCTTCTTCTTTTTCCTCTTTTGGAAGTTCATTTTTCACGGGGTTAGGATCAGATACCGGAACTATTGGAGCTGTTTTTGGGACTTTTTTTTTCTCTGTGGTGTCAAGCGACTTACTAAATACAGGGTCACACATGCGTAACTTAAGAACCCTCTCTATGGTGGCTTTCGCAGCTGCCGCCGCCTCTGGGCTTTGAACTTCAGTATCCTTCGGCAAATACTTCCCTGGACCGGAGGTCCAGGACGCATCAGGGCGGCAATTCGGTGGTGGCTTGACCGTTGCGTGCTGGGTAATGCGAGAACAGGATACTGCTTGAGTTTGCCTACAATTGTGGTGAAGCACATGTTTTCAAGCTAACGATCAAATAAGTTTACATTAAAAGATGTATGCTACTGGTTTACCACTGGGAAATATCAGGACATAAATAGCTTTTGATCACCACCAAAAACTCACTGTGCCAGTTCTTTAGTAAGATCCGCGGAAGGTCCCTCGGAAATGTGCATTGAATCAAGTCTCACTGTCTCATATCTTGCTCCCTCGTCATAGCACATTTCTGGATCTGGGTTGAAGGAGATTCGTTTGTTGCCTCTTTTGTTAGCTGAGCTTTTGGAGAACGAGCCCCTGGACAAATGAGCCATTTCATTCACAAGAGGGTAGCCCTCCGCGCCCACATACATGCAATGGCTGCGATGACAAGCACAGCAGCAGCCTTGACACATCATGTCAGCCTGTGGAGTGGTGTTGATGAAGATAACTCGGGGTTCCGTAAAGCTACTTAGGGAATAGGGTGGGGATCCGTAGCTCCTCCACGTACAACCACGACTGCGACTCCTTGGTCTCCTCGGACACTCATAAGCTACATCCACTTCCTCCAGCTGCTCATCCTCAGGCAAACCCGGAACGTCGCTGAGAGTACGGAGTTCGATGTACTCTGCGGGAGTAAGGCTGACGCAGTCGCTCCGAGTAGATATGGAATGATAATGCTGATTCCGGCCGACTGAATGCTAGGTGAGAAGGTTCTTTACATGCAAAGAATAAAAAAGCACTGTCTTTCGGAAATTAAGATGAGAAAATAGAACCAAGACCTTTACGAGTAGTTGAAACAAATATTATGCAAGTTAGCATTCACAAATCAAAAGCTACCAAATCTAAATCCGTTGACTAAACGTATTATTGGCTTAGGTGTTGAGAAGGTATATGAATAGCGCAAATTATCGCCTTTGGGCAATTTTTACTAGTAATAAGGGGATGTAGTGCAGGTTTAGGAGAATGGTCAAATACACTTCTCGGTGCGTTTCCTTGAGTGAGATAGTTGTCAGTTGGCAAAGTGTCATCGTCATCATATTCTTTAGCCGCGTCTTCCACCTGCCTTTGCGTGAAGTGTGTTGGAGAGAGTAGTGGTGGTGGTGGTGGTGGTGGTGGTGGTGTATGGGGTGGAACTGTGCTCACTCTAAGCACCTCCCTCTGGTTCAAACATCGCAAGGGTGTCATGCTGAAAAAAAAAATCACAGCGTTTCTTAGTGATGCGTGGAAGTCACTGCTAATGTCAACTCAATCATGCAATCATAAAGTTGGACACGACAGATACGTTCAATATACCGGCTGTTCATTAATGCGATGGAAAAAAATGGTCTTATGGGATTCACTGGTTACAAATGGTGCATTATCAGCCGTCTTTCAAAGGTAATTTATTTTTAAAAGGGCTACCCGTAAACCTTTTACGGCTAAAATATGCCATCAATAGAGGAGGATCTTTTAGCCTATAAGGAACAAATTTTCCAGTATTTGGCCAAAAATTGGTACGATGGTTATTAGTGTGAGATGGTCACATATCTTTCAGTTTACCTTCTGACTCAAGGGGTTTAATCTATGCCATTAACGTAAATGCATCCCCTCAAGCAATTAAGCACGAGGTGACATTTAGGTTCATTAAGAAGATTCACATAAAGGGAATTAAATTTACGTTGATACGTGCTGCACAAATCCTATTAGGTATGCCAATGGCGATTATTGAAAACTCACCCCGGAGGAGCATAGTCACATCGACTACCTCGAGAAGATGCAGATTCTTGACTTTTTGCTCTATCATTGCGAGATTCTTGGTAGGGAGGAACGGGAATGCTGAGCGGTTGTGAGGGATCATTATTATCTGCTAAGACAAAGGCTTCTTTAAAGTATACAAATCGATATGACGAACTCTAGCCAACAAATCGGTACCCCATACCTAATATTGGAAGCATTTAATAATAATAACATGAACAATGTTCCCCACTTTTAGACACCCCAATTTCGATCATGCTGGTAAACTATCGGTCACATTAAAATCCATAGCAATTTAGATTCTACAATAAACAGTCACCCTAATAATTTCTTCTTCACTAATGCTTATGCCTCAGATGCAAAGTTAACAATAAAGGGGATAATCAGGTATTTTAGGACTCTTTATGTAACGAGAAACCACTTTTTTGCTAGGAGTCCCCTGCACGTGCATCAATTCCAAAATCAAATGCTTAAATCCGTTTGAGTAGTTTATTCCGTGTGGAACATAATTGGGCAACTAATAGACTGTGCTCTGAGTAGTAGTTTAAATAAATGCTGCGAAAGACTACTTTACTTCTGTCGCAGTTTCATTAATATTAGAATTAATGTACGCGTGCACGCGCACTTACCATACTGAGGCCTTTTGAGAATGATCACTTCACACTGCGTGTAGGCCGTTGATGCTCCACAGAGCAGACGAATTTCACAAGCATAGCTACCCGAATATTCCGGTTTTAGGTCTTTAGCGCTGAGACGTGCTGTTTTACCATCAAATGATGTGTTGAATTGTGCAAGGGGCAGTTTATGTGAGTTGTTATAGGACCAATTGATTTGGGCGTGCCTTTCCACGTGCGTCAGGCAGCATATCAAATGCAAGTGCGAAGGTTCTCCATGAGTTGGGTCAATATGAATGATCTGATTCTCTAATGGTTGCTCAAATTCGAGCAGTCGATCCAGAGGATGATTGCTGTTAAATCTCATCTCTAGGAGAAGAAAATTAACATCGGTGGCTGTAGAGATGCCGAAACATGATTAGTTCAAGAAGATTAAAAGCGATAGGAGCCGATTTATGGGTACTTCGGGTGAATCGAAACCAAATTAATGTTGTTACTAAAAAGTTTTAGTAAATGCATTTTAGTAAAAAAATGAACATAGTGATTTACAAGGATGCACAACGGAGATATTAAGGGACCAAAACAAAACGCGAAGCTGACACTTACTACATGGACTGCTGTCAGACAATGCATGGGTCGATGAACTAAAGATAGAGGAAACAGTAGCTTATAAAGTAAGAGCAGACGAAAACATGCGAAAATTTCTATGCCTGGATGGCACTTGACTCTGAATGAAGCAAAGGTGCTGATGCGAGGTTTCCGTAGTAAAATAAACTAAGCAAACTTCAACTGCCAAAAGACCTATGAGTAGAGTGTGATGATATTCACGGTGGAAATCAATGTGGACTTCAAAAAGCTAAGCAACTAACAAAATTGGATTTATGATTGATCGCACGCACACACATATATCGTACATTTTATATCAAGAACAGTTTGTTAAAAGCTATTATAATTTCCGCTACTGCTAAATATAGATGAGGACTTATATTCGACGCGAATTCGAATTCCACGAAGTGGTACGAAATAGGTTAATTTTTACAGTTGTATTAGTGATCTTTTTCGCATGCATTTGGGTTTCTTACATAGTCTAATCAAATTTTCATTAAATTAGTCGCAACACTTTGTTCTCTTTATAGACTGTAATTTTTAAACGTAAATCTTGATTTAATCAATTCAAGTTGGAGGTGGTAGCATAATCAATTTCAATGAATTCACGCGAAAAGTGTGGAAACAGCGTCAGTTTTTGCCCAGGCATAATATCCATGATGATTGACATGAATTAAAATCTAGCAAGCGAAATCCTGGGTATTGGTAAGGTCGTAAAGCAGTAGTGGTCATATATTAGTATTTTTAATGATAATTTATTTGCTTAGCATTCGCTGTGTAGCCGAGTCAAGCGAAGTGAGCGCACTGTGGCGATTTGACATTTGTCTAACTGTACCTCTGGCTGTGTGGGCTCCTCCTTCTCCATGCCTAAGTTTCTCAGCTCTTCTGTACGTTAAAATCATGTCTTTTTCGTACCAATATGGCTTATTGCGAGTTCAGGGGATACTCGGAGAGCTAAAGAGCATTTACGGCGAACTGTCACAATGAGCCCGGATATAGTTCGTTTTCTTAATGTGAGGATAAAGTTCTGAGGTAACTTTGTTATCTTTGTCGTTTTGTGAGGATCTTAGCCTCTTTAATGAGGGAAATTAACTGATTAAAAGTCGGGAGTATCAATGCACAAATACTTTCAGTCAGAACAAACCAGCAAGTGTTCACCAGTTTCTCGGAGAATCAAAATAATCGACTTAAGTGAGGATCTGCTTCCGACTAACAATACCTAAAATAATCACAGAGGATTTGGTTATTTTATGCTCACAACTAACAAGCATTGCCAGTAGTGCTTCTAGTGTGTGATTTGGCTCACCATATACCGTAAAATGAAACTGAGCGCATGACGACAGATAAAACGTGAAGCGCTGCGACGGCAAATTTTGATTTCCACATCGCAAAATTCTTCTTTCCCGCACTTGCACGGTGATCCCAAACTTCGTATCATAATAGAAAATGGAATTAGAACAGATATTCTATTATCGTTTAGTCAATCGTGAATAATTGAGTTTGAGAGTCAACATGAGAAAGTTTACGTTAGACGGCAAACGTTGCACCCATTGTCTCGAATTTTCAACCATCTTTTTAAGTGCGCGCTAATAAACTTCTGCAGTGAAAATCAAAGCCCGGGCTAGATCTCCAAAGTTCGGGTTCCATCGAAACATAATTGAAAAACGAAAGATGCAATCCCAATATTATGCGGGAGTACAGGTAACAAGTTTCGTTCAAATCTTCTTAAAATTCCTAAATTTGCCAGCTAGAAAGAGAGCAGGTAGTGTTCTCAATTTAAAATGATGTTAGTTTTGAACAGGGTCGATTAGATTTGGAAATATCCAGGCTTGTTTGAAGCTAGCAACACAGCTGTGGCTTTGATGACTATAACTTGTTCTACTCGAGGACTTTAATAAAGTTGAAACTGCACCTTTGTTTTCCTTACTTGCAGTAATTTCTGAACTGGTGTTGGCATGAGAAGAATGTTTTTCGTTAGCACATTTCATTAATCATTCGCCATATCATACAGTTGCTTATTTACTGCGAAGTCCCACACAGCGCTACAACCTTTGACTAACGTTTGATGCATGAGGTCTCGGGCATGTATTTGATGAGTTATTCTTTTAAAACGTTTGACCATCTTGCTAACAGACTATAACCTTTACTGGTGTCATAAATTAGCCAAATACTTTACCAAAATTCGCTTTGGTGCATAATAATGTTCTCAACACTTGAAAATCGCGCAAAACCAGCTACAATGAGCGTTATAAAGTCAGGCCTGACCAGATGTACATATTGATCACTCTGCCTCGACTTTTCCCTGTTTTTAGTACACTCCCAGTAGGAAAAATGAATATTAACTGCGCGGCCCGTTAAGAAAATAAAAAAATACTAATTCTAAGTGTGAATTATGGGATGCAATCGCACAGAAATGCGGTTACGCTCTTTCAATGAGAAGAGGAACTTTTCAAACACGAAGTTTTTGCAGAATCTTATTGTCGGTAGTTTGTGGGCATGAGTTGAGTCCTATCTTACAGAGGGAGTCGAATACCTTTTGTCTATTCGACATAAATGACAAATTGAGGGTCGCATGAAGAAACTAGGTAGCATTTGTGACCTGCTCCTTTCGCCGGGACCGAAATTCGCCCTCGTTTTATATCACGAAATTATTTAGCATAAATGTACCTCAGTGCTTTATTATGCGGTGAATTTTCGAAATAATTTTTAGTGTGTCTACAACCACCTTTGGAGTTACAGCTACGTAAAATGTTAATTTAAAAATACATTGATCAGATAAGGACAAGTTTGATCGCAGGCCTTCACAAATAACGGCAAGGAAACGCTTTTTCCACTTTCCAGACTTATTCATACAAAATAATCTCAACTTTTAGATGCCATTAAAAATTTCAACAAAAACAAATTTACTCTCAAATAAAACCCATTTTTGGTTGCATTTCTCTAAAACACTAAGAGATCAAATACAAAATTTGCGAAAAATGTAATGCTGTGACGCACTTGGCATTGCTTGTCCATTTGTCCACCATTTCCTAAATATGAGAAAGTGTGCCCAAATTGGTTTTTATGAATTCATCAAAGGCAAACTGTCCATCTACTTCGAGGTCGTGGAATACGTACGCTCTCTGTCTCTACAACAAGCGAAGATAATGGCAGCACAGGATAGTGGAGTGTAGCTGCATTAAAAACTTAAGTAGTCTAAAACTAGCTCGCAGAGAGAACAAATGGAATTTGGTGAAACAAACCTCCTCACGCTATAATCCGCCCAAGTGATTTGAAAATAAACTGATGTATTTATCGCTATAATTCATATACATATTGTCACGGAAGGAAGCCTCACCGACCTGACATCCTATGGAGAATGTTTCTGTGGGCTAGAGCTAGTTTCAGTGTTATTGTTTTTTACCCGATTTCTGAAATGTTAAAAATATTAGTCCACCAGGCTGTGGGCGTAAACGTGCGTTAAGCACGAAAATCCAACAACCAGGTTCACGAGCGCAGAGTTGCTAGTTGTCTTTACCATAAAACAAAATATTATTCCAGATTTGTAAAAAAATAAAACTATTCGAAAATACCTCTTAACCGCTCCCATTAATGCATATTTGACAGTTCAATGTAGTTAAAAGTGCGTTGAGGTAATGATAATGCTTTTAAAGCTTTGTTGAACAAAGTTTTAGGTAATGGAGAAGTAGAGCGGATTTATGCCACGGAAAGGTATGAATCTTCCACATTTTTGTTTCAAATTTCATAAACCCCAGAATAGCCTCTCATGGCGCTTATTAGTTCCACATCACTACTTTATTTAGTAATTTCGATCTTTTTACTTAATTACCTCGTCTTGGAGAAAATAATAATTCACCTGCGCTGTTTAAAATTCAGCCAAGTGAGTAATACAAATTTCAACTTTCGCTACAACTGCCAAATACGAAATCCGCATATTCCCTGTGTTTCCGTCAAAGAAATGACGTATGCTCTCCATTCTCGTCCAAACGCATTACCTGCGGTGCTCAAATAAAGAAGGGAAATTTTATCTCTTGAGATTTCATTTCAAATTGTTCCTTAAGATTTTAACGCAATGTGCTTTTATCTTTCATCGTCTTGTGTGATCCCACTGGGACATTGAGTGGGAGATACTCGACCTGGGTTAAATGAATGTGCTCTCTGAGTGGTGGGACTGTTATTCATCTACAGGTGAACATTGGCAAATGTCAAATGCTACTTACAATGCTTTCAAGCCTCTTTTTAAGGCTTTTGAATGCAGGCTGATGTTAAGATGCAAAAACTCGAGAGGTCGGAAGCTTTTTAAGTTCAGGATTCGAGGTTACACGTTTCTGTCCCAGTGGGTGGCTCACCTAATTTAGCATTGCCGTCATGGAGCCACACGATAGCGCATGCTCAACTACCATACATTGATCTAAACTTTATCAGCTTGTAACTCGACCATGGTCGGCAATTTTCCTTCGTTACGTTAGGTATTCTCTGGACATTTGGATAGGTAGATTAAGTTAGTAAAGTTTATAAACCATAAATGAGAAATTATTAACTAAACATACAATTTGATTGCAACAGCAAAGGCTTAACCCACGGATTGGACACAATGGGAGGCTTACTGCAGATTCTGTCAAAAGGCGATATACACATTCATGCATGCATATATCGAATGGGTTTCACTCTAAGCTTAGGTGTCGGATTCTATTCTAGAGATTATGGTTTAGTCTCTGGACATTAGTGTGAAAGGTAGAAATCTAGGCAAGTATTTCTAAGGTCAGTTGCTTCCTTTTCTGATCGTGAACGAGTAGTTAAGTTGAAGCAGGGTCTTCCCCTTAATTTTTGCACAGAAATAAACGTTTGTTCATTAATTGGCAAAATGAAATCCACTGATGAAGCTAGGTATCTCTGTAACTCCTAATTGAGCGTAAAAACAGCCATATTTTCCGCTATTTAATAAGGAAACTGCGTTGAAACTCTTAGTAAGTATTCATGTTACCAAGAGGTCGAAATTTGGGACACTTTAAGTCATGACTAAAAAAAAAGAGGGTAAATGAGTCTACTAGGATTTAAAACGCATATTCTATGTCTAAGCAACTGTTTAACGTCACAAAGGTCATTTTATTTAATTTTAATGCATAGAAGTGAAAAACACTTACTTAAAAAATGAGGAAAGTTGTGTCATAGCAGTGGAATCTATTGTTGATGGTGCCACAGAGATTATCTACAATGAGGTAATCGATGGAGTGACGAAAGGTCTCACCACCTCGGCGACGCTGAAACTGGGGTTTGAGGTTAAACTCGCAGTTTGAAACTGCGAGTTTCGTGTCCCGAAGGTTTGCCAATCCGAGACGGAATAGAGCTAATACTATGCCAAACGGATTCGAGTTTGACTGCGGGTGTGGCTGTGATGGATTCGTGCAGCATGGAACAAAACGTAAGAGGTTTATCCGAGTTGTTTGAAATGCATATTGCTTTCATATTTTCCTTCTATGGTGATTTCTACATGTGACAAAAATAGAATTTCCACCCGTTAAGCCATAAAAGCAACATCGAATGCCATGCACTGCAGTGTTGCGGTGTTTATTTTGCAAAATTATTATATTTGGAACGATTTCAACCTTAAAAAAGGGATGCCATGGCTTTTTTGTTTGTTCAGCATGGCCCTTTTTATTCCCATTGAAGTCAACTGATCTAACTCGAGCTGATAGGTTTTCTGGTGATTTAGCCAGATAATCTTATTCTCACTGTCACAATCATAAATGAACATTATTTAGCGGCTATACAGTAGTGGAATGGGTTCGAGTCAGCAATTCCCAACAACATCTTTGTTTTGATGACGGCGTAATGTTTTCTCAGGGGACGCTGTCAACTCCGGCGATATTGTAGACTGTAGTATGGCTAAGTTGGCTTTTGAGTGAAATGCAGTGGCAGCTTTATAAGCAAAAACCACAATGCAGACCAGTTTATCAGTGTTTGAGTTAAATGCTAATGCGTTCCAATCCAAGCGAATGGATATCAAAGACACTTCCCCCATGGCTATTTGAAAGTTGGCGTGCGAGAGTCATATATTTTAATTTAAAGGGATTTATGCGGGTGTCGAGATCTCTACACATTCTTAGAGTGATGCGCGCGAGAAACTATCATATGCTGCAAGATTTTGTGCACATCTTACGCACCATGCATGCGTGTATTTTAAATAATTTGCTACACTAATGCTTTGTTTGTTTGAACTACCAATTTCGGTCAGGGTCACAGAGGTGGCCATATTGCCCTGGCTGCGTGGACTGGCCATTCTGCCGTCTTTTGCCTTCGAGGGAGCCTCAGGACGCTACAGCTACACTTATTTTTCTATAAGCAGCACTGCCATCACGATCCCTATTTTTGCCTTGCCTAAGTTTTGCTTTAATTTCATTTGAAATGTATAATTCATTCTATTTTTTTGCATCGTTAGGCTTTTACGACCGACGTTTCGATGAAATTAAGTGTCGATTGTCTCAGAAGTCGAATGTGAGGGTTCGGTCACGTGACGGCGAAATAAGCTTTTAATCGTGCTTACGAACGGTCTTCATCGCACAGATAAATTTATCCCCTCATGTTTGCCGATTAATTAGAGTTTCTTACATTGCACTTCTTCCTCTTTGTGATTTAAGGGTATGGCAAATGGAACTTCATTTTAAAAAGGTGACTTTGGGATTGGTAAAGAGGGCGGGTAACTTAATTTGCACGTTTTTTTACGGCGGAAATAACCTTGTGGGTTTTGTAAAATGACAAGGTCTATTGCGTGGCCAGGACTGCAATAAAAGTTTATTAGTTCCGCGCATTCAAGTTTACTGAGCTAAGCTTGTGTCGTTGGTTATTTTTATGACTTAAATGAACAGCTGTATTGAGAAGTAAAGCAGCGTAAATCGACATTAGGCGCCCCATAAATAACCATATTAATTATTTTATGCAAAGTTGAGCATACGTGCAACCACAATTTAGCGCCGACAAAGTAGCCGTATCCGTACTAAATGGTACTTACCCTCCAAAGCGTCTAGGAGTGCATTAAACACTGACCCTTGGGTAAACAGTGCCACAATTTACTCACACCTTCCATGGGCAATAATTCGCCAGAATTGCACGTTTGGAGGCTGGCATTCTATCATGCCTGCAAAATCGACTCATCTTTCAAAACTATCTATCCTATAATCCGTGTTGGATCTTTGGTTATTCCAATACACACTTTCAAGGAGGTCTGCGCAATTTTTCAGTTTCTTCGAAACGTAAACCATTCGCAGAAGAGCATAATTTTAAAGTTGTCACTTCTGGTCCCAACAAAACCAGTTAAAAGCTAGGTTCCTGTGGTCACTTAGCTTCCATGTAAGCCAAATAATGCACATATTTATTTGGAAGACTTATTCCAATGTGACAAATTTCTAAAAACGCCGCAAGAAACGTATTTTTCATCTAAGACGTTCACTTGGTAATGCATGTGAAATCAACAGTTTGGGGTAAAATTGAATGTATGTTAGGAAAGTGCAGCATCCATTTATTTATCTAAACTAGCGGTAAATTTTAATTCCCTACAAGCATGCCATGCCCAATGCCTTGAGCCGCAAATTTGTTTTTGTGCTGCAGAAAACCGCAATGACAACACTCTCCCGTGCCGCTCAGACATGTCTGACCAATCTCAATGGTCCAACATGATGACAATGAAAAGGAACTTGGCATTATTACTAATAATAACTTCACACCCAAGCCAACAGGTGAACGACTTGATTGAATTAATAAATCAAAGCTTTGAAGCATTTGCACTATCATGCACAGCCATGTAACAAATGCCACAGCAGTGTAACTTAAGTGTGCTACTGAGTATACATGTGTCCATCTTCAAATATACTATTGTCTCTGTAAAAAGTTGAGCAAGCGCCCTGCCTCAGTGTCTGAACCATGGCTTGAGGCGTCTCTCATAAGAATCTAGGCTATAGGCAATAAATTAGAAAAACTGGATGCAATTATCGCAACGCTTAAGTAGACCTATTGTTAGGCAAACTTTTTTATCTGCCACCTGGGTCAATGACTTTTCAGCCCTTCTATATTGTTGCCAATGCACAATTCATTTGAGGTAAGCATAGTGGCACACTGAAACCCTCCACATACCACAGTCCATTTCAAATTATGAATATGTCAATTCCAATGGAGCTGAAAATATCATGAAACCCTACTCAGCGTTCATAACTTTCAATGGCCGTGAGCCTTCTCTAACGTAAAACTAAAATCTCAAAACACTCAAGTAGTGGATTAGAGGCTCCACTTTTCTCGTAAGATGCGTAAAGACCAGATTGTTTTTTTTGCAGATCTTACCTAAAACAAATTAATCATTGACCATCATTCTTATACACTGTTAAAAGCGGATCCTGTGAACGATCTTTCCTAAATGCATTAGTCTATTGTACCGTTTAAAATAAAGTTATGCACGTAGATAATTTAATTGAACCTTTCTTTGGGCTCATTATCCCATCGGAGCTGGTTCCTTTTCGAAAAGCCACTAAAACAAATTAGTCTGCTGCCAAATACAGGAGATATTAATATCTTACCTCCTTATCATTTGAATGCTTGAGTGAATGAGTTGCAAAGTGCCAACCATGCATTCGTACCAAGTGTTACCTAACGAAAGACCAGGACGCTAACTACTTGTACAATCATGTTGTTTCTGTTTTTACTATCGATTTACAGAAATTCTGTTGAGGAACCTGAAGCCATTTCGTTGCATTAGGAATTGGTACGCCGATCAGCTCTACATACTTCAAACAGGAGGCACTCTGGCAGACTGAAAACGGCACCAAATATACGCACTTTGTGATGAGGTCGTCGGTTAATGTGGCTTTCATTTATGTTCAACGTTTCCGCAATTGTTGGAGGTGATGATCACTATCAAATTTTACCTAGAAATAGTAAAGTTGTACAAAGTGTTTAGGTTTAGCCTGTAATCGATTAATTTTCCTCATTTTAATAAGTAATTTGTTGAAAATCGACGCGTGAAGGCAATGTTTTATTGCTATGCTATTTTTGAAACATTTCTCGCTATGAACATGTGTAGAATAGCTTTGCCTTTATCCTCAGAAAGGGTTAGAGCATAGTTCAATCTTGATGGTCCATTAAATTTCGACTAAGTTATAAAACTGTCTGAGGATTCGAACGATGCCTCATAGTTTGGTTTCGAAAAGTAAACTGCTTTACTACATTTATTAAACAACAAGAACCAATAACGAATCTCTTCTCTGGCTTTGCTAATAGCCTTATTTGTCAAACTCAGTTTGGTTCTCATAAAAACGGGGAAAATGGAACTTCGATCATAATTTGGCCATCAGGGATTTTGCTTGCTCATTGCTACGTTAATAATTTAGGGCTCTTAACCTCCATAAAACTCCAAGATGAGAGAACGATCGCTTCAAAACATTTAGTATTTGTTCCAGCACAGGTACCCAAATAAAATGATCTAATCCATGACAAATTTGCACGGGTGCATTTACAAATTAGTTGTGACAAACGCGTTTACCGGACTGTGATCGAAAATCGCAAATGCGCTCTAGAAATGGGAAGGATTATAATTTAAAAAATATCTCCTTCTCAATTGCAAAACAAAAGTGGTTATTTGTACAGGGAGCTTTGCTGCTGATGTTATCAAGGTAATTGTTATGAGGGGTTTGATCAACAAGTGTAATGCTTTCATTTTTTCATTTGCCTAGTTGAAAAGTAGCTGCTAGTAGAAAAGTTTAAAACTGGTATTTTATTCAATCCAAAACTTCATCTTATGCTCCTCAACCTTCCTACGGAGGTAATTTGATAGCCACCTGGAAGTAAGTCGACTATAAGCATATTATATTGTTTTTCCAAAAAAAACTACGCAATAAAATGCCATTTTCATAAATAAGGCGAGAACTGCAGTCAACTCTTTGATTCGAGTGTCAAATTCTAAATTGCTTGCCTCTGAAAAGCGCCCTTATTATATGCTGCAATGCTGACAATGGTGCCATGCTTCCAATCCGAACGCTTTAGAGATCAAAGTGGGCGGTGATTGTCATTTTGTTGAATGGTACGAACGGTCAATTGACAGTGAAAGGGTGATTTGAATAAGGATAAATATGGTTTCTAATTCCTAAATCGCGTAATAGTCCATTTTGTGGTGCAAGAATAGGCAGTGAATTGTGTCAAGGATGAAGTTTTTCCGCTCATAATATGATGCGTAAAATAATTTCAATTATGTAATCATATGGGATGGAAATCTTATAGCGAGCACAGACGACAGGCTTACGCGCCAAATGTTTTGTCGATGAGTCTTTGCTCATTCTCGCTCGGCTCTACTCCTTTGATTGTCGCTTTGCCTTTTAGGCACCGATGATTAGAAAAGGCACAACGAGGTATGCAATGTAATTAAAAATTCCAGCAAATAGTGTTATTTTTAGGCGCAAAAGTTGTTATAAGTTGCTTTTAATTTGCAGGGAAGGAAAAACAAAAACTGCAAAGGCTCCTGAAACCTCACGGCTGCCATTAAGGAAATAAATCAAAACCTTTGGTGCGGAAGGCTGTCCACAAATACTTGGGTAGTGTCACTACAAACCGACCATTCACGTGACTCACAATCGATAGGGCAACGTGGTTCTCCAAGCAGTGACTCGCTCCCTATTCAAAGGTGGCACAGATGTCTACATACTTTCCACACCTTAGCGAACGATGGCAATATCACTGCTGATTCATGTCATCTGATGGGTCTTTTTAGACGGAGAATTAACGCGCGAGTTAGAGAACAGGTTAAACGCATTTTTTCCACTACTACGGGCAGTGAAACAGGTGATATGTCTCAAGCATCGGAACAGGTGGAGAGCTTGCACAAAGCACTAGGTCAAAATGTACCTCTAATTATAAAAGTGGATACGAAAAACATTTCACCGGTTTTCGATGCCAGTCCTAGCAAACACGCATGTACATCGGAAACAGCTAAAAGTTCAAAACAAATTCTACCAAGGAAACGGCAAACAGATCCTTTCGAAGGCGAACGTTCTGTTCTAAAATCTCGAGCGGATTCGCTGAGCAGACCTTCCGAGCTAGGCGACATAAAATTCCCATCCAGACTACGTAGAATAAGACATCCTCCCCTTTCAAGTTTTCCATTCTGTAACGATGGGAAATATCCATCATCTCCTTCACATTCGTTTAACTGGCGAAGTAAAAGGAATAATGTTTGTAGAAGTTACTCTGAGACTCATCAAGGAGCTGAGCGCGACTGGAAGAGACTTAACAAGAACTGTAGTCTAGAACGTTCACGCAGGGATATTTATCCTTGGTCTGGGAACAAACCAACGATTAATTTATGTGAGAAACAAAAAATTAAGCCGAAGCATCCGCATAATAGGACAAGACATAATGAAGAGGAACCTTTACCAATTGGTACCATACAGCAGGTACCGTGCTTCACGTACAAACAGAATCTGCCCAGAAGAGTAGTGCACTTGAACGAAAGACAATTATTTTCTGCGCAGAAACAACGAGCAGACGTGAGTGGCGTTAAACCATCGAGAGTGTGCGACTTTTACCAAGTCAGACAACCTGCCTTCCAAATAGACCAAGAAAACAATCGCTTGAAGAGGGATGCAAATGAAAATTGGCGTGTTAATTCCCCGTTAATGGATACTTCAACAGGAATTTTCAAGATAAAAAATACGGTGGCTAATCAAAGAAGTGCGATGAGAAATCAAAAGAAATCTCTCAAGTTAGGATTTGCTGTCCATTACAATGATTACTGGAATGGAACTGGTTTTCAACAGACTCAGAATTCTTCCCAATATGAACTCGAACAAGTTGCTGTGGTGCACAACAGTGGTTGCGGTAGGTTTCCATCTTAGGTCGGTAAAGCACAAGCATGAGGCATCTTATTAAGTTATGCTTGCGATGGTTAAAAGCGTATTTTGCTATTCTGCAAAAATAATGCTGAAGCCCATTTTACATATCTGCGCATTTATGCCTTCGCGTTGCTAACAGCAAAAATTTGAAAATATTAATTTATTGAAAGATAAAATTGTTGATGAACACTCAGTCTGAACACGCGTTTAATTCATATGAAATGCCGGAGGTCTGTTTTGATTGTGTTTAACTGTCAAACATGAATTTTTACAGATTTGTAAGCCCAAAGCTATTTTCATCTTGTTGTCTTTCAAGTCACTCCAAATGTCGAAAGTAGGTCTGGTCAAGCACATTCTTCTGCTTCTGGTGAAAAATCTCCCAACGTCGTCCATGAAGCCAGTTCTTCCATCACTATGTCGGAAAATTGCACGCCACTGAATGCCGACTGCAACAAGACATCTCTAAAGCTTACCGAAAACCATGAAACTCAGGCAACTAAGTCTACGAAAGCCTTTTGCTCCAAAGGCACATGCGAAGTTAGCTCGAATGACAAAGCCTGCATTTGCACGAAGGCGGGGCAAATGACGACGCTTCAGACGGGCCCCGTGCTCTACGAATGGCACACAACAGAAGAGAAGACTCTAGACGGCAAGGTTGTTGTTGAGATGAACCCCATACCCGCCCTCAACGACTTCGTGCCAATGAATCCAATGAAAATGAGTACGGGAGGTCAGGGGACGGTCGCCTGGGTGCACTTACCGAGCACATCCATGCAGTATGCGCTCAAATTCAAGGCGCGCGATGGCAGGAGTGAGAAAAACTGGCTGATGGAGCGCCGCGAAGCAAAAATCCTTCAAAAGATTAAACATCCTTTTATTGTCAAGTATGTGACTTATCCCAATTCGATTCGGATGTTTTACTTTATTAGCCGTGGTCAACCAACAACCAACCAATTTCCAAGTCCCAAATTAACTCCAAGAATAGTCTTCTTATGGATGCTGAAATGCACAATTAGATCCTAGTGCTAACGCAATACATCAAAGAGGAGCTATATTCAATAGAGGCAATTATTCTTAATTTAGGGGAGTAGGGTATTAAGCATGCATGTCTGTTTCATGCTAAACACGTACATGCGATTGTCATAACTAGACACCAAAGAGTCGCACAAAGGAGCATTCTTAGCCACTAGGCTTTTTCACCACCTTCAGTAAAAAGTTGAGTGGCACATTAACCGACATTAATGCGTTTAAAAGCAAAAAATCGAAGTTAACAGAAACTGTAGCGAGACTTCGCATCTCGAGTTACCTGTTCTCGTATCAACATCACAAAAGCCTATTGCAAACATGGTCTCGGTACAACAGGTTCGGATTGTTTTGAACGCGAAATGGGATTCATGATAGAGGTTGGAATGCAGTTTCTAATTGGACGCATTTATCAAAAGACATGGTTACAACATGACGAATTTGATAGAAATTCATTGTAATTTATAAGCTTCATGCTCACAGCACTTATAGATCACAATGGCCTATGAGCTTAGCAAGCCTCTTATTGGTGGAATTTCAAATGAAAACGGCAGATTTTGAAAAAAACTTCAGCTCAATGCATGAAAGCGGAAGCGCGATGCAAATGATGCTTAGAGAGGAAACACCGCTTGTAGTGAATTTTGACTTTAGCTTAGCCCATAAATTCTGGTAAGATCTGATAGAAGCGCAAATACCCATTGCTTGCAAGGTGGGGAATTTTCTGCAGCTTGTTGACATGTGAACAGCTAAAGTTGATGACCAAAAGAAGGTGGTGCGTGCCGTCTTATAGGCAGTTGACATAAATTTGACACAGGAATGAAATGCGTTTCTATTAATTTTGCTTTTAAGATACTCACCACAAGAACTTTAATCGGGTTTTACCTAGTAATCACTTGCGTATTTTGTCCGTTTTCCGGATTTTGTTTCATAAAAACGTTTCTGATAAACAAGCACTTTTTCAATTTTTGTAAGGTGGTAATCCCACTGATGTGCTTTGGTTTCCAGCATTCATTCTGTATTCAGTGCATTTGCTCACTTAAAGACCTAAATTTTTACTAACTTGTGCACAATCATGTAAATCTGTTTGCCATCGTAGAGTTCTATATTTTTAAAAGAGGATATCTTTCTTATGGTATTAAACCAACGACAGGTAATCATTCAAATGCTTGGACGAGGCTACTCTACTCGGGCAGTCATAAATTAGACATTTTCCGTTTGATTGTATTCAATTTTTGTCGGATTCCTCCATTCACTGTAATGAAAGTTCGTTATTATTCTTGCTACCATTTTATTTAGGGAAACAGAAAAAAACATTGTGCTGTACAAGGCGATTGTGTAGCCTTCGGAATGACCTGCAAAGTGTTGAGAGTGTAGGCATATTCCTTAAATTTAGAAGATTTGCACACATTTTATTCCTAACCAACGTGAATAGGTCAGTGGATGGACACTCCTATAGGAGTATAATAAGATGTGCAAATTGTTGCACATCATATTCACGTAGTTACATGGAATTGGTAGTGTAACCGCTGTAGACACAAAAGAAGCATCAAATGTGTTTGATGTCAGTGTGACTAGTGCTAAAGTAGTGTTCAAAAGCAAACCACATCTAGTATCGTATATACGTTGCCCTTAAATGCACGATTTTTAATACTTTTACAACAATGGTGTTTTTCTGGGAAACGTGCAAAGAAGCGGTCCGTAAATTTGGGCACAACTTGACCCATTATTTGGTCTTTCGAAGCTGCAGCACACTTTGGCACGCTCAATGAATGAGCACCGCATAACTTTATGAAATAAACACCAAGAAGTAAAGTTTTACGCAAAAATACAGTTACTTTGAGATTGGCTTTTGATGGTGCAGTTACTGCACTTGACTTTCAGCACATATCACATCTATGAAACTGATGCTGCCCTGTTTATGGCTTTTGAATACCTGAGTGGAGGTTGCCTCTGGAGCCACATCGCACGAATAGGAACGCTGCCCGAGTGCTATGCAATCTACTACGCGGCCTGCATTTTAACCGCTTTGAGCTACCTCCATGCACGAGGCATTGTTTACAGGTCAGTGGGTTCCACTTTTCAACTGCCAAAGCAAAACAATAGCAGTCATGTTCACAAGTTTGCTTGTGCATTGTGAGAGCATTATACACAAAAGTTCTTTCTTCCACAATGCAGAAGTCGAAATTAAGCGGCATTTTTCCACTAGTGCCACTGACTTGTTAAACCTGATGCTTGAATATTAGCGAAAATAGACCATCTCGACAACTTCCCATATAATTGGAAAAATATTATCACTCGAATAGAAAACATCCATTGAGTTTCAAGACTTTGAGGAAGAACTTATGGCTTCGCATTGGTTGTTAGGTAGCTTTTAAGATTTCTATCGCTGAGTACGCTAAATAAGTAACCTCGGATAGCTGTACATCTTCTTGCCAAATGTTTGTGGTAGGTTAATTGAACGGTTGTGTGTTCTACCAATCTGGATTAAAAGTGGCAGAAATGTGAGTCACAACAACAATAAGTATTCCTAATTGTTAGTTACATGTGGACTTACTGACGCCCAACTTTTTCTTGATAATATAGTAATATTCTTGACCAGAGACCACTTCATATTACCCCCTGAAGTATAGAAGTAGAACCGTGAGTTTCATTTCAAATGCCATAGTAATTTCCAATGCATGAGGCATTTTTATATAAATAGCACCGAACCTCAAGCGAATGTAAAATACTCTAGCCGCACCTATCACCTTGTTTTTTGCAACCGAATTGGACGAACGAATCAAAATGTTATTTATCTCTAGGGACATGAAAGCGGAAAATGTTGTGCTCGACTACCGTAACCGCCCGAAACTCATTGATTTTGGGATGGCTAAGTACTTTCCGTCAGTGAGAAAACAAATGCAACTGGACGGAGACAGTGGAAAGAAGCTTTATGCTGAATATCCTGTCGGAAAGGAGCTAGTTCGCGAGCCGCAATTCAATTGGGCTTCACCCGACCTAGACACCGATATCGAAACGGATGACCCACCGACTAGATATTACTATGCTGCTTACCTGGCACCTGAAATTTACAGCCAACCAGCTGAGGCTAACCACTACATTGATTCATGGGGTCTGGGATACATAATCCTGGAAATGATTCTTGGTTACGGAATGTGAGTCCTATTAGTTAATCCTCCCATATTTTAGTAGCTAATGCTAAGACCCTATGCATTGCCATTACTCATTGTGCCAGAATAAAGTTGGTACTACATTTCCCCTTTTTTCGTTGCCGTTTGCATACGATTTTTAGAGTTAGTAAGAATGGCTTCATTTACCGCGTTCTTCAAAACACATTCATTCTTGCTGGTTTACGGAAGTCGAAGATAGGTCGGCTTTTTTCTAAACCTTAGCTGAAAAGCTAATAATGTCAGGCTCAAGATTAAATCCTTATCCGTTAAAATAGAATGTTCTGAGTGTCGCCAAGCACGTCATTTTTAAGTCCTCGAAATTGCCCGTCCTGTTTGAAGGAATGGCAAGTTTTGATCAAGCACGAACTACACTCAGAGAGATGCAAAATGAAATGACACAAACGTTGCCAGGTATGGTCAGAATGTGAGCATGACAAAAGTAACAATTGTATCACGTTTTTAGAAATAATTTACCCTTCACAAGGTTGATGCTTTATAAGCATGGATGTTGAGCCTGAGCGCAATATGTGTGATGCAAAGCGTTTATCACCAGCTTCACAGCTTTGAATTTTCTTTAAAATACATGGAAGTGCTCTGTACTCGGGAAAAAGCCTAGCAATACTTGCAATGATTCCACATTAGAAATGGAATCTCAGCGAGAGACTTATGTTAGAATTGAGGAGTGGATCTTATCCACAATAAAAACCACTTTTAGGCTGATATAATTGCTACTTTAAACTGGAGTACATTTCATTCAATATTTTGTGTTATTTAGATTTTTACCCATTCCCTGGGCGAGCATAAAAGGTCAACATTTGTCTCCAGATTGGCAGCTCCATTTGCCCGTTGACGTAGCTGAGAAACTTACATCTGACTGTCGCAACATCGTTTACAAAATGCTGGTGAGACAACCGAAGAAACGCTTAAGCCTTAAAAGTGCAATGCGGCATGCTTTCTTCTCTCGCGTGCCTTGGCATGGTTTGTCAAATTTGACAGGTCCCGACCTCTCTAAGTTTCGCAACCCCGAAGAGTTCTCCCGACAACGATTTGCCCTCAATAACTTGGATGCTCATTTTGGTCGAAAATCCAAATATTACACTTGGAAGAAGTTTTGCAACCCCCATGTCAACACTGCAAATCATTTTAAATCCAGGAGACAAAGTGGAAAGGATAATGAGGATTCGCTATCACAACGCAATAAAAATAAAAGGCCAATCAAGAATACGGAAATGTGTCCAAAAGCCTCTGCACCCAACAATCATGGTATGAATTGCACAAATCGGAAGATTGGCAATCATCAGAACACCCATGTGAGGTATCGAGGCGAGGCTATGAATAGTTCGAAAACATTTGGTCTCTTGAAGAAGAAGCAAAGGAAAAAACAGCAGTCAATATGATGCTTTTTATTTAGTCACTGCGTGTTCCTTTAATTGCGCGCATACCCCTTCCCCCCCCCCCCCCCGCCCCCCCCCCCCTCCAATTACATGTGCGTGTCCGGCGACAAGAAGGCGGAAAGCCGATGCCCTTCAAAGACGTAAAAACGTGCATCTGCTAACTCTACCCTCTATTCTACCTCTGCTACTCGCTAAAAGTTTAAATTATGTTCTTCCATCCATTGTGCGTTGTTTTTTGTCTAGGAACATAAATTTGTTCATACAAAATAGCCGATGCATTGTACCTTCCTGTTTATGGTCGAGAGTCCACAAATGGACTGGATCAAGTGGTGCAACGCATCTAAAAGTACGGATATAAAATAGATTAATGAGATGCTTGTAATGTCAAAGCAAACAACAGATGCGCCTAAGACGTAAAAAGCTTATTAATTTGGCACTTTTTAATTAGAGTTCTTCAATCCCAATTGCGTGACTAGTTAAATTTACCGAAGTTTACGCTTGAGGAGCTGCAGAGGTGTTTTGCAATCTACAACACCATTGAAGACAAACTTCGCGAATCGCAATAAATGATAGAATCCACTTTCTTAGGGATGTGTTTTAGGTTGCAGACTTGTCCTTACCCATGGGATTGATGCACTTTAGAGCATTCTTCGTACAAGCACCTAGTTTCGGCATGAAGACAAGGTTTCACATTCTCAACAGTTCATGGCACCATTCAATTGGGCATATATATATTTACTGCATATTTGGGATGAATAGAGAATATGATCACCGCTTCCTTAGTTTTAGGTACGATAGGTGCTTTCAAAAGTATTTATGAAGCGTGGTGGAGAGTTAGTTACTAAAGCATTAAAAAGCTCTATGCTATGTTATTGTTGATGTTTTGGTTCCTTTAAATCTTTTCTGTCGCAAAGATTCGGTCAGTTAACCTAGCAATTGTATAAATTTTCAAAACACTTTAAAAGGACGGAATTTGCGCTAGTGCTTGTGGTCAAATTTATCCAGTGAGTGCACCAGGCGCATACTCATGTCATCTGGAATGAATATTTAAAGAAGGGGGGGAGCAAATATTGTCACGGCGTAAATCGATGGATCAACAAATTGACCACCGCAATGCCACAACTGAGACGGCAAATGCAGTCTCCCATGGTGCACCAGACGTCTTCAATTTTTAATGCGTTAGTGGGTTTCACATAATGTGGCAGCAAGCATTAGCTTTCGCAAATGAATGCAGTCTGGGGAACTCAGCGAAGACTCATTCACAAATTATTTGAGGTTCATGCCACAAAATCAAGCATTCCATGGCACTTAGTGATCAAAACAGCAAGTGGATAAATAGGTGTCGCGAGGAGATTTTTTATGAAGCAGTGTAAACAGATCTTAGCATCCTTGAAAAAATATGCACTTGGTGTTTCTTCAAATGTTGGAAGGGTGTTGTGGATAAAAAATGTACTTCCCTGCAATAGAGCGTCCTTTTCACGCAAATATTTTGGAATACAGAATAAGACTTACTCTGAACAGTGTAATCCCCTAGCTAAGCATAAGACGTTCCAGTACTTTTCAATGTATTCACTCATTATCTTGTTCTGCTGTCCTTTGCAACTCCCCTTGGTGGATTTCCTTTTGCATTCACTGCACTTTATCAAAGCATGGCTGTAGGGTTCTTTTACTGAACTACCCGGAAATGCCTCAATTATTAATGGACCTTCTAGCACGCTCACCCTTCTCTTAGTACACTCTACCGCCTTTTAGGAAGATGCAATACCATTGAGACATTTTGTAGCCTTGTGACGTTCGTAACTTTATTATGTTTACAGGTGAATAGTACTCAAGATAAATTTGTGAAATTATTAAAAATTGAGAGTTGCTGATATCTGTGGAGGTAAAGCACCATGGCATGAATTCTTATAAGTTGCATAAACCGTTTTGAATGGGACATCACCCAAATCACAGTCTTGAAGCATTTCCTTAAGAAAATTTAAACTCTTATTTAACTACACACAAGTAAAACTATACTGCCGTTTATTTAATGTGATTTTGAAGGATGACTGCATATTTTCCGCTTTTATGTATTTATCGTCTCAGATTGGCGATAATATTTTGCTAATATACAAAGTCCAAACTTTAAAGAATTTCTCTGCCAAAGCCAGAATTAATGCATTTTACTACTCTATGGGTGTAATCTCGTAAAATCCCGAGATCGCGTATCTCGTTTTTGTTCTGTGAATCCGATTGATTTACCACTGTTTGCCTAATATAATTAAAGCAGTTTAAAGTGATTTTAGTAATTTCAAAAAGCACCTTGCCAAGAATACTGTGAACACGTAAAGAACGTACACAATCTTTCTAGTTTTTGTGTTTTTTAATTTTAATTCAATGCCTTTCTTCAACCTTTGTTTATTTGCGCTTCCGACCCTCACCTCAAACGTGAAAAAGGAAATTCAGCTCGAATGATCCAAAAAGGCGATAATTTTTGTTAAATAAATTTAAAAAACAGGAAATCTGCATTCTGATTGGGTATCAAAACGTTATTTCCCCATAGGTTGTCAGGAATTTCCTGAGTGGACCAATCAAATCTGAAGTTAACTGAATTTAACTTTCCTTTGTGGTGTCATTTCTGTAGGAGCACGATGATTCCAACTCTGCAGACAACAAACTCGAGTCTTTCCTCCCCAGAAGTAGATCGACTACTTAGTTCTGAGGCCATCAAAAGCCTTCAGTTGGAAAGCGATGAAGTGCTGGTCACTGGTTATTACATTATCCGACACTTTGTCACACCAGCAATTTGCCTGCTTAGCATGGGAGCACTCATCTTCACACTTGTTTTCCTACATCGCAAAAAATTGGTCCGCATAACTGCTTTGATCTACCTAAAGTTGATGGGATTCATCGATCTGCTGAGCTTGGTGGTGCTTTTCATCTCTTCCCTGGATTACTTTATGCCATCGAGTCATGTGAACGCATACTACACCTCTGCATTTGTACGTAGTCTGTATGGGTGCCTGCTAGGACTGTTGCTCACCTCAAATTGGCTTATGACCGCACAGGCAATCGAAAGAACAATTGCCATCAGTCGACCGTTCAAGGCAAAGCAGATTCGTGAAAAACACAGACGCATTGTCGTTTCAGTTATTTGTGTAGCGTCAGTGTTGCTGACGATTCCCACACTTGTTTTGGATATCATGGAATTGACTAGATATCGCCAATGCTGGAACGATGATGAGCCCTGCGTGAATGAATTTGAATACGCTTGCGATTTCGACGAAAGAGTAGGTGTTTATCTAGCAAAATTTCATTTAAAAATGATTGTGAACTGCACAGTTTAAGGTAAAGATTTGGATATTTTTTTATGGTAATTTAACAAATTCTCACAAACTTAAAAACGGTTTCAACGGCTATAAGTTTAAAACGGCAATGAAATAAAGGATGTATTACTGACAAAGTGTTAGCAAATCTTTCGCAAAAAGAACTAGGAGTGTAGGTTATCGTGAGATCCCCATACCATTCCTGGACCATTTCTAATTTATTCTTACGATAATGCTTAAAACAGAGTAAGGAATGAAACTAGTTAAGAATAGTTTGGAAGAGAACACAAGAAAGTTTTAACAGGTAAATGCGGGATTATTATTTTATAATCTAGAGGAGTACGCCATGTGAAGATTTGTCCTATTTGTTTGAAAAAAGCGCGACTCACGTCAACACTTGCTCCATCCGCTACATAGACATTCACCAGCGTAAGCACTGCCAGCGAAATTTCACTTTCCACAACTTATTGCTCTTATGGGTACGGTTAAATCTGTTCTAGCCCAGCCTTTTACTTCCGTCAGTGCTGCTTTTATCATGCATGAGAGCCCAACTTTCCAAAGTTCTTTCACTTCTCAAGTTGTTTTCAAAACGTAGTAGAGGGGTTCGTCCAAATCGCTTTTTAGGATGCAGCCAATTAAGGCTTTCATACAAATAAAACCATGTTTTCATATTTTGCCTAAGTGATACTAAATGAACGTTACTATAGGAACGAAACAACCAAACGGTCACTCAGTTTCTTCGCAGTTTTAAAAGATGCTTTGAGGTTGGAACCTCACTTGGGTTATGAATTTCTGCAAATTCTTCGCTCTCCATGTCGTGACTAATTAAATGTGTTGCTGAACAGAATAATTGCATGGTTAGTTAAATGCTAGGTTTGCCCTAAATTATTTGTCCTGAACCATTGTTTACTCAAAAAAGGCCGAAATTAATGCAACACTGTTTGCATCGTTTAAAGAGGATAATGAAAGTTACCCCACGAGAGCTTAACAGTCCCAGGTATTCAATTATTTTTTATGTACCCTAGCAGAGCTATTGTGCGAGAACTTGCATATGAGACGTCTATGGAACGTGTAGACGCTGGCATCGACACATCTGGTTTATTGCGACTAAATAAGTTCACTTACCTGCTCACAGTTGTTCAGCACCCCTGATGTCAGTCATTCATCATAACGCCACCCTCTGTTGGTGCTATGAGATGGCTAGAACGTCTTCCTCTTGCGGAGACACAAAAAAACATGTGGAAGGCTCGAAGCAGCGTGCAAGTGGAACACAATTCCATTTAAAGCTCACTTGGATTAACACTAGGTTGGACACTCTCTTACACGTGGAATGCGCCTCAGCTGGTTGGTGTCTTTGCAAGCTACCACTCAAATACGTTACCATTGTTGCTTTCTAAAATTACGCTTAAACATTAACATAAAAAGAGTTACTAGTGTGCGTAACTGCAATGTTCGATGTCTAAAATTACTTCACCCTATTTTAAAATTTGGCGTGTGGAAAATCCACGGTATCATAAAGACATGCGCTCGTACTACCATTAGTTTAAGAAAAATAACCAAAAACTGCCCTAAGATGGTGTTTTTAAGTGGCTCAAAATATTATGTGTTTGTGGTAATGCGCAAATTCATTCTAGTCACTCCCTTCGCACATATTCATTAGGATCAAATCACTTTGGTGCCTCTGTTCTTTTGGTTGCTATTATTTAGAACATTGTTGTATGGATCCAAAACAGCGCTTTGGTTTAGCGCTCAACCCATCTCTTTGGGACATGCGTTCTTAATGAGTTAGAAGCAAGCTCCCAAGCAAAAATTTCCTCATCTGGCTAAGCGATGGTTATTGAAACAACTTGTAATGGTAAATATACCATTCGAATTGCAGTCGCGTCCATGTTATTATGCACCAAATAGTTTTTGAGGATCTTTCAAAAACGAATGCAACGAACCCGGACTTGAACAATTTCAATTACCATGAAGAGTATTTTTTGCATATGCGCGAACTAGTAATAGTTAATGCGGTGTTGGATGCTAATTTTCAATTACTTTTACATCTCATGTTTGGTAATTAATCAGCTCCCCGGCGAAACTATTAATAGACGATAAGCAAACATAATCTGTCGCCGTTTATGCTTGTCTAAAAGAGCAAACACGTTATGAGAAAGCACATTATTTAATTTACGTCCATAATATCACACGGCAAAAGATTCTTGAAGATATCCTTCCTTTTGCCTAACTTCCCGTAACAGCCAAATTCTTTCAAGCACGTTGTACACAGACGCCAGTTTACTCATGAATATGATTTTTGAAATTTCTATTTTAATTAAATAGCAATTTTATTAGTTTTGTGCCACTCCCTTTCTTGGGCCTCAAAAATCGGTTGGAGTAAAATAATATTGCTCAAGCTTTAACGCAACCATATGCTTCTCACAGCAAGTCTGACTTCCTAGATTTCTGGCAAATAAAATCTTAGAGTGAATAAAGTCCATGCTTTAACGTTTATCTGCTTTGCAGTCTATAATGCTACTACTAGCCTTTCTAGATATTACAATATGATATCATTAGTTATAATGGAATAAAAGATCAAATTACACGCAAAGGGCGTCTGTTTCTTTAAATATCTAATGGCAGAAGCGGTGCGCAACATTATTTTTTGACGTTGCTTCGTAAGCCAACTTTGCTCCATTAATGTAGTTGAAAGAACATACAGCTGAATTGGAACGTTCTCCCCATTATGTTGTGCAGACTGCAAAGACGCCTTCAAACGCATTATGCGTGCCTGTGCTGCGCAACACCGGTGCCCGATTGAGGGTAGGATAGAATCAATTGGCTCGGGGAATTTCGCAATATGAGCCCTTCTATGGTTACCATGACAATTTTTAACTCATATGCTTCCCGTACTGCACAGCCACTAGAAGAAACCCAACTATCTTACTTGTTTAATCCGCTACTTACATTTACGTATTTTGATTATCTGCCCAAACAATGCAGGCTTATTCATTCCCTTAATGTTTGCTCTTTCAAAAATGGGAATTCCATCAACTCTGCTGTATTCTGCTCATTTGAATGTTTTGTTTAAACTCCATTGATTGATTTCATCAAATTCCAACGTTTGTGTACAATGGCTTAGCGTTCATCTCTTCCTTCTTGGCCTTCATTCCCTTAGAACGATTTGGATGAGGACTTGCCGTATGGGGTAGTGATTATTAAAGGGTACCGATATTACTGGCCATGGGTGTTCGGGGTAGGTTTCCCTTTTATGAATCAAAGGAGGCCCACTCATCTAGGGTTTCCCACTTTCTGACCACCTTTTAGAGGTCAAACCTGTCCAGCAAGCACCCCTGTCTAGTTCATTTTCCAAAGATCTATCCAGCCCACGAAATGTGAACATTTGGACGAAAAATAGTATTTCATCTAAGTGAAAATTTGAAGTCACTAGGCATTATAAAAATGCAACAGAGCATCAGATTGGCATGCATTTCGTAATATTTTGTACCAACTTGCTACCTATTTCTACTCACTGTTGCAAGGACAGAGGGTAAATGCAATGGTCACATTGTTGTTAAATGCCACTCACTTTGTGCAAATGCTGTTGAGCGATTTGCAACTAATGGGAAAATCTCACTATAACCACGTACGCAGTCTAAGCGAACCCGTCGGCTGAGGCCATACGAGAGTGCATCGAAAAACCAGCCCGTCACAGTCACCCTATTGAAAGATAGTAAACCAAAGCAGCTATAATATCGAGACAGGTGCCATAGATCTCACCTGACCAATTGCAGTCGTTATCACGAAAATGTTAATCGCTCAGTCATCTTATCTGCGCTGATTGTTTCACTGATATGTAAGTGGTCGATGCCGTATTTATAACCACTGCTTACAATTAACTGCCATTCAATGCCTTACAGCTATTACGATGTCGAGGACAGCAGTAGGGATAGTACAATCTCTGCCATTATAAATTTGTACATTCTACGCTGCTTTCGTCAAAAGGACTTATTTGGGGATTAACGGTTTATTGAAATGAAAAAAAGCGTAAGAGGTGACAACTCATCAAAGGTGTTGACAGCGTAACCGAGTTTAAACTTTTAAAGTAAGATTTCAACGTCAAAATTAATGCTAAACAGCAAGTTAGCTTAAGTGCATACAAACAATTTTAATTTTGTAGCTGAGAAATACAATTTTTGTATGAGCATCTTAATTGCGATCGCAAGGGTTACATTTCGGCAGCGTTTCGTTTACCTTCCTCCTAATGATACTAAACATGAATACCAATGAATAAACCGAATTCACCCCATTAAATTCTTCCATTTTTCTCAATTGGTTGGTACTGGGTGCAATGGTAGTCAAATATAAACTTGCATTTGCATCATTATACCTTTGTCAAAAGCTATAAATGCATAACTTTTCTTCCGACCAACTGGCTTCACACTCGTGCAGATTGACATTTAAGTTTGAGGCGTTTACGCACGAAAATACGATTTTGACCGGACGACCATACATGCCTCGCGTTTTTCCACTTCAAAGCATTTGAACAAGCTGATGATCTTATTCCATTAAGAGTTATAAACAATGAATTAGAGCTCGGCTGAAAACAGGGTGATGTTAGCAGCGTAACCACTTTTAATGGTTTTTGGTTTAATACGGCCGCTTTTGAAGAAGGGTTACCTTATCTCTCTTATAAAAGCCAATGTTTCGTTTGATACAACGGAAGTTAGTGTGAATTTTGAACTTCTCTTGGCAAAATAAAATGGACACGACAATGCGATACACTTTGATACATTATTTTAAAAATCACGTATTAATGAATGAGGACGCTATGAGTACCACAGAATGTGCTTTCAAGTGGTTGATAATAAACGGTGAAATCTTATCAGCAAAATAGTTTTATCACCGTTCTCCCTTGTGGCCAAACGAGGGATCCTAAATACGTGAAGTCGGGGATATTGGGTTGAAGTCAAAATGAAAAACAAAGCTTAGAAATGGCATGCTCAGCAAAGTATTTTCATAGCTTTTATGGTGGTAATATGCGCAAACACTAGCCCTCAATGCAATTTTTATTTGGTGTGCAACGGTTGACCGAAGATTCGTGTGTCAGGTACTCACGTATGCTCTCCGCCTATTTATTCCAGCCGCGTGAAGTAGCAGGCAATCAGCCGATAGCTTTCTGTATATCAGCGCAAAAGATGAAATGCGCAAACACCTAAGTTCCCGCAGACTTATTTTGAATGTCCGTTTGATTAGAAAGATTTAATTAATGTTAAATCCACGCCAAAACTGCAGTTCTTTTGTTATTTGTATTCTTCCAACTGTGTGCTACGAATCCTATTTTAAATTGTAGAAGAACCTATCAAAAGACGCACATCCAGATTTCTACTGTCGAAATCTGCAAAAGAAACAAAATCAAACGCGCGCTCTTAACGCAAGTACGAGTTTAAAGATCGCTACTTTTGTGGAGGATAGATGGCCAGAATTACTGAAGCAGTATCAGATTGTGCAAGCATGGTTGGTACACTTTTTCATCTTCTTCGTTTTGCCATTTGTGTTTCTATGTCTGGCGAGTTTTTGCCTCCTCTCGGCTGTCAGAATGTCCGGCCGCTTCGTTAGACAGCACTGCATTCGCGGTGGGGTTGAATTTCGCAATACGCTGCGAGAGGAAGCCCGTATGACGGTCCTCATCCTCTGTCTAATCGGGGCCTTCTTCATCTGCCAAAGTCCTTTTGTTGCCTACTCTGCTTGTCACAAAGTAGGAATACTTTCCAAACCAAGCCGTGGTCACAGTCTTCTTCGAGCCGCAATCACTCTTGCTCTTGCTTTGAAAAGCGATTGCACATTTGTTTTTCATTGTTGGCTAAATCAGCGGTTCGCACTTGCACTTCGACGCATGCTGTGTTCATTCTCTGTGAACGCAGCTTCCGGCCGCTGTTATGGAAGCAAATCGTGCTCCCAGGATGACTCCCAAAATCACTACGGCCCTCATCAAGCTCAAACTCGCTCCCTTATCAAACACCACGTAATTCAGCAAGCCAGTCGCACAGAAGAAAAGCAGATCAAAATATTGCTAAAAGAAATAGACTGTAATCGAAAAGCTGTGGGGCATTCAAATCAAAATTTTAATAGGGAGGGAGAATTGATACGCAAGGAATCACGACCGCCATTTTTAAAGCCCACTGAAATGGCCCAAATGAGCCTAAAAAAGGAGGACGAAGAAAATGGAAAGATTTCAGCGGAGGATGTTATGCAAACCAAATTAGCTGAGAAGCCACTTTTACAAAGGGGTTCCACGGATAATGCACTGACTGCAAGTAATAATAACCGCGGAATCACCCTGGCGCTCCGGACCCATGGCAGTAAGAGTCCAATGGTGACTGCATCAAAGCAATGTGGCAGAAAACGGTTTCATTTCTTCTCCGAAAATGACTTATACACGTCCTGTACAACAGCAGACTGTTCTTGTGGTTCCTCATGTCAAGCCACATCATTCTGCTCCTCTTTGGACTGCACAGTTGAAACAAGTGCCCAATGCAGGTACTCTCTAACTAAGTCTTATTCTCTCCCACCTTTGAATTCAATGAATGGTTCGTTTTATCATCCTTTTGCCATCACATATGATGACATTTGAGTGCAACACACACCATTCGTCTCCTAGCCACATTCCCCGCTCGCTCATATAACGTTCTCTCTGAGAATTCAAATAAACACTTTTTTATTTTGGAAACTTGTTTTTACGAACCTGATAGCCAAAACTTGAATCCCAAGTTAGAACTAAGAGCGTACTAAGATTTTGCATTAAAGGGTGGAGAATTGCTTTTTTGGGAAGAAATGTTAATGCTGCATATTGTATATCTAAGTGATCTTAATTTTAATCTAACAAGTAAATTGTCTTGCAATAGTGGCTTGATGAATCCCTTACTGACGAAATAGCAGTTGTAAACGGATAAATGTGATGTAGTTCTTGGCAGAGCCTAAATCTCCTCCTCAAACATTATCTATTTGATACAAATACAATTTATCTCTAAGGTAGTTTTCCATTTTATTCCGCTTTATGGCTAAAAAATAATTCGGCCCTGTTGAGTACCTTGCCTGCCGTGCTTTCACCGTTTAATGATCGGGCGTATTCTCAACAACAAATGATTGCTAGGAGGTCGAGCGGCGTAACTCAAACAAATCAGGAGTGTATACACCATTATTTCATACTTAACAGGGTTCTAAAAACAAGGCATAAAAACGTGGACTTCGATTAATCATTTAAATAGGTTAACCGTCAGCCGTAGGGATAAGCGGCAAATTTAGACCAGTGCCTTGTAGACGTAAGCAGGGCAAAAATTCCACTAGCTGCAAAAATTCACGAAATTCTACTGATGGTATGATTTACGGGGATTTATTTTGCTTTCTAAATAAATGTCAAGCTCATTCTCGTAATGCCACAGTCAATTAGATGACAGATGTTTCTATTTATTCTATTCAACAAAGTACGGTAGAACGTCTGCCAAGACCTCCTAAATATCGCAGTAAGTTTAAATAAATGATGAAACATTAACACTGTTAGGCAGCTAGAAGCAACTCCTATTTGGATTTCGAATTTCGAAGTAATTAAGAGAACTGATGGTTAGTATACAAATTCCAGAGTTAGCGGATAATTGCCATTTTAAAACGAAATCATGGGATTTTTTAAAGCATTGGTCTCCCTTGCTTTTAACACAAATGCGCAACTCAAATTTTGATCTGCTAAGACTGCCTTGCCTCATTAGGCCTACGATTTTAGCTGCTAATCGTGAGATTCAGTCTGAGAGTGCCCTCGCACACGTCCGATTCAAGCAGTTACGATGCCCGACAGAGGAGGCACTATTATTTTCATTTATCACCACCAGATGAATACTTTAAATCGAATGGATAGCGCTCTACTAATGTCTTAGATGGCACAGTTGGCGTTTCCATTTTTTCGTGAGACTCACCTCATAATATTTGAAACCATGGCCATACACAATTAGCCAATCTCATCAAACCTTCAAATGTGCGAAATCGCGTGTCTTGATAATACGTGAGGATGAAGGCTCAGGAACCTTGTTAAGTTTGTTTTGTTAGTTCTCCATAAGCTTAGGCACTTCGATTTCGCCGAAAAACAAATTAGTTTTTCAAATGTCAACTATACTAGACAAATAAATCAAAATAGTGATGTGGAGCCGCTAGAAGCGGCGTTTAAATAAGTACGGCAATTCCAGTAGCCCAATCTTGTGGCTCACTCAGATAAAGTGCTTGTCCTCGAAAGTGATTGCAACACTTTGTTTGTTTGGACTACCGGTCTCGGTCGGGGTCAGGGGGTTGGTCATATTGCCCCAGCTGCGTAGGCTGGCCTGCGGGCCAAGCCACCAGCTCATTTCCCTCTGCCTGTTGAATATACATATTCTACCCTAGTATTCTGCCTTCTTTTGCCTTAAAGGAAGCCTCGGGACGCTACAGTGATAAAAAAATCTAGGTGAAAGCTCATTGGACTAGGTCAACGTTTCGGTGCTGAGGTGAATATGACAAGCCAAAATCCAATTGTAAAGAAAAGAAGGTAATTTTGACCGAAGTAGTCCAGCTACGCAGATTTCGCATGTTGCAAAGATATTTCCGCATTTTATAACCTGTGTTATTATCTATTAAATCTTCTTACCTTTGTTCCTATTATTTCTGGGTGTTAAATTGAGGTATTATTTGATCTTACGGGTTATACCACACATAAGTTTCAGATTCCAACTATGCATTCAGTGACCGTTTATTTTCGAGTTCGCCATTCTTCTTGCCGCAAGATGCCCCTGACAAGTTCACATCCTTCATTACCTTTACAGATTAGCTGCAATGGACCGTGAATGGTAAAATGATAAACTCCCTTTTATACGTCGATTGGTTCGTTGCCTACTGTTCTCGGAATGCCACCATTTTACAGGTATTTCCCGTATAATTTCATCTGATAATGCCAAACTACATACAGTTGAGGTCGAAACTAAGTTGTCGTTACATCAATCAAGCAATAACAAAGGATTATATAGACTTTTCTATGCCCGATGATTATCAGCCCATTAAGCATTTTGCATTCATTTAGCATATCCAAGAGGAAACAATAGCACTCTGCAGGAAGGCCCTATAAAACGAGCTTGAGAGATTTTCTCTAAAGAAAATCGGGCTTAAACTTCTCTTTCTTGAGGGAGTAGATCGATTGTTTTGCGAAAAAGCAATACTACTCCGGACCATGACTACGAGAATATTTGCCCAAACTCATGAGCTCTGCTGAGCGAGCTGGAAGATGTCACTTGTCACCCCCTAGTCGGGACTAATTAAATAGAGCTTATTTGCAGCTGAGATTGACCATTATATTACATTTATTTTTGATATATCACCACAAATAATGCCACACTATGGTCAGCCTACAGGGTTACATTTTGGCCAACACGACGAGATGCGGCTCTCGCCTCGTAACAGCTTTCTTCCATAAACTACCTGGCATTGAACACGATGCGCTTAAAATGATCTTAGCACTTTGATTTCCTTTTAAGCCATCTGGAAAATTCATCAGAATTAGGTTAATTTCGTTTAATTAGCGGTTATTAGGGGATCTGAGTTCTTAAGAGGCACGCTCCCACTTTACAGAAAACCATCCAGTGGCCCGGTTCCCGGATTGCCTTACTACCAAATTACCATTTTACACAAAAGCATAACGATCACTCCACTCAGTTAATATACATTTTCAAATCATTCCGACAACACCACTAGTAAGCGCTACTTCCCGACGCCATGTCATCGACAAAGTGAGTGCCGTAATGTCCGTAGGAATAAAAGAGCACCTACGTTTATTACTTCAGACTGAGCTCTCACATCCGACAAGGGTTTAAAATAGGAGACCAGCAAGAATTGCGGATAATACTAACTTGAACAGAGGAAACACGATTGCTTTGTTAATCACACCCTTCCTTATTTCACATGTATTCTGAAGACAGTCAGCACAACGCGAGGCTGGAACGTGTGAGTCGCGCTCTGAACCAATGACAATAGAGAACACGAGAGACAACAGACAAGCGAACAACACAATTCCAACGATAATATTAACAAAAGGTCACAGCTAAAAGGTCCTTCAAACCACTAAACGTTTGTTTCTGTTTAGGTGGTCTTCAACTTCTTGAGCAACGACGTCTCAGCATTCCTCTCGCGTTCCCCTTCAGTATCGCGCTGCCCAAACTCGTTTACTCGTGTACGGTCAACCGGATACAGCCTATAACGAAGAGTAGCGTATAAAGCCTGCCGATGTTCTAGGCCAAAGTTATTCAATAAATACGGATTAAAAGTTAAGAAACGGAAGCTTGCGCATTCCTGATATTCAATAACGCATGATAGGTTGGTGCTACCATAATGGAAAAGTGATTTTGAGATAATGTTAACGAAATTGAATCTGCTTCCGACGATAGGAAATATAAACTGTACAATCTTACAGTACGGTAGTTTTGAGTTGTCCAGGAATTTAGAAGTTTACAATTAGCTACCCGTGCTACGCTTTTCATACACACTATTTGTATAAAATCAGACTCAACAGTTAAGCTAGTCTTGCATCAGCTAAATTCACCGCACTTTCCAGTAAGAAAAGTTAAAACAGAGGAAATGGCGGGCAAACTCCAAGTCTGAGACGAAAATTTAAGCTCACTGACCTACGCAACGCTATTGAGGCAAGCAGATAAATTTAGTTCTTCTTGTGTAACTAAGGATTTCCTCACAATATTTCATTCTGTGGAATGAACGGCATTACAGAGACGTTCTGCGTTGTCAGGCGAGAGGAGGGCTCTCCTGCCATTGACTGGCTGACTAATCCTACTTCTATTGACTGTGCATCAGTTGTGATTGCTTGCCCGTCTGCAAGACATTCACGGCAGATGATTCCATCTGCATTACGTCGTGCACAAAGCGTAGTCTTCTACCGAGTAATCGGCGCCTCCCAAGTGTGGAGTGGGCAGCAAATAGCATGATCGTTCACTCACCGTTGGAACACCAAAACCGCTTCGCATCGCAAGCTAGTCAATCAGTCGGCGAATAATCTAAACACAGTCCTTTAACCAACGCATATGGAAGAAGTGGAGAGCACGTAAGCAGACTTCCAATCCCATTTGCTCAGCTCCCACCACAATCTTCCTAGTCGGTGTAGCTGTGCATGAGATGTCTCGTCACTCATGTCATACCTCCCAACCAGTCGATACGTTAATATTTTAATCAGCAACAACACCGCATTCTTCATTATCAAAGACTTGTGAGTCTTCACCAACATGATACGCCTTTAAGGGATTCATTACCTGGATCATATTGCTTAGGTCATTTCTGGGCAGTGATTTCTACTACCGGATAACGAACTTCGCCGGATGCCATGCAACCAATTTCATATGAAGCTTTTGTGCTTTACAACCCATTTAAACCTGTTTTTCAAGCTGACGAGTTCAAAACACACTAGATTCAACCGACGTCCCATGACTTGAAGGTTCAAGGTAGGAAAATGTTTGACATCATCGTAAGGAATGCATGACCAACATCTCTCCTGGAAGGCAGCTCAACAATTGTTGATGGTTCGATGTGAGTACACAGCTAAAGGCCGTCAGCACTGTCACATGAAGGCTTATTTAAACATCATGGCAGCGATGACAGTGTAGTACATTCGCGTCTACCTATTGTGTAGTAGAAGCTTCTAAATTGGCAAGACAAAGTAAAAGGCCAACCAATCCAATGGAGCGTTGATGCTCGGCCGCGGCAGAAAATTTGAGGGAACTCTCATCCTGGCGAGCTGAAGGTGGCGTGTCGAGGGGAGTCGTGACACGAGATCTCGCATTACCAAAGATTCCCCTTTGGCAATCTATCGCTGAATGGTATGTTCAGCAGATGCACACTAAACCTCCTTCGAATTCCATACGAAGTTTTACTAGAGGCTTTTCATCAGCTTTAAAATGCAGTTAAACTCGTGTGTAAGGCAGATAAGCTCGAATAGCATCAGGTTTAATTGACATCTTGCAAAATGAGGGTCCAAAATAAGAAAGTGGTAGGGAGCATAGTAAGGGGTACCGTACGGATGGCCTGGTGCATAACTGAGCTTTGTAGGGCATATCACGAATCGAATTCTACAAGTTACGACAGGCCATTGTTGCTATCTGCATCAGAAGGCAGACGAGCTCTTCCGGTCACCCGATAAATAACACCTCATTCACACATCCTCATTAGAAAATTCTAGTTATACAAACTCCCCCTTCCCCAGACCGGTGGGTGTTAGCAGAGGGTTTTAATGGTGCTCATGATAAGTCGCCTTGGAGTCGTCGTTCTATTGTATCTTTCACACCAATGATTGACAGATAGTATCAAACAAAGTTTTTATTAACGTAGTAACGGCAGAGGAATGGTGTTAAATGAATTCATTTAACTAATGGTTTTTGACACTCAAATACTTCAGAAGGCTTACCTATCGGCTGAGCCATATTTTGGCAGGCACTGTGTTTCATTCGATAAGGGATTATGTATGCTTAAACATCATATTTAGGATTAATTGGCCCTAATCCCATGAAATTGCCTTCATTTAGTCTTGCATGAAAGGAGCCGAAAATGCACACCATCCATCTTGTGAGCTTGACACACTTGGAAGTTAGAGGAAAAATAAGCGGTAATTGAAGCAAAAATTCACAACCCCTAAATCTCTTAGCCATATTAACTGATTTCATAAAGTGGTTTTGCACTTTTTTGGGGAAAAGTCGAAGATTACCCATTCAACCTTGGTCGAAAATATCATTCATGGATTTTTTGATGTCGGTAAATCAGATAAGGTATCTTTAGATACAGGAAGCAGTTCCCTTCTTCATAAACCCGATCCTAGGGCAAATAAAGCTAAAATCCCGTCAAACCATTAAAAAGGCCGTTGCTAATGCTGCAAGTGCTTGACACGAAGAAGGGCTCTTTTCATCGATACTGACAATATGGAAAAGTTTAATGACATTCGAGAGAACGTATTCCCCTTGCTAATCAAATACTGAAAATTTTGTCATGAAACTTTGACCGAACGACGTACTGGCGATATTTGCTCTGTGGAAGAGATTATATGCGTTCCAAAAAGCAAGCTCGTTCGCGTGCACAACCGATGCATTGCTACATTTGTGACTTGAATGTCCTACAAGATTTTGCACAAAACGGCCCCCTTATCCGTCTCTTACTTTGAAGGTGCGAACCATAATCTTGGTCATTTTAAAAACATTTTGGCTCGAACTCGCAGGCTTTTTAACTACTATTTATTGCACTTCATCCTTCAAGGCCAAACCTCACGAACAAATCAGTCGATAAATCGGAAACAACGTAGCTATTGCCAATGGTTACCTTAAATAATGAAAACGAAATTTCAGCTTATTACGAGTTTTCTCAATTAACTAGGGTCGGTGCGAAGCCCCGTCAGACGGAACTCCTATCCATACCCTAAATATTACTAACAAAAGTACTCACTTTCCGGAACTGGTGAATGGTCATGAACTCACCATCGTTGGTACATGTAGATGACAAAAACAACGTCATCCCGGAAGCACGCTACTCTATGCGCAGTTGGCATTTTGATGATGAATGCAAAGAAATCGTCAATGAAAGTGTTGAAGGCCTAGTAAATAAGGAAATGAATGCCATCAAAAACGATCTGATCGATGTTTGTGGATCAAATGGCATATTGTATAAAATAATACCTTAGTTTAAATGCAAATAGCCCCTTGGGCATTATTTATTAGTTAACTTCAAGATATTTTTCTCGCAAAGTGGCAAGAATAGGGAAATACAAGTCGAGAATTGAAATTCACATGAATATAAATAAACCCCGATAATAATTGTTTAGTCAACTAACAAGATTTTTATTCAACAATCTCTCATAAACTGACGTGTTCACAGAATGCTTCTTGTGAAAAACGAATCTCCTTAACATTCAATGCGCTGTTATTACTGCCAGTAATAGGGAGTGTTATTTCCAATCGAAAATCGCAGATTACTTCATTTTTGGAATGACAAACAACGCTCATGTAATAAATAACCATTCTAACTTGGCGAAATCATTGGAAAATATTGGACACACAATAAAATGGTTGGCCGTAAATGTACTTATCTCGCAAAATGGATGAGCAGATATTATCAAATTTAGCTCATTCAAGTTACACACCAGCGAGTCCAAAATGCGGATACACCCCATAGGTGGCTTTATCAGGTAAAAGTTATCCTATCGCTAAATTATTTCATAACAGTATCGCCGAATCTTATTTCATGCATCATTCATACGGTTCAGGGAACAAACTAAAACCGCACCGATTAGCACTCAGATAAACAAGGATAAGATTGTAAAAAGAAACATTCAAATGAAAAGTGGAAATGAAATACAATGTAGAAATGGATTCAACCAATTCCTAAGATAAAGCGTCGCAAGCATAAACGTTTCAACTCGAAACGAGAGTTCTCAGGCAGTGAAAGAAATATTTAACGCCATTTTGCAACGTAAATCTAAAAACTTCCTCCTGCATAGGTAATTGCAATTATCGGAGAGGCTTTACCACTACGATGTGCTTTTAAGTACTAACAATCTGACAAATTACCTTATAGGTAAGTGCACGCCATGGCAAATTCGCCACAGACTTGAGCTTGTAGTTGATATATAATTGAGGAGTCATCAGTAGGAAACCGAAGGCATAGACACCTAAGATAAATCCAGGATAAACAATTGTTCAACCAGGTATTCTACTTAAAAGTGTAAGTAGCAAAACTTGCCATTTACAGCGGTCTGTAGGATCCATGACTGCCAACTAAAATGCGAAACATCATATCTTAATGGATAAGCTTTTCTCTTTTAAAAACTGAACAAAAGCAACGGTGATGGCTTTGAGTTCAACCAGTGTAGCGAAAAAGTCGATTGCCCTTGCAGACACGGAACCAAACTCGGTAAATTCCACTAGACACAAATCACGTCAATTTTTTGTGCTTATTAACGCTTTTGCTAAGTAACTTCACTCGATTACCACTTCTAAAAGATTAATACTGAAATTTTGACCTGTCGTCTCTCACAAATGCACCGTTAGCTACACTTTAATCTTTGTACAAAACGATAGAGTGCCCCATTTGATTCTAGTGGCATATGCATGACAGAGAGGGAGCAATTTGAAAAGGTTTCGCTCTCCCCTTCTACCCATT
This sequence comes from Taenia hydatigena, assembly GCA_036345935.2. Classification (NCBI taxonomy): domain Eukaryota; kingdom Metazoa; phylum Platyhelminthes; class Cestoda; order Cyclophyllidea; family Taeniidae; genus Taenia; species Taenia hydatigena. The sequence goes on along the minus strand of JADWOT020000006.1, from coordinate 11,702,960 downwards.
TGGCCCTGCCTCCTTACCTCCGATGCGGCATGTAGAGGAGGGAGTAGACAGCGCCGATAACACAAAGAGGCACCATGAGATACATTAAACGTTGCACGAAATATGCGTCCAACTTATCGGTCTCCTCCTCCGCTTTGCTGCGATGGCCCACAAAGACACCGCCGCGGAGACTGAACGACACCTTGGTCATGCGACAGAGCTTCCAAAACTCAATGACCGCTGAGATTCCCGAGGGGATCACCACGAGTAAGCTGCTCTTCTCCTCGTATAGGTAAAGGAATATTATGCTTGTGCTAACGCACCGCCAGATGACTGTAGAGGCGTTGAAGTAGCATTTACATATCACCCATAGCAAACATTGCATCAAAGAAACAAAATGGTGATTTTATGAATACAGCAAGAAATGAGTAACGAACATGCGTTACTTCAAGGAAAACGCCCTAAACTTCGGCCGATAATTGAGTGAAATCACGAGCTTACGAAGTTATATTATCTTGGATAGTATCAACAACTGCAAGTTTTCCGTTTGAAAACAGTCCATTCGTAAAATTAGAACTACAAAACGGTTTTAAAATACACATTAAAATCCGATCGGCTGTAGAGTGATACGAGCATAAAGACAAGCAAGGAAGCGCACAGCAATGTACTTGTACGAATAGATATGCCAGTTGTATTTTCAGCGTTTCTCCAAAACTGGACATCATTTTTGAATGCGAGGAAGTCGAAAAATAGCTATAAAAACATTCATAAGTTAAAAAACTGGAAAAAAAATATTCATTAGACGTTACTCATAACCCACTTACGTGAAACGCTGATACAACTACTGTAGTCAATAGAAGATAAAGATTAGTTTCGGTGAAAATACCCTGTATATCTTCTATGTCTTTATCCTTGATACCTAAATTGGCATTTGAAGAACATAAGTTTTATTAACAAACACAAACCCATGACTTTCAGTTGTTCTGCTGCCTGTGCCAGCATGCATCTGAGGCGAAACTTTCCAATCGAAAGAGGAATGACGTCAATCGTAAAATTGAGTCTTTTTGTGGGAATTTCAGGCAATTCTAGCCAGTAATATGCTGGCTGCAGTTGTGGATCCACGAGAAAGAGGGGGAGATATAGAAGTTCCGATTTCTTCTGAAACACGTGGAAATGCGGCATCAGTTCGTGTGGGATAGCATTTATCGGAAACGCAACAGGATCCTTCAGAAAATATACTTCCAGATGGGATAACCAATGAGTCGTAGACTTAATTGTCCCCGATACGATACCGTTTTCCTAAGAAATTAAAATATTTTCAACGCAGAAAGACAAAATATTGAATTTAAAAACGACCTCAAGATGACTAGGAACCAATAATATCTGTCAGCGCCTACTTGAGAGGACAGCAGGTTATAAGGTTTTGGGGAAGGTTCCCGATAGGTAGCAACCATGATATCTTTTGTAAATAAGTTGTCCTTCTTGTGGGTTCTAATTCGAACATTGCAACTAGCAGTCCCATTTTTGAAGATAGCGGGAGGAACATTGACTTCGCCGGTCCTAAGCAGTTATGTACACCAAAGAGAGATACCATTTCACGCCCTGATGACTATCGAATGGCGATATAGCGAATTTGTTAGACGAGATGCACCCTTTGCCTTCAGAGAAGCAACCTTCAACCTAGTAAAAACTGGATATTTCTGTCATTAAACCTACGACTATTATTTCATTGTCAGGATAAGCGGGGAATACACACGACTTTGTGTCAATGCAAGGAGCTGGTGAAAAAACTTCATAAAAAGTGTAAGCATTGTAAAGTACGTATCCAATAACTGCCACAAATAAAGCCTTGTCCAACAACTTTCCAAACATCACGGAGATTTTAAAAACCAGCCAGACGACGAGTGGCAGCTTCGAGTTTCTGACACGTGTGATAAACTTATCAGAATAGGCGGTTCTGGAAAGAGGGTGTTCCAATTAATAAATTCAGAGTAACATTCAGGTCTTATATCAGTAAGCTTTTGAGTAAAAGCGATGCATAGAATATTTTATCTCGTTTGATTACCTGAAATTCACCCCAAAAAGTAAGTACCTAATATACGTTTAATGCTATCCTTTTGCACCGCAAAAATATGGATTGATAAAATCTGGTTCCGTGTAAGCACTATCGGTGTCATTAACTGTATGTTTGTTTAGTCATTTACTTTGAAACATCTTGCAAGTTAATCACAATGTAATTGCAGTACTCTGATTGCCGGTTTCGGCTACGGTCACTGGGGTGGACATATTGCCCTACCCAGGTGGGCTGACCTCCGGGCCCTACTAGCAGTCTCCTCCCTCTGATTGTTGAACATATATATTCTACTTTAGCATTCTGCCTTCTTATGACTTCATCGAAGTTGACAAGATTAGTGCAAATCCAAGTTTCATCACCAAAATAAATATCAAGGGTGTTCGAATCTTCTATGTTCCCATTAATGGGGAAGCCAACATCATTATGAAGGTCTAGAACGCAGTGAGCATGGCAATGCGGTGATGGTGCCAAGATGGAGGTGTCACAGGTCATTCACTGCGTCGAACTTGGAGCTCACCATTGTCAATTTTCGGTCTCCTTGTGAATCGCAACCAGCCGTGAGACGAGATGGAGGATGACAAGAAGATTTCGCATGACAGCGGAATGTTGCTCACCAGAAGTACACTCCGTAAGCCAGGCAGAGAATTTCAACTATTACTTTTAGTGAGGTGTCAACTGCCTTTAACGGGTGTCCGTTTAAGGTAGCGTTAGAAGATAGACAATAATCTGCAACGAAAGTGCCTTATAAGCCATTCGCTTTTTAGAGCAACAGTAGCCTAAAACGAAGGCTAGAAAAGGGCATGCAATGTGACCAGGTTGCGACAAATCGTTTCATCCATAGCAGTATAATGAACTTTCCTCCTGAGTAATTCGGTCCCCTTAAAACCCCATGTTAATCCGTTGTCCACTATTATACGGAAGCTGAATTTGGCAATTCTCCGAATGCGGGTACTTGGGCACCCACAGGTTTAGACATTGATAGCTACCGCCTCCCTCATGCGCCGTTAAGCTCCGTCAATTAGTCACCGGGGCCACGCTGTCAGGCGAAGTACAAACTAGAGGGTCCACGTAGCCAAGCCTGCGCTCGAAGACCTCGAATCCTTAGGGCGGAGCACTTGACTTCCGCTGCAAAAGCAACTTTACCGCAGAGTAAGATACTGATTTTGAACTTGCTAAATTTACTGGTTTCCATAGGCAGTGGCACAGAGACACCCCGTGGATGACCGGACTTACTATTTTTGCATTGCAGAGTGCAAAACCTTGGCATTTGCTCCACACCATGAATTTCTCTAAAAATTATCTCATATGGTCCTCAACCACCACTATCGCTGGTTCATTCCATATCTATTAAGTTAAAATGATAAACACCCTAAGCAGGATCTCTCTTATTATGTAACCCCATCCTAGTCGAGAAAAAATCCTCACTACGGTACATATTTCTAACTTATTTCTCCGCAGTAAGCGTGTACTTCAGACAAGAGTAACCTGGAAGAAATTCGCATATTCTGGAGCAAGAAGCCGAATTAAAACTCAAAATTATATGTATTTGTAAGAAAGTGGACTCTTAGTGTGGATCAAAAGATGGGTCTTGTAGGAGGTTAATGGCTTCGTAAATGTCCCCACGTGCAACTGTCAATGCCAGCTGGGATCTTTCCTCAGGAAAACCCATATCAACGAGATTTCGAATCTACAATTTAAACCGATAGGCTTACATGTTAACATCCCAAAAATCTCACGAAAAAGGCAGACAGGTTTTTCGATGATTGTGATAGTAAAAATGGACTATTTTTCAAAAGACACAATTCCAAAGCCTAAGGTACTTGTTTAAGCCTAAGAGCAATTCATAATTCTAGTTCATATGCATAAAAATGGTGGCAACCGTCATTCTGACAACACCTCATGAGGCTGTGGAACATAGTTTCGCCGCCTGTTGCTCTAAAAATAAAACAATAGGTTGGTCTGTAATAAACCCATTAAAGAAACCGAAGAGCAGATTTAAATCTACAGTTGGGGGACCTGTGTCAAAAGTTAAAGTGGTTGTTCCTGCGTGATGAATTTCAGCCTATAACGGAGGATGTAATCAAATAGAAGTATGAACTGATCAAACTTTATCAAAGTCGTAAATGGAAAGAAGGCGCCTAATGATTTCAGAGGGAGTGAAATTTCATAAAGAGTTCAATTTACACAACTGAAGATGTCTACCGCACAGTGACACAAAGAGTCCAATTGGTCTTAAAGCATACTACTAGATGAACTATTTAACGTAAATCAACATTTGCTATGATTATAAACTCACGTTGGCAAAGTGCATACGTCTCAAATCAAATAAGGCCTGTTCCTGTCTATCAAGAGCCTCCTGTCTTTGAAGTTCTAGCGTGGCACCAATGGATTTCAAGATATCGTCGGGTGCTTCACTGGATAGGAGAGGTCCGAGCAATCGACCAAACATCTCTGCAACCCCAGAGGGTATTAAATTAACCTTCTGCAAGTTCCTCCATCGGTAAACAAGACCAGCCAACTGAAAGAAAGTTAAGCCAGCGCGCGAGAAATCAACTACTTAGATCCAAAACAAAAAGAATAATGCAAATAAACTGCATCGAGTTTCTCACCATCCCATCTTTAAGACAAAGTCGGAAATAGTTTCCTTAAAGTGGACATCATATTTCACGTTTAACAGAGAGTCACGAGGGAGGATTCGGGGCCTACGCATAATTACAGGCGATTTGCAAAACTCGCCGCATTATTGAACCCCTAATCAGAAACGATGTATACTAAACATATTTGAGGGAGACTTACTAAACCACAACCGCACACGATCAAGGAGCCGAGTGATGAAGTTGCAAACTAGATGTCATGATTAATTTAAGTTCACTTGACAACATACCCGTAGACCAATAAGGTAAAGAAATGTCTTCCTTGATATCGATAATCCAGCAACGTTCATCACAGGTATTATCGGGATCTCAGTAAAATAAGGAATAAAATAAGGAAAAATTAGACAAAACCTAAAGGCAGATGAATGCACCCAGTTACGCAAACTTACGGGCCTGATGGGAGAATACTTGGCTTAACTCCGAAGAATGACAATAGTTTAATCGATAGAAGTTCGAATGTGGTAGACAGAAAAAACACCCAAATAAAGGACATCTATGAAGTCGTTTCTAATAATACACTCATTTTACCAGGTATTTTCTGGAACCGTAGCGCCGTTCGAAAATGCGAAAACGGTAAATGACTAAGCATCCAAGCAAAAAATCCGTTGGGTCCATAAAAGCTGTTTTTGACAGAAACCACCGAAGAAGCTAGTACAAACATTTGAGATTTTTGCTCTTTTACCTCGTATTTGTTGAAAACAGCATCAGTATCGTATACAAACAAACTCCGATAAGTGCTGCCAGAAATATGGACAAAAGCAGAATTGGTGACGACTGCAAAAATAAAGCATTTAGAAACTGTTGTCTTATCTAAAAAATAAGCAAAATCAGGGTCATATAAACAAAAATTTAATCGTACACTAAAAAATACTACAAACTAAGCCATACTGAATGGAATCACAACACTGCCTAGTACAGTGCATCTGGAGTCATAAGCAGGCCTGCGTATCAGTTGATAGAGAAACTAGACATGATCATATAAGTCCTATGGGTAATTCAACGAAAAGTAAAATGAAATGGGGGAAACATCGAGGAAACGACAAGTCAACAACCAAAATGGCAGCATACAGAAATCAGAGCAACTGAAAGCGGGGAACATCTTCGGAACACAATCTTGAAAAGTGCGGTAAACTGCGTTCAACTAGATATTCGGTACGCAATAACCAATGTTTAAATAATAATTGAAACAAGAAATAAACTAAGAAGAGAAGGGTGCATAATGATCACACTAGTTGCGTTTGTGCAGGCGGGTAGTAGTAGTACTTGAAAAAGTTGTCTGCTGTATTTGTCTCAAATAGGATACCGGTTTGCCTTAGAATCATTTCGAAAATGTGCTGTTGAACACGCTCTGTCAGTTTACATTAATTCCGCTAGCTTTAACATCTAAGTTAAAAACTTCTTACTTTGAACACGAAGCTTTTAAATACTCAGATCTACCAAATCCGGATTTCCTTGAAATTAGATTTCTAGGAAGTGAAATTTCAGCCACTTGGTCAGTCAAGCATTCCGCTACACCTCTGTAACTAGCTTTCCCATTGGAGTTCAGCGCGTCTTAAATCCGACTAATCCGTTTTTCCATCACCACCTGTGTAGCGTCCCGAGGCTTTCTTGAAGGCAAAAGAAGGCAGAATACTAGGGTAGAATATGTACACTCAACAAGCAGAGGGAAATGAGCTGGTGGCTTGGCCCGCAGGCCAGTCTACGCAGCTAGAGCAATATGGCCACCTCTGTGACCCTAACCGAAACCGGTAGTTTAAACAAACAAAGTATTACAACCCAGTTTCAATGTTTTTTTCCCATATCTGTAGGATATTACCAAAGTGGTTTATGAAATCAAGTAACTCCAACAGAGACCCGCCACTTCTATGTAAGTTAGCCGAACTGGCGTGGTTATGGGCCCCAGAGGAAAGCTCTACTCATCTGTTTTTTTTTTGAATGTAAGTTTGAACCTTTGATTGTTTAACGGTGAGTTTTGATCACACCGGCGCCTATGGCCTTAAGGCAGTACTTCCGCTGCTCGGTGCGGTCTCGGATTCACACCACCAACCTCTCAAGCTATCTGTACATGGACGATGCCTTCTCCCCCCTAGTTACATGACTCCTTTCGAATTTAGGGAAGACTTGTGGCACTGCACAACCTCCTATGGGCTATAACTCAGTAACCCAAAACGCTGGGGTAAAACCTAGCTGAATGGAGAAATAGATTCAAGCATGAATGAGCTACACCTATATTGGTTTTTGTGGAGGAGACTATTGAAATATTTTGACTTGGGGACTTAATTGTAAATCCCCTCCTCTAAATTGTAACATCCTCTGATTCGCTACTGCTGACGTAAATAGCCGATTTGTCACCGGAAATGTTACACCTCGAACTTAAATTATGATCATAGCTTTTAAGATCTCCCAACGGACTCTGCACTACACTTCTCCATTGGAGAGCTAAAACTGCAAATCTGTTTGGTTGTTCCTCGCTTCAGGAACAACCTGAGCTCTCACTTTCAGGGACTTCGGACCATTAGAAAAACGTGCCACATATCTCTTCTGGTGACTTCCAAAGTGGTGCGTAATCAAGTTTACCATTAAAAGACCCGAGCTGCTATCACAAAGGCACTCGCAGCGACAAAAAAACAAGCGCGATTGATCTCAGACCGCTACTCAGTGGAAAACTCCCGTCCGCTTACTCTGCAGGTAATAATAGTTTGCTATCGTGATGCGCCATTTCGTGGAGATGCTTCTCAAGCCCAAACCAGCAATGCCAAATTCACTCATTAACAATTCGTTGGAGGAAAAAAGTTGAAATAACGCCCACACGCGAGAGACAAGGAAGCATACATGAGCGCATATATTTGCTACTATATTCCAGTAAACTCATAGAATCGAGTTTGAGTGGGTAGAATAAGGGAAGACAGAGGGGTGAAGCAAATTTAACGACTTCACCCCCATAATCCAATAAGGCTTCAAAACAGTGCAAGCCATAGGGAGGGGAGAGAATAACGGATACTCTTTGAAAGCCGGCAAAAAAAAACAGATACGTGCGTTGGAGAATAATGGGTGATCCCGACAGTTACTGTAAGCCCCTAACGAACACGACAGGGGCGAGAAACCAAGACGACAAGTGGTGTAAGCTGTTGTCAACATTCACTTCCACATCCTTTTGCAACACAGATGGTGAGCTAGTAAAATAATACCGGAGGTGGCAAATCTGGAAGCAGGTATAAAAAAAAGTGTAAGTCTATATTAGTGAACACGAGGTGATGGCCTGAATCCGGCCGTGTATAAGTGGAATTGAGCATGGATGGAGCAAACTGCAGGTCTAGGTCTATTAGAGGGTCAAAGTTAAGCAGTGAGGCATTAGCGAAATCGAGAGCTTGAGTTGTATTGAGTGGGAAGGGCGGAATATGAAAACGTGGTCACAACACTAAACGCACAAAGGAGTACCGCACGAAGGAACGCGGGAACATTGTTTCCTATGCCATTTCGCAGTACGCTATGATGATTTTTTTCAAAAAAACCCTTAGGATATGGAGAGAGCTGAACCGGTAGGATGGAAATCTCATGGATGCGCATTTTGGAAGTCGAATGTGTCTGTTCATTAATCCTTGAATGTGTATACGAACTGGTTGAGTACTTCCGGAGTGCGATCGATTGTCACGCCCCGATCAAAATTTCTGCTCCTTCAAATGCGGCTTTGCTTGAGCCACGTTTTTGTTTAATGTGTGAAACTTCTTTTTCATACTCTGGGATGAATGGGTATTTTTGGCACTTGATTGAGCTTGGATGTCAGAGTTCGGCTCGTCCACCGACTTAATCTGCTCCCCTGATTGCAATGACTCCGAATTATCCTCCTTCGGCTTTGCTGCTGCTGCTTGGGTCGCAGGTACCGTCACCGCTTCACACGTCTTAATAGCCTCCTCGAGTTCAGACTCCGATGACGACTCTTTCGAGGACCCACCTGCAGGCAACCCCGAGAGACGATGGGTGAGCAGCTCCGAGGTTAGGACGAGGGCAGTGCCAGTGGTTATCGTCTCCGATTGTGCTCTCCGACGACTTCGAGCCACAAAAAAACCATCAGGTGGTTGGAACTAAAACGGAAAAGTAAACCAAGTACTCAAGATCTGAACAGCGAAAAAAATCCAGAAAACCCCGGTATTTCACAAGGAAAATATGTAAGGAAAAAACCAAAATTACATGATTAAAGCAAATTGGCGTAATTGTTGTTCAAACGGCCAAGCTAATCGAATCATACAAGCTAATTAACACTATTGTCCTACAAATGGCAGGTGGTACATCCGCGTTTATCGAGTCTCTCCTAAACTTCGTAATGAAGTAACAATTTTAATAATGGGACAGTATGTCTTCGAGTTGTCGGACGAAATTCAAAAATGAAATAATGTAGAGAGAGTGAGTGTATGAAATAACGACTGACCTGACTAAATTAAATACGCCATACGACGACTCACGTTTACTCTGAAGTCCTCCAGAGTTTTGTACTTTTCAAGTATTTTGGATAACTTAGGGCTAACTTCGACGCGATTTTTGCTGTAGTGAAGGTAAGCCCAAAATTTCTCCAAGCCATATAGATGCCGCGACTCATAATCCTTTAATGTTTCCTCCTACAAGACGAAAAGAGCAGGATCACTTGAAATCAAGGAATGTGTTACTTCAATGGCATGTAAAGATGCGTTTCATAAAGTACCTGAAAGTCATTGAAAAGATCCTGCCTGAAGCGTAACTCGAGACCGTAGCTGAAGAATCGGAAAAGGCATTCAATTCCATAACGGGAGCCATGCAAGGCGTCCTCCGTAGCATAACGACGAAATTCTTTGTACATTGTACGATTGAAGTTTACACGTAGGAAGAAGGACCAAAATCGATACAGTGTATTCATTTCCTGTTAAGGGGAGAACACGACTTGTAAACGCACAGCATCAGTGCTAGCCACTCAAAAAGATAAGCAAGTTCAAAAAGTGCAAAACGGTTACAGATCCACCTTAATGGATTCATTTACTGTGCACCACCACTATTCAACATTAACACCGAAATCTCACTCTTAAATGGTGCAATTTTCGAAATAAACCGACAGCGTACAAAAAAAATTTCAAGGCTTTAGGATAAGTCACGGTGACAAATAGTGAGTAAACGCGAGCAGAATAAAAGCAAGGCAAGTCCTTACAAGTCCAGGAAAAGTATGCTAATGAAAGCTCAATAAAGTTTGCCTCATAATTGTTAATGAAGAATGAAATAGGAAATAAGAGTGCTGAGTGATGTAAGCGAAATAACTGACCTGCGATTCGCCCTTCCCATGTAATTCACGATCACGAAGGCAGGCAGCACGAAACTTGTTGTAGCGGTGGAAGGTGAAGCCACGCTGACGTAAAAGTTGCTGACTTGGATGCTCAGTGAAAGGATCTCTAGCACCAGGTGATAGGGAGGTTCCAGGAACCGCTGCAGAATCACTAAATTAGGGATGCAATTATCAACGTTCTCCCCCACCCCTGCAGATCTGAATTCGATCAAAAAATGCAATTGACAGCAAATTACCACAAACCCTTTTCAGTGAGTACCCATTTTACGGAAGCAGATAGCACTTTTCTAGGGCTTTGTCTCGTCTCAACCGAGGTGGCGTCAACGTTCCGCGCACTCAGAAAATCACAAATCTCGCGAAAAGTCCTGACGGCTACCACTTTAATCAACATCATTGCAACAGAAACTACCTTATCGAAAAAGAATAACACCTCCAAGTTCCGTTATGAATGAAGTGTCAATAACGCATTTGATGCAAATCTGAATAGAATAGAAAAGTTGAATGGCCAAAGTAGGCCACATTCGGACATCAATAAGTGGCTGGATAGTGCTCGCCTTCAGATATCGCGAATCTTGCTTGATGTGGCATGCGCTATAAATTTTCAAATACTTCCACACAGGAACCACTAATAATTTTGGCAATGAGGCACGCTTTTTTGAGGAAAGTAATCAAGTTTATATGAGCAGTAGAGGAATTGCGATTTCATGCTGGTTGACAAGACACTACCATGTAGTTTAAGGCATGTGCGAGCTAATAGGTCAACAATAAAACTTACCTATTCTTGGCAAAAGTTGAAGGGCCTTAATGAGTGATTAAATTATGAACGCGAGTTAAGAAAATTAACCGTGTTAATAGGCCACTTAAAACCAATTTTGCTGCCTTGGACAAACAAGGAGCCGCATGAAACTAGTCTGTGACAACAAAAATTTGTACGCACGAGTCTAACAGTGAGGTAGACGTTTTCGATACGAGATAGCTCATTTGGGCCTGTGGATAAGATGAAAAGCATTCTAACTGCTAAACTCAGACTCACCAAACAGCCAATCCCCACTGAGTACAGCATCCGCTGTCGGATAACTAACTCGAGGTATACAGATCAAAGGGCAAAGTCAAGCAATGCATTCTGGTTAGATGGAATGCCTAAAGTCATACATGAAGCCACACATGAGCCGCAGTCAAAGACCTTAGAATTAGGTTCATGGCATGCAGACCCAACCAAAAATAAATCACAACGGCCCGTCATAAATGTCCGACAGGTTGTCAGACGCATTTATTTAATAATTACCATCATATCATTACTCCTGAGCTGCCGTGTATGACAAAGTAGCTTAAATTCCAATTTACTCAGCTAGCTCACATTATGCAACTACCCCGTGACCAAATTCATAAGTGAAGCAAAGATACACACAAAAACCACAAAAAAGCACGAAACAATTGTACGCAGAACAAATACACGCAATAAGCAAGTGTGATTGCAAGGTCGAGGGCCTGCGTCACATGAGTGATAAGTGCCTGTGCGCAGAACCGCGTGGCATCCGCCCAACGCTCAATCAGGAATCAGTCACATGCATTAATATTAGGAGGCATGCCTGATGTTGCTCAGAAACAGGTGAAGTATTGAGGAGAGTAACGAAGTGTGCAGTTGGTTTGATCAGCAGAGCATACACAGTGAGCACTTTTTAACGGCACAAATAAATGATTTGAAAAACGAGGATGAAGGAAAGAATCATTAAGCGTAAAAACTACCACTTAGTACTTTCCGTGGTAGTTTACAAAAGAAAACATAAAACTGTGCAATTAGCACTTGGAGGAATACGAATTGAGCAAAATGAAAGGCAACTTGCATTGGAATGGTCAGAGCCGAAGTTTATAAATGACCAACATTTAGACGCACAGTGAAAACCCTCGAAAATATGGGAAAAAAAGTTTTGCCATATTGAACCCTAAAGCGAACATTGAAATAAAACGTTGGCTACTATTCCGAGGGAATAAAGACATGAATCCAAATGCCAATTGAAATCGGATGGTGACAATTACGAAAGGACGACTTACAGGCAGTCAGACACCGTCCGAAGCCGACTACTCCCCTCTCCTTTGGTGAAAAGAAAACCAACATGAGGCTCTTCAATGCGTGAAGAATTCGCCCCAGTAGATAAGGTTCGATACCGTTTTGCCTAATAAAGAGGGCCAAAAATGCGAATTTTAATAGCTGAAGGGCACTACACATATCGAGTAATCGATTAGCGGAGGTCAAGCTATTTATCAACTGAGTGCGAACCTCCAACAGGTTGGAAAAGATGAAATTACGTCTGATTCCACTACAATGAGTGGAGTTACGATCAGACAATGACCTTACCAGTATTTGTTCCACAAATGCAAAATTTTTCATAGACGAAATACTGAAGATACTGCGAAATAACGGTTTAACGATAGAATTGGATTATTAAAAGAGAAGACAGTTCAAAAGAGCTATTTAGGAGTAATACAATTATTCACAACAATTGACTAACAAATAAATAGCAATCGGATGGCATATTGCAGTAAAATTGCACCACGAATTTTCATTTATCATTGACGATGACCCCACCATATATATGAGAAAAGCTTCTGCTAGGCACGTATGCTTAACTTTGTCATGAGTTATTACTCGTAACTTGCTGTAAAATTATCAAAAAGCACAAGCCCGTGTGCATGATTTACTACTTGGATTGGGAGCAAAAAAGCCCCGAAACTACAGCCACCAAATGGCAGTTAAGAATAAAACCAACGGTCAATATTGGTTGCGCAATCGCCACATTATCCAACGTGCAACAAACAATCCCATCGTATCACTGCGATGACCATTACAAATACACACATTAGTAAGAGCAAGGTGCAAGAGTGTGCAGCATAGATTCTTTCAAATGGGTGTGATAGCGAAACCATTACTTTTACACTCCGAATTTATTTTGCAAAGGAAAGAAATCCTTACAAGTTCATAAGTGTGAGAATTGCAATACATACCCCTCCGATGTTCATGGGATGCACTGCATCATAATGAGCCGGGTAAAAACCGGATGGCGCCGGTTTTTTGCCCGTTGAAGCTTGAAATGTCATAGGTTCCGGTGCCTTTCCAGTGCCTTCCTCAATATTACCACCTGAAGGCCGCATGAGCTGCGGTTGGGGAACGGGAGGCCTGGGATGTGAAACTAAAGGCACATTAAGCACTCCGGCAGGAGGTCCGGGGAAGAGGGGACCGACAGCTGGGTTAATTGGAGCCACTGGCAAGATGTGAAGCTCCCCGTTGGCTCCCGCAGGATAGAGGAAAAAGCCCGGAGAGGAGGGAGGTAAAAGCATGGGAGTCACTGGGGCCGAGTTTGGTGCACGAGCAGCTGTTGATGGATTTGTCACAGTACTCGTAGTTTTGTTGCCAGCGGGAGCGGCATTCGACGACTGCGAGAAGACTGGAGCGACAGGAGTAATAGGATCTGCGGTTGGCGTAGGACCAACAAAACCACTGGCTCCTGGTTGCAAAAGTTGAGTTATGGGAATCCAGGGTGCTGAAAACAGGTTTCCAAATCAGGATCTAGACCGCCTAATTTGCGTTAATAAAGGACAAGAACATTAGAAGATTATGAACTAGCGTATTGCTTAAGCTAATTTTCAGATGTTCACGCCCTTACTTAAACGATAATGGTTAACAAAACATACCCACTTGCACCAACTTACCAGCCACATGCCACAAATAACGATTTTATAATTTTGGACCAAGTACATTAAAATAAGAGATGATCAACTGCAAATAACTAGCAGCACGAATGTGTTTTTATGCAAATAAACAATGCATAAATTAACAGTTAGACTTACAAAATTTGTCCATATTCGGATGGAGAAGACTAGTTATTACTTAAGAGAATGCGACCCCGATTCCTTGGAATATTAGACAGGCCTTTATGTTTGCCTAAGGTACTTTAATAGCAATCAGAGCGAATTCCTGCATTCAAGAAGTGGTCCAATAAATTCAATTTCATTTACTTTCACCAAAATTCTACCCACAAAGCCATGCACAGCATGGTGTGGATTACGCATGCTCAGTTGAGTTCCAAGGTATAAAATATTTACATATTTGGCGTTATGCAAACACACGCAGCCCAATAGCAAACACCTGCATGCATGAAGTCATGAGACCATTGATATTAAAGGAATCCACAACCCATACTTAAGAAACAGAAAAAGGGCACATTTGTCACGTCTTTGTATCCTACTGGAATTAGGAACTATTAAGCAAACTTGCCATAAAGAGGATAACTCTAGTAAGCCAATGGATAAAAAGTACTCAAAACAACCGTTAATTAGGCCAGCTCAACAAGCTTCATAGTCCCACTCATTTTTACTATGTAGGCAGCGATAACCATCATAGCCTACGCGGATAGAGAAGTGGAGCCGTTGGGGAAGATTGAGGGAGTCTGAGTCCCCTCACACCACATCCTTGAGGCGAAGTTGAATTGGGCGGCAGATACGCCGTCGGATATGCGAGCACGGCAGGCAGCAATGTTGCTCCAGGTGGAATGAAGGGAGCAGCCGCCGGGGTTGGTACATGGCCTAGCAATGATGCAGAGGTGGCCGGTGTCGTGGAAGACGCAGAAATAAGTCCTGCCGATGGCATGAGATTCATATAAGGCAAGGGGTGCGAACACTGGAGATGGGGTGAAACAGCAGCACCGGCTGCTGTTTCCACGTTTGCAGAGGTAGTCGAAGCCTATGCAGTGAAATGAAAGAAAATCACCGTTTACAAGCCATGCCGTGAGAAACGATAGGACCAGCACAAACAATCTGAGTCAGAACGATGTTAAATCTGGATGAAATGTAGCGATTACGCAAATGACATTTTCATCAAATCGATTCATCAATAACGATATGACGCGGCGTAGATTTCTTTCGTACAGGTGGGAAAAAAGACAAAGTACGTTCCGAGCTGCAGTGGATACTAGCCACCTAACTGGAATAAAAAGAAATTTTACGCAAATGAAATAAACAAACTTATCATTGTTAAAAAACGCAAGTATTGGAGAACTAGGTGGGAAATTTATTGCATCCTAAATCTACTTGTCCCGACAGCTACTTTAACATCCACGTCTTTAAGTTATAATGGCCCATGGAACGAGGTTCATGGTCGTCAAAATGAAAATTAACCAAACGGTAAATGCTTTCACGTCGAACAATTTAGCGCATCAGACATTTAAATGAGAAAATAAACCAACTGCTTGAATTTCCCAGAGTAACAGAGAGTGGAACCTAGACTGCCGCTAATCGCCTTTGGACGTGTGAAAGTAGAGCAATGAGGCCAGTAGAAACAAACACAGCATTATATTCGAACTACTTGCACGCGTACATCAGGACATGCGCAACCTGAAAGGTTGTATGGAAATTGTAACCACAACACGACTACTGCAAAAAAGTGCGAACGGACAACCGCTTTATCATATTATAACAACAAATTGGAAGGAAAGCGAGCAAATATTTTGGCCTGTGATTACCATGATAGCGTAAAACCGGTAAAGTAGTCACAGACTTATTTTTGTGTAGATCTGGAATCTGCTTAAAACTATTTTTTTTTCATAAGTCAGTGAGCAATGAAGACTGCATGCTCACCTGAGAGACAGAGGCTGCGGAGGACTGAGCATCCTTGGTCGGGGTGTCCGTTGAAATTGTGCCCGGATCAAGCTCAGAAAGCCTGCGAAGTTGTGAGCCTATTTCGTCTTCATGTCTAAGAACATTACAATTTAAACGGATATTATTTGTACAAAATCCTCTGGCTTTTACTGGGCGATACAATTACAAGTTTTGCAACTCGTAAAAACGGGTGCAACAGACTTCCACGGCTTAACCAACCATGCGTCACATGTTGATAGGTCTCAGCAGCTTACAGTGACTGGGACATCGGGATTTCAGAAGAATCACAAAGAGAAAGCTGGCGCACTCGACGAGTAGTAGATCGAGAGCCAGACATCTTGATACCTTCTGAAGCAACGATGAAAAGACGTGACAGCATTGTGTCGTCGACGTCTTCATCTTGGTGGCTCGAGTGCTGAAGGTAGACACAAGTAGCTCGAGTGCGATTAACAGTAAACGCGAACTGTAGCCTATGGTTTGTTTTCTCTGAAATAATTAATCAAACTTAAGGAATGGACCCAACAAAATATGAATTAAATCCAAGGATTATGAGCCAGAAAGTTGCAGAATCCGTTTGCTGATAAAAGCTCTACGTTGGACTCAAATCATAGGAGTGATTACTTGGCTTTAATTTCGATGTGAGGTGGATAGAAACTAAACCTTGAACTCACTTAAAGCATTGGAGATTTCGATGTAAGCAATAAACTTACTTGCTCATCCGTCTCAGCTCCAGTATCTTGATGTTCTAAAGCCGATGAAAGAGCGGCATTCGAGTTGGAGTCGGAAATGAGATGCGTCTCATTGAACGCTTGACCACCAATGCCAGGTTTTTTAGGAGGAATATCAGTAGTCTGGCTATCGCCAAATGCATATGCTTTTTCTTGCAAACTACCCCCTAAAATATGACAAATGAGCTGGTCATTGGGAACCTTAGAAATAAACATAATTAAATCTAAATTCCTCTGTCTTGAAGATACAGGCACCTGATATTATCCTCAACTGGTATGATCCAAGCTGCGCGGGAAATTGTGAATCAACAGCGCATGATTATGCTACAGCTCATACTAACCGTAGAAAGCCAAAGGAATGAGCCGGACGCGATGGTCTTTCAGCGAATTTCCTCAAATTCACAAAGTGAATAGCGCAGCTTCCTGCGTCCATGCCTTTAGATTTCAAGGTGTGTATGTGTGTGTGCGGACTTATAAATACAGCACACAAGTGAAAATGCACTAGAGTGCTTACACGTCTAAAGACCTTAGACTAGCCGCATCGATACACATTAGGTAATTACCCGGGTTAACCGTACACAAAATGCCGGGGTGTCTGGTGATGTCTACATTTCTCGGCTTGCCAGGAAGTACAATTATGTAGTGTGACCATCGTAGATAAAAGTACTAAAGCATGATATGATGAAAAAAACAAATGAGTGGACGAAAAATAGCGTGGTTCTGAAAAAAAGGCCATTTTATTTCCCATAACACCACTTTTCTAGCAAATATGAACCAATGATTGAGATAGGAATGAAATTTAATAGGCCGAGTTATGATTGATCATCATATTGTACCATTACCTAATGCAACATTCATTAAAACTACCCTCAATATTGAGTGCACAGTTAGAAGATTAGGACACGTGAAGTATGGTAAACGTGTCAAATTTGCTAATATACTGCGATTATACAATGGTAGCGAAAAATCGAGGCAAAAAAGGGTTGGGAATGACTTTCCTACGATGGACAGTTAGCAGAGTCGGACGCGCAATATCGACTACATCTAACAGAACAGCTCAAAATGATGAGAAAATAAACCCACAATTCCATCTAGACGTCTGAGGCAAAATAGCCAGCAGTAATAGTCGGGCTATCTTAAATTTGACAATCTGATGCTGTAAAACTCCGTAGGGATGAAATTACCGCTGGAGGGCACGAATTCCAAGACTTCAGGATTGAGAGGAGAGATCGGGAGGACGGCTTCAGACGTCGACGACCTGCTTACTTCAGTTTTGTCCGCTGAATCCGACCCTTTGGTGTGGCCTTCACTAGCCGCTCGCAAAAAACTCCGAATGACCCACTGGGTTGGACGATTCCGACAACGAACGCGCATCTCTTTTGTATCGGTTTCGATGATTTGACTGGGCACGAGAGCCTTGATGTAAAAAAACTCTAGAATGCCTTTAATCTACGCTGACTTAAAAAATTATCCAGTAAGCAATGGGCGAAATCGAGCGTGAAGACGAGAACTGTCAATCAACGTATTTGGAATGTTCGATAACCCACATATAAAATTTAATACAAAACTGCCATAAAATTTCACAAATACTAGTAAGGTAAAATATCACCAGTGTTCAAATGCATAGCTATCAGGTGAAAAAAAACGAATGCATACGTTGATTATTTTGTCCAAATCAGAACACAGCGAGGCCACACGATTAAACTTGGCTATCACTGAAATAGGTACCCAACCATCTTCGTCCATATGACTTCTGAGAAATGTGTCACGGACGAGGTTGTCTTCGCTAAAATAAAACTCGATTTGATGCAAGATTCGGGATTGGAGAATCGAATCGCCATCCATGAGAGGTATCGTTGGATCGAAATGAAAGACGCTAGGTCGAACAAAAAGCGAGGCAGAATTGAGACCAATTGGGATTGAAGTAGCCTCGTTAGCCTTTGCAGGATCTTGGGTTGTCGACATCCAATTCGGTAAGCCAACCGTTCCAGGCGGGGTTAGCGAAGTAATGAAACTCTGATCCACCGAGTCTGGAGAAGCCGACGTCACGAGTGGTGCGCTAGGGTCTAAGCCGATGTAGTTTTCAGGGGCTGCGTAAATCATTACAACTGGATACCCAAAAGCTATAGAAGCGGGGTTAAAACCGTAAGAATAGTGCAACGCTATACGAAAATATTCAAAAGAAGCATACGTTGAGCAGAAATTTGTGGCTGTCCAGAAGACTGTGAATGAACCGAATAAGGTAAGAATGAAGGCAATTGCACCAGCGAAGTTTGATTCCTAAGTCTTTCGCCTTTTCTGGAGAGACCATTTGAGTAAGTTCTTGTGATTGAAGACTCGGTAGAAACACTGGCAGTAGATAAGTTGTTCGGAGGAGGACGCCTTGGCTTAAAGCAGTAGAGGTAATTATTAAGTTTGTGGTAGCCTTCAAACATACTGCAAATGCAACTTACCAACCTCTTCGTTGGCCTTTGGTTCCTAGGAGTGCGTATAAAACTTCGAGATTTAGAACTTGTTGAACCACCCGATGCTTCATGCTCTGCATTGATAGACGTTGCGGCCTCTTTTCCTGTATCAGCTTAAAGCATCAAAGGTATCAAAAGAGCATACTCTTATTCGGCTTCCCATCGCTATCCACTCTTTGATCACTACCCACGTCCCTTGAATACGTGTAATCCAAAGCTACAGTAGTCCACCTATTCTTTTGACGCGTAAAGCTCGGCCGTCTATCGTTTGAATCCCTTACCGATGCTACTTGAGTACTAGGGTTCTACAATTCAGATTACGTGAAAAAAAATGCATACAGTTGGTTTAACTTTTGCAGTAGGCTTCGTCCCATTGGATTGCGGTGCGACACTCCCATCGTGGTGGATTTGCAATGAAGGCCAATCCCGATCGGACATACCTGTATGCACCCCAGAGACAGTTAGATTAGTCGGATTAGGTGACCACGGACAATCACGTTTACCATTGCTGGCAGCTTGGCTATCACAGCTATCAGAGGTAATTAAGGGAAATAGGACACAAACCCCAAACCAGTTGGCCCACACGCACGCCCCGATGAACCCACCGAAACTTCCTTTTTAGACATTTACACTGATGCGCTTGACTAAGACAGTGGCGGTGTTTAGATACTTAGACTGGTAAATCACAAACACAAACAACACAACCGCTTAAATGCCCGACAACGTGCCAGAATGCACGCTCACACGGAACGAAACTACTACGAAGAAAGCGCTCACAAAACAAGTAACTCAACCAATTTACATCTGCTTCAATTGCAATATTGTATTATAAATAGCACAAGTACCTACTAAACTCTACTTAAGAGAAAACAGAATTTACTCATGAATTAATAGGCCTGTAACCTCCCTTCGATCAAGAATTATGAGGGAATGCACTTGAAATTTCAATATAGTGGAGGTGTTCGTCCACAAAACTAACTAACATAGATCTCAGATCCAAACCGATTAAAGGAGAATGCACTTCTAAGTCAACTTTCCCAACAAGTTTTTGTCAATTATCCGCCGAGTTTATAAAGTTTTTCCTTTTGTACCTTAAAATTTTAAGAAATGGTTTAAAACCTTGCATTATTTACGAGTAGTTGAAAAAGAAGGTACCCCTAGTTCTTATTGAGCTTAAGTGAAGTTATGGTAAGTGGATTAGCATCACGATATTCTATTTTTATGAGTTCCTGAATTTACGCATGCATAGAAAGTAAAATATCCGTGCGTGCGTGCTATAGGTACACAAAATACTGAACTTTTTAAGTGTTGTCTTTGTTTAACTGCTGAGCTAGAACATTAACTAGAAGTCAGCTGGGTCAGACAATTTTGAAGCGCTTGTAGGTCCTCTGGAAATGGTGGATGGTGGCTTGCTTCGTAAAGTTCCTTTCGTACATGTATATGTGGTTGTAGAATTCCCTGTACTCAATTTTAATAGTTTAGCTACTCGAGTTGCGGAATGCACCGGCCAGAAAATTAAGCCGTCGGATCTCAGCATTGGTAGCGGTTTGATGTTTTAACTGGGTTAGGCTTTAAGGTCGATGGAATAATATGCCATTGTCTCTTTGATTTTTTCGGGATATCGCTCAGTCCATCTGAACGATCTTTTTACGCCCTTTCTCTTATGAAAAAGTTGGAACAGATGAAATTTCCAGAAGCCTTTACTTCCTCGGACTTTTCAGAAGAAAGGGACCCAAAGAAGATGTCAAGGGTGCTGTCGTGGTTATTTCAGTTCTTCGAGACTTTTGCTCCCGCCAATGAGTACGCATATAATGTAGGCGTGTATTTTACCTTGGCCTATAAGTAGGTGTGGAATTCCTATAAAGAAAAGGCTTCTCATGCCACAGCTCTAAAGGAAAAGATTGATTCTCTGCGCATCATCAATAAGACAGAGGAGGAGAAGCGTTCAGAGTACCAAAGCATTATCGTGGAACTGCAGTCGTCTTTGACCGAGAAGCTTACCTCAAAGAGGCAAATTGATGAACGTGTCGCTTCAGAAAGTCGCAAATTATCCCTCCTTACCGAATCCGAGAAATCGCACTCTCTCGAGGTTGAGTTTATTGATTTTGTTCATATGGCGCCATAATTAGTTTCTTGCTGGCGAATCTTTAATTTTGCCAGTTCTGATTCTTCGAAGCATCTCGAGTGATTTGCGTGCTTAGTGATGACCGTCAGCCATATTGCCCACTTGCGCTATGGGAAGTTTTCGAATTGGGTTTTTTTTTCCACTAAGGCATCGACTTTGCATAAAAAACTTGGTGAGCTTAAAGGGAGGCGGGAACTTTTGCTTCCTCAAGTTATCGAGAATCCGAACGTTCTTCCTAAGGCAGTGGAGGAGTTAAAAGCGAAGCTAAACGTTTTGGAACTTGAAATGCAGGATATCCGAGCGAAGACTTTTCAAGTTGATCAATCGATTAGCGAATTTAAACGACTTCATGAGGTGATTGAACATCAACTTGTCACAGTTGCTAAGGCTTGTCATTCGCTGCTCTATCAGGTGTCGCAGTCTCAAGTAGACATGGAGGTGCGTCTCAATGCCTTTGCGCCTTTCGTTATTATAATTGCAGTCGCGCACAGAACA
This sequence comes from Taenia hydatigena, assembly GCA_036345935.2. Lineage (NCBI taxonomy): Eukaryota > Metazoa > Platyhelminthes > Cestoda > Cyclophyllidea > Taeniidae > Taenia > Taenia hydatigena. The sequence continues at coordinate 11,681,483 of JADWOT020000006.1, read as the reverse complement.
TAGGTTCATGAAGTACAGCTAACGCACTTTGTCAAGGCAGGCTTTTCTTGTTTAAAGCTTTTAAAATGATTTGTGGGGTCATTTTGGTAGCAATTTGCGATGTTAAGCATCTAGCCGTTAGTGACCTGTTGATAAACACAGTGTTTCTTCATTGGTTTTTTCTGGTGGCGTTGCATTTGGTTGTTTTGTGATGATTTGGCCCTCCACAGAAATCAGATAAAGAAATTGCAGGACGATCCGCCGATATTGAAACATTAGTTAAGAAAACTACTGACGTCGCGGAACAGTTACGTATCTCAGAGCATAATATTGTCAAAGCGAAAGTTCTGGAAGCAACTCAGACATTGGTAATTCTGGTTGTCTCTGTTACTTTAATTTGTTCTCAATTACCTCTATTGTCATAATCACTAGGCTTTCCTTTCAGAATGGTGACCGTATTAAAAAAGAAAAGGCAGCACTACTGGACAAGTATTGTTTCGTTTTCAAGTCCCTCGAGTCCGATGTAACCGCAAAGGAGGCCCTGCTGAAGACAACGAAATTACTTTATGAAAATGAATATTCCAACAAAAAGGTATGGTTGGTATTGATGGTATGACGGTGTCCTTGTTTATGCCTATCCACGCGGCTCTTTCGAGATGTTCTTTTTTCCCAGCGTGAAGATGATTGGAGGAAGATAGAGGAATTGAAGGATACACTTCAACGGCTTTACCAGGCTTACGTCCAGGGTTAGGATCGGTGGTCTTTCTCTGATGCGTTCTGAATTGCGCATGTAAAGGTGTTTACAAGTCTTCGGCTGTTCCAATGCCAAACTTCAAAATTTTGAGTCCAGCTGTCGCTTCATCCACCTAAGCAGAATGCACCTGCAAGGTCACCTATTTTTCGGAAAAAGCCGAAGGGAAGGGGAGACAGGGAGGTTGATTCTGGTAATTCCGTCCCATCTTTGGGGTCTTACCCCAAGTGACGCGTTGGGATGATTGTATTGCATACGGTTTTGAGTCGTTCACGGCTGCTGGGTTCGCTGCGGTGGGTTTTTTTTCGTGTTTTTGGATTTGGAGTTTCGGCTTTGGGGTGCTAGCGTTCCTTATGGGCTCTAGTTGGAGTTGTCTTGTCGGGTGGGTGGCCGCGGGGGGGAGTGTTGGCGGCGGCTGGTGTCTCGGTTCTGCGGTGCGCGGTTTTCACGCGCTTGTGTTCCTCTGTACTTGGATTCTCAGTAGGTGGGGCCGCGGGAGGTGGGGATGTTGCAGCGGTTCTTCTCAGGAGTCGTAATAATTCAGGCGTATAGTAGGGCGCAGGCCGTTAAGGGTCGAGGGGGACGTCGCAGTCGGACATGATTGCCGGGTGGGGGTGGTCGTTAGGTTGGTTGGCGGTCGTTTGCGGCGTCCGGACGAGGCTGGTCTCTGACGCTTGATGGGCGCGAGTGGTGGGCGTCTGTTGATGTTCTTAATGGCGCTGGTTGCGTTACATACCCTGTTCCAAATATTCAGCAGTTAGGGTCGTCGATGAACTACTTAGTTGCACAAGCGACTGAGAACCTCCAATCCTACTCGCATGAATTGCAACAGAGAATTTGCACGCAAGGAGGACGTTTTTATGGCCGCAGTCTTACGCCATTTCTTAAATTGAGATATCGCATTTATAATATATATAAAATTTTATCACCACTAATTTTGCACTTTGTTTGAAAAATCCTTGAGAATCTGCTAGATTATAATTTTTGTTTGGTGCAATAAATATTCACAAGTTAGCCCATCTGATAAGCCATGTGGAATTTGTTTAAGTTCTTCGCGGTTATTTATTGGGAATGTGGCGTTTTCATAGTTTTATTTGCGGAAGGCTTGGGTACTACTGGCTGTATGACAAAACTTAAAATATGGAAGAAAGTCAGATCCTCCAGGAAGCGTGCGCGGCCCCTGTCGAAAAAATTTTGGAGCCTTTGGTCGAGCAAATATCCATGCTAACTGATCGCAATGATTCACTGGAACGTCCTAAGGGTCTGTCCCAAAATAAGGCAACAGTTCTTGATCTTGTCAAGAATGTAAGCCGACAACTCCTTTATTTGACCAAATTTAAGAGTGCGCTAGGCAAACCATTGAGTTTTGAGACAATTTTGGACCTTTATTGCCGCGACCTTCATAACTGGGAAAATGCATTTATTATTTAATGCTTCCTGTTTCACATTGGTCATTTTCGTCGTCAATTTTTCCACCATACTTTATGGATAAAATTGTTCTCATTTTCTGGGGCTTTTTAACCTTTCTTTACTGAAACTGCACCATTTTCTTTATTTTTCTTCTATGTCTCAAACCGCCTTGTTATTGTTTTTTTAGCTTTTTGCCTAACATTCTTTGAATTAGATTTAACAGTAGTATTCACATCGACAGATGTTTCTTGGTTATTAGGCTGCTAGGAAGGCCTTCATGGACTAGCTTTGCATTCCTCATGGTGCATATAATATCAGTTTTTTTTCAAAATATTAAAGGCGATAAGCAATTTAATGAAGACTGCAGAAGAAGTACGTGGCGAGTGTCCTGATGTAGAGGAGAACTTTCAGGTTGCACTATCGGAAATGCAAGACATCGGCGAAAATTTTCATGCATCAGTGAACGCCTTTTTGGACAATCCCGAGGATGAAGAATTTCACTCTGAAATGCTGAGAGCTTCGCGAAGCCTTTTATCTTCCGTGACACGCATCCTTATACTTGCAGATCTAATTGATGTCAGTCAACTTCACAGGTGTCTGGAAAATATCAAGGGCGATGCAGAATGCGTTGGAATTTTAACTGATGAAAGCGTATGGAACTTTGTTCATTGTTTTCTGCCTATTGTACATGCCTTGGCGTTTCACAAATATAGGTGGTTATTAGCTTCCCACTACAGCCAAACTCGATATTTTCTGAAATTGCTCTAAAAACATGCATTAAATTGTCTACGAAATATGTGTTTAAGCATGCTGAAACCAATGAAACGCTTATGTTGCAATATTTTTAGCCGTTGGAGTTTTTCGTTTTGTAAAAGAACACCATTAAGGCATTTTAAGGCTGGTGAACAATTGTGGGCCAATAACTTATAACATTTTAGCCTTCCTTTTGCGTAATGATAACTTTCCGACTAGCCATTACTAAAAGTCGAGTTTCAGCTGACAGACAAATTCTATTTACATGCTTCAAAGGCGACGAAATTCAATTTCAGGAACTCTCCCGTCTATGCTCATTGCTGGAAGATCATTTGGAAGAACTTCAGACCTCGCTTAAGTACCGGTGCCAGGACTTACTTGGTTCGAAGCAATGGATCGATCTAAATAATAGTTACGAAACTCTCACCCTGGCCTGCGAGATGGTAACCGTCTCTACAAAGGTATCTTGGGGTTTAATGTCATAACTATCAAAAAATAAATGAATGGTTTAGGAAAGAACTGTACTGATTTATTCGTAAAATGCTTTTAAACCCTCTCAGTCTACCGAAGTTCCATACTTTGAGTTTTTGCATCAGCATTTTAAGAAAAAGGGGGGAGTTGTCCATGAACTCCTTTTTCCATGGCACTGTCTGGAAATTTTTGCTTTCGAACCGTTACAGTACTATCTAGCCTTTGGATCATTGTCCTAATAGGGCACAGCGCACTTTGCAAATGTAAACACTGGGCAAGGTTTTTTTAAGAGAGTTTATGAATTGGTGGCTAAATATTACTCCACCTTGAAAGGCTAGTTTTCGCTACCCCAAATTGGCAACATTGTCGGCCAATCGCGAGTTCGCAGTGAGGTTGACCAATGAGGCGGTTGGCCGCCTGGGCCGCGCTTGCGACGCAACTTACTCGCCAGTGGTACTGCCACCACTGCAGGGACAGGCTGTAGCACAACTCATGCAGGAGGTTATGGTACGCAAGTCCTTCCACCCTGCCCTGTCTCGCCTTTATCGACACAATCACCATCTCTCACTCGTTCCACTTACAGAAATCTGCAGAAGCAGGAGTTGAGAAAGTGGAATCCTGGAACAGCACTTTTTTTCAGAGCAAGGTTCAAAAACTCTCTACCGAAATAACGGTTCTAATCCAGTCAGCTGGACTGGGGGATTATTTTCAAGCGGGCATTGCACGTAACATTCATGAACTCGATGAGGCGGTCGATGAGTTCATCGAAGCTTGGGAATATGAGGTGTGGTAATAGACCGAACGGCTGCTTTTAATATTCTGCTGGTTTCTAATGCATTATCTTTCGGGCAAAACTGTAGACTTCAGTTGGCCTACAGGAATACGTGGTGGCGATAGGGAGAGCTTGCGCAAATATTCGTTCGCTGATCTCGCAAGCAGCGCTTACTCTTTCCTCAGCATCCTTTGTCACAAATAACACCGTTCTCAGTCATTTGGAGGAGTCTGCAAAGTGTGCCAACGAAGAAAAGCTAGTATTGGCAGTGGCAGAAATTCAGGTAGCTCTTCATCTGGATTGATTATCAACTGTAAATTGCTGTTGAATGCGTGTAGTAGTGTATAGAAGGGCTAGTGGAGTAGATGATACTGCCAAACCCCTGGGGACCACACAAGAGGCTGTTTTTCCTTCAGCATTTTTAGCATTCATAGTTGAAGGCCAGAGTAAGGTTGGGCACTTTAAATGCGGCAAACATTTCCATTGCAATTTTTTAGCCATTTGATCCCTGTTGTCATTTCTGTGTGTCTCGCAATGTGTTATTTTGAGAATTCAAATGTAGTTTACGGGGAATTTGACTTTTTGTTAGCATTTAATGTTATAAGCTAGCAGTAATAAGAAGGCTGTAAACACTTCATGATGTTTGCCACTTCCAACATCACTAGTTTGTGGTTGAATAGCTTGAGGTCATCATTCAAAGTTGTAAACTGTTGCCCGTCAGTAGAACTAATAAAGCGTGAATTTTATGCTCTCACAGCAGCAAACATCAGACCTTATCGATTCTGCCCTCTGTCTATGTGGTGTGTGGACGGATTCGAATGCGGTGCGTTTTGTGAGGATCGCTGCTAATGACCTGGAACAACTCACTCCCCAATTGATCAACGCCTCTAAGGCTCTTACTCTGAGAAGCCAATCCTCGGTGAGCATGTGTTTTCACCATTAGAATCCGACCAGACATAATCAGCGTTTGTAAGCAAAATGTCATTTGACTCATATCTCGTCTTCACTTCTTTTCTACCAAAAGGCGGTTCGGAAAATTGGAATAACTTTGTGGTGTGGTAGGCGAGGTGACTCACTCAATTTACATGGCATTTGCTCTATTTTAAAACAAATCGTCTTGGGAAGTCTTTTTTAGTGACGATTTACGTGTCATTTTAATTTTAGCTGACCAATGAAAATTTTACCATATTTCTCAAAGGCTACAAATCTTTAGTACAAAAACTCTGCGATCGAGTCGATGAGATGACAGACGTTTTAGATCTCCTGGAAGCGCACGATCGGTTGCTGCAGGACGACATCAACTCATGTCAAACGAAAGCGGAGGTAAGTAGGAGAGCAGACCTCTGCCGAACCAGTGCCTGTTTACTTCCCAGCCTATTTGTACCACCTTCAGGGTGGTCTCAATCATGCTAATTGCGCCTCCTTGGATATGTTTAATGCATTGCTTCTAGGCCGCACAAACGAGTGGCCTCATAAGCGCATCCCGCAAGTTATCCACTCGCTGTTATCAAGCAATTCAACATATACTCACCAAATTGGAGACGTCCAACGAAGACAATGCAAATGTGAATCAGATTCAAGCAACACTTGAAAGCATAAAAGAGGATGTAGGTAGTTTGCAGCAATAGTTGTTTTTATTTGTTCTGTTATTATTGCCTTACTTTTGGATTTTGCTCATTGATAAATCGAATCGCTCTATTAGCCACTATTTTATTTTGTTGTTTTCCACTTGTTCCGTTGAATCCTACACTGAAGTGGTGTGAGTTCGTGCGATTGCAAGAGTACTTTTCTGCCAAATAAGGATACTTAATCGTAGTCTAAATCCAAAACTTTGTGGGTCAGGGCTGGATGAGGCAGGAGAGGACTTTCCTCCACATAGAAAGTGATTTTCAACTTACATGATGAAATTTGTGTCCTTTGAACCAGCTTATACCGCAATTCAATGAGGCCACAAGAGAGGTGTGCCGTAGTTTACGTTCGCGAAACATACCACCCCAAATTGACAACGTTCGACACACTGGCGAAACAATTCGAGACGCTTTCAGCGGGCTAAGGCCCCTGTTGGCTGTAATGGGTTTTCGACAGGGAGAAGCGTCTTCAAATCTTGCAGAAACCATCTTTGATTTGCCACCATCGACGCCATCCCTGCCCCCTCCGCCGCCACCGCCACAACCAAACGAATGTACGCGGGGCTCGTCCATCCGTAAGCGATCCTCACATGCAGACTAGCACTGCGGTGATCATGCAACGTTCCGATGGAACCCTGACTAGCTGTAACACAGTTGTAGTACCGATGCATAGCGATGCACAGATTGAAGTTGATTGAAATTTTATGTAACAACAAATTGGGGTTGTACTAATATAAGAAATTCCATAAATTTTATTGATGAGATTGGAATACATATGTAGGTGCACGCCCTCTTAAGTATTCAACAGGTTGAAATTCTGTTTTAATTTCTTTAGTGTCACTTGCAATTTGTGATTCTTTGTATACAATTGTGCTGGGTGTTATCTTTTTACCAATAATCTGTCTATTAATATTTGAAACAAATCTGTGGATGATTTATGTAATAAACCTGCTTTTATTTGATTCTCTATGAATTAAAGCAATAATTGTTTGGAACAAAGGCTTATGTGATGCAGTTCTGAACCAGTTGGGAATTAAAATGAAGTTCTTTTCTGTCACTTACAGGAGACTCCTGACGAAAACTTACGCTGTGCAGTATAAAATTGGATTTGTGATCACAGCGAATATTTATTAATTAGTAGCTTGTTTTTGAGCTAATCTTCTCTGCTTTTGAATGCAACTCACCTCATCATCCATTTGAAATAATTTAACAGTTTTTAGCTTTATGTAATTACTTCCAAATACCGTAGCGCGAGTTTTGTTCGGCTTTGGCAGGCAACTGCATTCTAATGCTCTTCTGCACAGCGGCATGGCTGCACTTCTCAACGCTTGGTACCTCTGCTTCTTTCTGTGTATGACTTCAATTAAACATTTTGTCCTTGTAATATTTTGTTAGTAGTGAATACATATTCCGTGACTGGATGTCGAGAAATTAATCCATTATTGGCGTTCTCTGGCGGGCATCGGACACATAAATTTGGAAATAGGCTTTTGTCCTTGTTTGCCAATAAAATACTGGTCAAAGTTATAGGTATTTAGTAATAAAGGAATCGAACACCCTCATTGTTCTATAAACGTCATGGGAACGAACATTCATCGTGGCTCAAGTAATCCGCCCTGAGAATATCGTGTACTTATCCGATAGGCTCAGTCTCAAAGCGTAGGAGATAGGTAAGTGGCGGAATATCTTAAAAGTAGCTAAAATTGATTGGGATTGATTGTGTCGAACCTGTGATGAATGCGTGCTTAACCCCAAAAATCTCTTCGAGCAGACTCACTTAGTGGAGCCTCCATACGAAGTTTGCAATCAACACAATCGATGCCACCACTTCAACAGTTTCTGAACGAAACACCTCCAAATCCGAATCAAATGGCTGGAAACTTCGACACAGAACATGCCAACCTTATGCAACAGATTGGGCAGTTGGCGGAGAGTGGGAATGACATGATGGTGCCGCTCATTCGAGATATTTGCCTTCGACTAACTGAAGTAATCGACTGTATGACGGCTCCCGGGAGGAGTGCAATCGCAACGGGTGCCGAACTTGTTCAAGTATTGTCGCAGTGCTGTCTTATCCTCCTACTACTATTGGTAATAGTAGTAGCATTAATCTCTGTTTATTATTAAAGGCAACTCGCGAGATCTCATGGCTGACAGCACAATTAAATGGGAAGTGTGAGGAGATGGCGCGTGGCTTGCCTGAAATGAGTGCCAAGAGAAGTTTATTTACTTCCCTGAAAAATATTAATCTTTTTTCACATGAGTTGGCAGTGATGAGTCGAGTGAATGACGATTTGAAAACAAATAGCGAGTTATGTGTATGTTTACCTTTCAACATTATCGGCTCAGTGACGATGAAATTCGAACGATTTTGAACAGTTTCCTTATTGCAGCTTGACAACGCAGTTTACATGGTTCGGTCTGCTCGGAACTTAATGCGGGAAGTCAATAAGGCCATGAGTGAGCTTCGGACTATCGCTGGTCAAAACCGGCTTCGGTCCGCCACCACGCTTCCACCTGTTCCACCTCGTCCCCGTCGGTATCGTGCCAGTACTCAAAATGGAAGTGGCAGCGATTGCAGCAACAATGAAGTCACCCCACCCAACTTTTAACATCAAGTTGGATGTCCGAGAGATCAGGAGAATGTGGATTAGGTTTATATTGTTTTTTTTCCGGTCCCCATGTTGGTTTCCTTACCAAAATACAATATTTTTTCCTGCTTCTGTTTTGTGGCTTTTTTTTCGAGAGATTGATGAAGTCTTGAATTTCGGAAGGACTTAAATCAGTCGGAATTTAAAGACTATTTGCACAAAAACAGTGCTGAACTCTGCTATATACACTTAGCTAAAACATCCATTTGCGCACATTAATGATAATTTCGACCCGGAAAATATACTCAGTGTTTCGTAATAAAAGTTGGCTTGACTAAACCAAGACTTCTAGTTTATCTAATTGTAAAATGAAAGTCGAGAAACAAATTACCGTTGAGTATAAATCGTTTTTAAGGCTAGAGTAAGTCAATGACTCCTGTTCCTCCTGTTGTACAATTAAAGTCACTGTAGATGGCTTGACGAAGATACTTTAATGGTTCACCAGCCTCCCAAGTGTTCCATACTTATTCACAGGCAAGGGAGCAACGGTAATGCAATGTGGACTGAAATACTCGGGAGCGACTGAAACAAGTAGTGGGAGAAATAAACTTCCTGCAAATAATGCGTCCGAAGCAACTATGAAAGGTTATGGGTTTGTAAGTATAAATTGGCAAATGAAGTGTGAATTTTAGGATTTTGGTTTGCACGATGATTAAAACATGAATTTTAACCATACACTTGACATGCACCAACGTTATGAGCTCGGAAACAACATAACCTAACACAAACTTTGACTTGGGCAATTTCTGAATGAAAACGCACAATTAGCCACCTACTGTCTGAAAACACTGGTACAGTAAGCTGTTGACTTCGCAAAAAAGCCAAATTGCTCAGAAAACTCAGAATTAAGCGACACTTAAATAGATAAATCATGAACAATGAGTGGATAACTTCCGTGGAAAGTGAGTTTTATGGTAGCCATTTGGTGGAAATATGCAAGCCATAGAGTTGCTTTATGCGAATACGACAAATAGATTGTGTGTTTAATCCACCTTATTATTATTTTAATAATTTTAACTAATATAGTCAAGTCTCACACACGCCCACTAGTGCGCGGAGATCAATCCGCCCCGTCTGAATTATGCATGGGAAACAATCATAGCAAACAGGTCTTCACGTTACTTCCAATGGTCCAGGCTCAGTGGGTTTCCGGTAAGGGCGTTTCTCTTCTGGCAGTATACATCTTTTGGCCCTCCGGAAACTGGGTGCAGCCAACGGGACGCTCTCTATCGCTGCCTCGTTCACTCTCTCTCTCTCTCTCACACACACACACCCACAGCTTCTCTGACCGACACCCGTGCGCCAGGGCGAAATGGACGCCGACCACTTTCGACATGGAGGCCTCGAGGAGGGCCCATCGTTCTCCCAACTACTCTCTGACGACGATGTCTCTGCCAAAGGTGCCGTTGTTTTTCCCGGACTTGACGAGCCCGTCAAGGTAACTTTGGCGTTTTTAATTGTTTTAACTTTCCCAACAAGGGATGTTGGTGAGAAAAATGCTCAACAAAATTGCTATTACATTGAGTATCGTCTAATTAGCTACGGTTTGAGATCTGCCTCAAAGTGCAGAAATTTTAAGATTCATTTAATCAACTACTTTTTCATTATTTTGTGAGCTTTATAAAACAAAACACAACAAAAATTGATGCTCCATTTCATTTTAATAAAAAGCAGTCCCGTTTTTAGCTATTTTAATAAAATTATATGGGACTGCGCATTTACTTTTAAGTAGAAATGTCTAATCGACACAGGACTTTTATGGACTCTTGCTACTCTACAGGCAAAATACTTCTTATAACAAATGCCTGTTCCTCCTCTTTAACTAGTTCGTGGCTGTGAGCAAAGTGCCCACAGGGAGACAAATTCTTCGAGTATTTTCATCAACATGGCAACTTAAACCACCAACACTAGTTATCAGTGTCCATGGCTCCTATGCCACCTTAAAGAAACGGTTCAACTTCACGATGAAGAAAGGTCTGTGGAAAACCATGGAAAGTGTGGGTAAGTAAGGGCGTATCAGTGTTAATCACCTTTTTGCCTATTTATCGAACAAAACAAGAGTTTTGTGTCATGTGAACATTTCTGTTTTAAACATGAGCGACTTGGACTGGATATTGGCACCTCGAAAGAAGTGCTGGGAGATTTGAAAATACATGAAGGTGGAAGTTGGCAAACCATTGAACACTACTTGTGATCTCCAGATGGATTGCCTTAATAGCCTTGTTTATTTAAATATTTTGAGAATTTGGTGAAATTTGCAACAAATTGTAAGTGATATGCACTATTCCTTGTCCAGTTAAGCGGTATTTCCAATCGCCTGGTTCCGTTGTATGACTTAGTAGATAGATGCGGTTACTTAAAGTAGAGAGGTGCCGTTTTCTGGCCTAAATTGCTATTCATTAGTATTTGGGATGGAAGAAATGCTTTTGAAACAGCTGGAAATTAATGTATCTTCCTAAATTTGTTAATTGCACAAAAAGGATTAAATGATCTAAGCTAATATACCAAGGCTATTTAATTTTTTTTGGACTGCTTGTTGTAACAGGCTGTTGGATAATTGGCGACGCTTTGGATAGAGGAATAGGTAAAATTGCCGGCGAAGCGGTGGCGGAGTACGTGGAGGCCTACGGTGGGGATAAGATGCTCGCGATTGGCGTCACGCCCATGAATAGTCTGAAATTCAAACACATCTTCAATACCAACGCCTCCGTGAGCCGCATTTGACTTTCCCTTTCAATGACATGCGTTAAGTTACGGCCAAAGTGTCTTTTCATAAAATTCAGAGCTTGAATTAATTAGTGATGCTACTAAGGCGATCCTTGTTGCCCTTTCCCCATTAGCTATAATTGATCCACCGAAAGCGCAAAATTGTGCACTAGCAACTTCTTGATTCCTTGAGCTCGTTACTATATTTCATAAACTACTTTTGGAATGGCATTTTAATAACGTGCCGCGGAGAGGCTACGTTTTGAAAATTGTGATGCAAATGACATGGACAGGTCTCGTCATAGTGTCAAGTGATATTGGTTGAGGGACAGGATCGAAGCAATTTTGTGCTAATCATTTAAAGTAAGTGCTCCGTGCTATTCCGATTGAGCCTTAAAATGTCCTCCACATTTTAAACGGTTTGTAATCAACCTTCGAAGGCAAAAGAAGGCAGAATGCTAGAGTAGAATATATATGTATATTCAACGGACAGAGGGAAATAAGCTGCTGGCATGGCCCGGAGGCTAAGGCAATACGGCTACCTCTGTGACCTTGACCGAAGCCGGTAGTTCCAACAAACAGTACTGCAACAGTGCTCGTATTCACCTGACCTTGTTGAAGAAATCTGCATAACGGTACACTTGCTCACAGTGTTCATGAGTTTCAGGCCGAATTCAAGCATTCCTTAAAGTTACAGACATGCACATTAGCTTTTCGAAATCGCGTCTGTCTGGTAATTCAAATATAACACTTTATTCTCCTGAACATTTTGTTAGATAATTTACTATCCAAGTGAGGAAGACGAAACTCTGACTGATCCTTCAATGACGTTGGTGCAAAAACACTGTGCAAAACGTTTTCACATCGATAAAAACTACAACTACCTCGTTTTGGTCTCCGCTCCATCGGGTTCAAGCAAACAGAAGGACCATAATAGCCTCACTACGAACAGTCAGACGCGGATGGTCACGGGGAAGGAGCAAATCATTGAAACCCGAGTCGCCGTTGAAAGAATGGTGATTGGCTGGCGAACAGTATGTACTTCGTCTTTAATCGTATCAGCATAGTAGCTTTACTCATATTGTCTCAATGTGACCTGGTTACTGTTGAGTCACCGTAATCCAAGTTAAATGGCAGAACGGCTCCGTTTACTTAAAAAGGTTTCATGGCAATGACGATAGGAGTGGGACTTAATAGTCCAAACTAGACAAGACTCGACGGGACAAGTGACGGTAACGTATCCTCTACTCACTTGGGCACTTGAGCAGATATTGGTTGAGTCATACATGAAATGTCTCTAGCGTCCCTTGGAGGGGGTTGAGGTTTTGCACCTCTCCTGCAGAGTTCACTCCCACTTAGGTGAGTCCGCGCAGCCTGGAGACCCGATTGGCTGAAAACTGTGAGGAGCACTCGAATGGTTGCAAAGAAAGCGTATTAACTGGCAATTAGCTGTGTGCTACTGCAAACTTTAATCAATTTTATCCACCATCGACGTTTAGTCAATAGAAGGGAAATCTCACGGTTCGGTAATCGCGGCCTCTGAGTCAACGCACACCACACAGCCGACAGCCTCAGAGACCGTGTCAGGACTGCCTCGAATGCGACCCCAGTTCAGGGCTACGGTTGAACCTCCATCGCCTCCACTACTGCAGTCATCACCTCTCCGCTCCATAGGGGAGCAGATCACGACTCCCCTCGACACGCCACCTTCAGCTCGCCAGGATGAGAGTTCCCTCAAATTTTCTGCCGCGGCCGAGCATCAACGCTCCATTGGATTGGTTGGCCTTTTACTTTGTCTTGCCAATTTAGAAGCTTCTACTACACAATAGGTAGACGCGAATGTACTACACTGTCATCGCTGCCATGATGTTTAAATAAGCCTTCATGTGACAGTGCTGACGGCCTTTAGCTGTGTACTCACATCGAACCATCAACAATTGTTGAGCTGCCTTCCAGGAGAGATGTTGGTCATGCATTCCTTACGATGATGTCAAACATTTTCCTACCTTGAACCTTCAAGTCATGGGACGTCGGTTGAATCTAGTGTGTTTTGAACTCGTCAGCTTGAAAAACAGGTTTAAATGGGTTGTAAAGCACAAAAGCTTCATATGAAATTGGTTGCATGGCATCCGGCGAAGTTCGTTATCCGGTAGTAGAAATCACTGCCCAGAAATGACCTAAGCAATATGATCCAGGTAATGAATCCCTTAAAGGCGTATCATGTTGGTGAAGACTCACAAGTCTTTGATAATGAAGAATGCGGTGTTGTTGCTGATTAAAATATTAACGTATCGACTGGTTGGGAGGTATGACATGAGTGACGAGACATCTCATGCACAGCTACACCGACTAGGAAGATTGTGATGGGAGCTGAGCAAATGGGATTGGAAGTCTGCTTACGTGCTCTCCACTTCTTCCATATGCGTTGGTTAAAGGACTGTGTTTAGATTATTCGCCGACTGATTGACTAGCTTGCGATGCGAAGCGGTTTTGGTGTTCCAACGGTGAGTGAACGATCATGCTATTTGCTGCCCACTCCACACTTGGGAGGCGCCGATTACTCGGTAGAAGACTACGCTTTGTGCACGACGTAATGCAGATGGAATCATCTGCCGTGAATGTCTTGCAGACGGGCAAGCAATCACAACTGATGCACAGTCAATAGAAGTAGGATTAGTCAGCCAGTCAATGGCAGGAGAGCCCTCCTCTCGCCTGACAACGCAGAACGTCTCTGTAATGCCGTTCATTCCACAGAATGAAATATTGTGAGGAAATCCTTAGTTACACAAGAAAAACGATTTAGACTGGCTTTATGTAAACAAATTTCCGACTTTTAAACCGCAATTTACATTACTTTTTTCTAATCATATTTTTTAATAAAAACAATCATGTGCATTCTTTTTGTTCGCATACTTGCACGGCTTCTGAGGAAGCGCTAGCTTTACTTTCCATCGATCTAAAATGACCTTTTCCGTGGCTTTTAATGGGTTGGATGTCTTACTGTATTTAAATTTTACAGATATGCATATAATAAAGTAAAGAATCAAGTTTGGTAGTAGTTCCAAATTTTAGTTTTTATAAGAAGTATGATATACATGTGCATAAATAGTTCCAAATGGAGTCAACTAAATGTGACGCTGGAAACATGCACCATCTCATGGACGGCAAAACCAGTCGTTTCTCAGCAATACTGGTAGTTGGTTTTTCTGCTGTTGACTTGATGGAGACAATTTTTGCTTGGTGTTAACAAACCTTCGGTCTTTGCAGGGTCGACTTTCAGCGAGTATGCCGCCGCCTCCTGCGAAGTCGATAGTGTCACAGGAGGTCAAGAAGGTGTCGGAGAAGGAGTCCGTGGTGCTGCAGATCCCGATTTGTGGAATCCTTGCAGGGGGTGACCGGTGGAGTCTGCACCAGGTTTATGCTTCTATGTCGACAAACCGCTGTCCATTTGTCGTTATTAGAGTAAGAATGAATGCCTGTTATCTCAACTGCCATCAAACTGTCGCATCCTGTGCATCCATGTAACTCTATCAATGGGCTACTGCGAATACATCCCAATGAGCTAATGAACCTAATTGACAATTACCTGTAAATGCTTTCGTCCCCCCCTCCCTCCCATTGGGAAACACGCTAGTCTATGGAGTAAAATTAAACGTTAAGATATTTACCAACAGTCATACTACGGACCAAGAGAATAATAAAAACCCGATCTTAACTTTTGACAGCCACTTTTCTGCATAGAGCCAAGAAAATTAATTCAATAAAGCAAAGAACACTTGAGAATTGCATAAATTACAAAATCGTATCTCTGAACTCTAACGAGATACCAACACCTTTAATAAGTAAGAAGCATGATACTTTTAAATTTCCAAATTGTGATAAGTCTGTAACAGGAAGTTTTCATTTGCTACAGTTTTAAAATTGTAGTGGCAATCTGAGCTAAGTGCTGTTTAGTTAAACGGTCGGAATGCACTACTTTTTCACTCCATATGCTCCAAATGTTAACCATTTTCGCCTTTTGAGTCCCATTTATATGTGAACCCCAAAATTTGTGTGGTGGGCATGAAAGATGTCCAGAGAATGATGAAGTGGCGCCCAAATGACCCATGTGGTTAGGAAATTTCTAAAAGAATTGTCATCTAAAAAATGTGTAATTTTTAAAACACAGTGCCTTGTTCGCACAAAAGAGGTCCCAACTATTTGAAAATTTTTCTTTTTATGGCCCTCTACTCAAATTAATTGCTCATGTTGTTTGTTTTTTATAAGGGGAGTGGTGGTGCAGCTACAATTATCAGCAACGTGGTAGACTTGAGTAACTTCGTTGCGAATCTCGGTGAGGATATGCCAGAAGATGAAATAAACTATAAGTGAGTCCGTGCTCTAAAACCGAATTCTAGGAAATCCAAAACATCCGGTTAGCTCAAGGTCACCAGATTTTGTGAGCATGACAACGTTGGCAGCAGCACTTATGAAAATCAAAAGAATTATTCTCATAAGTTTAGCCATGTTAAAATACCTTATTTTTTATTCCCTATTCTCTCCAAAGGTGTCTGAGTCTAGAGCAGTATGTTAACTTTAGACTCGCCTATCCAGGTAAAAACGGGAGGCCTTCATATCATAAAACATGACTTTAATTAATGAATATAACACTGAAATTAGCGAAACTTGCGCTTCGTTTCTGAAGCCCATGTATTCGTGATTGGGTCAAAATAACTTTCCAAATATTACGAGTTGATCCACTTTTGGGAATGGTGTGTTGTTTATCTTTGTGCTTATTCAACATTAAATGTTGCATCAGTTTACTCTAAAAATAAGGAATTTAATCAATTTTAGCTCGTTTCCCGTCTCAATCCTCCTCCCTAGCCTTCATACCTTTTGACCAAACAGGCTGATTGGATCAGAACATATCTAATAGCTTGAGTCAACGAGAATCAGTACATATTTAAGGAGATCGTGATTCTGAGCTCGTCTTCGCTTCAGAGAATTTTTGGCCTCTCGTATCTCGCGAGGTCCGATTTGATTTCCCACTTCTCTCCCAAAAAAAGTACAATTATACAATATAGGTATTGCATCAATTCTACCTAGCAGCGAACCATCGTTTCACTACTGACCACATGTTGCCAACTTTTCAACAAAGGTATTGTAGTGACTTCTCTTCAAAACAATTAATTAGTATGCAACAGTAAACCATCAACTTATTTTCGATTAAATTTGTTGGGACTTCTAATCGTGATTTGAATTCCAAGATCAAAGAGCTACTGCCGCAATCTTTTAGCCGCTCAAAAGAATTAGGTTTGCCATAGAATACGTAGGGATTAAGTTTTCTGAAGCCTAAACATAACTCTACCGAAGGAGATGTTTGGGGTTTGAATTTAGAAAAAATTCAAATAGAAAAACACTGGCTAATAGACTTGTCAGTCCATTTTGTAAAATTGCAAATCAGTGAGCACTATTGTTGCGAGGCTTAAAATGTCTGTATATTTAATTTCAATTTATTAAACCTGCGTGTCCATATTTGGTGAAACTAAACCAATAATATCCACTAGATCCCTATTCCGGCCATGCTTTTTTTTTTGTTCCAAAACGATAATACCTATCTATCAGCGACGCAAGGCACGCTCAGTCATGGTTTTCTTCTTAGAATTGCGAGTATCTTAAAAGAAACCGATGAGCACGACCTGGGGGCCTTCTACATGCGAGAGAAGAAGCTCGTCGGCTCGTCCTTTGCAAAAAACGGTCGAGTTAACGGTTCGGATGCAACTCCTCGGACTTCGCGTCGGTCCTCAAGGGTCTCCTTCAAACTACCCAGTCCCCAGCTGCACCATCCCTCCGAAATCACAACACTCAATCTGGCAGACTACATGGATGAGGTGTTGATTTTGCGCAAAATGGTTGAGGAGTTCAATCATCTTGTGTCTGTTTTTGACTGCGATGAAACCGACATGGATGGCTACGTGATCTCTGCTCTTCTCAGTAGCGGTTGGTATTATATGCCTAAATGCCCTAAATGCGTCTCGTACCCCTACATTTCGTTATATAGACTTTGAGATTTTTAGCGACTTTGCCTTGCGATTAAATGTGAGTATGCTTACTTTCATTTGTGATTATGTAAAGAGGATGCATCTGAAGGTGCCGAAAATCTAGATAGCATTAAATCCTTCACCTTTTGGTAAGAGCCTAAATCCGGTCACATTACATTTCCTTACTTAACATGATTATCTCACAATAAGCCCTTTTTCGGCCATAATATGCACCGAATAGGAACCAGTTTTGTCCTCATCGGTGTTTGAGGCATTTGTCACAGGAAAGATGCGCCAAATCTTCAAAAGGAGACGAATCGTGGGTTTGGTTTCGACCGCACTTTTCCTCTTGCAAAACTCTTAAATAAGACCATTGTATTTGCCTCTTTCTTTTCACTTTATTCCATCTTTATAGCTGGTTTGGAGACCCCGTTGAGTGTACTAAATATCGAACAGTTGGAGGTAACGATTCGTCTGAACCGGGCTGATATAGCCAAAGAAAAGATCTTCACAGAGGGTCGTCATTGGAAGGTTGGACGATTTTCGATGGTTATTTCGATTTTTAGCGACATGGGTTGGATAGATTTATGTTTGAAGCAATACTGAACGACCAAGAGGCATTTGTGAGTTTGCTCCTGGAAAATGGGTTCGATTTGGAGGCCTTCTTGACCGTCCATACTTTAGAGAAGTTATACACTGCGGGCGTACTGAAGAAGGTTAGGCCAATCTGAATCTCTTTTCAGTTGATTGACCTTGGTGTTATCTCATCACACTTTTCTTCTTAGGATTCAAAACTCGAAACAATACGTCGAATTTGGGAAGCATGTCGCATTTATAAGATGGAATGGGTGAGCACACTAGTTATTAGTCGGGTGTGTCAGTGGCTTTTTATTTTTCAATGTATGCTAATGCATAGATTTTAAGTGTTTAGCAAAAAGTAAGATTTTATCCGACTTTGCGATTACGATTTATTAAGAGCTGATTAACCAATTAAACAGACTTACTGAGCGTCTTTTGGGTGGCTTCCAAACATACCAAAGCATCGTTGCGCTTTAGGTAATGCTGCGTGACATTGGACGTATGGTCAAGCATCTTCTTGGAGAATTCTACCGTCCATACTATTTGAGCAAGCACTTCCGGAAGATGATCAAAAGAGCCGTCGCTCGACACGAGGCAGAAGAAAAAGAAGTACCTATCACTGAAAATCGTTAGTTTAACGGCAGTGATGGAATTACCACGTTTTCTGCTGAATCACTTACCTTTTGTTTCGTAACCAAAGAGTTTACTCTTAAGCATGATAGATGAAATCGGTTGCATTTATTCAACCTTAAAATCATTGAACCGATTTATATGCAAAAGAAGGCTATTCCTCCCAAGTCTAAAATTTCCGAAATTCTTATTTGCTAAGTTTTCCAAGGGCACCTTTACTCATAAGAGAAAAAAAATTTGATCAAGTTAATTGTTTGTCTTCCAGCATGGATAAGCAAAAAGGGCTCCTACTTTGCACCACTAAGCCCACGCACCGATAAGCATCAGAGGCAGCTACCTGAGGTGAAATTAAAAGCACCACCATCATCGTTGGCAGTAACAACAGAACTTTCAAATGGTGCCTCTCCTGGAATCAATCACATTTCCAAGTCTACAACGAGAAAGCCTACAGAGCTTCGCATGCGCGGACATGGAAAATATAGAAGAGTTGGTGTTGTTGTTCCACTGGAAAATGGTCGCAAAAATGGCACATCTGAGCTCATACGGAGATGCGGTTAGTCGAAGGCGGGCCACATTTTTTTCGGAAATAAGATGCCCTGGTTTATATAGATATTTCGGAAAAAAGTCTATCGTTTACTATATTAAAAGTAATTTTCAGCACTATGGCTAATTCTCTTGTCAACATCATTATTTATATCCAAGGCCATGATGGCGCTTGCGGAAGAGCTGTTCGACGTTTCGTGGCCAATAGTGGCAGAGAGTTGGCTACTGATGGTGAAAGCATTTGGTCGAAGGCCCCAATTTTTGGAGGGGAGGATTTTGCCGTTACACATAAATGCAATACCAAGCATAAGGACTCTGGAAAAAGGTCAAGAGATTATGCGACAACGGCATCCCAGCGTTCCGGATCGCAATCGTCTAACTTGAGTGAGAAGGGTTCGTTTTTGTGTATAGAGACAACGACACTAGCATCACGGATTATACTTAAAACACATCTTTTATTAGTAGCAGTATCAGCGAGACAAAAGAGTAGCACGTTGATATCTGAGACGCAGGTGGACGAAAAAGTGGTAAAGGTGAAGAATATTGAGGGAGAGGAAGAAGGAGAAGAGGAGACAGGTAACGTCCAATCAACCACAGCGGACCCCCTCTCAACAACTTCCATGGACGATACGCTATCGGCGCTGCGCAAATCGAGTTTTGCAGGGCGACACCGTGGCCACCACCGCATGACCGTGTCGAAGCTCTCCGCCGCCGAGCGCTCGCGTCTCATCTCCGCAGAGGCACGTCGGCGCGAGGCAGCTAAGGCAGAGGAGCGCGAGCGCAAACGCCGCCATCGTCTAGCTCAGAATAAGCGAACCCTCTACGAACGCATTCGTGGCATCAACAACCAACGTAAGCCTACTCGTTTCAGGCATGGCAAAATTTATGTTTTCGTGCCCATTCTAGCCAATCAGTGTATGGCTCACTTTAAAATATATCAAACCACTTTGGGACTAACGTTTCACTGTGTTTAAAGTGGATTACGGCTAAAAGTGTTGTTGAGCTTAAAACTCATTCTCTTCGCCTGGATTTGAATAACTCTCCCCTAACTCTCGTGTTTGAGATTTGACAGGTCTCGCAGCCTGTATATGGTTAAATACGATAAGTCAGCGAAGAGCATGCAGAGGAAACAAATATGCAGCCAATACTCCAAATTCTAATGTAAATGAGCAAGTCAAAGACTTCTGATTGAACTTATATTTTTAGGAATGGAACAGTGCGTCCCTGAAAAACTGGCCAGTAAGTAAATTTATGTCATAAAATTATTTTAAAAATATCTAAGGTGCATTCACTTATGCATCCCAATTATAATTTACCAATAGACTTTGCAGCAATGCAAAAAGTTCGCCTCGAGCGCCCAGCCAGAGAGCTGATGTTACTGTGCATTTTGCTCGGAAAATTAAAGCTTGCCCTTCTTTTTTGGGGTTACGAAAAGGCAAGTTTCGTGCCTTGTCTCCTCCATGGATTTAAATTATATTCCCCGAGCGTGTGTTTTTTTGTATGCGAATGTGGCAATAGCGCACAAGAAATAGATTTCTGATAGTTGAGTAAGCATACATACGTTGTAGGAGCCGATCGGTGGCGCAATGTTTTGTACGCTGCTTCTGGGAAAGCTCGCCACTGTATGCACAGACATATCCCAAAAGCTGGAGTTCGAACGCTATGCAAGGTCATTTTTTCTCTTTTTATAATGTCCGAAAATTTACTTTCTGAAATAATTAATTCGTGCACATTTTTTTCACCTGTGACAGTAATGTAATTTGTATTTGCGATTATTTTTTTCGCATTTTGCGCTTCTACTGTTGGCCGTACACACACACCATAGCTTACTTGATTTTGGAAGTTCCTTTCTACTCTGGCTTGGTATCACAAGATCATTTGATCATATTTTACCATCTATTCTACATGTTTGAATGCCGTCGATGCCATTTTGGTTTTTGGAACAGGAATGCTACTATTTTCTGCACAAAAGTGCACCCAACAGATCTCTACACAAATATCACTATTTGTAGTGTACATATAATTCGATTAATCACTTACGTCAAACTACCGAAATACATTTTGCAGTTTTTTGACACTTTGAGAAAATTGATTGTTTGTTATCCTTACCATTTCGGTACCTATGCGATAATTTTCTCATCAGTCTTGGATCAGCCAACCGCAACAGAGACCACCGGTTGTGCAGTGTTTGCTGTTTTAGGATATTTGAGAGCAAAGCGGAGGAGGTGTTGGAGGCGTGCTACGCGGAGGATAACCAGCGGGCGAGAATGCTGCTCTATCGTAAGTTGCAGGAGTACGGCCACAGCGCTGTGATTCGCCTAGCGGCCCGTGGCGGATGCATACATTTCATGTCTCACCCCTGTTGTCAGGACTTCCTTTCCGAGGTTTGGATGGGCAAACTCTCCTCTAAAACTACCACCTTTCAAGTAATTTATTGTTTGCTCTCTCTACACTTAACTCCCCCACCATCCTCCCTTGAATCACATATAAACAGTAAAGTAATCAGAAAAATCATCAAGTCCTACCGTCTAGTCATTTGCACTTCAAAATTAAATTTCAAGATCACATTTACTTTGTAGCAAATTTCTAACTTTAAAATGTATATTCTTGCACCCAATGTTAAAATTTTAATTGTATTTTATCGCTTACCCGTTCATTCTCTCCATCTGTATAAGCAATTTTCAGCTGCAAGCTGTAAAAGTAGATTAACATTTAAGAAATTGTTTATTGTGGTTAATGCTAGAACTCGCGAATTGCACTTCCTACAATTCAGGGTTTAAATTGTCTATCCCCTTAAGTGAGTCTATGCCTCTTAGAAGCATTGTTTCGATCTCAATTTTCTTTTTTTCCGCATTTAAAGTTAAACTTACTAGACTTGCCGGCTTGTTATGTCTGATGGATCGTTCAAGTAAATTGATGTGCTTATTTGTCCCTCAATAAAGATAGGGTGAATATGCATAGCTAGGCATTGGAGTTGTTTAATGTTTAATTTTGGCAGCAAGTAAATTATCTCCTCGCATAAATAATTTGTTTCTACTTTTCAGCTTCTATTTGGTGCAGTATTTGGTTTGGTCTTTCCTTTCATCCTGCCTCAAGTAATGTCGTACTCACGCAACGACACGCAGAGATCCCTCATGCGTATCGATGAGGTGAACCTGCCATGTCCGTGATTTTTTGAAGACCGTTTATCATTTGCATTCACGATCGCTTAAACCAGTTTTATAGTACAATTTACGAATGTAATGGATGTCATTGATGATACCAAAATGTCATTATCTTTGCGCATCAAGGCATACGGCAGTAGACTCGAGAATCTGTTGCTATGTTCTTCTTTGCCTATAGTCCAGCTCGAGCGACACAGAAATTGGTGAAAATAACAAAGACAATGCAACGTATTCAGCCGATCCCGAGAGTTCAGAGGATAGGAGAAGGCGCAAATCTCCGCCAGCTTTACTGGCAGCGCCTCGACGCTGGTATACTGTCGCATACACCTTTTCTTACTTCCATTTCCTGTAGGCTTCATCGGCAGATGAAGGACATCACACAATACTATCATGCTCCTGTCACGCGATTTCTCTACAACACCGTGAGTTCCAATGCGTGCACAATAAGCTCAATCATCAAACATCAGTCAGCTTCGTAATAGCCTAGCACTTTCCCAGAATCATTGTTCAAAACGGTTTCTACCGGCAATTATATTGGTCCATTCGGTTTGACCAGCTTCTTTTGGAAAATTAAGACTGTGCACTTTGCAGGTTTCTTGAACAAAGAAATATTAGACCACATAGGTTGAGTGATAGAAGGACAATTGTAAAATTTTCCTTTTTGTCTAATATCTTAAGCTGCCGTTTTACAAATTACATTAAAAGTTAAAACTGCGATATCATTCGACTTGTCTCATTTTCTTCTCTCTCCCTTTAGATATTCTACGTTGCGTTCCTAATTCTTTTCAGTAACATGATACTTCAAAATCTAAGTATATCCTACTCGATTCAGGAGGGCCTCATTTTTGTCATGGTTTTGGCTTTGTTGCTAGAAGAACTCAAGCAGGTAGGTATAGGGCGCTTATTTTTGAAAATGGCATATACTGGGTGATGGGTCTTGTAATGCATTTGTCTTATAATACACCTGCAAATGTTACTTAAACTCAACTGTTCGAAATTCATTTGAATGAATCTAAAGAGACTCTTACTGCAAATAAGTTTCGATAATGATTTTTCTGCCAAGAAATAGTAAGTCGCTAGGTTTCATTTTGAAATATGACTTCATAATGACGTTCTAGTTGCCTGTTTTTTGCCTGAGGCTTTCGGTCCAGGTGCCAGCTTGAAGGAGTATTTGAGCGACGGATGGAACAAGCTGGACTGTGCCGCTATTGCCCTCTACCTCGGTGGATTCGTGCTTCGCACTTTGGCTTACTTGCATATACGCGACGTTGAAATTGTGGAAGCTAAAAGACAGGTCAACCAATGCAATGTTACGTATTCATCGGTGAGTTCCTTCTCAGAGGTGTGTCATAATTATACGATGAGAAAACGAAATCATGCTAAATGCACCAATCCATGAGGTGTTTTGTTTTGTCCAGGGCTTCCGTGATTGGGACTCCACTTCAGGGGTAGCAGTGCAGGCAACCCAGCTCTCCCCTCGGACACCGTCCTCGATTTCGACTGCGTTGATGGGCAACTGTGCGGAAGCGCTGACCATCGACCATCCCTACTTCCTCCTCGTCGAGGAGCGATTCACTCTTGCTCGCATCATGTTTGCGCTCAGTCTCTTCGCCTTTTTCGTCCGCCTGATGTACATTTTCAGCTTTAGCATTGTCCTCGGTCCAAAACTTATCATGATAAATCGTATGGTAAGTATAGTTTGATTTATCTGCGCAAAGTTACTAGCAATTAATTGGGAAACCCAATCAGGCATTCGTTAAGTAATCATTAGTAAATAAAATTGTTCGGTTCTTATGAATTACATTCTATAGTTTAGTACTTAAATGACTCTGTGAACCTCTAATGGTTCCATGGTTGGCCCTAAATTATGGTTACCTTTTTCCAACTGCGACCGTTTCACTGTGCAGAAGAATCTAAAGGACATCAAATTCGATCACTGATTTTATTTTTATCATGGGTTTTGTTTCACTTTTGCTAGCTGAGAAACATTTATTTATTTTAGGTAGTAAACGATCTTTTGCCATTTTTGCTACTCTTGGTGGTGATTCAGGCCGGATATGGTGTATCATCTTTTGTCATTTCTTATCCCAATGGCTATTATACACATTACTCTCAAAAGACCCTGTGTAAGTTTTGTAACAAGCGACTACTGTATTCCATGTTTACTCACTAAACCATTTTAACTAACACTCATTACAATTTAGCACCAAATATGACAATGAAACGCATGACAGCGGGGAAGATCGTTTATGAGTTCTTCATGACCGCCTACTTCCAAATGCTAGGCAACTTCGGACTGGATATTCTCGAGGGTGAAGGTAAATTATCTATCCTTAAGAAAACTTTGACAGTGCTAATAAATGCTCGTTTTTGGTTCTCTTCGTTTAAAATGTCATAATGTTGAGATGCAAGATCATCAAAATTAAAGGGCTCCCGAAGTCTTGCCGCAATTTCGCTTAGATTTAGAATAACTGACTTAGGAATTAATTCCTTTGGATCCGATTATCTTGACACTATTTGTCAAGAAGTATGGCTACCTTTTTTGAGCTGCATGGTGGATTCTGTGCAGATACAACATGAGTTGGAAACCCGATTTGCTCCTTCGTCATTTCTCATCCACGAGCATGCTAATATCTTGAAACGGCCGAAGCGGCCAGCAAAATAGTTGCTTTGTTGTTCAGTTGAGCAGCATATTTTGCAGAAACCGTCCGAAAGACCACATTTCATTTGGTAAATATGGCCATTGTTCACTTGCGCTCACAGTATCTATGATAACCTCTGGCAGTCGAGTAAATTTCTGTTTCATTGCTTTTTGCTTTTTGTAGATAGCGGTTGCAGAGACGACGATTTATGCCCACAATTTTCGTCGAGAAAACTATCCATCGTCAGTCTAAGCTCCTTCATATTGCTGACGCAACTTCTGATGTTAAATCTTCTAGTTGCAACGTTTACGTGAGTTTTACCCGGTAGGAGCGACAAAATTAGAACGAAAAATTACATCTTGCGTTTGTGTTTTGAGGTGCTCTCTGTTTCTGGAATGTACTCAGTGAATCACCGCAGAAAAGCCCAGTTTATGGTTTTTGTCTAACTGGCCAATGCTCTTGTACACTTCTACAGCTTTGTCACATGGACATTTTAGATCTACCTATTTTGAAATAGAAGGATCATCAACATACTTCTGGAGTTACCAGCGCTACGAAATGATTCAAGAATGCGTGGACCGTCCTTCTGTTGCGCCGCCATTCACACTGCTCTGGTACATAGGAGAGGTTGCATACGCAGCTGTTCAACGCCTTCTGGGTCTTTGTCCCGGACTAGAGGTTTTTGAGCCGGAGATTGACAACGATCCTTTCTGTACGACACTATGCAACTGTATCCATTCCAAAACCTGAAACTTTGTTTTAGGTTCATTTTAACTGTAGTTTTATCCTGCAGATGATTTTGGTAAAGTTCTGCGATGGGCAATCTTACTAGAATAGATATCTTAGTTCCTGGATTGTAAAATAAAGTTTTCTAACAAGGATTGGGGAGAAGGATTCACAGGAATTTACTTATTTGGCCTCAATATGGGAAGATTTTACTAGCAGAACTGACGAATTCCCACTCGAGTCAAATTACATGTTTTGAATATGTTCATGGTAAATTTCACCTTCTAACAAAAGAATATTTTATTGTTACTTGTTTTACATCTTATTTTCTCTGGAATAAGGTTCCCGCACTGGTCATTTTTCCAGTTTATTCTAGCAATTTCATTTGGGTTTTAAATTCTGTTCCTCCTCTTGCTTTTGCTTCTTCGTTTTAACTGATTTTGGAATGAGGATTTGGTTTCGCAATAAACTGTGGCATTACGAATGGGAGCTCTTCGAAACGTGAGTGCTTACCTCGTTATGGGATGCTACATTCTTTAGGTGTCGCGCTAAGACAAAACTCTAACATTGATTGGTTACAAAAGCGACCAGGACTTCGAGACATTTTCTCCCCTAGTTCTGAACTACTTGAAGACATGATTTTGATTGGATCACATTTCGGCGCACTGGCTCTACCATAAAAATTTGCTTGTTAATCAAGTAGAATGCAATAAATGTTAAACTTTTCTACCAAGTGATGTATCTTGTTATAACTGTTACAAAAATTCTATGCTTAATATCGCTGATTTGAGTGTGCATGTTTAAACATTCTAAATGTTAATATTGACACATATTCCTGGGTTCAGACGAACTTAACCGCGACTTATATTTTAAAGCGCATCAATTCTGCCATTTATTTGTTTTGTTGACTTGCTGAACAAAGTAACTTTTTCGAATACGAAATGCTCCAGACAATCAACTACTTCTGTAAAAGGTATGCTTTACTGATCTAGTGAGCACCTTGTTCCACCTAAGGCCACTTAGAGAAGGATGAAGTCGGAATCTTACTTTTTGCTATAACCCCTCTTTTCAGGTCATTCGAATAAATTGAATTTTCTGTTTCGATGGTTTAGGCAGGAATTTCAGTAGAAACTATTCACTGGAATCAAAATTGATGAAGTGGGAGTTTTTGAAGGCGCAGAACGTGCTGCGTTCGCAGATGGATTCCGAACTGCCTGTCCCGCGACGGAGCGAGGCAGCACGGTCGACCGTTATCACATCACGGGGCTTGAAGAGCGTCGCCGGAGGTATCAGTACTAGGAGCGGAGGGGGAGTCACTCCGGTGGGTGCTGGAGAAAAGCGTAGTAATGCACTACTTGGCGACCGTCTCCTCGAGGACATACCTTCCATCTTCGGTCCCGACTCCGATTTCGTTGAAGAGAAGTTCTACACACTTAGCTCACAGGTCGAGAAAATCTCCAACTTTGAGGACCGCCTGGACCGTATCGTCGGTATGATGAAGCGAATCACCATGGGTTTGAAAAGGCTCCAGAAAAGTCAAAATCAGGTAGGTATAGAGTTTATGTTACTTAAAGCACATATCAATCAAAATTAATTGGCTACCATGAGACAAAATCTTATACATTGTAAATTATCCCAAAATTTTATCGTTAAATCAAAGGAGAATCACTTCACTGACGCATTATGACTACACACGCCACTTTTTACAATGTGTTCAGTGTGCCAATGTCTTCCGAAAAAGCGCTTTTAAAGAATTTACCATTATTTAAACCATTTTTATTTGTTTTTTTTTAACTCAGAAATTTGAATAACCTTGCAATAATCGCAATCTATCTCATCTTACGGACTCAACTTGCGTCCACTGATCCAACACTGTGTTTACTGAAATGGTTTTTCACACTCCCAGTGGAAACTTATCTCCCATTCTGAAAAGCTGCATACATCGTGTAATTGCGTCAATAACTGGCCTTTCGAAATGTCAATTTCGCATGGATTAGCTAATATCCATCTTTAGGTTGGCATTCTAATTAATGCCGATAATATGGCGTAATTATTTTCAGCTTTTGCTCTTGGGCACATCGTGGTAGATGTCTGACCCAAAAAAAGAAATCTTATCAGCATGAACGACGCGATTGTTCACATTTTTTGCCTCAAGACTGTGAAATTTCTTGACGACTTGGGAGTGGGGCGACTGGTTGGTGCACGGAAGAGCAGCACCCCAAGACCACAATCCACTTCCCATGGCATCAGCAACGCGATAAAAGAAGCGGTGGAAGGTCTGTCTGCGCACTGTCAGGATATTGAGGAAAAGATAAAGGAAAAGTAAGCCAGTTACCTACGTAAGCTGTGGCAGAATTATTTTGGCTTTTTCTAGAAAGTAATTTCAGTATTTGTATAGTAAAGGGTTCTTTCAATTTCTTTTCATTGCTTTATCCAAAGTGTCGTCGACGTTGATATGGTCGTAAAAAAGTATCCGAAATTACTCTTTACAAAAATTGTTACCATGTAGTACTTTTTAGAAGTCGATGGATTTATTACTCTTTGAGAACCTTAAAGGAACCTCAAGCATCTATATGTGACAAAATCAAATAAACATTGTTGCTAGCATATCGCACTCTTAGTTTGTGATGTAGGAAATTCACTCGATGCCATACTATGTGAAGCTAAGTTTAGAAGTATACTGTTTTGAGTTTTTCTGTGTATTCCATTAAGATATATACATGACAAAGGGAGTACCGTTAACAATTACATTAAACCGTATGCTGCAAAGTAACGCGCATTCTTAGAATTGGCCTTTTCCAGTAAAATGGAAAAAAACCGCTGCACTGCATTTATTCGTTTGCAAATAAGCATGTTCTTTTTGTGCATGCATTTTGAACCCCAGTTCACTCCATGCACCTGTCTGAATACCTTGGTTTTACGAATCACCAAAAAGCCTCCGACTGGCACTCATCTAGGAGACGGTAATAATGCTGCGGGTGTCTACAACTCCAAGAATACGTTCTAATTAATGGCTTATACTCAAAAGTGTGTTTTAAAAGAAGTGAACTAATTCGTAGAGGAGCGTTAATTAGGTACCTTGCGTGCCATCATTTTTTGACCCGTCTCGGATATTTTTTATTTTATGTCAGTCAAATTTAGGAATTTTCCGGTTCGTAGTTTACCTTTGGTCTTCTTTTACTTTTGAGACTGCGCATTGAGAGTCTCTGTGTGAAGGCCGTACTAACCAATGCCGACCCCTCAGAGATACCGCTTGACAGAGTGGCAGTACCACCGTTGTCCCAGCCCGGCCCACCGTCCCGACGACCTGAGGCGATGCCGCCAAGGGCGAGTATTTACGAGCGTGTCATCGCCAGCCACCGCCTCTGGCGGCTCATCCCCTTCAACTTCGAGCGGCGCCCCGGCATGCGGGTTAATATCCCCGACGGCATGGTCGATTGGAAAGTAAGCCTCTGCAAATTCCTTCTTTTACGCTTTTGCCCTCTGCCGTTGTCTGTAAGGCTATACATTATGTTTAGTTGCAAAATTTCCTAAATCACTTCCATCTTTAATCCCCTCAGTTAATCATTTTGAGGCTCAAAAATGCATTTTGAATTAAAGTTGCTATAACTAATTAGTGTGAATGGAGTGTGATGAAAATAGATGTGAAGACGAAGCAATTGTCAAAGTTTATCCCAAAGACCCGAAATATCTCATGAAAGCGGTATCATTTGCATACTTTCCTGTTTTTTTTAGACCCCTTATCCAGAATACAGACCATTCATTGCAAATGCAGAAAGAATCGCCTATCCATATCCTGGGATTGAGGACGGTCCTCAAGTGTAAGTCTCTAATTTTTTTGAGAGATAAAAAAGATAAAAGATAAAACAAATGCAGGTCTTACTAGCCGCTTTCATGCGTGTTTATTTTTTACATTTTCCTTATATGCGCCCGGGACTTTACTGTTCCATTCTTTTTATACAGAAGTGAAGGTTATCAACAGGATAGTGATAAGTGGTTCAGCCTCATATCTTGTTACTCTATCCTGCTTATGAAAGTGCAACCTTTACCTTCCATTTAATTATGATGTCATCACTTGATGGGCAGCGACCCAACCAAACTGGACTACAACACATACGATGCACTGCATGGTGTGTCGCGCTGCTGTCTGAAGGGGCGTGTGCGTGTGTCACGTGGACCTTCAGAACCCCGCGGTCTCCCCCTCAACCCCCGAGGCCGTTCTGGTCTGGGGGGAAAGGGCATGCTCCCCCATTGGGGACCCAATCATGTCATCGTTCTTGCTTTTACTCGAGCTGGCAGATCTCCGAATGATTTTCAGGTAGCAGTTCTCGACAGGCATCAATGCTCCTGCCTCCCATGGGTATGCAGTGACTTTAGTTTAACTACTTACTACTGATCAGTATCGCAAGTGTTAAAACGTCTATCATGTTAGTTTTTTGTAGACCATCGAGACTCATGCGACTTTCGTGGTTGTGCCGCTAAAGTTATGCGCGATTTTTTGCTTCGAAGAACAAATAGCCTTTTTAGCAATGCAGATCCCGAACTTGATGCAGTCAAAGACACGTTGATTGATTCTATTAATGAAATGGACATCTCTCTGGTATATTTTGCTTTGTCTATCCCTGAAACAGTGTGATTGCCAATAATCAGCTTTAGCTTTGCATTTCTTTAATTTGCCAATTTAGATTAGTGACGACTTCTTGGACGACCATTTGAATGCAGATCATGCTTGGATTGAAGCAGTGTGCATCAACTTCCATAGCAAAGACTACGCTCCCTTTCACACAGACGCAACAAAGGTCCGATTATTTATTATTATTATTATTATTAAATCCTTCGAATCCGATCCTGTGCATTATTTTAAAGATCAGAACACCTGTATGGACCTAAGAATGTTCGCGTACCTGCGCTGAAGCCATTGATGTTATTTTGTATCTAATAAAGGCGAAAATCAGCCTTAAATATTATCAAATAAGACTGTTGCGCTTCGAGACTAATTATGAGGTACCTTATGCTGTGCAACCATTCTATAGTGTTCTTCCTTTCATAGCTCTTCACAGAGGACCCGGCAGTTGAGTCAGCACATTGGTTTGATTTTAAAGGACCCATTAACCTCCGATCCAGCCATGAGTCACTTTTGATCGGGCTGCTGCAACATCACGGCAAAGTCTGATGCACGACGAAAGTTCACGATGCAAAATAATTCTTGTTTTGACGATGAAAATCAAAGTCAAAGTTTCAATGAAACTTGCCATCAGTATTGTATTTCATTTTCATTTAGCAATCAACGATTTTATTAGAACGTTTTCGTGTTCCAATAACGACTCATCACTTTAATCCTTTAAAACGAATGTGAATTTTGTGTCCCTTGTTCACCTATATTGTGCAATCGTACCTATCAATAAATTGTCACATTCCATTCCGATGATATAAAGACCGGTTTATTAGTTTGTAAATGTGGAAACTGGTTTTTCGACAACAAAATATTCCAATTGAAGTTTTCAAGAGGCAATAACCAGAAAAATTTCGACATCCCTAAATAATTAATATCCATTCATCACTTTTTTGGATGCTCTCTAAGGTCGTCTATTCCCTGTTCCTTCGTTTCTTTGGGTGCTTGCAGGCTCTGTTTGGTCCGAAGAGATGCCGTTAAAGTAGCCTGAGATCTCGTTCACACAGAGAACGGCTCAATAAACTATGTATGATTACAACCCCAACGAAGGGGATCACCTATAATAAGATTAAAAAATTCATTTTCGTGGAGGCTAATATCGCCTAATGGTACATTTTCAAATAAGACGCCTTAAAAGCAGATATAAACGAATTAACTGTCTTACCACTCTTAAACGAAGCTCAAAATGTGTTTTCATGTGCAAATCCAAGTCATCCGCTACCTTGATTAGCTTTTCAACGATGTGGTTGATGGATTCCCGACCTTTAGCGTTGTTCATGGTAAATGCCCTCTAAAATTTAATGTATTTCAATTAGGAATCTTAGTGATCGTTACTAAATAAGTGGAACTTCACAAGCCATTTCAAGGTTAGAATGCTCTAAACCGGATAAGGTTAACAAATTTTAATCCACAATTGTCTGATGGAATAAAGCTTTACTTGTACTAGTTTTGTGCGAATGGACCAAATGTTTTTTTGAAATTACATGGATTTTGAAGGTATCTTTAGCTTGATTTCGCTGCCCTTGCAGAAACATTAAAAGCAACTTACCTATGTCCTCTCTTGCTGCGCTGTTATGTCAACTAGCAAGCCTCACACTTGTTTTGACCATTATGTTGAAAAGGGATAACCAATAGATACCACCTTTCCACTGATTGGGTGGAATGATGCGCATCTAAAGTGGATTGGTCGGTAAAAGCGTCATTTTTAGCCAATAAGACGTCGCTTGGCTAATTTAACCTTTAGTGTCTATGTATTATAAAAGGTGCGAATATTGTTGCATTTATTTTAACTTAATGAAAAAGCCTACAAAAGTTAAAAAGTTCTTAATGGAATTAAAAGGCGCTAAACATTTGTAAGAGGTAGTAAACAAACAGTTAATTTTATCGTACTGAACTGTTTTGTCGTTCTGACTTGCAATGCTGTGTCTTGTTTTTTACCTTATCTGTCCTAACTTTTAAATATCATACTAATTTAATGTTTATTGTTCAAACTTTACACTTTAAGGTTTTTTCGAAATTAACTTATTTTTCTTAGTTTGAAAATTTATAATCGCAAAAAACTTCCGTGGTTAACGCTGTCTGATTCAAGCGTTCCTCGTGTCACCGTTGTTCATATAGTTTTAACCGATTTTACTGGGAACAAATTCTTTTTTAAAGCAAATCGAAGACTACCATAAAATACTCCGTGACTATACTCCCGTATTTTATTAATACACGGAGAATTTTAGTCCCTACTGTTGGCGGGGAAGTCCACCTAATCACGCTATCGCACTGAAGTCACTCTTTTTACTTAGAAACCTACCCATCAAGATGGCCCTATTACAATGCAACCGCTTTCGCGATATGATAATTAGGTGTCTGGATTGCCTAAATTGAAAACACTGAGTCGAATGAGTAGACCTATTTGAGTTGCTAGGGCAGTGTGGGAATCCTTTAAACAAGACAATAAAGGCCAGCAACAAGACCGCTAGTGCACTTTAGGGACAGAGAAGAGTGGCTTCCTTAGGCAGTTTTGAGGCAGCATTGGTAACAGAGCTTGTTGCCTACTCGAGTTTCCACCAGAGTGGGCAATGATTCACGCCTGGACAAATATTCATATCAAGCTGTAGATGATATCTCAATCGACTGTTGTTGCATCATTTAATAAATTAAGTGGCCACAATTCTGCAGTGAAGGATTATAATTTTGCTTCTAATTAATTATTTGGACTTAGAAGTTTATCTGTTATAAGGGAGATTTCAAAATACTTAGTAAGGTGTTTTTTTTAAAAAGAGAGTAATATTAGTTGCTATCTCCCAAAAAGAGATGATTGAGGATCAGTGAGTTGAATGCAATGTTGGCGCATGTATAGGGATTCCCCAATATTCTGGAATAATTGCTTCGAGGTAGCTTATTCTGACCAACATTGTCGCCTTTTACTCAAAATTGTCTTAGGTGATATTGCAGATTAAAGATTATCTAAATGTGGTTTAGTTTTCCTAAAAATTTTGCCAATGATGCATAAATTTATCGCTCAATTTTCAAGAGCCAGAACCTTATTTATAATTAAATGGTAAAGCCTCAGTATACTTTTTTTCACTGACATTGCAGTCTATAACTTCCTCGTTAATACCTTCACTTTTCTGCATTTATTGACAGTCCTTCACTCTGAGTTTGAAAATTTTGCCTAGTAACGCCTAAAGATTATACAATCCACTTGATATATGTTACGAATCATTGCCGATAATTATGTATAGCATTTAAATGTTGATCTAAACAATTGCAAATGATGAGTCAAATGACAATTTCAAGTTAGATTTGTATGGTGAAAATTACGCAAGTTATGAAGTTGTGCTTAGAGGCTCGTTTGTACAATAGGAAATAATGTGCAACAGATCCCACCCTAGGTTCTTCCAAATTATCAAGAAAGAATTTCGTGAGGCACGAGGTCAAGTGCGCGATGAAAGAAGAGGAAGGAGAAGGGGAAGAAAGGGGGAAGGCTGATTGACACGCGGTGTTGCACACTCATAAAGCAGTGTTCTGTAGAGAGGAAAGGCGGAGAGAGTGGCTCCTTCCGGGTTTGGCAGAAGTAACTTCTCTCACGACTTCCCCTCCCTGGAGCGACCGTAATGAAGTCATTGAGGTCAAACGCTGCCTTATTCAGTACTTCACCCCATCGGCCCCAAACATGATTGCACGTGTTTAGCCCTAACGCGACGTCCGATTCGACGTTTACCCTTGCCATGCATTACAAAATTTTCACTCCAGCTGTCTAAAACTAAGTTGAAATATGATAATTATTCCTTACCCTGTTCTCAGCATTACATTTTAGAAACTAAAACATCATTTCAACCCAAGTAAATGAAAAATGTGTCAAACCATCTTCAAAAACCTTGTTCATAAATAAGCCTATCGGGTTAGATCTGTCTTCACCATTACTAAAGTGTGTTACTATAATGTCCACATTATTTTTTGTATCATGGTGCAGCATCATGACTAAAACAGATGCTGCTAATATTTTTTGATTCACAAAGTGGCCATTACAGATGGCCAGTCTGGAAGTAGGACCATGTCATTTGAATAAGGTGAAGCTGGGTTGAGTACACATCTTTGCAAGAGTAATAAACCTATGCGAAAGAGATTGACCTTCTGATTATAAAGGAGATGGGGATGGGGAGTTCTCGTTACAGGCAGATGTTCTGCAGAAAATCACCTTTTCTCGACCTCGTCTGATTATCCTTCCAAAAGACATAAATTCCACCTGTTCGCTCTTTGGTCCCAGGTAGGTCATTCGTAAGCTCTTTCCACCCCCTTCTTTTAGCTCATCCCCTCCCACTGGCAAAACCTGATGCTATTCCGTGCAAAGAAACATAGAAATTTGGTGACCTGTTGTAAATACCATTAACTCCCATTAAACTGTAACATATCCCCTTAAACGCATTCCGTGATTTTTTATTTACTTAATATAACAGTTAGAACCTTTATTTTCGCGAATTTTAGGGAGTCTAAGAAAGTTATTATTTACTTAATTTGCTGCGTATCCTTCTTATTTATTTTGTTTCATGTGTACTACATGGTGTGTAATTTCTACTGTTTTGGCTCCATTAGTCTATATCAACGTCTTGTGACGGATGTTGCGCTTTTTATTTATATATGCCCATAACAACTCAAAAATATTCTAAGAGTTGCAATAAAACGCCTACTCAACATTCGTAAGATAATCTACTTCAAATACAAAGATTTAGATGAAAACTCTGTTTTAAGAACACGTCATATATCAATGAAAATCAACCTTACCCCACATTATGACAAACAAGAATCCAAAGTTAATAGACGTTATCTAAAATGAAATATTGCACCAATCAAATGAGTGGTACGATTAGTCAAAATGCCAAACAAATTCAGTGAGGAAAACATCCCTAATATAAGGGCATGTTTTGATGCATTTGCGTGCATCATGGCACTATGACTCGTACCACCCAACGTTGTGAAAGCTTATGTTCACTAACGAACTTCGTGAGTTGGTGTTTTCACACCCTTGAAGAGAATATGCATTAAATCCCACTTGTAAATCTACTAGTTTTTTAAAAGAATCAAATAGATTTTTACGGAATTATTGCGATTATCCAGCCGCTGATCCTTCTGGAGCCAAGCACTGATGACATCTTCCCTGACTACAGGGGGAAGGTTATTCTTGCTGCTTGTTTAATGACGCCAGTGAGAGGAAACTACAGCAAAACTGATAAGAAATCCCTTTTTATTATAATTTCAAAACACACAAAATTAGGCCTTCTTCTAGGCATTTTTAGGCCAATGTTTTGTACTGAGTTCAGATGACAAGCCCACTCTAATTGCCTTTAGATAGAAAAAAGAACTTTTCTTTTTACTCAGAAACCGGAACACAGAAGGAATTTAAACTATCTTCCCGCTGCATTTGTGCTCTCCGCTGCCAATCAGTTGAAAAAAATTTGTCAGTTGATGTCCCTTCATGATTGATGAAAGAGCATCAGATCGAACTGGAAGATGTCACCATCAATCGCACCGAGCGTGAATCTGAAGTAGTTGGTGCATCCTCTGCCACAGTCAGAAAATTTCCTGTTACCACCTCCATGGTCAAAGAGACAACCCTGCAGAACCCATTTTGGCAAAAAGCTGTAAAGTGCTCTAAAATTATCGAAAAGGAGCAGAAGTAGTTTTATCGGCGTTGAGCATTTGTCAAGTATGGATGTTAGTCCGAAATTTCCAAAAAGAAATAGTTGCAGGAACCGATCCCTAAGCTGGACATTTTATGACTGATTGAATGAAAATCATGGCGAGGGCGCCATGGATACTGATTATATCTTGGAGCAAATTGAACGCCTGCCCAAGCCAACAACTGTGGTCAATAATTTAGATGGATTATCCTGGATCCATTTTTGTAGATGCATAGGGTAAATGAGTAGAGGGTGTTCAGATGTCGCCATTAGTCGAAACCAGCGCTGCAGCGCTCAGACAGACACCCAGCGCTATGAAGCGACAAAAAGCATATTCGGTAGCTCCCCCAATAGCCTCATTCGGGTGGATTGAAGGAATGATATTATGGGCACTCTCAAGCGGTCACTGCTTAAGGTAATGATGTGTTTTGCATTCCAATTCAAATACACGGATGGACCTATCAGAGAAGAATCAAATGACATAAGTCTACTCGAGATTTTCCCCGAAAATTTCGAATTCTAACGGGACAAACCTGACTATGAAGAATCGATGCAATTTATTGCACATCAGCAGAGGCATAGGACTAGAGGAAACAGTAAGCCGACCAACCGGAGGAACCTTGACATTTGAGCCCAGATGGGGGGTGTCAGACGGGGAAATGCCATATTTTTACTTCAATCACTGCTCTCTCTATTCGATCATTTCAGCCTACTTGCCTCGTCCTTTCATCGGTGACTCTGGCCATAACTCACAAACACCACCTCTTACAACGCGTATCAATGCGAATGTTAACCATACTGACCATTGGAAACACGATCTGATACTTTATCCATTTCCCTTTATGTTGCGCTGTCTCACGATTAAGCGTTATTACTGCGTGGATTTATGTTTCATCAATCGTCCTCTATTTTGAGCCTAAATTCTAGTTCAAGCAAGTATTTTTGAAGTGGTCAAAATAGATTTATACAACCGGGCTTATTAAACGTGGTTTAATCTGTTCAAAGTACCGGGAGCCGAAGGCACAAAGAGAGACATAAACCTTGCATCAAAATGCCGGAGTCAGTATTCATTGGGGCGTCACTTCATTCCTCACCTCATCATGCTTTCTAAATGGAAAAACTTATCAGAAATATTCCCATACTACTCGAAATTAGGAAGTGTCAACGTTCACATATACTCTGCGACAGGGAACACCGACCTCAACGTCTCTTCCGTGCAGCAGCTTAAGAACTTCATCATCATAAGACTGAGGTAGCGAATTCGTTGCTTTGACGCTTCTACAAAATCACTTATAACCAATATTCATGCATAAAACAAGCACAATTCCTAATTCATTGGCTAAACCAGTAAAAAATTTGGGCTTAATAAAACATAACAATCTGCTAAAGCCATGATTTGCACGTGATAATTACTCTAAATCATTCAATTAGGAATATAATGTGTAAAAATTAAGACGTTGGGGAAAAACAGATTAAATGTTGGTTATGCACATTTGGGCAAATATTAGACGCAGCTATCTATAGGCAAGGTTTTTTAAAACAAAGTGCATGGTTATGAACCTGCAAACTGAAAAAATTCATACCTTTGGAAATTTAAATAACACAAAAGTGGTGAGGATGGGCGAGGTGATTTGAGAAGCTCACATCGAACTCCATTGGCATTAGCAATGCGGTTATTTTGCTCTTCGCATTCCTATTCACCCTCCAATTGGTGCGCTATCGCAAGGATTGTAGGTCCGATTGGCTGGTGTCAACGTCCAGTGCGTGTGTAGGGGGAGGGGATGAGACGTTCATTAATATGCGATCAAGTGGCTGACAAGCGGATTTCTACAACATGCAATCAAGCAAACGGTTTCCCTTTACTATAAGTCAATAGGACTATTTGGTTTGCAAAAAAATGTTGTAACTCACATTTGCTGCATTAATTAGCGCAATATTGATGCCCTTTCGGGATGGCTGAGAAACCCACCAGTTCTCTTTACAGAATTCTCATTAATTTATGTTTCAGACTTTAAGAAACAACATAAGAAATCAAAGAGAATTTACAGAAGAAAGAGTAAAAGCATGTCTGTTATGTTGGAGACCGAATTTTATCAGACAAAGTTCATTGGAGAGAATGATAAAATTTTGTGTGAAAATATGTGAAGTTGTGTTCGAGTATGAAAAACTCAAATGACCACACCAAAAAAGTTTCCTATCAAGACTTTGGACTTGATTTAACTTTTTCATCTAATTAAGTTGATGTAGGTTGATTAATTAGCAAAAAATGAGTAATGACAGCCTAAGAAAGCAATGTTCAAACGACAAAGTTTCTTATACCAAACCAACTTCCATTATGAGTGAACTCTCGTTCGTTGCTGCTTCATCGTGCTTGATGACGGTTGTACCCACCCAAATAGGAATAAGTTGCCGAATAATATGTGTGTATGGAGTCAAATTGTGATGCATTGAGCATTATACATCCAAAAGTAAGTGGCTGTATGTACTGAGAGACAGCATAAGAGAAATTGTGCTGCTTCTTCGATAAAGGTGGGGGTTTTAGGTAAATCGATTCTGGGCCAATCAATAGAAGCCACTACCAAGGGGATCATGCAGGCGCTCAATCTTAACCTTTGGGGCTA
Source organism: Taenia hydatigena (assembly GCA_036345935.2). Classification (NCBI taxonomy): domain Eukaryota; kingdom Metazoa; phylum Platyhelminthes; class Cestoda; order Cyclophyllidea; family Taeniidae; genus Taenia; species Taenia hydatigena. The sequence goes on along the minus strand of JADWOT020000006.1, from coordinate 11,643,093 downwards.
CCATTATTTGATTGTTCTGAATAAATTCATATTTGCTCTGAATTTGCAAAATGATCATTAAAAATCCAGCAGCTCCAATTCGCGCCATTAGCTTAGTTGGTGACGGGGCGATTCTGTTCCTCTTACCCAAAGAGCGTCCTACATCAATTAATTTAAATGTTCAAACAATCGAAGAATGTTTATTTTTATCCAAATAAAACGACCTCGTTCGGTATTCTGCCCACATTTGCTATGAAATATGAACTTCCAAAGGTAAAAATTGTTACCTTAAAAAAAGAAGTAAGTTTTCCTTAAGGCAAGACATAAATATGATCAGACAACAAGGCATCCGAATTGGAAACGTGCATTCCAGTGGTGAAGTTAAGTCCCATTTGCAATACGCAACGCCCGAAAAGCCTCTGTTGCACACCAATTTAAAAGTATCAGTCAAAATATATGCGCGAAATTTGTAATGCTAGAACTCAATGTATTTGTAGGAATACTGGAAACTACTGGTGCTTTAATAAGGGCTTTCGATGGTGTCTAATGCAAAATACCCCTTACGACTGCACTAAAGCTTCTTATTAGAGGTTTTTAGCATCTCAGCGCATAAGTATATACAGGACATAGATCTCACTGCCCCTGATTCTTAGTTTTGACTAACAAATAAGGCTTGGAAGAAATGTATAAGCCTGGTCTCCTAGTTTTAGCGGACATTTTAAGGGTAACAAACGTGTCAGAAAGTGTCTTCAAAGGTGCCGGCTGCCGTAAGCCGTAAGCCCGCTGCCAGTCAGAGAAATTCCGGGCATTTTGATGTTTTCTTAACCTCGATGCCAAAACTGACCAAGGGTAAAGCCCATTTAAGGTGAAACTTGGATCTATACAATGCTGCATGCTATCAGTGGGGTGAGCTAGCACCCACTAAAACTTGTTTGAAGCCATGTTTACAGTTTCCTTGAGCGAAGTGAGAGATTTAGTGAAAACTCAATAATCATATGCACTTTGTGTTGCAGGGTATGCGAAGCAAAGCGGAATAAAAGTGGTGAAGAATTCCAAAATTATGTCATCTAGGAGGTGAATTTTACTCTACAATGCATTTTTTTAAACCAAAAGTGATAGAGCAGGGATAAGGGTAAATTGCGATGCAAAAATGAACTTAGGAGTCCATCTAGTTAACCTGATGGCTACACAAGCCGTTTCAATGATACTCCCAACCAATAAAAGCGCATATTAACACAAGAACAGCTAATACTACTAATCTTTCCATTCTTCTCTACTTCCAAGACAGAAATAAATATGGAAAATACAGACTACACTATAATCACGCACACCTTTCTATCAATTCGATTGATCTAGGAGTTGCAAAAATGATATTTGCCAATTGGGTGCGGCCATGATCATAGGAATAAAAAAGCATCCAAATTTATGATGTTTTGAAGCTTAATGCACTCTGAGTATGTTTGTTTGCATCACATGCCTACAGAGAATGGTGGATTCTAAATTACATCGTTTATCGGACCAAAATTTTGTGAAGATATATTAAAATACTACGAAGTAGCTGCAGATGCACAGATTGGCGCTAATTACGTGGATTGTTTAGTTGTGAAATTAATTTTTAACGATCAGTCGTTCACGAGATTTTTGCCGTGATACATGCCACAGCGCTGAACTTCTCCACTAAAAAATGTGGGCAGCTTACTGATTCACGTGATGATGATTCTATCAGACTTTTGATCTCACACCGAAGGCAATTTTGAGCCTTGCGACAACGCCAACGATGGTGGCAAGCATAAACCAATTGTTGATGAAGAACACCACACACCTGTCTTGATTCTTTTACCATTACTTTGTCATTAGTGTTTCAAGCATCTGCTACGGACATGACTAACTCGCTACCACGACACAAAGAATGAGAGTTGGGAAACTTCGTGTTGACAAAAAAGGGGTTTTACGCAACTCTGTCCAGTTAGGTGGACAAGTCCAGCATCACCAACTAACCGCAAGGTGTGACCGACCTATGTTTCCCAATGAGTGGTGTTTATAGAAGGCACATGCTATATTTTTTGAAACATGCAGGATTCCCCAAAGCTTTTTTTTCCTGTGAAAAAAAGAATAGCTGAGACTATTGTTGTTCTGATAATCAGTGAACAACTTGACGCGTAAGCAACTGGTTATTTTGCGTCAACTAAAACATTACAAGAAAGGCTATGGATTCGGAAAAGTTAGCATTAGTTTCACCGAAAACTAGGCGTAGCAGGGTAGAGGCTGAACACTAGACCTTACGAAGACAGCAAATGTTATTTATGATTTTGTTCAGACAAACCATTATTTATTATAATAAACTAAAGGATCCGATGACCCATAGAATGCTTAGTATCCAAAGAAGAGCAGTTACTATTAGCTCTGGTCATGGAGTGTTTTACTTCAAATGTTGGAGGCAATGCTGCCCCACGAAAGTACAATCCCAGAGCCTTAAGTGCCCGCGCAATCAGAATAAGAGTTGACCGTCATATCAAAGCATCGTATAACCGAACCCCGTTAATTACCAGAATGCCTAATAACATCAGTCGAGCGTTCGATTATGAGCACAGGAATTATTATTATTACTCAATTAATTACAGCGTGTCAGTGTTGTATTAAACATACGAGAAAGCTTATCGAATTGAGGACAGTGTCTTTAACTACAACTCATTCAATAACAATTAAACATGCCTAAAACCAAGCCCAACTTTCGGTCTACTCAATGTCCAAAGCTCGAATCGATGATCTTTTAATATAAATCATGACTTTATCACTTTTACAATTACTAAAGTTTCACCGCGAAATAGCCGGCCTCTAAGTGTGACATTACAGGTAGACGAGTATGATCCCAAAAAGGACGTGACGACTTGCACTATTTCGAGGTGCGGATGCTTCCAGCTGGTGGCGTGGCACGATGAGACTGCGACACATCAGCTCGACTCGATCGGTGGCCACATTTTTTAATGACGACAGTGAAGTAAGAAAAATAATTTTAAGTCTGACCGAAATGATGCAGGTAATGCCCAATTGCTCTGACAATTTCGAGGGGTGGAAAATGAAAGTCGGTCACAATGGACGACATCATTACGACAACAGAATTTACCAAGTTCACATAGAATTTATTTGAAATGGTATTCATTTTGAAGAAGGACCACAGAAATGCTGAGACAGACGCTTGAGCTTTTTAAGCTTTGATTCATTGGGGCTTTTATTTCATCTTTGAAAACGGTGGAAGTAATGATGTTTGCATGCTTGAATTTAGACCTTAAAAGTGAAATGTGTACATCACCCAGAGGGCTAAAAGGTGGATGTCCCGCCCTTACCAAAACCTTCAACTCACTACGGATATTAGTTAGCCAGAAGGAATTTCCAAATGAAGATGCAGTCCTTTTATTGTTTTTCATCACCTTAGGCGAGTTAAGGAATGTGCATGCTAGCTGCATGTTAATTTACACTAATATTTCACATTACCTGTAATTAATGTGCAGTTCGACCCTCCCTGCTATTCTATAAACATGCTATTTTATCTCATCATGAACTTGTGGTTTAATGAAAATCATAGAGGAGCGAATGCATCTGCCCTACGCAAAGCAAATGGTCACGCTGCAGGAGGTTTGGCAAGCTCGCCAAATTGCTTTAGAGGTTGCCACTATATCAGGGAAGTGCTTCTGCTAGGGCTGCGTTTTTCTTCTGAGGCTTCCTTTGTCTGGCATCAGCACATGCTTTATAAGATTTACTAGCGTTTGCGCGGGAAACACGGGCTCTAAAACCATCAGCCTGTGGCGTTATGGGAACAGCGCCAGTAGCGAAGGTGCTAGAGTCAGAACTTCGTACCACCGGCGAGGAGGTTGAATGGAAGTATTGAAAAGGCTACAAATTTTGAGAGATTTGGTGTGACCAAAAGGCTGTAAATGTTGATTCAAACAGTTTGTGTCGCTATTCTCAGGTTTATTAGGGATAATGCTGAATGCCTCACGTGGCTATCTCCACTTTGCATTACTAACGCACATCGTTAGGCAAGACTTAAATCTAGAGCACCGACTTTAAATAAGTTGGATGAGCACATAATTAGCTTGCTTTCTCTTCCATAATTTAGAGACTGTGATCAAAGAGGACCTTTAGCATTTGAAAGTTATTGAGAAGCACCGAAGCAACACACGTTTTGAAAAAGGCGTTATGAGCTTGGATCTCTAATGGAAATAGTGGTTTCACCAGAAAGCCACCTTGTTAAATAACTACAAGCAACTCAAAATGAGACAACCGTGGTTAGGGTCAAAAATCGAGAAAATCGTGCCTCACTTCTCCACCAGTCTGTGCCATGATTCAAAGACGAAACCAGAGTACCCCAAATTAAATGTTCGAAAGCAACGTCGTTGATTTTCCTTTCGAATTAGAGGGCGATGGGACGGGTAAATGTTTGGTTTGAAATAACCCTTTTCGATCCTTGCTTACGTTTCTACAAGGTTCTGATGCAGTGGCCGAAATTAACAGAGTTTACTGACTCTTGGACGGCAGCGGTTCCTAAAGGAAAGGGAATATTCATAATTCCTTAGACAATGAGACTAGAAAACAATTAAAGCTAGATCTAAAGTAGGCTATGGGTGTAGCTCCTCCACAGATGGTAACCCAGGATGCGAAATAGCGAACAAAGTTGGAAACCCTCTTAAATTCCAAATTTAAATGGAAATGTGAATTATTTGTGGAATCTAATAACGACTACTCTGGTGGGCCAGACCGCATGAACCACGCCATCAAGAACAGGATGAATGAAATGCGAGCAGGAGTCTCGATAGGGGCGAGAGCTCCAACCCCCAGGGCCACACTCATACGAGAAATGGATAGAGCAGCCAGAGTTGAAGCGAAGGTGAGCGGACTATCGGGGAATGACAAGCAAACAAGGAATCGAGGGGCCAGTCCGATACACTCAATTTGTCCAAGTAGCTAAATCCATTTGGTGCCACAATCTGGGGTGTAGCGCGGATGGATTTCTGTGGTAATTCGTATTTTTAGTAATTTTTTTAATGCTGCCGAACATTTAGTAGTTATTTCTTCCTACATTTACTACCATGTAAATACTACAAATCTTCCAGAGAATCGCAATGACCAAAGACAAAAAACAAACGTAAGTGCTTCTTCAATCCTTATTCAACAGCTCTCCAACCATGAAATACCTTGTCTATTGTTGTAAACCGCATTTGAGGAGACAAAAGGTATTCTCGCCACTGGCTGTCTACATGATATGAACACTAAAGATGAAGTGGATCGCAATTTGAATGAAGTCGGACCTATTTTTCTCCTGCTTGACGACGGACCCGATCACCATGAAACAGACGTCCATTGGTGTAAGCCTCTGAACGCGATGGTAATGAACTAGCAAAATTGCTTGCAAGTATCATTGTATTTTTAATTACATTTTTTTAAATTTCAGTGCAAAAAAGAACACAAATTTTTTCGTCATCGTGAATGATTATTTTGTAAAACTAGCAACCTAGCGCTTCCTATTTTACCCATGTGTTGCCTTATTTTGGGGTCGAGTGGCTAGCCTCGGGTGTTGGAAAGTTAACGAGCGCTGATGACATGGAGTGAATGACAGCGCATTCACTTTGCAACAGAATTTAAGCATGAGTTTAGCTGCAACGGCTGAAAGTGCTTTGAAGGAGTTCACGAACGATTTGGCCACCGTACCCACCGCGTTGGTAGGTGCTCTGTATACGACGGACTGCACGGAAAAAAGGCCTGAACTTGATTAATTTGGCTACGGATTGATGATTAGAAACAACTTCCTGCTTGAGATTTCCGTCGGACACATGTAAAACCCTTTCACAGTTTGTGAAATGTTGATGAGAGACCACAGAGTCTGAGTTCAATGTGCGTAAATCTTTTGACAATTCTTTCATGTAATCGATGATGCCAGTTGATGTTGTGTCAACTGAATTGGTTGTGGAGTAGTAATGTGGCATTGAAGTCTCTCAGTGCACAATACCTACACCAGATCATACTTATTTTAACTAACAAAAACTTTTTCCACTGTAAAATGCTTGCATTCGCAAAGACTGGTGCATGCATTCAAGTCATCGTAACAACTCTAATTACAGGCCTTACAAAATTTAGGATCTAGTGTTATTGTTAAAAAGGAAAAATTGACAACCAGGTATATTCGTTCCGCGCTTTGCTAAATGATCGGTTGTGGCCTTTGTTTTCTGGCACTCGACTTCCCACCAAAACTGAAAAACGGTGATACCCATGATGTTTTCTGAGGGAGATTAAGCAGACTGTGAGCAAACGGCAGTCGTATTCCAGTACGATTTGATAGGCGTTTAATGAAATGCATGGGCGGATTGCAGTAATCTGCAAGCGGTAGCCATAGCGGCGCTTCGTATGCACTTTAACCTTGCGTCGCTATATATTAAAAGGTTAAAACCTGTGACAGTGAATTTAGGTATGAATGGATCAACGAAATATTCTCTGAGGTATACGCTTTTGCGTTTGCATGCAGCAAAGAACTGGCACCCTACAGAAATGCTTCCCAGAGAGGCCACTTTCACTAATCGTTACGTCGGGCATGCTCCCATCGGCAAGAGCTCGTAAAATCCAAAGCGAAAGTTCACTCCCACAAAAGGATTGAAAGAGAATAACAAGAATGATGAATAAACTTAAATAATTATATGCAGTGTGGCAACAAGTTAATGCACCCATATGAAATACGGTCTGCCACAACGCTTGTCAGGGATGCGAAAACTATGAGCCGTGAAATAGCTCAAGTTTGATAATGCATTTCCAAATTTCAATCAATGAAACAATGATCCACCAACTTTCACGAAAATAAGTTTTCCAAAAAGACGAATTTTTCAAAACTGGCGAAACTACTCAGTCCCGAATGCGAAAAATTGGCCTAATGAAACAATCCCTAGTAAGGCAAGCAAGCAAGCAAGCAAGCAATGGAAGGATGAAGTTGCGAGATCACTTGGCTGAATGCTGGTCGTACAGGCTGCTCCAATGATGCCAGTGATCAGGTTTCCACTCACAAGGTAAGAAGTGCCTATATTATTAATTTTGACATTTTGGTTAAGCCTCAAAGTGGCTACTACCGTGTGAATGCAAGGCAGTGTGAAGAATTACATACTTACGACTGCCACTTCACTCGTATGTGACAACCATTTTCTGGGATTGTAATGGCCAATCTGGTGTTTTTAGTAGACATAACTAAACCGATCCGGTTACTAAAATTGAAATGCCAGAACTAGGATTTAGGAATGCTGTGATCATTATCATTTGACCTAACAGTAACCGCTTTTGTAATAAGGAGGCCTTGTCACTTGTTCTCCGATGCTTATGTGAGCTCCAGAGCGTTTACTGAATCAAACTTCTACACCATACAGCAGATTGTGGTCCGATCTACCCTGAATAGAGCTGCAGGCACTGGAGTGAACACACCGAAATAATGGCTGATAATAAAGCTATGAATGTTCTATGAAATAACAAACTGACACAGAATACACATTCAGCCAAATACTTTACATACAAATGCACGAAACGATTTCGAATAAGCCTCAAGAAAGTGAGTGCAGTCTAATGAATGTTTAATTGACTTGCCAGCAGATACGCCTGCAACAACTAGCGGCAATGCAAATTCAGCTACAATCCCCCACCACTTTGTCGAAAAGCCAGAGTGTCATTGAAATCACTACACGGGAAATCCGCCTTTGCGGTTAGAGATTGTGTGCCTTTTGAAAGTGGTTTTAAGGCCTTGATTTTGAACCGGTTGTATTATTTAGATTGGACATAGTATCCCGAAACTATTTACGCTCAAAACATTTACTTAAAATCCTGTTGCATCTACCTCCGCCTATAATGGTTTTTTCCGTTGTATTACGCCCTACACTACCAGAAAAGGGAAACAACATTCCACTGCGGATCAGGACACCAAGTAACCAGGGGAGGGGGAAATTCTGATAATCCAGTTAAAAATTGAAGGAATACGGATGCGCGTTTGTAAAACGTAATCTAGGATCTGTGAGTTTGTAAAATTAACCAAAACTTTAAATTCAATAGGAATCACTTGGGCATAACCCGCGACACCCTATGGCCACTAACTCATGTGATGGTTACTTCATCAGGCTTAGAGCGCCTCACACTGAAGGCGATTCCGAACCTCAGCGCCGAAAACGGTGGCGAGTGCAGACCGATTGCCGGTTGGGAATGTTCACATGTATCCTCATGCTCTCCCTTTTGGTCAGCAACTTCGAAGTCGTAATCCGCCTTGTCACGAGAGTCCATCTCAAGCTCATCATTGTCACAAAGTGATTGTTTGGGACCAATACAACTTCCCCACACTAACCGATCGACTAGTGTCGGCAGATTATTGGATCAGAACCCGATACACCCGAGACCAGTCTCACATCTGAAAAACACAAGATCTTAGTGTGGCACTAAAGCTTAGCCTCATGTGAGAGGTTCTAATCTAATGTGCAAACCAGCAACGAATTAGTGTCTGAGGTATAGAGTAGCATCCCCTAGTCATCATCTAGATACGTATTAATACAACCTCAGGCCGGCGCTTATGTTTTTACGATACTACAGACATGCCACGCAAATCTTCTTTTGATCATGCCGCCATTGCTTGACGATTGCAAAAGGAAGATAGAGACCACTGAACGGAATTGTTGAAGAATCAACGCAATGACGAAACCAACCTCGCTGGAGCGCGAATAACATCTTACCAACAGCCAACTGTTCTTGAAACTACACAAAGCCAGATTAAGCTCAAAAGTAGGGATCAACTGGTAGCAATGAGCCTGCAGCAAAGTACATAGCAAGTTACAACACTAGTTTTTTACCGACAAAACATTTGTATAGGTCCAACCCCATGAGGGGTCCAAAACATACATACATGAGCAAGAGGGAGAGACCAGGATGAGGGGCAAGCACGGTTCAAACGTCAATGGAGGCAGTAATCATGCTGACCTGACTGGCCTCCCAAGGAGGGAAGTAGAGGATGGTGAGAGAAGTGGAAAGGATAGCAGAGGACTTAGTGGCACCAAGTGAAAGGGTTTCACCCGAAGCCGTCGTCGCCACTGCCGGCTCCAGCTCGCAACTTGAGAGGAGCTCACGCACAAACCATGGGAAGGTTGGCACCCCATAGAAGATAAAATTGCGAGCTCCTCGAATTTTTCGCCTAGAAACCACCACCCGATTAGCCAGTAGCAATCACCACCCAAGGCTCCATAGTGAACATGCACGCATTCAGTGGTTAAGCATTCGTTTACTTAATAAGCTTGGAACTAAAAAGACCCGGAGGAAAGAACTATGCGCTTTGGGCTCGTTGTTGAAGGAATATAGTTCAAGCAAGCGAAGGTAATTCATTGACCCCATACTGAAAAAGGTCATGAGAATAAAAAAAGCAAAATTATTGAAGGCTGTAAACATTCAAGACAAATTGAGGACAGTCTTATTTAGAGATAAATTTCGGAGATCACATAGAACTTTGGACAATTCCGCACAAATTTTCTTCCACAACTGCTAGAGTTGTTGAAAGCAAAACAGTAAGCGTTGTCGCTTCACCCCAAACGAAGCTAGCATACCTAGATAAAATCATACTAGAAAATGGGGAATCTAATTTAAGTGGTCCCCTTCATTTCACCTCAACGTCAAAGCTTAAAAAAAGTGACCTCAAAAGAAGTATACCTTCGGTAAAAGTAATAGCGTTCGCTGAGAAGCATAATACGAATGCGGCCCTGGTCAAATAGATTCCTGTACCTTTCAGCCTCGTTATCCTCTATGTATCTGAAATAGGATGAAAATCGTTGGATTAGGCATTGTTGCAAACATGAAGCAATAATTTCTAAAACTAGGGGGAAGGTTTCAAGGTAAATGTAAAATGTGCCAAAAATTGTAGAAAATAAATGTTGCAAAAAAACAAAATCTTAGATGACAACGAGATCTGTCTGAAGAAGCGTCTCTAGAAGCACAGTAGAGGAAAAAACTTCAAACACACTCGTGTACACAGCAAAATGAGAGAGTTTCATCGCGTAGCAATTTTCGTAGTTCCTCCAGATCATAGTAGTCTGGAACATATATAAGTACACGCTCGTCAAAACCCTTTCGAAGGCGCGGGAGCAGACGCTGTTTGAAAGCGGCAAGTCGGGCAAGTGGTACCACACGTCCACCTAAAGTTGAAGCGGCTACCGAGCAAGTGTAAGTAGATTTAAATATTACGAGCATCGAGCAGTATTCATCTTTCATGAGTAAGCCCACCTGTAGCCGACAGATTGTAGGCTGAAAGACTCTTTTTCAATATCACCGCACCATTTGTTTCTTCCAAGCGAGCGGTTTTCACACATACTTCCTCCTCACTGCTAATGTCAGGGAAGTCGACACTTTTTGTCAGCTCAAACAGAGGATTTGAGGTGCGGAAAGACCCTGCTACTCCGAAGGTGATCAACTGCAGATTGAAGTTGTCAAGAGCCGTCAAACGCACCGAGGTCTCCGAAGCCTCCTTAGCCGACCTTTTGAGCCCGGGTACACGGTAGCTTTCCGGTAAAAAACCGAAGAACAAACTGCCGCTCTGATATTGCGGAATTGGGAGGAACAAGTTCATTCCCTGGAAGTCTGCCAAAATAAATGAGCGCAAACTACCATGAATGCTACATAATGTTACAAAAATAGACGGAGTGCAACGGGAAAGAACTAGAATACTTGGCTTAGTTCAGCCGAATTAATAAAGTGTAAATACGTGGGTAAAAATCCCCAAATTGATCAGGTATACAAGGACATTCATCAATGCATGAAAACATTTGCTCACTTTCGCAATTGCCTAGTAACATGGTAACCAAGTGATTGTTCACCGCAGAGAATATAAGCGTCTGCCGATATCGCGCAGCATAGCCTGCCAAATAGGCAAGACGAATGCGTGCAGGAAGAGAAAACGACGGCTTCTTCGGCCTCTGATTTAGTCGACTGACGCAGTCCTGAACTGCTGCCCAGTTCTGCATTAGCAAATGCTCGACTTGATCAATAACTAAAACTTCAATCGAAGCAGTTATGTATTGTACGTCCAAAGATTCAGTTCTGTAAAATAAACAAACTATTTCTCACCCCTTCCAAAGATAAATAAAGATGTAAGGAGATATAACCCACCCTTCGCCATTCATAAGCGTTTCCAGACCTAATGGAGAGGCCAATATAATATCAGATTCCGAAAAAGCAGAATAAAGTTTTATGGACTTCTTCGCCACCGCAATGCCGATCCGAAAACGATCATCAGAGTTGCCTAAACCAAAAAAGATATGCAATCAATATCTACTGTGAACTGCAGCATTGGAGCGGAAATCGTCAAACCCCACACATCAATATATCTGAGAAGAATCTGAAATTTTATAAAACCAGGTGGTTGAACCATCTGGAGCAGCACAGGTACACATTGAGCAAGTTTAAAATAAGATTATCATACAAGCGAACCACTCCTCGAAATCGGGTGGTTTTTTTCCTTTCCGTTTATCGCGATCGGCTTCGCCTTCCTGAGGACCAAAATCATGCTCGAAACGCTTTCTATGGCTGACTGTAGAACCCTGAGGCATGAGGCGTAACATTTGATGCACGGTTCTCCTAGCTGCCTCACGAGTTGGTAAAATAACCAGAATCCTGGCCCGATGAAATCCCTGGTCCCGAATAGAGCTAGAAGCACAAAGATACGGTAGCTGATTAAAGGACATTGCCAAACTCACTCATCAATACCTAGCTTTACGGCACGGGCAGTATTCCTCAGCACAATCTTACGAGACCTTAAGACAAATGATGTGAAATATTAGGCTACTTAAGGACATGGTTTAAAATATGCACACAATAAAGCTCCCGAATCGACTCCATTTTCGGACCGCGAAGACAATAACAAAGATCTTCATAGTTGTCAATAATTTTGAATACATCTTCCAGACCTGTTATCTGTGTCGGGGATAGAGGCTAAAGACAAATTATTGAAGAAAAGAAGTTCAACATTTTTGTTGTTTAAATAAGGAAAAACATTTGACTGTGATGTTGATCGGTAGTATCCACCGGTGGGACTCTAAAAACAGACAAATGACAGAAATGGAACCACAAACCAGTATTGACTTGCATTCAGTGGGAGGCAGTGCGTCCAATTTTAGGTAATCAAAGTTAAAGTGACGAAAGAAGGAAGAATCTTCAAGATTCGAATGTAATGAGAAGGACTACCTTCGAGAGTAGTATCGATAGCCCGCTCCGATACCATTCCACAAGACGGAAAACCAGCAAATAGGAGACTAACTGTATCAACAAACCCGTGTGAATGTTCAAATGAGTAAGCACAATAAAACAACACGAATGTAGGTATGTAGTCCAAAAATTATTCAAAATTACAGACTAAATGCATCAACTAGGCGTCTACATTGCCACGAAATTTTACGCATGCCAAAGTAAAATTCTGTTGTCATTTAGTGATCTCAGGTTACGATGCCGTGAACCATATTTTGTACCCCTGCTGCAAAGTTTGACCCGTCTTTCGGTAGGCAGCCACCATAGCCTTTTAATTTTTGTGCATACAATTTATTATGTCTATACTCTTATAGAATTTGCGCCTGGTAGTAACATGTGTGCCAGTAGTTTCAAATATCTAGCCCCAAAGCTGTGCAAGTAAGAGATGATTACGTAACATCAAATATACAATTTACGTCTTGGGTATAACAAATGTCTTAGTTTCTATGTTTATCAAAACAAGGCCATGTACATACTAACTGAAATACTGGCCAAGCACCGTATATTTAAATCGTGTTCTAATTTTCAAAATTTTGAAGTAATAACCCACATTTAGTGTTTTAACCCATAATTTACTCCCTATTTGTCGAATACATTTAATTTGTTCAAGCCTTTTTGTATGTTCCGCTTCATTGGAATTCCGTGATTTTCATCTACCATTTGCTTGCTGCGGGGATGAGTGATTGCCTCAGGAACATTGGAGAACAACAGCGAAAATATGATGAATTTTTTTATGATGGGGATATACCGAGGTTGGAAGCCGATAATAATGAACGATGGTAAGGAATTTGATCTAGTGCGTACTGGATATGTAGTGTAATTATTTCCAAAGATTGGTTTGATAAGTGGAAGACGTATATACGCCGCTCGCAAATGGAGAATGGTAACAAGGCTGATAATACTGGGAGGGGTGATCCGCCTGGTCCTCTAGACGTTTCTTCTATAACAAGTATAACACTTTATCCTATATTTTCAAATAGGTAACGGGAAGCTGAAAACTGATCTTGCTTTGCGAGTTGATGTGATGTGTATCCCAGAAGCATTGTTTAAGAAGCTTACTAGTTGGTACGGCTTCGAAGGTGATGAAAAGTCTATTCCTTATCGCAAGGTTTACGTTACGGATGATAAAGAACCGTCCTTTGACTTGTACCCACCCTTGCTTCATTTACGTCCATGCAAAGAGCATCAAAACCTCGATTTGGAATGTAATTCTAAGGAAACGATTGGTAAGTTGTGCTCGCTATCGCGTTATTACTCAAGGTTATGTCAAGAGTTATATAAGAAACAAGAACGGCCTTAAATCGGATGTGGACATCCATCTTTTTGATGCCAAAAATGGCGATAAACTGCCTGACGATGAAAAGGCTACCCTCAAGGAGTGCAGTCTTGATGGTGAGAAGGTACACGCAGTCTAGCTTGCCTTATTAACAGTATATGAATATTTTCGTATCTTTCTGAAGCAGTGTAGGTTCCTCTCTTACTGAAGGTTTATCACCACTTCTTTTATTCTTGCAGGACATTGAGTATGCGGTGGTGGCTAAGAGGTATTTTTATATTTTTAATTCGATCATGGGTGCTTTCTGAAATTCTTTTGTGCCGAAGCCCACCTTTATAATATTCTACTTATTTGTGTTTTTAAATAGCATTTCCTTGAAAAAGTGCCGCAATATGGTTCAGCGCATGTGCTTGGTAACACTGTTAGCGCATTACCTTCCTTTTAGTATGACGAATGGTAATGAGCTCTACGGATTGTATTCCTACAGAAATTCTGATCCATCCTATCCTGTTGGAGTATGCGGCTTAAGTAATCTCGGAAACACTTGCTTTATGAACAGTGCGATTCAGTGTATTGCGAGCGTCGCTCCGCTGCGTAATTATTTCATCGCCGATCGCTTTGAAGATCACATTAATTCTGAAAATAAGCTTGGATCAGGTGGGAACATCGCTCGAGCTTTTGCACGCCTAATGCGTCAGATGTGGAGTGAACGCAACCGGGGAGGCTCCTGTGTACCGCGTGAACTAAAAGTAGTCGGATTTTACTCATCTCCTTTTACTCTTTGAGGCAATCATATGATTTTTTATTTATCTAGATACAAATTGCGAAAATTGCTCCCCAGTTTGCTGGTTATCAGCAGCAAGATGCTCAGGAGTTGATGAATTTTTTGCTAGATTTCCTTCACGAGGATTTGAACAAAATCAAACAAAAGCCCTATATCGAGGTCAAAGACGCGGATGGCTATCCAGACAAAGTGAGTTTTCACTTTTTTTGCAATACTGCAGGTAATTGGTATGGTTCTTGTGTAAGCTGTCTACATTTAAAATTCCTTTGATGCCATTGCCCGATCAGTCTTCGCTTCATCATTTACTCTTTTGTGAGGGTAAATGCTTGCTCTATCGTAAGTTTTCATAGTTTTATAATTTTTTCTTAAATGACAGTTTGATTTCAGCTTTACTCATGTGTACTTTTCCCGTTTGTCTTCATTTTTAACAGGTGTTGGCGGAAGAAGCCTGGTCCAACTTCAAGAAACGTAACGACTCGGTTATTGTGGATCTTTTTTATGGTCTCCTCAAGTCCACTGTCACTTGTCCTGAGTGCGGCCTTGTCTCCGTAACCTTTGATCCATTCAACTCACTAAGCCTTCCTTTGACTAATGACTGCGTGGATGTCACTTTTTGGCCCAATAAGAAGTACCGTCTCCCTGTACTACCCAGTTGCCGGGCCAAAGACATCCTCACTTCTCTCGAACGCAATCTACCCCCTCAAGATGGGCATGAGGCAAGTGGCTTGTACTTGAGAGACTGTAACCTAAGAATCCATTATCTATGCTGCGCTTTGAGTATTTACGGTGCAGTAGTGATTGGTATGAGCTGCTCAAATAAGCACATAATTGAAATAAGTTTTCGTCCGAGTAGTGCCTTTTTTCCTATTCAATAGAACCCGAATTATCTCTGTAATATCCACAAGTTCTAAGCGGAACCACTTTAACTTTACGATTTCACCACAGCCATGTGCTGAATCATCTGCACATGTGACGCTGAAACCTCTAATTTAATTTTACTGGTTTGTTTAGTATATTGTTGAATGAATTCGCACCAACTCACAAATTCTTTGGCCCTTACAATCAGCTACAAAATGACGCGTCGTTAGCTATATACCGTATGGATAAGTATCCGCACTTTGCACTGTTTAAAGCCTCACTCTCCCAAGGTGGATGCAACTCGTAGTGTGTTCGCCTTTGATTTCCGAAGATTATTTTCGATCAGGCTAGTTTCTTTTTCAACTTGAAAACGATAACTTTGTTTATTTGTAGTATGTGGCGACGACTGTCTGTAACAAACATCTGAAGGTGATTCCACTTACGTCGGAAGAAAGTCTGCGCCATGAAAACATTTGCATCTTTAGCCTTACCAAGAGTGCTTACGTCCAAATCTTCCTCCACGTAGACGGGTAAGTAGCGTCTTTGGGGTGTGCCGTTCCGGTGCTTCCTGTTCGTAAACCTGTTCGGATTCCACTCCTAGAGAGGCAGAACTGCCTCCATTCTTGACTAATCTCGGAATTACTCGAAGACGGTTTACGAAAAAGGATCTTATTCTTGCCGTCAAAGCGGAGCTCTCTTCCATTTGTCCAAAGTACGGCGAACTGTTTGAGAGCTTCGCTAATGCGGAGAAGCAGAAACTCAAGTTCGGCCCGGACAACGAAGTATTTGACCTTGATGGTAAGTTATGACATGTGCACGTATTCAATGTCATCATTTCAATTACGGAGAATTCGCTCTACGTTACGTGTCAATCACT
Organism: Taenia hydatigena; assembly: GCA_036345935.2. Classification (NCBI taxonomy): domain Eukaryota; kingdom Metazoa; phylum Platyhelminthes; class Cestoda; order Cyclophyllidea; family Taeniidae; genus Taenia; species Taenia hydatigena. Next base: position 11,627,028 of record JADWOT020000006.1, on the reverse strand, counting down.
GCACCACTTGACTCTCGTAATTTAAATGGCTTTTTTCGTGTTATTTTGAAGTGGTATAGTATTTCTGTTCACTGTGATGGTTTACTAAGGTTTCATGTGATTCAGGTAAAACGCTTCCTCATGCACGCCCTGTTCATCATGGCATAAATTAGCAATGCTTTGTTGGTCATGGTGGCTTCCATGGGACTTGCCATCTCTAACAAAGACCTGAGCCACTGAAAGCGTCTTGAAAGGCTTCAATAATGCATTATACGGTCTGTTTGTGGGGGACCACCGTGTACTCTCCTTCGCTGGTCCGTTGTATTGCGGAGCTAGCCAATGTAGCGAAATACGTCCTTCTTTTTGCTCTTAGTGCCGAAATAAGGGAAATAATGGCTTGCTTTTGGCTGGTTTTGAGCTATATTCGCAACTTTTCGTTATTTTGGGAGTTAATTTTGCCACAAAGCTAAGTTTTCAAGCCGACGTTCAATCGCAGATGCTTGTACTCTAGTGGTAAAATGCTAGATGCCCTATTTCCAATTCCCATTACAAAAGTACATCAGGCGGTTAGGTTAATGGTTTACTTACCTATGTGGGCTTGTAAACTAAATTGACATCGGAATGATTTATCGTAATGTTTGTCTCTTATGGTACTTGATGAAACGCGGTTCCCTCTACTCCTAGGCTTTTGTAATGATGTCGATTTTCTTGTTTCTGTGTTTAATCTCTGTTTATTTTTGCCATTTAAAATAAATTAGTTTTCATTAAGGATTGAAACTTCCATATTATCTCGGCTAATGTTATTGGACTGTGGAAGCAAGAGTGGTTCTGTGCGTTTTATCAGGATTTTCCAATATTTCAAGGGACTGTAATATTTTGAGTACCCGTGAAATTGTTTTTTGTGAAAGCCGGCCACATTATTGGTACTATGTAGCTGTTTCGTAATTTCACCTAAGTCGAAAGTCGCATATTGATCGGGCTCCCGGAAAGCTTGGAGATTAAACTCAACGAATCGCTTGAACGACTTGATGTAAAGCTGGCCGACTGCATCGACCTCTTCCTCGCGTCTGAACAACTTGGTAATCATGATCTTTGGTATTGCAAGAGGTGCAAGCAACATCGGCAGGCTTTCAAAAAATTCGATATCTGGTCTCTTCCCCAAGTCCTTGTAATCCACCTGAAGCGCTATAGAAACGCTTATCGGATGCACAAAAATGAAATATTTGTCGACTATCCTGTGACGTAAGTTACGATTTTCTCGCCTTAACTGAAATTTGAATGTCCTAAGCTTCCTATAGAAGCTTTAAAATTAGAATTTTATGCCTATAGGTTGATTACGCCCTAACGTTGAACTTTAGCTGCGTTATATCTTCCTGCGATGTTTAACCTAGCATGAATTTCTCCGAGTAAAACTCAGCCTATCTCCGCGGGCTTGAGTTATTGAAGTGTCTTTAATAAGCACATCCTTTGGTGTTGGTGGCAGCGATGAAATGCCAATAATTTCTCGGATTTTTCTTGTAATAGAGATTTGAAGGTGACCTGCGCCGAAAGTACCAAGGTGTACGACCTGGTGGCAGTGAGCAATCACATGGGTTTTGTTGGCGGTGGCCACTACACTGCATATGCCAAAAACGGGAAAACATGGTACAGCTTTAATGACAGTTGTGTCGACAGGCTACTTGGTTCTGTCGTGGTAAGTTCTGGCCCTATAGATAGGATTTGTGATGCTGTGTTAGTTACTGAGACTTAATTCACGCGTTCATAATAACAGGTGGCAGTCGGGGGTCCTTTTTATCACACTTATTTCTCTCCTTTCTCTCTTCAGACTGGCGATGCATACATCCTCGTGTACGTATTGAGTTCGATTTCTATGAGCCCTGAGCTTGTCAATGGGTACTAACCTTCTCTCGACCTTTGAACTTTTCTACTGCTTTTTCCGCAAGCAGACTTCAACATTTTGTATTTCGTTCTTCGAGCTCAGCCCTTGGAAACGCGAATGATGTGATAGCATACACATGCGGTCGTCCATTGTGCTTACATTGGTTTCTGTGACCAACTGTTTAATCAATTCAACGATTACTCTAAAGCAATCTTTGCCTTTACTACTCTGCCTAGTTAGCTAATATAGCTAACAACTGGGTAAAGGGACTTGAAATCTCATTTGCTTCCTGGGTTACCTAGTGCAGGAATTTCTAGCTAGTGCATCAAGGTGTTTCATCGAACGATGGCTGTTTTCTAATCCTAGTCACGGATCCGCCTTTTTCCCTGAGCAGTACTTGTTTTCATAAAATGTTTACTTTAATGGTTATAGTAGGTGTCTTGCCTTTACAGTAATTTCAAGCACTGCATTATTCCATTCAAATCTAACCAAACCTGAGACGGTACTGCTTACTTCCATGTGTATCATCATTTTTATTTTATGAAGTGTTGCATAAACTTGTAACTCACCAACTGACTTAGAACAAAATTGAATTGTAGTAGGTATTGCTCGATGATTGTGCAGAATTTTGGGTTTTTTGCCGATTTAATAGCCAATTACGAGTTCCCATGCCTTGATTAATCGGGCGTTTCTTAGCTCAGCATTTTGTTTCGCCAATCATGGTGATTGATAACCTCGTTCTTGCATTCAAATGTTTGATGTGCATTGCGGATTACATTGCTCGCTAAATCCTGGCAACTGAGAACGTGCTTTATTCCGTTGTAGTGCTATTAAACTGCCGATCTTTTCCTTCTGTGTTCCAAGTTGAATGCGTGAGTTCGCAGAAGATTCGTGTGGAAGGTTCGGTAGCATTGAGAACCCTTCAGGAACGCCATGAGAGTGTTAGATACTTTTTATAACTGCTGGTCTGACAAATGTCTTTCTTTTATGCGGTTTAGCGTATCGCTCATCGGATTTCCCTGAGTGAAATGCGGTAGTATGATCTGAGTAATTGTATTGATCCTCATTTTAAATGCACGGGACTATCTGGGCTTGTCGATAAACTAATCTTTGTCGAAAATGGGAGGTGAGGAAGAGGCGTTGAGTATTGTTTACCCGCGAGTCCACTTCTATCTGGAAGAAGCCCTGTGCGAAGCGGCGCGTACAAATGATTTGAGCAAAGCACGACGCATCTTAATGGAGCGTGTAGACCCCAATTGGATCAACGATTTTGGGCTCTCACCCCTTCACATAGCTTGTAAGAATGGCAGCTTTGAGGTAGCCAAGATTTTGGTGTGCAACAAGGCGATAGTTGACTTGGAGAATGCGATCGGTGTCACGCCATTGCACTTGGCAGCGAAAAACAACCACTTAAAGTGTGCCCAACTGCTGCTGCTGTCAGGTGCGGCCGCGGCCAAGCCCACGTGGTCTCTCTGTACGCCCCGCGAGTACGCGCCCAGTGGGAGCAGGCTGCGCAAAGTGTTGGAACTAGCAGAGCAGGGGATCTCTCCAGACCCTGCACACGTATTCGAAATGTCAGTGGAGCCTATGGTTCCCAAATTTTCCATTCCGCCCAAACCTCCAGAAAGAGAGCAAAAAAGTAATGCGCCTTCCAAAGGTGTGACATCAGTTGGCAAAAAGAAACGCTAGGACCATTCAACGACTTTTTGGCTCGTTTTTTTCGATGAGACAAAAAATTCTAGCATTTATCTACCTTGGGCCGTTTTTGCTGAGTGAGAAATGTGAGGTTGAGTAGTTGAAACCCAAGCCTGTAAAGAAGTCATATTTTAGCAGGTTTTGTAAATCTGAGTTTGGTACTCGTTTGCGATTCTAAATCACAGCATCGAGGTTTTCATTCCCAATCTCTAATATCGCTTCTGTCCATTGTGTATACCAACTACATAATACAAGATAAAACGCGGACCTTTTCTGGAGGTTAAAGTGGTGAATTCATTTCAAGTTGGAAGACTCGGGTGGGTGTTGGTTGCGCTACCCGGATTCTCTATGTATTTAGCGTTCAGAGGTGTCTTCTATGAGGCGCAAAAATCATTAATAAGATCCATAAAACCAATCCAATAATTGTAACACCTTGCGGAAGGGAGTGTTTCAATGTGTAACTCGCGGTCAACGTATACCACGAGGGTGTGGAATAGATGGAGACGTGTTACAGCGGTGCGCAGCCAAGGTTTTGTACACATCGATAGTCCAAGATCAGTGTCAACTTGGCAATCGTGAGTTGGTAAATGTACAATGCCAAATGAGGCGTTCTATGAAGAACCATCAGAGGCAGGGGAGCAAATTGTGCTCATAAGTGGTGGGTCGTAGCGTGGTGCCAGTCCGAACCTTGATTACAAAAAGCTTCTTCCTTCAATCGTCTGTGTCCTGTATCCGTGCAATTAAGATAATTCCCTAATGTCCTAGCTTTCCGCCGCATAGACCCCAACGAGTGGCACATTCTGAAATTAAACAAAACAGATGTGACTGTTGAATGGGATTAAAAGTGTGGGTGCTCATTGTGTAACAGTGGATTTCCTCCTGATGCGTTTAAATTTGTAATTACGTTACGAGCCTGACTAAGTGAACAGTTAACACTCTGCCCCATAAGCACCTCTCCTTAACACGGTCCAAACATCGCAGCTGACTCTGGGATGCAAGGACAGCTAGAATAGCCAGCTAACAGGTAATGTCAAAGTGGCCTCCGAGAATGTAGGGCTTTGTTCGTTGATAAATCATTTTTGGATCAGTTTGCTTAAGTATGAGTCGTTTTAATTTCCCACATTGGTGAAAGTGTGCTAACTGCCACTTTATGGGGGATTGCGTGCATGCAAGTCACTCATTCCAACAGCGTAACTTAACCATAAGGTATTGTGGTCACTTATTCAAATTGCCTGCCTTGCAAACCGAATCCATCAAAAGGGGTGGTAACACTAGCATTTTTTAATCGGATGCATAAAGGTACTATTAATTTTGGTAAGAATTCATGCCATTCAGTTATGGATCACGTTCTAATCCAATTTGTAGTTCTGATCATTGAGACGTAGGTGAGGGTTCCCGATCGTGGCATAATACGAGTCTTGCCATTTTACGCGGCGTACACCCACATTTACGACCTTCGATTGCATAAAATTATTCTTTCCACAACTTCTTATAAGCCTCCAGTACTAAAATCCTTCAAGTCAGTTGTACTAATAAGCATTAAGCAATAATGTTAGCGTAACTTAGTGTCCAGAGCTCGCACTTGCAGCGGATGCTGATAAATAATTTTACACTAGGACTATTACAGTGCTGAAATTTCCCAACGTATCTGAAGTAGGTCTAGTCACTCATTTCAACTTTTTAATATTGAACCCTACATTACTTTAATGGATGGCAGACACTCCCAGCAACCACGCCAACTACTAAGCATGGATCACGAACGCCAATTTAAGTTTCTTCTGTAACAATGGCAGGTGAGTAATTGGGTACACAAGGTACATCTCGACTTGTCAAATATGGTTTTAAGTGATAATTAATTTTCAAACAACTCCCATCGTTGCAAATACGGAAAAAAGCAAACTGCTCCTCACACGCATCTCGCAGGATGTTTGTGGAAGTTTTCTAAAAAGTTCTGTTAAATTTATTTGCAAAATAGCAAGCATTTCTACCCACAACGAACTGTTACTACAAATCGGTAAACTTGTTTTACTGCTAGCAAAGCGACTGATTGAATTGGTAACCCAATTTGATGACTGGTCACTGCTGCAATGTCAGAAAGGTCAGCTCACTATTCTACGTCAAGTATTTGCGGTTTGGCATTATGTCTCACGTTTGGGCAAAATGCCTCCCATGAATGTCAACATGTGAGACATGGTATTACCGCATCTCCTCGGAAATATCTGTTGAATTTAATGCTGTCCTACGCGATGGTGTTATACAAATGCATCATTCCACAAAACCCGTTATTCTCTGCAGCAACCGGTGCCAAACGTGCTTTCTTGTCCATAGGTGTAACAGTCCATTGTATATGAGAGATAATGAATAAAATTGCATGGATTCTTGGGCCGCATACCATTCGGCAAAAGTGCACCAAAACATTACATTTCAGCGCTCACACATTAAGATAACTGATTCCATGTGCCGTCTTCTGCGGGGCCAGGGCATTTAAATTGGCTGGTCAAGTGCAAATATATTAATTCAATCAAAATTAAGCTTTCTGTAAAAATAATTAAACTAAATTAAACGGTACAATCGGTGTCCCATGCCATGATAATCGCAGCCAGAATTAATAATTTCTTTTTATATTTCACCACGATTTTTCAAAATAACCGTCAAGCAATCAATATAAAATTAAGCCATATGTTTGGTACAGATTGTTTACTTAAGCTATAAATTTAGTAAAACTATTCCTTAGCACTGTCGGCAACCTCACTCATCTCCACAGGTACCTTGAGATGTGTAGTCTCGCCCAGTTAAACTAATATAAAGGAAAGCAGCGTTGCGGACGCATTCTGCGGGAGAATGGAAATGCAGAAGACGTGTTCATACCTGGAGGCTGTCAGGAGGAATATCACGTGCGACATTAAACACCTTGACCTGCATCGTCACATGACCATTGCACCTACATTGCAATGCACACCAGCGTTTCATGGATTGGTGGCTCCGTCTGGATGCTGCAGCGTTGAAGCCACGATGACAGAACAAAGCGCATTACTAAATTATTTGGAAAAGCCGATGCATTTCTACATGCGCTGCGGTGGATCAGCCGTTACCATGATGAGGATGTTATGCTATATCGACTTGTGTTTCATGCTAGGCAGCTGTCAGCAAAACATTTTTGGCCTGCATTTTAATTGAAGTAGTGTTATTTACAGACCCACTTTTTTTTTTCAAGAATCCGTGTGGTATATTTTTGGGGAGAACACCAAAGGGAGGTTTTGCGATTTCGCATTAGGTTAAATAAAATCAGGTAATGAATATGCCAGTAAGGCAGAACAGACCGATTGCCTACCCGTGAAACCACACTCTTTTGCCTTATATCCAGATGGGCACCCTGAATGAATTTGAGGAAGGATCGTTTATCCCCCAACTAGTCTGTTGTGATCTATGTGCAAGAGGCTGCTTGAATTAAATAGCCTCGGAGAGCAGAGAGCACCAAAAGGCGTTATAGATCGTGCCAACAGACACCACAGCCGCCAATTTTATGTGGGCTCGTGATATGTGACTAACCACTGGTATTAAGTTACTTAGATGTGTCAAAGCTTGCCAGGTTGCAAGCAAAGGATTTGTCAAACATTTGCTGCTCCTTAAATGTACCAACTCACGTGTTTTCACCGTGCTTGTCAATGCTACTTTTTGGTCTATGAAATTAATTATCAAAAAATGCTTTGATTTGTGTAAGCACTTTAAATCCAACATTCTAGAACCATATTAATTTTATTAGTGTACTCGAATATTAACGTGGTAGTTAAGATATGTATACTGTATTTGCTTTTCTGGCTGTTATAAATCTGTTTTCATATGCCTAACTATTTATCAATGTGTTTAAAATTATCATACAAACTTAAAATGGTTGCATTCGTATTAAACAACTTTGTCTGTGTTAAACTCTACCATAACTAAGTGAATATTAAACTCCATTCTCCACCCCAAAGCTGTGCTTCCAGTCGGTATCAGCAAGAAAACTGGGATCGGGACATAGTAAAATTACTTGCCATCACCAAAACTTACCTTTCAAAGTGTCGAAACGGTGGAGAATGCTTTAATTCAATGAAGTGATCTTCAGTTCCACATGATGCTTCATCAAAATTAGAAGTGATGGCAGTTGGCATAGTGGCAGCATGTCGAATAAACGTAGTGGAAACCTCCTCGTTTCCTTTCAAATCATCCACTGTTACTTCTTGTAGATTCATGTTTTTTCTTTTCATGGAGGCGCGCATAACATAGCTGAATAAGTCATCTGTATTCCCATTATTCCTCTTTTTCGTTTTTTCAAAAATCCCAGTTGTCTTGAATCTGATGGTTGACATTCGTAGCAAAGACTGCAGCTTTGTAGACGAGAAAGTAGATGAGGGGTGATTGAATGCGCAGCCATCATCATCATTGCGGGCATTTGCGTCGTCTTCCAGCAAGGAGTCATTTTTGCTCGATTTTAGAAATGGAAGCTGTAGGTGAAACTTATTCAATGCCCCATGCATTTTTAAAACAACTGATTTAATAATGGAAGTATGCTGAACTGTTTTGCGTGAAATTCAAAAGCCGTCATTTAAACTTCGTCATTGGATCATGAGGATTGTAACCAATCTTTACAAAACCAACGCCTTTGGGGTACTTACTCTTGTCGCGTAGGGACTGAGAGCAACGGTACGCAATGCGTAAATTTATGCCTCTGCGGCCTCAATTTGAAACACAACTTTCTTCCATGTTCATGCCATTGAGCTAAATCTACTTGATTCACATGCCTTTTAAATCGCTTTAAACTTGCACATTTCCCTTGTCAGTAGCCTGTATGGGAATTTGTATGCCCTCTTCTTTGTTCGATGTATACGCCTATGCATGGCGACTCAAATATGGTTCACGAAGGATGCATCATTGCCTTCAAATAAGGCAGTAGCCGTGTCAGATTGTGTTATCTGGCAAAAAATTAACTGGATAATTAAATGGGGACACCACTGCAAAAGTCCGTCAGTTGTCAATGTTTTTTTTTATCTGGGAATAGCACTTTGGAAGATATACGAAGCTATTAACTATGTGATAGCACCCTGGTAGCCAATTAAAGGCATTTAGGCACCACTGATTACCGCTGGTACGTAGATTCAAATTGTGGAACATTTTGCATTGTTGCAGATCACACTTTTACCAGAATGGTGTTATGATAATCTCACCTTAAAATGTACAATTTATTACTTCGCCTAAGCTTGTTAACAAAATTTAAGCGAGAAGTATAGTAAACACAGACTTTATTCATCTCTCAAGCGTTAGCCTCAATTACGCACACCAATGGATGGATAAGTGAACAGCACCACGCATGATACAGTAAGCAGGTATTCATAACTGAGCCATTCCTGCTAAAATTGGTGTTCACACATTTCCCAAGGATTGGTTTTGCACTTAAATCACTTCATGCAATGGGCTGTTAGCGAATGGACGCGCGACCTCTGTGGGTGCTTGTGCTGCCTTCCGCCTACGTGCGTGGGTTGGGCAGCCGTGCACCCCACCGATTGGTTGAGAGAGTCTCCCCCATTGGTCAGACATCGCTTGCAGGCGTGGACAAACCTGATGTGCACACACGCATACCCAGCTGATCGGATCGAAAGGCGAGGAAGGAGCCAGCCCTGTGATGCATGGCTGTTTGACACTGATCGATTATACCTGGAAGGAGAGCGACGACAGTGAGTGCACCTCACCAAGGCATCACGAAGGTGCTCACTCAAAGCGTCGACTAGAGCGCAACGCCATCCAATTTCAACGAGCCGCCACACTGGCAACATGCGAAGACCGTAGCAAGCACTTGGGAAAGTATGGTAGGAAGATGACGAGTCCAGCAGAGAGGGCAAGAGTTAGGCGCACTCTCACCGTGACCGATGTCTACCCACCTAGGCAGCCACCGACCTATGCGTCGTGGGTACGCATGCACAGACCCGAGTTTGCTTCAGTTTGGTATCCCTTTGTTCATTGCCGATACAGGCTTCAAAGGGACCCAAACACAGGGGCTATACAATGGAATTTGGACTCAAACACATTATTTTGTACTCCTCGGTAAGTTCTTTGGGTCTTAATTATCACGCGCAATCCGAGTGTGCAAGATTGTTGTTGGAATAATTAAAAGGGTCTTGTTCGGCCGTAAGCAAACCGACCAGTGCCCCAAAGTTTTACCGGGAAATTGCATTGGAATCTGATTACTTACAAAGCTATTCAAGTTACTCACTCCACCTCGACAATGTTTAATAATTTTTCAACAGAGCGACAGAAGTTGACTTAATGTGGGGTCGACACTTTCATTTGTTTAAGACCAAGTTCACTTAATATTTAAAACAATAGCAAATCACCCATAAGTTGGCATAGTTTCTACTGCCTTGGTCACTAGAATGCTAATCGTCTATTACAAAAATGATTTCCAAAAACATTTTTTGATGCAACCTGATAAGCCGTTCACGTTTGTCAAAATTATGCAAAGATAAAGCGTTTTCGGCGCATAAAAATCTTTTGCGTCAATTCCCTTAATGTATGAATAAAAGGTTAAAACATCAGCTTATAAGTGAAAGCCTGTCAGAAATAAAACTTATTTTTAGGCGAATTTTGAAATGTGTAATATGGTAGCCAAATGTGGCAGGAGCAGTTTGCAGCGGCGTATCTCCTTCGACAATACTTAACGAGTCTACCAAATCTGTAATAAACTAGCTTGGTTTTAACCCAGAAAGAGGAATCGTAGTAATTGATAGATAAGAAACATTTTTATGCTTCTTCTCCTGCCGATTCTCAGCATATATATGCACAGGTATAGATGGTGGCCTCGATCCCTCTGAGAAATACCTTTATTTGCCATTGTAGGACTTTGACAGAGATTTGCATTGCTTACCTGATTCGCGACTGGCCTTGCAGTTTGCCACTGCGTGGTCAGCAGACAATCTCACCAGAGCCAGCGTGTTCCGGACTCAAGGACACCCTGTCCACCTCGCGTTCCGACTACAAACACCTTTCCGTGAATCTTTTCGAGAAGCTTCTCACCGAAGCAATTGTTCAACGTGACTGTGCAGCCATTTCTGGTCTCATTGCAAACTGGCCCGGTGTCTACCTGAACGTTCGGAGGATCTTACCAAAGGAGGACTTTCCTCTAACTCGAGGCTACCTCACAAAGCCTGTCTTTGTCACTTCGAATTCCGACTCCCTTGGTTCCATCTCCAATAGCGTTCTCAAAGGCCCAAGTCTCTTGGATGCTCTCATCATTGGGTTGTTGTCTAGACATCCAAATTGTGCACTCCAAGTGATTGATGTCACTGGTTTTGAAGAAGGTAAGCTGGTCAGTCTTTTGCGGTTCGAATTCATTTATTCACTGAGTCAAAGACATAAATATGGTGCGATGTGATCGAATTCATGCGAACAGTTCGTGATTCGCTTAACTTCAACGTCAATAGTTTATATTCAAAAAGAAATTTATTTCACTGGGATGCGTTCGTTTGGAAATCGGTTAAAATCCATGAAGTTAATCAAGGATATCGAAAAAGCGATCTAGCTCGGGCTGGAGGCAATAGGCATTTACTCTACCGAACAATGCAATCACAGGCTACAGAGAGCATGCAATGCAGTAATTAAAACCTCCTTCTTACTGGACCATCTAGTGTTTTAGGTTTCTATGTTGTAGTGGTTGGAATGGAGTGAAAAATATTATGCCATTCATAAAATCTGACAAAAACAATCCCACGCATCTGCACCAAGGCTATTTGCTTTCTCTCAACCGTTGCTTGGTCGTGACAGGAGAAGACAAAGCAGGCCAAATTTATGCTGCTACCGTATAATGGCGTGAAAGAAATTTGTTTTAAAGTTTATTTTAGTAATCGGAGTCATTGTAGTAATTTTACGTTGCCCAATCATGCTGTGCCTATTGCATTATTAAACTGATCATAGAAGAACATGGTGCTTTTTACAAGCCTATGCAACAGTGAGACTTTAATAGTCTTTGGTTGGTCTAAGTCTGTAGCTTACCGAGTTTCGAGGCTAGATGCGCTCATGTAGCCGAAACACTCGCAGGAATGTATTTTAAACAACTTTTCAGGGATTTTGGCAACAAGCTGTCATCGATGTCGCTAACTTCGATAGCCTTGCAGTTTGCAGACACCCTAGTAATACGGTAATTTTTTAAAACATGGGAATGGCGATAACACTTTAGCGTTTTATAAAGCGTTGGTTACGGAATCCGTTTTGCGAAGCGTGAAAATGAGCGGACACTATAAGCAAAATTTAGGGTACTTCAGCAACCCAAAAGACTTCATTCTACGCTGCTTTAAGTGACTTGTTCATCTTCATCCTCATGCCCACCTGTGTTCGAGTCTCAACATGCTGCCTAAGGACCTACGAGGCACTGTGTAATTGTTCCAAGTTTTTAGAAAATAATGCTTAGCGTTATTCACTAATCCTGAATTTTCGTGAAATAACCTTCGTCCCTTCCAGAGCATTTCCTGATGCTCAAGATTCAGATTTTTCTTTCACATCCATATTGGATGCATTTGTTGCATTTCTCTACTTTAATTGCAACTTTTATGCTGTCGGTGCTCTGAATTCCAAAAAGTAGCGATGCAATGTGTTGGCTAAGGTGCCGCGCGTTGAGAAGAATCAAACCCAGGATAAAAGTGGTGTTCGTACGCACTGATACTCTCCATAATTTTCCATATATTAGCACCCAGAGAACGTTCTTTTTCACTGATGCTGCTCGACAGGTTTTGGTTTTAATGGGACCATTTTTAGTTTCTACTCAGGACTAAGTTAGTGAGTTGCCAGTCCATCTTACCTGATCTTGAATTTTTGCGCTGTGCATGCTTTGAAAGCTGTAGAAGATAGTAGGTGGGAATGATCGCAGTGTCGCCAATCATAGCCTTAAACAAGTGAATTTTTACTAGGCTGCAGCTTAAAAGTCATAGTTTCGGTCCTCCCCTTATATATCAGTAATAAGCTGCATTTACTAATCACCAATCTATGTGTTATCTATGCACGCATAAACTGCTTATCTACTGATCTGTGATGGTAACTTTGGAAGTAGAATCAAACTCTTCTAAAATTCGAAATGATCGGTGAAAGTACTCACTTTCTCGATCGGCGCATTGTAATGATTTCCAATGGATAGACGGAAAGAATATGATGTTTAGATCGACGGGTGAGTATCGAGTTGTCGAGGCTGCCGCTGCTCTGGATGAGCCCAGAAAGACGCGCCTCAGAGGACGTGCGACAGCAAATTCGCGGTAGTTTGCAGCTGGCCATTCAGGATCAACGCTTCGACCGATACTTTGCCCGAATTTCCACCATCTACAATCTTCATGAGAGTAACTTCTGCCATGAGCAGAATTCCGGTAAGTCGTGAGTGTTTGAGTCAAGTTAGCTTACTTGGGTGTCTATTTTCTGAATGCAGCTTTGTTATGAAAACTTACATTAACGTTCCTGCGGTATGTTCATTTAGTAGGTCATGCCGATTTGGTGGCAAAGCACAGATCCTTTTTTAAACAGGCGTTTTCCTTGGATCCTAAACTAGCAAGAAAGTGGGGAACAATAGTGCCTTTTGCTGTTTGCGAGGGGGATAAATAAGAATTTTGAGTTAAGCTTTCATATGCTCATTGGTAATTACTTCTTTTATTTTGCATAAATAGGGCCGCTGACAATATGCCTGGACTGTAATATGTCAGTCGATGAGGTGGCGTTTGGCCTGGCTCTGCAGTCGATGACTCCCTTTCGCTTTTCTTGCAATCGTCTACTCATGCGACGCTTGCCCGAGCTTCAACTTCCCGTCTTCAATCTTATTCGATTACTTGACCCTCTGGTAATTCGACATCGCATGCTGCCAGTTGCCTCCTCTCATGTGCTCTCTGTGCGCGCGCTTCGGTGACGCATTGCAACTGCTTCTTCATAACTCCTATCACTCAAGAATAGGAAATCACTTGAGTCACAGTGTGGTGCCTTCATTATCAAGATAGACATTTCAGGATTACTGTTTGCATAGTTATCGACTTACCCGAGATATTATCAACAAGCTCATAAATTGTATGCCGACTATTCCTAGTCATGTAAACGAATGTTTGTGTGCACGTTACTATTGCCAAACCTTCAAACTCAGAAGTTTGTCTTGTTCAGGCCCTAAGGATTAGCAGATTTTTACTCGATCATCAAGATGTGCTTTGTGGTCGCCAGAGTGTACAGCTTCACGTCGATAAAGGACACACTCGACCTCTTTTGCGGACTTGAAAGCTCAAAATATCGTCTAAAATGCTTATAGGCTTAAGGGGCTAAAATCTCCCAAAGTGGACCCACGCATTGATTTTGGTGTCTGCTTTCTTATTAACTCCTTTAGCATGAATAAGCGCAATTTGCAAAAAAAAAAAAAAACTTTTACTGGTGTGTGTGTCCCTTCAAGTGTTATTTCTTAAGCTTAAAAAGAATCTTGCCTGATATCCTGCATATGCTTTTTGGGACCGGTTTATGTTTAAGGACTACCTTTTTAGCCCTTCACATGAGCATTCCAATGAGTGGTCGAATGCAATTTTAGTCGATAACACAATTTGAGTTGGAGGATCCAGAACTTGGCGCCGGTTCGATGGGAGGCCTGCCCTCTGCACTCGGTTGGTTGGCGAGTCTGCGCAATCTCCGAGCTTGTTCACTGCCCGCATGCATTCCTCCGCCCCTCAACACCACCACCTCGGCCGCCTCGTCATCTGCCGCCATTGCCTCCAAACCCCCAAATTTGGGCGCCTGTCGTCTGCTCAACCGGTCACTCATCTCACTACGTCACTTGCAACGTCTCAGTCTGGCTCGGTGCTACCTTCAGGGACAACTCCAGCTCCTCCTCGGTGCGCTCAGCCAGCCACTGGAGTATCTCAACTTACAGGTAGCGGGTCATCCCTTGACAAAATTCCATTCCTATATAAGATACCGTCACCAGTCTGGACATTTATTGCATAATTTGACATCACTGCATCACTACTTTGTTTGCCCTTGATGTGTTTAATCTATATTCTTTACGAGATAATTTTATTCGCACTGCAAAGTTCTGGAAACATAATATAACTAAGCGATTTACTTACCACGCATCGACGAATACTTTTCATTACATCAGATCGGTTTGCGTTTTTAGGATTGCTGTCTATGCGCGGAGGACGTTGAATTTCTGGCTTTCAACTGGCGTCCTCTATCTGGTCTCTATGAGTTGAACATATCCCGAAACAATCTTGCGCGCGTGCCCGAGGCAACACTCGCTCAGCTCTTTTGGAAAACGTGTTTCAGTCACATTGGCCATCTCACCTGTCTCTCTCTTGCTTACACATGTCTCTCTTTCGATCGTCTACTATGGACCCTTCGCCTCTTTGCTAGAGAAATCAAAGCATCCGTAAGTGAACAGACCTATACTTGGTTTATTAATGATTCTAGCCTGTGTTAGCGATTCTCCGCAAACTTGTTTGAGCAAGAAATAGGATTAAGAAAACGAAATTTTTCATTGAATTCCTTGCTGAAGGCAAAACAATTACAGCTGAAATCAACTCAATACATTTTGATTGTACGCAAGAAAAACTTAAGCATAAAAAGCTAAGACCCGTCAATTAGCTAATGGGAAAGAGTTTCCGTTCTGGCATGACGACGCGCGACCTCAAACGACAAAACTTAGACATGATTTTCGAGGTCCAACCGGATATTACCCTAATTGTTGAATGACCCGCCCTCGAAACTAGGAGTTTATACACAAAATGAACTCGAGATTTCGTAAAGAAAAGGGAGACATGGTCAGGGCCAAGCTGTTTGCTTATGGAGGCTAAAGGTCTTGCAAAAGCGGCACTCGTTAGTCAGTGCCACTTTAAAGAAGGATGTTGGTTGTTTCAACAAATATGGTGAAGTTCTTTTTATCGATAAAACAAACAATGACAAAAAAATCCTCAAAACATATAAGTAAAGTTGGAACAGCAAAATGAGTCAACTCCCTTTAGAACTAAGAAATTATCGTTTTAAGGTATGTATACAATAAATGAACTTCTTGGCACAACAATTTTAAGTTACGGAACATTTGAAACTTAGGTAAACTATATGATATTGCCAAAACTAGATCTATTTGCCTACCACATAGGCGCTTGTTTACAAGTGGATGGTTTCTGTCATGCACCATCGATTGTCGGACTAACTGGTTGAAAAGACTACGCCATCTTAGCATGTTTGCCTCAATTGTTCAGTATTCGACAATGATGCTACATGTCGAGAGAAGCTTTAATTGAGATGACACTATAGGAAGAAAGTTGCGAATGCTTCTTTCGGTTCTTCTGATTTGCTGATACATTGTTTAGAATTGGAGGGTTTATTGAAACACAGCAGTGTGTATTTTTCAGTTGTCTTATATTATCTTGAATATTATTGGCGAACATATTTGGCTCCTTATATTTGCTGATAGGATGTGCCTAGCAAAAATGTGCCGGCGGATGCGCAAAACTGTCCAATTTCCTCCGACGATTCAGATGCTGAATGCCTCTCCCCACGATGCACACTCAGAGTTCTTTGCATCCAAAACTTTATTCCACCTTCAACAGAGATTAGCCACAGTTTGCTGCATCTGGCCATTAGTTTACCACGACTTCGACTGCTCCAACTCTATCCTGCGTTCTACGCTTTCCCCGGTGTAAACGAAAAGGAGCAACAGGCCAACAGAACCCAGGCCATCCTACAAAGCAATACTTACGTCAGACGTCGAGGTCGCAGGGGCATTGAGATTCGATGATTCGCGCAACTTTTCCATTGGATTCTATACTTATAATTTGCCGCACAATCATTGGAATGTTGCATGATCAAACAGATGATTTTTGAAATTGTTTCTAATAATTTACCACCTTTATTGCGTTTTGACACAATCTGTAGTTTATTTGTACGCAGACTTCCATTTTGACATGCTCTGGCATCCATCGTGGTTAAGCGCGATCTGCATCGAGCTTTGCGGGCTTGAATGTCAAATTGTTTAATCCTTCTCCCTTCAAGTGATGAAGGTTTTGGACATGGAATCGTTAGAGGCGCATTTTGTCCCACACTACGATGTTGCCATTTTTCCACCGATCGGCGTAGCAAATTTAGTTAGTTCATAGTGTAGCGCTCCAGGACTTCCCTAAAGACAAATGTAGGCATGGTGCTCAAGTTGAATATGTTCATTCGACAACAGAGAGAATTAGAGATGCTGGCATGGCCTAGAGGCAATATGGCCAACCAAGTGAATATAACTAAAACCGGAAAATCAACCGACAAAACGTATTACACATAGAATAAGGAGGATACACAACTGAATGCAATTTACCAAGACGCATTTCATTCCGAATGAAGTTGTGACACCTAATTACCACCAAAATTTGGCACTCCTATGAAAGCTTAAGCTGCTGAGCAGCACTTAGATGGACGCAAAGTAAAGCTGTATTCGTAAATAATTATTAAACAATATGTATGGTTTGGTCATTTAGATTTTTTACTTAAAATTTGACAAAATAAAGCGTTAGGATTTTTTAGTTTTTGAAAAGAGCGTTGATGCTTTAAATTGTATTTGTATTTTTACAATTATATATTTTTCTCCTGTTTGTTATAACCTATTGGGGACCATGACCTCCAATTGTCTGACCATTATTCTAAATTGGTGTGTGTTTGGTGAATGCCTAACTCTTTAACTGGTTGTTGGGATTTTGATACATAAATTGTTCGTGGGTCCAGAGCCGTTTCGTTTTGCATTTTCGCTCCTAAAAACGCCAAGGATCTTGTCGTTACATTCGATTTTATTTGTCGTTACAGTAAACAACTCTCCATTAAAACTTTACGTACATGCCGATAATGCTTAAAGCATTGAAGGGAGTGGTTTCGCCTGATAAGTGGTTACCTTTTAACTACTGCCGTCATTCTATTATCACAACGTTTATCTGCTCTGGTGCTATGTACAGGATGTATGCTAGCTGGAATCGACAGCACCCGTGCTCAACAATTAAAGTAAATTCAAGCATATCCTTTCCTTCACTTGTGTGTTCACTCCCTACCTATACTCCTTCGTACGTCGTATATTTCGGTGAAGATGAAGAACGTCGATCCACTCTTGCTGACCCCAATTCTAGAAGAGACTTTGAGTCTCGATCTGAAAAATTATTTTTTCTTCGGAAATGGATTGAGAATGACCTACCAGCGGTATTCTCGCGAGGAATTTTTGATAAAATTGATCTATTTTGTCCTGGAACTGTTCTAGAAATAGAAAGGGCTAACTGTCGACCTCTCTTTTTCAGGTAAGTTTGTGTTTTGTTCGATGATTGTCTTTGAATTATTTGGTTTCGGATTTTAAGTGCGACAACTTCTTACCAAATTTCCTTTTGCCTTTAATCATGCAAGAGTTTAAGAAGAGATCTTAGACAGGAGGAAATCTGTATTTAGTGTAACGCTTATTGGTAATTCTCGTTATTGACAAGCCGTCTTAAATTTCGTTGACAAGTAATTGTTAATGCTAATTGAATGTTTCGCTGTGATTTCCACACTTAACGTTAATCGTTGTTGTCGAATGAACAAGTTGACTCTTGTACTCAACTCACGCTTCACATTAATCCGGTTTACTTTTTGTAAATGGTTTTTGTTCTGACCTACCTAAGGACGGCCTTATTTCATATTCTCTTCAAATGACTGCATTTTGATACCATTTCTGTCCTATTGTTCGTGTGTCTGGTGCGTTTATCAAAGAGAATCTAAGGTGATGAAGGATCGAAAACCTGGATACTTTAAGAAGCGTTACATGCAACAACCACGGAAAATAATGCAATGCATTGGACTTCTGCGCCATAATCTGTACAGCTAAAATCAGTATTAAATTGCCACAACTAACGCGAACGTGCCTTTCTAAAGATTGCTGATGC
This sequence comes from Taenia hydatigena, assembly GCA_036345935.2. Classification (NCBI taxonomy): domain Eukaryota; kingdom Metazoa; phylum Platyhelminthes; class Cestoda; order Cyclophyllidea; family Taeniidae; genus Taenia; species Taenia hydatigena. Next base: position 11,608,557 of record JADWOT020000006.1, on the reverse strand, counting down.
AGTGTCTTGGTTTGGAGTAACTCACGATTTTTAATTGAAATGGATGCAATGTACTCCTGCCATGACAGCTTTCCGATTGTGTTGCATTTGAAAATTACTTTTTGGGATGTCATGTCCTGGTATCCTCTAATCCTCTTATTTAATCAGCAGTAATCGGCCTTTAGCTGCTCTCTGTTAGCGGTGCTATTCATTTCAGCGATTATTGGCAGTGATTTTCGTAACCATGTAGAGGCTCGTCGCAGGCCAACTGCGTGCTAGCGCTGGCGCGTTCCTACTTTGTTGCAGTCTCCACGGCTCGAAGAATTGAAGTGCTCAATGTTGATGTCGATCACGAGCGTTGGCGAGTGGAGGCCTCTTTTCGTGTCGTTCTTCTACCTTCGCCGACCAGAAAAGAGCGTCAGCTCCCTTCCAGTCAACTCATCCAACGCCTTGAAGCTAGAGCCAAGTGAGTACTCGTTCTCCTTCGTCCGCATTTATTCATTTTGCATTTAAATTAAGTTATGACTTTGTGGATATCAAACGTGAATTTGCACTAAGAAATACACCTTTCGCTTATCGTGAATTTTGGGTATTTTACAGCCTTTTATGCTGAGTTACTTGACGAAAACAAGTTCTATCGAAATGAGCACTGCTACCCTTAATTCATTCTCTTGTCAGCCTCCCTCTGGCGCATACTTCTAGTTTTCGTGAACTAAGTGTAGTCTTGTTGCATATACATGACTATTATCTGGATAACTCCGAGGCTGACTTCGATTGCAGATCCTCTTAATTGTTCAGTACTTTGGTGATTTTTTTGCAGATGGCTTGATTTCCGTGCCGTCTTCTACGTCAACAAAAAGGGAGATTTGACGCGAGTGAAGATAACGCGGGTGAGAGCGCAATCTTTTTTTAATCACACAACACCGATCAGCACTTCGCTTCTAGCCCATCAAAGGTGGACCGGTTTTGCCACTGCTATTGTCTCCTTCCCTTCCTTCAGGAAAATCAGACGGGTCATCACCCACACCCAACTGGTGCCGCTTTGACTTTAGCAACAAATTTAATTGCTCAATTGTGGGAGAACTTTCTGATTGGATCGCCTTCGTTTTCGGCATAGCTTACCTAACACTTAATTCAAACGTTTTTCAATGCCTCTTTTTGAAGATTTGAATTTCCTGCTTTTAAATCTTATAATATACGCTTGATTCTTTCTATAATTTCCATGTGTAAATGTCATGTTTTCTTGAAATAGTCAGACGTTACTTTGGTGCTGTAACTTGCAGAGGTTTTGGATTTCTTTGCTTTCCATGTTTCTCTATTTCAATCCATTTGTAATTTCTTCCCAATGCCACTGAGAGTCTCTCATTGTTTTATGAACGATGGTAGGAACATCGGTGCTGCTTATTTAATTTCGATTTCACTTTGGGATACTGTCTGCATTTTGTTTGATTGTAGGTGAATCGACGACGTAAAAACCTTCTCGATTTATCTATCCAAAGGCTGCGATTGGCTAACGACATCGTCCCCATGACAACCGACTCCACTGGTGTCTCTCTTCAACTACAAGAGCTATTATCGAACCTTGAATCAATTTTTAAAGAGCGGTCCGATTGCGGTGGCCTGCTTCTAGCTAGATTTTATCTAGACTCCATGATAAATGCGGGAGACGCAGCTAATTTAAAGGCGGTTCTCCATCTGACACCTTCGGCTCCTACGCGCTCCCCCAAGACCCCGATTTTGAGCGGCCATCCCTACATCTTAGGAACTGTTTTCACGCTCCTCACAGCTTCAAGTTTGATTCCCTAAACCCATCTTTTTTTCTGTATATTGTTCACTACAGTTATGTGTAGAGTCCATCCAGTTTTTTGAGATAACTAGATTCCAAGCCATACGGCATCTTACCACTGTTTCCCTACTTCTCCCTTTGTACACTTATGAATGAAAAGCAAGCAAGCAAGGTATTTTGAAGACCTTATCAACGAGGTGTACATGTCAAATTGGAGGATTACCAATCTTAGATGGTTTCTTAGTCATTACGCAACTGAGAAACAAATGGTAGTCTAAGTACTTGCCAAATGAGTGTGGAATTCTATTGTTCACCTCTTGCACTCTACCATACAAGTTGGTTCCCCGTAAGCATAGTTAAAGGTGCTATCGATGTTGGGGCTATGGGTCTCGGACCATGGAACAGCGAGGTTTCGTAGTATGTGACAATCTTTGGGTAGCAAGAGCATTACACTTGCGACCGACGGCGTTTTACTGTCCGTGCTAGTAAAACTAGCTTCCGCCTTGCATGCACAGCCACCAAATTGATAGCCAAACGCTTTTTTGGGGGGATGACAGTAGCAAGCCTCTTTTTCTGACCAGCTATCTGAAACTGACAGGAGTTGCCAGCAGTGGCGTGATATTTGGGTTGCATAATTTTGCATCGGCTATAGTCGCACTGTTTTGGGAAGAAGCCAAAGCCATTAGTTGGATTCGTCGAACTAGCTAAAATTTTAGAAAAAAGGGCTCAAGGGTAGATAATTTTTTTCGATATAAAACTGCTGTAGCAAGCAAATGCTGTACAATCTTCAGACAAGGTATGCGACTCGCCTCAAATAGATTTACAACATCACTAATGAACTTACCGATTAAAAATGAGCTTTACAATCTTAGTTCTGCTGTATTCGGGGTTCATTGCTAGCGCTAGGAAAATAGGCCAATATAAAGTAAACGTAGTTCTTTACATGCGTGATATAAGCAAATAGACATTTATTTGATCAGTTTTTGCAAATAAGGCCGTCGATTTCCACAATCTCATCACCGATTTCGAGAATGACGTGCCGAAGGCGGTCCTAGAATACTGTCTGCCATCTTTGTCAAAATGAACCCTAAAATTATAATGAAATTTAAAAGTATTGCCTCCACATGAGGATGATAAAAAATAGTAAATGTGTTTTCTGAGGCAGTTCATGTTGAGCACTTATAAAGTCAGTGTCAGGCGTCGTCAAATCCCCTTTATTATGATCGGGCCGTTATTACTTTTGTTGACATAAATGCCTAGTGAGGCATGGCGATTGGTACGAGCAATCAACGCATCAGTACACTGACTGTGCCCGGTTAGCTTCTATGCAGCAGAGCCTCCTGTATGGGCTTTTCTGTTGTTTCTTGGTCCCTTGCGACTCGAAGAGAAAAGAAGCAGGAAAATACATTCATACTTTTCAGTGCTCATGGATGACTAGAAGATAATTTCTTGCATAAAATACTCGTACGCTACTAGAATTGTGTCAGTGCCATGAAATCAACATCAATTAAGAAGTTTCATTAATTGATCCCTTCGCAGTTCGTGTGTAAAATCTTTTCGTGTGTTATAAATAAGACCGTTAAGAAGGTAATTATGTGTTACTGCGACTGCCACCCATTCAGATTCATTTGTTCACTTCTGTCTGAATCGGAAAGTACGTTGCAATAGTATGATAACCAGCGCTATATCCATCCGAACTCAAATTCGTGAATTGCGCAAAGAGACTTTCTTTTCGCTGACGTTATTACGCTGTGACCGTCGACGCTGTTCTTGTTGTTTTGCACTGACGCCCCATAAGAGGGGATTATATCCGTCTATAAATATAGTCAGAAAAACGCTTCATAGGAATCGGCTAATCACCTGACACTGCCTGACGCAAGCTCACGTCCCTCCACAGGTTTCTCCATCTGGGAATGTACACGCAGAAGAAATAACAGAGCATTGGCTTTCATCGTTTTTAAGAGGGTAGCGCCGATAAAGAATTTTACATTCTTTACTATACAACCAGTGAGCATTTTGATAACTCGGTTCTCCTCGCTTCATTGAGCTTACTGATCGACTGACCGTCGTCCGTTTGACTTTTTCTTCGGTAACCACTCGAGATGGCGCTGTGTAAATGGTGGACAGCGGTAACTATTTGGCAAGTCCCTCTTCGAGTATACTTACATCCGCCTTCGGTGGTGATGCCCACGTACTGCGCTAGGAACTCGACTTACAACAAAGATTTTGTTTTTCACACAAACAAGACTGCTGATTTTAAAACGTTTCCCTTTATCTATTTACGTGATTTCTCCCTTTCTGACTCACCGCGTCTACGACACCTAGTAAATGGAGTGAAATCACGTAATACTCATTTGCTATCCTGTAAACTTTGACATCAGGCTTTTCTTGTACAGATAAAGTGCACTTACCCGTGCTTTCTGGGGGTGGATAGCGTTAAGTAATGGCCTTAAAAGCGCATTCTCTTGCGATTTTGAACGAAAGAGCCTGTGTACTGTTTGCGGTCCGTTGGTAAGTTGGTCCGTCATTTCTTTTAACGCCTGAAAACGCCTTCAACAACCTCGTCTGAATTCCTTAGATGAGTCGCGCGAACTGTAATGACTCGTTCCCGCAATGGGTTTTCGCGGTGCTGTTTCTGATCATGCTTTATGACTGACTGTGAAGATGACTGAAAGAAGGGGGAGAAGATGAAGAAGAAAAAACGATGCCTCCGGATCAGTTAACTGGTTCATGGAATTTAATTGCCTCAAGGAGCCTTGAAGTCATCACCGAACGCATGCATTCAAACTGATAAAGGGTTAGGGTTAAGCACACAAGCAATATCTAGAAGGAATCTATGCATTTTACTGGCAGCACATTGCCTTTAACAGTAAGGGACTAATTTGTGACCAATGGAGCCATCCAATCTTTAAAGCAGGTCAAATTAATACGAGCTAACGCACCGTTCTCCTCCTCTGTGCTAGTCAGTTATGTGTCATATATATTCCGTTCATTGCCCTCCAGAGGTTGACTGATCAAAGTGCGTGATCTTTCATCTGCACGTACCAACCAGCGCGCGAAGGCTGTTCGCATAGCACTCACCTTAAGCTGAGCCACAGATGATGGTAGTGATCAGTACTTGAATTCGTTCTATTTGTCAGGAGTTATATCCTCCCATAGGTTTTGCCCATTAAATGCAAAAAAAATTGTACTTAGAAAGCGCCTACAATATGTATCTATTGTACAAGCTAAAAACGCTTTGAAATGGCTGTTTCTGAGCACTGAATGAATGGCAGTATTTTGTTTCGGCAAATTTCCGGCATCTTTGTAAGTGGGAGACCTACACTAACTTTGACTCCATCTAATCAATTGTCTCTTAAAGAGTGAAATTCCGGCACTGATCATTATTACAGCCCAGGCCGTTGAATACACTTCTCTACTCGATCAATTCTTTGTACTTTAGGCTTGAGATGCTCAATCTAAAAGGCAATTGGTTCTGTGTGTGCCGCATGATCTGTGGCATTCTTGATTAGTTAGAGGTGAAGCGTCACTGAGACACAGCAGTAGTTTCAATGTGCTTGCTCATCCATCCTTCACTGTATACCACTGGCAGTGTTATGAGCCTTCTAACATTGAAATAATTTGTTTCCTATTTCAATACCTTGAAGGCATTTCTCGAGAGCCTGACCCGCTTGCTTAGGGTACTACTACTTAATAGTCAACAAAAGTACAGCTGGTAGAGAGTGTCATAATTAACTGGTAAATATGAGCAGATTAACGGCAACAGCGGTGTCGTAAATGCTGGTGGTCAGAACCTTCCGGAAACCCTGTTTTTTTTTCACAGGACTCACTCAAGATCATATTAATTGAACCTTTGACTACTGGGCCTTTTAGTCCTAATAACATATACATATCGACTACTGTAGTCCATTTCTAGACAAACGCTATGCATTATTTTACTTCGACTCTTATGCTGATCAAAGATATGGTTCACCGTCTCGTTTACAGGGGGTTATGCTCTCAGAGCATTCTGGTGAAGAAACGTTATATGTACCAGTGACTGCCTACGGGTTCCATTCCATCGGCCGGAAAGCATGGGGTGCTAACAACTACTGATGGGGCTTATGCACACACCGCCCGTATTCTTTAAAGTGCCACTCTATCTTTCAATCGGTGCAACGTCACAGGAATAGACTGGGATGTGAACAAATTCCTGGTGCAGTACTACAGTGTTACGCTCTTCAATACCTGAAGGAGTCCTTAGCAAATATTCTGTGGACATGCGTGCTCGCATTTAACTCAGAAATTTCGCTCTCGGAGGGAGGAAGGAAAGGGGAGAAAGCAAAAAAGTTCAGACCATCACAGCACTTAAGCGCTTCAGAAGTGTTCGGATCCAATAAATGACACGAACATAAGTTCCTGTCGTGTATTTAAATATCATCGGATGTGGTGGTAGCATAGAATGCTGTTCCCTTCAATCCTGTATTTATCTTTTAGCAACAACTGCAAAGCTAGTCATACGGGGAATAAAACTCTGTCTTAATCATGCTGACACCTTTGCTCCTACCTCGCCAAGCTAGTTCTGGGTTTAGGCATCTTCCATTTTTTAGCACGATTTCGCTAAGGATATCGCATCATATTTCATGTTTGGAGTTACTATAGGCGTGAATGGACGCATTCTTGCGAACACGTTTTAAGTGCACAATTCTTCCATGTCATTTGAAGGATTTAATTTTTCCGATAAACCAATCCTGCAGCAGATTCAGATATTATTACAGACTTATTTGAGGTTTATTTTTTATAATGTGGCGCAGCCAGTCCTCCTTGAAGTCATGGAAAGACAAGGCAGCACAGCAAAGCACATTCTCAACGTATAGACAACTCAAGAGACCATAAGCATGGACCAGATACCAAGCTGTAGACCATGCATACAAACTATGGTGGCCCAAGTGCTCGCAGTGTAATGCCTGCGTTCTTTAAATATGCTTTGTAGGTTAGAGGCGGGATGACAATTTGAACTGGTTGCGGAGCCTCATGGTGACTCCCGGGAGCACAATTTATCCTCGTCCTGAACTCTTTCACAAGATCCCTCTGTACTCCTTCTCTTACTCATAATAAAGTTGCCGAAGCCTGTTCAGACTTCTAGTAGCAAGGGCGGTAAGAGGGGAGAAGAGGAATCCTCTACACGCACGACCCAGTACAAGTGTCAGGTTGTAAAGTCACAATGCTAAATGCCTTAAAAGTTTTATGCAGGTTCGTAATAATAAATGAAGTGAGGAACTGTAAATTTCGGTTCTCGCACATTTGGAGTTTAAGCAGCTCACTCAGCACGAACTTAAACATTTAAAGGAGAGCAGATTTTCCGTTTGCTAGTGCTTTTTAGCGCTGATTAATTAGCGATTTTATGAAAATTCTACCTGAACTTACTTGCTGCATATATACTTTAGTAAAAGGCCTGCTTGTTGTTTATATTACTTTTAATTAACCGAAGACTTATTAGATCGTCGTGGTCCATAAATCAAAGTAGTGTGGTTCGTTTCATTGCTCGATTTGCGGGAGCTTACGTTCCTAACCACGATTTTCTATCTCTCTATCATCATTGTCCACCTTCATCTCCAATGTGCCACTCAAAGTCACTGTTTGGAGAGTCTCTTCTATGTTCTTTTTAGTTATCCTCTTACGGTTTCTCTTCGAGTCTCTAAGTCACGTGGTCATCGGATCCGACCTTTTGGGCTCTGATTGAGTATTTTATGCAGTTTTTCCAAAAAACGAAATTTTGAGTCGGAGTGTTGAAGTTGTCTTATCGTGTCCTTTTCGAAATCATCTTTTGCTCGAGGGGTTTTTGTAGTGGAACTTTATCTGCAGGGATAACTGGCTGTTCATTACATTCACACAGCAAAATATGCTGTGGATCGAATTCGCAATCTCTCCTTTGCAATGGAATGAATTTTCTTGCGCAATCGTTTCTGCTGCTTAGGTTCCACTATACAGGATAAATACCGTCCAAGCATAAAGCTAGATCTTATGCGATTCCCATATTGATTGGTTTACTTAGTGAAGACCTTGCAACGGCCATTTGCTGGTTTATATCGAGTTTTGGTTCCTAGCTCAATTGCGACAGATAATTTTGTATCAAAGGGATTTATCTTCAAAGCAATCACTAACCAAATTTAATTGTAATGAGCTTTATGCGTCCTGAATTTGAAGAACTGAACAATACCACTAAATTATTTGATTTAGAAAGCTGAACTGGCTTGTAATGTCACTATTTTTTGGTCTTATAACGCTTCACCATAATGAGATTTTCATATGTGTTTCATGACCTGGTCGTATTTGACACATGGCGCTTCCTTTCATCCATAGTCTTTCTTTGAACCTCCTTCCCAAAACGATCACCATAAGCTAATGTTGATTCACTCTGATAGGCTTACAGGGGTGCCTTTGTTAGCATTCAGGATCTGTAAGTTTTCGGTCTTTTAGGTATGTGCACATCCAATGCTTGGTAGGAAGTGGGAATCCGGACATTCTGCTGGTTCAGGTACGCGCTTTGTTATAGCTCATCTTAAACCAGAGAACCGACCTTCACCATCGTTGAAGAGAAGAAGGAGTATTCCTGGTCCTTTGAGTATGCTACCCATGTGTGGAGTACGTTTTGTAAAATTGTACATTGTGTAGACCACCTTTTCTTGCTAAAAAAACCGCTTCTTTCTTTTAGCCAAATTCACGAGGCGCTCACAAACGCAAAGCTCATGTAAGCTGATTCCTCTTTCATGATATTTAGCCTGTTTCGAGCAATGAATCTTTTGCTGAAAGTGTTTCGGATTGTGACCTCTCTATCTCTCAAAGTAACGTTATTTGGGATCGAGTTGCTGCTCTATTTGGTTCTGAATCCTGGAAAATTATCAGCGACTACACCATTGAGAAAATAATAAGAGTAAGAGAAGTGTTGATTTGGCCATTGTACAGAACACAGACAAAGCTTTTCCACGAGGAAAGATTCCTGTGTTTTGTGCAACAATCGAGAAAATTGATACTGCCCTTCCGATTGCCAGGGCTGTTTTGCAAGACGGAACAGGTAAATTTACATAACTATGCGTACTTTTTTACTACGAGTAACTGTATTGAATAAAGCAACCATTGGCAAGGTCGCAATTTTATCATTGATCTATGCTATTGATGGAAAAATTTGTGTGGCTACTTTAGTTTCATCTGAAGGAGAATACTTAGTTATAAAGCTACACTTATTACTTACCATAACCACCTGCAAAGCGTGATACTTTTTAGGTAAAATCGGCTGCAGCATTGATAAAAATGTAGTTCGAAAGTACAGAAGATTTCTTTGTGTGGGCGCCATTTTGATTCTTAAGCAGGTTAGTTTATCTATGTGCGTCACCCTGTATTTGATACTTTAATCGCCGTTCATTTTCACTTTGACGGATTCGCGGTGATGCCTTAAGGGCAGTGTCTGTTTGAGAACGGTCACTCTGAGGTCTGGGATTCGTTGCCCAAACCCTTTCGCTTTTCAAGTACTAGCTTATTTTTTCATTTACATACATTTTAATCCTATACACAAGTGAATTTTAAGTTTGCCATTTAAAGAACTTGTTATTTTCTATAAGGAGTCAAGACTCATGTGTATTGGGCGCCTCTTCTACACTTGAGCTTCCTATGTGCGAGGAACTTTTGGATGCTTTCATCTTTTAGATAACTCTCGTTCACGTTTCTTGCGGCCATCCTTAATCTTCCTAAGTCTCCCCACCATGTTCACTGTGCCTGCGGGTTATTCGTGTTTGCGTGCATATCAGTCGAAATTGAGCTTTTATTTCCTTTCTTCTATGTTTCATAATTAGTGGTAATGGCCTAGCCGATCGACGATGCATTGTTACATAGTTTGGAAAACTCAGATTTTTATTCATTATTTTCTTTTTCTGGGATATGCTGGACGCATATTTACACTTGGCGATGAAGACACCGAAGCGGTCACTCGTACTTTAACCTGCTCGACCAAATAATTCACCGATAGAGGACTAAGTTTTACATCTCTGTTTTCTACGATTCAGTTTTGTAAATCATGACTCGCTTTTTCTGCATGTTTTTTTACAGGCTTGTGAGTCATTCCTCATTTCTACAATCTTGGTAATTCATTTCCCAGTTCCCAATCATCCAGTAACCCGTTGAAGTGCTTTTCAAGCCTAACTACCTCTAGGCAGTTTGTGGCAATTTTTGATTGAAATATTTTACAGATTGGTGGTAATTCGATGATTCTTATCCATGGAACATATCTCTTTCAGTTTTTGGTGGAATTTTGCCTCATTGCTATTCGGTGTCACCTTTCAGGTGCTCCAGTCCGTTGATTTACTTCACTCACATTCTGCATTCCACATGCCACGCCGGTGTATTTACCTCAACTATTTTATTTCGATCCCACATAATGGGTTAAGCGCTTGCGCCCATCCAATATTGACAATTCAAGTGTCTTGTTGCCAGCATCGCTCAAAGTTATCTGATACTGTTCGAAGATGAGGAGTATTTTTACTTGGACTCTCCTGATTAGCGATTTTCAAATACTTTGGCCACTCTCGCCTCAATCGCAGCACCCAGCCACTAGTCCACCCCCTTTAGTTATAAGGTTGGAAGTGCATTGTTTTCGTACCAAAACAGTAATTTTTATATTTAAACGACTTCAAAATATGTTGTTGGTTTTTGAACCGAACCCAAATGTGATCCATGACATTCTGCGCATATTTTCGTTCTGTCACCCATTACTCAACCTATGCATCATCCCATCTTTCTTAGTTACAAACAGTTCCACGTGGGGGTCGTTAATGCTAAAGGTTGTCTTTCTTCCGATGTGGACGCATCGTTGTCACTGACCTGTCGTCCGCGGTGCGTGACCCAAAATCATGCCATCGACTTCTCACGCCGAGGATTGTGCTCACTAGACGTCGCTCTTCAACTCGTAGAAGCAACAGAGGAGGAAATTCAAATGGGTACAGATGCAGCTGCATTGTCCGTTAGCGGGGTGCTTTAGAAAGCGTTGGTGCATAGTCCACTTTTTTGAGGGTGGTCCTTGTACCGTGTGTGTATGTATATTTACATCTACCTGCCTTTGTTGTGGTTCCGTAAGGCATGGGAAATTTTAGCTGAATTGTGTCGACTGTTCAATAGTAATAAACCGTAATTTGTATTTAATTGCTGCAGTTACTTTTTAAAGGCCATCATACCTAATATCCGTATGGTCATACTTTGCGGAACAATGATTCATTTTGGAAAAACTAGGTTGATTATAATTTACTTGCGGAGGGCAATACTGATTTCCCGGGGCGATTCGCTTTGGCGATTCTGATCGGGTTCAAACTCGTTCCTCTTATAACTGTGTCCTAGTACTGTTTCCTGTGTTTTTAAACACGTTCTCTCTGCCAGTAATCATCCTCCGCGCTTTAGGCTTCTACTCTTGATATCTTAACGTCACGCTATAACATGTCCATTCGACACGTCACACTTACTTTCCAAAACTTAATATTTGTACTTTGTCTGAGATCTTTAACTCCTTATTCCTGTATGGCTTTTTCGCATATAAATATAAAAATCGTTTTCGTATCAACTGAATCGGGCATTAAAAATAAATATGCTAACTTTTTTGACCAGTTTGCCCCGAATTTATTTTGCCTACAGCCGTTCAGCAGCGGGGGCTCTTACACCACAGAACTCAAATAGTCTTGCAGAGGAGAGCTTGAGGATTGTGAAAAACTCTGATTCGTTATGATTTTTTTACCCGAACTGATATTATTTTATTGGTAGCACCTTCTCTCCACGTATACATAACTTGAAACATATTTTGGGAACTGATTTGTTCCATTATTTGTTAGTTTCTCACGCCTGAGCTTTTAATTAATCGCCGTATTTCGGATTGTCATGATTAATTATAGGCCGCTAGTTCTTGAGATGCTTGTTTTGGAAGCAAACCAGCGGATAAGAACCAGATTACGGTTGAGTTGCACACAAAACATTGTACCTACTTCCACTTTTTAAGCTAGCATTCAATCGTTTTCTTGTCTGTTCATCTTTACTTTCATCATGGCTTTTTCACAAACCTAACTCCCTCATGTCTTTTTGCGTTGAATAGATAAGTCTCTTCAGCCTCAATCAAAAGACATTTTACCTGAACATAACTTCCTCAAATGTATCGAGAATTTTTCTCGATGCGTCCTCCATTGACTCGAGACTGCAGGGCTCTCGAATTGCCGAGGATGTTTCTCTCTGCGGTCCAGACTTCCCGCTGACCAGTCCCCCTCTTTCAGTGAACGAGTTGAGGGCTCTAGTCGTTGAGTGCCTAACTCCACTCTCCCCATCTCTGCTTCCCGCTCCTCCTCTCACCAAGCAAGTTCCTCTTGATAATATATCCTCCTTATAACTTCTCACTTCCTACTCACGAATGCCAAATGCTAGCTTCAACTCCATACTTAGTCCAAGTTACTTCACTGAAATTGATCTGCTTAATTTGGTTGACAGCTGCTCTAAGCTTCGGAGTATTGTTTTTTTTTTTTTATTCAAGATGTTAGTGCTTGAGTTTATTACAAGTAATATTGGTAATGAATAAATAGTTGCCTCCTAATTTGATGTAGTGGTAGTTCCTGGTTATACGACATGCATGAGTTTTAATTTTTAAATATATACTGTCCACTTTACCGCTTTTTTCTCATAAACATTGACACTAGTTAGAGAAATCGACTGGCATGGCCATTTAGCCTCTTTTTATATACCCGCTCTCGAACCTTCTAGTAGGTCACACGCCAACATTATTTCGGACAGATGCGGTCGCCCTTCAGCCCTACCACTATTCCTGTACCTGTTTTGTAATCGTAAAATCGATAGTGAAAGAAGGTTTATATTTGGAAAGGGCTAAGGCTTGCGCGAATATCTCAAGATATTACTCGCACACCCTGAGTTGGATTTTGTAATCCATGTTTTTTAGTGTAATGGTTGATAATAGTTCACTCAGGCCAAAAAACTCTGAATCCATGGTTAATTGAAACAACAACCTCTCTGAAGTGTTTGCGCGTCTGGGTAGGTATGCACTTGATAATGTCAGCAATTAGGCGTGATGGCGTGACGTACACGTTCCCAGCTTTATTTTGGTCGGCATCTCTCTCTCTCTAGTTACACACCCGCACCGAGCTGTGACTTGGCTGCGTTGTTTGCACAATAGTACAAATTTGTTTCGTATTAATTTTATCAGATTCAACACCGCCCGTATTTTGTCATTAAAAATGTGAGGTCTTCATACGGGTTGTGGTAAATTTCCACAGAAATTTGTTGACATTTTTTTCCCAAGAGAGTTTTTGAACTCGATTGAACAATTTTTGGTCGATCCATACATTTTTGGTTCGGACGATTTGTTTTATTTCAAGAAAATTGGTAACGCTCGGAGGATTCTAGGAATTTGTTTTGACTTCTTTCTGGCTCAATGAGCGTTGAATATGTTAATAGGTGGTTAATCCATTGTATCATTTCATATTCCATCCGATTGTGATCTGTGTTGTCTCATTCGAGTCTATTAAAAACTGTAGATTATCCTACTATGCTTCTAATGGATGGGAATCGTCGAACGTGTGCGGATTCAAGTCTTCCAAAATGCTGACATGTGACCTGTCTTTTTTGTTCACGAAGGTGGTCATTCTTCGATGCATGAAAATGAATGCTGCATCACCTTTCCACCCAGTTTTGCCTTACAATCCATTGTCCCATTTAATAACTTTTCTTGCATTAGCTCTGTTTCTCGGTCCGGTTTTCGTTGCAATCATTGTTTCATCGTATCGGTGATGTACTTATCCTTTAATGTTGTGAACTGTGCCGCGATGTTTCTCGTGCATAGTCTTCAATATTATTAAACGGGTTTATTCTGTGTGTTCAATGCCTGTTGTCAACTTGTGGGTATCACTTCCATTAACGCTCAATCACAGTTTTCTAAAGGCTACGCGTTAGTGGTTTTTCTGACGTCTGAAATCATTCTTCGATTGTATGAAAGTACCAGGTTGTGCCATAAACGCCGACATTTTAAGTTGTTACGGTTTTACTTTCACCCTTATTTTAGAAAGCTATCATTATCTGCTTTAGTACTTACATGTTACTCTGCTGTGACTTGTGAATTTCTGATACTACGGCACTTCAGTTTGCATACTGAGTTATTATTATCTGGCCTACGTTGGTTGGTCCACATCTTTTCCTTAGATCTGTTTCATAGTGCCGCCTTTTTTCTTGTGTGAAATTGTTGGTTAGTTTCGTACGCCTATTGCGCTGAGGGAGTTATCTGCTGCCATTTGATCTAGTTAATGAGATACTACCTATCTATACCTCCGCTGGCCTTTGTTCTTGCAAGTTTTTCGAGTTTTAACAAATTTTAGTTGTTTGGTTATTCGGACGGTCCTAACTGCCCGCATATTATTATTTATTGTTTGACGGTTATGGTTGTCATGGCGTTTTGTTCTTACTAATGGCGAAGAAATGGGTTTATTCCTCGTCACTTCATTTCGAAAATTACGAACATAGTTGGGTCATGAAAATAAAATTGTAATGAGTATGATGCAATGTGCACTCCACTTCGTTCGCGCATTTCTATAAATGAGTCTGATTAAGTTACCTCAAGCCCCGAAATTTGAATGCCAGATGCTACTTGATTTTTTACAGCAAAATTTACTCCGCTGGGGTACGTAGTCGTGTAATGGCCCCAAACTGTAACATCACTAGTACACTCAGAGGGCATGGTCGATATCGCAGTCAAAAACTGCGGTCATCACCTTGATAAAAGGCCGTCGCATGCTGTTGGAGAGGGGTCTCACAGCATAGGCTACTGTGATGGGTTTAAACTAAACTGACTCACTTCCATGTGGGTGGGGTGAGTGGACAAATGGTGTGGTCGTCTTTGAAGCTTCTGGTCGCCGTCTTCTTTTGAAGGGTCAACTGGAGCCTGGTACAGAAGTTTTTGCAATCAAATGGATGACTAAGCTGGAATTGAGTGAATTCGTTTCATGGACCACACATTTTACCAAATCCACGTCGTGTTATTAGTCATGTTTGTTACATATTTTAATGACCCCACGTCTAGTTATGCCGCATCAGTATCTAAAACACGCGAACGTAACTATGGGGACAAAATTAACCGTAAAAATCCAAGTTGTGAGTCATTACTCGACACCACGATATTTTCGAGCTTCTATCTCCCTTCATCGTCATTAATAATGCGTAAATCTCAAATTCATTTGTTTGTGCAGTTTATTACGTCGAGGTCGTTTGCCCTGTTTCATAATTCCACTTTTTTTAGCCATGTTAAAAGCCAACCATTTTATATTGCCTGTTGTTTCCTTTATGAGAGGTAACTAATAAAACACCTACCAGGCTTCCGAAAAAATTGCTCTGTGATCTATTCTCGCTGTCTACTCTTCAGACATTTTCCATTCAGCACTCGCGCAATTTCTATTCATACTTGCTTATCATCAAATCGGCTACGGAATATCAGCTTTCCGAATGTGCTCTAGGCATCTCAATAATTCTGAACTGGTAACGAAACGTTTCCTTTCTGGGAATGGTTGTGGTACTTCCACCTAGCTGTAGGAGAACACTCCTCTAGCGCTGCCGACGGCCAAGGAATGTAGATGTAAAGCAAGGTCAACTCAAAACATGTGAAGAACTTGTCAAATAACGTGTATTACTTAGCGGCACAGACTCTTCATTGTGAGTGCCGCTCTTTAGAAGCAAAAAATCTAATTCAATGTGTCGATTTGAGGTTGTTTATTTTTGCTGGAATTTACTATGGGTTGAGAAATTTCATATTGCATTGCTTTCAAATGCCAGCTACTGTTTTAATCTAAGTTATTTTAGGGAGACAGTGCTGCTTTATTGGTTGTTTTTATGCGCAATTAACACACACCGAGATCGTTTTATAGTGACAGCATAACTTAATGGAGCTAAAATTACCATGTTTTGTACAATTTCTTTGCCATATAAAGTGAGCGCGTTGTCTAGTTGAATAATCGAGGCGGTAGTTTAACGAAGCTAGGGGTGGTGTGTTAATTCGCATTTTTAGTCAAATGAACCTTTTTTACGATGGCTTCCTCGGGATCGAGGCATTTTCTGTTTAGCTTGGAACTCATATTTCTAATTTGCACATCGTTGATATGCTTCTGGAGCTTGGTATTCCTCACAATGAAGATCAAATATGGGTTGGGAATAGGAAAACTTCGGTAGTCGATATTTGGTAATAGGTAATTTTACCCATCAAAGGGCTGGAGTTTCTCCTTCCCAAAGCGCTTATTAATTGTTTCAATCCCTCCCCCCTATGATCCTTTAATCACTTCAAAGGGCGCCAAATCAGGTAGTTAATAGCTGCAGATGTAATTGGCGAGATTTAAAGTTTTATCCTTTGCTACCTTAAAGCTCGACTGCGGGGATTCTATCAATCCAATCAGGTTCATCATATTTTGGCATACTTATTATTTATAACGTTATGTGCCCAGATCAATTCCTGTTATTAAATATTTTATTTAAAAAAATTGTGGCTTTTTCCTTCTAAATAGCTAGTAGACCTTGCTTAAAGTGGCCAATATATTCTTGCAATAATGTTTCAAGGAAATGTGTCGCTATTTCTGATGTTAGTCTAATGCATTTGAAGGGCTGCAACTGGTAAGTTCAATTAAAATCATTTTGCGTTTTCGTTCGGTATTGCAGGCCTGTGGGATCGGTCTCTCCTCCGAGAAGCATTTCACGATGTTTGAAGAAGTCTCCTCACCAGTGTACCCCAACGCAACCCAGGTGGGTCATCTCCAATGTCAGTCCACTTATTTGCAAGCAGGTGTAACGCTAAACTTCCTCTGATCTTAAAACTGTCCCAAAGCCCACTCACGAATCCCACCTATTAGCGACTCGTTTTACTTTAGCGATTTACCTATTGAGTGGGTTTAAAGTTAGCTTTTTCAGCCCTACTTCTACGTGTTATAGCGTTTGCACAAAGGACCTGGAGGCCTTCTTTCTGCTTTGGACTCGCTCTAGATATTAGTAGGTTTCTTCGAGGTCATTTCCTCATTACTAGCCTTTGATCTTCGTCAGAAGCAAATCAGCGGAAAACACTTGTATGCGCGTACCAACCCTTGTATCACCTTTTGGCCATGCCGTGTAGGCAGGTCAAACTTCAAAGTACAGCCTCAAGTTACTTTCGAAATTCCACGCTTTAAAGGTTAATTTGCGTATTAAATAAAGTGGATTAACATAAGAATCGATTTAAATGTCTTAATTAGGTTACCGCAACGTACTTTATAAGCTGATACATCGGCCTCATCGTAGCAACGACTTTTGCGGTCTCAGCGTCGAATTTCTTGTTTACGGCCCGCGAAAGTGCTGGCTATAATGATTTTTATTCCACTACTGTCGGCGTCTCCTACTGTTTTTCGAGGAAAGCCAGCTGTAAACGTTTTTAAGTTTCCTCAAAAAACCTCATTTTCCTGTTGAAACGTTGCTTTTTGTGTAAAATACAATATGTGCGTGTGCGGCAAACAGCCATTCGATGAAACTGCACTCTTTTCGCGTTAGATATTTTTTCAATGATGTATTTACCTAGCGTTTTAAGGGAACCAAAGCACTTTAGGTCGTATTTAGGGGTTGAATTCCAGAGCTAGACATTTATCAGCACTTTTAGTAACGTTTACCAAACATTCACGATTCCTCCTTATCCGTGATGGGTTCTGGGAGTAAGCCTCGTAAATATTCGTGGCATTACTGCACAACAATCTGAACCGAAAATTCGGTTGATTTAAGTAGCATTAAAGACAGAGTTTTCTTGCTGATTTTACCGTGAAAAGTATGGGAAGTTGTGATTTGCTCCAAATATTAACCATGGGCATTTCTGTAGAAATTTTTATGAATTCGCAGAGTTTTACAAGTCGCCGATGAAATTGTGGATGAGTTCTGTTAGGTTCCAACGAATTCCGAAGCTCGATTTTCCGAGCTATAGCTGCATTGATTTTATGTCAAAATGCTTTTTGTCCTGTAGAAACTACCACAACATCCACTCTTCTCTCTGAGTAGCGGTGTTTCTCATTAAAGCTCTGTCGATGAAAAGCGAATTTGGAACAATCTTCGTCACATTGACCAAACATTCTTCCCTTAACTGAAGGGGAGGAGACTGTAGTTGTTTGAAAAAGCCGCTCACTGACCATCAGTTGAAATGATGCTACCAAATTTAATCACACGTAGTTCTTGGGACTACCCCTGGTGACCGTTTTCAGATGGTCATTTTAAGTAACCCAAAGCACTTCGATTGAATTGATTTCGTTGGAAGTGGAGAAACTTGCTTCCTTACATTTTGTCAATTATTGTGTAGAAACTGTCGTTCGGCACGCAGGATTGCAGTATTGTTTTCACAAATGCAGAAAAATTCCTATTCACTAAAATGCTGAAATTTTGGGCCTTCGAAAGGCGTGGTTGAAGAAAGTTAGTACTTTGCACCACATCTGGGGTCACTTTTGGTGTTCAACTTTGATTTTCTAGCGAGAGCGTACCAGTTGTTTCTTGTTAATGGGATTTGGATGTCTTTTTGGAGGGACGGAAGGAGGTCGACTAGATGGATGGTTGGGGGGTAGGTCTAAAACTGGAAATTGGAGGCAAAGTGCAGATGCGTGCGCTGACCTGTTTGCGCTCTTCCCTTCCATGCGGTCGGTCACATGGAATCGTTCTGTGTGAAGGGAATGGGGGGGTCAAGCGTCATTTAAAGTGCAGCGTTTCGTGTGAAATTAGTAGGGTCCTTTTCATTATTCACAGGTTAAATGAGAACCCTCTTCCCACTGGGTGTCAGCCTTACTATTACAGACGCCTTACTTAGTTTCCCACTACTTTCGACACTGTTTTCTTTCCTTGCGATTTTGATGTTCTAATACTCTACATTATTATTGAGTCTGATAATCAATGCAAGCACTCTTCTCAACGCAAAGATTTGAGAAATGGCTTCCCTGGGATTCTTATTCACTTCGACTACGTGAAGCTGACTTGCATCATATCCATCGTATTTAAAGCATTTTCAGTGTTTTGATGCATCTCTGAGACAGTTTACATTGGAGAATTGAACTTTCTTGTGTCGCATTGAAAGTGTTATTATCACTTGCCATTTTGAAGGGATCAAAATCGACATTTGATGAGTGATAGACTGACCTCTGCTATCACCACCCCTCCTCCCTCGGCGTCTGGATCGAAATCTCTAGTACCTTTCCAATGTCGACGTGGTATTCGGTTCCTTTTGCGGAGCACCCCAAGTGCTGCTAATTCTCAGCCTCCAGCAACGGACACACCGAAGTCTGTCTCATGTGTACAAAACTCAGCTGCATCTTCCCCGAGTACGTTTGTCCAATTTGGTTCATTACCACTTTCTGATGCTACGGTATATCCTGTAGAGTGGATCTGTCTGTTGGATAAGCATCGTGTTCATTAGATTTAATTTACTCATTCGATCTTACACGCAAATTGCCCTTATGCCTATCGCTAAGTCGTTTAGGTTTATTTTAAGTAACATTGAGTTCGTTAACTTGACTACTACGGTCTTGTCATCGAAGAGCAGCTAATCGAATTTGTGTCATTTATGTTTGACTAACTAATAGTCATTTTCTCCAAACACTTATTATGTGTCTTCAATTTTTAGTTGCAAAATCTGTGATCAGATTAAATAACAAGGACGAAAAGCCTAGCGGTGAGCTTTAATTCCTCTTTATTGCCATTCAGAACTAATTATCGCTTATTTTTTGAATATGTTTCACGTATCTCCTCACAATTGTTGGATGTATTTGCTTTCACTTCTCCAGACACTGCGTCACCCATACCTTCGGACTGGATGGAAGATGGTAAGTTAGCTCCAAATTAGCCCAATTTTTTTTAGTAATTTACTGCTGCCTTTCATCTGAGTACTCAGTGGCAGTCTTGGGATTGCATAATACATTTATCGAAATGGGGCCGATTTCTGTCAAGTTATTTCCTTAATGCCTGTAAACTTCGTGATCTTTATAAGCTTTTGAGTGGAACAATTCCGACTCCCTTGAGGGGGGTGAGGAGTTTGCTAATAGTTTTGGATCTCCGCCATCGTAGTCAAGCCTTCCTTACATCTTCCAACCTCCGTCCACATCTCTTCTGTCTTCTCTGTTGATTACTATCACTGCTTTGCACATATACGTGTGATTGTCATAAGTTTAGAAGTCAATTGAAGACTAACGTTTCCATTTACTGTGGCATCCCGTCCCTGGTCAGGTATTCAAACTTTGATTAAATTTGTCAACATACTAACGGCACATCATTGATCATATTCAAGCCTTAGGCAACCGTGCTTGAAGTCCCTTGGTCGGCCTAAGTAGGTTAGGCTGCTATCATTAATCATTACTAGTCTTTTACATACCAGTCACGCACGTAAATGCTCTCCTTTTTCATGCACTTAAAACACCTTGTTTATTGAGATTCACTTTTAGCATTCACGACTCTTGTTTATCCATTGAGCGTATGAGTATTGAAGAGCGTAGATGGGGTTAGAAAATTTAAAGATGAAGCGGTGGACCACTTGGATTTGTGCATTCTCATTTGAGAAGTGCCTGCTGGCGTTAAGTTTTCTTTTTTGTCTGTCTATTTATATAGTTTATATTTCATTGTTATTTTCTCTTGTATTGCTTTCCGGAATTCGTTCATTTTTGCCCAATGCTAGTTTGTTGGGCAGAACACAGGCTGAGTATTAGCTGTTCACAGATCATCAGGGCTCATCATCCGTTGTTGCTACCTCTTACGTCAAAGTGAATTCCCCATGCACGTCGATGGTGTTTTATCATCGCCTGCTCTTCAAAGGCGATTGATCTTATCATTGGTTTATCTTTTTTGAATTTATTCATTTATCAGTATTCAAAGTTCTAGGTATAGCTATAAGTGTCCTTTCGATTAATTTATCTTGTTTGATTGCCAATTTAACTACCCTTTAAGGGATAAGAGCTCCAATGGATTTTGTTCAATTTTACTGTAGAATCCATTACTTGTTCGGCGTTTTAACTAACTGAGAGGAACTAGGAACCAAAGAAATCTTTCTGCTTCCCCATACCTGTTGTGCTCATTTATCTTCATCACACCGTAAGATTTCGATTGATTTTGAAGTCGACAGTGTGGGTGAGATAGGTTTTTCAGTATGCTGTTAATCATCAGGTCCTTTAATAAATTTTGCATTCTTGCTGCTGATTGTATTCATAACTTTTAAAAGCATATGTTCTCTGGGAGGGATATTTTTTCACAAGATTATCAGACTATTCTTGAAGTGAATGAGGAGACCTTGCCAGCTTACCTAAATTTCGATTGTTTTTTACCTATCCCGCGTCCAAGCGCGGGCGGCTGACGATCTTTTCACCTGTTTGTACTGGTCTGCTTCGAATGTAGACTCTCCATGAAAAATTGGATACGAATGTCTCTCGATAAATCAAAATAAAACCATTTTTGTACTTACAAGTGTCGTCTAGGCGAGTCATATTGTGCTCAGTAATTAGACCCTGATCAAGCCCTTTTTGTACCTACCAATGTCCCTTAGATCGAGTAAAAATGCTCAGGATGTTAGAGAATCCCATTTAACATGATTCTGTAACATTTCGGTAGCGATGCATGCGCGTGTCTGAGTGTGGAAATACTGGAGTCTGTGTGAAAATTTCGCGGTAATCACTTGCCTCGGACAAATCTCACGGCGCTTGTACACCTGTTCGGTGATTTTCCCAGGGCGCGGCATATCTGACCCTTTAGCGCTTCTGCATATTCCCACCTTATGAGGTGGCATGTGTCTATGCAATTTCTATCCGCCGCTTTCGCTTGCCCAGGATGAAGGAAAATATCCATCACTTGACGATGCTATAGCGTCCGCACACTTTAGCACGCACTTAAAATTATCTCATGCAAGGAACTTTCTCGGAACGAATTTTATTTCCTATTATGCGAAAATAGACAGTCGTGCTTTGTTACGCCATCTGTAGATTGTTCAGTCATACCACATAGTTTGAAAAGGTGAAAACCATAAAATCCTTAGAAGTTAAAGTCAACGACGATGCCAACTTACTATTCAGACCATAATTACGCTTTGTTAAACCTTTGTACACTAAACTTTGATGACAGTGACTGTTATTCTCCGTTATCAGTAATCAAGCACACTTTATCGCTCATCGGTTTGCTCTGTCCACTCAAAGCTATCCTTGGTCTACCCTGTGAAATAAAACTGTTATCTTTCTGAAGACGCTTGGGTTCTTTATTTTTGAAGTAATTGGACTATTACACTTCTTGGTGGGTGGGAAGTTGATTGACCTCGGGTTAAGCTGAATGACTAGTGGGCGTTAGGATAGCTCTTAAGAGATTGGGTTCAGTCGTCTAACGAGTATAGCTTTTTGTCTGTTACAGTAAAGACTGTGATTTGTAATGCTTTTGTGGTAGCAACTTTTTTGCTGTTGTAAATTCAAAAAAGAATAACTTTCATGAAATTGTTCCCGCGGAAATTGCAATAGCTCCCGTAGATTGGCATATTAGCAAACAGGCTACTTACGAGCGATTTGTGTTCACTCTTCAGTAATTTCGGGTTTTTATTCTTACACATTTACACCTAAACTGTAATAATATTCTCAGTTGAGTGCTGATCAGTACAAATGAATAACACGTGTGATGACATATGATAGCTTGCATAATTTTCCATATACGTCTTCCTGGACGCATGCGTAATTTCTTTGAGGCTGACTATGCCTAAATTTACACTGAACTGCTCTACATAATTTCCTATGCTATGCTTTGGTTATTGTGATAGAGTTGATTCGCCTTCAAATTTATGTATCAAGGTGATATTGCTGCATTTCAGGATGGTTAACTCATTTCCGCAGCTTACTCACTAGTCTCGAGTTTGCCTACAATTTTTCCATCTTGACTGTTTACGAACCCACGGAAAGAATCATGGGTGTAAATTTATTAAATTTTGGGCCCATTTTCCTCGGTGTGGTCATAATCTGGACCACGATGTCATCCACTTATCGTAATATAATTTGGGTGTTCCGACAGTCACGTAACGATTAGCCATAAATCCTTTTTAAACTGAAACGTAACTAATCTTTAGAGCTTTGGAGTAGTGTAGGTGACGGTTTACACATTTAAATATGCATGGTTTGACTTTCGAGTTGTCAAACGCTACTGTACTTCGTCAATTATGGATTTACTTTATTGAGAACCTAGGGGACCATTATTAGTACTCTTTTGATTCAATCAAAGC
This sequence comes from Taenia hydatigena, assembly GCA_036345935.2. Lineage (NCBI taxonomy): Eukaryota > Metazoa > Platyhelminthes > Cestoda > Cyclophyllidea > Taeniidae > Taenia > Taenia hydatigena. The sequence goes on along the minus strand of JADWOT020000006.1, from coordinate 11,585,524 downwards.
AAAAAAACGTCTTCACACTTAAACACCGTTCTTTAGGCTTGCTCATTGAATTTGCATGTCTTGTTTGCCACCATATTCGTGTTTCCTCGAGGAGTGTTGCTTGACAAGTCCTTAAATCTTAAAGCTGCTTGTTTACATCAACCCTGAGTAAAACACCCTTCTGTAGAGTTTGATTCGATCATAATTTTTGCATCTACTCGCACGCACATGTGTATGCATCTCCCCTGCCTTTCCATGTGTATTGCTTCCCCTATCCCTCCACTCACCCCAATCGCGTAGTGGAGGGCTCACAACGCAATTTTTAGCCTTGTAAATGTAAGCGCAACTTGGGTGCGCTTTTTCTCATCCAAACGTTGACCTCTGGTGGATTTTGTTTGTGTGCTCTTGCAATTTCCCCACCGAATCCCTTGACGTCACTCGCAGGATTGAATATCCCCAATCCCACGAAAATTGCTTTGTTTTAAATAAAACTCTCACATTATTCATTTCCACGACCACAGTATCTTTTGAATTAGATTCTCAATTATTTGCCTCTATTGTGCACACTTGTTATTACCACTCCGAAAAACATTGTATTTTTACTTCCGAAAATCTGGAGTTCATTTTAATATCTGATAAACCATCAGCCGCTTATTTGCCGTACTGTATTGAAGTCACAACACCCTAGACCGGAATTTAGTTAACCTTTACGTTAATAATGTGTTACCGATCGGTGCCTGTTGGATTTTTGTTGTCTTTGAGAAAAAGTACTAAGGTCTCACGTTCGACTCTTCCGTGCGTGCTTCACTCGAATGCTCTGCACGGTGAATATTCGCATATTCTTAGTGTTTTTATGCACGGACCTCCTGCTTGTACAGAAAAAGGAGGTGATGTGGGAATTCCATCGCTAATAAAACTTCTTGCTTCTAACGTATGTCATGAGCTTCCCTGCGTGATACAAATGAGGTTTTGTTTGTGCGTTTTGAGCAAAGCAAAGTGCCCGTGGAAACGGAATAATTGGGCAACACTTCCACATTTTTGAAGTTTTAATTTAAGCTGTGATTGATTTGTAGTGAATTTTTAATCTTAAGTATGTCATAGAAGTAATTATTCAGCTTACCAATTTTTCTTTTTTTAGATATGGACAATTTACTTGCAAGCATGTTGGAATGACTTTGTCGCAAGATCACAATGATTTACTAATTGATGTCCCAGCTTTCGTTGAATTCCATCCTATGCGACTGCAATTTTGCCATCCACCAACAAACTTGTGCACGCGTTTTTATATTCGTTGTTTTAAGTCTGGAATTTGTAAGATTAAATATTTGCTACTTTTAGCAAATTTCCATAGATAACCCTGCTATGCTTCTACTGTACAAAGCAATATGACTCTTCATGCGTTTCGCTATTCATGCACAATTGTGGTTGTGACGTCTTGGGTGCTGGAAACATTTTTAAGATTCTTTTAAAGCTCGAAGTCGTCTTCATTGAGGGTCGATTTCTGCATAGCAGGCTGCCCTGGCACGGTATTATTAAAAATTCAGTGCTAGCACTCTTACAGTAGTTTGTTAGCTTGATCTCTCTTCTAGTTTGGGGAAATTCGACTGATATAGATTGAAGTCCGTTTTGCTCCTGGTCAGAGGTGTTTTTTCCTTTTTAAGAAATTTACGACGGAAGACGTGATGTTAGCGCCTTCCGGCCTCACTGTTGATTAACGATTTGCCGCTTTCCCCGTCTTAGAAAACAACGAATTAATTTTGCATGCTTAGATTTTTTTCATCTGGAGGAATAATTTGAACTGAAGTACCTGTTTTGCAATTAAAAAATGGTCCATTTCTAAATCGAAGATACAGTTTTCCATGCGGACTATTTAGTTCTTGGCGGGAGAATTTTTAACATTAACACCCTTATTTAATAACTGTTCTGGCTAAATAATCAGATTAGATGCACCAAGTGGGTAACTTCAACGGGATTAAAGTTTATCATTGACATTCCGGTACCCTCTACGATATTTGTCCAACTGTTGATGTACTGAGAAAGGCATAGGTGCCTTTCGACGCCCAATCGTAGGTATTTTTCACTGCGTGATGGAAATCCGGCCCTCCAATGCAGTCATCAGTTACATTTTGTCAAATACTTATTATTGTCAAGCCACCACCTTTGGGCGTGATGTTTCGCTTAAGTGAATTTTCGCCAAACTGGAGTTATTGATATTCCCGATTCGTTTTGTAATCTAATCATTATTGTAATCTCTTTTCACTTAATTTCCTGGTTTGTGGAGCTTTGCATCGATTTGAGGTTCCGTAAATATTTGCTGCTGTGGATTTAGTGCTTTCTGCATACGCTTTTATGTATTACTTAGCACTGCTATTCTTCTATTTTTATTATTCCACAGTAATTTTCTTACCTCTTGAGAAGAGTGCCTCTCTCCTAAGTATTTTCAGTTTACTATAATCAGTGTCATGCCTTGGGAAGTGTTGATACCCTATCAAGGTGTCTTCATCGATGAAAATCGTTTAGTCGTTATGAAACGGAGCTTCGGTTCCTGTCACTTGAATCGCTTTTTGCACAGACAAATGGCCGCTCCGGCCTGTGTGCAAGCAGGTGCGAAACAACAGCCCCATTAGATCACTCGAAGTGAATTCGCTTGGTCGGTGGCATGTGAACTAGCTCCGCCCGTCATAAATTTCAATAGCGTGCGAAAACGAGTCTGTGTACGGGCAGTCTGAATAGCAGGGAAGGCAAATTAAAGGTCAATGGTAATTCTCATTTTCTCACATTAACCTGCCACAGGCACAAGCGACCGTAATCATATCACGATTGCAGCTAGACTTTCAAGGCGTACCTAAATACTTTAACCGGTAATTCGTTCTGATTTGCTTTAAGAGCACCAGCGTACTTAGTAGTATATATTCGTGAATTCTACCATCAAATTTGCCTAGGAACGTTGGGTATTTTAGCAAAAAAAGTTCAGCCAAAAAGTGCTATCCCAATGCAAGCCTTGCACAGTGCGCTGAGATTCCTTACATCTACATTATTTCGGCTGACGTTGAATGCACTTAAAATTTGACTTCGAACAGTTTAATCCTACGGTAGCGCTAATGAGGACCGTGCTGGTCATTTGATCGCTCAAATGCTATTACTGGATTAAGAATTTGTTCGTGACCCCACAATGATCCAGTAAACTAGAGTAAATTGGTTTGTCTTGTATGCACGAGTCAATGATGTCCATCTGCTCACGGTCAATCTCTGTTGTCCTTGTGTCCATTAGCGTGGTCTATTGCCTATCACTCAAAAGTTGCCTATTGCTTGACCGCGAGTTCTACTATTCACACATTTTCTCTAAGTCTAAATGACTTTTGCAATTGATCAATTCCTCTGCCTTTCACCACACTGAAGTGCTGTGCTAGTCTGCTGCCAGGAGAATTGCCTACTCATTTGGAATTTTTTAATCGTGTAAGGTTTATTTTCCTGTTAATTATTATAACTCATGCAAATCGCGAAGGTTGTTGCGTTTTCGTGGTGCGTATTTTGAATTTCCTGCTAACAATAATTGTCATTGCTGTACCTGAAGCTATGTCAAGGGGCCCTAGTCGCTACATCAGTCCTATTGAAGAGCAATTTCATCCAATTTGTAGGGGTGTTGTTCCCACCAGATCCCGCTAGTCCTTTTATTAAATGCCATCACCGTGCAGGGGACGCCTACATACACTTCAGCCCAAAATCTTGTGACATATGACCCAAGTAAAAATTACGAAAAAAGAATGTTTGAAGCGGGACACCCTCTTAAATGAGCATTTTAGTGGGTTTGATGACTACAATAATGAACAATAACTTTTCCTTAGATGATGCATCACATCCGATTCCAAGTTAGGGACTTGGGCTTTTGATGACCTTCCGATTACATGCAATGATTTGTAGCTTTGGCTGCATCCAAGTTCCTTAGGAATTTCTCCATAAAACCAAGGCGACATTAAGAATTTTTGATGCCATTATCTTAAATCGGAGGTTCTCCGTGAGGGCCATCCAGTAGCATAGCAGCATTCACTTAAATGGCTTGTAATAAATTTACACAAACATCTCACGTACCCAAGCCTCAATTTGCTTCCTTCGGTCCCATGGAGGTTTGTATCCTACTTGGTTTAGCGTCGTTTTCGTGTTTATGATATTTCTAAAATGCACAATAGGGCTAGATTATTGGATCACCCTAAGGCGCAACTGATTTTCTTAAATAAACTTACAGTCACGATTTCTTATTATCGTTCAAGCCTGCCACACGCCTCCACACTTGTATCCACCAATGGCAATTGAATTTAGCTTTAACCCACTTGGGGGATGTTGTCGCCTCGCGGTGAGTTCTTTCTAAGGAACGATACAATGTCACGAGCATTTCTTTTTTCTTAGACAAATGTTGTAAGTCCAGAGCATTGGCAGTAGAAGCGAGTTGGAGACGTTTAACATTGAACTAGGAATTAAATCGGCTTGATTGGCCTCACAGCAATTAGACTATCTCACTCTTACTAATAAGCCTGTAGAACCATGCTAACTGTATCGTCGATGTGGACATTGGTACTGCTTTCACCATTGAAGGATATGATTCGGCTGGTTGTGCTGATTCCCATACGGTTTAGCCAGAGCGCAATGGCACTCTTTGTGGGATTTGAATATAAGCTGGCGATTCTATATTGCAAAAGCGTATCTTTAATTGTTGCTTCGAAAGCCGCAGATAAAAACGGTTTGTTTGGCATGGATTGACCAGACCCTTAATTATTAGCTTGCATGAGCAACTTGTTCTGGAGTGCTAAGTAAAGGGTTTAATCTTCGATTGAAATCATAGTTTCCGGTCCTATTCCATGGGGGCTTTTAAGCGAGTCAAAAAGACTTCTTTGTGATTCATCCTCCTGCCCCTACGTATATATCTCTCAAGGCAAGTTGTAAGGCCTCCCGCTTTGCCGTTTAATTCAAAGCAGAACTCATTTTGGGGCATTCGTTTTCTTGCTAGAATGCATACTATCCACTTTTTGTGGGTGCGAATTTCCATTCGTTCGCATGAATTCAATTTACCCGAAAACAACTTGCCAATTTGCTCTGGGGATGAAGGTTGGTTTGTCCCCAAAACAGCTAACTGAGACCAGCATACTCAGAAGCTTAAATTGGCATTTTTGTAGTCTTTCAAGCGCATAAAATAAAACTACAGTTAGATCCATAAACAAGTTGGAACGTTTTCCAAAAATTTACAGTAATAATTGCTTTATAGTTTGTTTTACGTTATCAATTTTCGTGGCCAATAATTACTGTTATGCTTGACAAAGCCAGTAGAAGTCTGTTGCACACCGGTGGGTGGAGAAAGCATTTGTTAGGCGCACATGGAGGAGACTCTGGATGGGAGCTCTGCTTCCAAACGCCTTTCGACCAGTGTATCTTGTTGTCCAACGTCGACATTTCTACCTCATGATTACAGGTGTACATTTGCCTTACATTGCTGTTTGTTGTCATTTAATAAAGTGTGGTTTGGGTAAATAAAGCATCCATATCTATCGCCCCATATCGCCATGGTTACTGGGTGTCATTGCTTTCGAAGCTGATGCATCCGAAGCATGCACACACGCGCCCACTAGGGTGACTGTTTAATTGAACTGCTGGCCTGATTTGCACCTCGGTAGGCTCGTAAAATGTCCTCTAATTTGTGGTTTATTGCCAAAGCGAAAGAGAAATCTGATTTCGGGTAGAGCACCAATGCCTCAAGTCGTCAGCGTACCTTTACGTCGAGGGTTCTACCTTGAGGCTCTAGCAATGACTTAATTTCTTATGCCATTCATATGGATTGGTTTCCTTCGTCGATAGGTGCCCTTTAAAGTGTTTAGCTAAAGTGTGGTAAAAGCTGTTTTCCCATTATTATTGTTAGTATCCGTCCGCCTAATACTTTTAAAAGGGGTTGATGAGTCAATTCAAGAACAATCTTGTGCTTCGTACCGTTGCGACACAGAGAAAAATTAACATTGAATTCATTTAAATTGGTTTTGGTGTCCTTGTAGGAAAAAGCTCACTCATGTTTTCACGGTTCAAATTTACCAATGGAACCAATTCTGCAATTTTTCAAGACCTTATGAAAGCCTTATAAGCCGTCTCCAATGCGACTGCACTCCCGGCTAGGTGGTAATTTGTGTTCGGCAACGGATGCTCTGCTGCCAAGACCGCTACAACCACGCTCAAAAGCGAGGGTAATAATGGGTTATTATGAAAGGCAGATTTGTCTCTGCAACTTGGTTTGAAGGTTTGTTACCTAGTAGCAATTAGTGGGTCATGGATTGTTAATAAGCTTATCTTCCTTCAAAATGTCTTTGTTTCGTTTTATGGTGGTCTCTTGAATTGCAAATGTCTTCTTACTCAACAAACTACATGACATTGATTTCTTTCCCGACTGTTGCGATGTCTGGTTTAATGCATTACTCTTGTCCTACTGAACCACCGTTACGGATTACTAGTCGTGAAAAGGGCCTTTTAGTTCTGGGTCAGAGACTCTCGTACTCCCTAATGCGATTGAGCCAAAAGAATCGCCATTTATTCGGCATACTGAAAGAAAACTATCATCTTTGCCACGGTGGGTGATATCTTTACTGACTACTCGGCAAAAAAGTAAAGGGTTCCATTTGCTTCTGAGTACTGCATAGTATAGTATGATATAGTGTGGTACAGCTTAATGTAGTAGTGTGGTCCAGTATAGTTTATTTGTGCCGTATAAATGCTTCGACGTGGAATTGCCAAAAGGAAAATCTCTGCCTTTTTATTCTTTGAGCATGAGTAAGAAACTCCAAGTTCGGAGTCCATGGCATGACCATTTAGAACAGGTTGGTAGTGTGCTAATGAACCCTACTTTCAAACTGGCAGCATATGAAGCGGAATGCAAATGTTCCCAAGGATTGGCTTTCTCCACTCTAGAGAGACCAAAAAGTCAATACCAAGTACCATCGTTCCTCAAGTGGGTCGGCAAAGCCAGACCCTTGAATACTTTCGCAGATAACCCTCGCACACTGATCGGATTTTCTTTGGATTAAAATTAAAAGCTTTACATTTCATTTAGTTGGACGCATCTTAAATATTTACTTTACACAACTCTTGATCAATGCGTTTTGAATAGAAGCTTATGAAATCACCATATTTTAGGATTTAGCTATGTTTTGCAAAGTACAGCTTAGAGGCTAGTCGAATTAAGACTGCTTAACAGTTTTTAGGAAAGAAGCTAATCGAAACGTTTTATTAGCTATGAAGCTGACGTTGCCATCAGGTTTTCCAGGAACCTTCTTTTGCATCAAAACTTTTAAAATGCATGACAGGGGTCAATAAACTCAATCGACTCATATACTTGTTAATGTTGTGTGTACTCCCTATTCAAATATTGAAACAGGTAACTGACAAGTCCCACCGAAAATAAGCGGTTGATATTAGAGTAGTTGGTAGATTGGATACAGAAGTTGTATGCAAGCTCACACAGATATCCACATAATCTGATAACCGTAAACGAGTGGGTAACTAGAGCCACTCGTTTCAGCCAGAGTCATATTCATTTAACTTGCAATGTAGAGAATTGGCTTTAAAATAACCCTCTCCCTCCTCAAAAAAACTCACTAAGAAACGGCACACCACAAAGGCAGGGTAAGGAGGTGATTATGGGCAACCTGGAAGTTTTTAGTTTCCTTACTCAGTGTTCGCTTTCATGCAGAAAAGAATGCCACTGAAACCGCAAACCACTTGATTAATATCCTTGAAAATGGTCTTAAGTCAAATTAATCAAATGGCAAAGTGGCCTTTTCATAATGTGTTTCCTTTTCAATAACTTTGTTTCAACAATAACATAAGGTATTTTCTTATACTAGGTGTCAATAAAAACCTGAAATTCAGAGGCATACCCTAATCTTTCATATCAACTTCATTGAAAACCAATTTTGAACTCTTTTCCTTTTTCCAAACCTTGTATTAAAATTGATGCTTGGGGTCTTTATTGAAAATTTCATAAATATTTCTCCTTACCACTTTTATGCATTGCCCATAGTGCAGTGCATGCTACTCATTATCTCCTCCATGCTAACGAATTATGAAGTCCCGAAGATATTGTCACTACTTTACTTTCATTGGGGACACTCCGCACCGCTCAAACGAGCTACCGTCTGAAGAGGTCGTTGCTAAACCACCTGCACACAACGTACTTTTGTTTAGCCACTGTCTTCCCTAAATGTCACCAGGGTTTACCCGTGTTCGGCCATGACACCTGCCGCTGGTCAACGGTGACTTGGCTGAAGGCCCATTCTTAAGGTGTCTAGACGTTACAAGGCACGACAATAGTATCCTATCAGTGCACAAAGTCCAAGATCACAATGCATCATCATTTAATGGTCGAAGGACGGCAGAGAAGTCCAGTAGTTGTATCCTCTTATACTGCATTACGAGGCTATGCAACCATCCCTCATTAGTCCTTCTCCTTTGTCCGGAGGAAGGGTTTGACGATGACCTACTTTCTGCGCTACCTTTCCCGTCCTTCCCACGGATGGAGTTCCCGTGCGCAGTATGTTTGTGTGCACCTTGGCAGGATACCTTATCGCCTAACTCGAGCGCTTTACCATCTTGCGAACACACACACGCACTGACGACTACGCCTGAACAGTGCAGAGGATCTCATGTCTCTTAACAGGCACATGTACACACACACACACTTTGGTCAGCCTGTGGACTGTTTAAAGTCCGGGTGTGAAAAGCACGAAGATGTGGTAGAGCGACAACAGGTGTTGCATCCTTTAATCACATGAGTCTGATAAAGTGGGGCAAAGCAGATGCGTAGTCGCGCGTGGTGGATGCCTCAGTAGCTGTAAGGTCGTTTCGCATTTTCAGGCTACCGCCTGTCTCCACTCTAATGACTTTTTATTGGATCTACTGAACCGTCTTCGAGCATGAAGATGTTAATGTCCATGTGTACACCACACTTTTACGCCTCAACTACTGTGCATCATACTCACTCGAAAATATTGCCTCCAACAATCACGCTATTGCTTAGGTCCTTTTACATAATAAAATATAATTTCAAAATTGAAAGCGTGATACAAACCATCATATCACTTTGTTATTCTCATAAAATAACTAATCGTATCACAGTAGACTGGCTTTTGCTATGAAGCGCTCGAAGGGAGTAATTGTGTATGCATACCAAAGTTCTTTTAGCCACCTGTGTCTTTCATTAATTTACCCAGGCGCCGGAGTGCGTATTGTAATAATGTGCGTATCTTCGTTACCCGAGATGAGACAATCTCCATTGTGCAATAGTCACGATTTTCTTTTAACGTAACTTTGCAATCCCTCCACCCTGATAACAGTAGCTATAACTTTCAGACTTTTTCTGTCTATTTCAAGTTCTTAATGAAATACGGTACTAAAAGATATCTAGAATTATCGAAATTTTTCTGCATGAGCGCTTGCACGCAACTGAGTTGTATGTCAGTTAACTGCAGGCATTCCATTAATAGTAAATTTCAAAAAATCAAAGTGACAACGTCTTTTTGCCATGAAGTTGTCTGGGTTGAAAAATTGGTAAGCGCTATCCAGTCACTGTGTCAAGGGTGAAATTGTGTCCAAATAAGTTCTTGGTCTAGAGTGTACTACTTATTGCCACGCCTAACTAGAACGACTCGCTAAACTACTTTGAGCCCTTTTATCCCCTACCACTTTCATCTAAAAACAGTTCTTTGGCCGTTAAGAGCTAATCTGTCCAATTTAAAACATGGTTTTAAACAGTTCAATCACGCAGGTAGAACTTAAAGCCGACAAATTTAATTGTGTCTATTTTGGAGCACCAATGGTTTATTTATAATCGCAAAGTATATCTGGTTAGAAAGTGTATGTTATGCAATGTTATGCATTCTCGAGTGCCATCATGTCAATGGTGAAATTCACCTGAATGGGTGGTTGGCCGAGTTATAGCTATTATTTGAATTATAAAAAATTCACAATTAATTTCCTTTGCGCAATAGAAAGCATTAGTACTTGACGTTTTATTTACTCATTACAATGAACAAGTTCTTCCTCAAAAGGGCGACTTTTATTAGCTTACCTCTGGTGCGCTAAACATTTCTGCAAAATAAAATTAAAAATCATATCTTTCAAAGCAATTTACACTTAACCGAAAGAAGTAGGAACTTAACACCAGACAGCTTTACGCTATCCTGCCCTCACGGATGTCCATCTTCAATTTCAGCCCTGTTTTAAGACGAGGGTGACGGAAAGAGAGTATCTCTCTCAATTCCCCCAGACCATACTTGTTCAGAAGCAAAGTTAAGGATATGGGGTTGAGTGTAGTCATGACGAGAGGCTACCGTCATATTTTGCATTGTCAGGCGTGCAATGAGGAAGCAGTACAAGGTCGTCCGAGACAGAGAAACAGAATAAAATAAATGGCATTAGCGGCATCAGATAGACCGCTACCGTGGGAAATGGGTATCGTGACTGTGCAAAACAGAGGCTGTGACGCCGTCACCTCGCGTTACTTGTATCTCGCTGCCTGAACCTCCGAGATGTCAGGAGGATCGTTGTGTTTGACAGACTACCACTGTATTGGTCATGAATACAGTCGGTGTTGAAGATTGGAGTTTGCACGAGCACGGCTTCTTCGATCGACCCTCCGAATATTTTATGTGCACAATAAGACATGGACATTAAGCATGAAGTGTTGTTCAACCACTGAAGGGAATGGATTTGTAAGGAAGGATTTGGGTGAGTTTTATCAACGCGTATGTAAAAGACCTAGGTATAAAAAATGAATCAAGATATCATATTTTAGTTTGGATTGATCGTCGAAAGCACGTATGCATCGAGACTTTGATGAAATTGCAATAAATGGCGAGGTAAAGTCCCTATAAATATGTTCAGCTCATTATAAGGATGATAAATTTTGAAAACGGCATGGTTTTTTCAATTAATTTCTAAGTATGCATACTGTGTCCGTGCAGTTTGGTGAAGCTAACATGTTTTCCGTTGATCCTCTTTAAGTGTTAAAAATAATGTTAAAGTGTTACAAAGTGTGCCCAAATCGTGCCTTCACACTTCTGTCTAATTTTAACAAGGCAGCACATTCGGATGCGTGGATATGAATCTTGTCCGATTAGCTTTTTAATGCAAAAAGGATTGCCCAAAGCAAACGAGTGGTAATTTCTTGTTCTACCGAAGCTTACCACGAATTCATAGGAAATGATATAACTACATTATAAAAAATGTCTAGACAAATCTTGAAGGCCATCTTGTTCATGGCATAACCTACGTTTTGAACGCCATAGTAAACAAAGGCTTAAGTAATATTTCTTAAACAAACTAAGCAATGGGGTTTTAGGAGCGCAAATAGGGTTTCCTTTAGAGTCGCTGGTTCAGATTTTAAGTCCGACGCCAACCCGGGAGCACGCTTGAAAACGAGAATCTTAGATGCAGAATCCATCTTGCGCACATTTTAGCCTAACACCTACTGAAAAGACGCTAGAAGTGATTAAGACTTCACTCTGGTCTTTGCGCTTTAGTCATTCCTATTTGGTTTACTACGTGAAATGGTTAAACGTTGGGAGAATTCTTGAGAATTTGCCCTATTTATAAGTACATGGTTGGAAAAACTTGACAATAGAATACTGCATTGGAAATTTAGCATTTGCCAAATATCAAGAGCCCAATGCACTAAAATATAGTTCCTGATAATTTTTTGCTTGTAGCACCTTTAATCAGAAAAGGAACGAGTGCCATTTACGCTTGTTTGACTTTTATTTGCTTACTTTCCAAGGTTGACAGACGAAGGACAGTCAATAAGAAATTGAGTAGTGATGCATAAAGCTGTCTTATTGCATGAATGTGGCGGGTACAGTGTTCTGTTATCCCTGCCTAACAAATTCACATAAGTCGTTTATTTTTTGCTATTAGTAAACTGCTTTTTATGGTCAAGGAATAGATTAATATATATATATATACACACATATATATATATATATATATATGTACATGGGAAACGAGGTACTGGAGGTGAAACAAAAACGATGTGTATGGTGAGGTCCTAACATCTACAAGTACTGGGAACAACAGGGAATAAAAATCGAATGGAGGAAGAGAAAGTGATGAATTCCAACAATTTAGAAGGATGCTAAAGTGGTTGTCGATGCGTAGACAAGGAACTGGATTTACTTAAAGCATCCGCATTGGATTAAAGTTTCAGTGATGAAAGTTTGCATAAGGCCACTCTAGTTTGGTGCTTTTTAGCTTTTCGGTCTACTATGGCTTACGAAATGATGAAAAGCTGTTCTAAGGCAGTAAAGTTGCGAATGTTTAGGACTGATAATAGTTGGACGATTCGTCCCAGGCACTTGTCATGCGCACTTCGAAGCATGAGTCTTTCAAAAGCCTTCTCTTAACTCCTAAGCTCAGCTGGTCCGTCTCTCAAGCCTGACGATAAAATGGCGACCCGAAACATGGAACTTGTTTCATTGAATGCCTAAAAAATAATACCAGAACTTCCTAACAAAGGCATCTGGATGAAGATTTTAATGTTGGAGTTATATTCCCGGCAAAAAATGCCGTAAAACCTTAAGCACATATTTGGAAGTAGCTCATAAGCCAAATCATGAGCATTTTTTAAACCACTTGCAGAAGGGAGGAGAGTAACTGAAAGACATTCTCATTATTAACATTTGGTGCACACTTTACTTGGAGCACCAACTTAACGAGACGGAGTGTTAAAGGGGCATAGTTGCTGCAGCACTGCACAGGTCACTTTTTTCCATTGCTCGGTTTGACAACTACCTCACCCACCTGTGCCAAGTAGGGAAACTGTAGAGAAATGCAGTAGATTGATGCACCTGAGTGGAATAAGCGCACTTCAAGGTTCTTGCGTCCATCGCGATTCCAGCTAAATCATGGTTCAGCATGGTTCACTCGACTGGTGTTCGTGACAGGGAGGCAAATCACTGTTCCATTATTATTAACGTAAGGAACCTGTGAACGTGCAGTTTAACGTTTAGGATAGTAAAGCGTAATATGATAGGTTTGCTATGAATGTGAGTTTGCATTCCGTTTAGTTAGGAGGATTTTTTAACTGAACACTTAAGCGTAAAGGTAGTTGGTTCCCAATTAGCTCATTCAGATAAATAATTTTAGCCTCTGTTTGGTAATTGCGAAAGGGCTTTAAGGTGTTGTATCAATTCATTGAGATTGACAATTATGTGAAATTGGGGAGGTGGCTTAGGTTAAAAAGGCGGCCGTTTTAAAATCAGCTAGCAACAATTAACGAACATCAGTCTACAGTCAAATGAATATTCCTTCCAATGTACATCTATTCAGTTGTTGTTATCCATGGATAGTCTACTTAAAAATCGGGATGAAAGGCGTTAAAAACGATAGTTGAGCACCTGCGCATATCTGTAGCTCTTGGCAGTGTTACATAATATCCTGCTCTTGTCACACTTCATACACTTATAGAATGCTCCCATGAGAAAAGAGTATATCCCGCAAATAAATTAATAATGAAGCCTATCTTCATACCATCACCTTATGAGCAGCTCAGCAATAGGATTTCCGATCCCCCAAAACAAGGCATTCTTTCCGGTACGCTATGTAACTCAAAACGGCCAAAACAAAGTAGACAATTGTATCAACTAAGAAGATGAAGGTCAGATAATGTCATTGTATAGAGAATCAGAGCTTGCTATGACTTGTATTCCAGCGTTCAAGTCAAAATTTGGTGCATATTTGCGGTACAAAATGTGCAAGATCTTGCTCCAGAAGGTGGGTCATTTCCTCAAATTGCCTTCGCCAACCAAGAAAAATTCGTCAGATGGTGTTGTTGTTGAAAGAGAGGCATGTGGCAAAAAGCAGGGAAATTCTCGATGAAATATAAGAATAAGTCTTGGCATTGGTTTCGATTTGGCTTAAACAGAGCCTCTTAGTAAGATTGCTGAGTTGTTTTAGACGTTATTGTTTGGGAAAGCATCTTCTCAGCCGTTTGGCCATGTTCTTAAAATAAAAACAATTTAAAGAATTGTTCCCAGAACTAAGTACCGCAGACCTTAGGGAGTTTCAAAATAGCACTGGGATCTGTTAAATAAATCTAATTGTTTAACCTTAACAATTAAGGCAGGCGGCTTAACAGAGTCTATTGTGCCATTCCGTAATTGAACAGCATAATGCGCCCACTATTTTGCAAAATCAATGAGCATAAAAGCGTTTTCGGACATTCCTAGACAGAAAGGGATAATTTACTTTGAAAAATCGTTAGATGCTGACGAAGGCCGACGGAGTCAAAGGAAAATAAGACACACGCGACCAAGAAAATGGTTTACAATATGCTTTGGACATTTGGTTGCGGTACCTAAAGTCGTTACACTGTTAAAGTGGCTCAAATTCCCCTAGGTTCCTCTAGGTTAAACCGAGTCTCGCATCTCTTATCACATTAGACCGTGTTGCATTAATCGCATTACATTTTGGTGCTAGTGCTAATCTCAAACCTTCCTTGCAAATCAAAGCCAGTAAATTGAGATACGCTAAATGATGGCATGTCAGTAACCGTAGCGCTTCTTCAAAGAGTTTTTCCTGGAAAGTGGCTATATGATCAGAGAGAGTTGGCAAAGTTTGAAGGTACAAGGATGATTGCTTGAGCGTAATGCGTCCGTGTGATAGTCACGCACTAGACAGTCGATGCCCTCTGGACGTGTAATGTTTCGTCCTTCTATGCGGAAGCCGCTGTGAACTCACAAAAGGCTTTGAGACCTTTAAAAAACTCACATGTACTTACTGGAACGGTTACATTGGAGAGCAACTCGTGCGCTCAATGGATACGAACCCACACAATCACTTGCCTTTTCCATCTGTTGTCATTATTGCTAATCTATAAGAAGTCCGAATAAAAAGAACGCTTCAAAGTTTTACGGAGTAGGGATAATTCACTTGGTTCTTCGTTATGTCGACGTAATTTCACATTTTAGTCACAAAAAGTAAAAATGGAAAATGTCAAAATCTTATTATACTTTTAAGGAAAATGCTGACCCGAAACTAAAAAGGGGCCATTTGGAGACCTTAGTGTGCTATACTTACTTATCCAAGATTTCCACCTACCCTGACATTCAATCCTCTTCTAAGGGAATTCACATACGAAAATGACTTTACAAGCTCTTCCAAGTTCCTCAGTACTTTCAGCGGATAGAATTGATTCCCACCTTGATCTTTCTGTACATTTACTTCTGTTTTCGTTTTTATCTGTAAGATTTCGTTTAAAATAACTGCACTTATGGCAGTCACCAACTCCACAATGGCATACATACGTGCAAGCATACATTTTAGCCCAAAACTTCCAAGAGGTTCATCTAAATAATGAGTCCTTCTGCGACTCTACAACTTAAATTATTGTTGATCAAGTAACTTATAATTGTATCATCCTTTTGGTAATGATGCCTTTTAAACTACCGTAAGCTTCACCTATACATTAGATTTGATTGAAAACTACTGTCATATCTTGCTTGCAGGCCTTCAAAGATCCAAAGGTTGAAGCTTTCCACTTACTTGCAAACATATTTATGAACAAACAGTGAATCAGACACTTTTTGTCGCATTGTTGGAGAAAAATTTTCCTATTTAATTCAGTCATTTAATTCAATAATTATAATTTCTTAACTATTAAAATGGCCTCACGGTGTTGGCCAATACTTCATTACGTCTTTAACATGGGTGGTGTTTGATGAGAAGTGACAAGAAAGAACGTGAACGCAGAAATCCGGCTTTAATTTCACGACCCATATTAGTCTGATTTTGATAACGGCCATGCTATGGGCTCGGTCATTCACTAAAGCTGATTACGCAAACAGAAGGTGCTAGCGATTGTGTGACTGTGAAAGAATAATTCTAGCCAAATCACTTCCGAATTCCAATGATTTTTTGGCAACAAATTGTAGGAAAATAGTCAAAATAATAAAAGACACAGTCACTATCCTCCCTTTGAACTATGGACTCATTCCGACGTTCCTTTTCCTTCTTCAGAAATGCCACTTGGTAAAATTAATCATAAGAAAATTTACCATTTTAGTAAAGATCAGGTAAAAAAATCAAATGCGTGGAAAAAGATAAGGAATTTTATGCAGCTTAGTGAATAATGAATTTAGTCAGTCGTCTTTATTATTAGCATTCGCTTCGTTGGTACAAAGCTCACTTCCGTCAAGCTGTTATGAAGGTTGTTAATTTTAAATAATTGAAAATCCTCTTGTAGATCAGCATTGATAACAGTGCCTCTCTTTACCCAGTACCAATAATTGGCAGCAGTGCTAGAGTACATCCCTTCCCCAATAGGATTTTCGCTAAAATAGTCGAGTTTGAGCAATCATCGCAGAAGGTTGTCGAGCCTGTTATACACCTTATTCTTCATTAATCAGAACCGTGGAAGTATAATTTCCAATGGATCCTCTAGTACTGGTGCTGGACAAAGGATGCGTTCATACAACTTCTGCTCTTTTCCTGCTTCATAAGAGGAAATTCGCGGCTGGCTTCATTACACGTACGTAACGAACGCATTTGTCACTGTGGTTACTCAGTTGTGGATAACCTACTCACTCCAAACAGTTTTGACTTGTCGCGGTTTTATTGCTTGCATGAGCTTCCACCTCAAACCGCCTCTAATTGGCAGTGAAAGCCGAAAGGTAGCTATTATTCCGAAGACATTCAAAGGGTTTTTTTTTCTTTTCTTTACCTTCTTTCCTTTTTTATCGCGAGTCGAGAGGGTGAACTGAAAGCAGACTTAAGAGAAACTCACTGTTGCCATTGTAAGCAACGATTTAGGCAGTGTTGTCTTGTTTTCCTAATTCATACACCCCTTCAAAGATCGCACTTCGCATTCGCAGTCGCCTATTATGAATGGGTCATTAAAGTTACTCTACTTTAAACCCAGAGGCTTCCACACTATCCAACTGCTTTTCACAATGCAGTTTGGAGCTTTCCTCTACCTTCGTATCCACCTTATTCACCTCTGACAGGTTAATATGAAATGTGATATTTGAAAGACAAAGTTGACATTTCCTAGTTGCAGCTTACACTGTATTGCAAGCTGGCTTATGAATAGGATGCTTAAATGTCATTCGACCCCAATTACGGTGTTCAAACAGATGGTTAAGACTTTGGCATCTTAGGAAAACAAGTCATAAACATCACAAATTCATGCAAAGTGGTGGCATATGTAGTTCTTACATGCCTTTATTTTTCATTTCGAATGTGTCGTGCGTTAACGGTCGTACGATAAGTTGGATTATCTCGGTAGGAAAGTTGAATGCGTTCACCAGCCGGATATAATAAATTATATCGTTCATGGCCTTGAGTCTCAGAAGGAATGCCTTTTTATTAAATAATGTAATGGCAATTCAAGATTATATTGGTACCTTTTAAACATTAACGTAGGTTCCCATCGTAGGACGGTCGCGCTTAGAAATGATATGTTTTAACAACTGCGTAAAACAATGCCTTCCAACACGAAGCGAGCTGGGACTGAAGAAAGGAGTTTGACGCACAACTATCGAGCGGCACTTGAGGGCCCGGAGGGGTATGGGCACTACCCCTTAGCATTAACCAGGTCCAATAAGAAGGGAATTCACTTAGTAGACCAGGCCCGGTTTTTTGGTGCGATAATGATTTTGTTCGAGGTCTGGAAGTTAAACCCATCATAAAGCCTTAGCATATTATTGCCTTCTTTGGCCTGATAACGAGTGCCATATTGACACATCACTCATGAGCATTTTAACTCATCATTTCACTGTGTCCAAATCACTGTCGTGCTTCAAACTACGTTGAACGTTCCTTCCTAAAAAACCAAACTTTATGTATTACAGGTTGGCAAAGTTTTCGGAACGAACAATTCCCTGATCATATACGAACCACAATCGCCATTCTCTCACCCATTCCATGTCACCCCTTCATCTATGGATGTATCCATCACGCAAACGTGATTTATGAATCGCAGTGATACCCTCGTGAGATCGCAAAAATCTAATGGCCTAGTATCCAACATTCGCTTTGTTGAGTGCGCTAAGGGTCATTCATGGTGACTTCAGTAGTGGCCCGGGTTTTAGGTAAGTAACGTCACGGCACTAGTAGTTACAGAAAATACAGAGATGCGCCTCTGTCAAATATAAACAGATTCTTTCAATTTCCGAATAAGTTTCGGTCGGCGTAGTTGAATTGCATTGGAGTAAAGTATTATTTTCTTCAGATAGGAGGTAGTCGGAAATTATTGAAATATTTACGAACGTTTGAAAATACGTACACTAGTAAAATCCATTCTTACTATTTTAATCATTTAAACTTGTATGAAAGGTTGAGATACGTAATTTTCGTTTGGCGATAGCCACAATGTTAAAAGTATAAAAGCTTCTTTTTAACTTCGGCTATGACTCTGGAAAGCGAATTTGATTTGCCCGAAATGGTCCGACTGAAGGCAGTGCTTTGTTGAACTGCTCGATGCTGACTAATCCATTAGATTTTGAGTTTGTTGACAAGGCACTGGTTCCAAGTTGAAGTACAACCGTAGTAACTGATTGGCCAAAAGCTCTAAACCATTTGACCCAGGCAATATTTTCAGCGATTGACTTCCCTCTTCGGCGAGACAGTCTAAAATTCGAAGAAGTTCATCTATGGCTGATTCATCGAATTGGTAATAAAATCCAACCTCAGACGAGGCCTCCTTCCAGATGCCAGCAGGTTACTAGCGCTTAAATTTGTCTTGAATTTTACCTTAGCGAGGCATTTTTGGAAACCACATCAAAATGAGGATGATTTAAAAGAGTGCTTTCATTTTGCCATACGTTATAACTGTTTTAGGTTTAGCATCTTTAGTGTTAAGGTGGTGATGCTTAAATAGCAGATTTGGTTGGTTGTAAGAAGAAACAGTCGAATTTTAATGTACTTAGAAATGCATAATTGCGTGCACTTTTTTCCATTCGCAGCCCTTGTGCAATGGACCTTCGATTGCTCGGAGGTACTCAGAATCGCACCAAAGCGTATCAAGGCCAAAAGCTACGAGCATCTTGAAACCTAAGTGGAATTAGTAACACTTTTAGATGACGACATCATTAGGCTGAATAAGCAGTAAGGTAAGGGCGTGTTATCTATTTAGCACGCATCTACGAAATGTGATGTTGTTGTTTTATCAACTCGAATAGATAGAATTGACAAATGGTCTTATGTGAAGCAAGAACTTAACGGCCTCTCAGTACCATTGCCCAGAGCAATAGACGCATGCACTGGACGTTAATAAACTCCGGTCGCCGTAGTCACGCGGCAGCCTCGCGGAGGCATGCCTAGTTGCCTTCTCATCACGCTTATGCACATCGAAGACTGACAACCACCTAGCCAATGAGTGGCGACCTCGTTGCGCATTGGCGGTTGTCTTGTTCATTTATTGGTCTTGCGCATGAGCGGACGTATGGTTTGGACCAATGATAAACAAGCGTGGTGTTTATAAGTCTCCTTTTATGCCCTATTCCCTCGGCTATCAGGTGTAATCTACGCTCAATTGGTGAGTGTTGTGAGCCTGCAACGGGTGTTCAGGAATGATTAAGGCTTGATACGTGCAAGAGCATTCCTTGTCCGATATCAATACGTCACTAGTTCTTCTCCCGACTGACCACTTTCACACAACGATGGTCTCTTCGCACGGAATACTACTGGTTATTCTCACAACTTTGGCATTGCTCACTACTAGCACAGCAGATATCACCGATATGATCGGTGAAGCCATATGTGCTGCACAGTGTCTGACCAATTTCACTTTATCTGTGAGTTTGACTTCGTTATTCAAGCATTTATGTGCTGCTATCACATTTCCTTTTTGGATGCATTTTAAGAAACACACAACTCAAATGCTTTAATGGAAGAATAAATCATTTAGCGAGACCCACCTAATTGATGTGCATAATCTCAGGGAGTTGCTTATATGAGCAATTCACTGTACTGTTAATTGAGCTCTAATTCAAAATGATCACATCTGAAGTGAGCAAAAATGACTCCTATTTACGTTCTTCCGTCCTACAAGTGATTTTCAGGTCGCCGTAATATAAATCTGAGAGAGTGGTTGAGATAGCAGCGCATTTAAAAATCCTTGACTTTGCGAACGCACAAGTTTCAATCAGACATTTTCTTCAGTAAAAATTTGATTTAACATGATGCAACTGTGACGCAGAAACTAAAATGACACATTAAGGCGATTTGTCAATCCCGGCTCCTAGAGCAAAGTAGGTCTTCACCTAGTGGATTCGAGTTCGTTGCTTTGCCTGCATGCGCTTGAGTTTAAAATTCTTTCTTATCCCTAAAAACTTATCCAGTTTTAGTGTCGTTTACCAGTCAAGCAAAATACCTTGAAGTTTAGCAGACTTATACAATTTTTCGTCGTTCTGTAATTAATGCTTAACTTCAAATCCGAGCGTAGATATGAGATTCACCAGGTCCGCTAGAATTTGCACCTATTGAGTGCTTTCACAGTGTTCTAGCACTATTCATAGGTAAATCAGAGTCATTCGGTCTACCTTACCCCTATAGCAAAAGACTTTAATCTTATGCGTACAGATGTTGCAGTGGTGCATGGTGGGAGACCAAATAGCTGAGATACCTTAACTCGTTCAAGCGTGAGTAGCAACTTCGTGGCGTACGACTTTTACATTTCATGTGTAAGATAAAACCTGACCTGGATTCTCAGTCCCTCATTGTACTTGCGCAACCCATCGGTCTCGTGGTTTCGCCGTCAACTAGGCTGCCTCAAATTCACACTACAATATGCATCAAGCAGACCCACCCCAAATGTTTTTTTTATGACCGTGGGGAAATCGGGTGACACGGGGTGATTGTCTTGGAATCACGCTTCTGTGTGTGCATATATATGGTGGGTGTGTGTGCGCCGCTCCGAAGACCCCACAATGCTGTATCAGCGACAGCAGACGAGCTGGCAACAAATGCCATAACCCACAGATAAATGTCACTTGACTGAGCGTCACTGGGTGTGGGTGAGGAGGGATCTCTCCCCTGCCTCGGATACGAGGTAGGATGAACGAGCTACAGGTTGAGATAGGAAGGAAAGAAGCTGGTTGGATGGTGCTTTCGATTTTCCGTCTCCTTTTTGGCGCATAGAAATGAGTGTGGGTAGTTAATAAAAGGGAGAAAAGCATCAGAGAGAGGGAGTTTGGCAATAATTTGGCCTTTCAGAGAAGTGCAAAACGCGAGGTACCGGTATTTTCTCTGTTAATTGATGCAACTTTTCTTATTTACCTGTGACAACTTGCAATACTGTAGTAATCGGTCATAATCACTATGGCTAACCAGTCAGTTGTTCATTTTCCGCCAAAATTGAAATAAATACTTATGCGAAATAAGTGACAAATGGTCACAGGATCGCTGATTGTTTAAACATTTTCTCATCGTCTTTAGAAAACTTACATGTGATTAAGTCGGTTTGACATCACTCAACTAAGTCGTCGCCGTACCGGTAATTGCATTGTAAATAGCACGATCTCCTCATATAGTATAAAATGTGGAGCCTAATGAAATCACAAACTTTATGTACTGTAGTAACGTTTCACCAATTCGTTCTTTGGTTGTAAATAATTCGGGAAAATCGAAATTGAAAGCTTTCATCGCCGTCTACCCATAGAGTCGAATCCTATTTTACCACAAAATCTTTGCTGGCTCTTCCGATATTGGTATATTTTTGATAACATAGTAGTTAGCGGTGTGGTGATCATTCTAACACGCAGAGAAATCCGAACTGAGCGTACGTTTGTAAGGTAATTACGCGCTAACCCGACAACAGCGAAATTAGGTAATTTTCGCCACCTCAACGCGTCATCCCACGTCAGTGGTCAAACTATCTTTGCTACGGTTTCAAACGGAACTCACAATTAGCCTAATCTTAAATTTACATAATGAGGTAAAACAGTGCCATGGTAGCAGACCCTTGATGTATTTACATAATGCATTCAATCCAAGCTACAAAAAGCACTTTCAGTCAATGGTAAATGAGCATAATTTCTTTTTGCTTCTTCATAATTAATCAAAGGGGCGATAGCAAACCTCAAATGTGCACCACTAATTCAGGATATGGTCATTTTAATATGCAGATCGCCTGAGTTAGGGTTTCCTTTACCGGTTCCTAAGTGTCGAATTTTTATGGATTCCTTAGCTCGATTTGCTACTGAAATGGTCTCTTCTGCTTTCAGCGCTTTTGCGCTGCGTGTTTAATATTTCCTAGCCAATAAAGAAATTTCCAGCAAAAATAATCTGTCTGTTTTTTTTCATACTCTGACGGACGATCTAGTTAGGTGACGAACCGTGTCTAATTTTGAATTTTGATAGTCCTGGGGGCTTAGAAATAGGTAGTTGGATGTTACTGGCGGTCTTGTGCTCATCGCTGCTTTTTTCCAGTGCCTAAAATCAAAGCCTCAAGTCTAAGACAGGGACTTATGAACAGTCTTCCAGTGATCCAAAATTTACACTGATCCGTCCAAGGCTAGAAAGCCTATGTGCACCAAATCAGTCGATTTCACATTAGCGCACCCACGGCGGCGCCTTGAACTTTTGCCTTTTTTCACTGGCGAATAGTTGTTGAAGGATGATGCGATGGATTGTGATTATTTAATCAGCATGCCGGATTTTGAATTTGTTCAGTACATACCGCTAGTGATTTAATTCATTTTGGTATATTGTTACTTTGTTTCGTTCGAAGCAAATGGTGTTAATTCTTTTACGGAAGAGTGGCCACAAATGCAGGTAGTTGCTTTACACAATGCGTCATAAAAGCGCTGCTTTACGAGGAAGCGATCTCTGACATAGGAATATCGAGTAAAAAACAAAGCGCCCTCAGTTATTAAGGTTCCTTTGCTCCTTACGCGGGCGCTGCTGGCAGAAAAATCCGCCACTGCTTATTAATCAATGGAGAAGTAGTAACAGAAGATCTTGCTTCATAATAACTATCGGTAGATGGATGAAATCGTGTCACTTTAATTCACTCGAGATTTCAATCTTGGGTTTGGAAGTGGCTGAATTAAGTTAGGTTGTAAATCAAATTATTTGAAATTGCATTTGTGGATGGCGCAGTGTGATAATGCTGTACAAGGGTCACTATGAAGTTCATCCCTCGCCACGCTGATGCGTCAGTTGAGACAAATGCCTTAAATTTAGATGCCAATCGGAGAATGTGCGCGCGCCATCTAGTTGTTGCGATACGCCATTAGGCTATCGGATTCCACAAATTTAAGTCTGGCACACAGACATGCGTCAAACAGTTTACTATGCTCCCTTGAACTGGTGGTTACAATGAAATTTTACGACAGCTGGTTTCTAATTTTTAACTACACAGCGACAGTGAGATTAGTGGACATAATTCTAGGACACCTTCAATGCGTAGGCGTGGCAAACGTAGATGGAACTCACTAGAATGAAAGAATGGTTGCTCATTTTCTGTGAAGTAGACTTCGGAATGTCAACACAGCTTTCATCCTTACAATCTGCAAAATAGAATGTGTACTAGTTGTCTGCATCAAAGTGGCATCATAGAGGAGTTATATTCCTAATTTTAGCTGGATGAACCCGAA
Organism: Taenia hydatigena; assembly: GCA_036345935.2. NCBI lineage: Eukaryota > Metazoa > Platyhelminthes > Cestoda > Cyclophyllidea > Taeniidae > Taenia > Taenia hydatigena. The sequence goes on along the minus strand of JADWOT020000006.1, from coordinate 11,561,927 downwards.
CGGAGCTTCCTCAGTCAGCGTCCAGACCTCATCGAGCCTCATTGTCTGAGCAAGCGCTCAAACTGCAGTCTCGTGAGTTCTCAAACTAATTAAATATTTGGTGGATGAAGAAAGTCCACTTTTTAACCATACACTCACAGAAGCAATGCAAACTGTCCTTCGTGTTTCCCCTGCTGATGGTGATGGTGTTTTTGTATCTGAGACAGAATTGAGGTTGCATAAATAAAGGCTGCAAACGAGGTCTAGTGGTTTATATGTCTTGCCGGGAATCACATTTAGGAATCGGTGGGACTCGCACGGTTACACTCGTGCCTCCTAGCCGATGATTCAACCTGTGGGCTGTGCGCATGCCCGCGTAGACGCTCGCGTACAACACTTCCCTCTCGGGGACTCGACCCCTCCTACTAGTCAAGAGATTATTTCTTTTTTCATCTCCTTCAGTGCCTCGAAGTTTGTCGATGGCCTCGACAAAATATCTCATCGTGTGAATCTTCTTGCAAACAGCTTGAAGTGAGTGCGTTACCTCCATTCTACACAGAAGCCTTAACCTTATTCTACTGTACCATCATGACTACGCATATTGACGCTCTTTGCTGTTAAGGGTTGGCATCTTTCCTGAAAATACACCCATCAGTCTCTCAAAGGATCCATTTCAGTGAATATTTGTTCCCTGATTGCTGATATGTATCAAAATAAGATGTAGTGGTCATATTCTATGGAATGCTTTTTTTTACTTGGCTTTCTGAATAAATTGTGAGGTTGATAATTCCCAATACGTTGAACATATTCGACATCTGGAAACTAGCTTCCATTCAGTGAATAGAAAGTAAATCAGTCACCCATCGGTGTGATTGAAGTTTCCATTCACTACTGCACGGTAGACCTTAAGTTTCAGCTCTCACTCTTCGTATTTTGGTTTTTTTAAATAAATAGCAACTTTAGTATTTGCTGAGGGTTTCAATTCTATTTTAACTGTGCTGGCATAGCCAGGTTTCATCACAACTACCCCTTTGAGCGGATAGGCGATTACATTGGTCTTGAGTGCCTTTTTTTGCTTTTTCTTTTTACTTCTCAGGCGAGCTCATTGCAAATGTTGCCCAATAGTCCGCTTGAGACACATCGTGCAACGTGTCTGGAAGCCTGTACATTTTCGTACACCAACCGTAGAGACAGAGCGGCAATGGTGAGTGGGCAGCTGCCGGCCTCTTGTCCTCTGCCCTCCAGTTGGCCCGACGGCTCGACGTGTCAGCCGCATCAGAGCTGCACTACCGACGCGGACTGCGGCCACGGCTCACTTGCCAAGTGTTGTCGTTTCGATGCTTGCCTCCCTGAACATCAGTCTCCCCCACCGTCTCCCTCCATGCTCTACCGCTTGGCTCGTGGTGGTGGACCACCCACTCTCCACCGACCCCTCCCTCCCACTGGGTTTTGTATGCGTATTACCAACGACACCGCCTTCGCCTATAGAGGTTAGCAGCACTGGTCCCCTACTATTGTGGAAAATTTTTGCTCTAAACGCATATGTAGAATTCTTGTGCTCTAGTGAGCAGTCACTTCTGATATTAGCTTATTTTATCTCGATGATGACGTTAATCACCCATTTGGTTTCGCTTTTCATGTAGGCCAAACCAATACAAATGGACACTGGACGAATGCATGTAGTCTCCTGGTGTGTACCGGGACGCCCTTGTTAAAATGGTTTTCGGTCTAATTACAACATACGATATTTCGTACTCAAGCGAAGGAATTATGGAATATCGTTCCATGTCCTCTCAAAGTTAAAATAGGGTGAAATGTGGCGATGTTGGGAATCATTTTTATCACGGAAGACTTCCACAATGTAAATTGCTCTCAGAAACAATTTGATACGTAAGCTTGGTAGAATAATGATGATCGCGTCGTGTAAGTTTGCCGTTTCGAAGCAAAATGCGCCATTGTGGGGCTTACATTATCAAATGCAATGGATCTTTTAGGTGTACCCCCAGTGCCTGGTCGACCGTCAGTGCGTCAAACGGCTATGACTCCGGGTGAACAGGACGTCTACAAGTTGGAATTAGATTGGCCCGACTACTACAACCTCAGCAGACCTGCCGACTCACCAGAATGGATTCACCCCGCCGTCTTCCTCGTCCAAGTCCGCCTTTTTCGTGACCTCGGTGACCAGTTGTTTGGGGATCAGAGTGAATTCGGAGATGAAATATTTCAGGAAGAACTCTTCAGTGAGTGGCGAAGTCTCGTTTGGGTAAGAATTTTGGATCATTTCTTCTTATTCTACACATAATTTCAGCTTTTTAGAATTTATCTATAAGTGAATAACAATTGCGTTTTACACTGTGCTTTATCAACCACCACATCAGCATTAGTCGTGTGCTAACTGACCAAATAACATTTACCTCCAACTCATCAGTTGTGGTTTTGGTAATTTGATTTTAAAACCTTAATTTGGTTTTAAAGCCTTAAGTTTAGTGTAATTAAGTGGTTTTATACTGGTTTCTAAGTCTATTTCCCATTGTGCTCACAAGGCCTGATGAGCTTAAATCGGTTATTAAACCGTTTCCTCCTCCTTAAATTCGATCCCTCAATTTTAGTAGGTGATTAGAATCCTCCTACATCCACTCAACCCGACAATGTCAGTATTCTCATGTCATGCAAGTGAATACGCGGTCAAAATCTTGAGCGTGTCGGACTGGGAATGTGATGGTTTTTGACTCTCGTCAATACTTGCGGTGGCAGTGGCACCCATAAATCAACTCGTGTCAGCCGCGTGCGCTCCCATGTTTATTCACTCTTTGTCGTGCAACTACATGTCCATTTTTGTGTTGAAGGAGTGGCAGCAACAGTTCATGGGAGTTTCACAAGGAAGACCACTCATCCGTCTACCTCTCATCTTGTTTTCTGACGCCCTGAAATCATTTTGTCGTCTACCTACTAAATGTGCTCAGTTTTTTTCTCACTCTACTATAGACGTGAATTCACCTTGCGTCAAGCAAATCAGACTTAATTCATTTGTTCTGTAGGGCATATTTTCAATTTGTACTCAAGTTATGTAGCATATGTATTGGTACAAACTACTCATTACTCTTTTTCGATATTCAAAGACTACAAAAGTTGGTGCAGTCCTTTCGGATCTCAGTCCTGGAACCTGGTATCAGTTTCGGTTGAAAGCTGCTTCAGGAGCAGGTTTCGGTGGCAACGGTCGTCCCAGTCGACCTGTCAAGTTGATGACACTGCCCGATGCTCCTCGTAATCTTACAGAGAGCAATTTGCGCATCTATTCAAATAAAGTCGAGGTGAAACTTCAATGGGAACCACCTGCCCACGGAAGCGTCCCTGTCAAATTTTACAGGGTGAGATTCCACAAATCTAAAATAAGAAAACACATTCCGTATTCTAGATTTGGGTGTTTCGGTAGGAACATTATTAATAACTCCATTTACTTGTCGTATCTAAATTTTTCTATACTCTAGTGAACATCTTTGCTTGATGTCCTTGAGTTTTCCTGAAGAGACGGAGACAAATCATTTTGCCTTCTGCAGGTAAGCTGGAAGAAGTATGCTCCCATGGACATGGACGACAACTCATTGGGAGAGTACGGGGCCAAGGTGCCCAAAAAGGTCCTCGCCTACACCCTGCAGGACCTGGAACCAGGTACCGCCTACAAGGTGCAGGTGACTTCAGTGGCCGTCGTCGACGGAAAGGAGTGGTCCAGTTCCCCAGCGACGCGCTTCATTAAGACCGTACCGGTTCCCATCAAAGAATATCCCCTAAATGGTAAGCATTGCGTCTTCGGCTTCGTGTTGCGCTTCCAATACCCTTATTCAGCATAGTGCTCGAGGTTTTCACGTCAAGTAAATGGATTACTACATTCTGTGCTCTATTATGCTCTCGAATCGTGGTAATCGTTTCTCGTTGTTTTTTTTTTTTCCAGTTGCAAATTATTACTACCACACGGAAGCAGGAAGATGCCGATGTGGCGATTCTCCCGAAAATCGAAATTTTATCCAACCTGCATTCTTTGAAGACGGAGTCCTAAAAGTACATCTCACAATACCCCGACACTTCTGTAAGTTTAGTGTTTAGCTGCGATCCTGCTAGTGTTAACTAAGACTTGTCTTGAAATTCAGCTCCATCATATCCTGCTTATAGATTATCATCTTTTACAATTTACTACACTTGGTGCTTGGTTAAAGAAGTTTCATATAGTCAAATTTTTAAAGCCCAATTCACCCAAGAGAATTCATAAACACAACTAAAGAATGACCGACTCCGTGAAAAATGTTTATGCAGATGTTAAAGGCTCTTGTCCGTGTCATAGTGACTCAATACTTTGGATCCAGTGTCAAAGATACCACGATCTTCCAACTTCTTTGGAGTCCACAAGTCTGCATTGAAACACCAAATTCTGAAGTTGGTCTTACCAACACCCCTGCTGTAATAAATGCCTATGTGAGTGGTTGTCTTAGCGACTGGCCGATCCTTTTCATGCTTCCATCCCCTTGTACCCAACTCTTCCATCTTCCGAGTTTTAAAATATGGATTCTTTTCTATTCAGGCGACGAATCTTTCTGATATGAACCTGGAAAACCTACAATTTCAATGTCATTACAAGCTGCAAATACGCATGACTGAGGCGTCCCTAAAAATAGAATCGAACAACTCTCTGGATTTGTGTTTTTGCACACCCTCCTGTACAGAGGTCGTTGTCATATCTGGTCCTGGACCAAGGAACTGCTCTTTCGCAGGTAAATTAATCAGTCTTGTAAACGTTAAATATGCCCCAAAAAATAAATGGATTAGGTGATGCTAGGGCTGTAGGCATTAAATATACCGCATAAACCAGATTTTCATTCAAGAAATCATATGATCATTGCGTTTGCAGACTCGCCTTAGGCCTATAATTTGACTACCTACTTAGTTTATTAATTTCAGATGTCCTTGTCCCTCACCGGCCTGTTGACGTTGGCTATCGCTTGTTCCCCACTGAAGCAAATCAGCGACACCCCATAGCCTCAGGAGGAGCGGCCATCTCCTCACAATCGGAGACGGAACCAATATTTCCCGTTCGCAATGCCTTCAAGACGGGCGCCAGTCAGTCCCTCGGTTTCGATGCAATCATTTTCTGGAAGCCGCATCCCGGCACGGTGATGGCCACAGAGGATGTCGGGCGATCCATAAAGTACGTCAACCCCACGGTACACCCTTTCTCCAAGGCTCATCGGCAGTCGCGTGGCTACCGGGTGATTTGGGGACCCCGTCTTGTCGAGCCCATCGAACCGGACATGTACAGTAACGGCATCGCTCCACAGCTGGATCCCGAACGAACTGAATCTAAAGTTGTTGACTCGGTACGTTAAACAATGATCCAGATTTGGACTGCACTTCTCAAACTTTGTCGCACTCTCGTGCACTGCATATAAACCTTGGTTTATGGATGTGTGTGCCTTTCGCATCAGCAAGTCTTGAGCCAAACTCTCACACCCTATATTTCTAACCTCTTAGAAAGTGCACAATGTGATACTAAGGAACTTGGAACCAGACACACTGTACATAGTCCAGGTTCAAACAATCGGCGCTCACGGAGACAGCCCTGTGAATGCAGTCTTCTTTACCACCCCAAGTAAGTCCTTTCTGCTTCAATCTAACTGATTCGTGTATAATTAACTGATTGAAATCAAACTTTTGATCTTATATGGTAAATAAAAGTCGGTCCGATTTTTCGATCTTGTCTAGCCTTTACTTAATGTAATTTTTCAGCAGATATAATAAAATATGTTGGTTCAAGTACCTCATTGCTTATTCGTGTTCAGGTAAAATTACTAGCTTTATGCATACTCCTTCCATTTCGAAAATTCCTTTTTCGCTTCTAATAGGCTCATGATTTGTTTGCTGAACTGTATATTCAGAGCACAATTCCATAAACAACCGATGAAACCTCTAATTTTTCACTCATTTCTGCGACTTGCAAACAAACTATTATGAAATATCTACTCCTTTCGTTAAATTCTGTGCCTGATGAAGCCTCTTAAGTTACCACTTTAAATGAATGAAGGATTCACCGAAGTGTCGTCTTTAGATAGTGCAGCTCGAGCGCGCCACACTGTAAGAGACAACTAAGTCTGATTATTACTGTCAGATAGACGTTTTGATAGTCGGTCCACTATGTCCATCGCTTCGTTGTCACAGGCTTCTACGTTGCACCATTGTGGCGTCTGCCGAACGTAAAATTTCCCTTACCAAAAGCGCTAGCACTTATCACAACCAGCGCATATGCGCATGAAGCTTCCAATCGCAATCAATATCCATATTACGAAGCTGAAGCTCGCCTTCGAGGAAGGAAATGCACTGAATTTCCCCCTCAATCAGTTGTAATTGGGCCTTACCTGTTGCCTTTTGGTTCGCACGCTCTTCAGCTGAAAAAGTGGCTATGACTAATAAAAGGGCTTAAGGGCAGAGGAGGAGGAGGAGGAGGAGGAGAAGATATTAGGTGGGGTGGACTGTGCCAGTTGGTCGTGGCGGCGGGATACCAATGCTGACGGAAGGCGGCCTCGATTACCTCTTACCAGGTAGTAATTAACTCTCACTCCCTCTAATCCAAATTTAAGCGAGGCTGTTAATCATTGTCTGATGAGTCTTGATGCGTGGCGTAGCCAAATTCCGAATCTTCCCTTCTCCCCGCTTAAATACTTATTATTTCTACACTGCTAGGATTATTTATTTATGGAGTTTCCGCTTTTACCATTCGTCCCTAAATTCTCATGCCGCATTTACTGTCTGTGATGTTTTCAAATGAAATCATGAAATCAAGTAGAAACTATGATCGAGTGCCTTTAAATAGGGTCGATGGGAAGATTGTACACAAGCAAAAAAGCAGAGCTGGTTGAAGTGTCCACTTGTTCATGTGATGTACTTGCATGAAATGGTCCTTTGAAGCCGTTTAACTTAACGATTATGGTCCCGCTGACGCGAATGTACCTTTAGATTTGTTGGTAGTAAATCAGCTCATTCGTAAAAAGTCAGCAAAATCTGACTTTAGGATTTTTGCATACTCGTTTGCAATCTCGCAACCCATAAATTGGTATGAATGATTTCACAATTTATATTCGCTGTCGAATGTTTCCTTTGCTTGGTTTACATAAAGTTGGAGTTACGGTAGCATTGACGTAAGTGTAACTAAGAAGTAGGAGCCGAAAGCTTACCTTAGTCATTTACTAAAGACTAATTTATATTATTAAACTGTGTAAGGTTTATATTAACTCTCTGGGAATTATGTCTTCTGACACAGGATCCCGAGGCGGGTGCCTTACCGCGTAGCAGTTCCAAAAAATCCATCCTCATTTTAAGCAGTAAATTTTTTATTCTTTAGGTTTGGAGAAATATGATGATACCGCCTCGTCCAGCGTTCTGCGATGTAGTTGGATTGCTTGTTTGTCTTTGGCATCGTTGTGCCTATTTCTCTACCGTGTTTTGCCTCGGTGATTCGTCGGATTGCTATAGCAAACATGTATTCAGTCTTTCCATGCTCACTGCCCCGATAATCCATCCCGGTCTCGTAAGAATACCACCAGATTTGGCGAGACTCCACTCCGATCTCCGTTTTGGCTTATAAGAGACGAAGTGCCTTTTTCTATTGACCTCGGTTTGTTGTACATAAAGCACCAACAACCCATACTGTTTTTCCTGACCTGTGTATGAGTGAAGACGTCTAATTTAACTGAAACATGCTGTCCCACATATGTTCATACCTCTCATAACTTATCCAAGTATCTATCATCATTTTTGATGTGTTGCATATATCTTTTTTAATCTGGTAGGTAAATATGGCCGCACTGACTTCTTGTTGGTTCACTGGCGAATAAGAATGTTTTCAAGTAAATTATAATCAGTTGTGCTTTCTCAATAATTCCCTTAAGAATAGAAAAACAATAATCGGGCAAGATGCATATGTATTCGACATACAATAGGGCTGGAGGACAACTGGCTTGGCTCTGAGGTCAGTCCAGCCGGCGAAGATGCAACGGCGTGGCACCTGAGCTTCCTTTCAACGCATACCGAGAGTCAACCGAGGTATTGCATAGTTTTATGACATTATTACATATTTGATCCACTACTTAACCGAAACATTGAATCATTTTGGTACGAAATTCATTAGACCTTTGTGCTCACCGCTGATTGCAAGTGTTCCAATGTCCAGTCATTGAGCAAGAAACAATATTATTAAGCATGGTCCCTTAATATGCCAAAATTGATGGGGTTCAAGGGGCTATAATTTATTAAATTAATTTATACCATAGTCACTTGAGGGGTTGTGCTACCCTGTGCCATCACTATCGGAGTGGGAGCGGGGCGGGGGGAAAGGGAAGGGCGGGAGAGAACAATAGGGTTTGAGGGCAATCGGATGTGAACAGTCATACGCGCGATTTTAATAAAGACGAATTCAAGGAGCAATATTTTAAGAAGAATGCAAATGCGCTATTGGCTGTAGGTGAGGTCTTGCTGGAATTAAAAATAGATCACGATATTAATGCTATAGGATTGGCAAAGGTTACTATCTTGCAAGATGGAAATTCTTTGCCATCGAAGAAAATGTTTGATATGAAGCAATTTAAGGGGCGACTTAGAAGGTTATCGTAATTTGGGAAAAAAGTGTCCCGATTTTTTTTTGCCTTTTAATATGGCAGGAACTACTAATTGATTTTAATGCCAATAAAAATGGGGAGACATTAAGAAGTACAATGGAGTAGGTGGTGTAATAGGTTTTGCTCATTGCTCAAGCCAATCGGGCATATGACAAGTGTGGATTTTCCTTGCATAAAACATTAATCTACCAGTCCTGCCTTCATTTCCACGACAATGACTCTGCCAACTGTGATGTTAAGAGTCTTGAGACTTGAATGGTTCTGACAATGCTCAAAGCTTAAAGCAGAGCCGTGCTTAGTACAGTGCCTGAAAGATGAAATATGCAAGTTTTAACGCACTCCTCTACATATAAATGCAACTTGAAGGCGTGGAGCTGTCTCTTAGACACCTCTGTGTAGAGTCTAACCTTCTCGGTCCCACTTCCCCAGAAAAAAATAGGAGATTTAAGTTCCTAATCCTGGCTAAGAGGTCTTGGTCGTAATACTTTGTCTGTTTGGACTACCGGTTTCGGTGAGGGTCACAGAGAGGTGGCCATATTGCCCTAGCTGCGTAGGCTGGCCTCCGAGCCATGTCAGCAGCTCATTCCCCTCTGTCTATTGAATATATGTGTTCTGCCCTGGCATTTTGCCTTCTTTTACCTTAAAGGGAGCCTCGGGACGCTACATTGGTATATACTAAGTCTGATTGTATTCACTATTAAAATGACACTTTTTTTCGTTTCGAGAATTTTATTAGCCAAACTCTTAAAAGAAACCATTTTACGGATCAGTTCCATTAATGCACTCAAAAAAATCCGTCTCTCCTGCTCTCGAAAAGGATATTTTTGAAATGTCCCATGTAAATGCTTATTCAGGTCTCATTAATTTTTCTGTCAAATTGTGCATAACCACCTACAAATTCGTAGCATAACAACTTGAACAGACTCATATGAAGGTCTGCCTAAAGAAATCGCTTGACTGTGTTTAAAACCACTAATAAAACGTTCTGGATATAATTGCAGAAGCCATATTGCCAATCGAACATTATTTTTCCATACACTTCATTGGGGATACATACATACATACATACATACATACATACATACATACATACATGCATACATACATACATACATACATACATACATACATGCATACATACATACATACATACATGCATACATACATACATACATATGCATATGTATATATGCAGAGAGAATTTCATGAAAATTCTGAAGCGGCATCACCAATTATAGCCTTTTCCAAAGCGAATTCTTTTGTTTTATTGGGGATGAAATGAGTGGGGAGACAGGTAGGGGACCATTCGTAACGAATTTTATGTGTTAAGGGGACTTTTCTTCGTTCTCCTAGGGTCGCTAATACCATGACCAGGCCACACTGCCGCCTCTGTCTTGTCATTCAGAGCAGTGGATGCCCCTCATTCATAATTTTACAATCCTGTTTGGTGTACATAACCATTGTAAGGTCGAAGTGGGCCTCTCCCCAGGCTACCCTTGAACATTTGGCAAGCCATTCAAATTTGAGAAAATAAGAACAGATAATTGCTATGGAATATAATGCAGTCATGAGGAGGGACATCAATTATTATATTAGGCCTCCGTTCGGATCATGAAAACTCCTACATACACCTCAATCAGCTGTTCATGCTCGTTCTTTGTGGAGAATGTTGACGCACAAATTGTAGGTGAATAGCAGGAAATTACCTCATCTCCAATCAAGAAATTTGCATGTCTGGTAGCTTCTTAGCTAATTGTTATTCATTAAACGCTCACGAAGTATACAAATTAACGATGTGGGAAAACAAGTTTTCGGGTCCATCTACCGTTTGCTGGGAAAGTCACGATGCCCCCAAGGTCACATGTTACACTATTCAAAATTCTTCACGGGACTTCGGATTTTCACCTATGTGAGCTTCGTCTCCATTAAGACCTAGCCAAACTAGTTCTTTCCAATATCAGAGAATCTACCGACATTTTATCTCAATGCGTATTTCGGTTTGCACAAAAAATTAGCCTTTTGTTGAATAAAAAGTAGCATGCAGATTGGAGATACTAGTGCAGTTAAAATTAACCAACTGATGAGAGTTTAATGTGGTAGATTTGTTGTCTACCGTGTTAACGTAGAATAACTCCATACTACAATGCAACCATTCTAGAATTGAAAGCGAGATTAATGAGGTGCGCGAATGCAAAGGGTAACAGAAAAGTGAATAGGAAACAGAAAACAACTCTGCAGCTGGCATTTATTACGGCATCTCGGGACTTTCAGAAGGGCCGTCAGGCCACAACCATTGGCGGCAGACGGCGCGGCCAAACCAAAATCGCAAACCACAGAAGCTGAAGAGCCCATGTACCATAACGTACACTAATACAAATATAGGACCGCTGCCCAGCGTTTACTTCTGAGCATCTTTAAAGGGTATTTTACTACTTAAAACGCCTATTTCTGAGTAAAAAGCATATCAATTGACGTCAAAAGCTTATTGTCCTTGAGACACAAACCTTGGACAGTTTCACATCAATGATAGCTTTTCTAGCCCCAAAGAAATGAGTGTTTAACATTTCTTAGCGCATATCTTATGAAAAGCGGTCCAAATTTGATTTGTCCCTTTTTGCACACCTAACTCGATACTGTTGAAGAAAGAAACGAAAACTAAGTTCAATTTTCCATGATGCTGTATGAAAAGCTAACTCTTTGTTAAACAATAATTAAGAACAGAAATTAAAGGAAAATTGGTGGTGGGCTTTCTGGCCTTGTGGCAAAATTAAACTGCAAGCTTGAATTAAAATAAACCCAGTTGAACAATGTTGGATTAAGTGCACTACAGCAACAAAGGAGCGATGCAGAATGGGACGTACCAATTTATACTCGTTACAAAAGTAGATCGATGGAGGAACAGATGAATCAGAGCCAATAGACATTAACTTAGAAAGTAAAATCAGTGCCCTCTAAACAAAAAGTAATTCAAGGTTTGCAATAAAAGGCATTGACCTAACTGCAAACTTACGTAGTAAGAAACAAATGAAGCACCTAATTTAACGCTAATAAGATAAAGTAATAAACTAATGGTTTGTTTGACTGTGGGTCCACCCTAACGGGCGTCTGAGTCTAAAGGTCATTGTAATACGTTGTTTGTTTGAACTATCGGTTTTGGTAAGGGTCACAGAGGTGGCCATATTGCCCTAGCTGTGTAGGCCAGCAGACCCAATTCCTCCTGCCTGTTGAATCTATATGTTCTAACCTAGTGTTCTGTCTTCTTTTGCCTCAAGGCAGCCTCGGGACGCTACAGTCATACATTTCCTCTTTGATATGGAAATTGGGCTGTGCTATCGAACTTCCGGTACTAATGTATGGCCTTTCGCAGTATTCCAGAAAGATCGTTTTTACAGATGCTAAAATCCAAAATAAAATGATTTCATGTTTAAATCCAGTTTAAAGAGGCGCATATGCGTGCGTACGAATTAAAGTCGCGTGTACCGCACAGATTCAGCTACAGAAATTAATCCCAAATCTACCGGTGCATAAAAAAGTTGAATCTGATAAGGAATTAGTCGATCTCCTAAGTAGGTTTAGCAGCGGTGGATTTCGGTAGTTCCGAAAATGACTGTTTTACACGTAATCGTTTTACAGAATCCTAACTTTCATTTACCAATGCTATGCTGTGAAGTACGAGTCATTGCCATACAAATGGACCCGACGGTAGAACTGAAAAATATAAAGTCAGATTATTAACATCTAGGAGGTGAGCCATAAACCTAAGTGGAGACTTCAGACTGTTAAGCGAATGGCATCAATGCACTGACTTTAAAATGGGTTGATTTCTTAGACTATTCCGTAAGAAAATTGAGGCAGGATAAATTTGCAGCAATAGCATGTTTAAAAAGTTATGGGGTAATGCAATAAGAAATAATTGAAAATTATTTTGGTGCGCAACAACTTCCCAATAGTTCTAGAATATAATATTACAGATCTGTGTTCCCTTGTATTTTCTGGTCAATCTTTGTGTGTTTATACTGTCTAGGTAGGTTTCACCTTTTTCAGATGACATTGGCGCTGTGTGCAGTCTTCTATCACCTATCGTTTCTTTTTGCGTTTTGATTAATTTTTAGTCCGTAATGTTGATTTATCCGCACATTTTTTTGCCAAGTAGAAATCTTGGGGTTTAATTACCGTTAACCGGTGTCAGACGTGCTTCATTATTTTTTGTGATATAAGCACGCTTAAACATTATCTAATGCCTGGATTCACTTTTGGTGGGGAAATTCTCTTTTTTCCATTTCACATATATGCTCTTTGCGTGTGTTTTTCGTACATTTGATCCAGCTGGTTCCTTGATACACGTTTATTCCATTTATCAACTCCTTTCCTGTAGTTAGAATGAAGTTCTCACTTTTGCTTACAGAATTAAAAGGTAGGTTGCCGAACATTTGCTCATCACTTTACCAAGTTTTCACCAGGGCTATTTCGGCATTGGGGAAACTTGGGGATGAAATCTACTTTGAATGTGGCCCACATGAGGTACGCTCCTCCACATATAAACAAGTCTGCTCTCCAGTTCAGTCTTCGATGCGTCAATTCATCCCGTTCGGCATTTGCTGCTGTGCAATTTTCTGAATGTTTTTTCGAAAATGCCTCTAAGCTTTCGGATGCTGCTGTACGCTTCAAATTGAATACCAAGGTTGTTTTATGCGTTTTATTCCACTGAAAACAGACATGTTGTAAGGTTTTTAGGCAGACTGTTGCTTGGGATAAAGTTCTACAAAGGTGTAAAATGCGCCTAGAAAATGGTCAAAATAGACTGATTGTACAGTTTTTCCAAAGACATGGTTCGTGGCACTTTCCTAACGATAATCTGCCTCAAGGAATCGTCAAGACCTATAATCTTCCTATTATTGAATGTGAAAGCCTTGAAGCTGTGTATAGTATAAGCAACGCTACCTGTCAGATTGTGATGTCGTCAAAGTGAGCGCGCACTTAGGTTGAGCTGCTGTTTTGCATTAGGGTAGCCAGTGAAATCATGCAAAATTTTAGGCCAAGTCAAACTGAAGTGACAATGGACTTGCAGGAAGGCGAGTGTGTCTTTCGCAACTACGTCCCCGACTCAGGTACTTGAGTAAGATCTAACTCTTCAGACTTTAACGCTGTCATTACGCATATCCCGGTTGCTTCCACTGAGTTCGAGGCTTACCGGTTGGGCGAAGAATGTGATCTTACTTTTTGTCAAAAAGATTTTCGAGTAGGTGTTGTTATCATTCATTACAATGCACGAACCTATTCAGTTATTAATTCAAAGTTTCCCTTACTCTTTCGCAGGCTGCCCTCATGTTTGGCGAATCCATGAACGCTTTATTTGTTATTAACTGTAGTCGACCCGGAAAACCCCTGATCCTTACGTTCACGGATGAAAAACATTACAAAGCTCACTTTGTCCTCTCGACTCTGCCATTACCCTACTTTCCAACGAGAGTTCCGTTGAATTCGATCAACACTTCGTCACAGTCTAGGTCGAGGTCCACTGTCGATGTGTCACTCGCCCCCCCGTATGTTAATTTACGATTAAAATCCAGCTCTGCTTTCTATGGGTTCATTTATTAATCGCATTTTGATGTGGAAAAAGATGCTTTTTGTCGGATGCGTTTGTTTAATAAAAAGTGAACACGCTAAAGCTTGACATTTCTATCATCCACTGAGTCTAAACGTGATGGTGCATATTTAACGTATTGTTTCTTTAACTTCCTAACTAGTAGTCTTGATGACTCTCGCCAGGAAGTATCTAATCCACCCTTAAATACCACTTTAATGGCGGCCCCAACTCAGGTTCTCCACTCTTCAATTCATGAAACCTCGAGAGCTAAGCTAACCGTAAGTTTTTTGTACGCTCAGCCAGACTGCTAAGCATTCACTAGGTATAAGTGCCAACTTCTTATTTAAACGCTTTAATGCCCTTAATAATAATGATGCGTAATGAGAGTCGTTTTTTATCAGACTTTCTTTTTTAGGCTTCGACACCACTCGCAGTGCATTGTCAAGGAACCGAGCCACCTATCAAAAAGGTGAGAGGAGACATATTCTGCTTCATCCTTTGTGGTTAGTTTTTATGAAATGAGCATATTGAAAAACTCTGAAGCAATGTCGCCAGATTTCAAATGCTCGAAAATTGGCGATTTTGATCCCTGTGAAAACTCCCTGTGCCGGATGTTTGGTCATTGGTTATTGCCGGTTGGTAGAGAGGTGACGTTTTGGTGTTAAAAGTTCACGTTATTTGCTAGGCGCGCTCGGTGCTCTTCTCTTACATTGGTGGCGGAAATGCCGACGACTCCTTCTTCGGCAACCCGCCCCCTTCCCAGGAGCCCGAGAGACTGTGTGATAATTCCCCAGAGGATGACTCGATAGGTGACCGTGGCGATGCCATTAGTGGCAGCAGCAACAACGCTGCAACCTGCGGTCGGCTCATTGCTCGTTCCACCGATGTCAGAGTGGCTGCCACTGCGGGTTGGCACAGTGCTGATGGTCTGTGCGAGCCAACACATGGACACTCTAGTCCTACTCTCCTCGTTGCCGATTCGGACGAAGAAACTTGATCCAAGTCTTATCCGTCTGTTCTATCGTATGCACATACTCCTCACAAAGAATACCTTGGTATTCCTGAGTTTTTTAACGTGTAACAGTTTTCGTGCGCGCGATCGAAGGGGGTACCTTTCCTCATAATTCATGTAGTTGTTTTAAAGTTGGGAAATCCTCATAAATATGAATCCAAGCAGGATTTGTTTGGGATATGGATCATTTCAAGCTAATAAATAACAGTATACATTGAAAACAAGCTACACTACAATCTATTGGAACCCTTTGGGAAAATCAAAGCATTAGTGGTTGGATTTAGGTGGCACTGCACAAAAAAATAAGCACACGTGAACTTTAAGTGTATTAACCCTTCACACGAATCCAACTTCAATTTTCTGAATCTTCTCGTGAGAAGCTATCTTCATTTCTTGGGGCATGGGATTGGTGGCGGACAAGGTTATATCCTCCGCCTTTTTATCCCGGTAGTTCTGCCAGACTAACCCCACGACATCTGCAGCTAGTACGTCGCCTGCGTTGATCGCCAACATTCTGATCAGGAAGACTCCGTCTTGTCGAAGGTAATCATCAACGAAATTTTGCAGTTGGGTCTTCCTGCTTCTCGGTTCAGTGGGTCGCTTTGCCTCCTCATCCATTTTGCATACTCTAAGAAATCTGGCGATGTAACGGTATCTACGGAAGGGACTGGTGACGCGAATGATCCAGAGAAGTAGGCTGAAGAGGCTGGTTATTAGGAGGAAAAGGATCCAGAACCAGAGGAAGATATAGATCTTCTCGTTGAGCATATTGATAGGGAGGGTACACTGTGCAGTGTAAGCGTTCTCGCCGCCTACCAATCGAATGCTGGGCACACGGCAGTAGGCCACGCGCGGGAACAACAGAGTCTCCGGCCATTCCTGACCTGAGCGTATGTAACTCGCGATGGCCCAACCGAATGAATATCCATCCTCACTTTTTTCTGGAATGCAGAATTGAAGCTAGGTTTTCTACTTATGTTTTATAAAGTAGACAAAACAATTTGCTTGCGTGCCACGTTTGAAACCACTTTTCCGCCCGTGAAGTGGGATAATGGCAGTGGCCGCTTTTCAATATTTGTCAAGCTGGGAAGTGCTTTGCGATTTGTAGGTTTAATGGAAGCTCAAACAGACGCCCACCAATTCCATTCCACCAAGTTCCATTTAAGTAAGGTAAAGATAATTTTTCTCAAAACATTGTCCGTTGCTCAAATGTGGCTCTCTTGGGCTCCATTAATAATCTATTTCTAGTGCCAAATTTAGTCTCAAACTACACATCATTGTCAGGGTACCTAAACTGGGTCACAATTTAGCTTACTCATAATCGCGTTCATTAATTTGGTCAGATAGTTACATTGTTCCGAAGAAAAAAATGCAAGAAGCACCTAGTGTAGCCCTTAAGTAAAAGTAGATTATGACATTCCCTCACAACGGTTCCTGATGCCACCATGATGAGATCAACTACTGAGGCCTTCACAATTTATTTGGGGTCCCTACAGTTACGGGTCATGACTTGTATATGCTGGTTTTTGGGTATCTAGCTTCGCATCCAGTAAGGTCAAGTTGATTCCTTTTCAACGCGTTGCCATCATTTAAATCCATTAAACTAAAAGTGAGTTTAAAACGTAAAAGTCACTTTTATTGCTACGAGGACGATGGGTAGGAAGTTAATTTAGCATTATTTTGGAAGTTCAAATTAAATTGTAAAAATGGGCTTTTCAATTAGCTCGATACTCGAGGTTATGTAATGGAGTCGGGAATACGGTAGCCTCATAACCATTGATTCTACTTTCTTTGCTCCGCAGTACTCTTTACCCTTCCTATCTCAATGCCAAAGTCAAAAATGGGACTTAAAATTATTTGAGTCTACGGCATTTTACTTTAAATTACTTCACTAGTCTGAAGCACGCTTGATAATTGCTGGCGCTTTTTTTCGGGTCGAAAAATGTTCTGGCTTTTTTGTAGAATTTCTTAAATCTTATGCAGACAGAATATGAATAGGGAAGTGGGCTCCCCCACAATAATTGGCATGAAAATCCAAAGACTATGGAAATTAATTTGGAAGAATCTGCACACGGCGAGGGCTGCTGACCTTTGGCTGGTCGCATGTGCTTCACCAGAGATCGGAATCATTTGAACGATTGTTTGGGTTAACATGATCTTGCTTAAGCGTACCGACCTACAAATTCCGTCATCTAGATTCCAAACTTATGTAACTAATGGATTGCATGTTATTTTTGAATCCTTTACAAAAGAAACTAGCTTACCTGATGGATATTGTGTTTTCCCTTGAATGAGTGAGTCAACAGGTGCTGGCTTAATGTAGTGTCCAGTGAAACCGAGGAATACTTGAATAAGGTGTAATTGCAGAGCCGCATTCATTATGATGACAATCTTGAGAGCGATGTACGACCACACGAGGCAGGTTCCCATGCGTTTACTCACCACACAGAGTCCACAGCTGCTGTACATCTTGTCCACCAATTTGGCCTTGCGGCCCTTGAGGGGTGAGAAGAATGAACCACTTTGAGGTGAAGTCTCTTAATCCTAGACTTCAGGAAATGTGCACCACAAAAATGAAGTCTCAAATGCATCCTTTGATGAGACACGAGTAAGTATGGATAAAACACTAAATGAAATAGAAGAAGTGCAACAGAATTTGTGTACTCATGCTGCGATAAACAGCGTGGCGACAATCAGCAACTCCCGAGCACCGGGCGGCGCACCTACTTATGTACGTATACACAAACGGCACTGTCCTCATTAGGCCGAAATTGTACCTAGTTCTAAAGTATTCAACCAACTTTCATAAATTACGGTGAGGCCAATCCAGTGTTTCAAATCTAGAGGCGTTGGCACTGTTATACATCGTAACAAAAGGCAAAGTGTAGTCGTGGCGATTCTCTGTGTTACACTTTCCGACGTTCATTCACGCATGCTGATTTATGATTAGAGGCATTTGTAATGAACCTAAGCGTTTTTAGAAGAAAACCTACTCTTCGTGAACATCGATGGGTATCAATCATGTCCTCCAGGAATTCAGCTACTCGTTGGACCTCCCTCTTCCGATCGCTGCGACTACCGGCTGCAGCCTTCCTGGCGGCCTGAATCAATGTGAAGACGTCACCGCTAGCTCGGGAGATGCATATCATCTCCCAAAGGAGATGTGGGAGATAGAAGATTATGCATTGGAGACCCAACACAAACGGCACCCACTGGTAGTAGGCTTGAAATAAGATGATTCTGGACGTTTAGAAACTGTAGGCATTTCAACAGTCTCCGAAGCTTAGGCGCCAGATTGTTTAGGCTCTTCGTTTGTGCGGAAAAACTTGAGGCTTATTGAATTTCAAATTGCTGCATGCTGTTATTTGAAAAAAGTTTGTGGAGTAAATTATGTGATCCACTCATTTCAGAGCCAATTCCCCAAACAGCTAGAGGGGGCCAAAACATTTAACAGTGGGAATGAAATTCAATCTTTTCAAGATAAAAATTTATGCAAATGTTAATATGTTACTTCAAATAAACAATAAGTCTTAGGCTATTAAATTCAACATCCGTCGATGACGAAAATTACAAATCAAGATCCCGTTCAGGATAAGTTGGTGCTTATTGCAAAAGTAATAATGTTTTTAACAATCACTTTACTAACCAACTCATTGAACTATTTATCGCCGTTCGCAGAAACTGTTTGTCAGATAAGATAGGAAGCTATTTGTCGGAGTTAAAGTAAACAAGGGTCTTTGTGTGTACGTCTAAAGGAGAACAAGGCTTAGGTGTCTGGCTTTACCCACGGCAATTTGTTCAGAAACCATTTATTTGCATATTTGACCAAGAAACCATAGTAGAGTCTCATTTAGGTGCGGACGACGAGCATATCACAATCGCCATAAATTCGAATGATTTAAAGTCACTAACATCAAAATTACATGTAATGTTCTGTTCCTTGTGAATACATAGAATTACATCGAATGGTCTTTAAACTTTAACAAAAAAGAACAGGTGAATTAGTGGACTTACTGATTCTGCGGTACTTATCATAGAGGCTCCACTCTTCTGGCGTAGAAGGCATTCGCTCATCAGGTCGCAGTGGAATTGTTCCATGCACCCAGCAGTAGTCAGCAAGGTAATTTTTAAATTCGCTGCCAGACGGTTGGACTGGAATGTAGCAGGAAATAGAGTTGAAAACATACTGTTTCATCGAAATAAGCAGGGTGCAAAGGAGTAATAAAATGACAGTGAAGAGATTTAGACGATCGGCAAAATCATCGACAGAGAGGTTGGTATTGGTTTTGAAGCTTCTGAAGACGTCAATGAACTCCTTGCCCACCATGTTGAGTCGCAGCCCTCGAGACGCGTCGTGTAGTGAGAGTGTAAGAAAGAGAAGGCTCGAGAGTGTGTGGTAGTGCAAGAGCTTGTTCCGGGTCAAAGTGCCGGTAGGGTGACTGGCCTAGCACGTTCTATTCTCTTGCGCCGCGTGTGATCGTGGTTGTGTGCACTGGCTACACAACACACGCACACCGCATACACGCCCCTATTCAGGAGGCCGCCCACACGCTCCCGCCGGCATGTGTGCACACAGCGGACTGTACCAAGAGGCACATTGAATGAGAACAAAGCTGACTCAATCTGGGACGCCCTTGGCCACCACATGCGGTCGGATTAGCAACAACACTTCCACTTTATTCAAGGGAATCGCCTCTCTCATTTGCCATTAGCTACCGGCATCCATCTTTCAAATCAATTTTAAGAAGGTTTGAACTATCATCGATATTATCTGCATCATCGTGACCCAAATTACAGGGAATATGACACTTTACGTTAGTGCATGCAATACAGTGCCGCCGTCAACCAACCTTTTTCTTACATTTATTCAAGTTTATTTGCATTAGCTCAATAAATATTCACTTTATGTGCGTAGGATTTTACTTTTGGACTGCTGAATGATATCGTCGATCACTGTGATGCCGCGCATTACGAATATCTATTGGCTGGCTTAATCTAACAATGAATCCTTCGATTTCAAGATTTGCCCTTCGAGTAAACGACTGCTAACTGAATGCCAATGGTCCGAGTGAACCACTGCAAGTTTGTTTTGAACAGCATCTTTTCTTAAGATGTCATAGTACTTTTACGATACAAACCTTTATGCTCTGTAACGATTTTAATGAAGTGTTGCGGTTACATTACTTAAGCAAGGCTGTAACGCTTGCGTCACCATCTCGAGTCAATCGCGGACTAAAAATATAATATTGTTTTAAATTCTCCTGAAAATGGACTGATATAGCTGTATTTGATTTGATATGGAGGTCACTTTGAAGAACGTGTAATGAATTTAGACGCGTAATGTTGAAATACGAGGATTTCAGATATCCAGCATAGAAAGTTTTGAAGTTATTAATAAGCGCGTTTTATTTATTTTGTTCGAATGCTCTCGCCTCCGTAGAGGACGCGTTGAGTACGGACTACTTATACGTCAGCGAGTTGTAAGACTGGCGCGAAGCGACACTTGAGGCGAAATCATGCATTACCCTCACACTGCACGTTGTCCTACCCGATGGAATTATCCTCAGGTGTGCTATCTCGTACCTCGTGATCGTTAGAAATAAAAACGTTGTATTCTTAGAGTTCATTAGTTTATTTAAGGACTTTTACATTAAAATGTAACTTATCGGAGTACGGAGTTGCAATTAGATCTCCCATGGTTTCTTCCAACCATAGTTTAACAAAACCATACTCGATAATTCTTCTAGTAGTCTTTTGCCATATTTATGTATGAAAAGGGATCCAGAACGTCTATAAAGTAACATACCGGAGAAATATAGTTGCTTAAATGCAAAGGCTTGGCTTATTTAATTAAATAATTAAATTTCAGTGAAAAAATAAATGGTATGCCACGCAAAGTTTCATTATTACCCCGTCAAGTTAAGTTAAATTAAACTGTCAGCATTCGTGCATTGTTTAATAGAGCTTGGAAGAGTCCAAAAATATTATCTCGCAATTTCATGTAGCAGATTTTTCCATTGTATTTTGGGAGGCACCAATAGCAGGCTTCCAAACAAAATTACTATGATCAGCCAGGTATTGTTATTCTTCACACAAAGCAATGTTTTCAAAACAATTATGATCCTTCGAGTGTATTGCTGTTTTCACTTCCTCAATGGCAAAGTACCTAATTGTATTGCATTTGTCCAAAGGTTGCTCCCAACAATACAATAAAATCACAGGTTTCTGAACTTTTCATAAGACCACTTGTATGCTGGTCGAAAAACGAAAACATCCTTTCTAATGCAAGAGTCATCTGGCAGATAAATGCAATTGTTGTAGTCTAAAAGCTAATAAGATATACGTTTTTTACAATAAAAACTCAAAGGAGTAAGACATAAGTACTTCAAGCGCTTGCCACAGTTGTGCTAAAAGCATAGAAAATCAGCATAAACAAAAGGTGGCCAAGTTATTCATAAGAACAAGGATATTTTAAAATTCGAGCAGTGTATTACTGTGTGGTGAAATTATAAATTGGCTGTTGGATTTTTTCCGAAGTAAGTTCAAGTAACTTATTGGGTGCTGATGGCACTCGTAGAGCTTTGCTTTGCCCGCACATGGGAAGAAAATCAGGCAATAAAAACGTTGGTTGTGAGCCTATACTCAGGGAAGTGTCAAAATCATTTGCACCCGGTGAACACCTCGCGTTCCGTAAGTTACCGTTTTAACTTGGAATGGTCAAATAAATGAATGCGCTTACTAATGTCACTTGCGCATTTCCATGTGGCCTCGCAAATTTCAACCCCTTTAAATTTAGTGTGAACGAGGTCAACCAGCGTACTTAAGCGAGTAACTACTGGACCAAAATTTCAGCCCAATGGTGGGTAGTATTTTGTTGAATGTATGAGTTACACAGCAACGTTGCAAAAAGCATTGGTATTCACCTGGAAAATCTTCAAATATCATGGATGAAATAGTCTTTGCGAAGGGTATAAGTGAGTCCCTACAGTCGGCAACAGTTACTATTCCTAAATGACCCATGGATGCAGCCAAGCGTCGACAGATCAAAACGCACAAAATGAGAGCCACTTAAAACAACATTTACCCAGGATTGTTCAAATTGCACCCAAAATAAATCGGCCAAGGCTTGACGTAACGTTTTCGGCATTCGCAATTCGACAGTTGGTTGGAAACTGAAGATATCACGGTGATTATTTTACTAAACAAACAGTTAATGTAAATTGATTGTTAGATAAAAAGCAACCACTGGCAGTTTTTAAAAACCCTAATACAAGGAAACCGATTCCGGTGGACAAATTTGCGAGGAGAGTTAGCTTTCCATCAGAGTATGAAACAAATTCGGTCGCAGCTTAAAAATTCTACATCGCAGTTGCCAACGTTTGCGTGATTTTTTGCAAAAGTGGACCCAAATTCTCATTGCGCGTTAAACAGGTTGCAAATTTCTTGATACATGCTGAGTGCATACCTCTGGAATTTAGCTGGGTGTGCAAATTAGATTTGGGAAAATAGTTCATATTGCCAATCCTAGAGTGTTATTCGAAGTTTCATGAAGCTTCGTCAATTAAAATAGCACTTTTCGCGGACAAAAGGCAAACACTTTAAGTTCCTATGCACCGTTTGAGTTAGCATGGCACAGGCGCAAGCTTGTCAATTTCGTCCGTCGAGCTGGACACATTTACTTGTGCAGTTGGGGCAAAATTTAGCCATTTCGACATCCGGGAACATACGTATTTTTATTTAAAACTTGTATTCTAAGATTCAATTAGGCTAAAAGGGGAGCCGAAGTTAAAACCAAGCGGAAATTAATAAAAAGGTGGTGCTTTTTATTCCCCCAAAATCAAAATGTTCCCCAGTGTGAGCTTCCGATTTGCGTACAAGTAAATAGTTTCCCACATTTTGCTTATATTTATTAAAATATTTTAGACATTTGAATTATCCAAGCTTATCAACACTGCTATTCAGACTGCGGATAGACCGAGCATAACCTGAGCAATCGGAATAAAGGTCAACGTAATTGTAAAATAAAAAAAGCAGGACACAAATGCACGAAAACGAATAGTGTATTCTTGTGTATTAAAATGATGAAGTTTTAACATTATGTATGTCATTTTCCTTTAGAAGCTCTGAAGTTGCCTGAGGTTGTGAGCTGACCACATTAGTGAAGAAATTTTGCTCACTGGACTGGCAATTAAAGATTATAAAATAATGTCCGTATTATTTTCTAAACGAAATAATAACCATGAGTGAAATAATTGTGAGTAAAAAGCCTTTATCATACAGCACATGCCAACAAATGTGGCGCTGTGAGCTCCTTGTCACTGCTGATGGCAGAGTAATGGCTCACTAATTGCTTTTGTGAATTTTGACATGCCTTACAGTCATGCATTGTTGATCCGCATTGCCATGACCTAAGGTGATTTACCAATTAATTGTCTCAGTTGAATTTCATCTCTGTCTTTAATGAACCCGAATCTTAAATATCACACGATTTAACGAAGTCCCTGGTTTTCATTTACCATGAAATCTCCAAATGGTGTAGTTAACTATCCCGATTTAAAAAACAAAGACGCATACACATCTAAAAACTTTTTGTGATTATCACTTCTGCAGATGTACGCAGCGGCTGAACACCTTAGCTCCTAATTTTGGCCCAAGGTAGAAGCAAATCTGTTGGTGTATTATCAGATCCAGATAAGCCAGCCAATCATAAATTAATTCTGAGTGCGCAATTTCGCACATTCCCGGGTATAAAAGGACATCTCCCTGGAGGTAATGCCAGTTTTATGTTCAAAGGTAATAAATTAAGGTGAGTTTAAATCAAGCAGCAACATCCGTTGTCCATCCCAATCATTATCTTACTTGTTCATCCTCTCCATGTTCACAGACAAGTAAGCCTGATAAAATGAGCATTCCGTCTATCATGCGTTAAGGATAATTTGGAGTGGTGCATCACATCAAATAACTTGGATTCTGACGGTCTTTCCCCATGACTTGCCATAATTTATAAATTCTGCATTGTAAGATTAAGATCACTAAATGGATATAAATAACATGGGTCCTTTCTTTGAGATATAAGAAATTCTCATTTTCGTGCTTTAGACAACAAGAATACAAAATTTGTACGTCTTGTTCTTTTACTCACAAATAATTCGATGCTTTTGTTAAATGATAGCGTAGGAGGGCTAGTATCCATAGCTTTGATTAAAAATGTTCTCCTCGTTCTTCGCCTAGAACATTCATGTTCTCGTACAAATTTGCATTCTACCTCTCTCTCGTCTGCTTCTGCTTGATCCTCTTGGAAGCTCCACAAACAAGTGGTGTGCGACTGCAGAGGCAACTCTTGGGAGGTCTGGCCAATGCTGACCCTCTCGAGGATCCGGAGAGCCAACTTCTCTTGGAGGAGTTGAATAGCCTCTCACCGGAGCTCCATCATAGACTTCCTTCTAAACGTGGATTCGTTCGCCTTGGCTAAATACGCAAATTCAGTTTCGTTGAATTCCCGGTCTTAATTGTGTCTAACGATAGGGCCGGAGATCATTAGTGAATAAAAATATTCTTTGCGTAAAATCATGTTTGTTTGTAGAAACTCGGATAACTGATGCAAGGTTTGAGCGCAGGCGAAATTTGCTCTTGAGGTCATTAGAATGAACATAGGACAGCTACATCTTTAATATAGATTAATAGCGATGGCGGTCTCGTTGGGTTAATTTCAACACAAGTCTCAAATGGTGTTTGTCATCAATGCTGCATATTCGCAATACGGTTCCATTAGCCATGCATACTTGAAAGTGGATCCAGATTTGATTCACTTTTGTTTTATGTATACTCGCTGCCTGTACTTGCTTGGCCCTACTGCAAAATGCAAAATCACTTATTATACAGAAGCAAAATTAACTTAGCTAACATTAACATACCGCAGGTGGGCTCTAAACTATGACATAATCATAGTCACACGGGTCTCATGTGACATACTTAAGTACAAGCCGGTACTGCTATGCGGATAAGCAGTGCGGCATTGCAAGTATTTTGCTGAACATGATTTAATGTACACCAGACCAACTGTTATACAATACAGTGATTGCAAAGGCTATTATTAAGTATAATTGACACCCACGTACCCGCCCATCACTGTGAGATAATTTCCCTTATGAGACCACTTCTCCTGCGCCGAATTTGGCAGTGTCTTGGCAACACAACACTTTGTAGGAATTATGACACTAAAAAGAACTTTGATTGATCTAGGCACTTTTAAAATCCATTTTTTGATGGTCCAGAAACATGTCATCCAATCAAGTTTATTTGTAGTTTGGGCGATGAAGATTAGTGTTTCCTAGCGTAGGCATTGTGAGGTGATTCGCCAAAATATCAGCCTTACAAGGTACGTGCGGAAGAATTGAGCTTGCTGACTGTTTATTCTAAGTAAATGGAACGCACACGCTTTGAACCACCTGGATGATTGGACTGCGCAACCTTTTTCAAAGTTGTCCCGGCCCTCTCCATCCAATGTCTACACCTATCATCCAGTATGTCGGTTTAAGAAAGTAGCTCCTATATAACACTTGATTAATGTCAGATTCTCCTAGGCTACGATTATCGAAATGTGTAGATCGTATACTTTAAATAATTGGTGCTACCTTAGTGATAATCATTTGGCATTATGGTCCGTTAAAATTTATTTTCCTTGACATTTTGGATTCTCGTCAAAAAATTGTATGCAGACGATTGTCCTTAGCTAACATCTTAATTGCATTAATTTCAACACCTGTCAATGTGTTTCGTAGACCTATTTACTTGTTACGTAGTTATGATAATCAACCCTTAGGCTTGTCTCAAATTCCAATTTGTCTTAAGAATTGGCCTTTCCCATTCCTAATTCTTTTTATTCCTATTTTCGCCTGAGTTGTCGTCTAAAACATTTTTCGAGGTTTTCACAAACCTCCAAGATTGGGTCAAATGCATTTTGCATCGCCCTTTAAATTTTCTTTATGAAGCTTTGATGCGAGCACTTCACGTGACAGCAGGTTTTTATTTAATGCCAAATTTTGACTGCTCTTACCCTAAAATCATCGAAAAGCTAACTGATCTACTCCTAATTTTTTGTTTCCCTAAGTAACAGTCTAAGAGACCCACTTTCTCAAACATAGGTGTATGTAAATCCGAGGGAACTTTTGAAGGATTTACCTAATCAAATAGACATAGATATGGAGAAAAAGCGGTTATTTTGGGAAATTAATGGCCTAATTCTGATGCGTAGAGTTGTTGGGAGTTTAATGTCGGGGTCTCAGAGATCTTGAGTTGGACATTCTGTTGTGTCGCTCACATTGGCGCTGCCTGTCCCAATAAAAAGTGAGCACCGACTCAGGGGACTCATGATGGTCTGTCGTCCGCAGCGCCTGCTACATTTTTAATGCTCACGAATCAAACATTACCTGTGGGCTTCGGCAAAAGCCGCCTCCGCTAGTAAAATGCATGCTGTACTATCTTTATGAGAAGAGCTTGCAAGAAGAAGTGAGTGGGCCTTCTGCTGCAGTTGGGCCTAGATAATCACCTGTTCACGAAACACGAACTTGTGAAGATTCGTCTCAAATGGACATTGGTATTCGTCAAGTTCTTGTTACTCCTTATGCTATGAATTCACCACGTGTTTAACTTAGCATTTAGAAAGTCCATTTGGTCATTAATGGTAGAAGAGATTACTTCTTGCTGAATATAGAATATAATGTGCGCTTTTTTGTTATTTTGGTACATTTTTGCCCTTTAGATGATTTTGGCGAAAGTTGTTAAGTTCTACAATCATTGCCTCGTAATTTTGCTAGGCGGTTCATTTGTTTGATAGACCTACAAAGTGGAGAACACCTTTTTACTGCCTTATAATCGAATGCCATACAAGAAGTGTCCGTCACTGTTGATGCTCATTTTGGAGCGCGATTTTGGTCTGCTTTGAAAGAAACAATCAACGTTGTAGCCTTCCATGTCACGCATTACCTAGCATAATTAGCAATAGTTAGGATTTTTGGCATGGATATTATGAACCAAGCATTTAAAAGTCGCTGTCGAAGTGAATGCAAACCCTTTTAGTCAGGGTTAACACAAGTGCGGCATCCTACTTAAGCAACCACAGTAGGAAGATTTAACGGCACATGCTTATTTGGGAGTGATGCATAAATGTCGAGCAGGGAAATTCTGTTTAGCACATTTGGTACCACAATTCCTCACTTCAGTCTACGCGTTGCAAATGTATGAAACATTTAATTGGAAGGAGACAAATTAGAACAGATGGGAATAAGACCTAAGAAGATTTGTTGTCCTAATAGAACAGCAGGAATTCTGGGGCTGTGGTGGTTTATTTTTAACAATGGCTCGTATAGGTGTAGTTTTAAAAGAGAAATTAAGCAACCTATGCTGTAGTGATGTTAGTCTTTTTCAAAAAGAAGTAATACAATGGCACAAGGGGCAATTTTCACACGTTTCATATGGCCGCGTGAATAATTTACGTACCGTTTATTATAGTGTTCTTTTCCCCAAGACTAGGCTACACTGATGATTTGCAGGTAAGTTTCTACTTTTCTACTCATTTACAAGTAATTCAATGTCTCCCTACGAGTGCTTCAGCTCATATTATGCTCCTTGCAACTTTACACTGCATTTCGCTCACAGTCAAAATATGAGGATGAAATTTTACGCATTGCTGTAAAAATTAAGTAAGTCATGCCGTTCGGAATGATAAACTAAAGATTTCATGGAAATAGCACTTTTGAGTAAATAAAGTTCAAAAAATGCGAACCAAGAACTAGCCATTGGGAGCGTTGAAACAACTGCAAACGAGCATTTCCCAGCGTCAAGCTGGTAAACATCAGCAGCATCATCGCGCGCCTGGCAGGCGTTCATTTAGTGAGGTTGGTCGAGCCGCCGTTTTGGAACACCTCATTAATTTCTCCACCGTGACCATTTCCTTTGCCGATGCAGACCAAATCTTACAAACATCATAACCGCTAAATAATGTTTGTATGTCTTCACCACAATATTTATTTCCAATGCCTAGCCACCAGAGTCTAATAACTTCATTTGTAGTTCGCATTACTACTTACAGAATCGATTTGAAGCACTAATTTTCTAATCACAATCAGTTAAACCAGTCACGAACAAGGGTGCAACTAGTGTGTCATAGCATCATTGGGGGGAATTTGCTCGAGTGATCTTTCCTAAAGGTCGCATCCGTTGTAGCATTCATTAAAGTAGAAGGTGAATCAGTTCTCTTTCACGTCAGACTGATAAGCAAAGTGTAAATTGTGCGCGTACGTTTGAGGAAATGCAAATAAACAAGCAGACAGACAAACCTATAATTTCATGCCACCATTGGAGAAAGTGGGATGAATTGAATCTTCAGATGTGCGTCTGCTTGCAGCCCCTTCGGCTAGTCATTGCCACTTTTATTCTACCATGGCAATTCATTAGTTCCATGCAGTTCATCTAGTGTTTGGCTTTATACTACGAAACCATTTCTTAATGAATCGGTCATGTCAGCCGGCTTTTGTTGGAAAGTTCAAATTTTTTACTTGAATGGCAATGCTACGTGCAGTTTATTGGTCATAAAATGATGAAAATAGAATAAGGATACGCATACTAGTCCATCCAGGCCTGAGCGCAATAATTAATTATGATAATGAAGGAGCTAGATTATGGGAATACTAATGGAAGGGGTTACTTTAACTTCCCTCTTAAGCTTATAATTTATTTAATGTGTTAAAGTGCATGTGAAATTCCAGGAAGAGATGAGTTCCAAAATATTGCCTGATTTTGCTTGCAAGACAGGCGATTCATTGTTAGGAGAGCTTTCGCTCCGAAGCCCGCGTTGTCCAATCAATCATCTGTCCACACCTCTGCATCCTCCCACACCGTCTGTCAGTCACTTAGTTTGCGCGCAAGGCGCACACATGCACACACAACACACGCCATCCATCCAATCAGCGGTAGGATTGAATCGTGCCCGTGTGAGAAGCGACATGTGCGCACTCTGGCCTACTATAAAGGTCGGGGTCGCGCACAAACACATCTTCACAGCACAAAATGCTTCTCCTCGCGATCCTCCTTACGATATCAGCAGCCCATGCCAACACAGTAGGCCGGTGGGACTGGCAGCGCGGAGGCGGTGGGAAGAACAAGACAGCTGTGACCAGCTCTCCATTTGGGGGAGCCTCATTGGCTCGCCTCACCACCGCTGATGCGGACATGATCTCCAATGAGCCACCCCAATCACCCTACTTCTCGGACTGGAACCGTCTAGTGAGCGGATACGGCTCACAGCGCTGTTACAAGATCCCGCGAGGGATGAAGCTCTGCCACAAGATTGGCTACGATTTCATGGTACTACCGAACAGCCTGGAGCATGAGACCCTGGATGAGGCTATCACACAGTCGGAGGTATGGCTGACTCTAGTCAACCTCGGCTGCCACGACGAGTTGAAGCGTTTCCTCTGCTCTCTTTACGCGCCCGTCTGCATTAACGGCTACCACGAGAAGTTGATTCAACCTTGTCGGGAACTGTGCGAGAGTGTGCGGGCTGCCTGCCTGCCCACCATGACCACCTTCGGTCTCGGTTGGCCAGATATCGTCAAGTGCTCTAAATTTCCCCAATCTCCGCAAGAGTTGTGCATACCACTCAACAAGCAGAAAAGTGAGATTGCGTTTTTCAGCAAAAGGGAAAGCTGCATAATTTTTATAGTAAAACGATATCTGATCAAAATGATCGAAAATAAAAGAAGCGTTCTTGAAAGAGGCAATTATTGTGAATTAATAGATATGGTCAAGATTGAATAAACAGAAGCATACCCATGCATATGTTAGCAATACTTCAAATTCCCATTGCATTTTCCAATTTTAAAAAGCCTTAAATAGGCAAACTAAGCTGACTCCAATTTATTTAAACTGTTCCAAGGAGTTTAAATAGCCATGCATGGGATCGATAGGAGGAACGTTAAATCGGCAACGACAAGCCATTTTCAAGAAGAGGAAATGACTTGTAGATTCAACTGTGCCAATCCAATTCATAAGGCTTATTTTTAAGCTGTTCTCCCACTATTACCCCGATATAACCCATGAGTTATTGGCAAAATGCCGATTTTCGTTTGCGCTAGTCTGAAAGCTCCCTTTATCATATCAGAGAATGAAGACAAATTGCTATAATCGAAGAAGTTATAATCCCATTCAGCGTGTGGTGTATCTGTGGAAGCCTTTTCGATATATTTTAGATTGTTTGATTATTGATCGACTGATTTATACCATAATTCAATCTTCTCTCCATGTAGATAAGACGATTATTTTGAATCCAGGTGATTATTAAGCGAAATTATAATGCTTTGCCTGAAGTTTTGGCTATGTAAGCATGCTATGGTAGTGACATAATTACCGTCTCTTCAACTTTGATTTTTGCTTTGCCAAAATCTGGTATTACAGTTTTC
Organism: Taenia hydatigena; assembly: GCA_036345935.2. Lineage (NCBI taxonomy): Eukaryota > Metazoa > Platyhelminthes > Cestoda > Cyclophyllidea > Taeniidae > Taenia > Taenia hydatigena. Next base: position 11,531,234 of record JADWOT020000006.1, on the reverse strand, counting down.
TGCTCGTGGAAACTTCAGTACCAGACTGCTCTCTGACCAAAAGTAGTCAAGCAGATTTTTGATCTTGCCCAGTGCAAAGCCTTGCTTGCCATCGCTTTGTTAATTTTCGTGCAAAATGTGGATTTGCGGTTTTTGAGAGGCCGGGTGAAGGATGGTGAATTTGTAAGCCGATGAACCATTATTGTTTTTAATTGTGTAAAACTGACTTTAAATGGAACCGCACCTGAAAACCCATCGATTGTGCCTGCCATGGTCGTCAGCGCTTTGTGCTACAAAACAGTCTGTTTGGTCTGGCTGCGAAATGCGTGGAGAGTTGTTCTGTTGCCATTTTTTCCGTGCTCATTGAGTGTGATGCAATCATTGCCGCACATTAAGCATATGTGGCACTATTTATTAGGCTGGAATATCTTTGTGTGAACAATTAATATTGCAATAATTTCAGTGGCCTACACAGGGGTGGACGCTTGAGTGCTTGCGTGTTAAAGTGAGGGCGCATGAAGTGGTGCATTTACGCTGGGCGATTCGAAGGCACACCTCCAAAAGCTCCAAAATCAATGATCAGGTACTGCGCTGCCAAGGTTCTACAGTCCACTGCAGTTGTCGGTTTCTTATTAAAACTAAACATCATCGCGGCAGTTGCAGAGTAAAGTCGTTTTGTAGACAACATTTGATCGTAGTGGTACTGCCGCAATTGTCCTCTGTGGTATGTAGTGTCCAGGTTGTTTTCGCCCTAAGCTCTCCATCCACAGGCCCGAAGCAAAAATGGCTATGCGAAAAGTTTGCTTCATTCTAAAATCTCGCCCAAAATAATTACGAAATCGCAGCCATGACGTTCTGGAACATTGACAACTTTTGCGTAAAGTGTATGCAGCCCTCAATAAAAGGAGGGTGTAAATGCACATGGTGAATGCTAATGCAACAAGCCTTCATAGAGCGAGATGCACATCGCGTTTTGGTCAAAATGAGCATTTTGTACACACAATATATAGATTGCTTTTCATCACAGCAAGCTGTTGCATTTTACCGAGGCCAGGGAAGGACATGTGTCAAATAGAGGCGGCTGTTCTTCGATATCATTCATTACCCGCAGGCTGACTCATGTGAAAGGATTACCGTACGGTGATGTGTATTTCGGAGATTTTTCAAACTAACTTGTTTACCCAAATTTCTTCTAGTATGTTCTGTAGTGCATCACCATGCTAAATGCGCCCACATTTAATCCCACTGATCATGATGACAAATGATCCCAATTTTTGGTGGTGCTAACAGTGGTTCCAACATGGAGAAAATATGGAACTATTTATGGGCTTTTGCTCCCAAAAGGCAGAAACTCTCTAAGGCGCACCTGAACGAATTGTCGCAATTAACTCTAAGGGTTATCTTATTCACAAACCACCTTCTAAACGCTTGAAACAGAATTTTCCTCTGTAACTGAACGTGCATTTAGGTGCGCCTCTGGCTTCTGCGCTTTGAAGATTATTTCTGTACAACCACTTTGCAACCGTCTTTTTGTAAAATCTTCCCTTTCTAAAGATCGCTTCGAAACATGCGTGCGTGTAGTTTGCATGAAATATAGCAATGGTTTGCAGTTCTACATGTTTACGAATAGGCGATCACTTCACATTCCAAATGTTGTAGAAACTCGCTGTTCAGGATGCATCGATAGACCAACCTACGAAAGCGCTATTGGCAGCTTTTGCACGGCCGACGTCGGTAAGATTATTTCCATCAACACCAAAATTTTGTCTTATTGCTTTTTTTCACTGATAGTGAACTGTGCTGTCACTAACCAGTTTTCTCATATTCCGCGTGTCGAGATGGATTACAGCAGCATAATCAACTCTTCACTTCGTGCTCCATTCATTACACGAATAATTATTGAGAAAGTTGGAAGGTATCATGATTTCATCCTTGATTTTCATCCGAGAGATATTGGTGAAGTGCCTCAAAAGTGTGCAATGAAATGTGTGTGGGGTACCTTTCGCCTAGAGCAGGACAGTTTTCAAATGTCTACTGAGAGCCACTCTAAATTAGGCGTTACGTCTTTTAAACTGTGCATAAAGCAGAAGTCCTTTGGTGGTTTGACACTGAGCATAAAAGATGTGCATGTATCGCCTTCCACATGGGAAACACACCTCTCCCATTATCCCTACCGAATATCACCCACATTCTTCATTCATCTCAGAAGCATTAATAGAGGTATAAAATTGCGTTCCTATGACCAATCGTCCACCACAATTTTGAGTTACGTTATGCTCAAAGGCTGAGGTTGCATTAGATTCTTTTTTATTTAGCGCTCAAAACACCTGTCCTTCTTAACTTTTTGTGGCCTATCCTGCATTCCCAGTGATTCGGGCCAAAGTGGTGGATCTCATACCTACGCAGCCTTCAAGTGGTCACAACACAACTCACAGGATCAGAACAACCGGCAGAGTGGGCACTTTCAAGCTACCCAAGAATCTTAACTCTGTCATGAATTTAGCCTTCGAAATGGAGTGTGACTGTCCGATTATCAAAGCGGCCTTAACTCGACAAAAGGGATCGGGCCGGTGGCTCATGATGGGTAAACTGAACGATGACAAAAGAACAGTGACAGTAAGCCTGTGCAAAAATAATTGGGACTTTTCTGTACATTTTGTTATCATAAAATAGTACTGGAACTTCAGAAACTGCTCAACTCTTTTCCAACTCAAGTATATAAAAAAGAAAAACCGCACATTTAGGTAAATGCCTCCACAATAGTATGGAAGCTTTAATAAATAAACTAGTAAATTTACTAAGCATTTTCCGCGATGTGTGTGTTTTGTGTTTCAAAATTTTGTAGATTCAGCACATATCTCAGCCCTCTAGACAGAACGTTGAGATAAAGCGCGCCATCAGGGACATTCGTCGCCGCCCAGATTCACTCTGCAAGGTGGATCTGATACACCCCAATCCTGTCTCCCACACAAGAGCCGCCGCCGGTCCATCCCCGCTCAGCTCATTGCAGAGTTCGCGGCCCCGAGGCCGTCAAATGCGCAGGAATCGACCACACCTGAGCCCTGAGGAGCGACGTCGGCGACGCCAATTGCGACGTAGGCGCAACCATCCCCGAGGTTCTCCGTCAGAAGCGCAACAGGGCGTCACTAACGTGACCCCTTCCAGCGAACCTCAGCAGTCGCAACAGCAACCCATTAACGACATGCCAATCCTCACACCGACCCCACGACCTTACACTCGCCACACCCATCAGCAACAGCAAGAGCGGATGGGCTACCTGCCACAAACCCACTGAGGGATTACACCCAGAAGCTAGTAACTCGGGTTAAGGGTATGTCACACTTTTCACCATCGAACAATGAACTTACTCTCATCCCCAGCCACCTTCATTTTTGCACATTCAATCAACTTAAATAATGTCACAGATTCCATTCTGGTAGCGTTGCGCAAACAATATACATTGACATGCATTAAACAGTGTGCGAATAAACAGTGATTTTAAACTTTCTCTGGTCTCTTTTACCCTTAGCACTGACTAATCTCATTGGTTTTACTTTGCCCATTGAACCTAACTCGTTAGACAACTCTTTGTTTGCTATGATATTCAATGCTCGGTTTGGTGTTGTTCAGTTTTTGCAACTATTTGCTAAGGGAAAGTAACAAACATTTCGCAAGCGGCTAAACTTCCAAAGCCAATCATTAAGTGAAATTTCAACCGATTAATTTGAAAAAAATTGCTAATACAAATGCTTCTTGCCTTCACATTACAACATACAGCTGTATTGTGTGCCAAGATGTTTATGGTGTGCGTTCAAATTTAATGCGATAAAAGCAACAAGTGTTGTTGCAACTCTGGGTCTCGCAACACTTGGAGCATCGATTCCTCGGGGACGTTGATTAATTGAGCTGAGTGAATCAAATGCAGATGGAAACTATTTGGTTTTTGAAGAACACTGCCCTTTCCCTGGTTCCTGTCTGTGCTAAATGATTGATTTCGCTTTACCCACAGTGCCAAGGGGAGGGTGCTTGCATTTAGATGCCAACAGTGTGCGATTTCTCGCTCTTCTAAAACATTTTCTCTTAAAGGATTCTGTTCATGCTAAATGTACAACAAAAGATTAAGTTATGTTTGGTGCAGAACAGGCCAAAAACTGGAATAAATAAGTAATTTTATGAAAGATTGGTAAGTCCAAGTAAACAACTTCCATGTGGTGCGCACCTAATGGGAAAAAAATCATGAATAGCGCAACTACGCGCATCGTAGGCCAAATCTTATTGATGGAGAGGCCAGGGATTGAAAGCACTTATTCGACGACTATTTCATCTAAGGGACAAATTAACCTTTCAATAAGTTTTATCAACAAAGTGCTCCAAATACTTTACCAGTCATGTCAATAGAAGCATTTGGCCAGTACGGCTACACCGGTATGCAAAAAACATAACAGACCAGAATAGGTGATGTTTTTTTTAAAAGTGTGGCGTCGAAGCGTAGTCCAATAAGGCAGGTAAAAAATTAAACGAGTTATTTATGTGTCAATTTAATAAGTTGTTGTGATTATGTTTAGCCTGGAGATGTGGTAAGGCTATTTGTGTTGAGGAAATCACGAGGCAATTTTACTAATTGCATTCTTTGGGCAAATTACCAACCCAATAGTGGTTTTGAAATGAAAAATAGGGTAGAGTTTCTCCGACACTCTTGTTCCTTTGCTGGCTAAGTTGCAGCGATCCGTTAGAGTCAAAAACGTTCCACCTGGTCTGGAAAATTTATGATGCCTCCGGACGGCAGGAAACACGCGGTCGCAAAGAGGAGACGCAGCGTGCGTAGGATGTAATCTGTCCTGCTCTGCCAACAGTCCTCCTCTGCCCCTTGCACACTCCTGCCACCACCCAATCCCCTCCCACCTTCCTGGTCCTCGGCGTGGTACCCGCGCCAAAATGCACGCTTTGATATGCCGCAGCACAAATGGGCGGAAATTGTGAAAAAGTGGGCTCTCTACATATGCGTACATGTATGCGTGATTAAAAAGTCGAGGCCTGTGCTGTTAATCGATGTGCACGTACGATTCTTTTGTGTTGCCTTTAGCAATTGTCCCGGCGAGTTGAATGGTTCAATTTCCGGCCCATTTAGGCGTGCTGAAAGCTGCACGCAAAACTGCATCCTCTGTGGTTTTGTACTTTGCTCTAACGCCCTATGAAGCAAAGCTTCACACATTTACTCCACCCCAAAATCTGCAGGCACATTAGGTTCCCTAGAGCAAAGCTAGGTTCTTTGTTGGTCTACATTAAGTTTAACGTGGTGTTTAAGAGCCATGACTCTTCACTACAAGGTATAGCAGGAGTTATAGGGCATTTATTTTTGTGTTTGAAAAATAATCCACGTCCGACTCTAAAAAGTAAAAGCTACTGAATCAAAAGAGACAGATTGTTCGAATTTATTCCGCTTTTTTATCAAGTAGTTTATTATTATAACATTTCTTCTGTGGAGATCTAATGAGTTTAGAAGGAAAATCAGGACTATTGATCGTGGAGTTGAAGAGAGAACTTAGCCAGCACAAGAAAGAGAAGAGAGCTCGCGTCTACCCATCGCCCCCTGCCTCTGGGTCATTTGATTGACATGCCCGTGCGCGTGTCGAGGTTAGACAAATCCGTCAGCCAGGTGTACCTCCTGGCCTTCGCCCCTCTCTTCCACCCCCAGGGCATGTCCACACGGCAGGCCGTTTTCTCTAATATGCAAATACATACATATAAAAACGATCATTATGTGCGGCTGCATGACGTTGGGTTTGTGCGCCCACTTAGCCAAGGAACTTCATTCAGCGAACGTTGAACCTATTGGAACTAAGTCTACGCGACTGGGTACTGTATGCGATCTGACATCTCTAAAAAATAATGCAGAAATGTTGTTTGGGTGTACTTGGAATGTAAATTTTCCAGTTTAAATGAAGAACTGATTGCTTAAACTAAAATCCTACCAAATGGTAATGGTAAAAAACACCCTACATTCCATATGATCGAGATCGCGACGGATACTAAATGACACTCGTCAATAAGCTGGTTACTCACAGCATGAGGAAGCAACCTTCAGTCGAGCATGGCACCCACTGTAGGCATATGCACCCGTGTTTAAGCCTCAGAGCCTCTTTCCACAGAAATCCGGATATCATCAAATGCAAACTCCATTTCATACTAAAGATCACAGACCTCTGCTACTAGATCGCCGTTAACATGAATGCTGATGCTAAGGAGCGCCTGCATTATCCATGACGGTTGTACTGATGCAATGAAAAACTGTTCTAGTCAGTTTCAACTCCAATGACAATTTTGTTGCGAATTCTCACCATATTAGAGGACTGACCATCAGTACCCTATGCCAACGAGTTTTCCCTGTACTTATTCCCCGTTCTCGTACCATTTTTGCCTTCCTCAGTTTATCGTGACACTAACTCCACCCTCAAACGCAATTTAGCCAGCAACTTCCATTACTTAAACCAAAGCGAGCATAATTATTTGAAGTTTTTCTGTCAACAAAACAGCTTACTCATTAACTTATTGCAAAGCCCAGTTTACAACCAAAATTCCCTCCAACGTTATTTCAAACAGCATGTCGACCAGGTGGAGTGCAGATGATATTCCAATTGGGAAGACCTGCTTAATTGTAGCCATCATTACTGATAGCCTAAGGTGACTGCGAGTCCTCTAGATTCTTCGCCAACTTGTCAAAAGGGAAGGGACACCTTCACGCAGACACATGAGCCTCGATTTTCCGAAATGAACTTCATCTGCTGCAAGTAAATCAATGAATCCTAGAATTTTGGAGCGTTGCAAAAGTTGCAGTTTAGTCAACGAAGGCGCCCAATGTTGCCATTTTAAATAGCAACCAATAGTCCAAATCCACAATATCCTGTCCAGGTGTAATGCCACAAATGATCCATGGGGAAGTACGTGGACTGTACGACATGATAGAACGCACAACTTATAGACTTCAGTAGTCTGTTCGAGACTTCATTAGGCAGACACCTAGTCGCCGGAATAAGTCGCAGACTTTTAGTGTACTGAACTCATTTTAAAGAGCTGAGGAGCTATGGCGCATGATTAGACCATACTGCTAGAAGTAGGGAAGATGCCCGAGGTCATCGATACCCGGAGGATAAGTTCATATCAAATAACCTTCTGCTACAAGCAATGAAATGGCCGATTTGCGCGATAAACGCAGTGGCAGCTGACCATATTCCGGCCTGATCAAAGAAAAACCAAAGCAGTACTTGGCTCTCTTTCACAAACTTTGCTTGTGACAGTAAAACTGAACCAGATTTGGATACAACACCCTCGTGTGATAGGAGTTTTCTCATGGTTCGAAATGGTTTCGTTTTCAAGGCTGAAAATACACTCATGTTAAAAGTTGTTCCGAGAATGTCACACCACTTTAGTAATACAATTCCGAGGCGCTCTTATTTCTCGGAGTCTCGACGACACTTCGGTATATGGTATGCAACTTCCCAAGTCAAGTTTGCCGTGCTAAATGGCTACAAAAGTCGACACCTCACAAGGAAAGGGATCTAAATTTTGCAATAATTCCACACTTCGTACTCTGACAAGGTCTCCTTTCAAACATACAATAAGTTTAAAAAAAGAAAGGTAATTTGAACAAAAAAAGCGACACACCACTAAAGAGAAGCAATGATTTGGTTCTTGAAGTGTACTAGGACGATTTAGCTTTGTAAATGTGATGTCTCAAGCAGAGGAACGCGAGAGTTTTAGTGATTTTTGTACATCCAGACAACACCGGTTACAGCTCATTAATCTAGCATGTTGTTATCTGCGAGTGTGTGCACAGAGGGAAAGGAAGCGGTAACTCAGTTTGGCGAACGTGACGAATTTCGCATTGCTGTTATTTGGAGTCGCTCGAGAAAAAAACCATGTCAAAAACAGTTTATCCCTCGCCTTCCTGCCTGTTTCTGGCTCGCTTTCTTTTCTTCCTTCGCCTCCCGCTAAAGAGTCGCGGAGTCTTGACAGGAAGAATTGTATAGAGAATGTTTGCGTGTGTTGGCCTGTGACCATTTTCTCCCACGACTACGTTTTTTTGGGAATTTTTCTCGCTGGCGTTTGGCGATTGGATCAGAGCCACTCCCTTCCGCCTTCCCACCGCCCTCCTATCTGATTGTCTGGCGTTGGAGAAAGCCTAGAAAGGTTGACCGCCTGGCTTTGTGCTTGACGTCTTTCCACCCCCTTTCTCTCCGAAAGCACATCTTTTCACCGTATCTGACAGTTCCGCCTTTACGAAAGGTCCTGCATGCACACAGTATAATTCAACGAATCTTAATTGATATCGCAATGATTAGCGAATTCTCCCGCTGACAAAAAAATGTTAAAGGTGAATTTACACTCGCCCTGTGATTTGTGATAGCAAACTAAGGAAGCCTTTTTGAATCATAAGATTGCAATAATAATAAACGCGGAGGATAAGTCAGTCCATGTACAACCCTCATTTTCACAAAACAGCTATTAACCCAAAAAATTCCCTCGGTGAAGCCTAGAGAACCATACCGTCGATTGATTGTAAACAACTCGACACCAAAACACAACTATCACTTGCTATGCCAACGTTAATTAGTGAGAATGGAGAAATGAATAAAACATTCCGCATTGAGGAAAACAAACTTGCAGACCTTTGAATTCCATACAAATGCAATGTCTTTTGGTGATGAAATGCAGAACACTGATGCGAAACGAGTCTACAGTGCACAGCCAACCCAACTATATCAAACTGCTTCTCATGAAATACTAAACAATGGAAAACGGAATGCGAATCCCACATTCTGTTCCATAGACGTACAGACTGCAAGAGTGGGTCCATATGTTCTAGGGTCTTGAAACACGAGGGCCCAAAGTAGGCTAGCAACCGAAAAACGAATTCACAACCGTGGTTGACTAATTTAAGAGACGAATTCAATGTTTGATCAAGTGACCCAACTATACAATTGAGTAGAAACAATGGACATCCGCACTGAAGCATAAAACTGTGGCAAGAGCTCCAAAATGGGAAGGTTGAAACGCGGAAAACTGACTTCTCCGAAGGACTTAAAGAGGACATATAGCCAACATAGACATATCAGTAAAAAACTGAAAATTGGACTTTAAGTAAGCGCAGGTAGCTCGAAAGAGGAGTGCATCAAAGTGGGTAAAACACGAAGCCAGTAAATGCGAGGTGAAACTACGCAGACAGCAAAATCATTAACCATTATCCCAAAATTGTGTATTCAAATGATCAGATGAGCAGGAATGAGGAAGAACCCCCTAAATTCGTCGGTAAAACCCCGCGAGATATAGAAGTGACATAACTAGGTAAAAGACTGTACAGCGAGCATGCCGAAGAAGTGAGGATACGTCCCAAACACTACTGGAACATGAATCGCCCGCCAGTTGAAGGTTGATTATCGGTCGATGGACCAGGAACTGTAGGCTGATTGATGCCCAACTCGGAGGTATCAGTTCCGCTAGAAAAGAGGCTGCTCAGGAAACCCCCGCCTCTGCCTCCTTCCGAGAGTGGTGACTGTTCCTCCGACATCTCTGGTTGTTCTTAAATCCGAAAGGAAAATATACCTATTAATAAACTGTAAGTAGAACGTAAAATTACAAGGCGAAATAAACACGGAAGCATGTGCCGGCCAAAATCGAAGGCTTGTCTGAAGTTACTCATGCTAGCTTCGTTCTAGATGACGATCAAGACCATAAAGTGTCACTGAATCCCCCAATAGCGTATTTGAAGCATACTTGTACATTACCGAATCGGCTGACTTTTGAAGCACAGGTAATCCGAAGTAGATCTCATCAAAGTGACCGAAATTGGCAAGGTTCAAAAAGGTGGCCTCAAGTCAGTAAATAACTGCAGAAATAATAAGAACGGTTAAGAAAGATGCATATACTTACACAATGAACACTGTAGTGCAAAAGTGGAATCGCCGTGAGATATGAAAGAAGCTTCAGTAAAAATAACCTTATGCACAATAACTGAACAGATAAAACATACGCATGAGCATGGGCGCAAAACGGCTCATCATGATTCCAAGGCCCTCGATGATGGCGAGAATTATCCCACCAATGACAGCTTGACCGGCCATTGCGGCGGGACCATGACGAACAGCAAGGACGGCTCCAGTGATGGCACCGCTGGTGATTGAGTTCCAAGGATCCTCCTTCTTGCGCACAAACACCAAAGTACAATCCACGGCAGTGAACATACCACCCCATACGGCAAAGGCACCGCCCAGAAGAGGTGCTTTCATGCGACTCTGGGCTAATGCAGAAGAGAGCTTGCGAAACTTCCCCGCTGGAGCATTCCGATAGCCCTTATAGGCATGAATCAGCCCGCCACCAATGGTTCCCATGGCAAAAGCTGCACCGCAATCGCTGATTATTCTGAAAGGGCTATGAGAAAAGATGGATGAACAAGATTTAGGGACTACTAGGAACAATGGGCGAACAACATTTAGAACTCAAACGGCCTACTTTAAATAGCGAGACCACTTATGTCCGTACATGCAATTATGACTGCGACCAATAAACTATCATTCCCGTGTGCAGTAAAGCATAACACTGTAAGAATGACAGGTACGAGACAGGGTGACTAACATTCCTCAAGAATGGAAACAACCCGCAACATCTTCGAGGAGAGTGGATAAAACATCAGTAATCCCTTCAGCAAAAGCAGATTGCACAAAGAAGCTGCCTACCAAGGCTCCCTGGCGTACTCCTCCATCACTCAAAACGGTAATCACCGAATGCGAAATCAAAAAGATCGCGGAACGGCAGGTAAAGCAAACAACTGATAAGATAAAACAAACGCTTAGAGAACACTTAAGAGACGAACCATTAAACTATGAATATTGTCAAGCCTTTGCATTTCATTTCTTAAATTATTTTTACCATTAAAAAAATTAGGTCATAAAAAAATAGGATCTGTACTTTGACTAATCATCGTGTACAAAGGGTTACAATTTTAGTCTGATCGTGGCCCAACATGGTCACTCCCGAGAGCCAACACAGCTGTAGTGTCTCTAGGCTCCCTTGAAGGTAAAAAAAAAAATAAAAAAAAGCATATGTATTTAACAGAAAGAGAGAACTAAGCTGCCAGCATTGACCAAGGACTAGCCTACGCAGTCAGGGAAGTATGGCCACCGCTGTGACCCTAACCGGAATCATCAGTTTAAAAAACAGAACGTTATTGTATTACTTGTGTAGCGCCTCAAGGCGCCCTCAAAGGCAAAAGATGGCAGAATGCTAAAGTAGAATATATATATTCACCGGACAGAGGGAAAAAGGCTGCTGGCATGGCTTAGAGGCCAGCCCACGCAGCTAGGGCAGTACGACCACCTCTGTGACCTTCACCGAAACCGGTAGTTCCAACAAACAAAGTACCACATTGCCCCTCTCCTCTTTCGAGCGTCGTCCCCGACGTGCCCCTCGGTACATCTCCCGCGTTAGCCATCACAACATACTCAGTGCTGCAACAAGCACCCACGAGCTAACCATGCCAGTCGCCAACATTCGACGCGATTGAGGCGATGCTTCACACCAACGTCAGTGATACCTCTTGGCAGTGCATTGCACTTCGAGTTTCGTCTGGCTTGGAAACAAAGTTCGGAATAAGTGGTTCTGCCGACCATCAGTATGTCCATAGGGGGGCGTTAGCACGCCGATCTCCTTAAGCAAGTATATTAGGGGTAAGCTTCGAAACGAAACTTTCCAGGTAGTCCGTAGCTAGTGTCGCTTCAGTTGTTGATAGCTTTCTTGTAGAACACAGAGAAGGGGTAGATGCCGGAGGTGGACGTCATTCGTGGCCCATCCGCAGCACGTGCACTTCTTTCGCACCGCTGCAACATGCCGCAGGCGGCAGAAATCGGGGATAAAAAAACCCTATAGAGTAGGGTCCGCTTTCCGCTGCCACCAATGTAGCGTCCCGAGGCTTCCTCGAAGGCAAAAGAAGGCAGAATGCTAAAGAAGAATACATATATTCACCGGATAGAGGGAAAAAGGCTGCTGGCATGACCTGGAGGCCAGCCCACGCAGCTAGGGCAATACGGCCGCCTCTGTGACCTTGACAGAAACCAGCAGTTCTAACAAACAAAGTACTACAACTTATGTTATTTACATGTGCTTTGTAAGCCAGAGGCGAAAGAACAATTTGAATCTGGTAGCGGGGCGGCGTGGTGACTCTCAGGAGCGTGACTTGTCCCCGTCCTGAACTCTCTCACAAGGCCACGCTATACGCTCTCTCTCAGCTACAATAAAGATGCTTATGCGTGTTCAGACTTCCAATATCAAAGGCGATAAAAAGGAAGAGGAGGAATTCTCTACGGTCATAACGGCCTCGCCTTAAGTACTCCGACTCGGTTACCTCATGTCAGCCCTCCGTTAGGGTGGAATATGCAAAGGAGAGAGAAAGGGACAGCACTCTACAGCCAAAATAAAAATTTTTGCAAAAATGTAGCAAATGTTGTTTAAATGCGCCTTGATTAACTCACGAATAAGCGATTTAGCTGATTAGCCTCATCTTTATAGGCCTTAAAGAAAGGGCTACCAATGGTTACCTATTCGTATTTTAAACTTTCTTATTAAATGATTTTTATATTAGGAGTAAATCATCTATCAGAAATGGCTCGAATGACTTGTAAGAGCGAGTACTTTTGCGATTGAAACTAATCTTATCGCAATTTTTTCTGTGTTTTGGTGAATATTAATTAGTGTACTCACTTATAAAACTAAAGCGTATCGGAAAAGGACAACAATTGTTTTAATGGATTGGGCCTTCATTTGTGTTTTTTTGACGATGGGGGATTACGATGATTTTCGTCCAAGGAAAGCGTTCGTTGGTACCTACCGTGATTCCTTTGAGTACAAGTAGCTGGATTTTGTCAGATTATTTCCTTAGCCAAATTAACAATGACTCCTATGAGGGCTCATCAGTCTCTACGCTTCTATTTAATGATATGCCGGCGTCCGTATCGGAGCGCGATGTAAGCTTTTCGAGGTTTTTATGCCATAGTTGAGGTATGCTCTCGAGGACGAAAAAGTCAGATTTATTGATTTACGCTTCATGAGGGACAAATCAAGGTGTTTTGCCTTCGTGGACTTTGCTCCGGATGAAGCTGGCAATCTAATTCGTAGCTGCCGGGTTCGCGTCCTTTGGTTTCTGATTCTTTCTTAGAATGAAATAAAAGTTCGCGGATTTAAAGTGCTCTTTGATTATGCTGATCCAAAGGATGAGGCTTTGAGATTCGAGCGTGGTCATGTTGGTGATTCTCGTTTCTCGGGAAACGTTGAAGAACCAACTTCCAACATTATGATTCGTGGAATACCGTCGGATATTGATGAACGCGACGTAAGAATGATTGAGCTGTCTTTGATTGAAAAATGTGTAGATAATTGAGGAACTCAGTCGGAACAATGTCCGATACGCCGATGTCCGTGTGATTCGCGATAGATTAACAGGTTAGTTGTTGACGAACACGTTGAAGTCCCTCCTAAATTCGTCGACGCATTGCAAATATTTGCCTCGTTATGGTCGATGATGGGTGCTTCGCATCTGATTTGGTCAATGGATTGCGAGTATGGAAGGAACTAATGTCTGGAGTCCATGTTTGAAATGGCTTTTTGATCTCTATCATATCTCTCCTTTCCGGGAACTTTGTTGCCCATGCGGGGTATCGATGTTAATGCTGTCGGGTCTTCTTTTCAATAGGTGTGTCGAGAGGCTTCGGCTTTATCGAATTCGCTTCCACGCAGGAAGCCATTCATTGGATGGATGCGCAAAAAGTGAATCTCTTTCAATGTGCCGAAGTCGACTTCGTATCAATGAGTCCATTTGTTATATTATTCACATTTCGTAGTACTCTTTCAAGGCCCTCAGATAGCGACTCAGTGAAAAAAAGCTACATTTGTTTTTTGTTATATTTTAGGGACTGCTACACGTCCACCGGCATACCATGCGTCTCAATTTCAGCTCTCCGCGAAATCAGCCTGATTCTAATAGAAATGAGCCAAGTCATCGCGAGTCTCGTTTTGGCAGTAGTCACAATTTCACCCCGGAGTCGCTAGCTTCGGGTGATTGGAAGTGCTTCAGGGTGGGTATCAGCTTCTGCCTTCATATTTTGGCCTGTTTATCGATGCACTGAGACTGCCGGCGTTGTCCTGTTCTCAATGCCCTTGTGTATACACTTTGCCGTGGCTTCTTTCGACAAACACTCATAGGGCATTCTTGTAACGGGGTCGCACATTTGTTTTGGTTAATACTGCTTTAGTGTTCGAGTCACAACTTCAAGCGTCGCGAATTCTGTTTTCGCTGCCAAAATCCGCGTTCTCAGGCGCAGCCGGATGCGAGCGTCTACACTTCGGACGGGTCCGATCTCGTTGGGACGACTCCATGCAATAGTAAGTTAGAAATTTTCAGTCAGTTCTGACTACGTTTGTTTGTAACTTTCATATTTACATTCACTTATCATCTTAGGCTAAGATGTTAAATTCGTTTTCAAGATGCTTCTGTCACAAGAATCCTATTCAAATCCTCTTTTTAGCTTTGATTTTGCGTTGCTTGGATGCGTTTACTACGGAGTCGAGCATCCAGGCTGCTTTCGTCGATCAACATAATGTACAGATTAAAAGGTGTTATGTCATGCGTGATAGGAATACCAATACCTCACGTTGTTTTGCTGTTGCGGAGCTACCAACCGTCGCCGATGCTTACAAGGTAGTGGATACAATCATGAAGGAGCATAAAATTTTTGAAATAGAAGGCAAAGCCATCGCCATTAATTACGCCAAGAATAACTTCAAGTGAGTTCCTCCCAGTCATTGTAGCTTGGAACTGCTTGGGTTGGGTGGGTTGCAATTTGCTAACCTTGACACAGGTCAGTGGTTTGGTCCTTGTCAATTCTCTTTGTTTATTTAATGCTCGAATCCAGTCACTTTTTTCAGCACAATCATGGCTACGCTAAAAATGGAGGGCGCTTTAAATGAGCATGTACTCGGAAGTCATTCTCAACCGAGTCCGTCGGTGTCTAATGTTGTCGGGTACAGTTCGTATGCGGCGGGGCAGATCTCGGTGGCAACGCCGCCTTTGTCCACCTCTGGCGTTGCAGTTGCGCAAGCTGCCATACAGATGAAGCAGACGGAGGCACGTCTTGCTTCGATAGTTGCTCAGTCGGTGCACCACCCTCAGGGTCTCCTTGGTTATCCTCCCCAACAGAGCGGCTCTGCTGTTCGTCCGCAGACTTTTCCCAATACCTTGGCTAGTTTTCCCGCTCCGACGATGCCTTTTAACGCCTCCACAGCTGCTAACACGGAATATCGTAAATATGTTTGCCTAAGTACCTATTTTTTGCATTGAAGTGTTAACCCTCAGACAATTTTATGCGCTACACGCCTTGATGTCCTTTCCTCGACTTGTTTACTTTGATTAAAATCTAGTATTTTATTAATCAACCCATGATTTCATTCACAGCGTTTCCTGATACCACAAAGTTTCTTTACGACGAAACAATCCGCTACTACTACGACCCACTAACTGGCTTGCTGTACGAACCCAACACCCGCTATTTCTTCGACCGTGCTACTCAGCAATATTACCACTACGATGCCTCACGTAATCTTTACGTTCCTGCTTCACAAGTCGTCAATCAGCAAAATCAGAGTGAAGCCGCCAAAAGCATCGAGGAGCCCATCAAGAAAAAGGAAAAAAAGGACAAGGAAAAAACTGCTCAAAAGATTGCTAAAGAGATGGAGAAGTGGGCTAGGCGCATGAATTCGCAGAAGGAGGCTCCTGTAGCGGTTCCTAAAGTTGAGCAAGCCGCTGTGAGTCCTGGTTATCATCAGCTAGGTCCCCCTTTTTATTTGAATTAATTTTATTCTTTGCGTTTAATAATTTGATGTACTGTTACCATCTACTTTTTATCGATTTTGTGTAGTCCGAAAATTGCAAGACGGCGGATACGGGCTATGCGATACTTCAAGCGGCATCCAACGCCTCCGTTTCAGGCAGCTCACCGACATCCGCAGGTTTAGTAGCCCAGTATGGCGGTGAAGACAGTGAGGAAGATGATGTCATTCAATCAGATGAAAAGGAGCTAGAAACTCAGGTGACTGCGGAAGAGTCGAAGTAAGCTTTAATCCTAGTCTGATTAATGATCTTGGCTTTTGCTGACAAACTACGGGGAATCAGCCCCTTGCACGCGTTGTTAGAACCTGTAAACGGACGAGAATTCGCTAAGTCGGACTTAACTGGTTATGCTTCAGGCTCATGGATTGGACAAAACTGGCTTGTCTGTTGTGTTCTCGTGGATTCAGAGATGTGGAGACAATGCAAAAGCATCGGGTTTTTTCTAACCTTCATCTCCAGAACCTAAACAAACTTCGTTCCAAGTACGGCCTCAAGGAATTATCTGCACTGCCTGCGCAACAACAACAGCAATCGCAGAAGCTTGAGGCGCAGACCCATGCTGAAGCAATTGAAACCCTTATGCAATTAGGCGCCGCTGTAGCTAGTAGTCACGCAAGGGATGTAGCAGCTAGTAGACATCAATCCAACTCTCTTGGTGCGAACTCGTCTCCACCTTACGGCTCCGCCCTTGGTGGACGTTACCGAGATAGAGCAAAGGAGAGGCGAGAAAAATTTGGTACTGTACCACCAAGAAATGATCAACAAGATGCTTTGATGACGGCTTCCTCTCCTCGTCCTCCTGTGGACGCGCCCCCCTCACTCGCCTCCGCATCGCCCACGGCCATTAATGGTAGGGTACGAAATCTGCTTGACATGATAAATTCAGGCGTTGTTAACTTCATCTTATGATTAAGGTCTGTTTTCTAATCATTCTCCACCTAGGAATTCGTCTGGCCGCACTCGATTGAATAATATATCAAATTTTTAGGTACCGTCGGTAATGTAGGCAGTCGTTTAATGGAGAAAATGGGCTGGCAAGCAGGACAGGGTCTGGGAAAGTCAAATCAAGGTCGAACGCAACTAGTTGAACCAGAGTTCCGCGAAGTCGGCGTTGGTCTGGGTGTCAAGGTCTCTAAGCGTCTCCCTCCTGCGGATAACTACAAGGATAATGTGAAGCGTGCCATGTACGCTCGTTATCACGAACTAGGGTAAGGTTCACTATGCTTCACCCGAATTGTCAGCCTTGGCGTCTCGTGTACAGTATAAATAAAACGTTTGAATCGTTCTTTCATTCGAGCTTTAATACACCGGGCGTCGATTACGGCTTTTCTTCCTGCGATGTGGAGTTTGTCCGCGACTCCTTACAGGCCCGCTTGTAGCTGGTTTGTGCGTTATAGGGGGGAGGGGGAGACGGAGCTTGGATGCCGCATGTCGTTGAGCCTTGCTCCCCTCGTTGGTGCTACAGGGGGCGCGACGCGCCGCGCGGTTAGTTACATCAAGTTCGCTCGCCTTCCGCTGAGCCGTGGGATGGCGGTGGCGACCATTCTGGTGCGTTTTGGTCACGCGAATAAGCGTACCCGGCGGACAGCTTCACTTGTGGGCGGCAGTGACAGCCAAAGAAAGCTTTTTATTCAAAACAAACAAAAACAGGTTGCAGGTGGTCCCACACGGACATAGATGGCAAAAACACAGGATGGGAGTTCAACAGGAGTGTGAGTGCCAGTTAACTTCGTCCGCAAGCATTCGACCTGAGGTGCTTTCGCTCACTTGCTTGTGAGCAATGTAGAGAAAGAAGGTGCTGCAGACCGTGCTAACTAAGAATATAACGTCGAACCACCTATGGTAGAAATGAAATTGAAGATCTCCCAAAATTTGAGTAAGGATTGTCCTGTATACTGCTGTCATATTCATCCGCAATAGCACCACAGAAGAGAGGAAGTATGTGCCCATAATGTGGGCGATGAAAAGCACGATGACGTTGGACGACTTTGTGCTTGCGATCGCGTAAAAAAACTTCGTAAGTGTGATCAAGAGTCCACGAATGGAAGTTACCACAATGACTCCGACAAGCCAGAAAGAGATTTGTTGCGACCAAAAAGGGACGTCAACATTGAATCCCAAGTAATGTACAGCTATATCGATTCCGCGGGTGATGGGATCTTGCAGACCAACGCGATTGAACAAGATGTTAATTATGCTGACAATAATTTTCCAAATGCAATATCCACAGAAGAAATAACCAAGACAGTTGAAATATTGACCCTTGAGTGTACGCGAAAACTGAATCCGCTCCTCAGCACAGCGGAGTTGGTGCAATTCTAAGAAGAGATGTCGGCCAACTTCTTCAAGGCTTGCAATCTACGTTAATAGATAAGGTAAAACGTGCTCCAATTTTGGATTTTAATTGAAAATGGCAAACAAACCAAACGAACCTCATCCTTTAACGTTTGAACATTAACATTGCTCCCGCCCAGCTTATTTCCAACTGCATGTATCACTTCCCAGAATCCATTATCGCTGAATGATGACTATAACGAGGATCAAAAACAAAAAGTAGCAAAAGTGACATTTCTCAATTTCTACATAGCAGATCGACACATTTAAAATAATTATTAGCGTACTGCCACCAACTAATTTATAAAACAACACAGCCATATAACTCTGATGAACAATATTCAAAAATGAGGGTCAGCCATGTAAGTTCAAAATCAAAAAGTGTAAAAAGGCATACTTTCCTTTCCAACTCGACGAGGCAAAGGCGACGTTTTTTGGCAAGAAGCATGTTCAGAGTTTGCATAAGGCGCTTTTCGCCTGCGTCAATATCCGCTCGAGAGACAGGATGAACAAACAGACTCATACACGTGTAGGGATAATTGACGGCACCGAATCCGGAAAGAAGTGCCATTATGGTGACACCTATAACTCCAACCCTTCCGATACATGGTTCGAAGGAAAATAATGAGTGACGAGGACTAGAGATAGGGAACGATATTCCGAGTCTCCAAAAGAGGTATGCATAAAAGAGAAACAGCAGAAGAGAACTGCTCAGCCTTAGTTTTAAATTATTCGGAAGAAAGCCAAATGTTGTAGTTACATAGAATGATATGAGAAAAGGCAAAACTACAATGACGTCGAACAATGTAAGAACTAATACAAACTGCCAATGAAGCCTACGGGAAGAGGAGTCCAAAATATCGAGAATTTCGAAGGTTACAAGTTCGAACATAAGACAAGACAAAGAAAACGTAAACGAGAACACGACCACAACAGTCAATTGACGAACTTCATAGTCCTTAAACAGTTTACGAAGAAAGAAGACCCAGCCTCCTAAGAAAAAGAAGAGTTGGGAAAACACAATAATAAGAGTATCGCCGACAAAACCCATATACAAACGACTAGCCCTATTGGTTGAGTGCAACTTGTTTAGAGGCGTAATGAAAATTCAGGTGCGTTGACGGTAAATTCGCTTGAACCTAACGTCAGGTTAATCTAGGTATTTTGAGTGAAATTATTGTCCAGTACACGTTTAATAGCACAGACCCCGTACAAAATGACGAGGTATGCCTCGAATAATTCCTGCGTATTAAAATGGTAGACATGTTATTATAAATTCAAGAAAATTTTGGAAAAGGGAGTTGAAACCTAGACATTGTCCTAATGCGGTTTTAATTAGGGATTAATGTGTAGCGCTTCCAGTTCTTCTTAACTGTAAGTCTCCGTTCTAGGAAGGAAAATGCTATACAAATGAAAGAAGGTCCAAGGTTCTACTGGCGAATGTGCGAAGCCCTTGATTAATCACTACCTGTAGTACTTTGTTTGTTAGAACTACTGGTTTCAGTCAAGGTCACAGGGGTGGCCGCATTGCCCTAGCTGCGTGGGCTGGCCTCCAGGCCATGCCAGCAGCCTTTTGTAGCGTCCCGAGGCTCCCTTAAGGCAAAAGAAGGCAAAATGGCAGAGTATAATACATATATTCACCGGACAGAGGGAAATAGGCTGCTGGCATAGCCCGGAGGCCAGCCCACGCAGCTAGGGCAGTACGGCCACCTCTGTGACCTTGACAGAAACCGGCAGTTCTAACAAACAAAGTATTACACTTTTTCCCTCTGTCCGGTGAACATATATATATTCTACCCCAGCATTCCGCCTTCTTTTGCCTTCAAGGGAGCCTCGGGACGCTACACTACCAGACCCGAGAATCCAAAAAATGAGACTCTTCTATAGCTACCTGAGATCTCTTGGGGACGGAAAGCACATAATGCTGAGTCTAAACATATTTACCACATACAAGGGCTTGTGAACACTGGCGTGACCCGAAGGGTAGCTCACCGCAAGAAGATACGATGGTTGATCACACAATTAGCCCGATTACCAAAACCAAGAGCTAAATATCCAACTCATAACAATAACAGCGCATTTCAGGGGTGTGATACTTGATTACACAGCCAAAATCGCAATGAAAACATCCACAAATCAACTGACCCAGTCACCAACCCACGTGGCAATTTCACGGGACTTAGAATTTCATTCTGCTTGGAAAAGTAGATTAAAAGACGGCAAGAAACTACTTGCCATCAGGTATGTCCTTCACCAGCTGCACAAAATGGCCTCAAAGCAGTCATTTAAAAAAGGACGGTGTAGCGTCTCGGGGCTTTCTCGAAGGCAAAAGAAGGCAGAACGCTAAAATAGAATATATACATTTAACGGACAGAGGGAAATAAGCTGCTGGCATGGCCCAGAGGCCAGCCTACACAGCTAGGACAATGTGGCCACCTCTGTGGCCCTGACCGAAAACGGCAGCCCAAATAAACAAAGTATTACAGACGAGACTAAACACAGATTCATAGACGTATCATTTTGTCCTATTCCACCTTGCTACGTCGTGCCCACTTCTGAGTCGCTCAGCTCGTAAAATATTGGAGATATCATTCGTTGTTGTGATTAAGGTCCTCAGACAGAAACTATTAACACACCCGTAAGAACTTCCTGTTAAATTTGGGGTAATGACGTATCAGAAGCAAAAATTGTAGCGTCCCAAGGCTTCCTCGAAAGCAAAAAAAGGCAGAATGATAAAGTAGAATATATATATTCACCGGACAGAGGGAAAAAGGCTGTTGGCATGGCTTAGAGGCCAGCCCACGCAGCTAGGGCAGTACGACCACCTCTGTGACCTTCACCGAAACCGGTAGTTCCAACAAACAAAGTACCACATTGCCCCTCTCCTCTTTCGAGCGTCGTCCCCGACGTGCCCCTCGGTACATCTCCCGCGTTAGCCATCACAACATACTCAGTGCTGCAACAAGCACCCACGAGCTAACCATGCCAGTCGCCAACATTCGACGCGATTGAGGCGATGCTTCACACCAACGTCAGTGATACCTCTTGGCAGTGCATTGCACTTCGAGTTTCGTCTGGCTTGGAAACAAAGTTCGGAATAAGTGGTTCTGCCGACCATCAGTATGTCCATAGGGGGGCGTTAGCACGCCGATCTCCTTAAGCAAGTATATTAGGGGTAAGCTTCGAAACGAAACTTTCCAGGTAGTCCGTAGCTAGTGTCGCTTCAGTTGTTGATAGCTTTCTTGTAGAACACAGAGAAGGGGTAGATGCCGGAGGTGGACGTCATTCGTGGCCCATCCGCAGCACGTGCACTTCTTTCGCACCGCTGCAACATGCCGCAGGCGGCAGAAATCGGGGATAAAAAAACCCTATAGAGTAGGGTCCGCTTTCCGCTGCCACCAATGTAGCGTCCCGAGGCTTCCTCGAAGGCAAAAGAAGGCAGAATGCTAAAGAAGAATACATATATTCACCGGATAGAGGGAAAAAGGCTGCTGGCATGACCTGGAGGCCAGCCCACGCAGCTAGGGCAATACGGCCGCCTCTGTGACCTTGACAGAAACCAGCAGTTCTAACAAACAAAGTACTACAAAAACATTTCTGCAGAAAATAGAACTGAGACTGTTGTCGAAATTTGACGCTATTTTAGAGACCTCTGTTAGAACTTTTCACACATTCCCCCATTTTGTTGCATATGCCCTTCTTCTGTTGATCTACGATTCGGCATTCATTAATGACACTGAACGCAATTGCACTACATGGTCGAGTTTGCTTTCCACTGACACCAACAGAGCACGAAATCACTTCCGAAGACGGAGTCTCATTCTCAAGTCAGCAGCGCGGAGGAGCCGAATGCATGTATTCAATATACAAAAGGGAGCTGAGGTTACTGGAATGCCACAGAGACCAGCCCACCCGACATGGATGCAACAAACAGACCAGAATCGAGCAACAAATAGCATATAAACGCATTGCAATACAGCTGTTAACAAACATGCAAAACCGTAATATTAGGTACTGCTTTTGGAGGGAATTTGCATTTTAAAAAATGAGAGCGAAAACCGAAATTTTTGTTGTTAATGCGTTAGAGAGATGAGGCAAGCGAGATTACGTTTTAGAAAGGTCTCTTCATTCTCCTGCCCTTCCCTGCAGCTAAACGTATTACGAGAAGGCTGATTGTTCCGAGACACTTTTATTGCCTTAAACAAAATGGTGGATCCATTGCCTATTAACAGGGGATTGCAATATGGTCACCGTTGGCGCTAGGGGAATCAACCTGCTCCTCGAGGACGAGATTCGGGTTAAGTTCCCGCCTCTTGTCAAAAAAGCGGTATGCAGAAACGCAAGCATTATACTTGAATTCTAAAAGGCAAGCAATGAGATCAAAACAATTTACTATGCTATAAAAAAGTTAGCAGACAAGCACATATGTCTAAATTGCAGCTATTTCACATAACTACGGCATCATATGTATTATCTAAATGGTCAGAGGATTACTGGTATGGTACACTCAAATTTACGGAATCAAATATTTTTACGCAGTTTCGCCCATTTTACAAAAACTAGAAAGATTGTGATTGCATTAAGCTTTCTTTTAATTTATGTACCGACACAGTCTCCGCGTTACAGCTAACCCAGTGGTGCGTTGCACCAAGTTGAATTGATAAAATGGGTCTTGCTCTGAGTAGTCTCGCCGAATGGTCCGGGAATAAGGACGAGGAACACAAAACACTAATCTTTTCCGATGTTAACAGTTTTATAATCGAGTCATACACAAGTTTTGTTGGCCCGTATGTGGCGAAAAATCCCTGTACTTCTGCATTACCATTCGTTGAATCCGCTTCATGGAGTTCCTTATTGAAAGTTAGGGATTTAACCAATTTCAACACTTAGTAATGGATATTTTGTAACGAATTTTTAGCGAAAATTATGCGACGTCAAAAGAACTCGATAAAGAGAGTAAACCTGTTGCAATTCTCGAACAAGTCTCGAATGACGAGTTTAGAGCTACAGCAAGAACGTTTGGGGCCTTGAATAATTTCCTTAACGCTGCTGGTGATTTTAAATTAGCAGAAGTGAAACGTTTTCTTGAGGGTTTTTTTTGCAATTTTGAGAGCATAATGGCTTTAGAAAACGTAAATATATATGAAAAGATTTGTGGTAAAGAGTTCGATGTAAGGAATTGGTCATTCGATGAGTCAAAACTGTTTAAAATAGTAGAGGATCTTAAAAGGGCTCGGAACGGTTTGTCATCTTCGTATTTGCTGATTATTTTTGCTAGATCAAAGAACTGCAAGCATTCGAGAAAAGGAACTGATTAAACTTGTTGCCGATTTACATAATTACGATATTCAATTGAGGAGGAAAATTTCCGGAATGAAAAATAGGTTTAATAAACATTCTAAGAACTATCTTTAGAAGCGTTCCTTTGTCAGTTTTATACATTGAATCTGAGTATGACATAATGAAAATGCTCGCCGACAGAAAATGTGAAAAGAATCCTTTAATTGAAATCCGTGAAACAAGTCGTAGGTCTTGAAATGGGCTTTAAACTATCGTGAACTTTCATGGGACGGATGAGGCTGTTCATTATGTCTTTAAATTAGTTGAGACTGACAGTGCACTCGAAGTGCTTGCTTCCAGTTTCAATTTTATAAATTTACATTGAAAAATTTTAGTCACCGTTAACGCTAGTTTTGATCAGTTCCAGCCCATAGATTATAACTGGCTATACTATGCCATTATTTTTCCATCTATTTTAAGCTTATACTGTCAAGAGAAGCAACGGCTACAGGGCTCCTCCCTGGAGAGAGGTTCTCGGCGAAGTGGCCTATTTTCTCATTACTGTCGAAGGACATAAGAATGTCATATCGGTCACAGCATCAAGAAAGGGATGGTTTATAAACCGGGTACATAAAATTGTAGTAATAGGCCTCGTTCGCTTCAGTAGCCTAAGTTGACCGGCATGATGTTTCTGTAGGGAGGTGATCGATTATACACCTAGCTGAAGACTATTGTTAACCAGTTGTGTAACTTAAATGACAATAGTTCACCTTCAACATTTACAAAATAAAATTGTAACTCAAACACATAAGACCAAGTTTAAAATATGAGCTCTCCTTTTTCAGATCCTAGCGTCTGGTTTAAAGCACATAATTATAGACAGCTTTAGCTGTTGGTCTTGAACCCGTATAAAAATGTGTAGAATGCCATAAATCCTAGTTCATATTGGAAACCCAGTTACATGGTTATCAAACTGCCCCATGCACTAGCAAGAAGAAAATTAAATTTCACCAAGAATTTGCAGTGTAAAAATGTTATTTTTCACGCTTTAGGGTTTCGACTCGGAGAAATGTGAACTGTCTTTTGATCAAGAAAGCGAAATTTACCCCACCTTGCTTGCATTGTTGAGTTGGAAGTGCAACGCTTTTGAAGAGTTTCTTAGTGCACCTGAAGGCGTACTTCTCATGTATCGCCTTAAGTGGCTTTACAAGGCTGAAAAGTCTGTTGAAAAAAGTCGCGCTGAGTTGGCGCAGGACGATGAGGAGAGGAAGATGGACAGAACTAATCTCAGTAGAGACGTATATGAAAATCGTACACCTCAGCAGACATCCGGTGCTGCTCTTCACGGTGTCGAAAAATGTGAACGCAGCGTCAGCAAGCCACGTACTGATGTTATCTCGCAAATGCGTATTCGCCTTTGCAACGGTGAACAGAGCCTTGCTTCTCCTTCTAAAAGCGCCGCCAAACCTAGCGGTGATCAGATGCAGAAACAGTGAGATGTTAGATAAGATGGTGCCAAAAACGCTCTTTTTAACGTGATTTTATACACATGTTAGAGAATTAGATTAAAGTTGTGACCCATAGTTTTCTGTTGCCATGTTCGTGTGTTCAAATTTCTTTGGCAAACCACATAGTTTTTACTATGCATTCTTGATATAAATGGTGGGACCCATATCACATCTCCTTGAAGATTAAGGTGAAGCAATTTAAGCTGGCTTCCTAGTCATTTAGCTAACAAATAAATGCATTGGATAAGTAAGGAGAAGTAGAAACTTAGCTTCAAGGCTGGAATGTAGTACATTTGTCGATTTATTTTTTCTATGTTAAAAGCGCACCAGCACTTCTAATTTTTGGCGTCTATGGGTAAAAATCTAACCAACTAGGTCAGTGATTTTGTGTTGACTTAATCAACGGGTTGAGAGGTTTTAGGAAACGTTATAAGAAGCAAATTGTGGTATTTTAAAGCAAATGCGTTATTTGCACCAATTTCAACGGATACTAATTCATATTAATAACAGTGTTATCTGCATCAATTACAACCAGAAAATCCATGTTATCTTCTGTTAAAACGAGTCTGGAGGATGCAATTTTGTGTACATCGAAGTCCACCGGTTCGGATCAATGGGATACCATCGACACAAATAACAGTTTACTCCCCAAACTGTCAAATGCTTCGAACAAGAAAATGGGTCGTTCAAATCACAACACTTCGCAGTCAAATAATGAGATAAAAGGGGATAGCACTTACTATTATACAGAAGAAGATACCGCCAAATATGCCTTCAAAGATGCTGGGTACCTGAAGCGTTCTCTTTTGCCATCGTTCGTTAGATAGTTACTGCAATAATAAATTATTCATCATGTAAACAATCACTTTTAAGGATCTTCGGACCTTATTTGGATGTTATTACACACGAGCGTATTAAAAACCAGTTTTATTCACCAAGGTGGGTTGAGGTTTGTTGTGGTTAAAGTTGTGGATATTTCCTCCACTCACCCAACTTTGTGCCTATACCATTCACGCAGGCTATCAATTATGGTGAGACGTAATTTTTAAATAAAATTGAGCATGTTTCCCAATAAACACCGCATTAATAAATCTACGGAGCAAAAAACATTATTATTCTTACCAGAACACAAGAAACGGATGTGGAATCTACTGGCGAGCCAAGTTCGGACAGTGAAGAGGAAGATCAGGCACAAAATTTCCTTGTCAAAGATCCCAATGCAGAACTGCCACCTGAACACTGGCAAATCGGAAAGCTTGTTAAGTACATAAAAGTAAGAAGGGCCTACGAAATGCTGCCATATGGTTCTTTCGGAAGTCATTTTACACTTTCCATCACTAGGGTGGTAACCAAACATCAACAACTATATCCTTGTGCGCTCTTTACGACATGCCGTTGAATACTGAGGTTTGTCAACTGGCTGTTCGTGACACCGGAGGCGTGGAGGTTTTAGTAAATCTCTTGGAAACCGATGAAGTTCGCTGTAAAGTTAGTCTTTTTCAGGAATAATTAAGAGCTTATTTGTGGTCCAGTTATGGTGACGGATTTATCTCTTCGCTAGCTTGGAGCTCTCAAAATCTTGAAAGAGATTTCGCAAAATCCGGAATTGCGAAGAGCCATTTCTGACCAAGGCGGCATTCCTCCGATGGTTGAGCTGCTGCGTTCACCAAATCGCGATCTCAAATGCCTCAGCGCAGAAGCGATCGCTAATGTGGCTAAATTCGCACGAGCTCGACGCACGGTACGACAACAAGGAGGCATCAAGAAACTGGTAAGTATCCTCTGGATAAAATTAATGAATGCTGCAATCCCAGAGCTTGAGGCTACAGAAAATGCATTCCCATAACACCTTAAGGCACTCAACATGTCTGAATGATGCCGTATCTTCATTGTTTGGTAAAACACGCACACCATTCATCAAGTGCAGATGTCAAAAATTATAACGCTTTAGAAATTTCATCATAATGAATTCATTTTCGGGACGTGCATTCACCTCCAACTTCATAGCGGCCTAATAAAGTGGGTGATTTACTGTTTCATTTGCATTAGCGCCTTCTTTTGCGACTCAGAGCAAGTAATTCCAGAGTTTGATGTGGTAGGTGGCCCTGTTGGATGTAACCAATTACTGCGGTGACGTGAGAAGTCCAGATGTAGAGCGTGACTTTGAGGTGGCGCGATGTGGTGCTCTCGCCCTCTGGTCCTGCTCCAGGTCTGTGCGGGCCAGGGCAGCCATGAAGAAGGCTGGTGTGATCTCACTCCTTGCGCGCCTCCTCAAGTCGTCCTACGAGGCCCTCCTCATACCCACCGTCGGCATTCTCGAGGAGTGCGCCTCCGAGGTATTGGCTCTCCCCTCTTCAACACCTCTTTATCCTCTTCTTCGTCCTCCCATTCTGCACTCCCCTTCTTCCTTCTCTCCGACACTTTCCACCTTATCGAGATCCAAAGATTTCCTACTATTTGTGACTTAGTTCAGTTATAAATTTGAGGAATAATATAACGACAGAGTTTAGTTCCCCGTCTTACAGGAATCATTCCTCATTTTTATCTAAAAAAACTGACTATTTTTGCACTACTGACGCATTTCATTATTAGTATTATTATTGAAATCCTAAAAATAGATTTGCTTGCCTAAGTGCTTAACTTGTTGATTTCACTCCCCAAAATAAAATATATCATGTCCATTGCGACGAAAATCGTTTTAAAGTGCTCTTATGATAATCGAATTAAAGAGTTTTGATGATATTTGAGATTGGGAAACAAAATTGGTTAATGGGATACCACAAACAATGCCTTAAAATCCATTTCACCCTTCAGCATGATTATCGTGTTGCCATTCGTACGGAAGGGATGATCGAGGATCTTGTTGCTCACTTACGAGTCCAAAACGAGGAACTCCAGATGCACTGTGCGGCAACAATTTTTAAGGTGTGTTGGTCTTTAATTGTAACTGGTCTCATAAAGGCGCTTAACTAATCGAAATTTGAGTTTTTCTGCTCATTAAGTTTAATAGTTTGGTTACCAATAGTCTTGATTGCTCTTTGTTCCCCATGCTCATTATTTGGATAGAATATGTCTCTCTTCGACACTGAAGGTGGCATTTTTCTCGTAAAATGCTCTAATGGACTTGCCGTATTTAAGAAGCAGGATCCTGTTTATTTAATACTTGCCTCCGGTACCATTTTGACTTTATAATTGAGCGTAGAACCGTGCATACGCTTCCAGTGTGCTGTCGAACAAGAAACACGCGATTTAGTTCGCCAACATGGCGGCTTGCTGCCACTGCTTGAACTACTCTCGGTCAACGAAAATAAGGAACTTCAGGCTGCTGCCACAGGGGCTATTTGGAAGTGTGCAATTTCACCAGAAAACGCAAAGGAGCTTCAAAAGGGCGATGTTATTTCCAAGTTGGTTGCAATTTTGACACAACAACCCGAAGAGGTAAGTGAAATTGAAGGTGTTGACGCCTCATTAACGTCAATACATCTGATGATTTATTCCATCCGCCTTATGACGACGAAGGCTAATTTAATCCCACCTCAAGGTTCGTTAAACTCTCCAGCTACAAACAAATTTGAAAGGGAAATTCGTGTTTAGCTCACTATTGTTGGTTTAATTACATGAAGAAAGCAAAAGTATTTTTAGGAGCAAAATTGAAGGTTTTCAATATCTTGAATACATGTTACATTCTCTTACAGATGAAAACATTCCTTTATGTTAAGTCGGTTTCCAAGCGTGTAAAACTAGTCTGGAGAACTGAAAAAGTAATTTTCGGTTTTGTTTAAAATTACGCGTTTTAATATTGCCTCATGCACCTACTTTGCATTCGTACAGCACAGTAAGAGAACCGAAACGAAATTAGACATTAAAAGCAGTTCTTATTTAATCTGAACATTCATGGTAGGGGTTCCGGACAATAAAGATAAAGTGTGGGTAATAAGATAGCTTATTATTTTTGTCAAACGTAAAACTGGAAGTATACAGAAACTTGCTGAGATCTCGCAATCAGCATTTGTAACTCAACATAACGTTATGGAAATGGCACTTCCAATGGATTGGGAAATAATATCCCCCAAGTATTCAGCGGCTTAATGTGCTACAGTTTGTCAAAAGAGATGCGTTTGTTTTCCCGTGTTGGTTAATTTGTCCATAAACACCTTTGGTGTTGTACATTTATCTCAGATGCTTACTTCAGTTCCAACATCGAACTTGTAGGTACTGGTCAATGTCGTCGGGGCCTTGGGAGAGATGGCAACAAACAAAAACAACATTGCTCTCATCCGACAGGCAAATGGCATACCACCTCTAATTGCACTGCTTACTGGTACCAACGAAGACCTCTTGATTAACACAACCCGTGCTCTTGGCCGCATAGCTGAAGATCAGGAAAGCGCACCGTAAATTTTACTTCATTCATCAAAGTAGTAAATAGTTTTGTTGAATTCCGGGAATTACATAAACTTACAAATGTATTACTTTGGTAAGGCTTATGTTCAGCGGAATATGAATGTTAATCGTACTGATCAGAAAAATATCTTAGCAAGAGAAATTAGCGATTTCCAGTATGTTGTCTAAAATTCGCTCTAAAACATTACATGAAGGCTTATACGACATAAGTCATCGCATAATAATGTTTGATTTGCCTCCCTGGTTTATTTACACTGAA
This sequence comes from Taenia hydatigena, assembly GCA_036345935.2. Lineage (NCBI taxonomy): Eukaryota > Metazoa > Platyhelminthes > Cestoda > Cyclophyllidea > Taeniidae > Taenia > Taenia hydatigena. The sequence continues at coordinate 11,501,539 of JADWOT020000006.1, read as the reverse complement.
GCTGGGACGATAGTTTTGTGGCCTGGGTCTGTTAACCTTTAATCAAAGCGTTGGAGTATGCATTCAAGTTCACTCCAAATTTCACTTAACCGTAAAATCTTAAAATACGATGCTTCGTATTCATTGCAACTTTTTAGTAGCGACTTTTGTTATGAGGAAGGATTCTATTGCATAGTTATGTGTTGAGTGCTTATTGTGAGAGATGCATAGCAAAAATGCCTCATCGAATTAAAATGTTTCATAAAATTCCTACTGATTATGCGATCACAGCAAAAGAACTGCTATTGCCGCGCGCCATTCTAATTGACAATAGAAGCTGCTACAATTGATGAGCTATTAAAAAAGGTGCAGCTTCAAAAGATTAAACTAGCCACACAATCGAAAAAAATTGTTAATTTACACAAGAATAATTACGGAAAAGTGTGGTACTAAAAAAACTTGGATGATGCGAATCTCGCTTGTTACCCATCCAAATTAGGATATACAATGCCGGTGACGGATTATGCACGAGTTCATTGGTTGTAGGGTAATTGAAAAGAACGACGGGGTTCGTCTTCTGTGGTCTCTCATGAAAAGTAATAATCCAAGTGTCCAAGCCAATGCAGCCTGGGCTCTCTGCCCCTGCATTGAAAACGCCGTTGTAAGTGATTCATAGTAGTTTAATCGGTGGTGTCTTGTAATAATTCAGTATTTTTCCTGTAAATTATCACACCATTGTCTGGATTTAATGGATTATAGAGTTCGATACTCCAGCACAAATAGATCCGTGCCGAAGTTTGTAAAACTGCAATGGTGTCTGATTCAAACGCCAAATTTGGAGAAATAGTGTACGCCATCTGGAGGTTTTCATACTTTCTCTCTCATATGATACTCTAATGAATTTCGAGCTCCATCCTTTCAACCACAACCTTACATTAGTAGCTCCCTTTGAATACTCAAAAAATAAACTTGAATAACCTTCGCGGCACTAGCTGATACCTGTGCCGTACTAATGGGAGGCGTGCTTGATTAACTTTGCCTAAATTAAGTACCTGAAATAGGTTACTTTAAACCAAGTGTTTATGTAATCCCATAAATGTACTACTCAACCTACAATAAGAAGTATCGCAAGCAATGCATTTCATACACGCATTTTACTAATTTCCTTCAGCACATACGATTATCAACAATTATACTTCCAATAACTCTTAACCAACCCATCCGTCTTTCCATCCTTATACCCGTGTGTGACTGCCGCCACTCCTTATTGGGGCAAAAATAAGGCAACAGTTGTAGCGTCCCGAGGCTCCTTTTAAGGCAAAAGAAGGCAAAATACCAGGGCAGAATATATATGTTTAACAGACAGAGGGGAATGAGCTGCTGGCATGGCTCAGAGCCCAGCCCACGCAGCTAGGGCAATATGGTCCCCTCTGTGACCCTGACCGAAACCGGTAGTCCAAACAAACAAATATTACAATGGTATTCCTTTCCTAATTCGATGAATATATGTTAGTAGCCAATTTAACTTATTATTCCCAGCGATAAACATTCCTACCAAAAGGGTAGACATAACTTGGTTGAATGGGGCTTAAAGAAATCATACTTTGCGACGACTTGAGTGTGGACCTTCGTCGGATGTGAGAATGATACACACAGCACTTATGGCGGCATACTACTTGTTTCTCAAATAAATTAGACTAGATTCTTCATATACACAGCGCAAAGTCTGGAACATTTCATTGCCAATGCAATCCTGTAGTCTGCATGTACAAGCTCGTGCCAGTTTTCCAGAGGATTTGTTCGATTGAACTGTGACTGATGGAACAATAAATCATCAATTAACTCATCGAAATTGTTCTTGGGCAGTTCTAGCATTGAAATTCGCCCTTTAAATTGTGTAATTTGCCACAACAAAGGCGATGACTTTACTTAACCAATCACGTCACACGCGAATGCGTGGAACCATAAAATTGAGTCCGAAATTAGCACCAATCACAGACGAAGTTTACAAAATTCATTTTTATCAGCGAAACAGCATGATGAATTTTCTCACGAATTCTAACTGCCGTTTTATAAATTCTAATACCCAATTCAAATCCGATTGACAAAGATTTGTTTTGTTTGCCTTCTGATTGAACAGGAGGGCGGTGAGATGGTTCGCTCTTTCGTGGGTGGTCTTGAACTCGTCATCAGTCTCTTGCGCTCACCTTCGATGGAAGTGCGTGCGGCAATATGTGGCGTAATCTCGAAAATTGCTAAAGATGAGGAGAACCTTGCCGTAATCACTGACCATGGCGTTGTTCCTCTGCTCTCCGAACTATCCTATACGGTTGGTGCATAGTAAAATAACCATTATTGCGAGTGATGGAAATCCTTATCTTTGCCTGTGGAATTTTACTTAACTTTTTAATATACTTCTGAAGCAACTTCCTAAACGGGATGTTTTGCTGCTAAATCCACACTTTTACCATTTTGAATCTGTCGAAATGGATAGTAAGAGTGGCTTATGCCACACTGAGAATTCCTATGATCTAGTGTAAACTACAACTGAGCCAACTTATGTTTGAGTACGAATGATGGTGTAAAGCATAGCGAGTTAGCGGCGGCCTGGAGAACAGGCCATTAAGTGATAGGTGAGTGGTACCCTTTGATACATGCCAGACGGAGGACTCACTGCGGCGACCGCTGGCAGAGGCAATTGCGCGATGCTGCTGTTGGGCCACAAATCGCAGCGACTTCGGCAAGAATGGGTCCGTGGAGCCACTGGTGTGTTACCTCAAGTCCGAGGACCCCGCTGTCCAATGCGCCACTGCCAAGGCCCTCTACCAACTTAGCAGACATCCCGAGAACTGCGTTGTCATGCATGCTGCCGGTGCTGTGAAATACCTCGTTGACTTGGTCAGCTCTAATGTAAGTAAGTAAATGTTACTGAAACCTTCTTGCATGAATCAATTGAAGTTCGCACGGATGTACTTATGTTTGCGGTGTTCGGAAATGCAAGATAAGGTACCAAGCCACAAACTCTTCGATGTCTTCCATTTCCATTGTTCTATTACTACATCCACTAAATAGTAAGGATGAGACACAATAAATTTTGACCCCAACTTATTGCAGAGTTTGGGCTTTGCAGAAAATCAGGAATACTTTATCCCGCAACTTCAAGTGATGGCACGGTATGAGTATATGTACTCGACTAGAACCCATATTTGGTTAGTGTCACACTTTCTTAATACAACCTATATTTCATTAATAGCTACTTCAGTTACGTATTACTTCGCCCACTGTCTGGTCACACTATTTTCCTCTTTTGCCAGAAGAATAATAATTTTGATGACAAATATTACCTAGTCATTTGATCAGTGCTTGAGTTCTCACCAACGATAACAGAGGTGCGGACTTATTTTGAATTTGAAAGTCTTTTACGCAAACAACGGCTTCCATTACACTAACGAGCACATTGACGGAGCTTCCGACGTTTTACTTTTCGCATCTGGCCCCATTGGTAATTGTTTTAACAAGGTGCGTGACAAAAGCTTAAATAATTTGGCATTTCGAAAATCGCCTTATTGAACACTTTTTTGATTTACAGATTTTCAGTTATTTCCAGACACATTACTACGTTTCTCCGAAAAGGTCTTAAGAATTATGTTTGCCGATGCATGTTTCAGTAATTTCAAAATGAATTCATAATAGTTAATCATTCAACTTTTGACCAGGTCACTAGACTTAATCCTCTCACTTCACTGTATTTAAGTGTTTCGGAAGTGAATTACTGTTATTATTAATAAAATTAAAGTTACCAGCAATTATTATTTATATCGCACTTACCCAAGGCATAAATATTCAACCATAAAAGGATCAAGCTCAAATTCTTCCATCCTCCCTCTTAGAATGAGGAGTTGCAGGAGGCGGCGTCATCTTGCATCGCCAACATTCGGCGCATTGCTCTGGCCCACGTGAAGGCGCAACAAGAGTGGCAAGTGAGGGAGACACGACAACAATTCGTCCGCCACGCGGAAGTTCCTGTTAGGCCCTCCCCCGGCCCCAGAACTTCTACGATCTCTCCCACGACAACAACTTTAAAAACGCCTTGAAGAGTGCCCCGAGTCGTTGGGGTCCTTCGGCTTCGATGGAGGACTTCGCTCCACCTAAATTGATAATGGACAACTATGTCTAATTGTAGCTCCCCACTCAAAGCTTTTGGCGATCTCTGCTAAAATGACATCTGTCGCAAGAACGGAGACTTTTTTCAAAAAAGCTATTTTTAGATGAGGGTCTAAATAATTATTCTTCATTTAGGTAGCTTGACAACGCAAATTGTTTATTTTGGTTTACAATTCAACTATACAGGATTTTACACCTTAAACGTTAGAAAATTGTGCAGAATCTGGTGTTCTTATACATTAAGCCTAAATAATTCGTCAATGAAGAACTCATTTTTTGGAAAAGTGCACGTGTCATAGCTGCGACACCCCGAATCTTGGCTGAAGTCGCAATAGGTTAAGGCAGCGTGGATGTGCTGGTGACGCACGAAAGGACCAGGAGCTGGTGGTTAGCCCAAAACCAAGGTGGCAGAGAGACGCTGCAACCTCAGGTGCGGCGCAGTTAAACAAAATACCAAAACACTCCACGATTTCAGAAGTTTTTGGGCGACTTAGGAATTTCCATGCAATACCAAACTTGGATAGATGCCCACGCATGTGTGGACATGTATACACTCGGTGCCGTCAAAAGATATGCATAAAGGAGAGCTAACCTAAGAAAACACAAAAAAAATATTCTTTGCAGTTTAAATGGAAATTTGTAGTTTTGATAATAGACACATCAGCCTCCAACTTTTAGTGGGACTAAAAACAGGAGCAATTACTTTAAAACTTTTCACCACTTCTAATGTTCTATGAGAATGTAAAAACGAGTAAATCGCGTTCGATCCTAGTGATGTTTCGTCATTTTCAACAGTCCAATTGAATGCTATGCTGCATTAAAGGCATTGCTTACTTGTAACCGAGTAAGCCAATGACGGAGTGAGGATGGTGGCCAGCCATGCCATAAACTTCTCAAAGGCAATTATGATAAATGTTATAGGAAAACTCATAGCAGGTAGAATTAAAATGCACTATGCGATGCATATCCTTTATTTGCTCGCAAGTGCTGCATTAGAAACGGCGCCCTTCTGCAGCAGCCGAGGCGCCTAAATGTACATTAGCGCACGTTTGAGTTTGCCATTGCTTGTCGGCAACAAACGATTCTTCCCATCATAAATTTATGCTTTTAGTAGCAAAAGTCACTTCAACACAGGTATTCCAGTATATTTATTTCCTTGTTCAATTTGAGAATTCAAGTGCATTTGGAAGTGTCGTATAGTCGTCGCCTAGCTAAACCTTGAGAAAGCACCTGAAAATACTCTTATTTAGAAACTGATTGGACCCCAAGATATGTCCTAAAAAGTATTGCTTGCCAAACACCACGTCTGCTTTGATTCCTCGTTTCCTATTAAACGCTGAACGTTATTGTTGCCGCTGGTGATTGGTTGCTGTCATAGTAATTCTACAGCAACTCACGAAGTTATCGTTAATGTGTGAGGAATATTTTATCAAATTTCTTTACCACAAGGAATTAGAAGAGCTTTGCGCATGAATTCTCCTCGTACTTTTTGGAAACGTGGTCAATAGGGATCAGCACAACTTGTACTAGCTTGATGCATTTGATTCGTGCACTAATAATTCTCTTAATGCCCCTATTGATACGTGAGTTCATTTGCATTCTTTCAGACCTGTGGCTTGTGTTATGGATGCGAAGATATTTGTGTTTGCTGACAGACGGACAGATGGAACCTCGTACTCTCGTTCTTCTGTTACACTTTTCATCCACAAATAGGATAATTTTGCTACGTCGAAATAAGAGCTTTCAGAACGAATTTAAATAAGTCTAGATTTATCAAAGTCCCTACCTGCTCATAACATAATGCTCGGACTGATGAGAGTAAATCCTATCAAATATTTCCTATTCAAGATATCCACCTGTACGCGACCAAGGGTGATGAATCTAGATAACGATCTGGGAGCATAAAACAAATAAATTGTATTGAGGTCGCGCTATTCCAATTTGTATTCACAACAAAATGCTGTATTACTTTTTAATTCGCGCTATTTATACTTCAAATAATTTTTGGCCTATTATACAAGTCGATTGAACTCGCAAAACTACGTTTCTTAGACCACCATTGGATCAATTCTCGTCCAATAGGAAATTGGTAAGCGCTTTTGTGAGGAGGTGCTTTACCCAAGGCATTACTTCAGCCTGCAGATTTATGAATGTGAGAGCAAGAGCTTTCTTGAAGGCCTTTTCTTCAAACCTCTTTGACTATGAAACACAAAAGGTTGTACAGATCAATTCATTTAAAATTGGCTTTACCTACCGCCTGATACAACTTGGGATTGTGCTCTACGTTGTGTTCTGGGTGATGTACTATGAGAAGGGCTACCAAGCCTTTGACGAGGCCGTAAGTGGTGTCACGGCTAAACTCAAAGGTATTGCCTTCTCCAACCAAACAAACAGCAATTTCAGCGCAGTGATCTGGGACGCCGCTGACTATGTCATTCCTCCTCAGCAGCGCTCTGCATTCTTCGTGATGACAAATCTTGTTACAACTTCAGGACAAACGCTGGGCACTTGCGAAGAGTCCCATGACGTCGCTGGCAACGACTGTAAGTCTGATCAAGACTGCGAGGCTGGTCGTATCGTGATGATGGGCAGCGGAGTTCAGACTGGGGTATGTGTCCCTTCCACACGCAAAGCCAACTTGAGTGTCTGTGAAATCTATGGATGGTGTCCTACAGAACACGATGCTCTTCCAAATGACTTCATACTAGCCAACGCTCCCAATTTTACCGTTATGCTTAAAAATAGCATAGAATTCCCACAATACCATGTTAAACGGCGCAATATTTTGGGCTGGATGGACAAACACTTCCTATCAACTTGTCGATACAACCCGAACAACGAAAAATTGAAGTATTGTCCTATTTTTCGTCTTGCTGATATAATGGAGCATACGAAGGCAGAAAATAAGCAAATATGGGAAAAAGGGGGCATGGTATCAATTCACATTGAGTGGAATTGCAATCTGGATTACAGCGAGGAGGAATGCCTGCCAAAGTACACATTTCGTCGGTTAGACGATTTCGACAACCCTGTGGGAAAAGGGTGGAATTTCCGATTTAGCCATCACTATATAGAAGATAAGGTGCGCAAGCGAAATCTCATCAAAGCATATGGAATACAATTTTTCATCACAGTCTATGGTAAGGGCGGGAAGTTCCATTTACTCACATTTTCCATGAATCTTGGGTCGGGACTTGCTCTTCTCGGCATTGCCACCGTACTATGTGATACCATCGTTTTGAACATAACCAGAAAACGTGAAATTTACCGAAACGCGAGGGTCGATCTTGTGGCGCAGGTCCAAAAAGTCCAAAAGAAGGCCTACAATCCTCAGACCAGGACACGATCAAAGGGAAGCAGAACATTGCAGCGTGAAGGCCACTTCCCCGTGCTCGGCTCCCGATCGTGGTTTGGGGATAAAACCTGTTCAGATGGCGGGAGCGACACAATCACATGCTCCGCAGCAATCTGACCATACATTGCAATCTGCTTAACTTCAACACATTTTAAATAAATAACATTTGTAATGATTGCCCAATGCACAAAAGAAGTTGATTCAAGGAAAACTGCATCCTGAAATCCCCTTGGCTACCTAAATAAATATCTCTCATCTCGGTAGATACAAAAATAAACCCTTTGCGGCAAATTAGTGCAATTTATAAAACCCACAGTAAAAACACAATTTCGTACAAAAGGACTTTTGGTCGGCATTGTCCACTTCCAAATGCCATATTTTTAATGCTTCAGCATTCAGACCCCCACCTTGAACGCTTTTGATCATCCGGATTTCCTCTCGACAAGGTCGACGAGCTTAACCACAACGATGATCAAGTCGCTGAGGTCAGACATTTCCCAGAGGTTCCGAGTTCGAGAGGCCTATACACTGCATCTTACACCAGATTTTTTTGGTTCACTCAGCTGTCCATTGAGGCTTCAGAGAGCTGAAAGCATCCGATGAGGGGAGCAGTTGGGCTCCGCACCATTTAACTTGAAGCGATCATCTCAGCGCCTGATCTATTGCATTCATAACACCCGCCCCCATTTTATGAGTGGACGCAGGGATGAAACTGTTTCTGGCGCAATTTACATCATGGCCACGTACTTGCCCGCTCCGCCTCATTACGACCTCGATGGGGGCTCGGAACACTGCAGGGTAAATTATTTGTCATCAATATCAACGCCCACACGGACCATGTCCGCGAGCTCCACAGCTAGTACCGACCGAGTGGCACTCACATCATTTTAAGCGATTAACTTTCACCACATCATGACAATTTACTCATCCTTTATTATGGTGTGCGGGATATATAATGGACAAGATTACAAATGAACTTGGTGAGGCTACCATCGAAAAGGCAAAGTCCGCCTAAATACTCAAAATGTACGCCCACCCAAGTGTCCACTAAAGAGCAAACATCACCCTCAAAATAATTTAACAAACCTATCTAACTCAACACACCCTCCTAGAATCTTTATGCTATTCAGTTGCCCGCGCATATACAGCTAAGCAACTAGCAACGACATCCCCGGCCTTGCAGTAGCGGATGCTTACAGCGCTGCTGCCTGCGATGGAATTAAATGGCCTACAAAACTCGAATGTGAATTCCTAAGTAGCATTCCCCTTTACTGCCTTGATAACAGTAGCCTGTGCGCAAGCCTCAACGCTTCAGTCAGGACACGTCTCAATAGATGCCGCAATAAAATGGTTACCTGCCAAAACTACTAATAGCATCTACTGCGGTTCAATGCAAGAGAGCGGTCAAGACTAGACCCATTCGGAACTACCCCAACAGAGGCAGACAGCTGGGGCCTAGATCAGCGCTCCCTTCTGAAGTGAAATGCCTCAACATAAATTATTTTTCGCAAGTTTCGCCTGTCTTAGAACCTAAAAAATAACGACTAGACAGCCGAAAGCTAAGCTAATCCAGTGCGCCTACGGCCACACGGATTCACAAACAGCCAATTCAGGCGGGTGCTGAACCTCCACGCAGATTTGACAACCTCACACAAATCAGGAAAACGTCCAACTCCCCTCACTAATTTCAAATCAACGCAAGTAAACTACCGGAGAGACTTTAGACTTATAAGATTACGAAATTCAAAGCCAAGCCAAAATATCACACTTAGAGGAAGCTGAAGTTCCGTGAGGTGATTACAAGAGCTCCATAGAAAAAAAATGTTCCAAATTTTTTTTTTTTTTACGATGACCAGCCTATATACTATAGTTCACAACTCCAACCAACAAACCCGACATGCCCAAACCAGAGTAAAAAAATCAGACAAATTTAACTCCACAAACTTCAAATACCAACTTGTCATATACGGTGGAAGCACTTTCTACCGTAAAAGGAGCAACTAAGTGATAGAACAAGGATACAAACCCACCATGATCATATTTACATCCATATAAAGTGAAAAAGAAGGCAACTTCACGGCATTTGTTAAACCTCCACGGATTCGTAGCGAGCGAAGGCCTTTGTGTTAACCATGCGAAGAGTGGCACCTAGCTGACGGCCAGGACCGACCTCGACAGTTCGCGGAAAAGGAGCGCCATCAGGACGACTGAACAATGCGTGTAATGATTGCTCCCAACACAGTGGACGTGTTATCTGCATGAAATTGACGATTCGGAGACGCAAAGATCTATGCAGACCTCTAGACATTTAAGGGATCATTAAACTCAAGACTACCAAATTATCTGAGCAAGCCAATTTCAATTTCATGAAGTTTTAAACAAAAGCACCCAATAAACTAAAATTGTGTGCTGACCTACCTGTTTTGTGAGACGCAGTGAAACCGTAGAGCCCTTTCCATAAGGTTCCGCATCGACATTACTGATAACAGGTATACAGGGAGTGCGAGCAGAACCGACGCGTTGGAGAGCATGTTTCAGAGGTTCTACAGCAGGAAGCATCAGAGGTGTATGAAAGGCACCTGCCACATCGAGCCTTCGAAGAGACCTCAAACGAAACTGTTGAGCATGTCCCATGATATAATCCAAAGCCTGAGAAAAGATTACGAAGCAAATTAATCTGTTAATACAAACCAAGTTGACTTTCACTAAAATTAGGGAGGAAAGACACCTAAACTCAGGTCAAATTCGCCAGCTACCAACAAATTGCCTCTCACTGTTGCCGAGTTTGGAACTTTTAGAGACGAAATAATATTCGCATGAAGAAAAGCGAGAAACCTTACCTCAATGTTTCCCGCAATAACCTTACATTCGGGGCCAAGGAAACAAGAGATTTGGCAGATGATCGGAACATTCAATTTCAATTCCTCTTTACAATAATTAATCGCAGCAGATAAAGCCATGCGCAGCTGGGAATCATGTGACAAATGAACGGTTAGCATTCCACCAGGGATGAGATCACAAGCACGCTGCATCGCTTCAGCACGTACGCGGATTAGGTGCAAACCTATTCAGAAAGAAGTCAATAAGAAGATGCCGCGCACCAAAACAGCACAACGGTCATGAGGGTTTGAGGAGCCATCAGATCAATAACACACTGAAATTCGTACAATTAGGACCAAACCATGGTGCTCCCAGATAAAAAATTACCGGAGCACCTTTCGCCATAAAAACTAAGCTTAAGGCATCAAGACCCGACCCCCAAGATTAGTCCAACTCAGTGAGGTATGCACAATTTTCACTGACCAAATACCGGCCGACAAACGCACAAAAGTCAATTTGATAAGGAGCCCCTCAAAGGGCGTGAAAGTGAACGAAACCAACCTTCTTCAAACGTATAAGCACCGGCATAAACTAGGGCCGTGATTTCACCAACACTATACCCAGCGGCTGCTACACACTTTTCCACCAACTAAACAAAAACTACATTGTGATTTTCGTACTTCAGGGGAGTCAATTTCCAATTTCTTTGCCGCGGCTAACGAAGTAACGTATATTGCCGGCTGACAGTGAATGTTCTGCTTGAGTTTCTCAGCCGGTCCTTCAAGGCAAGTCCTCAGTAAATTTGTTCGCAAAATGGAGCCAGCGACTTCAAACATCTCCTTCACCCCTTTAACTCCAATAAGATTTTTTGCCATTCCAACGAATTGAGAACCCTGACCCGGGAAAAGAAGCACAGACGTTGACTCAATTGGTTCCTGAGATGGTCTGTCATAATACTGGCACCATGCATCAGGTCTCTGACCGTTTTTAAAAGGCAATGAAGGTGCATTATGCGACGACTGTACCGCAGGAAAACAGTTCTGAATTAAACGCACGGCCAAACCCCCCCGCAGCATAGCGCGCGAACAAGAGGAATACACTTAGCCAACACGGCTCAAAACCAACAACGAGCTCAACTAAACAATCATTTGCAGGAATTTGTTGGTTACGATTTAATCCCTTTCGATTATATATTCAAACGACTAACTGCAGTGCGGTTAGGTGTTTAAATTATTTAGATTATGCATGCTGATTTAGTTAAATGAAAGGAGAGTTAGCTAAAAATAACAAAACCAGGATGTTAATGCTCTTATCACTGAAGGTTGATGATATTAAAAGTTACATAACTAAGCTGGTCTAATGAATAAGTTTACAATTCATACATTATTTTGCATGGAATGATTTATTTGGGTTTCGACAGTGCTCTCTTTGGAGGCTGATTTCATTAAATGGCATTTTAACTCCAAAAGTGTAAAATATGATATTTACAATGAAATATATGAAAACAAGTAGCCGATCCGTTGTCTAACTACTTTACTTACGACCAATTGGGCTGAAGCGATTTGGTAATGTGCTCAACTGTATTTTAAACGGCTCAGGATGTGGCGTCTGCTCCATGTGTCTCCGCTGTGGGTCTTGCTTTCGGCTTGTGCTGGTATTATCTTTCCTCAGATCACAGAAGGAGGGCATTCATTTTGGGTTGGTGAATCTGTAATTACAAACTACTTCACCCTTCTGGTAATTGCCCAACTCTATGTTCTCTAAAAATTGTCCTAACAGCTTAGATGGTACCAGGCTTAAATCATCCAAAAGGTCCACTGTGAAAGTTTCCATTGTAATTATCTAAAGATGTTTACACTTACTATCGGCATTCCCCCCGTGCCTCCACTAACTGGACGGGGCGTGAATTTGTGGCTATGTAGCATCAGTTTGAGAATGAAGCGGCAAAACGGGGGAGTTGTGATGCGTTAGCCCCATGTAGCCTTTACATGGCTTCTGATTTTGGACTAATCTTTTCAGGACTGATAACTGGCATACGATATCCCCTTTCTGTGGAGCACCGTTTGATCTAAGGAACCATGAAGCTGATGTACTCCCCCCCTTCCTTGCGGTTCACAGATAGAACGGAATTTCGGCTGGTGTGGATGCATCAAGACGTCTCAGTGACTTTGGGATCAAATGCCTTCTCACTTTTAAGAGAATTGAGTAACCGGTGATGCCTATCCGCGGGTGGGTTTCAGAGCCTCTTCTACATTGGGATGGTTATTGCCAGAGATTAGACATCTGAAGCTTCGAGGATTATCGTGATGAAATTATGAATGTATTATGATTGACTTTATGTTTAGTTACCCAAGAGCTTGGTTTTGCAGGCTGTCTCCGCCCTACGGCATAGCCTTCGAACCATGCTAATAGCCCCCCATCCCTTCTATACGCCGCAACCGTATGGTTTTTTTACTCTACTCTGCCCAATTTCGACTTTAACGGATTCGCAGGACACTTCAAAGATATTGGTAACATTGAGCATGTGGCTCGATCGGACCCATCTCTTGTTTCAAATGTATTGGATTGAGACAAGTGACACTGAAGTAGCGAAGTTATCCTTGTTCATTTTTTTCAAAGTGCCACTTCTGTTTGTCAATCGCCTTTTAGTAGGTGGACCAGCGTATCCCATTCATGCAGAGCATTCGAAGTGCGGTTTCGGCTTTGGGGTGTCAAATTAACACTCTGCTTTAAATTTCTCCTTTCTATTCTGGGTTGTACAATTGATTTGTTGCTGCCAGTTTTATTGAATTTGCTTTCGTTATTACTGTCCATTCTACCAAGCATATTGCATATCCATAGAAGTTTGTGATCGGGGTCGCATAAATTTTGGTGTCCCAAAAAGAAGAATGGTTTATTCGAAATAAAATCCGCAACTTCTCAAACATGCTTTTCAGTTTTTTTCCAGATCGTATGTTTTGTTTGGGGAAATCGCCGCCACATTAATTCCCTTTCCCTCGGTTATTGGTGTATACATTGCCTAGCTAATATCCTTTCAGGATGGAAGCTTACTTGTGCACTGGAATATGCTTCCTTCTCATACATTGGCTGTTTATGATCTGCTGCTTTGGTGGGATTAACTGTTTTCCCTGCAATCATCTGGGTCTAAAGGCTGAAGATATCGTTCAAAACGTTGCCGTGTTTCGTACAGAACGTTTCAAACGGAGCATTGAACACTCTCGTCTCTCTTTTAATGTTTACATGGATCCATCTTTCACTAGTTTACCCAATAACTCTGAGATAAGGGTAGTTCTCTTTTGTAGTCGTCCTATCATTTAGTCCCTCATTGTTGATCCCGCTTTGAAATTTTTTGAAGATGCGCTTTATCTTCGCAGTCCTCCTGTTAGACCAGTCAATCTTGATAGGTATGTGACGCTTACGTTGAATGTGCGTTACTATTAGATCTTGCAAAAAGGGAGTTCATGGTTCTCCACAGCTTGCAAAGGAAGGAACTTCATTCTGCGCTTCGGGTTGCGAGGAAGTAACACATTGTGGTCCTGTTGCGATACCTTCTTATCACTTGAATGTAAGCCATTTTTTTATTAAATGTTTCCCATAGAGTTGCCGATTATTCACTGACATCTACAATCATAACGAACTAGGCTTATTTGTGAACAAGGGTAATTTTCTGCTCTATCTGGCAGCCAAGCATACGAAAAAGTGCACTAAAGCGAATATTTTGGGCTATTCCTCCCACTGTCAGCGGGAAATGAATACCGACAGGTTCGGCATTATTACCTCTCTAAGCAAATAGACCGATCGTAGGTTTTATTAATTTTTGTTTGAGCCAATCTGGTCGCCTTCACGATCTGTCGCAGCTGGATTACTTCGTTAGACATGAAGTGTTGCATATACTGGTAACCATAATAATTTGCAAAAGCCACCGTTAGGGCTTTTCGCCTTCCTTATATGCCTTTTTCCGAGATGTTAATGGTACCCCTTTGACGCCTCGACAGCCGGAATCAGGCATTCCCGCCCTCGGATGGCTTGATTCAGCCAAGTCAGTATCTGCCTTACAGGTCGCAGTAGCTCAACATCATCCCCCCCCCCCCACAGGGTCACTTTAATAATCTCTTATTTTAAGGGGCATTTACAAATGGAGTGAAAGAGTGATAAGAACAAAGGTGCGAGATTGGCCAAGCGCACTTGGTACATTTCAAAGGAAGGTTCACATGGTTGTTACGCCAACAGTTTTGGTATGTCCTCGTCCGACCCCCCTTCACTGTGCGTTCGAACCCATCGTCGTCCCTCCCCAAATCACATCCGTACCTCTTCCTGCAGCGTTTCGCCCGTGAGTACTTCTCATGCCCCCACCTGGAAGGTGTTGAGTTGGAGAACCAGGGCGGCATCGGCGTTTCTCTCTCGCATTGGGAAATGCGCATCTTGGGCGTGAGCTTTTCCTAGTCACCTGAGTGCTCTATGCATATTGCCCAAGTTGATTATTTGGTCATGAAGAATAGCGAATGTGGAAAAACTTTGCTCTATTTTAGGATTACTTAAGTTAGGCCATGGATAGTGTAAGCAAGAATTATAGCGGGTCAAAAGTTCTGATTAGTTGTCTCCCGTATCACCAATCCTCCGTGCTCATTCAGAACGAACTGATGACTGCGACCTATACAAACGCGTTTCGCCTTTCCAACTTGACCTTGGCCTTCTTGGAGGATACTGGGTACATGTGACTTCACCTACCTTTTCGCTAATTTACCCAGCTGTTTGATACATGTTTGGGTCTTTCAGTTGGTACCTACCGAACTATTCTCTGGCTGAACACCTAGCCTGGGGCGCAAAACGTGGGTGTATCTTCTCAACAGAGAGCTGCTATTCCTACATGCTAGAGCAACTAGCCAAGTAAACTGTATAAGCATGCCAATTTATGCGTTTTGTAGAGGAGCAGATATTGCGCCGTTTTGTCTGACTCCGCAGGATAGACATCTTGGTGATCTCTTTGACTGCACTCCAGGTCGACGCAGTTTCGGATACTGTAATCTCGTCCAAGTGGCACCGAAATCTAATGAAACCAATAGTCACCCCATGTACACCTACTTTGGTAATACCTCGCACCTGAAATATCAAGGAAAAGTTATACCGCCTGATTATTTTGGCAAAGTGGATCTTGCCGACTTTTGTCCCTTTATTCAGGTAAGTTTTATCTACTCAATTAGAATTGCATGACTGGAAGTTACAAACACTTAAAATTATAAAGCCGAGTGGGTTTCAATCTCTACGTAGTAAGTCGCTACCAATTCATGGCTGTCTCAATGTCGCTTTATTTAGCTTTCCCAACTTGTCATTTCAGGAGGTGACATGGTCGGGCCCGGATGGAGTTCCTTTGCGCTCGAGTTACTGTGGTGATCATCGTAGCTCAAAAGGCCAGTACTTACTTTAGTAGTTTTATAAATGATTGGTGTGACATCTCATTGGAATACCTCATTCACTTCGATTTAGGTGTTGATAGGAACTCTATTTCACAACTGGTTTGGGTTTAGCGAAATCAGATACTGTTTTTATCAAAAATAGCTCTAACAAACCTGAACAATTACAATCTGGAAGTTTATGGGCCGGATTCCATTTGTCTGTCCATCGCGCCTAATTGGATTCTACTTGGTAGAAAGTCAACGGCCTATGAAGCTCCTGTTCGCGGGGCCGGGTGCTATAAAGTAAGTTCACTGAGGCATACAAGCAAATCATATACGTGAGGATGTTCATGCTATCCGTCAAGCTGAAAGCCTGGTTTGACAATTAACAGTTGCATCGATTGTATCAACACATTCGGCTCTAGTACCGGTGTAGCTACAAGGAGGGAGGCTTAATAGTGGAGCTGGCTGGGGGCCTTCAGGTTCTTTGTCCTGCCGGAGTGCCGACAGCCCTCGTAAACATTTCGGTCTGTCTCCGTGAGCCCTCTCTGACTGTCCTGGGCCACTTCCACTGTCCTGAATGCACTTTCTTTTGCAATGTAAGCCCATTTTACTATAACCATTGGTGAGCTCTCATATACACGACGTCTTTTCACCTTGACATCCCCAATCTACTGAGTTCAGTGGCATTTACGCAAGGAATTACCAAACATTCTGACCAAGAGTATCACTGTAGGTTATTATTAGATTACTCCATGGTAGTGGTTTGTCATATTCCCGACGATTGACTTCATTTATTGCTTTTCCTATGCGCCATCCTATCTTCCCTTTATTAGACGGCTGTCTGTTTCTCACGCAATTTCTCCAAATCACCAGTGGCACGACCTTTTTTTAAGAATGGAACGATACTCTCCCGATCTCCAATCCTTTTACAGCCTTGCAGAGGAAGCACCCTTTCTTCTGCGCTTGATATTATTACTTTTGTATTAGTAGCTCTCAACTCTATTAAATTTTACTTTTAATATGACCTCTGACTTTTGTGGTTTTAAGTGGTATACTATGTGAGGAAGGTTACCTTAATCCTAGCACACCGCGATTATTCAATCAAATCATTACTTTTCCCACACGTACTTGCTTGTGGTTTCTCCAACACTGATGTGCAACCCATGTATAAGCAACCTTCGCAGATCGGAGCCGATGTATGCCACTTGTTCATAATTCCGATTCCCATGAAGTTAGTTCAGTATCTGAAAGCATTAAACTTACGTACTTCGATTCTTCCACTTCATTATCCGTCGAGTTGGGTACCATCAGTATCACTGCATTTTAAAAGGTAACGCAGGGAACGCTGACAGTAATTTATAGTGGTTTTATTTGCTCGGTGTTGCAAAGGTTCCGTCTCTCCCTAGTTACGTGATGCGTGCTAGGGTTAACAATTTCTTCTGATAAATATTCAGCTCCATTCGTATTTCCCTGGGACGGAGATCGAATACAGGATAATAACCGTTGAATAGCTTCTGCGTTAGACAGCACTTTCATTACAACGGCGTACCATAGTGTGGAGAGCATAAATTAAGATTATTACAATGTTAGCATTAATTTGATCAATCGTCATTTAGCAATGCATGACGTGAATTACTGAGTAAAGTCCCCAATTACTAAGACATGTTAAATATGGATTGATGCACCAGTGAAGATAATAGGTATCAAAGCTGTATTCGTAAAAGTGTTTCAATAACTACCTAACATAGTTAGAGAGAAGGAGACTCGCGTTGGTGCCACCGAACCCGAAAGAATTTGTTAAAACCATTCTTCGCCGTCCATTGTTTTCGGTTCGCTTGGCCCAATCACAGTCCGACTCAAAGGAGATATTTTCGAAAAGTCTCTGGGCCACCGATCTGGCGGTCTCCTTGTCACTACTACGTTCGAGTATCTCCACAATCTCTGCCAGTGAGATAGGGCGCTCCAGATTGCGATTGCCAACGCATACACCGTGGTGCGCAGCCATGGCTGAGTAGACTGCCTCCACGGCACCAGCCGCTCCCAGACAGTGGCCTAGGTGGCCCTTCACCGAGTTCACGTAAATTGGTGCGCTGCCTCCTCGCTTTCCGTAAGTCGCTATTAGCCTGGCCACTGCCGATAACTCGATGGCGTCCCCCACGGGTGTGGATGTTGCATGACAGTTTATGTGACCCAGCTGCATTGCAAGCACAGTGGTAATCAGTGCCGTAAATTTGAAATAACAACACGTGGAAACAAATGCACATGTCGCAGAGAGCACTGTCTCCCGCTGGACGGATAAAAGCATATCGTCCTCAGTTTGGATGAATGTTAAACTGTGGACTTCCACAATTGCATAGCGTGCATTTATAAAATCATAGAGGCACCTAACGGTGGGGGATGAAATGCTTAGCATAGTTAGTCTACCTAGTATGATACCACTGAAGATATTGAACTTGAGAACCACACCGATTCGTCATTCGGGTCCAAAACGTGATGCTGCTTACCTCGTCAAGAGATTTGACGCCAGCATCGTCTAAGGCGGCTTTCATACTTCTAAAGGCTCCGTCACCAGATGGCTCAGGTGAGACCAAAGAATATGCATCAGCTGCGGAAACAAAATTCAAACAAGCATTGTTTCTTCTGACCAGTTTGAAAGAATGGGAAGGGCTGGACCCGAATATTAGATTAAATCAACAAATGGTTCTTATTAGGCCGCACTGAGGTTAATTGAGAAAATCACGATAGCAAGAAAGTGCTCAGTCTAAAACCGAATATAAGTAATAGAACAGCAACAAGATGCACAGAATCCGGGGATCTCGTGCACATACTGACCAGATCGCCCGAATCCAAGAACTTCTGCAATAGGTGGTTGGGCGAGCGAAGAGGTAGGTGAAGGCCAAGCTTCGAGCACGAGAGCTGCAGCACCCTCGGCCATGACGAAACCATCACGAGCAGCGTCGAAAGGTCGCGAGGCACGTTGTGCTTGCGTCTCCATTGACAATGCCCGAATACGCGAAAATGCCATCAGAGACCATGGATTTAAGGGTGCTTCCGCGGCACCAGCTAAAACCATATCTGCTTCGCCATGCTTTACTGAAAACAGACGCATAAATTCAATCTATTAAGAAGGAGCAAGTGATGGAGGAAGAGAAAGCGGTACTCATTCGGAAGGCCTCTCCAATGGAGTGGAGACCGGAGGCGCAGGAGGTGCTGCATGCCATGTTGGGCCCACGCAGGCCCCAGGCACGACTGATGTGGGCCACGGGCATGTTTGCCAGGGTTCGCGGTAGCACATGCGCACCCATGCCGGCGTAACCACATTTGTCCACGCGAGACTGGCTGCTCAAAATTTCAGCTATGCCCTCTAGACCTGTGCTAAAGTAAGCGCCTACAACAAAAACCGCATAAACTCGAGCCTTCCCATTGATCCCATGTGATTCTTCAGCAAAGTTAAAATCACGTGGACGTTGAAAAATAGTGTGGAGATTCAATCAAAAATCGGGTTAATTCGGTGGGGCTTCAAAGCGTTATCGGAAATTTACACTGAAATATGAAGAAAACGGGAGAAAATCTGCAGCTTTTATCAATGAGTGCACAATTTCGGTGAAGTTTCGATCATTCTAGCAAATAGGGAGTAGTCATAAAATGCCTTTTGGCACACGTTGAACAGACCATGTTAGCGGTTCGGCAAAGATACACCGCATTGTCTGAAAAAGCGCTAAAATACACACTACTGACAAAAAACCTGAGGAACTTTGGAAGTCTGTAGCAAAGCAAATACGAATGTGGTAGGCGAAAAAAACTATATTTGAGCGAACCCTAATTTATTAATAAGGTCTACTTTTAAGAAATACTACGACGACACAAATCTTAAAGTGAAATTACCAGCGCGGTAGCTAACATCGTCGAGCGCAGAATAGTTTCGGGAAGGCGAACCTGAGTGCTGTGGCAGCCATCCAGACTGTTTGAGTGCCTCCTGAGAAGCCAACATACCAAGCACACTAGCGCGGGACATGGCCCGGCGATCGATCTGCCTTTCGACACCGGGAAGGAAAGCCTGCTCCTCCTCTAGAAGGCGCCATCGTGATTCCAGTGCTCCATTATTCACTTTCCCACCTATGCGACATGGCCCGCCAGCACAGTTGTCTAAAATAAGGAAAGTTTGATAGGCACAGCACAAAGCAAGCAGTTGATAAGTGATTTACAGCACTCCATACCCTCGAGAAGTCCAATTCCACAATCATTTCGCAAAAGACGCATCCAGCTTTCAGACACTGTTACACCGAGACAAGATACCAATCCAACACCACGAATTACCACTCTTCGAGACTTTTCCAACATATCAAATCTAATTTTCCATTATTTTAAACATATTGGTCAAAAGGCAGTCAAAGCCAATGAATAGTCAAAGGTTTAAAATCATGATGAAGTACAGTAAACCTCGGACTTAAACGACAATATTTGCAGCCAAAATCTGGGGCAATAAAATTTACTTAAGAAAAGAGGACACAAGACAAGAATTTATTTTCAGTGAACGAAATAAGTGACGCATGTACAAAAAGTTGTAGGCGATAATGTTCATTCCTACGGATTGAATATAAAAATACAACCTAGCATTGCGGAAGAGGCAATGTGAAAAGTTTAAATACCAATACGCATGAGAAGGTCAAGAAGATCCGTAAAAGCAGACAAGAATATGTAACAGGAGCACAATGAAAGCCTCCCCCGCGCTAATCTTCCTTGTCATCAAGGCCCTGCAACTGATCTTCCTTGTAGGCCAGAATAATAACACCAACAAGGACACCGTGAATCATAATCACAGATACGGCAGCCGAAGCTATATAAATCGACCCGTCAGAGAAGTTGAAGTATTCTAAAAAAATCCAAATACTTCCCATCTTACCTTTGAAAATACGGCGAGAGAAAAAATACGAAAATATAGGTAAAACAAGCATAAGGAAGGTGACTGATAGAAGCCTCTTTGAAGTGCTGAATTTTCGCCCAAGCATCCCTAAAATGAATGTTAAAAAGAGTTTAAGTGTGTTGTGACATGGAGGCGAGGTGCGTCAGTGATACAGCCTCAGTGTAATTAGAATATGCATTACAGTACAAAAGGAAGTAGTTAATCCACTTCATGCAAAAAATGGCGATCCCGTAAACAAAAGCCTTCAATTAAACAGAAGTGCAAAATAATTACGAACAAGCAAGATGTAAATTCACCAAGCAAAAACGCCCAGTGCTTTTAAAGACAAAGCATCAACCTTAGGAAATTATAACAATTTTATATTATATTACACTGGATTCTTTAGCCATATGTAATCTGTAAATTAAGGAGAAATTTTCATTAGACAGCAACCCTTGAGTAAGATACTTCACCAAGAGTGATTCTCAATCATAAGCGGGTAAATAATCCCGCCACCTAATTGCAGATCCCCAAGACTTCCCTGTATACAATGACGAGAAATAACATGCAAGCTATTTGACGTCTAGAACATTAAAATAGGTGTGCTTGCAATACTTTGTTATGATTGCCGGTTTAGGTTTCGGTCACTTAGATGGCCACATTGTCTTCGTCGTGTAGGTTGGTCTTCGGGCCATGCCAGCAGCTCCGTTCTCTCTGTTTACTAAGTATATATGTTCTGCCCTAGTAAAATATTATCTTTTTTCCTTAAGGGGGTGTCGCGACGCTACAGTACTGGCGTGATCCAGAGGCCAACACACTCAGCAAAGGCAATATGGCCAACCACGTGTCCATAGCCGAAACCGAAATTCAAACATCCAACAACGCAGTACATACCCCTCTTCCCTTTCGAGCATCATTCCCGGTGCTCTTCCTGGTCAGCCCTCCACATCCGTCATCATAACTTAAATATTGCCGCAAGAAACATCCACCAGCCAGCCGTGCCTGTCATCGATGTCCCATTCATTTAAGGAGACACCCGACTGCAACATCATCGACACCCCTTGGCGCTCCTAATAGATCTAGTGTTTCATCCTTTTTAAGGACTAGACTCAGGAACACAAATTTCTGCTGGCCATCGCGCGTGACCACGGCTAGCCGTTGGAACGTCGACCTATAAGTGGTTCAATGAAGGGTAGGGCGGCATTTAACGCAGCCCTGTTGGAATAGGGCTTTGTGTCTGTTCATATTGTCGACATCATTATGCAGGTATAGTGAAGACGCTCATAAAGTAAACGTTTCTGAATGTTTCATGGCTATTGTCGTTTTTTTCGTTAATGGCTCTCTTACAGAACGCCAGCCTGGAGTATTCGCCGAAGGTAAACTTCATCCTAACTGTAGACGATTCTTCCATTTTCTCCTGTTCCCTTCTTCCACACTTACTACTAGAAGGATCGATACCCCTAAACATCTTTATTATATCTTGAGGGCAGGTATAGAGTAACAATGTTGGAGAGTTTAAGACGAGGATGAGTCGGCCTCTGGAGAGTCACCACGCCGCTCCTCAACCAGGTTAAAGTTGACTTTCCTCCTCTGGCCTCAAAGCACATTTAAAGAACATAAGCATTGCATTCATCCATTCCATCGCGGGTTGTTAGCGGTTCTCCCATTCGCATCATGTTCACTGCTTCCACCTGACCAATAAAAGTCAGCATTGAAATCTCTTAAGATCAGGGACGTATTACTAAACTGCCAACAGTGTAGGGCCTCGACACTTATCCGAAGGCTCATAATACACAGTCATCATGCAGAACACATACATTCGGAGAACAGTAGGCAATGGGTCTACTGGGATATGCCAGTTGCTAGCTCACCCGGCGAGGGCAAAATAGCTGATGAATTACCCGTAACCGAAAGTTAGAATTGAATAAACAACCAGCGTATTACAATTGTACCCAAAAATTCTTCAATAACAATATTTCCTTTTTCTGCTCAACACGAAAAATTTATTGGAGTGGGTAATGATTTCAATTCATTTGTTTAATAAACGACAAAAATTGCATAAGCTAGTGAAGGTTCGAATGTTGCTTTCATTCACATGCGAAGCTCCTGATAGTACGTTTCTTCTTGTTGGTTAGATCGCTATTTTCAGTTGTATTTTAATACATGCTTGTTTAAATATACGTTTTAGGCGAAAGGCGGTTAGGTCATGCCAACAACGTGGCAGTGCGGACATTATTGACTCCTGAGGGGGAAGAGATGCTGAACTCCTATGGATTTCTAAATTTCTAATCACTAGCCATCCTTTTTGACTAAAGGCTATGCTCATATTTCCAATCTTCTCGGTCCAGGGAAACGAAACTAATATTGGAAAAGAGATGCATGAGACCTGTGATAGTATCCTTACATTTGTAACTTGGCCGATGAGGTGTGTATCATACGCAGAATTCATCCTTTTGGGCCAATTTGATGGCCCAAATGCATTTTTTAAACGAGTCGGACTGTTGGGAACCACGCCTTCATGTTCGTATTGTTTTGGTCTTCAGGATTTTTGTAGGACGATGCAGCACACAGAAGTTTTCGCAATTGTCGTATCTAATATTTCCCCACGTATTCGCTAATAACAGCTTCCCTATCAGAGTAGTGTTGGTTTAAATTTCAAGTTTGCCCACCAGATGCTGATTATTCTTTGTATGAGGAAAAGGTGTATGTTGCACACTACCAGACGAAAGCATTTCATGGAACTTAGTGGGTTAAGTGTTTCTCTTTTGCAATCGAATTTCTTTCAGACCAAGTTTTAACTGAGATCTGGATCGTGCTAACACGGCTTAAAGCCTGATTTCAATTAATGTCAGTAGAGCCCTTTCAATACTTTCAATTCCTCTTCAGAGATCCTGTAATTTTAGACTTCCAACGTGGGATATGGTTGGGATGCAATTTCCCAAGTAGTGAAAACTGCTTGGTAGAAAGCTGAAATTCCTGTGTGCCACTGCTGGAAATTCCGATGGATGTACTCGATTTCTCAATTTTTAGTTTGTGTTTTGCATTAACTTGACTTGTTCCATGGGCGCGTAGTCACATCATTTGTACTAAGCATTATTGAAGGCAGTATTGGGTACCTTTGATTGGACTACATATCTACTTAACTGGAGGAGGCAGTCGCGTTACTTTGAAAGAACAATTGTTTGTGTGGCACAGATGTTCACGAGGCGTTAGGGTTGACTTGGTATTTATGGAAAACATACAGTGCAGTACAAATCTTATGAAATTTTTTCGCATAAAACGCACACCATGCATCACACAGTCATCATAACTAAGAAAGTCTTATTTTGTCTTCACTAAGCTCATTATTCTTTTCAACAAATGGATTATTGAAATAAGTTAACTAATTAAAGACTAAAAAATGACTATTCGTGACCTATATCGCGAAATTTCAAACAGCTGTTATGACGTGGATGGTCAAGCTGATAATGTTATCGAAATGAAAGCACTTTAAACTGGATGATACGAGCTTAGCGCAAGGCTTCTAGAGTGACAAACGGACACTGAATTAAGGTCGTTTAGCCTTTAATGGGGAGGCCCTTTGCAAGGATATAATGAATCCAATAAAGCAACCTTGCTTCCCATTGTGTAATGGGTGCGATCATGGCTAGCAAAGGGTTCACTCGATGGCATTCAGTTAGGTGCGATTCCAATGACGATCAATTGGCTAATGACAACTGTAGACTCGAACTGCCATGCGAGAATGAAGTACTCAGAATGCTGTGGGATGAGGACCAAAATATCCTTGCCAATAATCAGGAGCCACTGGCTTCTTGGAGATTATTTAGCTTTCATCCTCCAAATTATTGCTAGCTGCGCCGTTGGAGACAGCGGCAATGCAGCAAGAAAGGCGGCAGAAAAGGCCACCCAATGGGTAGCAAGGCCACTGTTTGGAGGTCCCTGTGTTAAGGTGAGGTTCACTTTGGTGAGCATTGATGCGGTGCCGGCTGGTTTGGTTGAAGCCTAGAACTGTGGCAATTTGTGCTTCAATTGAGACGCCCATGTTCGTGCGCTACACGGTTCACTAGCTGTGGAGTTTATGCTACAAGTGACACCAAAACCAATGTGAACGTCGGTAGCTTTTATCGAAATTTCCACGTGATTAAAACGGAGTTTGATATCGTGAAGGGAATTCTCATCGTTCTTTTTAGAAGTAGCAAGCAAACGAGTGACACGGTGGAGACACCAAAGTGTTCTATGCCCACCGGATAGCTCACCAATGGCCATTCACTTGATGCTAATATACAGAAGCATATTAAGAAAGGAAAATGGCCAAAAAGAGCCTCAGTGCAGCTGAATGGCTTCATTATTCCAGTCTTATTAACTAAAACCATCCTAAACTGTTTCAAGAGAGACGTTTCATCTTTGCAATCGCTTCAACAAAGGCTGAGATTATGCATAAGGCTGTTCTCCAGCACGAAAACCCCACCAAGTGTTTAACAGTTTAATCTACCTACAGCGTAGGCAACATGAGCACTTTCTGGCCACTCCTAATGCCACCTAAACCGACTTACTTATGCAGTGCCTCATAACTCTAGGATGTTTGAAAATAAGTGAGTGAAACTGGTGATTAAACTAAGCCTTCCTTAACTGACAAAATCAAGGATAATTCACTTGTAAATATCATTGCGTACCTTTGAATACTTTGAGGAGAGAAAATTATGTCATTTACGTTGGTGGCGATTGCAGGTCCCAATCCTAAGATTTCTTAAAAACGTTGCCAAACAAAGCTGGAAAATGAAGCAAAACAAAGAGAGCATAACTAATTGCAGCTTGAATTTGTGGCATTTACCCCTTTCACATCGAACCGTGATGCAGACATAAGTGCTTTCCGAGGCCCGGGTAGTACGGAAGTGTTCGTTGAAATGACAACTTCATTTCGGTGGCCACTTAAGCGCAATGAAACACTCTGGTTGAATTAAGTATTGAGGCAACGGTCTCCATAATACAAATACCTCAATAGCGGAACCTGATAGGTGGTGTTTTGCTACCACTACACACTTTGTTTACCCTTTAAAATGACTTTTCACTTTTTGTTCAGTCGGCACCTTGTCCGTGCGACAGGCATGTGGCCGCAACGACAAGGGTACCAATTTGAGCAACTGTTAACGCAGCGGGACATTTTTGACAGCAAGCGAGATTTATCCTACATTGGTGAGTCGGGAGAACGTGGCGGTTTCTCTATTGCATCGGTGGCTGTTCCCACCGCTACAACAGGATGTGGTATTTGTGGGCGCTACAATGCAGACAATACCAGCAACACTGTGTGCGGTGTTAAGGAGAGGTAGTGTGTATTAAATGGGTGTGTCTGATGAGGTCGAGGCCAAGGAGAAAACCTTTGCGAGGTAATATTCACAGTCGAGGCTTTGATTCATACAATACCATGATGGTTGGTGAACGTATCAGAGGTGTGGTGAGGAGACTGCTGTGAAACTGTAGGTCGGTCAGGGAATTTTTGTGTCCAAACAAACTATCCTCCATATCAGAGCCACCTTCCTTTTGTAAAGTAAACAGCATCAAGCCGTACTACCTGATACGAATCAAAAACTGCACCTTCGGTGAATCTTAACGTTTTTTCAATATCTAGTGAAAGTAGGAAATCAGTGTACACTGAATCGTGTCAAGAATGAATTCTTGGTAGAGTGGAACCACGGTTGCTTGAGCGCATGTTTCAGATGAAACGGGATCCTCGTGTCAGTTGCAGAAGAAGAACCATTTTTAGATGAAAAGTTACAACACCGAGAAACCACATGCATGCTGATGCTACGAATGCGAAGGTCCCTCGTTATTGAATGCGTCCTTCTGCTGGGAGTTCGTATCAAGCTGTCGAGGCCGTTCTACCCGATGCTTGCGCACTCTCCGTTTGAGGGCTCCGATGTAGCGGGCCAGCCACTTGCATTTTGAGACCACCTCTTCTTGCATCAACTTGAAGCACATGGCAAATACGGATAGTCCCACTGCTACGTACACAGTGATGATAATGAGCTTTTCTTGGGGGTTAGTCGAATCGATCTTGGTACCTGCAAGCAAGTTTCTGCATCTGTTACATCCACCCAAAGGCAGACGCCAAGTTAATCTAGGGTGAAAAGTGATTAGCGGCAAAATAAATGCTCAAAAATGAAAGAGAATCTTTAAAATGAACCGTAAGATCGTTGAGTACACAGGTAGGGATGCCCATTAATAATAACTAGACAACTCTTATTGCGCAGCAAAAATTGTCAGTGTCAAGTCGTTTCCTGCATTTTGGCATGAGTTATTTCAATATTCTGCAATATGGTTTCTTATTCCTCTTCTAGCAAACAAACGGATTATTTGGAATCGCCCCTCTACGGTTTGACAACAGATGCAGCACTAGTAGTTGCCATTTTTATGTACACTTTGGATCCTCCCAGTCCACAAGCGATACTTCAGTCACTTCAAATGAACGCTATTTGCATTGCCTTGTTGCTAAGCTAGTAGGACAAATCGTGCGTTTCGAATTTGGATTAGATGTTCCAGGCCTAATTTTGGGGTCTCCACATTTTTATGTGGCCAATGCATGCGGGTGCAGTCAGCCGGCCAGTCGCATTTAAGGATGGAGCTTGAGCTACATGCGCTCCGCTGAAACCTGAGTGAATAATGAGAAATTGCCAAGAATTGGAGTCCGTAGCGTTGCTACTAACGAACCGTAAACAATACCCTTGTGCCGAAAAGTCGAAATTTTCGCTTACCTGAACAGTTTGCTGCCAATGCCGCTATTCATCCCCGATGGTGTCTTGATTACTTAGCCATCCATCTTTCTGCCTTTCAAATTGCAATATTACACATTTGCTAACCACGTTTCAGAATAGACTCGGCAATACTTTGTGTAAGGGAAAACTCGCACAGTTGTGCCTTCCAACTAGCAGTTAGTCCTAAACTTCCTTTATATTCGAGCATGGGTAACTTCATATTTTATGGCATTCATCAATGATCTGTTATTTAAGGCATACCTGGAACAATATCTCCGAATCCGATTGTCGATAGAGTTACAAAACAGAAATATGACCATTTCAGATAATTTGGATCCTCCCATATGCAGAATACAATCGCTCCAATGAGGATGTACGTTGTCATTATCATGATTGAAAGACTAATAGGTACTGTGACGCTTGAAACATCCTCATCATCAATGTCATCGCCGTCAAGACTTCGTTGTTGAGACATGGAGTCAGCTTCGTGAATGTTTTCATTTGAATAATAGCTAAGTCGGATCATGAGGTCATTTGAGGAGCTGGCCAGCGAAGAAAGCACGGAGAGACGAGATTTGAGAATGGGATTTGTAGGCGGCTTGGCGCTCATCCCTCCAGCATCAGCTACAACTTGTAGAGAACTGGCCTTTTGCCCCCCTACTTTCACCGGCAATGAAAGGGCAGACATTGCAATGGGTTCTTCTTTCGAGGTCTTTATTTTATGGTCATCTCTTGCGTTGGAGGTCAGCGACATAAACCTTGCTGAATTCGAGTTGTTCTTCATCCCAGTGGCGACTTTAAAATCCTGCATTGATGAAAAGGCATTTGTGCTAGCTGATGTGTAGATGTCGGAAGGAACCTCAAAAAATGACTTTCGGTTCTCTGGTGTCCACTCTACTTCATCAGTATTGCAACCACTTTTGTACCTCGCAGGTGCTGCAAGCAATTGACTTTTGAGCCTCCGCTGCATCTGCTTGCGCTGGTGCCACATTTCACGACGATAAGACCTAAAATACTGACCTGTGACGAAGGACTTGCATAAACTCCTGTACGTGAGGGCGTCATCTGGTCCAGCATGCAGGGCTGTCTGAGTGCCGACGTTATGAAGTGATAGAATACTGCCGTTTGCGTAGATAGGCTTAACAAAGTTGCGCCCATTCACAGATGTTCCTGGTGTTGGAAAACCACATGTGGAGGGAGATTTCTTCCACACCTTCTTGGGGGAGTTTGCCGCTGACTTGAGTGCACGGAAATCGTACACCTCGTTATGTTCTTGTAGACTTTCTGATTCCACCTTTTGCAGTGAGTTAGCATACGGCGAGGATGTCTGGAGCGCACATTTCTTTACGCATTCCATCTTCACATTTGTGCTGTTGAACCAAAAAGGCCGTGATGGATTCGCCATAACTCTGAGGTACATTTGATAACTCTCATTTGGTAATATTTCAAGATCCTAAAAATGCACCAATGGATACGCGTTGTGTTAAGTTAGTTTTGACTGCTACAAATACAAAAATAAGGGACATAAAAAGTTCTAATCTTAGTGGTAACGAAAACGCGCATCTTCATACTGAGGGTATACACTTCGCTGTTCTCTCTACTCCATTAGGAGGCATTTTTAGGATAGATTACACCTTGTTAGTGGAATGCGCGCAATAGTTTTGAAAGTGGTACACTAAGGGGTGTATCACATAGCCTTTGTAGGGTTTACACAACAAATGCGCTGGCCCATGGATGAACTGCCCTAGGGAATCATAAAGAATTCATGCTAAGAAAATTTTTTTGAGTTTCGCAGAATTCAAAGAATTAACTTGAAGTGCACTACCTCTTCCTAGGGGCACACTCGATCGCGAAACTTATCGCTATCCGTCCGATAGTTCTCGGCATGGAAAGTTAGGAGCAAAACCCAAACAAATTAACATAAAGTCGAATTTCCCAACAATTCTTAGTATTCCAACTGCCTTATGCTAACTGATATCCGTTAAAACGAAAAAAGTGGCTTGGTCTAGGTTGATAGTGCTCGATGCATGGAATGCGTGCAGGGTGGAGACTGGTTGTGCATTCGACCAAGCCAATTATGCACAGGTAAAGTGCGGTTGAGGCTTTCTCCAAATCGCCGCTATACAATCGCATGTTTACAAATTCAAAATTTATAAATGCAAGTGTGAAATGCTATGAGGCCTAGGCACCATTTTCTTAGGCATGCGTTCGTGCCAAGGCAAAATTTAAATGGCCAGGTAACCCTTCTAGAAACAACGAATAATGCGATAAAGTGGGATTGCACTTTCAGACGAGATGTTCCCCTTGTGAAAAAGTGCGAAGGCTTTCATTAAAAGGGAGCGAGAAAATCACTGGGTTTGAAGAAGTTTACATGTGGTTTCAGTTGCAAGAAGTCTAGAGGATTAATTGTAAATTATGAAACTGTGAAGGAAGCTAACCATACGTATAAACAATTTCTTGGTCCTTGCATAGTTTATGTGGCCATTTAGAATTCTTGGGGTAGCAGGCAATGAAAATGACAAATTATTGGCAGCACTGCACTTTGATATGACAAATCATGCTAAATGTTATGGCTGTACCCAGGACCTACCTCGAATTCTTTTGAATAACTGCCGTACGTCATATTTTGCACCTCACACGCTGCAATATTGTGCCCACAGAATGTAATACCCTTAATCGAGTAGTTTAGGACTATGCAAAAACGTCCGAGAGCTAAAGAGCGTAACTTATTTTAAACACAGACCATAGCACCCAACGCCTATCCAGTTGACACAAAATTTCAGCAATTTTATAAAATTTTAATGATAAAGGAATTGTTGATTGATGCAAAGCATAACATGGCGTACCGCTGTTGCTCCTTGCCTTTTCTGCTCCGCTTGCTCCCTTCGATCCGCTTCAATGGCATGCTCGTTACAGAATACATTTATGCCAACACAATCCATTACATGGTTTCCTTTCTTCACATATTTTGTCTTGTCTCTTCCCACACCGAAGGAGCCTATTCGACGAATAACATTTATGTTGTTCCGATGGAGGGATTCGTCCGACAAAAAATCCCGTCGCTGAGTCAGGTCTATCTCCGAAGGCCGTGCTCTCAGAGCATTGAAAATGCTCATTTTCCTATGGAGTTCCGTCCTATTGAGACAAGTGCCTTCACAACAGCGTCGGCAGACCCTGGTGTAAAGGGTTCGGAAGAGAGAGGCCAGGTAGTCGCCGATGTTGGTCAGATAGAGGAACACAAGCGGAATCCCCACTAGTGCGTAGATGATAGTGAGCACCTTTCCGGCATTTGTTTTGGGTACAGCATGACCGTAGCCTTTATGTTATTAGAAAGCATTCGTTGAGATCCGACAAAAGATGACACTATCCAAATTAATTAAATCTATTTGTAGTTCGATGAACAGCAGTAGTACAAGTAAAAGTACAAGGAGTCAAAAAGTGGTGCTTAAATGACTAATAGAGACAACGTGTTCGTGGTATTGAAAGTCAAGCATCATCCTGTCCACGTAAATGAAATAGCTCCTTCGGGAAAGAAGGCACCTTAGGAATTTCAGTGTTTTCGATGTCTGACATATTATACTTAAAATAGCACTGAAAAATTGTCTGTAAAGGAAGCAAAGAATTGTAACTGTGCATGTCACGCAACTGAACAAACAGGGTTATATCTCTGCTCATGTTAGGCATTTGATTCCAACTAAAGATATTTTATCATATTATTTAAATTAACACAATCCATGATAATTTTGTCCTATTCCCCATACACAGTCTGGTGACAAAAATTTGCTCTTCTGCCACCTGGATAAGCCCCGGACAAATTTGGACAAAACAACAAAAATTTTGGAGTTTTCGAAAAAGAATGTTATGATTTAATTTTTTGTTTTACAGCACTGTGGTAAACATCGTGTAGTTATTGTGGTCGTAAACTTGTGTTCTTCTTATCACGCCACACGAGAGTGGGAGGTTCAAATGCTGCTAGGGGGGGAGATAACGTCCCAATTTCTTTTAAAAATTGTAAGCATTACAGCTCACTTCGCCGTAATTTAATAAAAAATGCACACGAAAAAGCCGTGTTTGGCCGGTTGATGATAGGTCTGTAGAGTGGGGCGTTTATTTTTTAAAAAAGGTAAACCACATGTTAGAGGTGATCCCAATTTCACACATCTCGTTTATTGGGGAATTATTCTGTGTCACCCCAGATTATTAGTGTCCTTTTGAGTTGATAAGTGTGGCCCGTTATTTGACGGGCAGTCAGCAAAAAGTTAAGCCAAACCCTCTCGGTCTGGCATGAGCCATGACTTTTATTGTCAGGTTGCATGTGCATACTTCAGTAACTAATCATAACTTTGCTCCCCACCAATACTTGCTGAAAGTCATGCTCATTCACATTCGATGGGAAAAAGTTAAATAGTGACACTGTCAAAAGGTGGCCGCATGGTTCTGTCCGAGTTCTGTTCTGCACTTTACTGGCAGGCTGAAAAGAGTAGTAAAAGGTGCGTGGACCTTGTTCTGACGCATGAGGACAAACTATTTTACACCTGGAAAAAAAAACGATTCACGGTTCTCCATGTAGTTACGAAAACGAATGCCAGATCGGAATTGGAGGGTAGTGTGCAATATCGCATTTATAAACAGCTCGTGGGTACTCGATTCTTTTTTATCCTCCAAAAAAGGATAACTTGGGTTGCACATCAGCAAGTGGAAAAGCTCTTTAAATGTTAACTTTTGAGCTCTAAAGCAAACTAATTTGGGTGCTAGAGATGTTTAGCGCGACAGCTTAAGCTGCTTGCATTGATGCATCTTGGGTGCATGCATTACTGCACCGAGATGGCTGCTTTTCGCCGAAACATTTTCCGACAAAAGATCCAAAACATCGGCATGCCGACAGAATTCTGTAAAGCAGCAAAAACGAACCTGCAATAGGGATCTCAAAGTAAAAGAATAGCACTGCATTAATAAATGCAGAAGCAAATTGAAGGAAAAGCTGGCGGAAAAGGCTGCTGGCATTAAAAGGCCCTCTGAATTGTGATCTTTGATGAAATTCCATAAAGCACTTCCCACTCGTTAGTTATAGAGTATTTTATTCATGTCTACACCATATTGTGATTTTAAGTTTGGAGAAATGTGTCTTTCAATTTTTTCGAGGCACTCTTCCCCAAAATTGCAGCATTTACTTTAGCTGCGCTCTTCCAAAGCAAAAACATTGCGGCATTATTTGCTAATCGTAGTTCCTTTTTCCAAAGCTATTAAAACGGTTATGTTGTTAACAAATAACACTTTCCAAGCTCCTCTGGCTTTGGAATACCTGCGTATACGCAATGGGAAACGAGATCATAACCATCAGATTTGACGCCTCAAGTGTTGCCAAGTTATTGGAATTGCTGTTTGACATTTTTTCGTTATCACGATAACGATCAGTTTACATTCGAATTTTTGCCTGAGTAACAACTGCCGAAAAGGTTTGCCATCCAAATGCAAAAACCGTAAGGGAATCCCTCAAAGCAAAATTTTGCGAGTGCACTGAAATTTCGGAGTCCGCAATTGACTTTGAGAGGTTTGTTTAACGATTCCTGGGAGGAGGGTGGAAAAGAGTCCTCAACAGGGAACAATAGGAGGCCAACGGACTGAACCGGCTGTCCCCTGAGCAATTTGTCAATTCGTCGATTGGACGACTTCAAGCGGGAGGTCTCCCTCGAAAACAGATTTTGAGGTGTTTTTGGATCCGCTTAAAAATCGCGCCCACACATTGTAGAAAAGTCGCGCAAATGCATTCTGTAAGCACCTCCATAATTCTCAGAATCGAAAGTTCAGGTCGAGGGTAGCCTCTGAATACCGTACTAACGCTAGAAATGCTATTCAATAGCGTTTTTGCTTTAATTACTGCAGGGCATTCTCTGAATCCACTTAGTTCAGCATTCACGCTTAACATGGTTGTAGAGTGTTGCCTGCCATCGGAACAAATATGCTTGAGCCATAGTACTAATGAAAAATTCTCACAAACTCGGGAAGGACAACATTGTGTTGATGTTATTAACCAAAATTGTGCGTTTCAAAAGATGTTTGTTATTAGGCTCCTCTCCCGAAAGTTTAAAATTTAAGCCGTTTATTTAACTATTTTGTCAGCTGTCTGTTATAAAAACGCCTCAATGAACACATTTCCCCTAAGTTCTTTTTTATTGTGGTGCGTAGCGGAACTGCGTACGCTTGGTGTATTTTCGAGCCTCTTTCTTGGACCCGTGTAAGGAGGCTGCAAACTATTTTAAGAAGTTGAAAATTTTCTAGGGTAAATGTGACGATTGTAAATCATTAACGGAGGCACTTTATCCCAATGCAGTGGAACTCAACCCAGTGATAGTAGAAATGTAACTCATTTACCGCGGCCTTAAAGTGTAGAAAAGCTATGCTTGGAATGATTTGAATTGTGCATATAGTAATGTTATGTCCAAACAACTCTCTGATTTTAATTTCACTTAAACAACAAGATAAAAAGCACGTTATCAAAGGACTATGTAAAAAGTCGCCTGCTTGGAGAAGGGCGAACAATTCGGTGGTTGTTGTCCCACACCACTATGCCGTGTGGGATAATCTACAATCGCAGTAGAAAAGCAAGTAGAATGAGAGAGTTTAATTCGTGCGAGAATTGAATAATGTGTCGACAAATAAATTGGCTAATCTAATGACCCAAATGGCCATAAAATGGATTCGCCTAATGCAGTTCAACACTCCACACCAGCTAAGTTTGGCGTAAAATAGAACTCACTTTTGCAATCAGGCCGCCATTCTGCAAAGCGAAATAATGAAACAGCAAACTAGGTCGGAACTTCCTAGGAAAGACGAATAGATGGTTTTATACTGAAAGGCTATGTATCATAGACACTAAGCAATTTCAACCACAGCATCGTGTGAAAGAAGGAAATCACCATTTTAGGTGATGAACTCACTCAGATTTGCTTTTGAATGAACGATTATAATGCTACATTTAACCAAATATTCCTGAAAAATAGATTTTATTTCATCCGGAGATGTAGAGGAAAGTCATATCAATCAAACAAATTCAAATCAAATCAAAACAACTCTCATGCAAAATTAACTATTTCCACATTAGGTCCTATAACAACGAGAACCTTTGGAGGTAAAGGCGCATAAGCACTAAGTCATACCACTCCATTTGCAGTCATTTTTGGTGCTTTAGAGTATTAGCTACAGAGCGAGGTCCCACTTCATGTAAAGTACGCTTTGAAGCGACGTTGACTAGTGCAAACTACCAAAAGGAGTTATTAATTTTGTTCAGAGCAGTAGTGACATTCATTGAGATTGTGTGCATAAGCTTTAATAATAATTTCAAGCTCCACCATGGTTGGATTCGTTCTGTAATCGCTTTTAGGAAAAACAAGTTGATTCTACCTTAAACTCGGAAATATTGATACCTTTGCAGCCTGTGCGTCAAGTCGTTTGATCTGGCACAAGGTCTTGGGAGCGATGCGATCAACTAAGGGGAGGGCAAATCGCCTGACGCTGGTCCACTATCGTCAGTCTTTCAAGCTCTAACGTGACTGCACTTATGCCGATCAGAGAAGCGGCACAGACGCAGGGCCCATTAACCCTCCGGTATTTTCTCCGATTCTACAAGTACGTGCTATTTGTAGGCGTAAAAGCGTATCCTGATGCTCAAGGTGACTTTTGCCCCAAAAAATGCAACAAAATAACCAAGTCGTAGGTGCAGAGACATCTGCCAATTAGAGGTTCTGCTGCGATCACAATTGGCACTGCCACTTAATCTCAGGCACACCGCATATCGCCCTTTGACCTTACCCCCAATGGGCATTAGTGACTTTATAGACGCCTAATTAATATCTTTTTGATGAGTGAATTCAACCTATTATTTGGGATTTCGAGTTGGTATTACTTTGCGAATTTCAACAACTCGAGGTGGAACGGTGGAGAAGGGTTGCGCGTGTTTGTTGACTTTGACGAAGGAAGTCATCAGAATGCAATAGTCTTTGTTGCGAATGCAAGTTCCTTCAAGTCAACAACGAACTTCCACAAAATCCCTTCTGATTTATGAAGAAGAGGCACACTGAAAATAAGCTTTATGACTCAATTTTGCTACCTTAAAGCCGGACACTTGGGTAGTTTGAATTGCGGCATTTAAGTAGACTATTCAAATGGTTGGTCAGCAAATACCTTCACGAGCCCAGCAATGAATGCATGAACTCCATAAATTGATAGCTTAGGTAAACAGGACGTCCACTTGTGTAACCATTGGTGAGGAGCACTCTATTCCAAAAAACCGGAACGTCTTTAGTTAACGGCTATTATTAGCTGTTTTCATCACATTCAAAACTGATTAGAACCACTAAACGCTAAATACTTTGGTCATAATGTAAGCATCCGGCAAATCACAGATACAATTCATTTTGTGGCAGGTCACATGTCTGATAGACACCGCTTTTGCTATAGATCACACCAAAACACTGAAGCCTATCTTCTTGCAAGACAATTTCAAGCATCCAGCGATAGAGTTCGAGGTTTATTTAGAATGCTATGGTCAAACCCACATTCGTGAAGCATAAAAATGATAAAGCACGATTGCGCGAGTAGTGAATTTGTCACTTCAAGATTAAACCGAGAGGGCCAAGATAAGTGGTGAGCCGCGCAATATTATTTAAGTTTTGCAAAAAACGTCTCAAGAAAAGGAAATAAACCACTATTGACGTGGTTCCTACCTGCTCTAAGAAGCTAAGATTGGCAGTTTAAGCTGCAATGACTAGTCAAATAATTAACACTTTCAGCATTACAATTAACGAGTTCCATTGAATTGGACCAAATTGAATGAAATGAATGAAATTGGAGCTAATTGGTAAAAGCGCTTCATTTTTATCTGACACGGTAAAAGTCCCGCATTTTCGATGGGTGACCAACAAGTGAATTGACTAGAAGCGGCAGTAACGGCGGCAGCACTATCACCGCCACCACAGCGCAGATGACGCCGATTTAGGATGTGGACACAATCCGAGTTGACGAGTTATAACTTAATCAACTGCACTCCAAAAGCTATTTTGTTTCCTCCGCCAAATAGTACAAGGATTTGCCATCCGAGACGCATTTTTTATCTACAATCAGGACGGAACCTTGGAACTCACCAATGGTTGTTATGACGGTCACTGCGAAGAGAATGGAACCTTCCCAACTCCACTTTAGATCATCCATGGAATCCTCACCGTTCCAGCCCTCGCTATCCATCATTTTTACAAGTTTTCGGAGACTGCTATGAAGCTCTTGTCGAGTCTTATGCCGCAGCGTATACGCGATTACATGCAGCCATTGCCTTAGACGAGCGAATTCACTTTTTGTACGACCACCAAGACCACGACGTCGACGAATCTCACTTTCCATTTCGTTTTTCTTAACTCTTAAAGGGATTTCAGAACTTTTCTTATTCGTGGACAAGGGTACATAATACTTTTCCTGCGATGATATTTGGTAGCGAAGCTCACGTATGATTTCGCCCGAAAATTGGTCAGCCAAGGCAGTTCGCAGCTCTTTTCCTTTTACTTTTACCATTTTTTCATTTTCTAACTCCACGGCACGAAAAATAATGCCGCCAATGATGGTGTAGCCGATAACAAGGAGTGAGAGACCGATTTGAGAGAAGAGGAAAGCAAGGAAGCGCTTGAACCCCGCGCGAATTTCTTTTAGACGGCGCCGACGCTTAAAGAGCTCTGCGGAGTAGGTCTCCTTCTCGAGCACTGTAGTGGGCGGTTTGCGCAGTGCAACACCCGAGGCTGAAACCAAACCGATCAGCAGACCGGCCCCCTCGATTGTTTCGCAGACGCGTGAGAGGAGCCAAGGTTTTCGTGATTTAGGCATGATTCCTCTCCCTTCGGCCAGCGATGGCTACAAGTTGTACATAATTTAAGAAGTCTTTGCATGCACCGGAAAGGAGAGTTACCCTGAATTCACAAGTAAAGTGACAAAACCATGCTCTCAGCAGATTGGCTACGCATGTTGAGAACACAGACTAGCGGCTATGAGCCAATCACGCAGAAGTGAGATGCCCGAAAATACCACAAGGGCGCGACAATGCGGACTACGATGAAGCGACCTATAACACCAAACCCTTGGGGAAATCCATTGACTATACAAATTTCTTCCAAATCCGGTGAAGTTAGCGAAGCTTAGTGATAGAACGTAACTATTTTCCACTTGAAATTATATCAAAACTGCGCTTGGAAGTTAAACTAACGTCACCTGTTACTATTTTACTTTCCGAAAAAATTATGCACATTACAGCTACTGTTTTCAGTCTTAAACAGACATATTTATCAACCTTGACTCACACTTTTCTCTCGAAGTGCTTTGCTTAAAAAGCATGGATTTCACTTACTAGCTGCGTTTTGGCAAAGTGCTTGCCTCTTTCTATGCACCAATTCAGACTTCACGTCATCCAACATCTCGGGTGGTGGCTTCACCCATGCCCGTTCAGGCAAAGGACAGTGCTGGAAAGTTGGGCGACTTCGCATTGAATCGCTTGGTGAAACACAACACGCCAATGTCCGTAGATTTTTCATGAATTCAAATGGTTCCAAACGCTTTTACATGCTTAAATTATTGCAGGGCCTGATTCTGACGAGTTAATAAAAGCCACTACCTTGATGTGCTCAGACGCCTTTTGGCAGCCTTACTCCATGACCACCTCGAGGCATTACGAGAGCCCAATAGCCGCAAATCCTCAAACTGCAGCCATTTTCCCTTTTATATTTATTTACCAACGAAGCATTTTCTTTTCTTTTTAATTTTGCGACCTGATTTAAGAACCACGATTCTGTTAACATCCGACAGCTCAAAACGTCCGCTTCGGGGCTGCGCACACGGTATTTGTTCCTTTTTTAGTAACTATCCAATTGGTTGATGCATACAACAATTTCGCTCAGTACCTACATACACCTGCGTCTTCAGCAGAAACACCTACAATGAAATCTGAAACTTTCTCAATGCAATAAAGCAAAGTGCCATTTAAAGTTCTGATTACTTTTGGTTAGGAGAAGCTTGGTATGACTAAAAATTCACTAAATAAGGGGACTTGATTTGCAACCATTCATAACTGTTTTAGCTGTTGCCATCATGTGGCTTATAATTATTATCTACTTGGGTGATACCGAATTTAGCCGTTGGTATCGTATGTTCAGTACACAGGTCCAAGTCTATCTAATTTCCCGTCCCAGTAAAAAAACAGCCGAATTCAGCATCATCACCAGAAAAATTGGACTTTATTCGATACTGAGATCGGGTTATCAAATAAAGATGGTTTTGAGGCTCCATTGGAATGAACGATTTATATCGAAAGGACCGAAGCACCCTCACTATTTTAGCGTAAAGACGACTCTGAAGATTAAAATAGCTCAGGGCTGGCCCCTTAAGGTCATGACTGTTACCTTAACACTGTGCTAAGGTTCACCTGGCGTTCAAGCGCAGCGAATCACGATATCTAAACGCCAGCCTGGAGCATTCGTTGGCGTGAAATTTGCCTTCGGTTTCCAAATTCAAGAGACAATTCAAACGACCCCAGCAGCCCAGCTCACAAACAGACAACTCCAGTAGTTTTTCAAACGCCACAATTTGTTCCAGCATTGTCCACGCAATGCGCGGTCAAAACCGTTACGCACTTGTAAGAAATGGTTTTGTTTCGATGATCTTTTTGAGATAAGAAATTAAACAGTTTATTCTTATTGATCAAATCACCTGAATACTCTAAAACATTACGAAAAAGTAGTCAGCGTCGTGAAGTGTGGCATTGGGTGCAAGATGAAGCCTTTCACATTTTAATCTATTTACCACTAGTTTCCATAAATTCGTACAGGATATGCGTGAGGCATTTCATTTTCATTTTAATTTTGAACTGCTTCCCTTCGAAAACGGAGACGCTCCCAATCACTTAGCAGTTTATATTTTGACAAAAAACAGTCCACCAGAAAACCACAAAAATACACCAAATTCAACCCCAATTCTCAGCGTTCATTTCACCAGCTAGTTGAACAAACTTCTGCCTATTTTCAACCACGCTATTCGTGCTCACTTCGCCTTGCTCAGTCAGAACGATACTTTCATTCCTAGCGCAGTCCGTTCCATGACGGCTACTTTGAACTACTTGGAGACTTTTAAGCGACCAACAAATCGCCGCAATGATAGCCGTTCACCGCATGCACACTGAACTTACTCGAATTCGATTGTTTGCTTTCCCTCTGCTCATCAAAGAAATGCAGACACTCAGGGCTGAAAGTACACTCTTGAAATAAAATTCAAAAACAAATCTGCCCATTCATCTCCACCCATGGTTTGAACTGCAGGAAAGTGGGAAATCATTATATGTTTCACTTCAAACGCTTTCATCACCAATTATGCGGGGTATTTAGGTATTTCGATAGGTATTTAATTTGAGTTCAATAAGTAAAATGCATTGGATCGACGCGTGAAAAGTAAATTAAAACTGGAAATAGTGGTTCATAAAATTTTTATTACCCATAGGATTCATTTGGCGCGCCGATGTAATTTTGGAAGTAGCACATGACGAAATCAAGAGAATGAGGTTTCACGAGATTTAATGCCCTAGGAAAAGCCACCACTTTTCCCATCTTAATAGATAGTGAGCACGCATTTTGGAAACAGCAAACGAAAATTCACTGTTGTTATGCGTGGAAAGCCATCACGTACCTGAAAGTATCTCACACTCCTAATCGCATAAAGTGCCTTCATAACACTTTATCGAGAGATTTATATCGTGTTTTAACCATAGCCCAAAGTGGGCAAACCCATTACCTTATAAGCTTTATAGTAAATCTAAGCGAATCTTCCACTTTGCTTTGCAGTTTGAAGCCAATTTGGATGCGAAATAGGAACATTTCCCAGCTGAAGTCTAAACATGGGCTCAAAGGTAATTTTGCATTCCTGGTCATGCCTATTGTCAACAATGAAAAATGCCGTAAAATCAACCATAGTTGCGACAGTGACAATACAATAGTGGAGCCAAGTGAATTAATGGGGTGAACAAAACAGTTCTAAGCAAAAAATACAAATTTTTGATTACTTATCGCTATTTATTACGGTGGTGGAATATGGAATAAGGCAACTAACGAAGCCATTTTTATGGGTACTTTCCGCATGAAACTTGGCGCCTAAATGTCCTCACTATATTCCAGTTTTTTTCAGAAATGCATAAAATTTTACAAGGATAGCTAAGATTACGACTTTGTCCCGTAAAAACGATGTAAACTGTTTGCGCTCCCTTCGGGCCCCAAATCTGACCCAGCAATTTTTCACGTTTTGTCATCGTTTAACACCCGAAACCATCATAATGATTAATGTCTCTAGTAAACTTAATCCCTTTCCTTCAGGTAATTTCAAGACAGCACAAAGTTTACCATACCAGATTTTCATTCTCAATGCCTCCCGACTGCTTCACCCCGTACTCACCACATTGACCGACGTGTTCACGGACTCACAAAATGGGTAGAGCATCCACAAAAAGACTCATGAAAAACTAACATCACGACAATATACACTAATATTATCAAGAATTTACACCACCGATATAGCGGTCCCGAGAGTACGCGATCAGCTGAAATGCGACACGGCGCACATAAAGACCAACCCACTACAAGTAACGAGTGAGCCAAGAGCAGAATGTGGTGTAGACCCAGAGAGTAGTAAGGTGAGGTTAGTACTTGCTCCCCTGCCAGTCGAAGTGGTAGAGAGCGGCATGACCGCTCGCTTGCCCCACGGCCAGGTAGCCACCGTGCGGACTGAATCCCACCGCAGTCGGCACGCCCAATCGGCCCATGCAAGTCGGGAAGTTGGAGCACACCCGCTGACCACCTAAGTTGCACTAAAAGAGGCACGCAGTATAGACCGTAGAGAATAGTATCAGAACCAGTTTTAAGAAAGTGCTTATTCTATAAGGCAGATTCCGTACTCTAGAGGTACTAGTTAAGTCCTATATTAAGGCGCTCTTTTGGAAAATGCCATGAAGAATATCGTTCCTTTACGGCCTTAGTTAAAGTGAACAGTCTGCCAAAACGTGACTCACAAACATTCTAACCCTCGACAGTTGCTACCTTAACAGTATGATCACGGTCTATGAACATAAATCTCATTGTAAAAACTAGGCAGAACTCCGATCTTGATAAATCGCCAGTTGTCCATCAACAGGCAGAGATTTCAGATGCTCGTAAAAGCTATAACAGGAAAGCGCCATAGCACAAGAGCAATGTTAAAGCAAAAATAAAATGAATAATTAAACTAATAAACGTTTCTGAACGATAATATGCAATGATATTTTCTGTACAATAGTGCAAATTTAACAACAATAATAATAACTTGAGCGAACCGTTGCTTATGGCGTATAAACGAGTAGCAGTGCCATTACTAGTGTATGTGTATTTCAATAGCGTACACGCAAGCATTATAGAAAGCACTCACGCTCAAATAAGTGCTTGGATGGACATAAAACAATGCTAAACACGTTTCGCCACATTATCGGTTGTGATTATCGCAAAATATTCGCAATTAATTCTATCCCACTATTTCGTAGAAAGCAGCGTAATAAAAGGCCCATCAACAAGTGGCAAAGCATAAAGCCATGCAAGGTATCAAAAATTAAAACGACTTTCCCATGGATATCAGGTGCGCATTCAAGCATACCTGAAACCGCCAAAAATATTCAAAGGAAATTCACAAGAAAAGCCTAAAAAATAAAGTTTGAAGACTGATTTTTCGACACCGAGATCAACGAGTGAAATTTGCCGTTCTGTTCTACACGTCCAGCAAGATAATGAGTCGACCACCCAACTGATAATTTAAAATAGTGCAAGTGGATTGATTAGCATCGAGATCAAATGAAATAGTCTTGGGAAATCCGTCAAAGCTAAAAACGCTGAAATTGCGGCCAAATGACAAGGGAAGTTGACGCTGACTCTTGGTGAAATGAGAGGGTTTTTGAAAATGAGGTGTGCTGAAAAGTGGTTGACTCACCAGCCTCGCGGCTGCAGATTGCAGGGAGGAGGACATATAGAGCAACTGGTTCGAAGGATGGAAGAGAAGTTGATCCACCGCGGTGGTCAGGTTCCCCACGGACTTTAGTGGCTTTGGACGTCTTATTGAGCCATTCATCACTGCTTCCCAGGTGTAGATGTTCACGTAGCCAGATTCCGAGCTGCAATAAACGAGCAAAACATATGCCACATTAGGCTGCTTTTTAAGAACAGACTCTTGCATTCTCTTAGGTTAATTCTCGCTGTGATATTAAGGATAAAAAAGCAGAACTGTTCTCTTTCTACAATTTTTCGACTCAACTTCCCACTTTGTAAATCAGCAGATCACATTCCAGTTTCTCAAAGTCAAAATGACAAAAGTGTTTTTTATAAAGTTTGCAGACTTCTACGTTTTATTTTCAGGAAACGTTCAGCAGAATGGGCTTCATGCATTTTAAATGAAGAAAAGGAATTAAGTAAAGCCATTTCAAATTATAACGATAAACTGCATTAACTTTTACGATTAAATGAACTTCATATTTTTGCATTGTTCGTATCATTGGCATCGAGGCTACAGCTGTTGTCCTTGTCAAGGTTTATGCGCCCTCTTCATGCAGCCAATTTTCATTGATTCCGCATTAATAAAATCAACTTTCAAAAGCACGGAGTGTAGTCCCACTATTGAATAAGCTAAGCATGCCAAATTGCGATTGACAAGTGACATTCCCACGGTAAATGCGAGTGAGTGAAAGGTCAGTAATTTAAAGGCATGACCTCGCAACCGTACGACCCATGACTGTTGGCGCGCACCACGCGCAAATCAGTTACTCCAATGCTAAGAAAATTACGAATGCTGGAAGTCATCGAGTGATGGCGGTGACGCAAGGCGATGCTTATTGGTGAGGCACGCAATGCAGTGTAAAAACGTGAATGTACTAATTTTGGACAGTATGGGAACGGTTAATATTTCTTCGTGACGTTCTTTTGGAGTGGGAACTGCTAGTGTCCATCCATACATCACATCATGGTGACAATTGAAGCAGCCATGAGGGTTGCAAAGGCCCCTCCTTCTGTGTGCACCCCTAGTTGCATACGTCCACAGTGCAGTGTAAATACTGGCATAAGAAATACCATCAATAACCAAAACCTATCCAGTGAAAGAACGGGTCATACTATTTTAAGTTCATCAGCAAATTACCACACGAAGAATATTTTGACCAATCCAAAGTTGAGATAAAAAGTGTAGTACAAATAATCCGAGTTGTTCCAAAATTAGAAGGTGAACGAACATTCAAAAGGTTCGTATGCCTACAATCTTCTGCCAAGTTTAGGATCCTCTACCTTATTTAACGCCGACTTCAAGAAAGGGATGGTAAAGGGATTAATCCATTATGCGATTGCGCACCGTCGAAGGGTAGTTTTCCTTCCTTTACTCAGCAATGTAAGACATTCTTATTTATTTTGCTTGCGCCCTTATGAGATGCGTGGATGCATCTCAGTACCATTCATCGCCTTATGTCTAAATAATTCATTGCAAATCATTCCTCCATAAAGCTGGGCCGTAAATAAGCGCAAAAGCTATGGCATTTCACAGAGAGGTGGTTCCTCAATTAAAAGACATCATTATTGTTCATGAAATGGGCTCGCGCAAACAAAACCCCTGTTTCAAACGTTTACTAACAGGTGTTTTAATTCATGAGGGGTAAAGAGGATCAAAATATTGTGGAAACCATCCTATTAGTCGCTAAATAAAGCGCTTCACACTATAATTAGCAAATATAATTAGGAAGAACAGATCCAAAAACAGTGCATGTGGTTAGGCTGATTCGCATTAAGTTATGAATTAGAAAGTACTTCGTGGGATGTAGATGTGTAACTTTTGCAGAACACCCAGGAAATAATGCAAAATACCAGTCCAATCACGAGTCCATTTCCCAAAGCCTGTACCCAAGAAATACAACGAGCCTTCCTGATCAGCTATGGCCAGTACGGGGAATGGGGGAGCATAGACTACTGCTAAGAGATAATATGCGTTTCCTGTGAGGAGAGAAAATTTGTCCCAAAGAGCTTTAGTGAAGCGAGTAGGTTGGTGATAATGAGTGATCTGACCACTATAAAGATGATTTAATGGCATCGGGAGCGATTAACATTGGCATTAGACGTGGCGAGTGTGGTCTAACCAACGCCATCAAAGCGAATAAATGACCCAATCACCGATACGTACATAACATTAAGAGCCTACTTCAAAGTGTTCTTCATGGAAGCTATAACACAGCGGATTGATAGCCAAAATAAAATTGTTTATCACATTAGTGATGCAAGCAAAAGTGATACACGCTAGCGTATCATCAAAAGTGTTCTAAGCCATGTCTCAAAAAGTGTATTTGCAGGAAAAAACGCACTGAAATGCGTCCCCTTAACAATATAGTTGTGACGTTTGTCTAA
Organism: Taenia hydatigena; assembly: GCA_036345935.2. Classification (NCBI taxonomy): domain Eukaryota; kingdom Metazoa; phylum Platyhelminthes; class Cestoda; order Cyclophyllidea; family Taeniidae; genus Taenia; species Taenia hydatigena. The sequence goes on along the minus strand of JADWOT020000006.1, from coordinate 11,456,705 downwards.
AACTGATCATTTAAACAAAACTTGCCCACAAGATCACCAAGACGATGTAACCCTCCACTATATTACCACATTCATCAACACCATATCGAAGGCCTAGAAATTTGTTTCATTTTGGGTGCGCACTTAGAAAACTAGCACAGGGCATTAAAAAACTTAATTATTTTCTCAAAGTGCTTGCTTCGCGCAAAAACAGCGAATCATTATGACCCGTCTGACCTGGACATATGGCCGCAAAGACAAATTGGACAATTAACGCGTAACAGAGAAGTGGTAACAATCTCTCAAGGTTTTGTGCATATAACATAACCAGCGCTTCTCCAATGGAGTAGTAAGTACCCCTGGCAATCACATCAGATTTTACACGGCACACAGCAAATGTCAGTAGCTTGTTAGTCAAACGAGATTCTGCAAAGCCGAAAAGGAATTGAACACAACCTAGGCCTATGACCCGACATTAAATATGAAATCAGCTTAAGTGCTCATATAATTCCTAATAGAATATAGAAAGGGCTTCTAGATCATTAAAATAATGGTGGAGATGGAAACAGAGACGTACTTCACACCAATGCCCAACTCACCCACAGGCAATATACTTTGAATCATCTGAGATGGCGAAACTGCGACCGCCCGTGCAACTGTAGTCGGTCCACCGATGCATCGGGCGCGCGTTGTGCCGCAGATCGAACATAAAGACGGATCCATCGCCTGTTTAAAGAGAAAAAAACCACCCAATTCTCTACCGGACTAATGGACCTTACAGTAACTAACTTTTCGCTGTTTAAATGCGCCGTCTTGTCTTGATAAATTTAGGACAAAATAAACCCCGTTTGAACAAATGGAGGAATCCTTCCAAAATTTGTAAAATAATAAACGCATTACTTTCCTGGGAAAAGCAGTAAAGTTTACAATAGTGCATCTTTTATGAAAGAGGGATTAAGGAGCTGTTTCAACACCAGTGGGAAATCGAAGAAAGGAATAAAAAAAACCTATACGTTTTGTGGGTCAATCCTTCCCGTTATAAAGATTCACCAAAAGTGCAGTGACATGAATCCAGTCAGTCATGGGTGGCTTTCAGACAAGTTCACAAACAGCAGACATTTAATTGACGAAAAAACAGTCCCGAGACGATGTTTAATAAATCATATACACAGGAGGATTTGTCAGAGGTCACGGTACATAAAGCAACGTTTTCCAAGACCACGCGACATTGAGTGCTTTTGAAGACTAGTGAAAGCCGAAGTGCTCACTGACTGGGCAATAAAGACCGATGCTGAGGCGCCTTTGAAGTGTGAGGATGCCGGTGCGAGTGTGGGAGTGTGCGAGACTGCGGGTGCGTGCGCGTTAGCGTGCTTCAAGATACTTCCCCTAGGGCGCAACCATTTAAGGAAAATTTATTCGTCGTACAATGGTCAACGAAAGATTGCACGAAAGGGACAGGGGAAGGTGTTTTGCAGTGGTTTTGTTCAAGGCCATAAAGTTTCGTCACCGACAAAAGAGAAAACTATAATAGTTCTCAACTCAAAACGAACAAATCGGGATTTTTAAATTAAGACTTAAAATAGAGACAAACGCATCAACCTTGCGTCCGACAAAATTCTCAACCCTTGTGGATTCCGAATTTGATTAAAAGTAAAAAGTCCAAAACCATTAAAAATGCCAAGAATCGACAAAACCAACTTAAAAGGGCCTGATTTAGAAGTGAGTAATAAAAAGCGCTAGCCAATAATTAAGGCCTATGCATCTTTTTACACATCTGTCGCGGCATATTATTGTGTCAGATTTTGAGACTTAAGAGGGTATCCAGCTCCATAATTGGCTAAATAAGTCGTCTCACCCAACAGTGGGACGTAAAACAATAAGAGTAAAGTGCAGGCGTCGTTAGACAACTGTTCCAGAGAATCTCTAGAGGTAATCCTAGACCATAAATTAATGTCAATACGATCGGGCGACTAAGATTGAAAAAGCGGCCACAACGACGAAAACTTGTAGTTCGCGAAAATGAACATTCTGTCCCAAAATACACATTGATTATAAATAGCCGCCAACAGAACGCTGGAACAATAGGGCAATGTGGAATCGATGTTTGATACAAAACTCGCCCTGTTCGCATTTCCGCTGACTGAGATGAGGAATGCGTGAGCAAACGTGCCATCCAAAAAGCGCGCACAGGTGTCTGACGTTCAGCTGATAGGGTGAGAGCAATAAGCACTGCAGTGAGTACAGCAAGTTTCCCAAGTTGATTGTGGTCCACCTCTGCTTGAGTAGACGCTATTGTAGTTTGCAGTCGCGCATGCATCGAGAGTACATATACGCGAACTGAACACCGTTATCTCATAATTTTGATTGCTTCCCATGCTCGTAAAAAGAGAGCATTAATAAGACACCGAACCGCAAGGAGTAGAAAATTGTCCGAAATAAAACCGTAGAAAAGGTTATGTCAAGCAATTTATTCAGTACGACCTCAAGATAATTTAGTGAAATCTACACCTAGATGAAATGCAATCGAATATAAAAAATCAGTGCAATCAGAAACGGGAATGAGCAGTAGAGACAGCACAAAAAACTCTACTAGAAATTATTTTAGGCATTCGATAAGCTAGATCAAAATAGTCTTAACCTGCCCCGAATAATGTGCTTGCATTAGAAATGCGGGAGCATTTAAAAACTTAGGATCGTAAATGCTCAGAGCAACCCCAGTCGATCAGTTTTAGGCACGTCGGGTAGGAAGGCAAAACCCAAATTTGCTCGTGAGGTAATATTTCAACACAGTCCAGGTAAAAGTACTGTAGGACCCTAAAGCAAAGACAATTCTATGAAAGCCGAATTCTGAAATGAGTACAACGAGACGTCTCGATTGAAATATGGCGCCCGTAAGCCACTGCAATCAGATGCAAAAAGATAGGAGATCGATCTGTTGGAGGTCTAAACGGCCTTTTAAGCTGTAAAAGTTGGAACAAACAGAGCAGGGAAAGCAGTGCCGAAGGAACTAAAGGTGGATTACGCTAAAAAGGTCATAAATAATTTCATGGAGAACCCCCAAGGTCTCCCATTTTGGATGCAGAAATATCAAGCCAGACTAAGATGCCTCCTAAAATCCAATGACAGCTGCAGGTAAGATAACGATCCCACCTGTCAGGTTTTCTGTCTCGGACGAAAAATAAACACCCCAAACTTACTGAACTGGTGGCCATGGTAAAGAGATGAAGAAAAACACTTGAAGCCAATGTGCTTAACAAAAAGAAAAGCTTCGCAAAATGGTTACAGCAACAAATAACACTGAACAAAACTCGTAACAGTCACAACCACTCCGATTTGCAAATTTCGTTAACGTTAGGAGTGTGACACCGAACAATAATAATTTCAATTCATTAGAGCTTTCTCTAAGCTTGAAAATCACTCTGAGTCAAAATGATTTCGAGGATAGCAACCTATCTCCGCTTGTTCCATTTCACAGTTTATAAGGTCTATAAATTTCAACTATATTCGCAAAACAGTGATAATAGCTTGCTTTCAAATATTCCTAATAAAGGTTATGTTGAGAAATAGTGCACATCCCGTCACTTTTGTTGAAGAATAGGTGCTGTAAAATTTGAGCGCTGAGCAAAATAAATTAATTAAAAAATGCCGAAAAATGAAGGGATTCAAACTGGCCGAAAGATGCCCGATAATATGAGCCAGGAAATGAATTCCATGTTATGTTGTCTTTTCATTTTATCACAATTCCGCTGACAAGGGAGGAGTCATTTTTTGTCTTTAAAAATTCACACATGAAGCAAGACCGTCTTCTAGAAAAGTGGGTGTGGAAATGCATGAGTTTTGAGCCACGGACAGAAAGTGTCTAAAATGAAGTCAAGTGTAGGCAAGAGCTGCTTCATGCGATGAAATCAACCCCTTTAATGCCATCTATATAAATATCGAGAGCAAGCTCCAAAACTACAAATTCAGGCCATTAGAAAGTATAAAATCACCAAACTAAAGCAGTAATAACGGAATTGCCTGCACTAACTTTATTTGACTCAATAAGCCATGAAAGTCACGTATGCTATGCATGAGGAACCAAAACAGCGAAGCACTCACTTGAGAAGGCATTGAGAATGTCACCATCTTGAGCGAAGCAATGCGCAACCGCAGTCCCGCTTACACGGACCGTGGTTGTCTTTTCAAAGCTCTAAAATCAATTGACAACGGGATCAAAAATTGAGTTTGAAGAGTACTGAGAAAGTACAAACGAAGGCGTTTCATCGGAGAGATTGGCAATTTGGAATCAAAAACCGTGGAACAAAAAGGTCCTCCCTTACGACAGCCCAAAAACGAATTTCACAAGTGTTAAGATCGCCAAATCACCAAAATCCGCCTAGGAAACAGAGCTTTAGATGCAATAGTAAAAGATGAAGAGTAAGTGCATTATACCGTTGTTAGGTTTCAAAGCTGAAAGCTGCCTTCAATTTATTTCGCGAAACTTTTACACCAAGACGCATTTCAAAGTGTGGCATGAAATGTGATTGTGAGGGCAAGCACTGAAGGAGCTAGTAAAATACAAATCAGCACAGAGAGATTTCGCGCTTCCCTTGATCTGCCTTACGAAAAGAAAAGCTGCCACATTAATCTGTAGTTTCACAAATTTAATAATATCCACGCCTCTGGCCGTGGTGGCGCAGAAACCGACGACTAGAAAGAGGACACTAGAGATGCCAAGCACAGGTTGAATTGAGAAGCACATACAATCCCGATATTTGCCGCTTAAGGGCGCTTGGGCAAGTCGACGGTGAATAACTCAGTAAATGACTAGTGCTGAATTCGAATGTAAAAAGGGCGAAAAGCGATGCCAATGTCAGGTTTAGATCGCGTTCTAGGATTGGAGCAATTTTAACATTGTCTGATAATCCAAGAAGGTGAAGAATACGTGATTACAACTAAAATGAATGAATGATTATGAGCCCACTGATAAAGTATTATTAAAAAATTGTGTTCAGCATATTTCAAACAATTAAGTTTGAAAATGTCATTCAAATAAAGTATGCCAACTTTGCCTTCAGTAGATGGTATGTATGGAAGAACGCATAAGCACGTAGAGGTAACGATATGGCAATTAAATGATCATTCAAAAATAAACACGAATGGCGCGAGGAAAACAGCAACTAAACGTCTTAGATGTTAAAAGGCCAAATCCTACTTTACACTTCTACTGCAATTAGGTGTCTGCTTACGCGAAGGTCAAAAAGGTAGATACCACCAGTCCCCGAAAAAGCAGCAATTTCACCTATGGGGGACATTTGCACAGAATTTATTTTTTCTTCATAACGCGTCCCAAGGGGAACAATTGGATGCGTTTCCTTGTTGCTACTCAAATCGTACACCTAAAAATATAACGGAAAAAGTAGCATTACTTTCACGCTATCAGTAAAAAATCAAAAGCAAATAAGACTCAGGCACCTAAGTTGCGGAACACCCAGGAGCAATAAGTTTTGCGGTTAAAATTCGATCACTACATCGAGATAATAAAAAATCCAAGCTTGGGGAAACAAAGGAAGCATAATTACAATAAAACAGCACATTTTCGTGCGCCAAAGGGAAAAAGCAAGATAGGAATTTAGTCTGTTTGTGAAATTAAACTGAGCAAAACCGCACTTTTCACAAAGAAGCTGGCTTTCTGTATAAAAAGTACCAGTTAATAAGGCAAGCGCAAAAATCTAGTACTTTAAAATAATTTCTTTCTCCGGTAATAACGATCCTGTCCCCGGCGCATGTGAATTTTGCAGAACTGATTGGAAACTTCTCGAACACAAAATCCGCCAACAAATGACTTTCTGACTTTCTTAACTGAATACAAATAAGCATTACACAAAAAACGAATTCTCACACTGAACAATGCCATTGTGGTATCAATACTTGTTGTCATAACGATAGGGTAGGCTCGATTAAACTCAACAGACGTTAACGGACCGCAGGAAAGTCGCTCCATGTTAGCATCGCTTAATCGGCACATCGACACATCAGTGTCCGATAAATCACGACTGTTCTCACGAAGAACAGCATAGAGCTTCTCAGTAGTGACCGCATCAGAAGCCACCAATTCACCATCCGCCACTTTCCGCTTGCGGTTGAGATGTGTGTGTATGTCAAGAACAGTAGGTTGACTAAAAGCCTATGATGAGAATTTACAACTACCCTAAAGCGCACGTCGTTCCGCAATCAGAAAGGTTTTCCTCGTCCACCCACGCTGGACTAGGAAGGACGTCTCCTTCATTACGTGGTTGTTCAACAGGGAATTCTACAAACTTCACCTACGTAAACAAATAAACTGTAAAAACCTTTTTTGGGCGTTTGACAAGCTCGAATTCCGGGTCCACAATCGACGAACCTTCAGAAGCCATGAGAAATTAACAAACATTCACAGAAACAAAGAAGACACAGCACGTGACAGGGCTAATAGAGCAGTCCGCTGTGATCTCGCAAAAATCAAAACAAGACAATGGTAGCAAAAAGGCTATAAAGGAACTATTAAATAAAGGCTTACTGTATTTATTGTTAATGGATTCGCAACCTAACAAATGAAAATAGTCAAAACTAGAAAGCATCAAAAATACATTAAGGTGTCTAGGGCTTCCATGGTCTCGATTTTAGCAATTAGCTAATTTCACATTAAACTACTACATTGCGCTAAAAGCTACCACAGTAAGTTATTTAGAGATCAAAAATTAAAAAATTATACCTACGGATTATTTTTAGCACTGAATAACTATATGTTATCTATGTCAGAGAAAAGTTAAGGCTCCAAAATAAATAACTACATGATGTCGTAGTTGTCAAAACTCTCTTGGAGCAAAAAAACGAAACACTGGAGTACAATCTATATATTCGGCAGACAGGGGGAATGAGCTGCTGGTGTAGCGTCCCGAGGCTCCCTTAAGGCAAAAGAAGGCAAAGTGGCAGGATAGAATATATATATTCACCGGACAGAGGGAAAACGGCTGCTAGCGTGGCCCAGAGGCCAGCCCACGCAGCTAGGGCAATATGGCCACCTCTGTGACCTTGACAGAAACCGGCAGCACAAACAGATAAAGTACTACAGCTGGCATGTGTTAGAATCAACAAACAAAGTATTACATATGTAGCGTCCAAAGGCTCCCTCGAAGGCAAAAAAAGGCAAAATACTGGAGTAGAATATACATATTCAACGGACAGAGAAAAATAAGCTGCTGGCATGGCCCAAAGTCCACCTCTGTGGCCTCGACCGAGACCGGTATTTTTAACAAACTAAGCACTACATTGCTGCTTTCCTTTTTCGAGCGGCGTCCCCGACGCGACCCTCGGTACATCTCCCGCGTTAGCCATCACAACATACTCAGTGCTGCAACAAGCACCCACGAGCTAAACATCCCAGTCGCCAACATTCGACGCGATTGAGGCGATGCTTCACACCAACGTCAGTGATACCTCTTGACAGTGCATTGCACTTCGAGTTTCGTCTGGCTTGGTTCTGCCGACCATCAGTATGTCCGTAGGGAGGCGTTAGCACGCCGATCTCCCTAAGCAAGTATATTAGGGGTAAGCTTCGAAACGAAGCTTTCCAGGTAGTCCGCAGCTAGTGTCGCTTCAGTTGTTGATAGTTTTCTTAAAGAACACGGAGAAGGAGTAGATGACGGAGGTGGACGTCGTTCGTGGCCTATCCGTAGCGCATGCACTTCTTTCGCACCACTGCAACATGCCGCAGGTGGTAGAGATCGGGGATAAAAAAACCCTATAGAGTCGGGTTTGCTTTCCGCTGCCACCGATGCAGCGCCCCGAGGCTCCCTCAAAGGCAAAAGAAGGCAGAATGCTAGGGTAGATTATACATATATATTTAACGGATAGAGGAAAATAAGCTGCTGGCATGGCCCAGAGGCCACCCCACGCAGCAAGGACAATACGGCAGCCTCTGTGACCTTGACCAAAACCGGCAACTTTAACAAACAAAGTACTACAACATACGTCGTTGTGTGTTCATCGTATAGGTACGCTCAGAAGCAATTAGCACGTTATTTTGTGCACCCACGCACGGATGGCCCCGGGTAAACGCAAATAGGTTTGAAAAGTAAATGACGCCTATTGTTGTCAACTACCTTGGTTTTGAGTTCTTTTTAAATGCCATTGACAATCAAACGCGGCGCATGCATGTCGCTAAATAACATGAACAAACCCGGCAGTATTTATTGCAACATTAACAGAAGTTAAGGTGCGAAGTAAAGTATGCGTAACTGTTTCATGTATGTTTTCAAAGGTTTTTATCCCTGTGATAAGCATTGGCGCAGTGGAATAATTGAATTTACCCATTAAATTTTAGCTAAGCTAGTAGTACTAACACCCTTCAAAACAAAAGAAACTTAAACCCGATTTCAAAATTAGTGCTTTAGTTGTTGCTTATTAAGACTAGATCTACAATTGGATACATACATTTTTTTATCACTCTTGAGGTAACAAATTCCCCGGCCTTGAGCATTTTCAAACACCTTCAGGCAAAACCACGCATTCACCCAATGTATGGCCGTAGGCCTGTCTATACTTAATCCTTATGCAGAGTGTTTTATTTTAATATTTTAAAGATTCGTTATTTATGTTGTCATTTTTTTGCTACTTTCGGTTGGTCGTCCTTAATCTGGTAAAGCTTTATGTTTTGCTTCTTTTTCACTCTATGCTTCTTGTTGGGATCAGTTGTCGTCACAAATTTGGTTTAAATAAAAGAAGTAGTTATATAATATTATTTTTTTTAACTATGACAATGTTATGAGCATGCTTTACGTTGGTACGCAGGCAAACTCCCCAGTCCTTTTCGCTATTTTATTGCTGACACTAAGAATAATACATGCCTGTCATTGAATGTAATATGATTTTTGCAAAAAATAGTTTTATTTTGTATGTTTTTAGTTTAAAAGTTTAATACAAATTGTTTCCTTCTATCATTGCCACATCAATGCTATATATTTTAGAGCCTTAAATTTTTTGAATTGTATCACATATATCGTACGCAAAACTTTTTAGTTTAAATGCTAAATATTTATTACTTTTTAGATTTTATTTTAATGACTTTTTAAATGTTTGTAATCTTGACTTGTGTTATCTAGTTTTAGGTAGCAATACACGCCTGGCACAAGATCTTCATATCTTAAACAATATTTCTGTTCTCTGATGCATAAATTGTTAGCTGACTTTAAAATATTAATGCAATTTAATTTTATTATCTACGCATAATGTTTTTCATTATTGCTATTACAGCTTACTGTAATGATCGGTAATCAGGCATTAGCAGCTACACATTTTTCACCAGACAAAATGTATTGTTTTCACCTCTGTCTTTTTACAATGCCTAATAAGGTAGAATTACTAAATGATTTACTATTTGCTGCTTGGTTTTTATTAGTAATCTTGACTTCTTATTTCATTAATACTTTCACTATATTTGCATTAAAAAGCGTTAATGAACTGCTTATAATTTGTGCTGTCGTACCCTTGCGCTTTTGTCGAACTACTGAAAATAATCTTTGCTACCAGCCTAGCTAAATCTTTTTAATCATTTCTACAATATTAATCTCTACAATATTTTTTAACTTTTGGTTGATCTTTTCTTGGCTAGTACAACAATCTTCGGTTCGATAGTGCACTTTAAATAGCTACGGCACTGAAGTAGCTAATAGTATTATCTGCTGCATTGTTAACTTGGACAGTAGAATCTAAGCATTCAAGCTTCTTCATGCTTTTGATTGAATGTATTCTTGTTAATCATTTATAGACTCTGCCAGCTAATCTACATTGAAATCAAATATACTTATTTTAACTGCCTTGTTTACTGGCCTAACCTTAAGTTGCCTAAAAGATGCAATTCGTTTCTTTTAAATGAAACATACTGATAAGGATCTGTTCCATTAAACGTTTTTGGCTAAAAGGATTCCTTTGTGGTAACCAATACATGCAAAAGTAGTATGACAGCTTAATTGGATAGTCGGCTATCCATCATATGAGTAGTTTAAATTCGCATCTCTAAGAATAACATACTGATTTTAACACTACGCGCATTAGAACGATCGAACTTGATACCTTTTATTGACTTTGTCCGCAAGGTTTTAGCTGCAGCCTTATCAATTATCATGCTCTATTGCGCTAAAGCTACTGCGAGTTCTAAAAATATTAACTGGTTAATAATTGTAAGGACTTTAAAAGCCCTCAGGTAGAAAAATGAATATGGACACTATAGTAAAGTTTCTATTCTTACAATGTGGTTTCTGACCAGAACTATGAAAAATTTGCCGAGATCACTAATGTTCACAGATATTTCCCATTTATAACATCACTTTTAAGTAAGCTATACTGTTTGTTTAGCACAACCATCGTCTTTAATGCACAAATTTGTTTTTTTTGTTTGTTTTGTGAGCTAAGAAGGTGGTTGAGGCGACGCGTTGTTGTTATGGTGGTGGTAGATGTTTTCTAACCTTAATAAGCAAGGAGACGGATTCTGTGTAACACTAAAAGTTAGGGATCGAGTGTTTCCTCACGTTGTGGTAGATATTTGAGAAAACAAATGGCAGTCTTGCGTGACGCTTTCTTAGGCGATTTTATCCACTCGGGAGGGAGAATCGGCTACAATTTTTTCTTATAGATTGCGTGCATCTTTGCAGTAGACTCAGTAAAACTCGAAACAGTGCCTAGAAAAAAGCGCAACATTATCCGTTGAATTGTATCTGCAAGCTTCATGAAGCTGCTGCTGCCCAGGGCTAAAGGACTGATAAAAAGAAATTGCTATCATCGTTATACCCACCACCAGCAGCAGCACCAATCTGGCCGTCTCACACACTTACGGTCAGCCTCCGCCTCCTCGTGTCTAAGAGCTATGTTCTTCTGGGCCGGAAGATTCCATGTATTCCACGATCCCACCTGCCAAGCTACTGTCGTTTACCGCGTTGTCATCCTGTCGCATTAGGAGCAGCAAATCTAGCATTCAGTTTAAATATCGGTACGTAGAACTTGGTAACTTTTACCTTTACGTTTACATTAGCGAATTTATCCTCGACTTCAAAAACGGTCGAATTTGCATTCACTCAACTAGTGTGGATTCTCCTAAAAGTAAAGATGCCTAGTTGTTTATAAAGTGTCTTTTAAATTCAAAATAGGTAAGAATCGGTATCCGCTCAAGTTGTTTATTCACGACTCTTTCCCCTGAGTCTTTTATGGAATCAAGGAGCGCCTTCCGTAAACAGGATTAGTCATGAGATTGTTAACTGCTCTTTGATCCAATAGAGTTTAAAAGAAGCAGTTTTGCAACTTACTTGAAAGCGCGGCGACACGTTAAGGTTTCCGTTAGTCACAGATTGGTAATGGGTATAGCATAAATTATCATTTTTTAAATTAACAGTTGTGTAGCATGTCCTTAGTTCATCTCCTCCTCTTTGGCCGTCATACCCTTTGAACAAACAGGCTAATTTGATTGGGACATATTTATTTGTTAGAGCCAACGAGAATCAGTAAGTTTAGGGGGATCCAAATCTGAGCCCCTGCCTGACCCGAGTGATTCTGACCACTTCTCTCTCGCACGGTTCAAGTCGCTTGCCCGCTTCTCGCCCAAAGGCTACATTTAAGCAAAATAAGTATTACACTCACTCCTATGACTTAGACACCATCAGAACTTATTTATTCTCGCCAAATATTGTACATAGACAATGGTAATTACAAGTTAGCTTTCCTCCTATATATTCATTGTCTCCAAGGTAAGTTTTGAGGTTGATTTCATTACTCTCCATTTATGTATGCTGACTTACTTCCACCGAATTATATAATCTCTATGGGTCATAATCACCGGGCCCTAAAAGGTGACATTTACTCTCATCGAAAAAATCGTTCTACATTTTCTTGCTCACGCCACGCTTGACGAAATTGTGACATCAACAAGTGATGCGATACGCTTTGGACACATCATTTGTTTCCTTAGCTTCATCGTGTCCTTTTGCAGAGCAATGTGTCCTCAACACGCGCATTCCTTGCTCTATGTTAAGATGCAATTTTTATCTTCTATTTTCAACTTGTATTTAAGTAGGTTTGGTTGCAAATGCCCTAATTTTACCTGCTTTGTCTTTGCTATTCGCGTATCACCCTACGCCTGCATCCATATTTACGTAGAGCTGCGATTTTTCGGAAAAAGTAAGAAACCTGTTTCCCTGTATTTTGTTTCACACGCTTGCAAACCTGGTCGGTCGGCCTGCACCACGCCAAATCAATTAATAATACCTGTCATAATTTAACCTTTTGCGATTGCGCACACACTGTAGGTGGGATTTCGGCTCAGTATAATTTTGTACGCTCCTTCTCTTCAGCAGAACGCTAGCCTAATTTCATGCTTTTATATGCTTGTGCGTTAGTGATTATAAAGTGTACCAGCCGCTAAGATATATTCGATGATGGCGAAAGGCGGGAATTCGGAGCGAAGTGTGGAAAGATAAGGTGAAGGGTGTGTACGTGGGTAGGTGGGTGTGTCCGTGTGTGTGTGGATGGATGGATGATGGGGGAGTGGAGCTATGAGGACTGTCCAGAGGCAGCCGCAACAGGGGAGCCAAACCGTACCAGACATGTGACCTTCAAAACGCTCGGCTTATCATCCCTCATTCTCTGCCTGGCTTAACGCCTTAACCACACACATGGATGATCCGGAAGACCCAATCCATGGGAAGTGGAGCTTTAGCTTGTCCGAAAGACATCCAAATCACTATCTGTCGTTCAAGCGTGATATCTTACAGAGGCTACGTGTTTTGCTCCAAGTAACCGCTCTCATCTCATCCATGAAATCACGGAACTCCAGGACGTACAACTCTCGACACGCGAAAAGGGCTCATTTTCCACCAGCTGATAGTGCAATGCGATGCTGAGACTCTAAACTCAATCAGAATGCTAGAGGTCTTACTCTCGGTTATGCATTGCACATTTGCACGGTTTTACAGCTCTCGTATATTGAATAAGATTTCTGACTTGGATACAGGATATGACCAAATTTGTGGGTGCATTTTCGTTGATGTTTTTATCATTTTCTAGGTTGGACCACGAACTTGGGAGAGTCTTTAGTGAAGTTCTCGTTCCTGGAATAATATATTGTTGCGGCAGCTATACAATCGCATAGATTCTTCCAAAGCCGTATGCATAGGTGCCTTTTGGGAAAGGCGACCATGTAAATCATTGAACTACTTATCGGGTACTTTGTGTCACAGATGTCGGGTCCGTATTGTTCCTCCCCCCCCCCCCCCCCTCTGTACTTTTTGTCATTTGGGATTTGGCAGGCGGTGATATAAGTGAGGGACAAATTTTGGTTCCTTCAGGGATCCTTTTTTAATGAAGTCGGTCGATGATGTAAGCAACTATGCATTTCTGGAAAAGAAAGTACTATTCTAAGCGATGCTGCGTACATCCCATCCGTTAGGTTGGAATTGTTCGTGTAAACTCTAAGACGCATATCTGCTGGTAATTTGCGCGACTACTTGCACCACATTATTGGAAGGAACTGGCCTTGATTGCAAAAAAGCGACGAGGTCAAGAGGTTATGTGAATGCATTCGCTGCTTATGGGTAGCAGTTTAAGTCGGTTCATAAAGTACAAAATGAGCATCCTCTGAGTACTTATGAGAGTTGCGGTTCAATCTATACCTATCCAACTTGGTGCCGTTGAAGGAGGCGTGGGTAAGCCCCATTTGGAGGTGGCTCTGAGTTCAATTGAACTTCACCATAAGGCTTCCAAAACATCGCTTTTTTTTCTTTTAGTTTATGGATTGTAATTTTTTGTACCCTAACAATGATTGGACCTTCTGAACAATTCACTCAGGTAGGCCTCAACAGAAGCCTATTAATGCCATTTTGAGATGTCAATGTATTTATGCCATCGTCGAACATGACCTTGAGAAATCCGAGAAAAGCCATTTTTCTTTCTTGAGTACTTATCGAAATAAAGAAGTAAGGTAAAAGCGAAAAACACGGACCATTTAGTAATGCATACACTTTTGATTAAGCAATACTTTCTTATCCAGGAGGTAATCAGAAGATCCTCCGTCTTTTTAACTAATAGTCTAGAGATATGTCAGGAAGTGATATTTTTTTTCAATCTATGTGTGGACTAACAGTGTTCCGATTTGGAAACTATGCTAAGTACTTATAATAGGGAAACTGAAGGGGAATAACTACCCATACACCTGACAGTTTATGCATGGATTGATTGTAGGGTCTAAACCTGGGGCCCAATGTTAGGGCCTACAAGCAATATCGGAAAGCGGAGGCATCGACTCCGTTGCCGAACTCCCTTCGGTCGCGTGTGGCCACGACTAACAGACTGACAAGCTGGCTTTTACCGATCTCAAGTCAAAACTCGCAAATAAACTTTGAGTTTTTCAATACATGGATCTACAATGTAGCCAATTCCTTTTCCACACTTTCGAATTGTCTTTCCGGAGGCGATGATTCGTACACTCAAACAATTCAGTTGAAGAGTGGAGTCGGCGGTTTCGATGCGGTGACGGCTTTTCCGGTCTTCCGTTTCTACAATTCTGAGACACGAGCCTACCTTTCGAGAAGCAACTCAACCAGTGAGGTAGTTGCTCAGGACCGTGACCCTTTCAGCCAGAACAGTACGTCTTATATGCATTTCAGTTAATGCAAGAGTAACTGCAATTGGGCGTGCATGCGAGGTGAGGCCCAAATAATAACACGCATGTGCATAATTCGATAGAAAATTGCCATCGTGGACACTTTAAATCCCGTCGATACAGGTGACCCCGCCTCCATTTTTCCACAATTACCGCATAGCTTGCAAATGCCACTTTGTAATAATTTTTTCCGGTTTCGCGGAGGCAGAACTTCCATCAAAGACACGTTGAAGAACATGGCTACTGTTTACTATGCATGTTATGTTTGCATAATCGAGGCAGCTGTTAATTGATCGTTTTGTAGACATTTGGATTTGACACTTGAGCATATTTGAAAAGTGCATTTTATATTAAAATGCCAAAGCAAACTGATAGGCGAACTAAATGAAAACATGGACTTGGATCCTACGCCCCAGAAAATTTCAACTACTTAGCATTTGCTTGTTCTCATGGTCTGTAATGCTCATTCACATTGCCTTTAAGTTCCTTTAATTTTGCCTAATTAGTCGAATGGGAATGGATACCTCAACCACAAAAATTCGGCGCATTTTTGAGGAACAAGGCATCCAAACACTTCCTCTGTTTCAACAAACACGGCAGGCCGACGGTTCGTGTAAGTTAATGCGGATGGATGGCCTTGTAATCAAGGTTTTGACGCTTGTCTGTGTGGCGCAAGACAGGTGAGTGGCGTTATTGATTAATGTCAATGGAGTGCACTTTTGTGGCCCTGAGTGCACTCAGAAAAGGGCATTTGTGATCTAGTCATTTCCTCGTGTGGCCAACTCTGCTGGTGCAGCATCGCCTAACCCACTGAACATGCTTATTTAGTACAGGCGTCAAACTCTCTCCGTTTTCTAGAGATATATGGAACAGTGCCAATGCCCAGCTACCATCAATGGCTACCGCATATCTGTGCTATAGGGACTCTGGAGTCATTTTCAGAAGAAAGTGTGTACCAATTTGTCATTTTTAAGCATTCCGAGTAGATACGCAATTAATAATGCAGCAAGAGTAAACGGCGATTGGTATGCATTTAAGTGGTTAATGTTTTCAGAAACGCGTAAATCTACGCCGCTGTCTCCTCCATGGTTTCCTTCCAAGTCGCGAAATTGCCGGCCCAGGGAAGATTCCGAAATCCGCAAATAAGCAGTCATCACTGGGGGAAACTCATGTGGCAGTCAAATCAGAGTTCGAGTTTCAAGCGACTATCACCGCCACCAACACCAGTAGCAACGGTAGTAATTCGACGGAAGTGAGACGCAGACGAGATTATCCGCCGCGAAGTGATAATTTTGCCAAGTTCTCCATTCCTGTTGCAGTTCATTTGGCGTCCAAGTTGCACAATCCAGCCTGGTACATAGGATTCTGTCCCAATGGACATGCCTTCGCCAACCGCAAGCCGTACATGGCCGTATGTCCAAACTATCGCCTCTCCAAGAGGTGGAACTTACTCTACATCTGCCCGCCCATACCAACCCAGTGCCGTAGACCCGAATGTCGATCGATCAGGCGTACAGTCACGCAGTCCAGGGAGTGTCCACGTGCCTGTCAGTTAGGCATTTATTGTGGAGACGTGTCAAACGTTTTCGTCTCCGTGAATCCATAAAGTGTGGTTCGTTTCTTCTTTACGCCTTTCTTATCTGTGACTCCTATTCCAGCTTATCGTTTTCACCACTCTCACAAATGACAACCTCGAACGCTCCTCTAATCATTCCGAATCCCCTTCAGCACCTCGTCCAAACACCCTCCGGTCTTCTCGTCCCTTTGTTTTTTTTCTTAGGTCATTATACACAACACATATCTTGAGATAAATGAGATGTACAAAATGGTCCTTATTGTATTCTTTTACAGATTAAAATGCACAATTATATTTCATGTTTTCTTCCCGCTCCCTTCTATGCACCACGGTCTCGGTTCAATAGTTACTAAGAGAATGGTAAAGCAATAAATGAACATTAGAACAAATCGCAGAATGTTTTCATTGTGCTTGATACGTTGTTCAAGTTTAATAAGTTGAGAAATCAACCCACTAGACGCAGGCGAATCCAACGATGATAATATGAGCAGGACCAAAGTTAATGTTGACTAGAAAGACGCATATGCCTCTACTTCCACGCGTACCTTTAATACGAGTTAGAAAGAGAAGAAATACTTCATTACAACTCTCGTACTTAACGGAAGGAGTTCGATTCCGTGATATTTTGCTAATGCTTAGTTCCTGAATAACCCTCAGAGGGTGTATAGTAAAAATGCTTGAGTGGGGTTCTTTCACCAAGATACAGATGCAGGATCTTAATTCTAGGGGGAATGGCGTAGAGCGCATTACTTCTAACCATGGTTCCCATGTGGTACTTTGACAAGACTATCGTGCCTTTCAACCGGTGATTATTTACGCCAATTACGATGGTTTAAAGCGTTGATTATAACTGTGATAGTGCTTTTTTCCGTTCAAAGTATCCCAGCTATTAAAACAGAAAATTGAATGATATTCCAACTGCACTGTTGAAAGTTAAACAGTAACCTTCATTTCATCATAATAACATTTCATCTCTCCCAGCTATTCTATACTTCCGAAACACCTACCTGACAACTTAATGACAGCAAGACTACATCAATGTCCTTATCCCACTGTTTTACATCTGTTCGGTATTTATTGGCTCTGATATTGAATGAAGCTAAGGTTTCTCAGAATTGAAACAAACAACCAAGTTAACTAACTGGTTTGGAAGAGTTTGAGCCTACAACTTCCATCTGAATGTTCTCTCCACTTGGGTGTTTGTGGATATTCGCGACTAACCATGTCGTCAACACTGCAGGCTCAGTAGCAAGGGTCCTAAAACATTGGTGGGATTTGACATCCACATAAAAAGTGGTAGGAACTGGCATGTCTTTACTGATAGACGATCATCAATGCAGCCCCTACCCAGAGTAAATTGCTATACAACTGTTCAGAGTACGTTCTTTACAATATAAGGTTGCCATGAGTCAGAAACTGCCTAAATTTTGAGCACAAAACTAATGCGAATTTCCGTTATTATAGGAAAACTTGAATTTGACAAAATTGAAGAGCGCGACAGTACATCAGGAGGGTGGGACAGGAAATAGCACCGGTGTGATTACAAGACCACTATGCAAACGCAGAAGGAGCTAATAACCTGTAACGAACATTGGCCGCCTAAGGTGTAATCACTCGGGTTTGACTCCTACGACCACCTTTGCCCATATCCCACCGAGCAAACAAAAACGATGTGGCTGTTAGCATTCTAACGTGAGGAGACTCCGTTCACTCCCGAAGGGCCAAGTCGTCGCCGCATACGGAGTGGTGTAAAAGTATCTTAGAGTACTGTACATTGTGGACAATTCTGACCGAACTAATGGTCCCGAGAAATCTTAAAGAAAGCTTCGAGTAACTTAGGAAAACGACCCCTCAACTGCAATAGCTGTTACTGAAATTACGTGTGCGAAGAAGCGAAGTTGCAAAACTTTCAGAAGGTACACACTATTGAAACCCACGGCCAAATGATGCAAAGCACTTCACTTGTGCCATAGACTGCTTCTCTGATCATGTTGTTTCACTGCACAGGGAATCCGCAGTAATTGGGATGAAGGAAACAACTTTTGCACAGAGATCTGCAAACATTATTGGAACAGGTGAATAGTAAGCATACGATTAATCAAAACTTCATGTCACACGACTTTTTTCAACAAATATCCAGGTTTCCCTGGTCAAGACTGAAACTGTTTGATTGCCATCGTTTGTCGAAACTAATAGTATTCCATCGAGAGAGAGGAAAGACATTCCGGAGCTAACTAGCCCATCCAAAATCAGCAAATGTTATTCCCAAGCAATTTGAATAGCCTCTTAACGAATTGTATTTTCAACGATGTATATGAATACTCACTTGCCAAAATATGTCATATGTCATAAACCTGCGAACAAGGGAAGTAGTTCTCTTCTTAGGGAACATCAAAACGTCAATGTTCGCTGATTCACAATGTAAAACGGTTATGCAGCTGCCAAATCTTAGAGTGGCGGAAACTACGTCCCTTCAACGCTCGTAGCAGCATAAAGGCAGCACTTAAATTGAACAAACTGCCTCATCCTTATGCCAGCACATTCTTTCAGTGAGCCTAAGATTACGATAAAGTGGGGAAATACAATCATGTAGTAGAGGAGTAACCGCAGAATACTCCAATTTGAGCTTAAGGTAATGCCACATGGCATCTCTTTAAATACCCATAAAAAACGGCGTAAATGTACAAAATCCCCCTTAAGACAGTCGAATCATCCTAACGCTACGCCAAGAGATGTCCATTTGACCGCAAAGCCTAACTTGCGATTGTTAAGGTGAAAATCATAAAAGTCAACCTGCGAAGACCATACGGGCTTTGTTTATTTCAAACTGTTCGATTTAACCCGAGAGCACACCTGGAACCTGAAACTGTGCCACTCGCGCGAGAAATCACCTGACAGCGACGACTACCGCCAACGATGCCCATGATTTCGGTTCATACGGTCTATTGAAGGGGGCGACAAAATTAAAGCGAATCCGTGCTCGCATGTCGGAAGCCGAATTCACCAACCATGAAAAGAGGTTATGAATGAAAACAAACGCATACCAAGTTCTAGGTGGTATTTGCAAAAAACGAGCCCACGAATGCAGCCTATGAGAAGACCACACCTAAGGCGGGTGCCAGGCTTGTGAGCACATATGACGAATTAGAAGATAATAGTCAAAGTCGATAATTATAGGAAGGTGATTTAAAAAAGTGCAAATAAATGGAATTGAAGAGGTGATTCGCCATCGTAGAATATATCAACGGTAGTCCGTAAGCAGGGTCTGAAATCAAAGTCGTGAACGCCGAGCCCGACGAATTTGTGAGGTGTATTTTTGATGTAATCCAGACTTCGACCGATTTTGACCACCCAACTATTGTTAAATCTAAAACGAGCATGAAAGGCAGAACCAATGGCACCGATATTAGAAAATCATGGGTACAACACCCGCAGGCAAAAATTATGCTCCTGTTGGCCTAGAATGCGCTGATGGGATTATAAGACGCAATATCACCCGGTCTTGAGGAAACAATTTTTAGCTCCTCTAGATACAAGTGACAGCATGCAAACAGACAAAAATTACGTTGTTTCTAACAACGAAACTCATGGCAGTACCCCCAATCCCTAAGGTGACATTAGCATCGACACAAATGCTGGAGAAAATATAAAATTCTGAGACCCCAAGCATTTATACGATACTAACAGATGAATATTAAATGCGGGAAAAAAAGAGAGTAGAGCACAGCAACCGAGTGAAGGAAAACTCGCCGGATTTGTCTGCCATGAGGCAAGGAAGGAAAGTTCCATATGAAGTCAACTTTACGTAGCTGTAGATCCTATTCCAGAGTTTCAAACTTCGTTAGTTGTTCTTCAGATTTCTGGATAGAGGGATAAACGATTGCGATGAGAAGTGTGAGTGAAAAGTATATCACATGAGCAGCCTCCAGCCAGTGATTGTAAATCTGTACGACGAAAGTCTGCTGTTTACAGATAAAAGGGTTGCAATGATCATTAAAATTGCGAATAAGGAAAACTTAACCAGATTAGAGCTTGCTTCTACAGCTTAGATTTCAAAATGCCTTTAGTGGTGCCTATCGCAAAGTACCATGCAACGCAGCCCCTTATAGTCCCCGATCAAAAACCAAGGAAGTTTCCGCTAACGTCATGCTCGTAGGGGCGCGATCTTAGTAGTGATCAAGAGAAAATAAGCCCGGGCGTGCATTTGACAGGATGGAACCAGAATTAGATATTGAGGAGCATAGCCTAAGCCACAAAAATCAAACAGGAAAATAGGTCTGCAAAGCCATCACACTTTCTACTCGAGAAGGAATTAGATTTTGCCTTCACTCAAATCGCTTGCCAAAATGAGGAGTGAGCGCACGCGCATGCGTGGGGATTTAACAGCAAGAACACCTTAGCAAAATACTGACCGAGCAATGACTCAGCATCTCTTTCAGTGAGCAGCCAGCCAATAGTTTTGCCTGTGGCGCAAGTAGGGATTCCTCTTGGAGAGAACTTGGCACTATCCCAAGCGTCGGTGATTGAAGGGCGGACAAGGAAATAGGAATTCGGGAGACCATCATTTCTGATGTGAATCCAAGAGGATTCAAGAAATTCTAAACAAAACTCTACAACCATGAAGAAAGATTTAAGGCTGCCCTTCAGTTGGTTTAATTAGCTGAATTGCAGTCCAATACATTGAGCACTAGGCATAACGCCAACAAATCATACAATTCACAAAATTTGAGCCGCTGACTTCGACAACGAAGGGGCACCTCACAACGAACACAGAGCTCCCATGTTAAGCAAACAGGTATAGAAATGCCAAAAATTCACTATTGAAAGTGTTTGTGGTTGAGAAAAAAATTAAGAGGAACATTCTCACCGAATTGCCAAACCCGTTTTCCTCTCAGTACAAACTACTGGGCATTCAACACAAGCGGACATTGAATCCACCACAAACACGCATACTGAGGTCAATATACGATGTTATCACTTCCTGACATCGACAGGGATGCCGAGAGCACAATTATTAAAAGTTAAAAACGTGAGAAACGCTAATAGTGATCGATTAGGGCAGGAGTTCTTATGCACAATTGTACAAGAATCAGCAAATGTAAGGTGCCTTTTCTTGGCTTGCCTTTGCGCCCGGGTCTGAGCGGCAAACGCAGCCACTTATTATTGCCCTCCGTGCTTCCACCGCCTCCTCCCCCCACCCTCCCTAGACTGATCGTACCACCACACCAAACGGAGAACCACCGACGCCGTAAAAAAGAACACACACATACGCCTCTGCTAGAAACTACCAATGTCACCCTAATGCATCTACGTGGCGAGAGCACAGAAAGCTATTCAATATATAGCTAGCTTAATTTTCCAAAAATTCCGATGTGCAAAGTGCCATCTGCGTTGGTCATCCATTAGGAGATGAGGTGTGGCCTCAGCAATTAGTAATAAGCAATTTCGGCTTTGGAGGGCTGATGAAAGCCTTACTCCTTGAAAGCTACCCCATAAAAATCTTAAATTTACTTGATTTAGTGCAAAAAACGGGACAAGCAAAGCATATCAGCCTTTGTAAACAAGTATAACTTGAGACTCAATTTATTTATGCCGTTTTTAGGGTAAAATAAACGAGATCCCCAGTGGTATTTCCAAGATTCAAAAATGATCATTAGAAACGATCCTCGAATTAATATACCCAAGCCATGGGAGGAAAGTTTTAAGCACGTCGTAATACTCTATGAAAAAAGGGGGACAAAAAATCACAAAGCGATAAAGTCTTTACGCAACCCGCTCGGTGGCCAAAACGACGCCTTCAAAAAGAGGTTGAAAAGTAAACATTGGAAAAATTCCCAGATAACTCCAGCTAAAACTCACCAAAATTGTCCAAATTTCGTGCTGTTTAGTAACTTAGGCTTTCATTATGGAGAATGCAGGGCAAGTGTGAATCGAAATTCTTTGCAAGACTCAGAAAAAGGCGTTATTGAGATCTCAAGATAGAGTGGGGGATAAATGAAACCGAATGCTGGCAGTTTACAAGCAATGCATAGCTCGATACCACCTCTCCCCAACAGGAAACAAAGTTGAAATGCTGGGGAACGGTAATTAGTTGCGTACTCCACATTAGAGTTAAGTTGCGTAGGTTCATGAATGTAGATTCAATCATATTCCACGTTACTTGGCTTATATCAGTAGAAATTCCCTCTTATCATCGGCAAGTGGTTGAAGACAAAGGAAAACCATGTCTATATCGCAACTCCTCCGGTCCCCAACGAATTTGTAGCAAACCCAAGTAGCATGGAAGATCACATATTACCGATGGAAGTAAGAGCCGAGATATTTTGGCACTGTCCAAAGATCATGCTCGAAAGTGGAGGCACGGACCCGGAAGACATACGGTTAGGGAAAAAAGTCAAATTACTACATTGCAACCTAATCTTTGCCATCATGTACGTTGTTATAAGGCGGAAGGAATGCGTAACAAACGAACACCAAAGTTTTTCGACCACATTCACAGTTCTCGTGGGCGAGTAATTCAAGACATAGCACAATAAAAGGCTAAAAAGTTCTTTGATCACAATGTAGCTAAAATGAGAGGCACGGTTATCGAGAACAAAAGTGTAACACTAATACAAAGGAAATTTGGTAAGAACTAAGCATCTAGAATTCGAAAAGTGTGTGTCTTCCTTAAACCTTCGCTAAGTCACTGGGCTAAACCGTAAAATGCAATAAGACGTAACATCTACGCGCCTTCGTGGGCCCTAGTTGCGCCGCACAGGAGACACAGACCCAACAAGTACCTCACAGAAATGGGAGAACTTCTCAATCAGAACAGTTGACAAAGGAACCATGTTACCTGTAAGGAATTCCTTATGCAAGGACCATCAATATTGACCCATGCTACCCTAATGTCATCCAGAAATCTGCTAAACAGTTTGCTGTAGCCGTTACCAGTTTCACCGTCATCTATGCCAATATGCTCGTGGTATTTGCAATCTACATAAATGAATAAAGGCTCAAGAGGTGACCCTTTTTCTTTTGATGAATTGCTTTCTTTATTTCTTCAGCACGCGAAATATAGGCCGCGACTTTCTCTTTTGATTTCAGTCTCAAATTTGGTTCTTAGATAAACATTTTAACCATTACTAGATTCATATTTTAAGCACCTCAAAAGCAGCCCAATACTTTCTTCATAGCAGATTAATGGTTGTGCAAGTTTGCCCTCCGACTCCAGAGATAGAGCTCGAACTATGATTGTAATACTTATATCCTTTAAATGTGCTTTGTAGGCGAGAGGCGGAAAAACAAAATTGAACCTCGTGGCGGAGCAGCGTTGAGACTCTAAAGAGCGTGACGCTTCCCCGGCCTGACTCCCACATCTTGCCTAGCTGTACAATTTCCACCCTCTATAATAAAGGTGCCAAAACATGCTCAGACTTCTACCAACAAGGGTGACCAGAAGAGAGAGGAAGAACCCTCTACAATGATCTCCAAGGAGGAAGAGAGCCAAGATCCAGCCGCAAACACAAGAAAAGCTGTCAATTTCACAAACACGCAGCATAAAACGCATTGATAGTTGGTATTAAGAAACAAAAAATGAGAAATTCGAAGAGAAAACTGGCTGCAAAAGAATTCAAAGGAGTTTTATTAAAAACGCTAACTTGTCCACGAAGATTAAGCAAAATTGCTCACCTTAATACTCAAGCAATGCCATCACCAAGACTCCTTTGCCAAAGTATGCTAGTTTTAGTTCTACCCTGCAGTATTACCTGCTCCGCACTGCGGAAATATGGGCATTCCTTCCGATTCTCACTCACTCTACAAGTGTACATATCTAATTCCTTCCATTTTAATAACCACTTTTAAGGTAGCAATAAGGTATAGCAGCGAAGAATTCGGCAGGGGCGATTAATTCCAGCAGGAGACAAATATATTTCTAGCAAAAACTAACTAATCCGTTAAAAAATTAATAAATATGATCATTTGTTAGGAAGGTGCACGGAATCACAGAAAAATAGCATTTAATTGTAATACTAAATGTTTATCGATTTGATTAAAAAAATAACTTTTGTACATGCAAATTTACACAACGCAAAATGATGCATGCAAAATTAGGCTTTATTAAAGGATAAGTGCAGCTAATTATGCAAGGTTCTCCTAATCATATTGATTGTTTAAGCTTGTTTATTCTCACTGAAAGCAGTTTTGTTCAGCAGTCTGTAGGCGCCTCGCTTGTACTCACATTGGTCTTCTGGCACTAATGGAGCCTGCGGTCGGTGGTGTGGTTGGGAGGGACGACTCATTTGTGGAGTATGTTTACTTGCTAATCTGTAGACGATCGGGATTCATCGGGTGTTCGTAAATAGTTATTTGCAAGTATTATTCTCGCAAAATCAAGTTTTAACATTGGGTTTTCGGCATGTTTTGCAGGCGTATTCAGGGCTCCGATTGCTGGGCGGAACAAGAGTTGCCAGCACAAGAAACTCGAAACAACGAAGAGGAGAAAACAAACACGAAGAAGGTAGCGGTTTTCCTAATCAATGTTAGCGTTGTGGAAGAATGTTGCTGTTCGTTCCAGTAAGGGACGTCAGATTCGGTACCTCAAAATCCCAAAGGCCGTGGATTTCATGTGTCCGGAAGTTGTGAGACACTTCTCGGATGTTCAGAGAGAAAACATCATCAGGCAAATGAGGACGACATGTGGGTGACATTGCCGTGCCACAGGACTTTTATCTGGTTCTTCAATATACATTATAGTCTGGTTTACTGTTACTTGGTCTGTGGCTGCATCGCGAATGGGATAGTATCCGATGCGTTGGGTGTGTGTAGGTGCGCACTCTTGGCCCCTACGGCTGTTAGTGTTGCTGCCGTAGGGGTCCGTAGTGATTTTCGGCGTGGCGGGACTGAAGTAGAGGATAGGGGGTGGTCATAGTATGGTTGTGTCCGTGTTTGCCTAAGTATGCGCGGCGGACACGGAGAAAGGGGTGTCATTCTTTGGTCTGCAACCATTTCTTTGATTAGTTCAACGGCAGTGAAACTTTATCGCTAACGTCTAGTAAAATCAAATAATTGGTCTTTTTTTCTGGTAGAAGCTGAAGCCTTCAAATTACTATGATGCAATATACTTGTTTAATTCGTGTTTGTGTATGCACCATTAGTTCGAGGCTTTTCAAACGCGTTTGCCGCTGTAATGCGTACCACGTCCAGGTTCATCTTTCTCTAATATTGGTACTCTCCTAATTGGTCATTAAGCTGTTTGAATAAAGAGAGTCTTTTGTTATTCTTATCCTTGTCATGATCTAATCGTGTGCTGCATCAGAGATTTTAAGGTGGTAATCTTCATTCATTCCTGTAGTGTGTCAGGGGGGACTTTTGCTTGGACTAAGCCGAATTGGCAAGACTACAAAGTCGAGCATCCTGCTGCCGTTAGACATGTGAAACGGTTGCAGGAACTTGGTTTAAAGGACCCCTGGGTGAGGTTAGTAATTCATTTCGTGTATCTTTGTTATAGGAACTATGTCTGGGTTTATTCACCCCGCATTCGCAAAACACCTTGGGAAATGTGTAGAAGTTGCTTTTTCAATCGGTTGCCCCATGGACTTGCAATTGCAATTGCATACACGATCGGACAAACAGCCTTTTTGAAGTGGTATAATGAGAACGGATACGGTGAAGCGCATGCCCATTAGTACCGTTTTTTGTGTAGTTTAATCCTGTTGAAGTAGTAATACAATATTACTTGTAAGTTGTTATACTTGGTATCTTTTCGTGGATGCTTTTTGGAGTGCCGCCAATCCTCATGACAGTTACCAAACTTTGAAATGAAAAGGTTTTCTAGATGCGTGATTGCAGAGAGGCCCTCCTTTTTCCTCTTACCGCCCTTGCTGTTAGAAGTCTTTATTAAGAGTAAGGGTGAGGATACGGAGAGATCTTGTAGGAGAGTTCAGGACGGGGATGTGTCGCGCTTCTGGGTGTCACCACGCTGCTCCGCAACCAGATTCAAGCTATCGTCCCTTCTCTGGCCTAAGAAGCACGTCTAAGGAAGTAGGCACCACAGTATTACTCCCCGACAGATATGCCTCAAATACTGTTTCGAAAGCGCAAAATTCCTTCTGTGGGGTGGTGCGCGCTGGCGCCATTTCAATTACTTAGGCGTTTGACTAAATACATCAATAGCGCTTCATAGCGTGCACTGCCCGATTCGTTTTGTCTTAAGTTTTATGTATTACCTTAGTCGCTATGCGTCCTCGGTACTCCCACTAATTTTTTGTCTTCTAAGGAGGGGTGGGGATTTCGCCCAGTCCGCTCTGCGAGAACACCAGTTCCGCCTTCGGTTGTCGAACAAAAGGGTTGCGCGACGGTGATGGGTGGGTGGAGCAATTGCCACCATCCGACAAGATGGCTTAAGGGTATGGCTATCTTTCTACTAGGAATGAAGTCTAAGAATAGGTGCACTTTATTTTATCCGATATAGGTCGAAAGTGAACATAAGAAAGTTAAGTCTCCGCAGTTATCGTAAAATCAAGGGTCAATAGGTGTTTATTACTGAGTTCCATGATCTGTTTTTAATTCTACTCGTATTTAAACCATTTTAGCTGCGTGCAAATTTTTTTAAACTCAAAATTAAAATTTTTAATGTTGTTGTTAAAAATTGCAAATGTTTTTGTGTTTTGTTGTTTCCCCGCGTTCCAGACTCGTGTACACTGCCTTTTGCGCTGTAATGACTTGCATTGATGGGCTAAAGGTAGGTGCTTCAGAGTACTTTTCTACAGCGCTACGATTTTCACCTTAATTTTTTTGCGCTCTAATTGTTGTATGTATTAGACACTTGGTGAATTTCAGACGTGCCCAATTATTACATGCATTTACTTTCTACGTTATGCCGCATGCGTATTCTCCTGTATTTTTGACGTAGCGGTGTTTGGTGTATGTGTACCATTTTCTCGTAGGAATGTACTTTTATTCTGGCAGTGCTTTTATGCTTCTCGTAATTCCGTCTTTCTGTCGCATTAGATGCCAACAGAAATTTTGAAACAAACATTGCTAAGTGTGGTTTTTAAAGTTGCAAATCATGTTGGCTTTGAACTAGCAAGTTTGGAGGCTGTTGATATTCTATCTGAAATTCTCTTTAAATACATGCAATCAATCTCGAAATCAGTTGCTGATCTCGCAGGTAAGCGTTATTTTACACATTTTCTTTTTAGTTGAGGATGGCTACTTTAGCGTCATTGATGGATTAGCTATCTTGGAGTTGATGAATGAACCGCTAGCCAATCTAGTCAAATATGTTAGAGAGTCGGGATCATATTTTCCTAAGCCTCCGAACATGTACATACCTCTTGCTGGCAGAATGGAATTAAATCTGCCTTTCTTTAAGGACAAAACACTTCTTGTTTCTTCTCAGAAGTTGTTCCGGGAACCTTTGTGCTCAAAAGATGGAACTGAGTCGCATGCGGAAAATAAAGTTGAAAGTACCAATGGACAGACCTCAGCCGCAGTGCAGGGACGTACTGATCGCAAATTGCCACTTTGGGCTGGTAAAGTCAAGTACAAGCTTACTTGTGTTACTTACAACCCGAGTCTTGGTTCAGTAGTCGAGCGTGATGTACCTCCACCTGTCAATCCAGTTATTCCGTCTGTAAAAAGATATTCCAGCAGATCAACGGTCTCGGCATTTCGTAAACCTCAAACGTCGCCGCTGCTATCTGATTCCGATTATTCGTCAGATATGCTTGTTGCTCAGAATAATAAACCAACTCGTACAACAGATGCAATGCGAGATGGTGCTTCAAAAGTAAGTTCTATTAGTGCTTGTAGTTAGATGTAAATTGTGCTAAATTTTTTGTCTGTTTTAGATCTCTCCGTCGCCATCACGGATGAGCAGAAAACATGGTTCTAACGCTTCTCCGTCGACGTCGTTAAATGCTTCCAGTATCACAGTCGCAGGCGCTATCCCCACCTTGCCTTCCACTGACTCCAAGAGTACACACTCTGCATCGAATTCTGAGAAGTCTCGGTGCGTTTATTATACTTTCCGATACGCGTGCTAGTTTTAAGGTTTTCTGCGGAGTTCCACTTTTTCAGAGTGCACATTTTCTGGGTGTTATATGGATGCCTCAATGATATTTTGCGTTGACACTTGGTCTTGTAAAAATACCGTTTTATTATGGTTTTCATTTGAATAATTCTTACAACCTAGTAAACTCTTTTAGCGTTAGCCGCCGTAATTCGCGAAATCGGAAAAAGCGGTTCAGCTTCGGTCGGAGACGGTTTCAATCAGTAGGAAAGCGGACTACGCAGCCACCTAAACCCCCCGTGTCTCCTGTGATTGAAATCGCGAATGTTACCAAGGCTGCTGATCATCCAACTCCTGATTATAAAGAGGACAATAGTGCGGCTCCTATTTTGGCTGATGCGCCAAGCTCATGCCCCTCTTCGGAGTCCAAGACAGCTGTTGGCAACCTAGACACTGTAACATTAGCCCTCTCAAACACAGGATCTCATGCATCCGATGTGCACGCGGCCTCTTTGACTAGTATGTTCTTTTTTTTCGCAGGACAACTTGATTAGCATTTACTTCGTAACTATTCAATAAGGCATCAACAGGACAGCTTTAAATGGTTTTGATTCGGCTTTACCCTACCGTTACAGCTTGAGCAATTTCTTACTCGAATGAGACCTATCTCTGAAAATTTTTCAAAGCTTGATTGTGCTATTTTCTGTGAGAAGAATTGCTGTCAAACGTTTTAATTTGCTCTCTACACAGTACCGACAACTAATTATTAGTTAAAATGACTTTTTAAAGTTTCTGTATCTTAGTTAATCCACCTAACTTTAGCGCACCGTTCTCCTGCTCTGTCACCCAAACCCTTAATCACGTCAATACCAGACCAAAGCTCGTCACTCGGTGGTTCTGGTGCGTTTGGAAGTCCTTTGAGAATTCCAGATGATACTGTGTCTTTCCCGAAGCAATCCCGACCAGCACTCCAAATCCTTGAGATCCCGACTCAGGCTACACTAGGATCAACTGACCGAGGGGTTGAGGTGAGCTTAAAATCGGAAATGTGATAGTACTACCTACTCTTCAATAAAGCTTTGATGCTTCTTATTTTGCAATAAGTTGGAAGAATTTTTTAAATATAGGATCTTTCCATGGCTTCGTCAAGTAATAATGAATGCATGAAGAGTGAAGACCTTTGCTCCTCAACCTCCTCCGGTTCTTGCACTGAACCACTAACGAATGAGGAACTGAGCCGAGATTACGAGATGCCGCGTGTCTTCAATTTTCCTCCAACAAGGCGTTCGAGTTTTTCTCCTTCTTCCTCCTCTCCTTCATCGTCTTCACCATCATCTTCCTCTTCATCTTCACCAGCTACCGATTCTTCAAAAGCTGTTTCCTCAGTTCCGCAGGTCGTAACTTCATCGTCACTCCGCGTTCCTTCACAACTGCCAATTCAACAGCCATCCTCTGACGTGAGTTTTACCCTATTTGGTGTCCTAACTTCTGAGACCTCTTTATTATTAATATTGCCGATTTCTTCACTTTTTCCGAAAAATTCGAGTAAGTTAAAATTCTATTCCAGTACTATAAGCTACCAATTGCCATCGTTTTGCGGATAGTTCCCTCTATTTTTGCTTTATCCAATTGTTCCATCCTTAATGCAGCACTCTTCCCGTGCATCGTCCTCATTACCCGGTTCATTGGCGTCTCGGCAACCAACGTCAGCCACTGGTTATGTTGCGGAGCCTGCTGAAATTCCTCACACTGCGGCTGCTGCAGCTAGTGGTGGTATTCGCATCAAGATTCGCCTGGGTGGTCCTGATGGAGAGACAATGAGCGTCCATTCCAGCGAGCCTGCTTTCACCAACACCAACTCCAGTTCATCGACTAGCAGCAGTAGCGTCTCATCTCCTCTTAGCTCTGCTCAAGTTTCTGATGAGGAGACTACTGCCAGGCGGCACTCTGCCATTCCACCTGCACTTGTTGCGAAAGGAAAAAGACACGAACCTACGTCATCTTTTGGCTCTCTTATCAGTAAAACACAGCTTCGCGCACCCTCCGTGTCTCAGCAGCCGTCCCTCAGTTTCAAAACCCCCAAATTGTAAGGGTACATTCACGTCCGTACGGTGTGATTAAAATAAACACAAGAAGTTTTTTAGCAAATTTTAAACCCATGTATGGAACCAGAAAATGCTTAATTAGTGCTGATTTTCTCCCCTTTTTAGAGTCATCAAATTCGGTGGTCATGAACACGGCTCTACCAGCATTGTACGACCATTGGATCAGCAAATATTGCGTCTAAAGCCTGTTTTTGCTCAGGAAAAACTCCGCGGTAGTAGTATCAGCAGCATGGGTAGCAGTAGCTCAAGTTCTTCGAGCCAGACCTCGGATGACGAAGATGAAGCTCCTGTCTCGAGGCCTCCTCATCTGCCTGTACTGGAAAGACTTCCAAGTGCAAGGACTTCTGGTAATCGATCATCGCAACCACCAGCACTTTCCCTGCTGAAAGATCTCCCTTCAAAAGTGGCACCCTCCACTTCTGAGTGCAAAAAATTACCCCCCCAACTTCGGCCTTTACATATCCCATCACTTATTCCGGTGCTAAAGCCATCGGCCGTCGCATCGAAAACCACAACGTATTCACCTGCGTCATCTTTTGGACGTAAGTTGAACTGGTTATTTTATTTACGGAATTTGACCTTGCTGAACTTGAAGTAAAGACTACTTTTATAATTGCCATTTTAACCAAATCTGCAATCGTAGAATGTAGTAATAAATCGTCCTCTAAGCGTGGGAAGAAGGGATCGCGGAAAAGGTATACATCACAGTCACCACCAAAACTCGGAGTCTGCCACTCAGCGTGTGGTAAGCGGGTTTTGGTCGATTCAGTCTTCTCTGATGACGAAGAGGAAGATGCGATTGCCAGCACTGGAGACAGCCTAAGTATGCGTTCACGGGACAGTCATCGAAGTCATGCACAAGGCCGATACGGCAGCAAGAGACGAAGGCTTGAAGGGGATCGACCTCAAAAATCAAGTCAGATCTCCCCTCCAACTACCCAGATTATTGCTGCCTCGGCTGGAACGTCCTATTACTTCGTAAGCATCAAGCTAGTGCCTGTTGTTTTCAAGCGTGTGGAAGTATGTGTAATTGTCTGGTCTTTGAAAATGTCAATACGTTTTACTTGTTTATAGGTGATTTCATTTTACCGATTGGAAATTGTTATCAATGTTTCGTTTAGAACAATGCCGGAGAACAGATTTGGCTTTGTCCCATTTGCCGTACTGAGGATGATGGCAATCTAATGGTGGGGTGTGACAGCTGTGACGACTGGTACCACAGGTATTAGAGTTTTATCCGATGTTAATTTTATTGAATGATCTTGGTGCTTATCTCGTGTTCGTAAACCTACAGTAGTTGCTTGGGTCTATCAAAGGAACCCGATTCTGCTCAGTGGTTTTGTCCAAAGTGTTTGCGTGAGCGCCTCGAAAAGTCAACAACGAACTCAAGCAACTCCAAAAAGCGTCCGAGAAAGCCCGTTAACGTTCGGCATTACAGACGGTGAACACTCTGTACATATCGCTGGAGTTTCTTCTTGTAATTAAATGGGCAAATCGCTCGTTTTGTGTAGTTCCCTCCCCCGGTGGGTGATTTGTCGCGGTTGACGGGGTTTGGCTGAGAGCGTCTGTAGAAGCCCATTCATAGAGATGAAGTTGAGAGGTTATGTTTAAAGTCAAAGAAGGGTAGCTATGACCTGCTGACAGCTGTATAATAAAGATGGAGGCATTTATTACACGCAATAAGAGTGCTGTGATGAATGCTTGAAACCCCCAAAGTTTTGTTTTAACAAGCCACGTTAACCTTGATAGTCCAATAAAACTGAAATCTACGTTCTATCTCAAGGATTTGTTATAATTGGGTAGTGCTCGCGTGGAGACCTGGGTGTTCTCTGCTGTCATTTATCTTACTACAGATTGTCATATTTCAAAAAAATGACCGGCCACAAAGTGCAAGATGATGAGAACGAAGTATCAAGGAGCTCTAGCAGAGACAATAAATTTCGATTCCACCTCTTTGAACGATGCTCCGGTGGAGTATTAAATCTGCGTTTTGATTCTACGGTTCTGGAGAGTTACTATACCCTCTGCTCGTTTCCTCATTCTTTGTCCAGATTCAGAATCGCGGTATCGTATTTTGCACTTGTTTGTGCAACTTGGATAATATTTTTTGCTACTTCTGGAACGGAACAATGGATGGTATATGTTACTGGAGCTGCTACAGGTCTTGCAGTGGCGATTGTTCTGTTTGTACTTACATGTTCAAAAGCCATATTTGAGAAGAACTTTCTCGTTTTGTACATAATACTTGCATTATTCTTCAGTTTGCTGTTTCTACTTGCATTTGTTCCTTCGACCGTCGGAGTCTCTTCGGCGTTTAATGCTAGTCTGATTGTTCAGTTGCTTCTGACAATCTACATCAATATTCCGCTTCGACTTTGGCAAGTAATGCTTATTTGTGGGCCTGTAAGCATTATGCACGTGGTGCTATCGTGTACGGTTTGTGGAAAGATAAATTCCCGGTTAACTTGTATATATATAATCTTACACTGCTGCATTCATATGATTGGATTCGTACAACATATTTTGTCCCAAGTAAGTTTTTAATCAGTAAATTTAGTCGGTACTCATGCCGCCATCTACCAGTATTCTCAATAAATGTAAAGTTATTAGCATTATCTAATTTATTGAGCTTAATCTGTAGGCTAGAAATATTTGTTTTTCTCATATTCGACAATAATCGGAACATAGCAAGCAGAATCATTCAAAATAACGGTGGTTTCAGGTCCTTGTGTTGCTAATTATTGTTGAGTAGAGTACAATCCTTTTGTGGGCCTGCCGCATTGCCGTAGTTTTATTTTTTTGCATTTGTGTAATCATCGTGGAGACTATTGCCAACACATCCATGCGTGATTAGGTTGGCTTCTCACGGATTTCGTACATTAACCTGGGGATAGTATTCAAAATGTTTATTAGAGGCAGGTCATGAGGTACATATGTGTATTCTATGCTTACTTCCGCAACTGCTGCAATTTTGGTTTCCACTTTTGCTTTTAACTTGCGGCTTATAAAATAGATAAGTTCTTGTGGTACTGAGTCCGAATTAATAATATTGTGGCAGTTACCAGGTCGATAATGTTTTTTTTTAATTTTCATGCGTTGTCACTCTTTGTGTTAATGCTTTGATTTTGACAAAAGCATCTTATGAACTTTCCTCATCCATTGCGTTGCCTAAGTACTCACTTTTCAATGTAGAACTTGCAGTTTTCACCCAAAGGCTTTCCTTTTAGTCCTTTTTCGTCGCATTAATTTGCGAAATCGTGCTCATTTTTAATTCAGCTTAGTTTTATGAGTGCCTACCCAACCTTTGAACAGAAGCCTTTATCATTGTGTTATTCCGTATTGTGATGCTGTTACTATACCTATGCATCGTAAACAGTACAAAATGACCTATTGTTTTTATCTGCTATTAACTTCCTTACCTATATATTTAATTATGCTCGCAATTCCCTTTAAGTCTATTTATGCCTAAATTTTCTGCGATTTCCACCTATTGTTAATATAAATCTAATCTGTGACAATTGCAAGCTGGTATGAGGATTCAAGTCTACGGGATCGATTTCGCCATTAAGTTTATGTTCTGTTGTAACTATTAAGACACACAGTTTCCTTATTTTTTACAAATCTTTGATACCTAGGTATTCGTTTGGTTGCTAGTTTGTACTCAGGGACCGATTGATCTCCGTGGCTTTATGATGCACACGAGTTGACAGTTAACTAAAAGAAATAAGATCAACCTTAATGGCATACTGAGCATGTATACAGGCTTCAGAACATCCTTAATCGTGTACTCTCCACCACCGTTCTCTCTAATCAGTCGCGTCTTCTGGATATTTCATCTCCCAATCTTGATTCCATACTCTTCTCTCAGTTTTTAACTCCGTAATATAGTTCCAAGCATGATCAACTACGCAATGCCCTTGATTATATGAATACACCCGAAATCATAAATTTTAATTGGAAGTACCGTTCTAAAATCGAAGCATTTTGGGGATCTGAGCCACTCTTTTTCTGGCATCCTGCGATAGCCAACAAACGTTAATGCACTTACCGTGATAAACGCCCTTTTTTCACATGAGAAGTGGAGTCCGTTCGTATTTAAGTTGTCTATCGCACGTTTAGGTGCGACGGCGCTCAACATTTATGCGCCTCGGTCATAGTGCTCTGATGCGCAAGGCTTTGGAGAAAGAGCAACAAACTCAAAATGAGATGATCCAGTCTCTAATGCCTCAGAAGGTCGCGCATGAGGTGATGCAAGGATCTTACAATAGTGAAGATGAAGATGAGGCAAACGAAGACGAAGGCGATAATGAATTGCGAATGGTTAGCTTTAAAAAAGAAAAGAAGGATGCAAAAGTGACTAATCTTGGGAAGACAAACGTTAAGGCAAGGAAAAGTGCCAGCTTCTCTGACGATACGGATGATTACAGCGCCGATGAAAATGAACCCTTGAAGGGAACGGAAGGTAGTACATGTAAGTAAAATGGCACTGGTCTATAGATAACTACATTCTTTCCTTTCTGAATAGCACAAAGAAATTCGTTGTAAAATCTATAAAATTATCGTTTCTTTATGAGAAGTGGTTTTGCAGGCTGGCTGAAACTGAAATCTCCAGCCAAGGCCTCTACGGTCAGGAATGCCTAACAAAAGCACCTAGACGTGAATTGAGCAATTCATTTTTGGAGTACGGAAGCCTTTCATGCGTGTACTAATGTGAGCCCGTTCATCTTTATTTCCGTCGTGCCTACATAGGTTGCTTTTGTTGAAGATATCATAAACGACCCACTAATT
Organism: Taenia hydatigena; assembly: GCA_036345935.2. Classification (NCBI taxonomy): domain Eukaryota; kingdom Metazoa; phylum Platyhelminthes; class Cestoda; order Cyclophyllidea; family Taeniidae; genus Taenia; species Taenia hydatigena. The sequence goes on along the minus strand of JADWOT020000006.1, from coordinate 11,421,594 downwards.
CTTTGCTGTTGCTGCTTGTTTGCACGATTTTCCCTAGTCCACGTTCGGAAGTTACGTTTGGTGACACTTTGATCTGCGCTGCGTTCAACGTCCATCCACCATTTGTTTTTGATGGTTTTTGCAGGATTCATTTAACTTTAGCTCACGTACATGCACGTTTTACAATTTTACTGGTAAGTAGCGATGCCTTGCGTGAATAAACGCATTTCTCATTATCAGTCGACGCTCTACAGAATGGTACTTTTCTTTGTTTGCATTCAGTTTTTATGTTTCCATACCTTCTAAAATTCCTAATTAATTGTCGACTTCGTGGAATATTCAGTATTTTTTGATCATTTGTTATAGCCACTGCAACTGCTTGTTTGGAGACTGGAACTGCTTCACGTTCTTGTTATGATAAAATGATCCACAATCAACAGAAGTCTTAAGATAAATTTCCCTTCTACTTTATTTCATCTCTTCAAGTTACTGTCACCTTTGATAGGCTTTGTCCCTTCCATCATTATTTGATATGCGCAGCAGAATTTGCATAGCGGCTCGTTTTAATAATACCAAGGCACCATGCCTATCGATCATGGACACAGTTTTTGATCTTATCAGTATCCAATCTATTTACTATTAAGTCTGATTCTGTAAAGTTTGGGGGTGAATAGGGAAATTTCCGTCAGAATTTATATGTCCGGCTTGAAACCATTAATCTGCAATGACACATTGACACCCAATTTTTAGCAAACAATTGTTCAACAATCGAAATCAATCCGACAAAAGTGGCCTTTCTGTTGCATATTTTCGCGCCTCGATACAACTCTACCAAGGCAATAAAATCTCATCGAATTTGTGGGAGAGTAACCCCAGTTATACAAGCATTTTTGCAAAGAACTTGATTACAAGGCACTGTACGAAATTGCTCAAGCATCAAATTTTACTTACTTCAAATTAACTGTCAAGCGTGAGCCATTTTAGGCTTAATGACCATATTGAAGATTTTTGAAAAAATGTCTAAGTGTCCCCAACCCATGATCCGGTTGTTATTGTTTACTCGTAACAGCTTTTCATTGCCCTTGTCATTACCGTCCATAACACTTTCTCACCTAATCTTGCTCTTTCTCTCTGTTAGCAGGTTATTTTTTCATTTGGCTTAGAGGTGTATGTGGCGTTGACAATGCCGTCAGCTTTCCAAAGTTTACGATCCTTGATGCAATCCAAGTGAATATTGGAAATGAATAGTTCTGATCGAATTGAGTTGTAATTATGCTGCCGCATATAAATAAGATCTATTCGTAGGCTGCTCAAAACTTCGTTAGAATCGCAATACGTTAGCGCTTTGGATGCTTTATGCCTTCCACTCATTCTTATCCGTTTCAAACTAAAAGCTCTAATAACCTATTGGTTTAATTCTGTCACTTTGTTCACTTTATGAGGGTGATCTTTGATCCGGTGACGTGTGGCAATACTAGGTTAGATTCTATGGTTTATTATCCTCCGAACATTTTCTTCCTTCCTGAATCTAACGTCATTGTAGAGCTTGACAGTTTTTATCGCTCCCAAAATGCTCTTTTAGAGTTCCGTGAATTCGGTAGGTTGGTCTTTCTCACTGAAAGCATTACAGAACATTGTGGGCACTTCAGAACCCTAACTATCATTGAGTGGCGGAATTGCCATGATTGTTTTTGATTATACCTAGCTGCATGCATTGCTTTCCTCAAGAAGGTCTTGTTCATGTTGCCCTTGTTTATGAGCCTCTACTAATACTTGCATTGTTTGTGTCTTTAAGTCATTTTCCCATCTGATAATTGCGACTTTCTCAGTGCAACACATAAAACTCATTTCGTGCATCGAAGTTCGACCTAATGGTAGCCATTTAAGCAAATCGAATTCTCTTCTACTTTAGGTGGTGATAGATCACGCCACAAAATTGATGTTGTTTATTCAATCCAGTTCATTACTGTTACCGAGATTTATTCTCCCCTCCCCCATGACGAGGGTTCGTGTATTTATATTTTCTTGTACGCAACCTGCTGAAAAACGTAGACCTTGTATGTCACTCTGGTAGAAGATGCTATGCTGTCGACTGATGCTTAAAACAAGGATCTAATCCGAATGTTTGACGGTATGGTAGAAACAGTCGATTGCTGATAGGTCGGGACGACTGGAGAATCTGATTGGTCAGCTGGCTGTGGATGGCCAAGTTGGTCGATCTATGTGGGAAAGCTAAAGCGAGGGCAATGCCGTTCTGTGACTACGGGCCATTTCTTAATTCCTCCTCATTGTTTTTCACCTTTTTTGGGGGTGTTGCGATTTCAATTACCCTGATTCTGGTCATTGCATTATTGTGCTTTGAGGAAAAAGTACTGTGCTCTGTTATGGCTCTTCACGCTCTTGCGAATTTGTGACAACAGACTTAATAGAAAAACTCCACCAAACAAATTTTCTACTTTTTCGCCCCTATTCAAGTGTCTCTTTACCCACGAGATTCACTTTGCTTGCATCAGTTTCGTGTTTTATGCACTCAAATTGGGTACCTTTACCGCTTATGCACAGATAACTACCAATAAGTTTTGGGACGTTTTTATTCCTGCGATATTTCTTCTCCGGACGGCTCCACAGATTTGGTGATTTCTTTGGTGCTTTTGCACTTTATTTTCCCAAAATTTTCTGATAGGAAGAGTCAAGATGGGCTTGAAGCCAATTTTACAGATCGAAAAGAGTTTGGTGTTCTGAATAAGTAATCCATGAGTGTCTCTGGTGCACAAGTTACTTGCTGTTCTCCATGAATTTCATTGCTATTTGTATTCCACATAATTGACTTCAAAGTGATACTTTTATACTCACCGTGTTATGTTTTCAAAGTTGCGTTGGTTGCTGTATTTGGGATGGAAAAACGAGTTTGCTACTGCTTCACAAGTGCACATCTTTGTCTGGGCAGCCTTAATCCCTGTCAGAAATCATATAAGTTTAGCATAATATAATTTATAAATTTTCCAAAACTCGACATTAATTCTGCTTACCATGGTTTATCAAAAATAAATTTTATTTAATTTATCAGTTTTGAGCGTGTGTTCAAGTTCACTTTAGTAAGGATGAATAGAATCTATGAAGATTACTCAACGTGTTCGAAAACTTCGTGCGTTTCAGCCAGTTTTGCATGATCTTTTTAATGGATCCTGTCATTCGTTTATCTTTTACAGTCCGCAGAGAGCATAGAGGGCACAACCCTGATGTGAGAATCGTGTCTTCGTCCAACCCGTCTCGACCTGCAGCGGGACATGCTGTGAAGTTCCGCAAATTCCACGTCAGTCAGATGGAAAATGTCAGCATCCTCTTCGCGGATATCGTGGGGTTCACCAACATGAGCTCCAATAAGTCTGCCTCTCAACTTTTGCTTCTCCTTAACGATCTCTTTGGGCGGTAAATTCTTAGTGCTTCACTTGCTCTTGAAAGCGGTGCCTTTTTAAGTTAAAAAATTCTAGTTGACTTTGGTAGTAATGTTCTCCCAAATGTCCAGTTTGCTATGGCAGGGGTCATTCTCGCCTTTTCTTCGTTGTAGACTTTAATTCAAAATAAGCATATACCTTAGGAACAATTCTAATTAAAGGTGTTGCTGTGAAAACAGATATTTCAGTGAAATTAGTTCTAACACTATGGAGCATCGCATTTAACACACTGAGATTACTTCGTTCCTATTTATCCCTTCCATTTGTCAGTAGTTTGTGTGTCAATGTTTCAGCAGCTGCACTTAACGGTTCATGTTTGGAGTAACAAATCGGTTATGCGTTCTGGTCTATCACCTCTCTTATTTGATGAAAAACGTTTACCAATCAATAGATGCTTAAAGTGGCTAATATAATGTAGTTGAGCAAATTTTTATTGTGAAACCGTTCCTTTGTTTTGGTGCTTATTGGCGGGTGAACGGTTGTTTTGCGTTTCTTTGTCACAATTTTTTACACTAGATGGCACCATCCATTTTTCTTACTACCAAGGGGTGTTGTTTACACTGGTCTCTGTTTATTCAAATCGACCCACCACCAACCATCTCTAGTGTTGAAGAGTTCGCTGCTGCCTTTTACTTTTATGCACCCGGGCAAATGTTCCCGAGGTGGTTATTTGTAAATAACTCAATATTTCTTCAAACTATTTTCTGTTACAGCTTAAAACATTAATCTCTATTGAATCCCATCATATCTGCCTATTCTACTTATTGTTTCTCCCAGAAATGTAACCAAAAAATCGTAGCAGTAAAAACGGTTCTTTTTATTTTAAAAAGCTGTTATTCGTGCTACAATTAATAATAATACAAAAATTATAGAAAATAGAAATTCGTACCAGATCACTGCTGTGAAGACTGCTTTGGGTTTGCTGAGCCATTGTAAACTCTTGGAAGCTTGAATGCCGGCTTCTTTATTTATTCCTCGCCATAGGTTCGACAACCTTTGCGAGCTGAACCAATGTGAGAAGATAGCGACGTTAGGCGACTGCTACTACTGCGTGTCGGGATGCCCCAACTCCGTACCTGATCATGCGGAGAGAATTGTCGAAATGGGGCGTTCCATGTGTGTAGCCATCCAGCAGTTTGACGATGATCACGCCGAACAGGTATGGTCCTTCACTTCATCAGTGATCGCTGCAAATTGTACACTCCGCCGATAGTGCTTTCTCCATTCGTCATTGATGTGAGGCAGCCAAGCGTTTGAAGTTTATTACCTTTTCGCTCTAAATAACACTTTTTTGAAAAAGAGTATTCATTTTTGTTGGGTTTTCTTGTTTCAATCCGATTGGTATTTGCCTTCACGCATGACAAAATGAAGTTGGTGCATTTCTCACCTACTTGCTGAACGGTCTGGGTTTCAGGTGAACATGCGTGTCGGAGTGCATACCGGAAAGGTGATTTGCGGATTGGTTGGAACGCGCCGCTTCAAATTCGACGTTTGGTCAAACGATGTCACTCTAGCTAATCAGATGGAGTCCTCAGGTAAGGCAGGCAAAGTGCACATCTCCGAAACTACTCTGGATTTTGTTAAAGATATCTACGAAGTCTCGGATGGAGATCCCGTTCCTGGTATGTGAGGGTGTATTTGATGGGGTGTTTATGTTCTGTTTTTTATTTACATGGCATTTTTTGCAGACATTCGTAAAGTGAAAGTATTAATAGAATACTACAATAAGGAGGATCAACGTTACGCTATTAAACATACTCAAGATCAAGCTCGTAAGTTGCATTCTCATTCATAAAAAATGTGCGTCACTTTGACATGAAAAGCTAGTGCATTGTAAAAATAACTACATCATTTCAAGTGTGGTTTAAAAATACTCCTAAATATTGCCATATTATTACCTTTTTGCATTTCATAAATTGGTTTACCTCAAAATTATCGCCTTGGAACAGTTTTCTTCTCCTCACGCACGACTGCTCTCTATGATTTCGCTAGTTTTATTTAAATTCAGAATTTTCCGCTCTTCTGATTCTTTGAAAAATGATTTGCATGAGTAGTACATGAACTTAGAGGTTGAGTGTCAAGCGACCCACTGTTCGACGCCGGCTACGAAATTCACATTTGTCCTGAAGGCCCTAGGTGACTTTTGACATCAGTATTTCCGAGTGAGTCAAGTTATGGAGACACTGCGATCACCAGCCATGTTGTTTGCCATGTGCAAACACAGCTGCAAATTTTCTTAAATATTTGTAAAACCACTAAAGCCGTCATCATTGATTACACTTTTTTGTGTGGTTGATATTCGACATTGCGTGCCACATGCTGTGTTAGTCCGTTTTGTCTGCATTTTTTAAAATCAGCTTTGCTTTTTCTATTATGTGTGCATTCATCGTGATGTGCTAGCACCGTTTACTTATTGCAGTTAAGAATACTTTTTCCCCAGTTGACAGTTCCTGTAAATGTTTTCTTGTTCTGATTTTGCGGTGCATTTGTGCCGGGTTTGATGATTTCCTTTCCTTACCTACTGCAACTATCACCCTAGAGCTGTTAGAGGAGTAGTCTATGGTTTTGCTGATGGAAATGAAGTCGATTAGAGGTATTACCAAACTTTGTCTTTTTAAAATTTCTCTTTATTTATTTAAAAGGTTATTATATATTTCTGTCAAAATTCAAATTCTTTCTGCCCTTTCGTCGTCGGTGCATTTGGCCACCCCCATCCTCTTCCCGAAATGTGCAATCCTTGAGGTTGTGTGGGTTGCATTATCCATTATCATCGTTTTTGGTGACGGCTGTCCGGACAATACTCAACGCGAAACCCTAAAGCCTTGCAACACTCGGCGCATTTTCAGCTGTCTCTTAGTTTATGGAATCGCTCCTAAGTTATCTGTTGTTTGTATTTCCTTTAGTTATTAAAACCTACTTCATTGAGAGACGTTTCGACAACAAACCAATTATCAAGCTAGATAAGGTACGCTTAACTAATTTAATGCCAAACTGCCGTAATTGCCTTATAAACTTACTCTTTAGCATGCATTCCATTTATTGCGCTTTCCCTGTTTAATAAATTTTCACGTTTCTGTAAATCTAGCCTACTTCTCTTGGTCTATTAAGGCCTCTTTTTAACCTTGATTGACTCTGTGAATAGATTTGTGATGCAATTGAAAAAAGTTACTTTTTGGTGTTATGCACCTACAATTTTTTGACGATATTTCTAATTCAGTAAATATTCCTGCCTAATTACAAGAATCAGAGGTGTGCGTTTCAAATCCCTGTTTTTCTCTAAGCCCAAAACACCCGTTTCTGTTAATGAGACAAACAACACGCCGCCTTTTGTCAAGGACCGGCCGAAGGTATCAGTCGACCAGATCATCACATCACCGACGGGATCAAACGAATTGACCCTCGCAACATCTCCTGGATCTGACGAACCGGAGGTGAGAGCTCGTGGATCCGATGTGGAGATGTTGGACGCTCTGTGGAATCTCTCCAAGCCGGAAGAGGTCTTCAAATTTCCACCGATTTCACGTTTCTCTCTTTGCTTTCTCTCACAATCTCTTGAACAAACCTATCGGCGGCAGGTGCTTCGTGTTCCCCGTCAGTCTGTCCTCATCACCCTCGCAACACCCCGTCTAACCCCTGTCACCAACGGGTTGGCTCACTTCCTCTTCTTCCTCCTCGTCTCATTGGCCTGTTTCATTAACTTCCCCAATTTAACAAACAGCCAACTGATTCTCGTGATACCCTTCGTGGTGTTTGCACTTGCCCTTTGTTTTAACTGTCTATTCATAGCCATTGTTTTTTCGGATTTACTTGCATGGGGAGGCTTCTGTCCTCCCGCAAAGCGCCTTCTCCAGCGCATCTACCGGGTTTTATTCAACTGGTATGTCAGGAACACCATCGGGGTGCTGATGCTGTGTAGCCCTGCAGCTTTTGTGCTTGCCAATTTCCAAATTTGTCTCTTCTGGTTCAGTCGATCAGCTGATGTCGCAGCGGTGGCTGATTTCTCAACTGGAGAATACCGTATGGTTCATGGGATCCTGTTCACTTTCATAATGTTTAATTTGACACTGTTTCCAAACTACTCCTCGTGGGCAAAATCGCTCTCAGCAATGTCCTTGTGCATAATTGCTTGTTTGTTGATACATTGGCCCTTCGCGGGTTTTTCCTATGTGTACTCTGACCAAGTGGCTGGCTTTGCTGCTGTAACCACAGCTAGAGAACTAAGCACCTCCCCTATCTGGTTGGCTGCTGCCGAAAGTAGCCTATTCCCATGGGAAATGACCGTTATACTCATCCTGAATCTCATTCTCATATTCTTTCTCAACCGCGACATCGACATCAGCTTTCGTGTCTCTTTCAACCGCGATTTTGAAGCGAGCCGTGCGAAGAGGGCCATTACTCGGGAGAAGATGCAGGGCGAATGGTTGCTGGAAAATATCATTCCACGCTTTGTGCTGACTGACCTGAGAAAGACCAACAAGTACTCTCAACACGTGACCGATGCTGCTGTTATGTTTGCGTCGATAGCCAATTTTTCAGAATTCTATGATGAGCAGTACCAGGGAGGACAGGAGATGTTACGAGTGTTGAACGAAATTTTTGCCGATTTTGAACACCTCCTCTCCTCTGTGAAGTTTAAGGATGTGGAGAAGATCAAGACAATTGCCGAGTGTTTCATGGCCGCTTCGGGCTTGAATTTGGTTCAGCGTGCACAGAACACATCACCAGATGATCATTTGTGTGCCCTAATGGACTTTGCCATTGAGCTTCTTAAGACCTTGGATGACTTCAACCGACAAATGTTTAACTTTCAATTTGAGTTGAAAATCGGCTACAATATCGGAGAGGTGACAGCGGGCGTTATTGGCACAACGAAGCTGCTCTACGATATTTGGGGCGACACTGTGAACGTGGCCAGCCGGATGTATTCGACGGGCCAGAAGGGTCGGGTACAGGTAACTGAGGAGGTGGCGCGACGCCTTGCCAAACACTACGAATTTGAGTATCGTGGCAATGTTTTTGTCAAGGGCAAAGGCGAGATGCGCACCCACCTCCTGGTTGGCCGAAAGGCGTAAACCTCGTGATGACGCAGAACTTCGTACTAGGTTAGTATCATATCACCCCTCTCCCAACCGATATGTTTAGGTCGAAGAGCCTCCTGATCGTGCTGTTACCACGATCTTCTTTATTATGGCTTCTTTGTTTACCATGTCAACGCTTACCTGTCTCTGTTGTCATTAATTTCCTTGCAGCTTATTTAATTTATCACCTTGTCCACCTTTGTGCTTCTATTATTAAAAAATTAATTAATTCATCTTTGCTTCAATAGGCTATGCTAGTAATCATCATTTGGCGTTCATCAGTTTTAGCGGGAGTCTTGAATACGTAGCCTCGTTCACAGAGAAGTGTAATTTTTATTTTCTTTTAAATTTCGATCCTTAGAATATCGAAACATAAATAGCGACTCCACGAACGTGCGCAACAGTTTTAAACTAGCGGTTATCACTTACACCATATCACTTGGGTTTGGTTCGTGAATTATCAAGCGAGCCATCCCCTAAACTCAAAATAGTCTTTTTTATCGGGGGATTTAATTTGGCCTGGTGACCTTTCAATGGCGCGTTACAACATGCACATTTTTGAGGTTGAGATTTATGATTAACACGATTTCAGAAGGTCATGTACCTAGTCAATGTGATGCCTTCAGAAAATAAAGTCAAGTACTGTCCCTTGGCCGAAAAGTTTTCGCAAAATCATTTAATCTTCGGCGCCAGAAGATAGGATCAAAGGGGCTGGCATTGCACGAATTCGTCCAACCAGTTGTTAGTCTTATTCTTGGCTGTATTCTATAAATTCGTGACTTTCATTAAGGTCTTGAAGTTTAGTACATCGCTGTTGCACATTTCCCACAAAACCAGTTAAAAGTCATGAAATACGCACAAAAAACTAGTCCTGGGGTGGCAGCGTTTTCTACCCCCAGCTGCTGGGACACCCCCAACAATAACTACTTGATTGAAGTACTCTGGTTTTGGGAGTCTATTTGGCCAGATCGGCCGTCTTCCGTCCGTTGGAGTCCGTGGCGCACTTATCACTTGTCGGTTGTTTTGCGCTACATAGGTACACTACATCAACTATTTCCTGTACATGCGTCACGACTAGTGATGGATGAGCTGCCTTACTAGGTGGTGGCATGGTAGGCAAGTACTCTGCGGAAGCTGAACGTCTCTTTCCGGCCAAAAGGGGTATTCGCACCTACATCATACTGCGTCCAACGACATGAAGTTTGTGTAAAACTAAAGCCACTCAACAATGTGTAAACAGCAATAGAATGATAACTTTGCGTTGAGGAAAAGGATGTTTTGGACAGCTGTTCGGCTTCTAGCAATTGCAGTTATTATAATTACAAAGTGATAGTACCAAGTAGCCGCAGACGAGCAATGGATCAAAAAGTCTAATGTACAATTTATTATCAAAAGCATGATAGATCATAATACCACGGCATTACTGGTGGAACTGTTTGGCAATGGCGGTTGATTTAAATGTAGCCCGTTAAATATGCCGACTTGTAGGGGTGTGTTCCTACTTATCGAAAAGTCGATAATTAAGGTGGCTAGTCGCTGTTGGAGAGTCGCGATGTTGGAGCAGACGCACGCCGAAAACGCTTCGATACTGGTGAAATCCATGCCCGTGTAGGTATTATGAAGAGGTGACCCATTATCCGCATCAGGGGTGATTGTGGCATCGTCTTCCTCGAAGTCGTGCTCATTGCTCACAAAGTCTGAAAAAGCAGATGAAGATGCACCATCTTTGACGCTTGAGGCACCGACTTCGATGAATTTGAAGAGTGAGCGCAGAAAAGTAACCACTTCTTCCCGAACGGAGTCACAGAAAGTGTTAAGCACCTCATCGGAGCCAAGGAAGCCCCATGCCATAGCGGATGCGACAGTCTCGACTACGCGATAGTAAAGCGAGAAAAATCCATCTGGGTACTTGAGCAGCTTGCGCTTCGCAGCCATAAGAGTCCACACAGCCGAGTCAAGGGCAGAGCGTTTAAAGCCGGGGCTCAGCCATGTGTTGCGTGTTAACGCCAGAATGGAGGAAGGGGGATTGCCCAGGTTTTCAAGGGCGTCTATCAGGATGCGATCGAAAAATATATCATAAAAGTTTATTGCTCGGACGTCCTTGCCCGCAAGTTCGTCAACAAACTTCGCAAGATTCTCGGGGTCTTTGGTCGATTGCAAATATTCAAGTAGAGATCTAGAATCCAAAAATCATTATAAAGACCAGACCAAGATTTGGACCTCAACAGAAGAGTAAAACATTCTCTGATTGCATTTCAGAAATCTTATCAAGCAACCAAGATTTTGCATATTACCATGGTAAGTATAAAACAAAAATGGCCCAAGACTATGCCGGAACATTAAAAAAACCGAGAATCGACGGACGCGTAAGCCTCTTGGAAGTCCATTGTTTTGCATCCAAGACAAATGAGGGCACCACACGCCAGGGACTCCCCAACTTGCGTAAGCCAAGCAACCTGTTCATCATGGGCAAGGATGTAGTCAAACCCGCGTCGAACGCATACTAGTTTCCCAAGATACTCAATATCCGATTGACAATTCATCATCTCTGTGCGAAGAGACCTGCGGAAAAAGGAGAGTATTATTTAGATTATGAGATATAGGTGCGTTAAAAATCCTAAAACAAGTTAACATACTCCCAATTTAAATGGTGGACACGTTTTGAACGATTCCACAAAAAGCTAGTAGTTAACACTAGCTTTGGACGAATACAACGGAAGTTGGAAATCCAACTTAGGTAGGATTATCAATAAATTAAAAGTCATGAAAACGTATACCTGTAAGAACTAGCATACCTAAAAGTTACGCTGCCTTCGTTTAGTTCTTTCAAAGCATTTCGATAGAATGGTCGGTGGAAATTAGAAGAAATCTGAAGTTCAAGTTCAGAAAAGTCAATTTCTTCGACAGCGGAAAAGTACGATTCAGTTTCAAAGTCAGAAAGCGAATCAACGCCCTGAAGTTCGGATGCAAAGACTGGGGCTTCCTGAATAAAAGTGCGCTTGAACTGTTCTCTTAAAAGATATGACGTCTCTAAAAACCTTTGCAACTCTCTAACGAAAACATCAGTACTTGAATCTTTCAAATTAAACTGCTGAATTGTGCGACTAATCTTACTTATGCAGTCCTCTAATTGGTCCACAATCTTGTTTAGTGTTTCTAAACCAATCGTCCCACAATCAACGGCAAGAGAGGTGATCGTAGAAACTGAGGTACGACGGGAAAACACTCTGCTACATGATCTGTGATAAGACACGGCACCTATAGTAGACATAGGTAAGGCATCGTCGAGGCAATTTTGCGATGCGTATGGGACGTCGGATCCGAATCCCCCAAGTTTGACCTGGTCAGAGGAGGCGTTTTTCAAGGTTGATTTTCCAGGAAAAAGGCGCTTAATTATCCACCATGAACATGCAACCGTGGCTCCTCCAACAAAAACGACCAGAGCGGCATTCAAAGATGGCTTTCGTATTCGTATTACCCAATGCTTTGACATTATGAAATGAATAGAGGCAGAATCATTTTAAAGTTGACAAGATGACTAGGCTTGAGACACCTCTGAATAATCAAGCTTAACAAGACAGGCTAGAATGCGATATATCAAAAGGGCAAAGGGGTGGCACTAGATGCACGCTATCTAGGTCATGAAAAAATGCATTTAGTATCCGAAATAATATGTATCCAAAGCATTGTCGCCAATTTTTTTAAAACTATAAATCAATAAACTATGCGAGTTTAAAATTATTACATTCTGTGCTTATAAAACGCTTTTTGCAATTTTTAATGGGCTAAAATGCAATATTAGCAGGAGTCAACAAAAAACAATGCTCAGGTAAAAGATGAGGAAACAATACACAGAAGGGTTTGGGACTTCTTGCATGGTCCAGAAGCCAGCTCACCGGGAAAGGTCAAAGCCGACCGAGCGAAGATTTGCCCTTATCATAACTAAGATTTGTACAACCAACTTATAATAATTTATCATGATGTCTACGGGGGAAGTAGAATGACCCAACGGCAAAAAATCTAAAATTAAAAGTTAGGTTGGCTAGAATATCTAGGTGTTTTTTCGAACCCTAGTTAACACTAGCTAATTTTTCCTTGTTTGTATAACCTCGAAACTCTTTGCACCTTTTTCAGCGATTGTTGGGTGTGCTAATGGATTTGCCTGCTTCGAAGCCCTTTTCACCTTCTATGCGGCATTCTGACAAGGAGAGATGGATATGTATTTATCCGGTGTATTTAAATAGTCGTGTTACGCGGGCAAAGGGGCGCAAGGTTTCTATAAAGCAAGGTGTTGATAATCCTAAGCATTCTGAGATTTGCGCCATATTGCAGAATATGGGGCTACGCCACCTGGCAGAAAATAAGGTATTAAAGCAGTTTTTCACATGCTTTAGGTTTACTCTCGGGAAAGAGATCCCGCAGAAACGCAAAACCGCTGGCGCATTAGAGTGCAGCTAAAGAATGATGATGGCTCTCCCTGCATGCCTGAGTAGGCCTCGATTAAGGCATGACCAATCGCTTAGGTTCCCTACTCGCCAAGCATTGCTAATACATCTTGGTGGGACTATTCCTCTTCTGAAGACACGCCATTCTGGTTCAGATTATGGACCACAAGGAAAGGGCGGTAAGAAATGTAAAAGGCGTTGACACACTACCCCTCATTCATTGAAAGCCACGAATAATAATCCCGCCTTACCCTTGTATCTATTTTGGAGCGTTAACATCTTGCCTTTCTGAGTCTGGTCGGTAACACTAACCGGTGAAAATCCCCCAGCCATTGCGTTACTTTTCGACTCCGGCTACCTCGACTCTTTGAAAAAGCAATGCTTCTCGTTTAAATTTGAGCATCAATTTCATATCCAAAGCCTTTTATTGATTCGGCACTGCCCGAACAATAAGCGTGAATGCTGTTCCTTCCCATAAAAAGAAAATCTCTCCCACATTGTTTCTCCTATTACAACGATTAAGTCTCTAGTGTAGTTTAGTTCACCTCAGTAGAAGCCTACGGAAAATTTTCATTGCGGGATTTCGCGCCTATTCGCTAATATTATACAAAAGTTTATTTTCCGAGGATTACATCATGAGCGTGGGTGGGAACAGGGTAATTGGAAGTGTTAGCGATTAAAGCAAAGAAAGCAAAATATACACAGCTGAAGATTGGTACGCTGATATTCACTTCGCCGACGCATACGAGCTTCGAGGCACTATAATAAAAGAATGAACTTCTAGATGACTCGTAAGGCAGGTGCGAATAAGCGCTTTTTTTATTCAACGCAAGCGCGGTGGAGACTTTAACGGGTCGAGGACGGATCGAAGGGCCAAGTACAAAAGCTACGGATTGAGCAGCATTAATGAGTAGTCAGAAAGAACTAATGACGTAAGGCAGTGGATTTACAGTAGCTGATGCTTCTAAGACATCAACTTAGAGATGCATAGAAAGACGTGGTAAGAGTGAAGCTCACTGGATTTTTTGCGGCTAGGTGCCGAAGCTGTCGGTTGCGAAGAGGGGGAGGGCGACCGCAGGAGCCTTTGTTTTGATTCTGGAGCTAGGAAGGAGGCCGTTGTCGACTTCATAGAAATGTCGTTAGTGTATATACTTGCTCTTTTGTTCGCAGAACTGAGATTGCGTAATTTCAAGTTCTGCTTAAGCAGGGTGTGATTTTCAATTTGCAGTTGATTCCGCTGTTGAACGACCCTTTGCAAATGCAGTCGGAGTCGCGCATTCTCACACTTGAGCACATGCAGCCTTTCCCTATAGGACGGCTGCGTGACCACAGCTGCTGGACTGTAGAACCCAGCATCCTCAGTGTAGCAGAGTTCCTCCTCTTCGTCCATCTCTGATTCCATATCAATCTGTTGCACACGTCGGGGAAAATGTTTGTATCTCCTACGCATGTAAGATGATGAATTAGAGGAAGCAACATGATCGCCGTCGCGCGGAGCAACAAATTTGGGCCGTTTAGGAGGAAGACCACATTCACGATACATGCGTGGTGGTCCAGTTGCTGAATTGATGGGCGAGGCTTGCGGGGACAAAAGCGATAAAGAGGCATTTGATACACGGACGGGACGCTTCATTGGTTCTTCCTTACTTGCATCTGATCCTAAAGGAGCAGTACAAGTGGGATAAGAGAGGGACCGTTGTCGTGGTTTATCCACAAGCGGTTGGCTGCGTCCAGAGATGCGGTCTGGGGAACATGACCGACCTACTCTAGAGCACTTCCGGTCGTTATGGTGGGGATCTAACACAGTACTGCTTGTTTCATCCCCCTCATCCTCCTCATCTTCATCATAACTCTCCTCGTAACTTTCATCATCGACTACGTCGAAAGCTGAGAAGTGAGCTTGATGGCGATTCCGAGGAATACGCAGTCGACGGTGGGGCACGGGGTTGCCAGTTGGCAAAGGATAGACGGTGGGTATCTCAGTGGGAGAAGATTTGGTGGTTGTAGTAAGACTTGAAGAGGGTAGGGGTCCGGAAGACAGGGAGGCGTGATCAGCGATCCGGGCAATATTTTGAACTTCATGCTAAAAATTAATACGAGACATGATTTTGTATCATTCGTTATCACAATTCACAGTACCAAAGTAGAGTGGTTCGACAATGGGAAGTATGATGCGAGAATAATAATAAACGCACGGCCAGTGCGGCACTTTCGTTGAATGCGGCCATAGCCGCCGCAGCGGCATTCTTCTTTTGATTATGTTCTTCTACGGCCGCCGCAGCAGCCATTGCAGCTGCAGCAGCAGCTGTCGTCATTGTAGCAGTGTACGCAGCTGTTGCGGCTGAAGAGCCAAGTGGCGAAGGATTAACAGCAGCAGCAGCACTTATTGCCGGTATCGCAGATTGTGGTGGCGGTGGGGACGGAGGCACATTTAGATGGAGGGGCATAGTCTCATCGGTACCGTACACATCCACCCGTGTCTCGTTGGAGTTACATACTCTCCTGTGACGAACACCAATCCCCGATGGATCAACAGCACCTGAAGGCTTCATGTTCGTCACATATGGACTTGAAAAGAACAAATTCCACTAGATTCATTTCGCGCACATAATCCAAATAGTCAATAAGTTTTAAGAGCATATTCGAGTTGAAAAAAGTTGCGACGATGCATTAACATTCACAAAAATCGAACAAAGTATTGTCCAAGGACTGTCGATTTAAAAAGCATTTACAATACCCATATGCACCGTAGAGTTAATACATTTTTGCGCAACGAATTACACACTAAGAATTCAGTAGTAATTGTGAGATGGAGAAAAGATTATAGACAATAAAATACAGCTACCTGCCGCTGGCGGTTAACGCCAAGCTGGTATCAGGAGGAGCGCAGGAAACACGCGTAGCCGAGTGCGCATGGGATAGAGATGAGGTGGCAAGATGTGCCGCAGAGATGGCGGCGACGGCAGCCGAAGGCCCAGCCGAACTGACTACGGCAGCAGCTACAGCGGCTGCGGCTGCAGCAGCTACTGCAGTCGGCGGTGGTGGCGCAGGCGGGGCCGGCGGTGTCACACCGCTAGCAGAAGCCTGCGGAACTATTACAGCGGGAGATGCAGACATTGAAGAGAGAGCACAGTCGCCACCAACTGCCTGAGAGAGAATATCGCCTGCTGTCGGCTTTGATACTGCAGCGTGTGAAGCCGCTGCTGCGGCGGCAACTGGTTGGGATAGCATAGCACCTATTAAAAAAGAACGCAATCCACATATTTTACCGTCGTTGTGTCAGTGAATCGGTGGTACACCTCAATATAGCTCAGAGATTGGATTCAGCATACAAATGCAAGATGGCAGAAACATACGAGAACAGTGAGATTACCGAAGCATGCTGCAGCCGCCACAGCAGCTGCTGTATTAGCATCTTGCTGCTCTTGGCTGTGTTGGTTGAAGGGCGTGTGAGAATTCACCGGTTTTTTAATCACATCAGAATTCACATAGCTGCCAGATTTTGCAGAGTGATTAGCAAGGGATGGCGAGTTAAAATCAACTGATGAAGAAACTTGAAAATCTAAAAAAAAAATACCGGAAAGTGATAGTTTTTGAGTTGTGGCAAATTTTACCTCTATTAACGCAGAAACTAGATTTTAGACCACACATAGGCCCGTCATTTCCCTGATGGTACTGACATCCGACATCAGAAGGGATCGAAGTAGGCGGAAGCGGGGTTGTTGAAGGAAAAGTAGGGTCAGTCGGACCCCGCGGACGTAATACATTAGAGTTGGTCACTACCCCCAATATAGACTGCATAACAGGAATGCCGGTAGATTGGGAAGCAGTTAACACTGTTTCAGAATACTAAAAACAATAAACCGACTAATCGATAGCGGAGAGTCCATTAAATTAGGTGGTACAGACTGAGCTCTTGTGCTAATTTACAGAAGCATGACGCTGCTGGTGATGTTGGGTGGTGGCAAGAGCAGTTGCAGCAGCAGCAGCGGCCACAGCAGCCGCAGAGGCAGGAGGGAGGGCAGAGGTGGAGAGAGAAGCCATGGGTGATGAACCCTGCACTGCGGATCCATGCTGGTGGTATTGGTGTTGGCGATGTTGACCGTGCTTCTGCATGGCCAGGTAGCCAGCTGCTGCAGCTGCAGCGACCATCGCCGTTGTCTCCGACGTAGTGACGGCAGACTCAGAGGTGCGTGGTGGGGAAACAGCATCTCCATTATCAATTTGGTATTGCAAACATTGATGCGAAAGATGATTTGGAAGATTGGTATGGTGAGGAAAATCTGAGTTATGGTAAGCTGGTGGCTTATTAGAGACAGAATTGAAAGAAGAGGAAGCATTCGGGCTCGAGACTGGTTTGCCATGCCGGAATTTACAGGAGGAGCCACGGTGACAGTTATGATTCAAGAAGTCCTTTTAACAATCAAGAAAATGTGGTAGCAATTCAGTAAGAAAACAAACCCACATATATAAAAAGAGCATAACTTATAGGAATCGCCAAGTTTTTGCAAGCATCATTACATAAAACAGTGCAACCGACAAATGCAAGCAAACTGAGTACTGTGCCAACACAATATTATATTGAACTACATCACAGTAAAAAACATCTTAATGCTGAATTCGCAGCAATATGCGGGTCAAACAGTACATAAAATCTAAAAATGCATAGAGAAATGTGATAACAGTATCCAACCTTGCAAACAGGTGTGTCAACATCATGGACTTCGTATTCAGATGGCTGAGGAGGTGGAGTAACTCCGTGTGAGCGAAAAAATCCCTCCTCTTTCTTTGTATAATGAAGAAATTTGCATGAATACCTGCGACAAACTCCATTTTGAAAATCATGGCAGTAAATTGGTTCAAGCCTATAAACATGAAGATAAAATCAAAAAAAGGTTGCAACACGATTCAGTCAATTTCATCGATGTACTGGAAGACCAATAGTTTAAAGTGCAAAATTGTACATAGGATTAATTTTAGAAATATTTGGGCATATAGAAATATGAAACGGGACAGGTCCGCTGGATTTCCAGTGAAACAAATCACACTTTTAAAATGATCCAAAGATCCTCATAAACACACGATATGCCAGATGATATCTGCAACTTACGAAGCGTCTAAGGGCGGAGCAATGACGGGGTGCCTGTATTTACACTTCTTTCCTCTCTTACATACATTCCTGAGAAAATCTCTGCACACATCGCTGTCAGCATCTGCATAATTCTTGCAACAAACGCTGGAATCAGAAAGTATCTGATCCGCCTGCATTTGCAATCTGGAAGGAAGTAAGAAATTAGCATCTACACAACAGACGAAACACTATGCTGCACTGCTAAAAAGGCACAAAAAGCGCAAAAATTTTAGCTATATACAGGGGAAAACAAAGCAACACAAAACAAGGATGAAAGAATAGGCGAAAATACGTGGGATAGAAACTGATTAAGATAATCCCAAATACCCAAAACAGCAAAAGACAAAGCCTACGAAGAAAATATGGTGATACAATAAAAAACGCGGGTTTGAATTCATGAGTGGAAAGTAATGCTAGCATATAATCGAGCATTATATAAAGCACACATCTGACGACCAACGCCTGTGACCAACTTTCCATTTAGCCCGCTTTTTAGAATAACTTTAAACAAACCATATTTAAAAGTTTTTACTAAGAACTACTATTCAAAGGGCTTCTTGCTTTTTTTAATTTTTGTAAACTTTTCATTTATAATTATTAGTATAAGTACTTCATATAGATATTTTAAATCAAGTTATGCTTATTTTGATTTCGACAAATATTTTGCTCTTTAACACTTGCATGTAAATAACAATCTATATATAAGCAAAATATGCATGATCGGCTGGCAGCAAAACTTGGATAAACTTGTAGATTCCTGGGACTATTTGAGGACACGCAAAATAATTGTGGCGTCCCGAGGCTTCCTTGAAGGCAAAAGAAGGCAGAATGCTAGGGTAGAATGCATACATTCAATAGGCAGAGAGGAATAGGCTGCTGGCAATATGGCTACCTCTGTGACCCTGAACGAAGCCGGTAGTCCGAACAAGCAACGCAGAATATATTTTCAGAAAGCAGAAATGATCAAGATTGCTTGCATGGCTTGGAGGCCGATTCACTAGAAAAGCGCAACATGGCCACCCAACTGACCGCAATCGAAACTGGCAGTCAACCAAGTAAAGTACTAATCTTCTGGCTTAGCTTTGTGGCCCAATAACAACAAGGGATCTTTAGCAGCCTGCACCGCTCATGTTGGTACATATGTGCCTTCTAGACGCAAAGTGTCAAGGCAATCACAACTGTAGTGCTTTATCTGTTTGTGCTGCCGATTTCTGTCAAGGTCACAGAGGTGGCCATATTGCCTTAGCTGCGTGGGCTGGCCTCCGGGCCATGCCAGCAGTATATTTTCCCCTCTGTCCGGTGAATATATGTATTCTACCCCGACACTTTGCCTTCTTTTGCCTTAAGGGAGCCTCGGGACGCTACAACAACATTATGCTACACGAGAGCTCAGAGGTCCCTGGTGTTGAGAAAGCTCAGCATCCCTTTCCTCCTTAATCTGTACTGCTTTTCATTCATCCCAACCAGTAAATGTGCCTCGATCTAATCAGCCTACTCGGCCAACGGGTATTATTTTTTGCAAGAAGGAGGTAAATACGGTATGTTCTACACAGCCGCTTACCCAACTTATTGCGTTGTTCTCCTTACTATTTGTAGCTTTAATTGGGCGTCCTCCTTCAATAGGCACCACAACTCAATCGGTGCCGTTGGAAATCCCTCATTTGTTGAATATTACGCCTCAGAACGAATGCTTTGCCTCAAGCTCATTAAGGTATTTTGATATTTCTGTTAGATCCTAAGTTTCTTTTCGTATGAAAACTGGATTTTGGGGCGGAAAATTTGCTAAGCACTATGTGTGTCGATGGCCAGCAGTAGGAACTGCAACACTTATTTGCTTTAAATCTGCTTTATTGTCCAGAAACGGGAGCACAGTTTTGATCCGTTTGTGGACCAGCGTGGTCGCTCCTCAGAGCTCGAGACATTCTCGTCTCGGATACTCCGACCCAGTTACCACATATCTCCCTTCTGCTTATAGCAAAGTTGTTTAGAAGCAACCAACCTTCTCATAGTAAGGGTGGAAGGAAGGAGTAGAAAAAGGGTACAACGGTCTACTGGAACACTTGCTAGGAGGCAGTCACTTAATAGGCCACGAGATTTTAAATGCATACATAGAGATAGAATTTCACCTCTCTTTCATTTTGATGCATTGTTAAAACTTCGAAATATATGGACACGTTTATCTAGATTTAGTCCATTTAGTAAGGAAGTGAAGCTGAATCTCAATATGGATGTTTATTATCTTCATACAGGTGCGATATGACACATTGAAGGGAAATGTTGTTAACTGATTCACAGTCACCGCCCAGCCCACTATTGACAGCTAACTTAGGCAGACACAAGTTGTAACCCTTTAGTAAGGATTCTTAACGTAATTTTTATTTACCCTATTGCCATTGCTTTCGTTCTACAAACCCTCAATTTTAGCTTCTTTTCGCTGTAACTAACGCAGTGGTTCAGTATTTATTCAAATTAGAAAGGTAGGTATAATATCCTAATAGAATATCTACGTTTTACAGTGGATCACTCACTGGCTCGCTAACAAACTAAGAGTTTTATAACTGGTCCACTTGAGCATCTTTGAGTGAATCAAGACGTTGGGATATGCTATTTGTGAGAAATTTGTTTAAGAAAGTACGAATTAAGGACTTATTTTATTCAACATTTATAAAGTATGCATTCGTGAATAGCCTTGTAACGTCCTTAGCATTCTTGCGGTTATAGCGGTGTGCGAAACTTAAAAAAATACGATTACATGATACTTTGTTGATGGTTCAACTCCTAATTTCGAATGAGTGACATAGTTTTCCATATTGCCTTTGTCGGGTGGGCTATTCTCTGTGCCACGCCAAGTGGTCCCAACTCCATTATGTTCGCCATACGTATAAATATATGCATATACAACTATTTACCCGGCTCGCGTATTCTGCTTATTTTGTCTCCAGAAAAGTCTAAGAGCTTTGCAGTGATGACAGCAGAAAGCAACCCGATCATTAAGAAATTCAGTTCTGCTTTCCACAGCTGGATGATAAGACTCAGAGAGATGGATGAAGCAGATAATGTGGTACATTTTTGTCTGACTGTCAGATTCGATTACGGAATTAGGTGGTCAAATCGCCCTAGCCGGTGCGGGATAGCCTCCGGGCCACGCTGGTAGCCCGATTCCCTTCTGTTTACTGAATAGTTGTATAGTTGGATATGTATATATTCTGCCCGAGTATTACACCTTCTTTTGCTCTCAAGGAAGTCTCGCGAAGCTACATTGGTAACAGCGAAAAGCGGACTCGCGTTTAAAGGATTCGTATCCTGAATTGTTCCGCTCGTGCCTGTGCTACGGATGGAGGAATCGTTGACACCCCATAAGAGAAAGCCTGAAAGTGACGTCTGCTCTCGACATCTACCTCATTATCCTGTTTCGCAAAAATGCTAATAATAACGGACTCGACACCAGCCATGTGTAATCCAGAAAAACCTTATTGCGGAGATACTCAGTTATACCAGCGCGAATACGTTGAAAATGCAAAAAGACGCGAAGTTACGATTCCGCATTCCTTTTCATGAATCTGCTTTCAGATCAGTGTACCAAAGTCGACAGAATCTCCAGTCTGCAAATTCATTTCCCGAACCGGACGAATCCGTAAATCCAGTAAAATTGCCAAGAGGGATTAGTGACATTACGTTCAAGTATGGTCTTAGTTGCATAAAAATCTGACTGACTGGCATGGTTAGCTCGCGGGCGATGCGAAAGGTTATACCATGGAGAGCGCCGAGAACGACGCTCAAAAGAAGACGGGCTACGCAGTATTTGTTTGTCTGCATTCCAACTTCTGTTACAGACTTGGGTGGCCACATCACCCTAGCTGGGCAATGCCAGTTGACTGATCTCTCTTTTTTTGCTGAACATGTATATTCTTTCCAAGTATTATGCTTTTTTAGTCTTCAAAGAAGTCTCAAGACGCTAAAGATGTAGCGTCCCGAGGCTCCCTTAAGGCAAAAGAAGGCAAAGTGGCAGGGTAGAATATATATGTTCACCGGACAGAGGAAAATAGACTGCTGGCATGGCCCGGAGGCCAGCCCACGCAGCTAGGGCAGTACGGCCACCTCTGTGACCTTGACAGAAACCGGAAGTTCTGACAAGAAAAGTACTACAAAAGACATTGTGGATGAACGAATCCTTGATGACCAATAACGTGCCAGCGTAAAATGACGCCTCCATTCGGCAAATTCTTCAATATCGCGTTCAGTAAGAAAGCCATTAACGAAAAAACGACAATAGCCATGAAACATTCAGAGACGTTTACTTTACTAAGTGTCTTCACTATACCTGCATAATGATGTCGACAATATGAACAGACGCAAAGCCCTATTCCAACAGGGCTGCGTTAAATGCCGCCCTACCTTTCATTGAACCACTTATGGGTCGACGTTCCAACGGCTAGCCGTGGTCACGCGCGATGGCCAGCAGAAATTTGTGTTCCTGAGTCTAGTCCTTAAAAAGGATGAAACACTAGATCTATTAGGAGCGCCAAGGGGTGTCGATGATGTTGCAGTCGGGTGTCTCCTTAAATGAATGGGACATCGATGACAGGCACGGCTGGCTGGTGGATGTTTCTTGCGGCAATATTTAAGTTATGATGACGGATGTGGAGGGCTGACCAGGAAGAGCACCGGGAATGATGCTCGAAAGGGAAGAGGGGTATGTACTGCGTTGTTGGATGTTTGAATTTCGGTTTCGGCTATGGACACGTGGTTGGCCATATTGTCTTTGCTGAGTGTGTTGGCCTCTGGATCACGCCAATACAGCTAACACTCTCTGTGAATCAAATATATATGTTTTGCAAAAGTGATTTAATAAATTCAATTTTTAATGATTCAGGAGCGATATATTAGCAATGGTGGGACAAGACATAAGATTTAAGCTAACTTAATTGCAGTTTTTACAACTAGGCAGATTTATCCTTTTCAGCTTTTGAAAAAAAACACGTGTTGTGCATTGCAAATTTTATCATGTAGATTTCCGCTGTGATCGCTTGCATATGCTGGACACGGTAAGTTATTAACTACTAAAGGTACTACAGCCCGACCTAAAAATTAATCGCCTGTTATAAGTTTGTGTGTCTCGGCAAGTAAAGATTTGGGTGTTGCGTTAGCATACATTTCGCATTCATTGCTTTTAGTGTGGGTTGAATGCACACAATTGTCTTTCTGGTAGTACTACCCTTTTTATAAGTGCATTAGGAACGTGGAATGTGTGCATCCGTTCTTGTGGTGTGATTGAAAGTCGGATGACACGAGATCTTGTCGTCATCCCATATATTTGTTATGCTTCTCGTGTGTCATCATATCAATTCTATGTCCTCTTTTATACGATGCCTGCTGGAATATGGCAGCTGGATACCAGCTTGTATTTCTGCATAGAGTCTCTAATTTTTGGCTTAATTGCTTGTTCTCGCTTTACAATTCTCATTGTCTTTCTATTATTGTGCTTATAGGCATCGTAGGATATTTCGCTTGATATCTAGTTTAGTGTATTGGGATTGCTGAACATTTTTCATTCTCCCTCGAGAAGAATGGATAAAAAATTAAACGATGATAATTGGAAACGGACGTTGCCTCCGGATGTGTACCGCGTTACCCGTGAGAAAGGTACTGAAGAGGTAAGTATCTCGTAGACCTTTTTTATTTTTAGCCTTTTACAGGAAAATACGACAAGCATTTTAAAAGCGGTCACTACAAATGTGTTTGCTGTGGAGCTCCG
Source organism: Taenia hydatigena (assembly GCA_036345935.2). NCBI lineage: Eukaryota > Metazoa > Platyhelminthes > Cestoda > Cyclophyllidea > Taeniidae > Taenia > Taenia hydatigena. The sequence goes on along the minus strand of JADWOT020000006.1, from coordinate 11,397,751 downwards.
CTATTTGAGTGAGTGTTTTTTTTATGTAGAGCTATTAAATATGATCCTGACATGACATTTTAATTATTTTTTTCCAATTTCACCACTGATTTTTGATTGTGTTCTTGTGACTTTTTACTTGCCACACCGATTAAAGCCATCGCTTTTAATTGGTCTTCTTTAGGGAGACAACGCGAATTCATTATTAAACTTCGTGCATTTCCTCGTCAAGTCTGTCATTTATCCTAAAATATATAGCTTCTTTAAATAAAGGTCTAAGGACAAATTTGACAGCGGATGTGGGTGGCCAGCCTTCTCCCGCGCCGCGGGCTCCTCGGCTTCCGGTGCCGATGCGGGAACTAACGTCGAGCGACGTTTAGACACTTCGTTGGGTATGCGGCGTGTCGAGGTCGTCTGTAAATTGGTGAGATTGGTCTTAGAAGAATTACTTCATAAAAGAACTTTAGATGCCTTGCAGTTACTTCCACTCAACATTTAGTTGTTTCCTATGTGACTTTGCAAACTTTAGTAAAATCAGAGCGCCTTAAGTCTTTACACCCATAGTTTGTTGTCTTTTAAACTTGGCTCACTTTTGCTTTGCTGAATTCCTTTACTTGGGTTAAATGCTCGCCATTCATGCATATTCACCTGTCCATACATCCGGCTTACTGTTTTACTTATGTGATAACATGACTGTCCGTTTTTTGTAGTGTGATGCGCATTTGGGACATGTATTTGAAGATGGACCTCCGCCCACAAATCTGAGGTACTGCGTAAACAGTGCATCTTTGTCCTTTGAACCGGAAGGCTCATCATAGCTCGCAACATATGAATCATCGTTTTATTTCTAAATTAAATATTTTCACCTATTATCTTGCTTCTATCTACTTTTAGTTCTTCGTACCTCGCTTTGGTAGTGCTTCCACGTGTAGAAATTCCTAAAATGACTTATGAGACGTATACCTTGGCGTTGTATTACTTCCATGATTCCGATCAATAAGCAGAAGTGTCATTTAGAGCTGCGTTACGCCTATATACTGGCTTGACAACTCCCAGCAAGTATGCGGTTTCCTTGGAAATGGACGATTCGGGTGTCGTTTGTAACTGTTTGTAACTCACACCATTGAAGCTGTATGCAAAAGGCTGTAGACCTTGAAATTTGGGTCCAGACAGTACAATGTAAATAAGTTGATTGACAAGGAAATGGATCGAAACATAGAATTACAAAGTTACAAAGTTCCCACGAAGCAGGCTCTCAGGAGACCGATATGGCTGACTGCTTTAAAAGAGACCGATGCGGCAACTTGAGAGCCCGGAGCTGATTGACCAAAGTGTGGACTTGAAAACACTTTTTTGCAAACTTTAGTGGCTTTGACTCAAGCACGTTCATAACATCTTCCTTCCAAAGATACGTAGGTTTTACCGTCACACAGATCCCACCACTTTGCGGTCTGGGATCAACCAAGCACATCGTCCCATATGCGCGATGACCTTGCAGCTCTGCTCTCGGCACCACATCCAAATTGCGATTTTTTTCTATATGCAGTTTTCAGAAGAGACAACTTTCTTTGCGTCTGTGTTGTTTTGTGTTATGCAACGAAAGAGGAGCAGGCATGACCTGCATTATGCAAATTTATTGCACTCCATCAAGATGGCACAAGTTACTTCTTGAGTGAACCCCAAGGGCGCCCGACACCTTTGAACGCAGATTGAAGTCGACAAGGCATTGTGGCTTTACTGCAACTGCACTTTATGCTCCTTCAAGCATTCCCCTACTCGAAAAGGTCAAGACATTTGAGAACCTGTGTATATTTAAGGCTGAAGCACTGCGCTGATGCCTCCATCTCCAGTAGAGGGTGAATAAGGAAGGTTTCTACCAGAAGCACGTCGTTACAATTTGCAACTGCAAAGATAAAAATACTACAGAGTATCTTTCGTCACTCATCTCGTTTTCGACAGTTAAATCCAACAGTGGAAAAGTACATCGAGGATCACGAAAGGCATAATGTCAACCAGTTTATTCAAATTCGTCCCATTGGTTGCCGGTCGCTTCAACCACAAAGTCTAACCTTCAGTGGGTGAGGTTTAAAAGGTGCAAATTTTGTCTAGACGGCTCTGCGACTTCATGTGGTTGAACACTGATTGACGCAAAGATTCCAGCGAAATCGCTACCTCTAGATCTTCATGGACCATTTTGTCCTCTTCTGCTCACGTCTGGCGGGCACAAAAAGGCTTATTAGTGTGGTCAACGTACCCTTGGTGCCCTTTAATTAAGGCGTGCAGGTGAGCCAACGTTGAAACAATTCCACGTGTGCTGAACCTGGCTCAGAAAGCTCCCCAAATTCTTTTTTCTCCCCGCTTTTAGTGCCTCAACGGTGGAAGCTTTGCCGGATCATCGAGTGCACACTGTACAGGCGCTGTCTTGGGCATCTTTCAGGACTGATCGAACTGCGGTTATTCAAAATCAACGGTTGTGTCGATGGCCACTCACAGAGCTTAAATGCGTTAATAAGCGTTTTCTTGAGGTCAAAAACTTGTCAGCACAATCCCGTTCCACTCCGTTGCACTCCTCTATAGTGCAACTCGTACCCGCACCCATATGGACCAGTGGCTCTGGACTGTGTTCATGCGATTTAGCCTTCATTTCTTAATCAAAATGCGCAAGCACAATCATTATACGTGCAGAAGTGGGGAGGAACACACGCATTCATGAACAAAGAGTAAGGCAAATGGAACCTTAAGCAGAGGGATTTCACACTCAACCGGCTGCTTGCGTGACAAGGTCGCAGTCACAAACTTTCGCATCACACTTCGCAACAGCAATTGGAGTGCCTTAATTTTAAGTCATTGCAGTTTGTAAAATAAAGGGTAAAGGGGGAGTCATTTGACACAATTCTGTTCCAGCGGATAGTGTTCAAACCACCTCACAGGAATTACTAGTGACTGTTACGCGGATTACCGAAATCTGGGTCGCAACTTTACTTGTCTTACAAGGATACGCGAACACCATCTTAGGCGTCCACAATTACTTCTCTTCGTAAGCACAATTCATTTGCACGCATTCCAGAAGGACTTGCAGAGCACGCTTCCGTCCGTCCTAACTTCGGTGCGCGTCGATTGCGCACTTCTTCATTGGACGCCTCTCATTCTCACCGGCTAGCCAAGTGGACTGGCACACGACGGGCAGAAGGTGCCTCATCACGCTATCGCTGCAGTAACACTTTTGATTTGTGCAAAAAAAATGTACAAGAATGCTCGAAACAGACAAAATCAACATCTTGTTTATTTTATACAGTTATCAGTTTCGTGGAGCAGTTTTGTCATTTTTAAGCGTCACTTAAACATACAGTTCATGGCTTTCAGCTGCTACTTCCGCTTTGGCACGCGTGCAGCCAGAAAAGGTTTCCGCCTGCCTGTTGGCCTTTATATCAATCACAAATTTCGGCAGGTTTTGGCTAATAGAAAGTATGGTATCCTCCGTTTCTCCTTGCGGACACAAATCAAAACAAGGCATGATTTGTTAATCGCTAGCTCCCCATGTGAGTATAGAACGAGGTTGAAAATAATGCTCCAAGGAATACCTCAATCGGATTTAGCAGCCAAAAGCTACGTTCCCATTTCTGAAGTAAATACGAGCTCACTACTTTTCATCCCTCATACGTAGTGTATACATTGACAGCATTTTCCTACCTGACCAAGTTATTTGGGCAATGTCAGCTGTTGACAAGCAAACAAAATGCGTACAAAGTCTCGAGAACGACATTCAGTCTACCTACCCCAGATTTCTTCGTATGAGCCTCGCGTTCCTCCATATTCACTTGGCATCAAGTCCTTCAAGCCAGGAATAGCTCTATATGCGTTCGACATGTCCTTATCAGCTATGATAATCTTAAAAGCAACAATTAAACTCAAAATTGAGTTGAGAAAATCATAATGTCCAGTGGAAAATAGCTACCTTTCCTGCATTGCGATCACTCAACCACCTTGTGCCAATACGATGGTCTCCTTCGAGGAAGGTGGGTGTGTTGCAGTACACAAATTGTGTTATGTGCAAGGGTAAGGCGTCCTAGAGTTAAAAAAGCCGATGAAATGAATCGGAGTCGATGTCAAATCGAGCAGTTGAAGTAATTTACTTCCCAATGTCAGAAATGCTGCACCTCCTGAAACGGGGTGTAACACAAGTAAACTCTAGACACTGCAGTGGAGACATTTGGTTTTCACCGAAAAATATGGTGTTGATGCATTAACTGCGTTCCACTGTGAATTTCGATGAATGCGTGAGTGGCCTCAGAGGCACAGCAGGAAAGCCGCTAATCTAAGCCGCGATCACGTTATTTCCGGTAGCTATTGCTTCCGAGGATGGAATCATCACTTGGTTCACACTTGTGAAGCAGTTATAAAAAGCGTACTCCAATTAGGGCGTGTCATTTGGAGGTACAGCGATTTTCGCACTTTTCCATGAGTTCACCATACAAAGATGCATCGTGGTGATTGAAGGATTACCGTACCTGGAAATATTGCGCACCAAGCCGACAGTTGTTGCCTCGTTCCATTTCGTGAATTTGTTCCTCTGTCATGCCTTGCAAATCCGCTATAAAAGCTACTCCACCGATTTGAACGCGTTGATCCATCATCAACAGGTCATTCCACATCTGACTCCAAGTCACAAGATCCTCACAGGAGAATTCATCCAAGTTTACGAAAGCTAATGAGGAGTTTGGTAAGCATAGCTCCACGAATCTGCAGTCTCACCTGATCGAAAGAGCATACACAAAACGCCCTGTGCGGTAAATCCTAGTGGCAGAAATTGTCTGCGAGTAAAAGAAACTTCTGTGAAACACAAGGAACCCCCTTGTAATGTGAAGTAGCGAGATCCAATCTATTGGAACTAGGAAATCCATTTGAAAGGCACAGAATTTTTGAAATAAGATGCCTCCCTAACAGGAGGTGTTGGAAAGTGAACAAAAAGGGAACTATCATGTCACTACTTTAGGTAGCCGTTGAATCCATCCAATGGTGCCACTTTATGGAGAACGAAAACACGAATTATTTGATTTATACATAATAAAGGGACTGTTGCATAAATTGTCTTCCTTTAGATAAGTAGCATCGTTAACTTATCCTTATGCTCTGCTTAATTTAAATTTAGATTAAGGAATTCGGTGTAGATAGTTAGAGTCACCCAAATTGGGTAAATAGGGTCGGTGACTACTTAGCACAGCTGCATCCATTAGTGTTGGCTAGACAATAGTCTAATGGACTACCTCGAGGTCAAAAAATTGGTAGTTAGTTCACTGCCGTAGGTTCTGTACTGAAACCAATGTGGTGCCAAGTGGGTTCGGAAGAGGCAGAAGTTACTTAGGCGTTCAGCTGCTTTCCTGTGATCGAAGCGGGTGTATCTCAGGAAAGCTAGCAGGAATGTGTCATCTAGAAACAGAGGCAAAATTTGATGTAACAAATGTGTCAGAAATCATGTCCAGTAAGAGCTAACTCTTTTTACATAAGTATTTAGCTGCAGGGAGCGTTTAATAAATTAAAATATGCATTCAAATGCAATGATATTCATTTTGAGAATTTCCTGGTGCAATGTAAGCATTTTTAAAATATCAATTCATTGCTACAAATAGTTTAAGTACCGTACCAACGGGGCAACACAAAGACGGGGTTGCAAGGTACCATAGTCTAAAATTTTCCAACTGTTGAGATAGATGCTCTGGCCTCTCCCGTAACTCCTCGAAAGCTTTCTTCTTAAAAATATCAGGAATCATTGAGTTTTCATGAAAAAGTGTGAATGGAAGGAACTGCGACGGTGAAGCGACCTTTGTTGTAGCATCTCGATAGCTCCATCGAAACCTAAATATTTTTAATGCGCGGTTTCGAGGGTAGGCTTGACATTTCAGCGAACATTAATGGCAGTTATGCCGTCAAGTTGCACCGTGAAATTGCTCGTTTGTAAAAATAGAGTACGACCCTTATGTGATTACGAAATAAATGCTATGAAAAAAGTAGGCATGCTTCGATGCTATCAACAATGTTTACATTTGGCACAGCATTTGCAACCAAAATGGCATAGAATACGTCTTCAGGTACCTAAAAATCGAATACCAATTGACTAGCTTGTCAGAATGAAAAATGCTAACTATGAACACCGAACATTTAGCAGTCGAAAGGAAGTGGCGTGAGACCCACCGATAAGTGATTATGGTATAGAAATCACGTGAAATTTTAAACCTTCTTGCCCAATTTGTGCTTATTAATAGATCAAAATACTCACAGAACTATGCATGCAAAACAATCTTCCTTCTGATAAATCCACTGGAATTCTAAGCGGGGGAACATGAAGGTATTTCAGGCATGAAAATAGTTGATTATGCACGCGGAAATATAGTTAAGTTTTTCTCGATTGAAACCGACGAGTTTCACTTCCCAACAGGTCATTACCTATGAACATGCTTTTCTGGTACTGGTAGGGAAGGGGACGCACACAGTCCACCGAACTCTTTTTCTTCTCGGTAGTTCAAAAAGCATTATGCAAAGTGGCTTAAGAAGGAAACAAATTCCAGTGTTTCCATTGTCAGTCGTTAGTTGAATATGTACTTCAAATCGGCTGATTTTAAGAAATGTACCGGGTATTCAAAAGACTTAGGCCATTTAAACAAATTTAGTAAGATCCACTTTACCGCGTTTCTTCTTGAACACAAATCGAGAAAATTACTGTTTCTTAAGCACCACTAGTAGTTAAGATAGAGTGAATATCTTGAACTCCGGTTTTCGATTAGTTTCTGATGCAAAACAAGACTTACATTTTTGCACACGCAAATATTTTCTGAAGCCTACGCGACTACAAAGGCGTTAGCCGCTTGCAGGTGGCAGTGACAATAGAGATTGCGACAGCCAATAAGGCGACTACTAGGCATGCACGTCGGTGCTGCAATGGCCAATGGTCTTTCAGCAACATACTCACATTTGGCTGTGTCAGGGCGTTGTGGAGAAAGAAGAACCGATGGAAATTTAGGTCCATTAGAAAAGCTTTAGAAGTGCCTTATCTCAAAGCTGCATCTCAGATATCCAACTGACAAGATTTGGCATTTTTCAATGCGATTTCCAACAACTTCCTTATAGTGTTAAAAATGAAAAGTAGAAGATCCGAGGATACCCTTGATTCGCTGCATAAGCACCTGATATTCGAATACCTGAGCCACGTGAAACGTGAGAGGTGGGAAGTAGTAATTGTGCATTTACCCAATTGTTGAAGCAATGCTCTATCGGGATTTTATTTGTTTCTTTAGACAAGGTGCGATACACTTAGGAAGTATTCACTCATTAATAAGTATTGAGAAAAAAACAATAAAGTTCATACAATAATTGCTTCAAACTCCTACGAGTTCTGTCTGAAAGGATTTGACCCCACAGCCACTCACCACATCAAACAATCCAAGAGCCTTCGAGCAGATTTCGCTTTGAAATCACCTTGAGGAGGCGTCTCAAATCTGACGAGGCTTTGTGTGTGAATGGAGTCGATTATTTTAATTGCACAACTACTTAAATGAAATCTCGAAATCTTGCGCGGTGCCGACACTACGTACATCATCGACAAACGCGTGAAGTGTACAATCAAAAGCCGTCCGCAGCTCGATGGTGGTAAACCACAAATCTGAAGTAGGATGATAAATCTGCTACAAAATATAGACAATGAAACAAATCCACTGACATAAGTTGCACTTTGTTTGTTTGAACTACCGGTATGGGTCAGGGTCACAGAGGTGGCCATATGGCCCTAGCTGCGTAAGCTGGCCTCTGGGCCATGCCAACAGATCATTCCCCTCTATCCGTTGAATATGTATATTCTACTCCAGCATTCTGCCTTCTTTTGCATTCGAGGGAGCCTCGGGACACTGCACAAATGAATGAAACCAATAACGAAAAACTAAACTAACGCTGCAACGAAAGATTAATTTTTAGTTTAATTACAATACCCTCCGAATGTGAAAGCTATAATAAATCTTTTTGAGAATTTTTTCAGTTAAATCATTCGCTATAATTATTGCAATCCACCGGATGATCTTAACAATTTTGGTTTTTTGGTGGTGCAACGAATTATGACTTGCAAACCTGAGATTTTCTGATACCAATTGTAGCGTTCCGAGGATCCCTTGAAGGCAAAGGAAGGCAGAATACTAGAGCAGAATATGTAAATTCAACAGACAGAGGGAACTGAGCTACTGGCATGGCCACCTCTGTGACCCTGACCGAAACCGGCATTCCAAACAAACAAAGTGTTGCACCATTCCCTTTGTTATGCTGCCTCTTAGTCTGCCTCCATACCAGGCTGCGCATTCCCTGAATGACGTGACTTTCTGACCACTGCCACTGTTTTCCATTTTGTCCTTGGCTAACGTGTATCACACTAAGTCTCCAGGACACTTTCATAGTTAAGAGGCGTAATTCCAATGCAAATGTAGCCTAAACCATAATACTTCTTATTTGTCCAAATTATTCGCTCAATATAAGCGAATGCTTCTCTGCGGTCTCCTAAGACTTCTCCAATTATACATCTTAACATGTGGCCATTCGTATGGTAAACAATGCAAATTCTTGCTTCTAAATAAGCATGTGCGTTGGGATACCCACTGCTGCAATTTTACTTCGACTTGTAAAGTTGCCAGATTTTCACTGCCGACATTGCAGATGTTTCTTCATTTCCTCCTCTTTACTTCTTCCACTCTTACAATGAGAAGGTTGGTTGCTTCTAGACATTTTTATTATGAGCTAGGGCAAGGACCTCTCGAGCTCAGGGGAGCGACTACATTAGTCCACGACCAGACCAAAAATTGTTCTTCCGCTTCTCGGCTACAAGCACATTTAAAGACTAATCGCAAAATTAAAAAGTGAGGCAAGACATCGACGTTCTCCTCAAGGGCCTCTCGCCGTTGAGGCTCCTCCTCGTAAAGCAGAAAGTCGTGTGATGTGCCTACAGTATTTATTTGCTGCCGCACACAAATTACTATTTCATTAGGAAGAGCATTGTAACGCTTTAATGGTTTGCTTAACTTTGCGACTGATTAGAAGACACTCTGATCTCCAAAGTTTGTACTTCAGTAATGACAACATGGATTCTGAGCCATCCCACTAGCCGCAGTGCTTCTGCACCTCATTTATAAATTTGCAGCCATGCATTACATTCCAAGGGGGAGCAAGAGATGCTAGCATAAAACGTGTTTAGATTGAAAGCCTAGAGAACCCTGAATTTCTTGCCTTACAGAATAAATACAAGGCGTGATTACTTGGCAATGCTTTTGGAATTTCCATGAGGTTTGGCTACGATTGAGTTATGACGTGACAAAATTGCTAAACGTCCATTAATATTGTAATAATCTATGCTGGTCATTCCCATGATTGCCATTGCAATTTTATGCAAGTTGTTTCCACACAGTATTGTAATGCTTGTTTTTTTAGACACATTGAGCAGTCTGAAGGCCTTAGATTTCTAAGGGCCTTCTTAAAGATACGGACGACAGCGACAAGTCGCGGGAAAACGCAACGCAAAAGTCCCGATATCAGCCTCTGCAACAGTGTACTATGCCCCTGTCAAGTTAACATTTGCGACCAAAGGACATAAAACCAGAAAAAAGCAGCGCAATCCTCACAGTACCGCTACCGTAGCGTCCCGAGGCTCCCTCGAACGCGAAAGAAGGCAGAATGCTGGAGTAGAATATATATATTCAACGGACAGAAGGGAATGATCTGTTGGCACGGCCCGGACGCCAGCCTACGCAGCTAGGGCAATATGGCCACCTCTGTGACCTTGGCTAAAATCGGCAGTCCAAACAAACAAACTATAATAACGACAGCTTCAGAGGAGCTGCTCTTCGAAAAATTGTGTAGATCGGAAATTAGCACTTTTGAGAAAACATCCTGCCATTTAAAGTCATAGCTACATAAAGCAATTAAAATAAGTTATGTTGCACTCTGTTTGTTGGAACTACCGGTTTCGGTCAAGGTCACAGAGGTGGCCGTACTGCCCTATCTGCGTGGGCTGGCCTTCGGGCCATGCCAGCAGCCTATTTCCCTCTGTCCGTTGAATATATATGTATTCTGCCTACTTTTGCCTTCGAGGGAACCTCGGGACGCTACATTGGTGGCAGCGGAAAGCGAACCCGACTCTATAGGGTTACTATCCAGATCTCTACCGCCTGCGGCATGTTGCAGCGGTGCGAAAGAAGTGCACGTGCTACGGATGGGCCACGAACGACGTCCACATCCGGCATCTACCCCTTCTCCATGTTCTACAAGAAAGCTATCAACAACTAAAGCGACACTAGCCATGAACCATCTAAAAAGTTTCGTTTCTAAGATTACCCCCATTATACTTGTTTAAGAAGATCGGCGTGCTATCGCCCCCCTACGGAGATACTGATGGTGGGCAGAACCACTTATTCTGAACTTTGTTTACAAGCCAAACGAAACTCGAAGTGCAATGCACTGTCAAGAGGTATCACTGACGTTGGTGTGAAGCATCGCCTCAATCGCGTCGAATGTCGGCGACTGAGATGGTTAGCTCGTGGGTGCTTCTTGCAGCACTGAGTATGTTGTGATGGCTAACGCGGGAGATGTACCGAGGGGCATGTCGGGGACGACGCTCGAAAGAGGATAAGGGCAATGCAGCACTTTGTTTGTTGGAACTACCGGTTTCGGTCAAGGTCACAGAGGTGGTCGTACTGTCCTAGCTGCATGAGCTGGCCTCCAGGTCATGCCAGCAGCCTATTTCCCTCTGTCCGTTGAATATATATGTATTCTTCCCAAGCATTCTGCCTTCTTTTGCTTTCGAGGAGGCCTCGGGACGCTACAAATTAGATGCGTGTACATGGAAAAGAGTGGCATACGGCACGTATTCAGTAAAATCAGATATACATAGGATCGACAATTGAATACCTATAAAAACAACCTTACCATACAAGCAGAATTTAAATTGATTGCTTTTTGTTTATGATAATATCAATTTTATAACTTATATATAGATTTTTAAGGTCACAGATTCTATTGTTCAAACTGGCTTAATAACGCCGCCAACTAGAACATTATTCGGCGACTTAGATGTCTTCGTCTCACACCAAGACGATTAGTCGCATTTTGGACCCTGTGGCTCAACAAGTGTGTACTTTCAAACAATTATTTCCTTTACAAAGGTTTTGAAACTAATTCTTTTGTTTGAAGATGGGGGCACCGCAGGGGATACACCCGATCTTGCCAATCGTGTTTCGGTTGTAAAAATGGCCGTTGACAATCTCGTTAAGGTAATACAATATGTCTTAACAATATGTATAGGTTGGTTACGAGACTATTCGTCAGAGTTCAGACCAGCTTTTTAAGCACGATATGCCACCTGCGCTTGTTCGTGTGGAGGAAGCGTCCGTTTTCCTTCAGGATGCTGTCAAGCTGCTTTCCCGAGATCCTTCCTCGGGGATTGGCCGAAAGAAACTTATTGATGGTTCTCGAGGGATTCTTCAAGGAACTTGGGCGGTATTAGTTGCGTTTGATATGTCGGAAGTCAGGAAAATTGTTGAATGTTGTAATTCTGTACTCACCATGCTAAACACCGTTCAGGATATCAAGACTTTTCCAGAGCTCGCTGATTTTGTAAAGGTAAAGACATGCGTTTTTGCGGTATTTTGAAGAATCTTACTCCTGGAATGTCCCAGATGATTAAGGAGGTCGACGAAAGACAGGATGAGCTTGTTATCAAGTCGCACGCGGAAATCCTTCAGCGGGGAATTGCTCAAGTGAAACGTATTACTCCGATTCTTATATCATCAGTTAAACTCTATCTCAACACAACCCAACAACGTATGTTTTTGCATTTTTTTGCATTTACCCTGGTCGATATTTGTAACCGGTATTTTTGTTTAGGTCTGCCTGCAGCTTGCGAAGCGCAATCGAACAGAGACTACTTTTTGCGTCAAATGTCTGATGAAATATGTGAAATCATTCGTGGTCTACAGCTTACAAGTTCCGATGACACTGATTTCTTAGGCGACCACAATGGCCTTCGTCTTATAGTTCGAAACAGCAAATTTGCAGATGAGTGGTTGCTAAATCCCGCTGTAAGAATACGCATTTTAGTTCTTATTTAGATCATTCATAGCTGGTTCCTTTTTTTTAATAAATATGGTATTTTTTACTCGGAAGTGGGTACAGTTCTTTTGATCGTTTCCTCGGTGCATTTAGTTGTTGAGAAATATAACTAGTGAAATACTACGATCATTGACTTTTTTTAATTGGTTGCTGTGGGAACTTAAGCTTTTATCCTTACTCTAAGAATTTGCCATGACTACTTCGTTTTTCCTCTGCTAGCACTGGGACATTGGAGTAACTCTTGTCTGCTTAAAATATGCTCTTCTACTGACGCTTTTTGTAAACTTTGATTTTCTTACTTTTCCCTTTAGGCTAGCATAAACGGTGCGGAATTTATTCAGGATATTCTTGATGCAGCACGCCATTTTGAAGCATTCTGTATGTCAGACTCAGAGCGAATAGGTCTTCATGGACTTATCAGTGGCATTGATTCTCGTTTGCATCAGCTTCTCGATGCGCAGCAGAGGGTATGTTAAAGCTATCCTAATCACCCTTGCTTTCAATCATTCGGTTTGTATTTAATACTTCTGTATCAAATTTATTGGCCCGAGAAAGGGAACATTTCCCTCGGCACCTGGATACCTTCATTTTTCAACACGCATCATTTCAAAGTTTTAGCATTAGCAATCATTGTTGGCATTTCGTTTTGTGGTTGTTATGATTTTGGTAGCGTAAGATATGGATGATTACCATGTTGTTTGAATCTGTATCTTAATAGCGATAAAATTTTGACCAGACGGATTTTCTTTAATTAATTTGACTCATCGTAACCTTATAGCCGATTACCTTTTATGCAGATTGACATGCTTGGTCACTCAGCTGACACTTTCACAATTTATAGTCACAATATATAGTCTTATAATTTCCACCACCAGTGATTTTGTCGCACGTTCAATACCGAGGACATTTTCAAAAATTACTTTAGTTTATTTGGTAATCAAATGTGTCACTCGACGTATCAATGAATTTTCGGTCTCAACATTCAATCGGCGGTAGTAATTATCGTTACAAGAATTAGTATTCCACAAGTTTACCACGTATATTGGTCAATTTTTCTACTTTAAAGTGAGGCATAGCTTTACACAATATCTTTAGCATGACTTCCTCAAAAACCAATCATGAGGACCGAGAAGTTTTGAAAAAAAAACAAACTGGAGGTTCTCTTCCCAGCATTATCTCCAAACATGTATGCTGCATGACTTGGAGCATCTGTGAATGTTGAAACCTGTGGTTCTTGAAATTGTAGATTCTGGTTTACATTGCTGTCAAAGTATTCAATGTGTCTACTTGTTCCCATTCATACCTATTTCTAGAAACAATACATGAAACTGCAACTCGTGGGTATAGTTTATAAAGATGTTCCATTCGATATAGTATGCGAATACTTTTTTTTGACAAGTAAATATTTAGCTTGAGTTCTTCTGGATGAGCCGTTTGCTAGCTCAGGTAAGTCAAAGTATCCCTGTCGTAAATCACATCGGTGTAAATTGTATCTCCTTGCAATGCCTAATCAACGGAATTTACGGCTGTTTTCTCAAAATAAGGAAAATCTGCTCTGAAGCCGAAGAAAGTACGGCATTTCTGAAGTTGCCTTGGCGGAACCAAGCTGAGGAACTGTATAATGTGAACTCTTCTGATCCGGTCAGGGCAAAATCTTGCTATCAGGCATTGCAAACACTTACAAACTTGGCTACGTTGCTTGCTTGAGTAAGAAATGTTTAGTGACAGCTGTTATGACGCAAAATTGTTTTACTGAAGTTCTCGCGGCCATTTCTGGGGCACATTTAATTGGACCTAGATTTCATCTAAAATTTAACACATCACTTGAGTTAGTTAGCTTCTGAGAATTCCAATAGGTATGAATTTGGTAAATTGTGCCAAAACGTTTTTCAAAGATCAATAATACAGTAATCCCAAATTTCGGTAGAAAGAATCTGGCAACATCTGTAATTCCAGGTTACATTGCTCAAAGTTTCGGAGAAATTGCACATTTATTTAAGCAGCAAGTGCTGCACTTAGTGAGACAAAGTTAGGGGACCGGCAAGCAAGTTCAATTCACGATTTTATCAACGGTTGAGTTCAGTTGAAATCCCTAATTTTAGTTGGTCGTTATGTGGAAGGTCCCCATTTGTGAAATTCCTCAGGTTCGTTGGAATGGCGGTCCCTGTACTCATCTTCTATTTATCTGATGAGTTTGTGCACATACAACTCTGAAGCCCCATTGTAAACCACTTTATTCCATAAACGGTTTCCGAACTTCTTTTCCAATGTATGCTGCTCCTTACCTGCGCACGAGACTGGTCTTTGACCAATGGTTCCCCCATATCCACGCACTATTTATAGTCATCATTCTCACCTTCCAGCCATGGAACTGACCTGTGCGCATTCAACGTTTGCGTCTCCCGCAAGAGGCACGCTTTTTAAGGAGATACCCCTAGAGTTAATTTAGGATTTCTTTTCATGCATTCCTAGTAGACATCAATAGCAACTTTGCTGTTGTTATAAAATTGAGACGCTTACACGCAAAGCGTGTAATGTATCGTTGTAAGCTAACTAATGAAACACAAAATAAGCCACCTTTCCAGGTACTAACGCGGAATCACGTCTATATGCAGCTTAAGTGAGAATTTGTTCCGAACTTACCATCTGATGAAGAGACTTCCAATAACTTAAAAGCACTCTTCAGACCCATCTCTCCCACCAGAAAGGTTGTCAGTTATTTGCAGTTTATCAAATCTACTCTGATGTGGTTTTCATACCGGAATGGCAGCGATTCTCTGGACTGCTCTGCATGCAATTCTTGCGTGTATCTTGTTCTCTTGGGAGGTTTCTAGGCTTAATAAGCAATTGTGTAGGTTTAATTGCTTTTCCAGAGGATTCCACTCACACCGATAATTTTAAGATCATAGAAAGACTTAGTTCAATCCTCGAAGATGGATCGTATGAGTATCCTGGTGATACGTTCCAAATGATTTCGGTCGCACTGTTCAAGGCCCGACACTACAATTTGTTGTAACATGGAAAATTACGTGATTCAGCGGCAGTACCTCAGTCGCACCAGGTTTAGCGCGCGGACCCGAGCGGCAAGCAATTTCGGTAGGAGACTGCGTTTGTTCATAGTTATACGGGTAGACAGCAATCTACTAGAAAGGCAATACTAGCAGGCGTTAAGTTACTCAAAGGCAGAAGTTTTGGCGACTCTGTGAGCCTCGCACGACAGGCGAAACGTTTATTCGCACGGCGGCAGTGATGGCCAAAAAGGAGAAGGAGGCGTAAAACGGTACAAAAGTGAACAGCAATTACTGCTAATAATTTACCACCAAAATGCTGCTTTAATGCTGTCAGTTTGAGACATTTAGGGGCTTTTATGATGTCAGCACTTCGATCATGTTCGATCGTTTGCAGTGGGTTAATATAGCTGGGAATTTATCAACTCACCAAGCGTCCCGTAAAACTTTTCCCTGTTTGCAGTATGGGATTCCTCCTTTTGTGTGTTTTCTGTCTAATGGAAGCGTTTACCTGAGCTCAGAATTGGTCACAAATTTGTGTATGTGAGATACTTTTACTCAGACCGAACTTTGTGTTGGTGGGTTGCATCAATTCCATTTGCTAGGGACTAGAGTGTAGATTAGTAGCCTTGCTTGACAGAAATGACTACAAAAGCGTGGCGCGCAGGCTTTCCCTCCTTGAACGCTAATCTATCGTATTCTTTTAGTGGGTACATTTGTACTTCAGACACCAGCTTCTCATAATCTCTATCATTGCTTTTTATTGCGTCTTCCTTTCTATTAGCGAAACCGAAGTTGGAGGAGAAGTTTTTTTACGTGGTTTGCAGATATTGGCATTTTTTGAGCAATGAAATTAGTGTCTACGGAAATGACCTCAGTTTGCTTTCGATTTGCACCGATTTTTAAGTTGTTCTAAGAAAAAACTGTTTACGGCATCGATTGGTCATTAAAAGAGATGGATTTTGACAGCTCAAGAGTGGACACTATGCCTTCACAAGGCTGGCAGCGAAAGAGCTAAAATTCTACTTTGATGCCTTTTTGTAAATGTCTTCCGCATAAGCTCATACTGTTGTGGAAGCGTACTAGCCTGTTGTCTGCGTAAATTTCCTTACCAAGTCAACACGTTTACAAACCTTACCTTTCTCTTGCCGCGTTATCGCCAACAGGAAGCGCAGAATTGACAGTGGACTTTTGCGACGAAAATCTCATCCAAGTACTTTACGTAGCATCAAGTAACAGTTCAGTTTTTGAAAATCTGCATTTCGAAGTAGTGGTACACAGGGCCGATTTTCTGTTGTGATCCTTTTTCGAAATGTGTAAGCTTCAAGCCTCCCTCTCTAACTTGTCAGATTTTGTCCCATTTCTTGTAATTAAGCAAAACTGCACTAATGCACGTCACAGGATTTGTATGAAGGTGGTGTTCCAGGCGCATTCTCTCATTATCACAGCTGCCAAATAAGCTTCTCCTTACAGCAGCTAGGATATCGTGCCTTACCTTCACTACACTTTGTTGTAAAGTCTGTCAAGCTATCACTTATTCCTTTGCCCAGAGTTTATCCCGTACTTGTTTAAATCTTATACTTCCTCCCTAGGAAATACTGCTCGATCTTCGTACTTTTCAATCCTTATTTCCCTTCCGTCTATTCACGGCGCTTTATAGAGCAAGGTGAAGTACAGATTATTGCGTATGGCAAAAAAATATGCCCTAAAATTACCCCTCCATCTTCGCGTTCTTTTAAAGGCTGACATTTCATGCGCACTTCGTCAAATCTTATCAAGGTACAGCCGGTCTTCTTGGATGCAAATTTTCCGCATTGTTAATCGAAGTACGAATAGTAGGTCGGATAGTGGCCAAAATCACTCTACCTCATAGTTGTCCTTCTATTTCCGTACGATCGTAAGATAGTCCTGGTTTTCTACCAGCTCTCTTTGCTATCCTAAGTTTTTCACATTTATAATGGCAAATACCGCAGTTGATATTGTTCTACTACGAAGTCGAACCCGCAGAAAAGTGACTTTCCCAGTACATGACCTCGAATCTTTTTATTCCGCACACAGAGATGTGACCTCAGTACAATGGATTGGTCTTCATATGCATATGACAGCATTTTGGCAAAAGTGAAACATCAAAATAGGGATCAACTTTCGCGAACTCTTATCCTCTTGACAATTGGTTTGTTGAGAGGGGCTGAATGCTGTCAAAGTGATTCTTATGTTACATGCTTGGGATTTTGCCACACAAAAAATGGCTTCTGTGTGCTGTTTTCATGTCAGCACATTCTAGATTTCCATTATAATTGATAGCATTAAACATTTTTCCATAGGGTTAGAATGCTCCTTGGGTGATGGATTTCATAGGCCCAACCTAATGACCCACAAATGGCATCATTTCAGTACGCTGTTCCATGGCCTGAACGGGGTTATGCATTACATTTCCTGTGCTAACAAGATCTTACACCCTGATCATTGCCTGGATTACCATCATCAATACGCTTTATTAGTTCCAATCGGATATTAATTTGGGGTCTCTGCAGTTCTAGCGTTCTGAGGTCATTTGTTCTTTCATTTTGCTAGATCAATGAAAGGCATCCAAAGTATATTTTAAATGTGATGTCCCAATGGGTTCTTGACCTGTAATAGTCGGATTTTGTGGATGAAACAATTCTGGGATAGCTCTAGTATTACTTGACTCTGTACTGTAGCAACACTCGAAGCAGTTTGTAATATACCGTTCCTATGTCATGCAAACTTTTTGCTAGCGTTGGAAGCCAGCTTAATGAAAAATTATGCACGCTCATGTTGACGAACGTGTCTGGTCGCTGGAAGTCACTTGTTTAGACTACTGATGAAAATGAAAATAAATTTCAGGTGTCTCAGTACTCACATTCGGTGAAGAGTAAATTAATAAAAAAATATGGATACTTTATTTGATTTTATTTGTTCTCATGAAAAAAGAGATTTATTCACTGCTAGGGCGTGTGGCGGATGTGTGTGTGTACATGTGGGCCGTTGTTTCAGGGCGATGCAGCAGCAGCAGCACAGAGCGCGGCGGCTTGCCGTGGCGACCTGGCACGTCTGCTGGAACTGTGCCAGGCGTTGTGTGAGCGAACGGAACATCAGAACGCCATCTACCGACTAGCACGCACACTGGAGGGCAAAGCGACGCAAGCGAGGCGCTGGCTTCTCGAGCCTCGCGGGCCTCAGCGACAAGTCGGCTATGAGGCCGCCAGAGCCCTCCTCGCTCAAGCTCTCCAAATCATTCAAACAGAGGTCGAAGAGGAAGGATGTCAGGATCCCGACTTCCAGGAGTCGTGCAACAGTCTACGCTCCAAAACTGATGAGCTTTACGCTCTACTCGCAAAGCCAATCAGTTTGTGATTTGTTGCCATATGAGCATTTTCGCAAAATTTAAGCATTACCATTCTGGGTTCGATCGTCGGTTACTGACACTTCGAAAAGGTTCCGTAATTTGCATTTGGTTATTGTCGAGTACTTGGTTTAGATGACTGCTATGTTAGTTGGACTTCTGATGTTTGAAAAACAATATTTTCACTTGATCATAACTCCTCTCTTAGTTGTTTCTCTCCAAAATTTATGAGAATGTGGATTCTGATCAGAATTGTTGAGACCGCATGGCTTGCATTTAAAGGAATATTCGCGAACTCTTTAGCCACGTTTTTTTAGAACTTATTGGATGGGACATTTGTGAATTGTTATCTCCAACTTTGTTCAGCTTTCTAAAGCGATTCAGTTAAGACCAAAAGAGCTGCCAGTTGAGGATGTTGTTCGAATAGGATATTTTTGCCAATAAAAAAGTAGACAATGACCAACGGGAAAATGAACTTTCTTGCAATCCATGACTATGCTTCCGTTAAAAGGTTGCTTAAAGTCCTATTTTGAGCTTTTGTATTTTATCGTCTTGTGAAGTGTCTACGTTTGGGTAAAAAAATTCATTTCACCGCGTAGAATTCATCACCATCAGCAAAGGCATAAAACATTCTGGTATATGCAAAACAAGATCCCAGATTTTCTGCTTTCTGATCTTTCCATCAATCTTTACTTAAAGTACATCTTTTCTGTGGTCGTTTGGTCGGGAATAATTGGAATTGGTTTCCGTTGACAAATAAATAAAGTGGTGACTTGGCGTCTTGCCGGAACTGGATCAGGTTTCATGAAAATGTTGCGCGAATTCTCATAAAATTACTTCTTTCCTTTAGCTTGATTCCATTTTTTCCATTCAAAACTCTAGTTTCTGAAGTCCAGAGGGTGCGGGAGCAGAAGTTGGCCGCGGAAGCCGTTCAAACTTTGGACATTATGTGGCACAATATGCAACACGGGTTGGTTCGACAAGTTGCCAACTTCTTCACAGATCTTATTGGTCCCATCAAGAATCTGCAGGAGGCAACATCTGCTGTCCCTGTCAATGAAACCGCTTATCAACAGGCAGCCAGTAACTTCCTTGTGAGCTTCCCACTTTACTTTAACTGTAAGGAGAGTGCATTCCAATTATTAAATTCGATGACTTTAAGCTCTTGTGAAACTGGAAAAATGTAACCTTTCAAGGGAATCTCTCATGAAATAAGGAAGTCGGAGTATTTATCTTCGTAAGAAGTCAGAGGCTTTTTGCATGCTCAAGTGTCGATTGTCCTCTTCCTTCCAGAACGAATTGTTTAACCTCACTTATTTTTTCATTGGACTCTATCTGCCTTCGCACAGACCCATTCAGAATTAATTCCGCATTATTAGAAACTTTTTGCTAACGAAAACCAGTCTTTGACCTATTATCTGATATTGTTTTGACTAGGAGTAGAATTCCATGGATTTTCCTGCAAAATCTGCATATTTAATCTCAAATCCAAAACCTCCACTGATTATAATATGCAATCATCTTGTGCACAAGGAGTTATGGGGGCATGAATCTCCTAGTAGTGGTGTGCGTGTCAAAGTCTATCTTGAATCCGGAATTTCAGCGCTATTGAAAAAAATTAGTCTTATCAACATGTTATCACGCGACTTAATGCTGTTTGTGGCTCCTGCCAGAGGTAGTATTGAAGATGGTGATGTTTTTGTTTGGCATGTATACGCACAGGAGCACTCGCGAAGGGTGAAGAGGACAGCCAGCCTAGCGGCGAGCAATCTGGTGGATCCGTGGCGGGGCATTGCGCTGCAGGCCCTCGCCTCCAACCTCGAGAGTGTTGGCAGCCAAGTCAACATGGCCGGCCGGGCGGTAATGTCGGCGCGCCAGAACGGGGCCAGCACTCAACTCCAAAACGCCGCCTCAGACCATTTTAACCTCATCAAAAGGCACTGGACCGAGTGTGCCGAGCGTACCAGAAATTTGGTCGACGAGGCTATTGACGCCAAAGCCTTCATTAAGGCCCAAGGTACTTCTTACGTCTCCTGCGTTCCTCATCGCTTCCATTGGCAGAAAATTCGTTATACCTTGATTAGCCTAAAGGACTAAACGAGATAATGTGACTCTCAGACAGCAAATGTAATCTCATGAAGATGATTTTAATTGCGTTTAAGTTTTTTCCTTCCTCATTATAAATCAGCTTTTCATTTTGGCGTCGTATTAAATCCCCATTTGCATCAATGGAAAGTTTTCAAATAGCCTTTGACTTTTAGGCTTCCCTCTTTTGCTGAATTCCATCATTAGCTCTCGGTTTTCAAATCAGTCTTCACAATTTTCAAAACTTTTAACGCATTTAAAGATTTTTCGTGGTATGGTTTGCAGCTCATGAAACATTTGACACCATTATTTTGGACGTAAGTTTTTGCTTTCAGAACTTAATCGCCATAGATATGTAATGGTTGTGATGGTCGCTGTTTAATTCCTGTAGAAACTGGAATATTGAGGGACATCGATCAGACCGAGGATAGTGTTGATCAGCACTGTCCCGCTTCTGTCGTGAATGGAACCACGAGCATTGCTCTGAGGGCGAATCGTGTTTTGCAAGTTGCCATGCGAGAGACTGAAAACAGCGAGGATGGTGTTTATGTTGAACGTGTCAATGAGGCTATCCAGAAACTACGGGCTAGTGAGTTGCTCAGACTCTTTTCATACTCTTTATTTTCACTCAGAAGATATCCGGACAGATTCGTTGTTGTTTTTTACGTCAACAATCACATCTCCATCTTAGGAATCACATCGATGGTGGCAGACGCTAAGAGTATGGTCCTGGCGATGGACGACCCGAGTGTCCGCGAGCGTTGGCGGGCCTCCAGCCGAAATTTGGTTGACGCTGTCTCTGGCGTAGGTCAGGTAGTTGAGCCGACTTATCTCCATTCCACGGCGACCAATGCAGGCTCGGCCTCCCAAAGGAACATATTAAGGGATAAGGAAGCTCCAGTTTCTGATGCGATCCCCATTGCTGAGCTGCGACAGCTTTACATCCAAGGTACCGGCGCTTTCATACATTTTCTCTTAAACTTTTCTCCAGGTACAAATCTTAAAAATCCAAGCCCAAGATAAACCAAAATTGATCTATTGATCCATTTGTCATTTACTCTTGTTATTTCATTGACATATTTTTAGATCAAGTGCGGTTCAGTAATGTCTCTTCCTCAAAGTAACTACTTTTTACCAACGCGATTTCTTTTTACCATAACCCAGTTGTTGAACAAGCACTTTGTCAAGTCCGTTTAAGGTTCAGCAATAGGTGTCACTTTGACTTTAAGCTTGTGATTTCAGCCAGCTGTTCGTCATTCTTTTCTTATTAGAAGGTGTCCAGGCGCATAAATAGTCTTCTTTTGGTTATTAAATGCTCTTTTGCGCTAAAAGATTATCCTACTTTGGCTATAAAATTGCATATTAAACTATTGTAGCTACCTTGACCTATTATGGGTTTCCAGTTTGCAAATGATAAAGTTGTGGATGCTTTGCCGTTCTGATATAATTAATTGGTTAACTTTTTTTCTACCATCGATGTATTTAATGTTTCCTATCCTCGGATAGGAAAAGCACTTACAGCGTCTCCGTAGTACCTGACTTGGCAATTCTCGGAGCTGTCTCCTAGTGTAATTTCGGGTGAAATGCTTATTTATGTCACTTTTTCTCACGAGTTTATGAGTCTGATGGATAAGATATTACCTTATCGCAAACTATTGCTGAACTAATATGTTACACTTGAGATTACGAGCCTTCCGTTAACGGTCTTTTGGGAGCGTTGTCACCAGGCCGATAAAATTGACTTGTGCTCATCATTCCCAAGAGGACATTCTTCTCCTCCCGTATCTTTATTCCTTTTGAAAACCAGTATTCTCTTGGCCAAACAATTGTTTGCACGGTTAGAAAGAATTTCGGTCTTCTTAAATTCGAACAACTCGCCCAGCGGATTGAAAATTGAGACTAAATCATGGAGATCTGTGTGGTCGGTGTAGTCTAGCTGTGTCCTACCAAATGTTTATCTTACTAATGCCAATACGATCGCAACAGAGCTTGCTCGCAATTCAGTGAAGGTTATTAACTAAATACTTATGATTAATGCAAGTAATGAAGTAGCCTTACTGCCTCAGTATCAAATAGGCTGTTGATGTTTTTTTAATGGTTGCACTACACCTCGCGAACCCGAAAAGCCCATTCCTTTCAATGTTCATTGTCTTCCAATTTACCATGCATAGTGTTTTCCTTACCCTTGTACTTATAAAGCAGTGTGAACCATTTAACCGTTATTATAACCACTGAAGCAATCACACCCACGGTCTTGGCTCTAATGTCTGCCTTTTCAACGGTGAGAAAGTGTATTTCCACACGGCAATGTCTTGCTTCTGTGTTACATATGCCCCGATTTTATTTAATCCTTTATTTCCCAATGACCGCTTTCATTGTGGTAGTTCGTGCCTCGTTCCCAGCTTTAAATGGGCGTTTTGCGTCTCAGGTTAGCGAAATTATGAGCTCTCCAGGATAAGTTCTTCACTTTATCACTGCGTATCGGCTATTCCAAGCAACAACAGATTTCTTCCTCATTTTCGAGTCTTCATGTGAATATTCACGCCTGTTACTTTTTCTCAGATTTGGTGCAGTTCTTACTAATAACATTTGCACGCGCACGTTAGTATGCGCTTGGCACTGTATTCACAGACCTGTTTTTGTGATTAAAATGTTTTTGTGTTCAATGCGCGGACACTTTATCCTCAAAACATTTGCAAATTCCACTGGAAAAGGCAAAGTCATAGTGAAATTCACAATGCATACACTGGTCGAGAGTGATTTGGCGCATACTTTGTGATCAAACTCCATTTATTTAAGGTAAGAAATAAGGCTTGCTTTAATGTTTAACAGTCATTAAGACTGTATCACTGTCAGCTCTTTCAATCAGTCAAATCAGTGATTGGAGGTACTCCAGGACCAAGCGCTAGACATGATTTGAAGCCACAGAAACGGATTCGTGTGATTCACACGTGTTATTATCGCATGAGGCACTGTTTGCCTCGTAAATGTAAAGTTGGTGGCATCGGGGGCGGGCTTATCAAGGCGCTCCTTTTTATCTACCATTCACAAAAGGATAAACGTCCATCTCACTATTTGCACTTCCTTTTAGCGCCAGTTAGTCAAGCAAAATGCCAAGATGACTTACAGAATTCGGTCAGAATGGAAGTAAATACGTTAACTGAATGATAAAACCTAGGAATAAAATACCGTCAATTGAAATTTTTAAGAATTACATTGATAATTTATTTACGAGCCATTGCAATCAATATCATGAGATTCAGCTGCCTCCAATTTCAGCAATTGTTTCATTCATCTCATTCCCGTAATTAACTCTTCAGTCTTTGTTCATTTTTCCCCAAACCTGGTGCTTGTTTAACGTTCCCTACTCAAATACCCTTTCTAGCCCTACGCTTTTTGGCAGCTGTCTAAATTATAATTTTAGCTCATCGGTATTCGAATTTGCGGATCCACAGGTTTTCATGGTCGTAAATCGCACTAAACTGATTTCTTAATGCACCTTGTCGTTCCAACTGACCAGGTTCAAATGCGATTATAATGCGCCATTAAGGAGGGATCAATTGGTTTTCTGACTTTGCCATTGGCAACATATTTTTATGTGATGCTGCATGGAGTTGAGGACAAATCAACTCCATATCTCTAATAGGATAAGCTTTAGTTTATACAATTTCCAGATAAGTCGCCTGGGTTTTTCTCTTCGTGTCCTTTTTGGAGGGCGTTGATGCGTAAACCTGTATGCTTGTGGTCGTTTCGCACACACATGCTTCGAGTCGCCGTCCTCGGAGGTGGGGGAGGAAAAGGGAGCAATGAAGCGAATTTGTCCTGTGCATTGTGGCACGGCGATGCCTGGCCAGCGCGGTGACAGTGGCATTGGCGAAGTTGGTCCACTCGGCTACGTCCGCGATGACTCATGCCCTTGTGCAGGTTGGTGCAAGCCATGGGATGGCTCTGGCATGACCTCCTGTTGCCTGTTTGTACTGTACACCAGCGGCCTGTCTTTGACAGACAGTTGAATTCCCACCTGTGTACGCGTGTAATCCATCTTTAAAACGACATAGATACTGTCATGCCCATAACGTTCGTGCTTTTCATTGGCGTTCTCACTTATTACCCGTGTGACCTTGTTTTATATCCTCCAACAACTTAAATGGAGCCAAATTCTTACATGCTTTTCGAAGTCGCGGTAGTTTACGCTTGATGGGATTCTCCTCCCATCTTCAATTCTGAAATTGTTAAAGTGTGCAATTTCTTCATCATCAGCACTCTGCCTTTGTGCATGGTTGAAGCCTATTTCAGTCTTTGCGCAAACTGGCCTGATTATCCTTGCTCCCCATGACTCTGTTGCCCAAATTGGGTTGTAATTGTGTGTGTTCATACTAACTTTCAGTGAAAAAGTTTGCTATTTGTAATAGCTAATGGTTCATGGAAGTTCAGTCTTGTAAGTGGCTGAATCCACAATGATATTAAATCAGTGGACCCTAGTAAGCAAAACTTGTTCCGATCACTTTTAATACTGTGGGTGACACCAGAATGAATAATGTATTTGTTGTCCTCCTTGCTTATAGTCCACCCACAAGGTGTCTCCTCTTCCGACTTCACTAACGGTGGTGGAGGTTGCGGTGGTGGCTCGTCAACGACTTCTAGTTCCATCCATACAGGCTTCAAAATTCCCGTTCGAAATAAACACTTTCCTTCATATTGCTTGGAGCGCTTCCAAGGTATTGCATGAGAAGTAAAATGGTGTTGGAGACGGTAGACATGATCACTCTCTTCTTCCCTGGTCGCCTTCTGGGGACGCATGGTCTCTAGCCAACCGTTTCTTCTTTGTTCGCACGACATTCCATAGGTTTAGCTCGGGAAAAGATTTTCGTACACACTCGCGTGCCATTTTTGTTAATTCAATCGTGTGCATGGACTTTCACCTTTAAGATCGACGGCATCTTTGTCAAGTCATAACTCATTTCCAATTCAGGCAGTTTTGCATCTTGATATGCCTGGATGAGGTCATCGCATTCCTTTCACTTGAACCCAGTACTCATTATTTCACTGTGAAATGATCCGATTCGCTAGACCTTATGCTTGATCCCTCTCCATATTTATCGACCATTAGTGTAAACGTGGTTTAGCCGGTGCAACAAACTCTCTATTTATGCGACTAAAAGTGGACTCGCTTTTTGTTGCCTTTGACTGACTCAGTACTCTTCATTGTGCCGCTTCATCACCCCTTTAAGGAATTGTTGTTTGTTATTCCAACCCATCCAGTGGCTGCTTACTTTACGTTTATTTCAGCAAGCAATATACCATAAGCATATCCGCCTCCTGATATTTCTGCTTGATTTAGTTTTTGTATTTGTGGCTAACATTAGCCTCATTGCTCTACAGGTGGTGCCCCTTCCAGTCTAAGTGATGACAATTCGCGTCCTCTCTCTCCCGAAACTGACTTAGAGGATGAGTTTAACTATCCCCTCCCCGAGGAAAATCAACCGATCATGGTGAGCCGATTTACATACCGTCTTGCCTAAGCTTTCTGACAGTAGTTTACCCCTAAAAGTAAGTTTTTTTGTTTAATTGCTTGGCATTCCCAAAGGCAGAGTGTTTTTAATGCACCAAATCAACATCATAAATAATAACTATGCTCTCATAGACGAACGAGAAGTTGAAATTACTACCACTTAGCACTAGCATTTTTCTTGACGATTTCTAGTCGAATGTTCACACACTGATGTCACTGAATGGCTTCACAAAATGTCCTAGTCAGACTTGATCCGATCAAACTTTTCAAACTGTAATAAACATTAATGCAGTGCCTTGGCGACTTTGTAAAATAGTTTAAGAACGTCACCATTTGTATGCCTAATTCTTACATGGAAAGCTCAGTACAAATTGATTTTAAGTGAAGAGTTTTGCAACACCATTTGGGGTACATAATTTGTCACCCGTTTGGCCCAAACGTTATTAATCGTTATTCTGCGTTTCTTAGGCTGCCGCCCACGCTCTACATCAAGAGGCGCGGCTCTGGTCAAGTCGCGACAACGAACTCATCGCTGCCACTAAGCGCATCGCCGCGCTCATGGCCAAACTGAGCCAGATTGTTCGGTGCGTTACTCCCACTTTGTTGGGAGTTAGTCACCTTGATCCCTTGCATTCCTGTAGTCGTTACATCGGAGAGGCAATGCTACTGTCCTGTAAAAAGCCACATCATGTAATGTAGTTGCCCTGGTCAAATATCATGAAGTGATTGATTGACAAACAGTTGCAAAGTATCCATCGTCCGAACTTTCATTAAATGAGGACGTGTCATCCATAGCAATGTTTGTTTGCTTTCTTCTTTTTTTGATTCCGCTATTGCGCCACTCTCGAAATCTCATGGATAAGGTACAAGCTTCACATGCATAAGTGGGCTTGCGGATTATAGACGCCCTTGTGCACTCAAGTTAGACTTGGTGGTGATTTCTCATGAAATAAGTTTCCTTTGAGGTAAATGAAAACCATCTCCACTCTCTTTTCCAGTCGTCCCTATGATTGTCCACTCAAATGTGGCAGTTGTGTTTGCTTAGTGTTCGCTAGCACGCCTTCCTGATGCATGCAGATTTTAATTTTGTGATGACTTTCGGTGGGAAAGATTTCTATGCACGCACTTTTTATGGCGCTGCCTTATTCAGACTATTCGTTTACAATTTAGTAGCTTTCTCATTTTTTTCGGCGAAAAGTTAGAAGATTAAGCTCTCTTGTTTGTGTCTATTTAAAGCTGTTCATGCGATTAGTGTTTGAGCAGTGCATTTATCTGAGGCGGAAATTTGATCACCAAATAAGTTGCCTTATCTTCATCTTTTCCAGCCAATTTCTTTGAGAATGGATGAATTAGTAAGATTACACACGTCTAACAAGGTCGACAAAAATTTTAAGCTGGTTTCAAATCTTAGGCCATTCCTTTAGAGATTATTCATTTTTACCGCAATCTAACTTTATTTAAGTATTTCTTCAGCCCAAAAAGCACCTCTGATAAGTATATTTTAGAATGTGTATCAATTTTCGTTAATTGTGTGGGTTGAAAATGGTAAAATTATGTGATGTTCCCCGCATGCACGGAATGAAACGTTTACGCTATTTATCAGGGATCGCACGGCTCTCGCCTAACCGTAGTAGCTCCCCTCTTACGTAAAAACCTTTTACTTAAATAACTTTTACTGCGTTTGCGATTTTATAACAAAACCAGTCGCTATTCTTCTCCCTCCCTGAAGGCTCCCCATTATTCTCTATTTGCGTATGACTTCAAGGTCGAATTCCCGACATTTTGGGACACATCTTTTTAAATATGCCTCCATTTGTTTCACTTTTCTACTCGTAGTGGAGAGTATGGTAACAAGAAGGACCTTATCAACGTTTCAATGGCGATTGCAGAGGCTTCCGTGGACGTAACGCGTTGTGCTCGAGCCCTAGGAAGGGAGTGCACTGACAGACGAATGAAAGCTGTAGGTCCGATTGGCCTCACGCCCATTATCATTTATTATGGAAGCAAATAACTTACTCAGGCTAAACATATACCATGGTATTTAGTAAATTGGAGCACTTTTACTACTTGGATTTCAGAGTCTCCTGCAGTTGAGCGAACGTATTCAAATGATTGGCAATCAACTGAAGATCCTTTCAACAGTGAAAGCTACTATGCTTGGATCAGATGGTACGTAGCTTCGGCCATAATCTCAGGTTCTCGGCATCACTGGCTTTAGCATTTTTAAACGTCTTACACTCAGGCAAACGTCATCACGCCGTAACGTTTTAAAAGACTATTCTTGACTTCCTCAAGGATATAACCCTATTGTTTTATCACATGATTTCTGTCTTATGAGCACGGATGATCCTTTGAAGGTTAAGTTTTGTATCCCAATTCTCTGCATAGGTCAGCCAATAAACGCAGAGTTCACTGCTGCAGGTAATTAATCTTACCAGTGCTACTAACATTGATGGAAGGCGTTTAATAAGGCTTTCGCCAGACCCGACCTTTTAATGCACCCACGCCTTCTATTCATTTTGCTTTCATAAAAAGGTTGCACTTTTCACTTCCCGTTCTTCAAAGACTTGCTTTTTCATTACGCTTCAACTGAACTCTACATCCTACAACTGCACTTGTGCTTCCAATGTGTCTTCCGTGACTGATTTTTTAGGGTAATTTATCATCGTTTTTGATAATCGGCAGTTGTTCCCGCTTTTTTCCCGGCAGCTGATTAAAAAAGACCTTTTGGCATGATAGTTATTCGAAAGTCTAGCGAGTTCCCAAGTATTTTCCCGCCTTACATTGGTAGTCAGTTACTTATCGCTTCCGCGACTAGAATTTTGAATTCCATGCTATTTTAAAAGACGACCTCATTAATGTTAAGGTTTCACTGAATATCCAGTGATGTCAGAACTCGAATGCGGTAAATGAACCGATTTAAACGATGCGCATGTGCCTGACCCCTGCATGCCTGCTACCTTTTGCATTTTGTGCCAATTCAGGTCATGGCTTGAGCACAGCCTGCCTAGATCCCAGTAAGCTTCGTTGTTGTATCTCCTTGTTGTATCACACAAAGATGCGTCAGCTTCTTCATTCGCTACTTCTTACCATTAAAGTTCCTCAGAATTTGGTCAATAAAGAATTTGATTGGAAATTTCATGTCGCTATAGTTCGTACGTGCAAAAATTTAGGTTAGGAGGTCTAGTCGTATCCATTTAAAGGGATTCATTTGCCTATAGTAGTGACTCGGCTTAGAAAAAATGCTTATGTAGGGCAACAACTTCTTCATCCTCTCTAACATGCTTATGTCCAATTCCATATTGAAGTCAATTCCGTTATGTAGCACAAGGATGTCGAGATTTAATTTCAGGACGCCTTGATATTCCACAATTGAGCAAACTCATCATCCACTTTTCAATGGACAATAAACTCAGGATGTCGGTTATCAGTAGATGCTGAAAAGATGGCATAATTTAGTCAATATCACAGCATCATATTTCGTTCTTTGACACTCCTTTGCCTTTTCACGCTTCTCAATGGATCTGACTCCGAACATAATTCAGTCGCACAATTCCCACCTTCTTCATAACACTCACACGGGCCCGTGCTACATTGCTTTTACGTACTGAACCAAATCGAACAGAAGAAGCGATCACAACCTCCAAGTTTGTTGCACCTCTACTCGTTCCATGAAGTTTAAACTTCTGTGGACAACTTATACCCAATGCAGTTCAACAGTGTCACTAAAAGCAGACTAAATGTTGTGCAACTGCAACCTACTTAGTCCACCCACAACCAGACTGAGTCGTAAAATCAAGCCTTTCATCTTTACGCATTGTTTTTACAAGGTAATATTTTGGTTTAGAACGCAATTGTACACCCTGCCTAGTTGCTTGCTCTTTTTCACAGTCATACGCTCACGGCCAACATACCTGGTAGCTGCCGTTTTGTAACCAGAAGCGATGTTCATTTGATAGAAAATGAATTTTTCTTCGCTACTCAATATTAGACTCTCCGGAAGATCAGGAAAATACGGAAGTCCTGGTGGGCAACGCACAGAACTTGATGCAGGCCGTAATTGAGACTGTGCGGGTGGCGGAGGGAGCTAGTATCAAGATGCGTGTGGACAGCGGCTACAGGA
This sequence comes from Taenia hydatigena, assembly GCA_036345935.2. Classification (NCBI taxonomy): domain Eukaryota; kingdom Metazoa; phylum Platyhelminthes; class Cestoda; order Cyclophyllidea; family Taeniidae; genus Taenia; species Taenia hydatigena. The sequence goes on along the minus strand of JADWOT020000006.1, from coordinate 11,367,545 downwards.
TCCGTTGGATGCCAAGGCTCATCCCTACCATCGGTCCTAACTACATGACCCATTGAAACGCATTGCTGGTGTCGTTACCACCACCACTGCCGAGACTTCCACACCCGACAATCAGCCGAATTGGCAAAGCCTCACCTCCAGTCCTCCTTTTTCTTTCTCCCCGTCTCTCAGCCCTTAAATAAATACCTCGCGGTGAAATGCATGAGTATATGCGGCGCTTAACCACCTTCCTTATGAAGCCTTAATCAAATTTTATTACTACTTGTTTATGTGAGTCTGACTGACAGAAATGTACTTAGGTGGTCACTTGATCGAAAACCTCCTACTTATGTAGTCATGCTTTTAGTTACAATCCGATCAGATCCCAACCCACAATCTCAGGACCATGGAGGTAATAATTTGTTGCTGAATCCAATCGGTCAAATAATTCCCAGGGATATAATAAGGCACGTAATTCTAGATGTATTTTAGCGTTTACGGAGGGACTGAGACTGCACAGACAAATCAAGCAGAGTACCAAAACACCAGTGATAGCAGGAACGCAGGTTGAGGTGTTGATGAGGTCGGGGACGGTTAATCAGTTTTTGTTTGGGGAGTTCCCTTCAAACCGCTTCGCACATACCTAAGAAATTCATTTAACTATGCTAAATACTGCACTCGTCTCCAATTTGGACGATTTTTAAACATACAAGCAGAGAGGTTCCCATCAAGACTAATTGATAACCCGCAATGCGATAATAGAATGCCTCCTAAAACTTGTCCAAAACATTCCTGACAGCCCACCTTTTACCCAAAATGGCATTTTAGTGTTGTGGAAAGTGAGAGTAACCAAACGAAGGTCTCCACTTACCCGAGTGAAAGACGTCAAGACTACATTTTAGCAAAATAACGATTAGCAGCAATAATAGGAGTCGAGGTGAGGGTAAAACATATCAAAATTTCTACGACGTGGCTCCACGTCGGCCTCACTATCTCCGCTTCTTCTCACCTCATATGATTGAGAGCATTTTCTTCAACTCAACCATCAGTTTCCAGTCTTCCTTGTTTAAGTCATTCCGGTAAAACTCTTTCACAATGTCGATACTGTCCCGAGATATCTACAATGAATAAATAATGATAACAAAGCAGACATTCAATCAGGATAGCCTATCCATCCACGCAATAGCACCAAAATGCATTTTACTAAAGGACAATATTGTCATTGCAGTCAAAATCCCATTACAACTCGCTGAGGGCTTCACAGAACGAATTCTAGAATAATGGTCCGCGTTGCAAATAGCGGATTAATTACCTTTGCATATCATAGATAAACGGACTTGCGCAATGAATAACGAAATAAGGAGCATTGCCATTCAGCTTAACTGCACAAAAATACATGAGTAATGTTTCAATCACATCGGCGCTAGTTACAGTCGTTTTTCATCGAACAGAAGATAGAGCCATTCATAAACAGAAAACGAAAATGGAGGTGATCACCAAATGTTTGTGGACAAATGTAGCCTTTTACCTTTGATATAAGCAGATCCGTGTGGTCAAAGTGCCGGCCGTATAACTTAGGTGCCTCGCCCTCGACGGGGTCGATACGAATGCACACTTCTTGGCCAGTTCGCGCCTCCTGGATAGCCTTGTGGTTGGACTCAATGGAGAATACCCTACCGAGAAGCGCGTTGTCACGGGAGGGAACGCAAATCGGTGTGCCCTCACGAAGTAAGCCCGCCTCCACATGCACTCCTATAACAATCGGAGCGCGTTTGTTGAACACCATATCGGGAAGAATGCGCAACTTCACCGGGAATATGGCTTGATTTGCGTGCTTCCTTCGGTTTTCTCTCATCAGAGCCTCCCTGTTGATGAAGAAACAAATCCTCAATTAGTGTAAACATAATCGACTTATGTCCAAATAGTTCGGCCTATTCATATTCTAATAAACAGAACCTAATGCAAATTGGTTCCATTAAGAAATGATGGTGAGGGCATCTGTGATGAAAACACGTACACATATTCTTCCATGCGAGTTTGGAGGTGATAAATAATGTTCGCGGTGAATATCTGCACGCCAACTTCATTTGCCATTTTTTGGGCGTCCTTGTCTACCTTCACGTCAAAGGCGAGAATGACGGCCCACTTCTTGTCTCGTTCCACCATAATGGAAGCCTTCATTACATCTTTTTTATGTACTGTACCAATACTGATGCCCGAGTACTAAATCACCAATATGAACGGGTTACTTAAGAAAATGCATTGTTTCAAAATATCTACAGCAATATTATAGCCTGTTTCCTTTTCACAAGCAACAATTGACGATAATTGCCAAAGAATATGAACGATCTTTCAAATAGAAACCCTTAATCAACTTAGAGAAGGTGACGCAAAACCTGGAAAACCCGATAATCCAACATTCGCTAGGGTGAATGCTCACTAGCCTAAAACAAGAAATTAACGTACCGGAATGTTAACAGACTTAAGGTAGGTGAGTAAGGACTCAAGAGAACCGAGAGTGCTCGCCACAACGTAGACGCCCACAGGACTGACGGCGATTGCTTTCAGCGCCGCCTTTAAGCCATTACTCACTTCATCCTGCAGGGAACATTGGTAACATCGTTATAGGACAATAAATGTTGCCATGTACTATCAACTCCAAGACCAGAATTTAGAAAGTCGCAAGAAGAACCTATTTTATATTTACAAGTCCGTCATGAGAAAGGTGTATAATATTACACTAACAGGAAATATCTAAGACCTGCTTTATACTCAAACCTGCAAGATAGCAAAGACGAGCATCTTCTAGAGACCGCTTTAAGCACAACATTTGACTGCGGAACTAGAACATTGAAGACCCGCAAGCTTATGACAGATCTAAGGAAAGCAAGGTGAAGGTTGTCGTCAAAATTAGGAATACACAATGACGCCAGGAATTCGGACCTCCAAATTATCAGTAAAATGATGAGGTTCGGTCAGGAAGCGGACTGTACAATGGCATACCTTAAAGTAGAGCTCTTCAGCCAAATCCTTAGCGACATATAACGGAAGCCCGGCTAGTGCCTTTTCAAGGTCGCGAGCAATAAGCCTGACTCCCTGTGCACCCACCACTTCTTTTAGATGCTCGTAAGTTCCTTTCACACGCAGCTCCGACATGGGCGCTGGCATGAGAATGCTGCGCACCGTGGTCACTATAGGGCCCTCCTGGCCTGCCAGAACGATGGTGTCACCCTCACGAATGCGACCATTCACTACAATCACATCTAAACTCGTACCCAAACCAACGGTCTCCTTCACCTACCAAAACAATAAAAAATTGATGGTAGATCGGATGCAAATATTTACAAATGAGATCAACTTAGGTACAGTTTAACACTTTTAATAGCTCAGCATCATTAAAATTGGTTTAGAGCTAGTAGTCAAAGAATCTAATGAAGCCTCTATACCCGGTAGAAAAAAAGGACCTGTAAAGTGATGCCTAAGCATTCAAGACTCGGATAAAATTGAATCAAAAAACCTAAACATGGCAAAGGATGGCATCATATTTGAGCAGTAACTGGCATAATTAATTTATTTTAAAATCCCTGAGAAGGAAAGCATATCTATCAACACTAAAATGCATGATTCCATTCAAAAGTAGAACTTTAAGTATGGGTCCCACATATTAAAACACGTGAAGGTACCTCCATGACCGATGCTTTGAGCTCCTCGGAGAAAGTTAGGCGTTTATACAACCTACGCTGCATTTCTTTGCACATAAAGGCTAAAAGATCACCCATTCCATCACCGGAATGAGCAGATGTGGGTACCATGCTGATAAATTCACTAGGATTTGCATTTCTGTAGAATAATTCAACATTTAATTCCATCAGCGCAAAATGCTGAACAACCTGAAATGGAAACAAGGCTGTAAAGAAGTACGGCACCTAATTTGGGGTATCAAAATCTCGATCAATTACAATCAAAATCCTTTGACTTATAATGTTACCAGAACTACCACTTTCGTAAAGCTTGGGCAGCCATTCAGCAGGGGTGATTTGAAATAATTACTAGTCTAACATTAGCAGGCAGAAATACAGGAAGGCTAAAAAATCCTCTTGCTTTGACAATATTCTGGGTTCAAAAAAGGACATTAGAATACACACAGACCTCTTTGAAGCGCAGGTTAAAGTCGTTAATTGTAACCTCATTTTGCTTTGCCAACACCTCCTCAACAGAAAGATTCGGGTAACTCCTCCACTGGTATAACCGATCGATCTTATTAAGGGCTACAACGAAAGGCGTTTTGCGGCTCAGGAGAATCCGAATGGATTCCTTCGTCTGTTCTTCTATACCATGCATTATGTCAACCACAAGGATCGCAAAATCGCACAAAGACGATCCCCGCACTCGTAAGTTCCTGAAGGCAATCATTCAGACCGTAAATACTTACGTAAATGACTCGTGACCCGGGGTATCGATGATTAACAAACCGGGCAGTTTCAAATCATCTGCCGTGAAATATTTACACATTCTAATGGAACGAATAATGTTCTCTCTCGGAACGTTCGTAGCACCGATTTGTTGAGTAATACCTCCTGCTTCCCGATCCTGAACGTTCGTGTTACGCAATTTATCAAGAATCTTTGTTTTGCCAGTATCAACGTGACCCAGGACACATATTACGCCAGACCTAAGCGTTCTTTCAGAAACTGCATCTTCATTTTGTGCACGTTGTTGCTGAAACGGGGTAAGCAAGTCATAAGTGATTACCTGAAGTCTCATCTTTACTTGCTCTATGAGACTACGTTTCTCATCTTCGGTGAGCTGACTTTCAGATAATTTAAACGCCTCTGACTGGTCAATTACTTCATCAGGCTCTAGGATAGGAGGAGAAGGAGAACTTTCAATTTCACCATGAAGTTCGTCTTCAGATGGAATGGATACTTTTTCACATTCACCAGTGTCCGAAGCGACAAGATCTGCAGCAAGGTCTTCCCAATCAATAACACCATCATTGGGTTCTTCGGAAGGTTCAATCTTTACCTCCTCTTCAGCAACAGGTTGGTTCAAGGCTGACTCATCAAATTGGCCTTGTGGACGCTTCTTTTTCCTGGAGTAGGTTCGATTTTTCAAATCACATTTAGCAGCCCCAAGATCCAAACCACGAGCGTGAGCAAGTTCCATAACCTTCCTCCTATTTTCCTTTTCCTTATCTGTTAAGAGCTTCCCCTCGTCCTTAAGTCTTTGCTTTCGCTCTTTTTCCTTCTGTTTCTTCCGCTCACGCTTTTCAGCCTCCAGACGTCGCTGTTCCTCGAGTTTAAGCAACTCCTCTCGATAACGACGCTCCTCTTCCTCAGCCTCCCTCCTAAGCCTCTCTTCCTCTTCACGCTGTCGCACTATTTGTTCTTTAATTGCATTCAACTTCTTCGAAAACTTTTCCTTTTTAATCTCCTCTTTTGTCAGCTTCGGCTCCTTCTTGACAGGTTTCTTCTTGTTTTTCTTTGTCGCTGCGGTTTTTGTCAGGACTTCACCACCATCCTTGACATCGTCTGATATGGAGTCGGCCATCACGTAACTTAACAAAGATTTTTATGTATAGAAAAAAAACAGCGACTTGCCGCAAAGGCAACAACGCGCAGTGGAATCGCATCAACCTAAATTTAGCGCCCTACAACACGAGAAGATTAAACCTTTGGTTGCTCAAAATCTTTTCGCCTTTTTAACCACAATTCCTCATGCAATAAAATTTAACAAAAAATAAAGCAAATCAAACATATTAAATTTTAAAAATTAAAAAGTAAAATTTAGTTGTAAAAGCAGGAATTCGTCCTTCATGATGCAAATGAGAATCCGCTTGCCATTCTATCAAAGCGCAAGAAGAACTTTGTTAGCATTTTGCGATTCTTTGCTAATAAATACTTTGTGGTCGGTCTTTACGGCTGGGAGTTCTAAAACGTTTGTTGAGTTGCTCACAATTAAATGTCTCAGCTTAACAAAACATAATATCACCTATATGCATACACGTATGACAAATTTTTCTGTACGTATTTCTCACTTTGTTACTACATAATTTATAGCTTTGCTAGCCTATTTTACCATTTCTTTTTGGTATGCTGTCTGCGCCTCGTTATGGACATCGATGATTCAGTGATTCAATCTAGGGGACCTTGTTAGGGACCAGTATTTTTTCGGAGTTAATTTTTGCTTTGCTGAGTTTGTTTAAAACCATTCCTTTTGGTAGCTCGAACAATCGTAAAGCCATCCTACGCCTGTTTGAACTATATGTAGCAGGTTCTTATTAGTGGTTGATTGCGATTTTCATACTGGTTTTGGGTGCATTTTTGGTCGTATGTTTTACCTTGTCGATGGTGTTCTTGATGCCACTGAGGTATTTTCATACGCGCTCATGCAATGAATTCCTCCCTTCACTTTTATGCTGTAAAGTCCGTATGTAGCGAACTCATATTTGTACTATTATGTGATTTCTGGTATTGCAACGCACTCAGGTTTTTTTTGTGAAGTAGACTAATTTATCGAATATGGAGTAGTGGTTCAGTCGTATTTGAGTCGGCCATCTTTCTATAGTGCTACTATCTTCCGTCCTTTATTTACTCTATATATTTTGGTCGCGATATCGGCCTGAATATGTGACCTTTCATTCATTTGAATTGCGTAAAGTTAAGGTTTTTCTCACTTCCTTGTACTTTGTTTCCTCAATAGATGCCCGGTTTTCGATCTTATCAATGCGGAAGATCTTAGTGAGGCGATTTTTTCCAGCCCTGGCGGCACTACCGGTTATATCGCTCATCATATGCGTTATTTGGACTGTTGCCGAAGATCCTTCTGGCCTAACGCGTACGCACTGTGCCGTAAGGATCGATATTTAATAAAAGGACCATCTTTACACAGAGAGTAATCGCCAATTCCCTCTACCCTGTAGATTCCAAACTATATTCCCTCCTTGAGTGCATCAGTTGCCTCTGGACTGAGAAAGCGCATTTGGATAGCCAGTATCGGCGTTTCGTGCGCCATTCGCATTTTCATTCATTCTACTTACAATGTTAGCTTATCACACCTGGCGGATGCTCAAAATCGTATGAGTTTCCTCCTTCAGGCTCACTACTGGTTGCATTTAATAGAGATTTTATGCCTCTTTTCGCTGACAATATTTACCTCAAGGGAGAACTTTTGTAAGTCACCTGTCTGTTTTAATGCACTTCCGACGTCTATTTTTATTGGGTTCCTTATTAGGTTATGTTCTTTTCACCTTCAATAGTTTAATTCTTACAAAAATTCCACATTCTTGTGTGCTGGAAAAGACTCGGGTGTTTATTTACTTTTTGGTTTTTTAAAGTTGTGCTTTGTAGGCTGTTGGGCAGGTGTTTCTTTTATCAGAAATTTCATGCTTGCATTCTTAATATTAACAGCCATACACCGAAATGCCTTCAGCCTTTTCGTCATATCGTGTGCACTCTTTGGATTTTTGGATCTGCACATCCTGCGGGGACTTCAGAACACGTATCCCTCCTTGGTATGAGAACGAAGCATGTAATTGTTTTAGATCCATTCAATTAGGAGGAAGAGCCACTTGTATGCTCTCATGACAGTGTCAATACTCCTCTCCGCTGTTTGCTACCTTCTTCACAATCGTTACTGTATCTCTCACGGTGAGTTCAATTCCACTTTCATTATAACATGCATGATAAATGACATTTTCCACTGTTCTTTAGTTTACTCCGTATTCGCGCTCTTCGAACACATCTTCATTCTCTCAAACTTGGCTTTTCACTACTATGTCATTGACGTGATTGGGGATTTGCCATTGATATTCTTTGATCCAATTACTCGTACTCTTTCTCTCAACGTCAGATCGTGAAATTTCTCTTTTTTTGTAAATACTTAAGCTACACGCTCCATGGTTTTGTGCGGTCTCAATTGATTTCCATGACCTTCCTCAAGCCGGGCGAAATGTGACGCTAGACGCCTCCGTTTCCAATGTGGGGTGGCCCAAAGGGTTGCCATAGCAAATCTTGAGCAAATTGGTCGTATTAGTGTGTGAGATCTCCAGCTCACGATCTTTAACTCTTTGTTGGTCTCTACTGGTCGCCACGGTGGCTAGGCAGTTCCCGGTCTGCTCGATGTTTGACGGGGTGGGAATTAGTGTGCGGGGTTGGGGCCGCCCCACTTCCGCCAGGCGCGGAGACTTAGGGGGTTGGGGGGTCGCGGAGCCGTTAGCGCTTCGTTGGGTTCCCGGGAGGGGACTTAAGAGTGCAGCGCAGCGCAGGAGGTTTGTCGCGGACTTATTTGCAATACCGAACTGTTATCGATGGGTTAGTTTGTGGGCGGGGAAATCGCACCACAAGGGGAATGCATATGTCAGAGAGATGTGAAATAGCAACGTTTAAAATTACTCTAGACGGTTCTAGTTCTAAAACAACGTCACTTTAATATTTTCTGGCACTTTTTGCTTATAAATAAATTTGTCACACTTGTTTATATTAACCTTCTGTATGAGCAATTTTTTAAAGGGGATGTTTCGCAGGAATAAGAAAAAGGATTTCGTTGAAGAGAATTCAAGGAGGAAATTTTTATGCAATAAAGAGTTGTCCAAAAAAGTCAAGCATTTAAAGCTCCTAATCGGTAGTTTGGTCTTTGTCTAAAGTATTATCATTTAGAGAATTTGCCGAACTCCGAAGTACAGAGATTTTTTGAGGAACATCATTCCGAAATTTTTCATAGTTTTTTTGATTATTTTGACGTTGAGCTTAAATATAAGCGTAAATCCTAATACTAATTCAAGTTGTTAAGTCCCTACGCTTTCGTTCAAGGATTCCGACTGTTGCCTTCTTATACTTGAAGTAATTTTCGTCATAACGAAGTTATTTTCCATAGAAACTCCTGGTTTATCTCCCAGAGCGTTTCAATTCACAATGGCAAATGAGATGCATTTGTAATGTTAGCATCTTACTAATTGAACTTTAGTTGATCTTGTACACGATTTGTTATCTCCATCAAATCCAATATCTGTCCAAGTAAATGGGATGCGAATATTCATTCTTTGGTATCAAATACTTGGGGAAAATGCAGTTGCTGAGTGCACGGACCTGTTTATTCACCTTGTGCCGGATTTCGGTAATCTTCATGATACATACAAGCCATTAAAAAGTATGCATTGTTCAAGCGCTTGAATCTTTAGATAAAACTTTAAGTTCTACACCAGTCAGCTCTGATGGAGATGGCCGAAAAAGCAACCGCAATACGGTTTTGTACCCAAGGATGGATGCAGTGCCATCTGCTGCATCTACTCTGATAAATGACGAGGTATTTATGTTTCGAATAACTTGGATGCATAAGGAAAGGGTAGTTATGTTGCTTGTCGCTTTTTGGTACCTAAGGAGTATGTAGTATTTTTAAAATTCGAGTGTTGGAATTGCTCCTGTTGCGGTGGCTGTTGTTTCGGACAGCCTGGCAAATTCATTTCGGAATCATCAACGACCCGTTTTGTTTGTCTTGCGATTATAAATTGGACTTTTAGGTTTTTAAGCTACAGTCATCTTAACCATGGTCCTTATTTTTTGTTTCTTAATAAGCGAAGAAATTTCATCCTCCTTCGATATCTTCTTCGATTTGCGGTTACCGAGGTGGATAAAATCCAGTGGAGTTCAAATGCTTTTGATCGGAGACCAATGTGTTTTTGGTTCATCTTTGAACAACTCAAGCGGTACTATTTCCCGGCTATCTTTCCGAAGTACCTTCAAAAAATATTATTACCACTTTCAATAGGATTTCCGCGAAATACAGTCTCTACGAAGGGGGTGTGTTAACAGCGATGATAAAGAATCCTTTGGATTACTCTCCTGCTCCTGAAGGATACACCCTTTCCGTTACTCGTCTTGCTATTTACCAGGAAGAGGTCGTGCGATGGTTGTCTGACTTTTTATATACTGGTCCACGCGCTTTTTTACCGAGTTTGAGGTAATCCGCTGTTTTTTATGCATAATCATCAATTTGTGCCGTTTAGAATTGAGCTTTTTTCTCTATTCAGACCTGGTAGTAATAGGAACTTTAGTCTAAACAGATGTGTAACTGCATAACTCTATGCATATTACAGGCCTAGCTCCAGCACAGGCGACTTGCGAAATCAAACGGTGAGCGATGGGGTTGGACCGAGGAATCCGCATTCTAGCGAAGGAAGCACCTCCGGAATCGACTTAAGTAGCCAGTCAGATCAGCAACGCCCTAATAATAACGCGCAGGACATCCGAACCATTACTCCCTCCTCCGGTCTGTTTGGTTGCGTCACATCATCTTTCATTAGGGCTAATTTGTAGTGCATTTATTTGTTGAACTTACGGTTTATTCATCAGCAGCCGTGCACACAGAGCATATGGCCAACTAATTTTAAATTTTTATGGAACCGCTATATTTTTCGCCTTTTTAATTCCGTGATTCTGCTTTAATTATTGTGGTGCAGTTTGAAAACTTTTACGTTCCCTTTGTTTTTAAATAGAATTTCTTATTTCGCAGAAGCATTCACCGCCATCAAGATTAGCAAAAGCCATCAAAATGTTTTGAATTTGTGTCTAGATGTGCCTTTATCATGCTCGTGCAGCGAAGGGTCGCCCCAACAACAATCTTCTCAGATCTCGTCTTCGGTTATACCGTCTGCGCAACGGCAACAACGTCGCAGTTCTGCCGCCTTCACGAATCTAATGTCTATCGTGGAAATTCGTCAAACGGTTCCTGGCTACTTTGCTGAGCATTCAGTAATGGCGTCACAGCGAACAGTTTGTCTGGAACCCGTTTTGCCTATTCTTCCAGAATGGAGTTCTGAGTACTCTTCCAAAATGGTGGGCCTGCTGCTTTCTTTTGAAATAGTCTCACGAATATCGATTGCCTTTTTGGTCCCGCTTTCGTGCCTGTGGTGCTTCGTAGCATAAAAGGGTGTTATTTAAAGTTGGATTTTATTGTCATTAGATGTTCCGTTAGGTGTTATCATGAAATTATGGCAGGAATAGTCGATTACTGATGCTCGTTTCCCATTAAACCTCTTTCATCTTCCTAAATTTACATCGCTCGAACTTATCTCTTACCTTGTTTGGCGCTGGGCTGCTAAAACCATCTGCTTGCCTTATACTTGCATTTGCGCACTCTTATGCGTACGAACATATGGAAATGAAGTCTTTTAATCGCCCTTATTGCTTTATATGACCCCGGGTTTGCCTTGCGTATTTGACTCACTCTTCTCGCTCCACTAAGGTAGAGCTGTTAGACAACAATGTGCAACGATTCTCCGAACAGGTTTACGAACGGCAGCCCATTCTGGATTCTTAAACGTTTTACGATCGTTGCAATCACACATTCTGCCAATACTTTGGATTGGGTTTAGAAAACAGCCGATTTTCCTATTGAAAGTAACTTTTTCTATTTTCAACATGAAATATCGTTTAAATACTTGTATACCAGAATTATTACAATTTTCCCTCACCAGCTGGTGTCAAAGTGTAGCAAAGGGTCGACTCACTTCTGTGTTGTCTATACGTTTTTCGATGTTGTTTGATAATCCAATCGGTTTTATGCTTAAGATTACCTATCCAACTAATTGTTCCCTGTGGAACTTTAATCGCATAAGTTCTAGGTGCGTGGAGCAGTACTTTTTTGCTTTCCTCGTTGTAGACCGAAAGAGTGCGTGACATCCTCTTCTACTCACGACAGAATATCAATCTAATCCATGCAATATTCTACCACGCTTCTTTACTGCCAATTGATCGATACAAGGCACTCTTTTGCCTCATTCTCGTCTACCGTTCTTGGCTGAAGGTGAGTGACTACCTAAGCCTAGCTATTTAGCTCTCTGTACCTAAATTAAACCTACTTGGAAATGGCTGTACCAGATCAAAACACGCCCGTGAAACTCACTTACCACCTCTTGTGTTCACACCCCTTTGTCTTTGTAAGTCTCTGTAGAACAAGGGAATTCTCACTTATTAAGTAATGTCATCCCAGGTTAAGATTATCAAATTTTACACATTTAATGTGAATGTTTTACGCTCATGTGCTTGACTCATGTTTGCACGCTGCCTTCAACGACCACTTCCCCATCATTTGAAACAATTACTTTAGTAAAGTTTGTTTCAAAATAGGTTTACACTCTCCCGCCACGGTGCACAGTTGTGGGGTTGGCTGTTCTTGATAATCATATCCTAGTTTGTTCGGAGTTGGTAACCTTTTGTCCTACTCTGTTGTATGAAACCAAATGGATCAATAGATTTCTTTTATTCAATGAATCGGTGTTGAGATACCGAATGTATTTCAAACTTTCATTCCAAGTACCATCACATTTATGGCGATAGAAGAATTGGTGATAGTGGACTCGTTTACACTTCTGTTTCTTCTATCTGTCGCGACACCAACCCGTTGCGTTATGAAAAAATAACCAGGCATCGAACGTGTAAAGAAACAGGATTCAAATAGGTGCTTTGACTTTTTACATTCATGGAATGTTTCATGCGTATGTTCTTGGTTGTTGCGTTCGTTTCGCAGGCTAACTAAGGTAAAGCCTATAATTTCCTTCTAGGCACATGATCTGAATTTTATTGACTCGCGTGGCGTCAAATCCATTTTTTTTTGTTTAGGACAAGGTAGCGTTTATGAAGGACGCAGATAGCAAAAACGCGTCAATCAAAGTAAGTTTAATTTGTGAATTTGCGAGCTGATTACCTGATTTCCACTATTATTCGGTACAACGGATGCTTATTTTCGGTTCGTTTTTAACAAGCTCTAAAAGTGGGTTAAAATTGAAAAATTATTTGGTGTGAAACCGTAATTATGCAACGACGCCTATTAGGAAACATACAACTACTGTTTATTGGATGATTTTATCGTTGTAACAAAAGAACTAGGAAATTTATTTGCGAATAAATGCATTGAGTGGTAAGGCTGATGTCGTGTTATGGTCATTTATTTACAAATAAATCGTCGCAGTTGCTACCTTGTAACGTAGAACCGATTTGGATGCTAGCTTATTTACTAACTATATGAGGCATGCACGTCACCTTCAGTGTTTTTCTGATCTTCATTTGACATTCTGATGTAGCTGTTCCAGATCGACCAAATAATAAACGATCTGCACTCTGCATCTGCCTTCCATTGTTGATCCCCTAAGGACTAAGAGTTGTAGGTTGCAATCGAAAATTCTACCTTGGAGAGTAACGTAATTCTGTCGCACGGCGGAATCGGATGTACCGTTTCCTCCTACAAAACTACTTGGATCCGTTTCTCACTATTTTTGAGTGAGCTGTTTGCCACTATCCACATCAAGCTTGTCACATTTCAATAACAAAATACTGTAAATCAACGCGTTTATGCTGCAGTCCAACAGTTAAGGAAAAACTAAATGAGTTATTGTGGTTTCGCATGTTTAATTTCCACTGTGTTTGTAATAACATCGTTTCTTTGCTTGCACAAACTTATGAATCTGAATTTTGTTGCGTATTTCCCATTAAAAAGAATTTTAAATGCTTTCTTTATTGGATTTACCATCTGTGCTAGTAAGCTTCATATTTAGATTTACCAAAACTGTTGTTATGCTCTTTTCTACCCCGACTTGTGTTTCTCGATAAAGCCTGAGCAGCATTTGTAATGTTAGGGCGCTGGACAACCAAATTTTGGACCGAGTTCAAATCTTAAAGACATGAGGCGTCGCCGCGAAGCAAATCTGTCGGCGGTCCTTCCCAATGTGAGCCTTTCTAAGCTTCCTAACAATCCGCCTGCCCCTTCAACACAGCATCCGCTCCCATTTCCACGTAATGATGTCGGTGGATGTTTGCAGACAACTTACCAGGTAGCTCATCAACTAAATCCCTTGCCCTGGATCACGTAAGACATTTCACGCTTGTACTTTGAAACGACTTGAAAAAGTATCTTCAATTTATTGATGGCAGAATGAGCATTTGCTCTTCAAATTCTTACTTCGGCTTGGCTACCAATTGCACATTGTTTTTGTAATTCCTTTTTTGCAAACATTTTTATCCAAAGCATCCAGACTACTGTTTCTCTTATTGGCGTCAGTCATAAACAGTTTTTCACTAATAATTGGAGTTTATCGTCACACTCCTTGATATTTGTTTTGTTAAATGCAGCTCCATGATCAAATCCCCATTGCGACATATTCATCTCCCTATATGCTCCATATAATGCACCTGCATCTTTGTATTTTAAACCTTTGATAGTGCCCATGCAAATACGAGCTAATTACGCCGCCTTTGGACAAAAACTTTAAAAACGCGGTGCTTCTCATTGTTTTGGGTGTAGTATATGCTACGGTTAGCATCAGTCGCTTAAACGTAAAGAAAGTTTTTTAACATTCTCTTAGTGGTTTACAATGAATTTATGAAATGGTATAGATGCACGGGTTTCTGTCTTAAATACCCTCGTATTTGTTTTCGATGCACACGGTTAGAAATGTGAATGGAACCTCCAAACTTGTTGCTGAGACATGCCGATCCATTGGTTGTTCATGCATTCTCTTGGCTACCATACCGTTAACTCATATTGCTCCAATTTCCTCCGTCTAATTTAGTAGAGTACATTGACAAGGAAGGCACATAATTACTTAAAGGGTATTTCCGATAGCTTTCTAAAGACATTCTAATAAGGCTTTGGAATATTTCTTCAATCTGAATCATTTTTCTTCTAGGTGATGTTTACCAATCTGGCGCACATTTTCCTCCGCGTCTGTCCCCCGGCCTGTGTGGTGACCCTGGAGTTGACTGATAGAGTGCAGGAAATGCCGGTGGATTTTGTCGTCCAGCAAATCGCGTTGTGCACTCTCATTCTCGATACTATCGTCCAACCGCTGACTCAGTCCAACGCCCTCAGCACAGAGAGCTGGTAGACACATTGTCCCCACAACCGTCTCTTAATGTTATCCCTTATCAGCTTACTCATTGCTGCGTTTCGAATTCCCATGTTTCTTTCCGCTTCTACTTGACTTTTGCTGGCATCAACGCGTATGCGGCGGCCAGTGTTCTTTATTTTTTGCTAAGGCTTTTCAATGATAGAACAAACATTGCCTTCAAGTCACACATTTTGCAGCTTTCCGCTGCAGCATTATGGAAACCTCGTTAATGTTTCTTTTTATATATTAGGTTTTATCATTTTACTTCATAGCCTCAATGAAACCCACTCATGATGATTTTATTCAAGCTTTATTTGAAGGATTGCAAGTTTCATACTTGGGCCCACTCAACTATGAAAAATGAAAGTTTTTTTTCCGTCTTGGCATTGTAGATGCTTTTGTATCTCATTTATAAGGCCAGTGAGGTACCAACAACTTTTTCCCAACCATACCTTTTTAGGGAGAAATTGCTCTTCACTTTGATGCATATCATTTCGGAGGTGATGTCGAAAATCTACCAGACAGACCAATTTGATTCTCATTGGGTATCTAATGATAAGCTCTTAGGCAAAATGTTCCAGGTAAATCTTCGAAATTTATCACTTTTTCAACGCTTGGAAGCTTTTTCTTACATTGTTTCATCTAACTGGATTGCGTATTTATCTTCGTACTAGTAAACTTCCCAATTCTTTGAGTTATTTGATTTTAATTTTTTAATGAGCATTTGAGTTTCTTTGACTCGCAAACTACGGCTTACTTGCAGGGGTCCGGTGTTTTCTTTACTACATATCTCTCCTTTGCTGTGCATGCGCATTTCTTCCACTCAGTTGCACTTCCGGTTTTGAATTGCACACTTTCACGAGATGTTTCAAATCACATCAGCATTTACTAAATGCAATATTTAAATGTGCAGTAATTGAGCTTCCAATTTTTTAATGCTTTTCAAAGTCTTTCCGCACCTCTAGATAAGCCAACTCCGATTAATCCACGCCTTAATAAATTTGCTTTAAATGTTTAACTGGCACCAAATAAGCAAATTATTAAGTAGTAGAGGTATTGAATTGCTTGAAAGTCTTTTCGTTTTTTTGTTCTTACCCTTTGTATTTAAAATCTTGTGTGTTGCATCTTTCTTACTAATTCACGGAATACATATTTTTCTTGAGCCTTTTCATTGATAATCAATGTGTGAAACTAAAAGCTAACACATTTTAAGTTAGAGGAGCACTTCTGGAACCTAATACCCAGTTGTGTATTTCCTTTCTGTGCAAGTATTTGAATTTTCGTTGTGCGATGTTCGAGGGCGGTAGATTGCACTTCGTTGTTCTGCATTATCATAGTCCAGTAACACCTCCTTAAATACGTGGTGTGTAATGCCATCAGGTTACGCTGCAGTATTTTCTATCGGTTTTAATTTATTTAGACACTCAATACGGCCTGTATTTATGCAACTCTCGCCGCACCAATATCCTCAGCTACCTGGGATAGGTGCTTGAGTATTTATTCCAAACTGCCAGATTGTCCGGCCCTCTTTCGAGAGTGGAAGGCAAGTAGTTTGCCTTGAATGTTATCGTGAGCCTGATTTTATAATTGGATTTGTACATTTTAAGCTTGTTATTAATCGGGTATTGCTCATAACCATATTTTTTAAGCATCCAAGTTTCTAATTAATGTGATCTCTTAGTTTGAAGCCAGCGGTGGTATTTATACTCGGTTCACATTTTTTCAGAATAAATATTATTTCTGATTAGAAAAGCATAATGGCTTAATCTGATCTATTTTTATATACGATGCAAAATATAGTAAGAATCTGCCGCCTATGCTCCCACGGTCGGATACTACCAAAACACATCTTACTCAGATACCACCAATTTATGCGCTACATCTTTACTAAGTCATAAGGCAACTGAGTTCACTTAACGTCTTCATTTCATTGCATATGCTTAAGGTACACTTGATTGCTGCAATTGCATAGAAAGCTGGCTTCCTTTGCAGAAAGCTATGGATTTCTTGACGCGTCAACTGGGCAAAATCGTTTTTGATGTGGACCTCGCCAACATTCCCGATGAAACGAAGACCAAACGGGGGAGACGAGCTTTGGGTGAGAATTTCACATTCTTGGTTTACTTTCCAGCCTTTCGCCCTTCCATGATTCTCACCTCCAAAATCATCAAATCCTTGTTAAAACATCTTGATTTTCGTATCTTTGGAAGACTTCTCTATCTAAACTTCGTTGACATTCGAGGTATCGCGCTTGTGAAATGTTATTTGCAGTACAATTTTAGACCGTTAGATGTTTTTAACGTTACCTAAACCCAACGGCATTTGCACGTCGAATGTTTTAAATCAACAGCGGAAGTTATCCGCTTATTAATGCTGCTAAGCGGTTCCTTTCGTATTGGGCCTCTCAGTGATGTGAGGGTTCATTATTAATGCAGTTGGCGAAATTAGTGTCCTCACTCATGAAGTTAATCGTGCCTGCCAAATTTATACCTGTCACATTTCTTCTGCTCACATGATCTCCTCATGCATCGTAAATGCTAAAGTTTCGTGTTTCTTTTCCAACGCATGCAACCGGTCTGTCGTGATTTTTCATTGTCACATGTGCCCGTATTCCTCTGATCGATTCCTTCCGTCGAGACAATCGAAGCCCACCCACTCGAGTTATGCGCCTTCCTCCGGCATAACATGTACAAAAAAGGAATTTGTTGAACTTCTAATACTGTCGAGATTGCATGTTTGCTCGAAGATTCTTGCAAGATGTTTCATTCTAGTTTAAATTCGTGCCATACCGCTTTGGATTAGCACTATTAAGTCATCAAGGGCGCTGAATCTGCGCACCTCTCGCTTGACGGAGATTTTGCTTCAAAGGTTGAGCAGAATGCTTAAAAGTGTCCTCATGATTTCGATCGCCTTAACAGTTTGCGTCAACGAATTGATTATCGGGGAATGTTTTCGTATCATTGCTAATGGTTTTGTAAAATCAACGATTTACCTCAACCATATGTCTTGTAGGTAAATTTGGCGCCGCTTCTCAGTACGTGGGTCCGTCCCGTATTGCTTCAAGGGAAAAGCGAAATTCTCCTGACGGTGGGCTCCCTTTTCATAGCATCACGATGCTTAGTTTTTTTCTTAAAGACAATTTAACAAGACTGCTTTTATTTTACTCAAAATATGTCTAAAAAAATGATAGAAGTTGTTGCTGAAAATTCAGTCACAAAATGAATTTTCATGAACATGTTCGTGTAAACGATTGTGAAACCATAACCTATTGCAAATCAACTTCCAGAGTGGAGATGCGGTCCAAATAATTGGGTGGCATTTTGGAAATTGCATTCTTAGAAGGCTCCAACCACCCGGAAACTACGCTACAGCATAAACTATATTCTCAAGAGTATCATTCGGTAAAACTGGCTGACGGTTGTATTCTTTTCATCTGACGCATGCTTTACAATCGGCTTTTAGTTAAGGCTGTTGGTGGTGTTATGCCAGGCCTGTCGAGCGCTAAACTGCCTTCTAAGACATTTGATTTCGAAGAACTCACTTCCATCGAGGCCAGCTCAGCAGTCTTGGGACAGGGAACACAGGCGGTGGAATTCAGTCTGACTACCAGTTATGATGATGCCGATGCAGTTAGCTCTGATGGGGCTGTTGAAGCCCTGAGTGCTAATGAGGGGATAGGCATCACCTACCATGAATCGGCCAACTTCTCTGATGGTTGCAGTAGCGACGTTGATTATTACGTGAGTTTTCGTATGCCTTCCGTGCAATCTTACCTTTTGACACTTTAGAGTTTAAGTTCTTGCATATTTTTTGGAAGGTTCATCTATGATTACCTTAAAAATGAGATCTGTATGGGTTTTTTGTCAATCTAGCCACCAAAGGATAATATTTTTACCCCCTGGACTGAAACTCAGATGAATGAAGTCGATGTAAAAGAAGACGATGCGAGTGTAGCGCTGCCATCCTCTAGGGCATTGGATAGTGGAAGCAGCAAGCCAGTGATTCAGACTCAATTCCGCCACACGGAAAACCCCACTCCTGATAACGCTTACGAATCAGAAAACGTCGTTCAAGCGGCCTCAACTCGTAGTAGTGATTTCCGCATGACACAATCCCAAATGAAGGACGGAAAAGTATGCATTCGTTGTTCGTTTTTATTTTTGGCCCCAACCTCACGCATCGTGCCTTGAAAATAACTGTTTTAATCAGATATTGATATCATATTATCAATATGAGAGGCGTCCAGAAAGTGCAGAACCAAATTTTGTTTTTCTCCATATTTTTCTGACGTGGGAAACTCGTCAACTCGACCACTTTTTCTGTTCCTTGCTCAAATCATAGAATACAATAGCCCAGAAGTACATATATGGTCCGTTTAGTATTTCACAATGCTATTCTGAATGGCAGTTTTATTATGTAATTTCAATGAGATTTTTTGCTAGATTTTTTCTCTGGTGGGAGGGCATTGTGCTTTTACCGTTGAAGGTTAGTGGGTATTTTTTCCGCTTTTCTGCATTTTACAAGGGCTTTGCCAGATATTTTTGTATCCAGTAGGATCAAATTCAATGGGACACCGCTTCTCAGCACATTTGCCATAAAATTTACGAACGGAACCAGTTTCAGGTTAAATCGAGCACAGTAAATTGACCAAGCTTGAGGATGCGCCATCTCCTAGTTCTTTTGAGTCTACACTAGTTATCATCGAAGAAGTCGAGGCAAAGTACTCCCTTAGTCTCACGCTAACTGATTTTAACTCCTCACACTTATGACAGCTTTTTTTGAGGTGGAACTAAGACATTGTTGATCTTCTGGAAGCTCCAACTTTTAGAACCAAAATCTCTTCCATAATAGCACTCAATCCTCGAATCACCCTGTTGTGACTTTACACTTACTTTATCTTGTTCAAATGCATTCGAAAATTTCAGTATATCCTTTCTTCATTCGACTTAAATGCCACATTTCCCAGGGATATGGCAGCAATCGAGATATTTTGTATTGCCATTAATGCTGGCGATTGCCTCATTTTTCCTGTAACGCTCTTCATCGTTCGGTAAGTCCGTCAAGGCATTTTAAAAATGAATAAATGCAATCGCATGGTATTTTATTTGTATTAAAAAATTCATTGTATAGGCCTCACTCACAATTTTCGGTGAATTATATGAAGTACACTAGACTCTGCCACGATTAGATATAAATGCTGCATGATAAACGTGTAAGCGGCTACCCTATTCACTGCGCCTTCTTCACTTTGAAGTAAATCATCCCGTTTCTGTTGCGATTTTCGCGGTGTTTATGTTCGTAAGACTGATGAACCTCATTGATGGCTTTCCTAGCTTTGCTAACTGATAGGGTCTCAGTAATTATTGCGCATCTGTACTTAGCTTTGAGTCCTTTATTTTTTCTAGGCACAGTTGGATGGTGCATGCCCTGGACACTTGTCAGGTGGGTTTCCCTTTGTCACATAGCTTCATTGACTGTGCCACCTAATCGTCAATCCACAAGCCCGTAAATGCATACCTTAAAGTTTTTTATTCGAATTTAGTAAAATATTTCCTTATTTTTGCCTTTAGAGAACCCGCCGTCCACCACAACATTAACGAGAATTTCAAACTATGAGGGTAAGTACAATTGCAGCTTTCATGAACAAATGAAGACTAGCTTGTGGTATCACACAACTCAAACACTGAATCGTGGTTCTAGAAGGGAATACGGAGTCGTGTCCCCATAACAAATCTTTTTCTATTGGTGCTTTTATGCATTTCTAAATTTTGTTTGATCTCCAGAGCTGATGTTCTTTAACACAGATTTATCAGGTGCTCTGATTTGCCAGGAACTTCTATTTTACTTTGCTTTATTACACCGACGAACTTAAAGCATTTGGTATGCAATTTAACTAGTTTCCAACCCATAGTATAATGTTCTAATGGTGCATTTCAATTCATAGTAGCTTCACAAGCATCAACGTTGAAAAAATCAACTTCGGAGTATTTAAAGGGGAGCAGCGTTTTGGCCGGTGGGAAGGAGTTAGGCTGGAATGTTGACTCTGCTGTGGTCTGTTGGCGCCGCTTTCTCGGTCTGTTGGGCGATTTTAGCCACCTCTCCAGCCCTGCCGTAATGGTCGATGTCTTTACGTACCTCGATTCACTAACCGACTCCCTCCTCGCCATTGATGCCTATCAGCCGCTGGAACTTATGCCAAACGGAACCGTGAAAGCGCCCACAAATCGTCCTCCCATTGACTACCTTGTGCCTGTCTATCTGAAGGTGCGGTACAGTTTGTTTGCTAAAGAAATTAGCATTAAGAGTTTGGAGAAAGCCGCTGTTGATTATTTTCCTCTTTTATTTCACAGGTTCTGCAAATGCCCTCCGAATTTATTGAAGGCAAGAAACTGGCTATTAGCATTTTGAAGAAGATTCTCATCGCGCAGCATGATCTTGAACCGAGTGAAGAACTATTGGCCCAGTTCTACCGTATTCTGCATCATTTACTCACCCAAAAAGAATGTGTAAGTATTTATCTTACAAAAAATGTTGAACATTAAAAGAGGAAATCGAGGTCTCAAATCCCATTATCTCATAGTTCAAAGTGTTCAAATTAAATTAGCATAGCCTTGCAAGAACTGCACATTCATTGGAGACTCCTGTTGATTTTAAAACTATTTAACCGAATAATATTAGCTTTTAGTCGTTTAACGCAATGCGTTGAGGTGGGCTCGCAAAAAACCCTTTTCGACAGTTTGGTAAAATGTGGAACATTCGGATTTTTTTGTTCGTTATTCCATTCATTTGCTGTTTTTGTGTCCGAATCGTTTGCGGACTTAAGTTTGCGGCTCCATTTGGCCATGCACAGCTTTGTGCGTGTAAAACTTGCGCCATCTACGTTGTATTTGCAGAACTTCGCCAGCGAAGTTATTCGGTCGGACTGTGGAAAAATCTTTAGCTACTCTCTTCCCGGTTGTGGTCTGCTGACATTGGACTTTATTCAGGCTGTTGACGAAATTCTGTGCCTGCCTTCTTCACAGGGCGAGGTTTGTCAATCTGAATGTTCTTTTGTGCGATAGTAATTTGATTCTATTTTATACGTCTACAATTTTTTAAACTCATGTAATTTGGGACCTGTTCTAATGCAAAGGTTACACTTTGTAGTAAAAACTTTGTTTCTTAATGATGTCTCCCCACATCGGCACACTACCGTACCATTTTTGGTACCTTTTTTGTAACATTTACCGCACCGTTTGCTGTTTCATTTCCCTCATTCATTTTTGAACAATTTAAAGTTCATTTCTTTAACTCCTTTGAGGTAACCTTAAACTGTTCACGTGATCCATCCCGACATTCTTAATGTATGGTTCCTAAATTTCCCTACCAAAGTGCTTTTTGATGTTCCACTGCTCACTTTTTCCATGATATTTTGATCTAAAATTAACCATTTATGCTCAACACCTATAGGATTTATTTTCATTACCGCCCAATGCTTACAACTTTATAGTTTTCTAAAATATATAAGATTTTATCATATTAAAGGGGCGGAAAAGAACATGCATGCGTTAATTGCTCGCCACACTTCAACTTGATCTGTGCATTTCCCTAATTCTACAATTATTCCCCCTTTTCATAATAAAGCTTTTAAAAGCAAATAACTGGCCAAATGTGTTACATTTCCTCGTGCCTATTCTAGGCCCTACGCGCTCAAGCGATGTCCATTCTCGTCACTCTCCTCCCGTTTCAATATCATTTTGGAGCACTGAGGGTATTCAATCCCGCTCTACGCGAGCTTAAAGTAAAGGAGACTGACGATATCATCGTGAGTTAGTGATAGAATCCCTCTGTGATGAAAAAATAGCTTAATGTCAGATTAGGTAATCTTTAAATGTTCACAAACCATTTCATATCACTTTTCTCGGTAACTTGTTGTGTTATAATTGCTACAAGCTTAGTATAGTATTTGAGTTTTGTAGGTTATTTTTGGGATAATCTTTCACTGATGGTCATTTAACGTGTGGGGGCGCCGCTGTTTTCCCTCAGCCTCTCCTGGCCTCTCAACTGTTTCGTGGAGTCGTGGCAGAGGCGAATGAGGGGGCCCGTCAGGTGGCGATCTGTGGTCTTCTAGTGATGTGCTACTCCAACCTCACTAGACAATCGGTTTCTCGCTTCGCCTCAGCCGAGAAGACCACTTCTCTTCGCACCTGCCTCATCACTCTACTGCGCTGTACCCGCCTTACCAGCCGCGCTGTCGCCTTCACCGCCATGAGTATGCTTCGCACACTCACCGAGTGCTCGGAGACCATCTTTGACATCAACCCCACCTATCCCATTCTCATTATTCAGGCAAGTGGTCTTGGCTCTTCCGTGTATTGCTTAAAAGTCTCTTCGGTTCCCTCCTAATGCCAACTCTCATCTCTTGTATTCGCTTAAAAAGCTCCATTATTCACCTTTCACATTAAATACCACTCTGCTTGAAATTCACACCTTAGTCTATGCTACTGTATTTCACACTGTCTTCAATAAAGCCCTTCAGTTTTCATTTTAGGCACTTGCTTGGAACTTAGCTTTTCTATGGAGCCAAGCCTATACGGAGGAGAAAATATCGCCTACATTTAAAATGGTATTCTTTCCACATATACTGTCTGCTTTCCGTTCTGACACATTTTCCCGTCTATTGTCAATTTATGTGTTCTGTCTAGCCAATATTTACTGTTTTTTCTTTTCAAATGTGTTCAATTTGAGTTTATTTTAGGCCGATTTGCCTAGTTGGTGGATGAATGTTACATTAATTGCTTTTACCTTCTCTACTTATCAGTGTTCTTGTGCGAAATACTATCTCTAAAAATCTAAGCAATCCTTTGTTGGGATCTGCAAAAGTAAGATGCATTGTTCATTTTAGCTTTTGACCGCAAACATATCAGCATTGATGGAATGGACAGTTAAAATACCATTGCCACTTTTGACTTCACCGTTCGTTGATTTGAACAAGGCGGGAGGAGTTGGCCTTGAACGGTCAAAAGAGGTCACCTGTCTCTGGGTAGTCTTCTCGGTGCTCGAATTCATCTGTTCATCCTCCGCCACCTCCGTTCAGTTGGAATCGGCGGGTCCTGGCTGGGTACCCGGGTGCCCGATCTCTGATCCTCTCGCCGACGAAATCGAAAGCAAGGTCGGTCTTACTCTCTTCATTCTTGATCCTACTAACAGAGGGTTAGTAAGCAGCCTATTTATCAATAACGCGTTAAAGTTACCATTTGCAAAGCTGACATAGAGACTTTTAGCGGCGCGAAATCATGTATAGTATTCCTGTACCAGGTTACTCCATGGTTCCCCTACCAACTACTGTCTGTTGAGCAGAAGAAGAAAGTGAGTGATATTCTTATAGCATATTTTGATGGTAGCCAAAAGTGTGTACTTACCTCGTTCCTTTGTGATGACTGTTACCTCAAGTTTGGAATGGCACATGTCTTCGTCTTTGCGCACTCATTTGTCATCTTTCGTTTCAATCCTTGTGTGTTTATTCGCCTTGTAAGTTTAGCGATGGTGTAATTTCTGCATATCACTGTTTTCAGTTTACCGATGAGCTACGACCAACCATGGGCGACGGAGAACATCACTCCGACCCCGCAGAGGTGTTTTCCGACCAGAGCTATTTCCTGGCACCAGCTCCTCTCACCCCGGAGAGCATTCGGATGGCGGCTCGGTTCGCCCGCTGTCAACTCTTTTGCCAACTCGGTCGGTACCCCTTAGTGAGTGGCAATTCTACCCTTAGAGGACTTTCCAAACCGTCGGCATTGACGTGTTTGTAACAACAGTAATTGAATGCGCATTTACTGCCGATGAGCACTTTTTACCCTCCATAATTTGGATACCCTCAACATAGCTTATGCCGAGGTCTTTCAGTTTTAAATGTCAGTAATTATTTTTTACTGGGCGAATGGTTTAGTAAATGGAATTTATTGAATTATTGTCATAATTCCCTTTCCCTTTAGTCAAGTACTAATGATATAATGGATTCGCGTGTTCAAGAGCACCATGACAGGGAAACACTTGTGAGCAATTTAAATGAGGAGTTGACTTTTGAATCGCTTGATCAGCCTGACGTGCAAATATTTGTCGTAAATCGATCCTTCTTGGTGTCAATTTTCACTGTGACCTCGTCTCCTGATGAGTCCAACAACTGGGCCTCGAGGACCGGACATGCGATTAATACCGAAGCCCTCAGGGAAGACGCTGTAACAGGTGCACCTTTTTTTTGAATTTCCCATAACCATTATTCCACGTGTTCTCTGCATTTTGGACACTGGAGGACTGTTGTTTAGGCCAAGATAGTGATCTGAAATTGCTGTTTTTCTTTTTTTTTTTTACCACGAAACAGACCTTTGTAATGTGCGTGTGATTGTGCGGGACGTCGCAGGAAAATACGCATGGGACGCCACCCACATCTATGGCCTAGTGCCGGAGACGCGGAAACGGACACCATCCCCCCCACCTCGTCAGCGAGCCCTTTCAATCAACTTGGAACTTGCACCTGATGGTGATGAGCAGAACACCAAAGCTAAGTTAGACTTCCTCACCAAGGTGCATCCAGCTAAGAAGCCATCAATGTTTTGTTGAGCATTATTTGTTTTTTGCAAATATCTGAGGCTATTTTTCTATGCCACTACTTCTACTCCATGCTGTACACTCACTGGATGAGATCGGATGTTAATGTTTTACAGGGCAGAATAAACGATTTTATTCTCTTGTGTTGAGCTGATTTATTGTTGCGATGTATTTTACTCCCTAGCTCCTTGAAGGCTTGGTCTCACAGCACCCCGAACTTAGATCCCAAATCTCACTAGAAACTACCGATGCGGCTAGTGGAATTAATGCCAGTGACTGTATGCCGAACCCGGCGTTTGAGAAATGGGCCTCTGAACGGATCTCAACTGCAATAAATAACGAAAGACGAATCCTTGAACGCAGTACTGAGATTCCGCCATTGTGAGTTTTTTTAGTTGATCTTTACATTTATTTACTTTACATCGATCACTCTTCATACCCTCCCAGTCGCTTATGGATTACTTTTTGTGGAGTGATATCAGATACGCCGCTAGTATGTTTTTTCGCCACGAACATCTAATTCACACCCGTTTTTAGCAATTGAATGGTTCAATAGCTCTCTCCCTGCCACCTCTAGGCTATAGACTTCAATTACAGCGTCCTTGTCTATCCCATTTATTCTCCAGGCATTTTTATGGCAATAGTGCTGAGGACACGCTGGAAAAGAATGAAATGGAGGAGTGGTCTAAGCTTAACCAGAATTACAATTCCGTTAAACAACTTCTATGTCAACTCGGTTTTTTATCGCAAAGTCGTCGACCTTCTATCGAATTGCTAAAGAAGTCTTCGGGATTAGTCCGCGAGATTAAGAATCTTGACAAGCGACGATCGTGAGTTTCGTATTCCATCGCTCTTTTGACCAGTTAATCATACGCTTGCTGTCTAAGTCTCCTCTAGATACGTAATTTGTGAATATGTGAAATGGGCAGAAATTGTCTACCCATTTTTTTTTCAAAAATTCATAACTCACACTCAATATAACTTGTTTTATTCCACGATGTGAGTGGTGACGTAACCTACAATTGCTCCTGGTGGTTAGCACTGACGCCGTATGGGAGTAGTTGTAAAACAGTAGCTATTGATTAGCTCGGTAGAATCTTCCCTTCATTGAATTGATAGAATTGAATGTGCTGGCCCTTTTTCATTGTTAAAATTTGAAAATGTATGTTGGGCGTCGAACGCTTTCGGTATACCTATAAACGTATCGGTGCCCAATCATGTCCCCTCAGGCGTCAGACCTACAAGATAGCATTGGTGTATGTTGGGCCGGGGCAGGAGGAAAAGCAGGATATTTTGTCCAATCCGCGGGGTTCCATTGAGTTCCAGCGGTTCGCCTCTAATCTTGGTTGGTCCGTGAACTTAGCCAGCCACCAGGGCTTCACGGGGGGCTTGCAGTACCCCGAGGATGGCGACGTCGCCACTTACTTCGCCAGTCCTGCGGTTGAAGTAATCTTTCACGTCTCCACTCAAATGCCTTCTGCTACTGATGAGGATCGACATCGAATGGTGAGTCCAGGAACCAGTCCACACTCACGCTACTCGATAATTTTAATCACATCATGTTTCTGCGGCGCTGTGTCGAACGGTTGAACTTCAAAGATAAGTGTAAACTTCTTAGGTTTTTCTTTTTCTTTTACGAGTTACTGGGCTTTATTTATGTTGGATTTGTTTTCCTTTTGGCAAGCTCTTTGTACCGCTGTTTTAGTTCAAACACCTCGGCAATGACGAAGTGATGATCATATGGACTGAGCATTGGCGTTCTTTCCGAAGAAGTAGCCTTCGCACAGAGTTCGGTGATGTACTCATTATTATCTCACCGCTTCCCAGTGGTCTGTTTCGAGTAGAGATACGGAAAGAGCAGGAGGTAGTTTGGATGCTAACAAATCTCTAGTTTGCATTTTCATTCAGCTTAGTCAATTATCTTGAAGGGGTAGTCAGTGCATTTAAATTTTTGTTAATAGAAGTCTACCTGATCGTTTGGTGAACTAAGGGGTGGACCATCTATAGTCCATGTTGTTTGTAAATTCTTTAATCAGTAGCATTGTTTTTATTTCAAATTGATGTCAAATTGTTTCTTGTACTTAAGATACCATTTTTTGGTCCCCTCATCGATGGTATGCTGGTTTCGGAAGAACATCTGCCCTTCTTAGTTCGATCAACAGCGATTCAAGCTAATAACGCCATAAATACCAGAAAACCCAATTTTAAGGAGCAGTATCCTTTTGTTCATCGCACTAAACGCGATATACTCTGCTACTGATTTTCATGTCCTGTGCGTCTCCGTTACAGACTTAACGTTCTTGTCCTAGCTTTGAAGAGCGATGCTTCTATCTTCAATCGATCATCAATAGTCATATGCAAAACACTGCCTTTGAAGATTTCGTCATGCAAGTAGCCTCACCGAAACCTCTTTTTGGTAGGTTTGTTTTCATTTGAGGAGGGTACGGCTGTGCTCGTCTTTATTCACCTTCAATCCGTTCGGCTTAAAGAAATCAGTCAGGTTTTTTAGCCCTCATCCAGACCACATACATATAACCACCCCAGCATACGTTACCAGGAACGAATGTGATGTACTGGTCATCATTGTGCAGCTTATTGTTAACCATGTATGGTGCTAGAATAAGATTTCATCGATTTTAGTTTCCTTCCCAGTGTAGCACTACTCCGTCACAAGTTACTTAATTGTGGTGAAGTAATTGCTCCCCGCTCACCAATGCCAAGACAGTCTGTACTGCCATTTTTGTCAATATTTGAGCATCGTTAATGTAAAGCTGATAGGTTGTCACATTCACAGCTTTTAAATTTCTCTTCGCAGGTCAAGAGAGCGCAGGTCGTGGTCTATGTTTTCCAGTTCATCTTGACGCGGATTCAGCGAGACTCCCAAGTATCCCACTGAAGGGTATTGTGACTATTCGCTCAGCTCTTTTTATCATTGCTTCCATTTTCGTTCCTTTTTTTTGCATTTTTACTTTCCAAATGGATTTACTTCAAGATAGGAAATGACTTTGTCCCTGATGAGTGGCAGGCTGTAGGCGAACGAATATTACCTGTATCAGAAGTGAGTTTCTTCTTAATGGGATTGTTTGCTCAGGCCATATTTAGAT
Organism: Taenia hydatigena; assembly: GCA_036345935.2. Classification (NCBI taxonomy): domain Eukaryota; kingdom Metazoa; phylum Platyhelminthes; class Cestoda; order Cyclophyllidea; family Taeniidae; genus Taenia; species Taenia hydatigena. The sequence continues at coordinate 11,338,994 of JADWOT020000006.1, read as the reverse complement.
GTTCTCCTCTCAACTAGACATTATCTTCGTTATTTTTATCGTTATTAGTTATGCGCAGTACCCTTATTATTAATTAGCTGGATATGCCATGAACCAGAGTGGATTTTGGAGAAAAGTAACACAATATTACCATGATATCTATTGGTGGTTGGCTGCACCGAGCGGAGCTTGAGGTCTATTCGAGTTTTGCTTAAGGCCTGTTAGATCTATGGACACCAATATTGATCCCAATATCTTATACCACGAAATAAAAAATTGCTTCTTAGTTCTCATTTATTCGTTAATTGCCTGGGCATGTTCTCCAAGCAGACGCAGCGATCCTATTGGAGGGTCTGTTTTCTCTCTGCACCTTACACAGCCCGTCTTCAGTGCCAATTTATTTGCTGACACATCACTTTATCATTTTGCTTTCCCATTTCGATTTTTATGCGCATTAATGCAGCTCCCCTGATTCTATCCAGAACCAAAAGTCAAATAAAGAGATGGATTTTGAGTTTCCAAGGCATTTGTAGTGATGGTTGTTACGGTTTTTTACTCTCGAAACATCGCTTCGTCGCGGTCATTTAACCCTTATTTGTAACTTAATAATTACTTTCCGCATACCATCTTTACAGCACTTCCTCAACGCCTCTGAGCTGCGGTATGCAACTTAATGGAACACCCTGTTTGTGTTTGTGTGCAAGTTTTACTTTGTTAGTGCCATACCATTATCGCTTTGTCTGTTTGTTTTTGTTGTCAGCTTCCTTGTTGCGCTTGCCTTCAATCCTTTTGGCGCCTAATTTATGTGAACTGCATGCGAGTTACTATTACCCTCCATCATGATTACCTCGAAGTGTTAATTTCTGTTATGCAAATTCTACTACAGCTTACTATAATAACCTGCCATAAGCGTAATTCTAGAACACACCTATCTTAGTGGTATAAAACTATAGGTACTTTAGAAATAAGGAAGTGCGCAACAGTCTGCACAGAAAACTCCAAGGGGCAGAGTTATTTTGACATGTAGCGGTAAAACGCTTTGTCGATTTATGTAATTCCTATCATAGGCGTTATCTGATAGATAAGAGCTTCCATGGTAAAATCACGAATTTTTGTGTTGTGAAAATGCGTGTGTGTTCTTTCAAAACATTTAAGGTCCTAAATTTAACCAAGTAGGCATTTAAGACCGTATTGTTCTCCACTTCGGCTTACGCATCTGTTTTTTCAAGTAGTGGCATGCTCGAGACCTTCCAAGAATTTGCATGAAAATACTTGCGGGTGTGGATTCGCATGCAAATGATGCTTGAGTTAGTTGAAGATGTAATCGGTTTCTGTTTTTGAATCTATGCTCTATTTAGACGTTTCACCACTCCTCCGAGTGAGACGGCGCGCGCTCAATCGAAGCGAAAGTGTTTCAGGTGCGGAGGATCTGATCGCTCAAGCGCTGGCCAACGCAGATTCTTACCGAATGAACTCACTTAATTTGTCCAATGAGGATGAAATGTCCCCAACTGAAACAGCTCCGTGCACTGTCCCCATTTCATCGATTGCACTTACTCCCCCTGAAGCACCGCAGCAAGCCACCTTTGTGAAAGAGCAGCCCCGAACGAACTTCTTCAACCGCATCTCACTGCGACATAAACGACGCAACGCCGGTGCGCAGGGGCGCAGGGCATCCATTAACAGAATTTTTAATGCCAACAATCACTAAACTGTGCATACCACACATATCACCAATTGCTTCTATTCCGGTATCCAAGTGCACCATTCCGTCCAAGCAGATTGTGATGAGCTATATCCAGCATTCACCACGACTACCGCCACCACTCTCTTCATCTTCGTTGTGGCGTTATGCCTTCTTGTTTTTATGCAATATAGTGGATCGATTTCGATTTGAATATATGTGGAACCACACAACGGAAAAATTTTGATTCTTGCTCATTCAATTTGATAGTAAGGGCATAACAGCAAACCAATTCACAACTACTCGTGCTCATTTACTCACGCCTGCTCTCGTCACAGACGCTGCATTCCGTCGCCGCCGTTTGTGGCAATCCCCAGCGCTGAAGTTGGATACAATCTATGCACTTTCAGTAACTGGTCCCTTGTAGTTTCCATCGAATTTCTTTGGGCGTCTCGCGACTTGGTGGCGTCAATTTTTCTGATGGAATGTTAGATTAGAAATATTAACTCGAACCATTAGAAATTCCAACTTCTGCAATTGCGTCGTAAGGTTGTCCTGCGCGTAACTGAAGTTGATGACCCTGCAGACTCTCGCTAAGCGCTTCTACTAGCCTGAGTACGAATACCATCGACTAGTCGGATCTAACATCAAATGAAATTCCCCTCATATATTAGCAGAGGTGAGAAATAGTCATTAAGTGTTCTTCAGGTTATCCCTTTTATTCATTTCAAAATACAAATGTGATAGGAGATAATTGTCACAGAATTGTTCACCTGGAAGTGCGCAATATATTGACGTTCCGTGTTCTGGGAACGTGTCTAATTGTAATAGAGATTCTTTTTTTGCGTTCCAATAAGTGGGGTAGACCCTCTGAGTTAGGAACTTGGGAGAGGTTAAATAACCTCTTCTCGATTTGGCTATCTGATTCCACATGTTTCGGTGGATTTGGACCACCTTCCATTTGTGGTAAGTAATCGGTTTCCCTTTCCTCGATTCCGTGCATAAAATAGGTATAGAGACTGTCCGTTACCATATTTAAACTGCGAGGCATCAACAGTGCCGACCCAACGTAACGCGCGAATAATGATGCGTTCTTAATAACACAATTCAAAGGCATTTAAGAATTACTTTCAGACCTAAGACACACTGATTAACTATGAATAGCATACGAATATTCAGTTGGAGAAACATTAAGTTGTAAAACACAAATTCAAATGCGCTATAAGCAAGAATTGCACAAGTAAACAGCTGCTGAGTATGAAACCAGCTGCACTGCTCAATAAGCATGATGCTCACCGGTGTTTCTGTCGTAATGGGCTTGTAAAAGTCTAAAACACTATGTCCGCCCAAATTCACGGTTGCGACGACTGGATAGTAGAGAGAACCATCATGATGGGGCTAAATCATTCATGCGAACAAGTAAGGCAAAGCAACAAACCATTATTCCTTGTCCTGGTTCGTATTCATTAATTAGTACATGATTGGCCCGATTAGGGCCAAAAACACCCAAGTCCGAAACTCGATCCATTAGTCTGTGAAGCCACTAGGAAAAACATTAAAGTAGGTGAGTGTCTCACTTCTGGAATCTTCTCTGCAATCATTCCATTCGAGTGAGGAGTCCCGCCCCAAATCTGAAGGCGTCGATGAGAAAGACACTTCCATTTCCCTGCAGCATAGACACTTTTCAAGAGTTCCTTTTCAGCGTCAGGATCAAGAAAGTCTGGAACATAAAAAAACGTCTTCGGTGCACTTGGGACAATGAAGTTCGCAACGTCCTTGGGCCACATAGTGAGGGGTCCTATAATCATTTAAGAAATGAAAAAGGAAAGATGAGGATTTTATGCAGATGATACATTAAGTTTATTAGCCATATTTACTGTGTACTTCACATATGGACAGCACCTTTTAAAACAATAAGTGACTCGCCACGGAAAGCAGCCCATAGCCTCAGAAATTTGAGAGAATCGATTTAAAACCATCGAAGAACGACAAATAGCATTGAAGGTCATTGATTCAATTAGCATTGCCCAAAGTAAATATTGAAGACAGATTTATATCGCGCAAAAATTGACTAAATGAAGTGCTAGCCTGGAAGTCTGTCAACAGGACACCCATCGCCACAGCCAGCCATCAGAGATAGAATGCACACAGATTCGGGAAGTGACCAAAAGCAAGATGTCAAGGCCCATGTTAAATAAGTACAAATCCTTTTTTGCATATTAATTGCATTGCGCCCGTCAAACGCTTTTTTATACTGTAATATATAAAACTTTCGGTCTAATTTTGGTCCGCATGTCGAAGTTAGGGCCGCCACAAATTTTATTATTAGCGCTTAATTCAAAATCGTGGGCGTTATTATTAGAAAGAAATGAGTTCGGATAAAACTGTTACTGCGTTTGGTAGTCATACAAATGGTGAGTTTTTGAGCATGTATACGGAAATACTTCGCTATAACTGCTTTGTTGTTGCTGTAAAAGTGTAGGTCCCCACTGACCTTATTTATATTGTCCAGCGCCCCCTACGCCCACTAATCTAAAGCGATTTTATTGGGTGTCGTGTACATTCCCCTCCCACGCCTGTATTCACTGCTCCAACAGTGTACGTTCGACTTGTTGGTCTAACTCAAGCGGAACCATCCCTAATATGATTGAATGAGTGCTGAAACGTCTGTGTTGCAGACCGCTCGGGTGATTAATGTTTTTCTTATTAGCGTATAACTCGTGGAACACTAATTATCTGTCAGATTCATTGTTGTTTTAAGTTTTGGTAAGGTTACTTCAGTCGCTTTGATGGGTTTAGCATTGGAGTTTACAGTTTTATTGTTTCATTTTAGAGCGTACTTGTAGGCGCAAACGCACTGCCAAGACAGATTCAGATTTCGACTTCACCGGTCCCATGAAGAAAGCACTCCGATCCAGAGGTGTAACTAACAAAACGAAATCCTCCAACGGCTCATCTAGCTCTAAGTGCAGATCTAGGAGATCTATTTTCAAAACAAATGTAATTTGTTCCTTACTATTAGCTTTACTCCCTTTAGCCCACCAAACTTGCTCCGCCACGAGCCTTCGTTCGTCTTGAATCACGTGTTTTACACAAGGTTCGCTTGATTTACCTTGATTGTGGCTTCCTAGGGCAAATGGCTTCAAACTGGAGATATAGTTTCTGTTATGGACGTCGAGGGTGGAGAGTATTACGCCCAAGTCCGAAGTATCATGGTCGATAACTCCGAAGATGTCTCAGTCGTGCTAACCTGGCTTGTACCAACGTCTGAGGCAAGAAGGGGAGAATTCGATCCTGCAAAATACGTAATAGGTTTGTTTCCTTTAGCTGAAGGCATTTTCAGGAATGGAAGAAGACCTTCCTCGTAGCGTAGATTGTGTGCGTTTTTTGTGCCATTGCCCCTCGGATTACTTCAGACCGACGGACTCCCCCTACACTCTACAAACTTGGTACCCTCATGTTCCCCCTTCCACAAAGTGATGGTTCATAAGGTTACGTTCGTGAACGCACTCACTTTGCCTCCTTGTACTAATGTAGAGTCGCGGGATGGATAACCCCGCCAAGATCTTTCACCAAGTCGTTTCTATCCCTACCCTTAAAAGGGACGCGTTTTATCAGTGGCTCTGGCGCTCAAGTACGTCTTGGCCGCTCCAGTAGTGTGGCTAAGAGCTTTGATAGGATTCGGTGGTTGTAATCCAACGTGTTCGGCAATCGAACTTACTTAGAATCCAAGTACGTCGCCAGGTGCAATGGCGTGCAACGCAGCAAACAGAACCGAGATGCATTAAGTTTATTTACAAAAAAACACTGGTCTAAAAAAACTAGGTGCGTTAGTGGCTAGTGGGAGTTAAGCGGTTTATGAATCTGATCTCTTCTGGGCTTTGATGATGTGAGATTGCAAGGGCAATGGTTGCTTGAATTCACTGTTGCAGTTTGAGATTCCCATGCCAAGTCCGAATCCAATTCCAAATATCAGAGGCCAGGGTCGACCTAATACTCAAAAGTGGGATAACCTTGGCTTACGTCGAGCGAACAGAACAGAGACGATTATGCCAACGGAGAGGCCAGCCCCTATAAGGGTATTTACCTGGGAAGGACGTATTACCTGTTTTAATCAGCACATCTGAGATGCAGCGATCAACTTTTCTTCCGATAATATCTTCACTATTTTCATGAGAATTCATATTAGGACAAACGGCGCCAGAAAAACCCCACAGCTGCAGAAGTCCAGTTTTCAACTGTGGCGGTTGCATGTGATTAATAAGTTTAGTAACTTCTGTTTTTGCATTTTAGATAAAAGCGAACAAATGCGCACATATTTTACTTAAATCTGTAATTTGTATTATATTCTGTGATATTTATTGATGTGACTTAACATCTCATAAGCAGTTGTCTTTTATTTCTTCAGTATTATGGATGCATCCTATAAAGCAATAGCACGTACACTTCGTTTTAGCTTAACGTTCAACTTGTGTTTGTAGCGTCCCGAGGCTCCCTTAAGGCAAAAGAAGGCAAAGTGGCAGGATAGAATATATATATTCACCGGACAGAGGGAAAACGGCTGCTGGCATGGCCCAGAGACCAGCCCACGCAGCTAGGGCAATATGGCCACCTCTGTGACCTTGACAGAAAACGGCAGTTCTAACAACCAAAGTATTACAGTATTGTTTTATTTTTGAATGTATTTATTAGCTTTTCATATGTGAAGCACTTATGCTACAGATGCATCTTTTAACTCCATAGAAATATTCGCTACTCCGTAATCTTATCCGACTTATATTTGGCGTCCTGAGGCTACCTTGACGACAAAAGAAGACAAAATATTAGGGCAGAATGCATATAGATATATCTTCAACAGTCAGAGTGAGACGAGCTGCTGGCATGGCACTGGGGCCAGCCCTACTCGGCTAGAGCAACATGGCCACCTCTGTGACCCTGACCGAAACCGGCAGTCCAAAGGGACAAAGTTTCACTGTAGTCCTGCTTGCTTGAATTACCGATTTCGGTCAGGGTCACATAGGTGGCCATATTGTCCTAGCTGCGTAGGCTGGCCTCCGGGCCATGCCAGCAGCTTATTTCCCTCTGTCCATTGAATATATATATTCCACCCTAGCGTTCTGCCTACTTTTGGACGCTACATTCACATATATATGCCACTTCAGCAAGTGCCCTAAGTCGTCATGGAGGGTGATGTGAATTTAACGGCATTGCTGCGTCTTGGCGGCCTAAAAAGTATTGATTTACCTCATGCCATTGCGCTTTCTTCGTTCGTCTACTCCTCTCTGGCTTCCATACCCCTTGACGGAACAGACCGATTGGATTGGGACACATTTATTAATTTGGGTTGTAGCGTCCTGAGACTCCCTCGAAGGCAAAAGAAGGCAAGATACCAGGGCAGAATACATATTTTCAATAGACAGGGGGAATGGAGCTGCTTGTATGACTGGGAGGCCAGCCCACGCGGCTAGGGCAATATGGCCACCTCTGTGGCGGAGTCCGGAACCATCAACCCAAACAAAGTATTACATAGGTCAATGCAAACTAGTACAGATTTTGGGGAACAGGATGCTGAACTCCTGTCTGATTCAAGGGATTCTGAGTTCTTGTTTAGCACAAGGTTCGAATTGATATTCATCTCTTCTCCTAAAAGTAACATTTTAAACGATATAAGTTTTACAATGCTCAACTAAAAACTTACCCTTAAACTGCCAATGTGGCCAGTAGTGTTTAAAGCTTCGGCGATGATACACAGACGAAATGTCTTTTTATCATACCAGCTTTTATTTTTAACACTTAGAGGCATGATTCACGCGAGAAAGTCAAATAACTTGAAGTAGTGCTTAATGAATTTATGCGCCAGCTGATTTGCTTTTTATAATTTGCCAAGATTTTAGCCATTTTTACCGTTAACGTAGGTTATTTTTCGGTTTTTTGTAACCCCAGAAATTGTGATTTTGTTCATTTTACGACTTAACGTCGGCAATGTAAGCTCTTTTTGTCTAGGAATGGTCGGGCTTGTTCAGTCCTATTCCTCATCATGGTAGCTTTCACACTGACAGTGTCATCGTCAGACCTCTTTGAAACGCCTATTTAGCCTTTAGTTGTGAGGGCCTTTTCTCAGCCATCTTCCGGGCCCAGTAACCATCTGAGTGACCATTCTTACTATATCGAGCAAAGATGCCGGGTGTATTTGAAGGTAGTGCTGCCACCATAATTCGGTAGTAAACATTGCAGATACTATAGGGCACATAAAAGTATACTCAGCTGCAAAACTAGAAGTATGGGTCGCATCACCAGAGTCAGGTACGGCCAATGTGGTGGTCAAAGCCCAAGAGGTAGTCAAGATTCGGCAATGGAACCAATAACCAAGGTAAACAATATCGTACTGTAAAGCACTGTGAGTTAATGAAGCTAATATATCTGTTTTGGGGCGAATTGTTGCATTAATGTTGGCATTAGCGGTCTTCAACAGTTTGTGCCATGCCGTTAACACGGCCGATAACTTGCTCCACATGAGTGAGTGCTTCATGAAAGCCTTTGACTTGTTATTACGTTTTTATCACTAAATACTTGCCCTAACCCTACACTGTTCTTACCCGCCTTTTCGAAGATCCGTTAATTCCAGCAAAGGCTTTCTCCTTCCTGCTAGTACCTGAAGTACATTAAAGGAGTCCCTTATTTTTAAACCGTAGTGCCCTATCTTTGTAGATATCCATTTTTAACTTTGACTAGTTTTGAAGCACGGAGTGCCTTTAATCCTGTATACTTTTCGCCTATTCTCCAAGCTTTATTTTTTATCATAATATTTGTTCGACTGCTAAACTGGGTAAAATAATAGATGGACGTTGTTTTCATGATTTGTTTCTCTACGATTTTACGCTAAATTTTTTCGGAATGGTTGACATTTGCGGGCGGATGGCAACGTTCTGTCAATTTTGTCCGCACCCACCGGGCGATTGGGAGCACCAGCATAGCTGCTTCCACTTAAACTGGTATGCCGTTGGACATAAGGGTCTAGTATTTTGTCAAAAAACCAGGTCCAAGCACGTGGAAGTTCTTTGGTAATGTGCTACAACGATGCCTCGCCTTGATCTTCCATCACACAGGAGGGATTTACTCGTAAACGCTTTGCATAATGTTCTTGTACATAGGGAAACACTGTCAAAAAATCGTAATTATATGGCATTATTTGGTAGTGTTGGAAATACGCCACCATAAGCAAAAGCTTTGGAAATCGCGCACTCGACCTTCAATAATGCGAGTTAGCATTGTTATCATTGTTTTCAAAAGCTGCTGGTAACTTCGGAAATAGATCCACCCGTAAGCGGAAACTCGTTTTTTTAGACAAGTTTTCACAATTTTGCCTTCTACACTTTTTAAGATTCGCTTCTGTAGATCTGATTAATGGAAATGCATTAAAAAGAACTCACAATCATTACGCCATTCTAACTGTTGAATAAAAACTACCACGACAGCATAGGAGGTGTCTAAGTTGAGGCTAAATTAAGCAGGCCATCTAACCTCCATCGCAAATGACTATTGAGTGCTAAACAAGTGCGAAGCTTCTTATTAAGAGATCGGCTTTTTAAAACAAGGTACTTTTGCACTAGTGCTAAATACTGCATGTACTGTTTCGCCAGGCAATCTTCATTGCTTTTTGTGCCCTTAATCTGTCAATTCTTGAGTTACCCCCATGAGTTTCGCTTCTCTGGAGGCAATTTTCTACTTCCGTCTTACTTTAAAATTAACTATATAAGTAATCATGTTATAAAGAACTAAAGCAAATAGTATCATCACTGAATCCGTCATAGATGCAGTCTTTATGGAAAGTGTACCTTTCAAATGGTCTTCAAGATGTCAAATTTTATTGTAGATCTCGAGTACTGGATTCTAACAAATGATCACCTTCTATAAATGTCATTGGCTTTGATGGCAGACTTTGGATGAGCCTATTTGACCGTATAGTGGAAGCCAGGTATGATGTCGCCGGATGGCACTGAAAATTATGGCATTTGGAGGGACGAGATACTTCACCCTATATAACAGTACAGAGGTACTTGCACCAGCCCTGCTTCCATTGAAATAGCTCAGTTAGTATTGTACTTCTGCAACTCGTCCCCACGTTTTGCCTTCACGGTCATAACTCACAGGGTCGAAGCAAGTGGCACGGCACCCTGGTTATCATACCGGCAGTGGTAAGGGAGCAAAGGAAATACAAGTTTTTTATGCAAACCTTTATGTTGTTCGCCAACAAACCAAAACGATTCTTCAAATCTTCATCTATTCAACTGTTAGAAAGACTCTTCATATCAGAAAATTGGGTAAATTTTCACAAGCTTTACCGTCTGTTTGAGACCAACACCTTCTGAATGTTATTGGCTAATTTGTGCATGTTGTAATCACAAAAGATTTAGAGAAGACACAATTGCAACAGGTTTATTCGAAAAGAGCATAGTGCGTGGCATATCGTATCATGTGCAATATGTATACAAAGGTATCACCTGTAAATGCTCTACGCAACCTTACTTCGTTGAGGAACACCCAAATAACTCCTGTTGGCAGCATAACGAATGGACTTTAGAGACGGGTAGAAGAGTGGATAACTCCGTGCTGCCCAAAGGCGCCTGGAATGGAAACCGCCATGTAATGGAGGCATACACTCAGGCGCAAACTGTGCCACTCACTGATGCAGTCATCTCCAGACTCGAGATCATACAGCAAAAGGGAAAAACTACTGGCGTATGGGAGTAGCGACTTATGGCCTCGGTACTTTTCCAAAGCAGGTCGGCGTTTATCATTTTGACTCTCATTGACGCCTTCGTCTCGTGGCGGATGCAGGTCCTGTACTTTCTTGTGAATTAGTCACTTTCGTTGTTTGAATGAAATTCTCTCAAGTGTTATTAAATCACCATGTTACTAACAGGCTCTCTTGTTGCAAGTTAACCTGTTGCTTAGCATGTGCACAGACGAGATGCATCGATTCTTGCCGGCTACATCAAATGGTCCTGTCAAATGCTTTTTTCGGCTTCTATGATCATAATTTTTGTTCAAATAGTAAACACTGACGCCTTCTCCTTGATGAGGACCTTTGTAATTGTTGAAGAGATTACCACAGCTCCTCTACAATAGGACAAATCACTAAAAACTAGCATGCGAAAATGTGATGCATGCTTTCTTCTGCACTATTGCCATCTCTATAATTACTTGCCATCATCACCACGTCTTCCTCCCCAGATTCTGTCCTCACTTTAGGCTTATAATGATAGCTTTCCATTGAAAATTCTGTTGCCGCGTCTTTCGACTTTGCCTTCACCCTCAACGCAGACGGCGGCAACCACATGATTCCACTCGTGCGTCGACTACTTAGAAGGGTGCTGCCTTATTTGCACACCTGAAGTGCAACGATGTGGTTGGTATCGCAACAGCATTACCTCCGCCCTGTCAACTGAAAGAACAGCTCTCCTTTCTAAGCAAGACCGCGTACCCTGCTAAAATTTACTTAACAAGAAAGGGGATCACTCTGGTGGACCTCGACTGATTGCTATCACTTAACTCTGAAGTTTCTCACGGTTTGACTGCTGTGACAAAGGCACTGGAGTCTGCTCATGTCAACCGAACCGTCAGACTCCTAGCCGCCTCGTATATTGGTAACACGACTACCACCTCAATCACACGCCAAAAAGTGGCTTCAGGTGCAGGCTTAGAATTGTCGTCGACTGAGCATTATGCGTACGTCCAATAAACGGGAAAAATCAAAGTTCTATCAGCCAGTGTATTTAATACATGCAGTGAATAGTGGTGGAGCAAGACCAGATTTAAACAATTTGGGGTTCAACAGCCTACAGTAGGCTTGAGAGCAGTGAAGGCCTGACGTCTCGTGACGCAGCAAGTCGCGACAAACATAGATGAAAAAACAGAGTGCATTGCAATCCGAATGAAGTGGTGAAAGGAAACAATAACCGAAAGTAGCTCTGATGAGCAATTCTAATTTTGGGAAGACCAATACTAGAGGTTATCTGTACATAAAATTCATTACTTTGTAAATGAATATTCGTAACGAAGCTTACAAAGTCGTGACGCAGAGCTACGCTAAGACTAGTGTGATGCATAACTACCGTTTCATCCTCGCCTAAGTGCGGTCGCTATGCTCGCAATGGAGGATTACATCCAACGACGAGAAAGGAAGCCCGACGGGTGAAGATGAGTAGCAGTGAGCACCGGCAACCGGCAAGATAAGCGGATCTCGAGGCTTTAAACACTACTCTCATTGTAATCATAGCCCCCAAGTATCATAACAACCCAAAGTGCTGCGAGAGAATGCACACTACTACTGGCGAAGTAATCGACCCGTGGCAAAATGAGCCGAAATCGACATCATCGAGGAGATCGCTGGAACACTCGTGAGGAAGTCTGCCCTACCAAGGCTCTTCATTGACATTGAATGTGTGAATAGATGCACACTTTATCTGATTAACCTCAACGTTCCTTCGTTGAAAACTGGAACACAAGAAACACAATCAAGAGCGTGCAATACGTAGAGTGGTAACCAGAAATTCCTCGACCCCACATGCTCTCGCCTTGGAGGCTGAACGCACCTCCAGTTACAGAGGTGCAGAATTACATGCATCTTGCACGAATCCCAGCTCTGCACTATCTGACTAAGTAGCCATAGATAACCGCATTACTATATACATTGCGTGTCGCCTGGATAGGGGTATGTACAAGGAATGGTGATAAAGTCCAGCCAATCAGTTCTGAGAAGTGGAGTCGGGAGCTGAAACGATGGAGTAGTTAGAAACCTCCGCTTCGTTTTCCAATGGGTCGTGAGGAGTGACTCCACCTGGAGTTATATCAGAATTTGTGAAGGGCACAGTGCTAGAGATAATTGCAGACTGAAGAACGTCACCGACATGGACGGCGTTTGGGGTGGTGTCAGAGGACTCGGAAGTGGGATTTGCATTTAGTACTGCAGGAGAAACAATTGAGGAATAATTCGGGGTCTGAGGACAGTAGCGTACGGGAGGCGGACCTACAAGCGCCCCAAATGTATCGGACAATGTCGGAGAACCTCGCCAAAGGTGGGCCGCCTCACGGCAGTCGTTGCGAATGGAAGAGGGAGTTGCACCGTAGGACTTTGAGCATAGCATAATACACCGCCGAAAGGATTCATTTGGCCGCGGAACCTTGATTTTGTCAAAGTACGAAAAACCAATATCAAGAAGAATAGGCTCCAGATTTGACGGGTCAATCGTCATTGTTTTGTAATTCTCCTGTTGTTTAATCTAGAAAGCACAAATAATAAGGGAATCCCAAACGTACCGTAAACCTGCTATTCTTATAAGAGGCCTTTGGTTGAGGCTCTAGCAAAAGATGGCCACCTGGTTTAAGTAGATTAAACACGCGACGAAAGAAGCGCATTAAACCCGCATCACCGTAGTTTAAGTGTATCCACTTGGTAACACTGAAGGCAAGAATGATGTTGTAGGTGGGATCATCATCCGTGGATGTGCAATCGCTCCAATCAGCAACTTGAAAGTTGATTTTTTCGAAGTTTGCACAACTTTGGTTCGCCCAACGAATCTTTTCCCTTTGTAAGCTTTTTGCATTTTCAATCAGTTCTGCATCACAATCGAAGGCATCAATTCTGTTTACGTCCGGAAAACGTTCGAGTATTTTGAAAGTAACTGTGCCATTGTGGCACCCGTAATCCGCAACATCACTATTTGAGAACCACTCAGGCATGAGAAACGTAATTCGATCGTCCGGATCCCGTCTAGAGTAGTAATCAGGATAGTTACCGGTAAGAGGCATCCGCCTGCCTTGCCATCTCATCCGCCTCGAATTCCTTGAGCACAAACCACTACCATGGTAAGATAAGGAACTCCTCTTCCCGTTGCGCTTAAGTGAGGGTTTTGAAACATTTGAGTTCTGGGGGTCACTAGCGTAAGGACTGGTTCCATCAAGTTCACCAGTGATGCTCAGAGCGGGGGTATTAAGACGAGAATCACCGTGCGGGGGCGAAAGCCCTTCAATTCTACGACGATCCGTCTCCTTCATTAGGTCTTGCAGATTTAGAGGATCGCTTGGATTGAGGGCAGGTTTCCACTTTTTAAAGTAACGGCGCCTATTTTTTGTATGGTATTTGGCGAAACGAAATGGAGATGAACGCGATTGGGAGGAAATAGGGTGTCTAACTGTCCTATTAGCGGCCTGATGAGAAACAGAATCGAAGACGTAATTATAAGGCCTTGGCGGGCCATGCAAAACCCAGCTGCTTTGAAATAATGGACGAGAGGGCGCAGGTGTACGAAAACGCCATCGGTAGGTGGACGGAAATCGGGGTTCTGCCAACGGAGGCACATCTAAAGGCAAATATTTGCGAATCAAGCAAAGGTTGCTACTTAAATCCCTAATAAGTAGATCGGCCGCAAAAAGAAGACAAAAGATCATAACCCTAACATCCTGCAACGAGTAAATCAATGAACTATCTCGACTAAATATCTGCTTACGATTATACCCAGGCCAGAACTGAGGTCTCATTCGGTTTCTTTGCATAGTACCGCACACAACCGAGAGCAACAGCACGTCCGCATAGTAAGTCTCGAACACCCTCGTAGAGGCAGTGAACGCGCTTATATAGACACCCACAAAATAAAAAATAAACTGGTGCAAACTATTTTAAGAATTCTAGGTGTTTTAGAAAAAATCGTCGTAAAAAAAGCAAATCAAAATACAAAAGACTCAAAAGAATAGACCATTACACTTTCAAAAAAATTTCCGAATTTTTTATTTTACGAATGGTTAATAGAGCGCACAAAAACATAAGAACATTGCGAAATAAAACGATAATATTTCAAGAGCCTTGTAGTCTGTAATACTTAATTATTAGGCGAGTAATAATATTTAGTACATTGCAAGAAGCAGTCCAATTACAAATTTTGCAACCCAATATAAATCGCTTTTCTCAGTACAATGTTCATTTACTTGCAATCGTAACCATGCATATATTAATTGAAGAAGAATCGTTATAAGCATTGAACCCTAAAATTGTGGCAGAGATCCTGGACTGATGTCAAATTCGAAGTTCTGCGATTTTGACCCCATTCGGAATGAATTGCATGAGAGACCCTCCAGTCTTTCAAGATAAAGCGTTTCACACTTTTTTTGATTTAACCACGGAAACTGTTGTTGAGCCGAAGTATTTCAAGCTCACAAGGTTTCAGGTCCACTCCAATTTTACTTCGTTTCTAACTTATCATACCCTCCAAATAAACAATTAATTACCAATGGCATGCCTTCTTGCATCCACGGGGGATGTAAGATGTGGAAATGCGGCCGCTTTATCCCTAAGTGAGTCTTCCGATGCACCAATACTTCTATAAACGAGACAGGAGACATAAGACAGAATACTGGGGAGTATGTACTTTTTCGGCATGCGGAATGGGTTAGCACAACTGCCGTGGCGCAAATGCTAGCCGACCTGTCTAAGATATAAAAGCTAGGACAAAAGTAGATCTTTCAGGAAAACTAGGAATTAACCAATTGACCAACGCATTCGAGGATAGCAAACCAAAATTCGTGTGTTGATTAGCATTGCTACACATTTCAGAAATTCTATGTCCAATAAAAACAAGTGAAGTTCTGGAGGCTCAATTTGAAAATGGTTACATTAAATTGAACTTCTAGCAAGTTCACCCGAAATTTCTATGGCACTCGTCCGCAAAGTTCATTTGAGCAAATATCAAGAATTAAATGATTCGGCGGCCAGAATGACTTGGCTATTGAACTTTAATACGCTGCTTGTCTAATGCTCGGTTTCGAATAAGGAGACACTTTGTTGCCGACTTAGGTGGTCCCCAGGTTACGTCAGTAGCCCTAAACCCGGCTTTATTGTCCGGGTTTTATAGCTTCTTCCATCTTCAAGAAAGTCCTGAGCGCTTTAGCACTTTGTCCGGCATTTAGATGCGCGCCACAACACATTGTGACTTTTATTAACCTCGATACTCGGGATTTGCTAACAGATGCTTAATATTTTTGCTGAATTAAATACGCATCATTACAACCGCGGTGCAAAGTCTATTCAAGCTCTACGTAATTATTTTCTAGTTAGGGGCCTATTACCACCGAAGTGATAAAATAATCACTGCATGGAAGGGGCTAATGCTCAAATAAAGAGGATTTGCAGATCTTGAAGTTTGCGTTATTTTCTCCATTTTACAGAACTACTCGTCTGGCAGTGTCAGCAGCGTTCCACATATTTTGTGCACTAAAAATAAACAAGCTAGTACACTTATGCATGTAATAATTTGTTGGTTGTTTCCGTCGGTTTCGGTTACGGGTGTGGCGTCCCGAGGCTCCCTCGAAGGCAAAAGAAGGCAGAATACTAGGGTAGAATCTATATATTCAACGGACAAGGGAAATAGACTGCTGGCATGGCCAGGAGGCCAGCCCACGCAGTTAGGGCAGCAGTTCAAACAAACAAAGTACCATATTGTCACCCTCCTCTTTCGAGCTTCGTCCCCGACGCTTCCCTCGGTACGCCTCCCGCGTCAGCCATCACAGCGTAGTCAGTGCTGCAAGAAGCACCCACGAGTTAACCATGCCAGTCGCCGACATTCAACGCGATTGAGGCGGTGCTTGACACCAACGTCAGTGATCCATTCCAGCAGTTCATTTTGACTTGGAGTTTCGTTTGGCTTGAGAACACAGTTCGGAATAAGTGGTTCTGCCGACCATCAGTATGTCCGTAGGCGGTCGTTAGTACACCGATCGCCATAAGCAAGTATATTAAGAGTAATGTTTGGGACGAAACATTCCAGGTGGTCCATAGCTATTGTCGCTTCAGTTGTTAATAGCTTTCTTGTAGAACACGGAGGTGGATAGATGCCGGAGGCGGACGTCGTTCTTAGCCTTTTTGCCATAAGACGTCAGAGGTACTCCCATCCGTAGCATATGCGCTTATTTCGCACCGCTACAACTACCGGTTTCGGTCAGGGTCACAGAGGTGGCCTTATTGCCACGGCTGTTTAGGCTGGCCTCCGAGCCATTCCAGTAGCTCATCCCCCTCTGCCCGTCGTATGTATAGATTCTACCCTAGTATTCTGCCTTCTTCTGCCTTTGAGGGAGCCTCGGGACGCTGCAATGATCATCAACACTTTTTTAGGAATTCGAAATAGAAGCCTCTTGATGACGATTTAAACCTGCAATAAGATGCGTTAACTGGAATTATCTATTGTATCGGGACAATTTTATAACATCAAAGGAAACACGTTTACCATTTTTCATAATTAGATAATGCAGCTTGTTTTAATTGCCGACTAGAGGCTGGAGACATTGTTCGACTTGGTCTTCGCGCTTTCCGACTCCAACTGAAGCCCATCACCCCACTGTTACAGAACAGTCAATCTGTTCCTTTCCGTTTTCGGTGAATCAATTTAAAAATACTTCAGCGAAAAATGCTGACTCTGATTTACACCTCAACTCTAGTATATGGTGCAAGGGTTAAATAACTTCGTTTAATCGTAGTTTGAAATTTAAAATGAAACGAACCCGTGTTATCTTCTAGTGTATTCGTGTCTTTCCCTAAACATTTTGTGGTGAATGGTTGCCCATCGAAGAGCGGGTTATTTACTTCAGCAAAGGCCGCATTCGCTTGCGTTTTTCTGGGATGAGGTGTGTACTTCGTGGCGCGTCATCATTCCGTCTGAATAACCTGGAAAGGATCTTAAGGGCATCAAAGTTACTGTTTTCCACAACTTGTCGTGAATCCTCTCAGTTCTTCAGTAGGTGTTTGCACTGAATATATACGTGTAAACAGTTATCCTTTCAAGGAAACGTTCACCTTCCAGGAGCTGGCCCGAAACTCAACTCGGGCCTATCAACGCAGTAAATTCTAGGTGTCCATTACCGGGCCATGTGGGATTGTTGGAAATACCGAGGGAGAACAAGATGTCGTTTGTTCCCGCAACTCTTAATTTGCCGCCTACTTTGATGAATCATTACGTGTCGATTATGGTCCAAGCTGGAAGCTATTTAGAAGTTGGCTTTGTTATGAATATTGTGGCTAAATTTTATTCTTTCGTACCCGCAGTTGGTAGTTCCTTTTATATTTTTGTTCATTATGCTTTTTGGTGCTTTCTTATGCTACGCGGACGACTTACAATGCATCTAATTGGCATCTAATTCGGCCCTGAATTTAGGTCACTTTTGCTTTCAATCTTGATAACGTACTTTTTACTGCGACTTATGCTCAACCCCTCTTATCAACTTCAGGAATTTGATACTGAAATCCAATCTCGTGTTCCTGATATTGACACCAACGTTATTGAATGCATTGTGTGTGCCTGCCCACAGCTTATTAAATCGGATCTTATGACTCTCTTCCCAAGTAAGGATTTCTCAGAAGCTAGGCTGACGACTATCATATTTCGGCATCAAATGGGAATGCATACAGTTGGAAGCATCGAGCATGTTTATGAGATAGTGAGCACCTTTAAGTTATTAACGTGTGACTTAGTTTATACAATCAGCAATTGACATATGCGTATCACTGAAAAATTTGGGTTATTGGGCTGATTTTATCCATCCAACATCTGGTGTACCGGTGAGTTCACAATTATTTCATCAGATACGCTCTGAATGATGTTGATATCACCCCCATTTTTGCATTATTAGTACCTCGGGTTTCATAATGAGCCGACTATCGCTCGTCTGAACAAGCCGTTGACGAACTTTTGCTTTGTTTTTGACAACGAGGGTTGCTGTAAGATTCTTCGAAGCCGGCAATTTGATAAACTCTTGTTTATTGGTGTAATTTTTACAGATGCGCCAAAAGACCACCCCATCTTGACTAGCTTGTCCACTACAGAGAAATAACAGCTGTTTTCAGTCGGAGGCCTCATAATGACATCACAAGCGGTTATTAATTGCTTTGTGCATTTTGGACTTTTGTATTCCGAAGGGGCATTTCTACTTACCATACTGGGAAAATAATGCTTGTTAATCCAAACATTAAGCACGTAGAATGTCTTATTGGGGCAAGTTGTTTCGGTATTCCATTTTACCATTCGTAGTGTTACGCTACATCCTCTCAGCTTCTGAGTTGTTGTCTCCTCTGACGTTTTGGACTTTTTTATTGGCTCATCACGTTTAAAAACTACGCCCTTATTTATCCGCCCATCAACTTGTTTGTGTGTACACTAAAGTTCATTTTGCTAACAGGAAATTTGATAACAAACCAAAAGTAATTAATACTAATGTGTTTCGACTTCATAATAGTGTGAACAAATGGAGGCATCGATCATGTGGAACTCGCGCCATTCGTGTATAGCGAAATCATGTTCCAAATTTACTTAATTGCTCAAATCCAAATCGTACTTGTGGTCTGGCTTGCCCACCATGCTACTGAGATGTCGGTCCTTCTATGTGCTAGCAGTAAACGGGTTTTTGTCGTGCTTTATTATGGCTTCAGGATGACCTATATAAAGGAAGCTTTAGCAGCAGTTCCAGTAAACAGGCCCGACTTAAATGGACGAGCCTTTAAGATCGGTTTTGTGTTCTTTCAGGGGTGATGCTCGTCGAAGGGGGTCTAGACCATGCAAGTGCACTTGCTATTCCACGGAGGTAAGCCCATTGAATGACCACCTCCATCTCGTGAAGCTCAAGTGGTGCAGGCCTGAACAGTTTGGAGGTAGTAATCTCGAGTTCTCGTCTTACGTGAGGTGGGGTCACCACCGCGATCCCAGTAATTCACCAAAAACCGTGTTGATGGGTAGGTGGCGTTAAAATAGGAGAAAAGAGGTTGTGTCCGGGTCAACTGATCCCGCTAGGGGGATCTTCTCCGAGAGTTGCATCCAATCATAGGGAATACACAGCCAGCGAAACTACTTTCAGAAGAGGTGGTGGAGTGCATCACCGCTGATGGGCTCAAATAACTCGAATTGCAAAATGTGCGGAATTCGTTCCTGGTTCGTGAGTGGGTTTTGGGGTCTGGGATGCGGTGACGATCAAGTGCAGTGTACTAGAGCGAATTATGTCAGTTTACAGTTTGAATTTCTATTTAGCACGTTAAGTCTTTTATATGGTCAAAATGCTCAGCAGTGAATAACAGAACGCTTACTTTTAGCGCCCAAACAGGTGAGGCTATTAGCATGGGGTAAGGGTTGCACTACAAACTAGTAGTTCAAACCGTGGGATCCGAGGATTTAGCGTCATCACCCACATAGACGAGACGGAATTACTACATAGTACCAAATAAGTAGGTGTCATATTGCAAGTTCTAGGGGAGTTTACCATGGCAGGTACGGTAAATGGCAAAATTTGTTTCAAATTTGGCTTACTCTAAAGGATTATGAGGAAGATTAGTCCGATGGAATAGGTTAGGGGCATATTACTAACCAGTTCGGCACTTGGCGCAAGGCATAGTTTTTCTCCGCCTATCAGACGCAAGAAACAGGTGGCAGGCCTTGGATTTACTCTAATGTCATTTTTAGTTTTTCTCGTTGTAATAGCTTGGTGTGCAGCGAGCCGTTTTATGTCTCAAAACATTTTTTTCTTGAAGGCAAGATCTGTTGTTTGTTTTCATAACGTGCACGTGGGCTAGATGTCACATATTTACTGTGAGTCTTCCATAATTCTAATTTATCCAAAAGTCTAAATCGGACGAAATCCATCCGCTTACTATTCACAAATCGTTAACGAAGGGCAACCTTTATGGGCGAAACTGGTCAAACTGATCCCGATGTCCTTTTTCTCACTTACACCATAAGGTCCTACGTCGAGTCCCCGTTGGCCTTTGGGAGCTGCTCATCAAATTGTGTTCCCATAGTTTGGTTATCCGATTTCGACGGATTTATTTGATCATGGACTGGATCTAAACCTTTTGGGGAGTGTATTGCCATCGAACTACTCTTCCTTAGTGCTCGTATCACCAGCGTAGCCTGTGAGTCGAAAGGAGCTTTCGTGTTGGGAGTTATGGCTTCTGCATTCAGCCACTTTTTCTGTGTTACTAGACACGATTTTTGACCGCTTAGATTCCCCCTTCTTCCTCCTTCCCATCGTTCGCTGTATTGTCTGCAACTGCTGATTTTTTTGCTCTACATAATTCCCTTCGTTTTGCAATCCCTCTTTATGGCCTCATAATGGCTGCAATGATGTGGCAGGCTGTAGTGACTGTGCTTGAACATTTACCAGAGTCGCTGGCTTTGGGTTTTATTTTATTTGGTATTTCTGATACCATATTGGAAACCAATTTATTTTTAAATCCTGTTTATCATTCCCATTACTTCGCTATAACCACTTACCGTATGGATCAATTCGGCAATGCGATTTGAACGCTTTGGATAAGCGAAACTGAAAATCGGTTGTTTAAAGATGCATAAGTTTATGAATTATGTACGTGTATAATTTATGTACATGCGTACATTACTTTATTAATGTATAAGAAGCATATTACGTCACTTTATTTCATGACACCTGTGTGTTGGTGTGTTACTTGTCCTTACCTCTTTCCTTCTTCCGATACTTACAGTAATAGTTATCGAAAAGTTTCTTTACTACTAATTCCTATTTGCTTTCAGCTAATCACTGATACCGTCACAGTAGACATTCCTTCATTGGCATTGTCAAATTAGAAATTGTTACCTTTATCATCTTTTTCATTTTGATCCAATCTTTAATTACCCATTTTGCATTGATCATAGTTGAGGTATAAATGCATATACTTGGAAGACGAGTTGTTGAAAATTTGAGCAAGACGGGATTCGCTGGTACTGAAGCTCATCATAGCATCGATGTGCAAGGAGGGTTGGTTTTACTCGTTGATCAGGAGAGCCTCCGTTGCGTCCGATTCCCACTTTTCAAAGGAGTAATCGGTGAAATCGAACTTTCGCAAATTGTATAAGGGTCTCCAATTCGCGAACCTTGAAATGCGAATTACCCTTTTTCAGTCGTCACAGTGGTCAACGATATAACCCCGTTCCTGTTCGGTTTTATTTTCCTAAACGTCCAATTGATTGGTGGTTCTGCACCTGTTCTCAGTTCTCTTCTGAGCATTACTTCAGGAAATCGAGCAATTAATTACTTTCTCAACAGATTTAATAGTTATCAGTGAGTATTGTCAGCGCTTTGTCTGCAAGTTTGACGAATTGGCAAATCAAAAAGGTGCTTGGTTGTAATGGGTTGATAGTTTAACTCACTGTTTAGTAAAGGGGGCCATTTCTCGTCTCCGCCGTTTTCCCTTCATAGGTTGGGTTGGCCTCTGGGCCATGTCAGTAGCCCAAATCCCTTCTATGTATTGGAGATGTTTATTCTGCCCGAGCATTATGGCTTCTTCTGCCTTCAGGAAATCTCGAGACGCTGCACAGGGTCTGTTGCAACTTTCTAACATTTCTTTACATTAGTTTAGCTCATTCACTTTGATGGCGCAAATCGCGGACCGTGTACTGAGCTCTATCTGGGTCTTGAGGCTCGAAGGGTGCGAGGACTAGCGGTTTGAGGCTGCGTTGAATTCCAGAAACTTATCAAGTGCACACAGAAATGTCTAGGTAACGCGCACATCCCTGACTCACAAAAACCCTGGCTATGGAGTACGTACGTCAGGTATACGTCTTTGTCCATGTAGCTCCGCAATAGTTATTGAAAATTTTAGTTCCATAAGACGGCTTTGGCCAATCCAAATTTCTAACAATATGTGCAAATTTAGAATGAAAACCTCAATGTTATATAATAACGCTGAGATCATTTAACATGTTTCGAGTTAATTCCAAATCTAGGTAAAGCCCAAGATTAATTCGCATCCAAAGAGTACTGGAATATTAGGAGTCAATTGGCCGATAAGTCGTCGAAAACAACAGTATCTCTGCGCAATCAGAACAAAAAATCTGCTGCTGATGGACTCAGCTATCATTCAGTAGAAGTGTGTGATGAGGAATTTTAATTTAGTCGTGTGCTAGACGGGTGGTGTTAGGGAAAATCATGCTGGAATCAGGAGATAGCGGGAAATTTCATCGCCTAGACCCTCCCTTGCCGCGGCAGCGTAGAGCGTGTCCATCCCCGCCAGATTAGCCAGGCACCTGATGAAGGTGGCGATGGCGTCATGTTCGACGGTGTTCCCTTCTCCGCACTGCCGCTGCCCTGCCTCCGCCAGTGGATGGCACCGACGTAGCAGCTGCATGGCTGCGGGTAGCAGATGGCGTACAATCAGCGGTGACCCCGCGTTGAGGTCTGCTGTGATGTCGCACAGCTCGTGGACCAGGCTCACAGTGTCTGAGGTGCTCAAGGAGACGGCTTTTAGTAGGGGTTTCACCAACGCCTCAGCACCTGCACCACAAGCAAACGCTTTTAGTGCAGCTGAAGGTATTTGTGTTGGAGACATCATTAGGAAGTCGATAAATCACATGCTGCGGAGCGTTATAACTCTAACTCCTATTCATGATAATTACTTAGATTATCCTATCTACAAAGCAGTCGTCGAGTTGGCCGCCATATGTCAGATGTGATTTCCATAGTCACCTGCATGATTTGAGAAGAACTCGACTACTTTTCATTTGAAAGGATTTCCAAATAAAATTTTCTCCACAGACGAAATGGGTTGTTTACTGATGTATTGTTAGCAAAGCAGCTTAGTAGCCAAGATCATTCATGATTCCCTAACAAACTCAGAAATCTCCGAGGTAGGATTCTTTTGTTATCGCAAGCCAGTTAAGTTCCCTGCACTTGTGCTCGATCACTGGTTCATGATCCGAAAGACGGTAAAATTTACAATCCTTCTACTATACAGCAATGCGAATGTATGGACAGCTGTATCTTCAAGTAAATACAATAGCATAAAATGGAATAATTGAAAGTACAAAGCTAAATTGTTTCAACTGAAGTGCGGGGGAATTTAGAGTGATCCAACCCAAAAACGATGTATCAGGCGCCATTACGGGAGGTCATTTAGGGATAAGTCATTATCACACTTGAGCACCAACCCAGATACAAAGTTCAGTTTTAATCCACGCAAATTGTCGACCCTCGGTACAAAATTAACAAAACAGAACAGTTTATCAAGCTCTCCTCACTCATCCTTAAAGGTTATTTGCAGGGAAACGATTAAACGTGAACCACTTCTTCAAGTCATGTAAAAATAGATGGCTTTCCATTGAACTCATTCTTTGAAACACTCAAATATGTGTGGATAGCGAATCCCTTTAAATAGACTATTTCAATTGCTTTACGAAAGGTATTTATTCCAGAAACTGTTCAAGTCCGCCCAAGTGTTTAGACATTTGAATTTAAACTTGGTTTACGAATCCGATTTCTAGATTGGAATGAAGTCTTCTAATAGGTTGGTGTGCCTAGGGGTTCGACAGATCGACTCAATTCGTCGTCGTTAAGCGCAATTGCCTACCTTAGTAAGTTGGCAATAGTTTTGAGGATGTGGTAGACATTGCAAGGGCAAAATTACCTAGTATACGCCGAGTCTCGTCAAGGCATTTGCGTGACAATTTCGACACACCAGTCAATTTACTATGAAGCTGCTGGTAGATGAGTGCCAAAACACTCGTGAAGCCCTCCGTATCCTCCCTGTCGCACAGAAGAGAGAGTAGACCCGGGCAAAATTTGTCCTCATCGTGCTTGCAGTGGCTGTTCCCTAAATCCAGCTGCCTCGCATCCAGACACAGCTTTAATGCTGTGACGGCAACTTCTTCGTTTTCATCCAGTAGCATTGGTGATACCATATCCACTATCTATGAAATCAAATTAGCAATGATTAACAAACTAAGAAGTGGAAGTTTTCAACCATGTAACTTGTTCGTCAAAAGCGTTTTAGGTAATCAAAGTCAGGGAGTAAAATCGGTCAAATTGAAGCCTTTAAATTGAGATAATCGGCGAAGATGGGTTACGTAGATGTTCAAATTTGTCGCCTGGGGCAATCATCACATCACATCCCACGACACCCTCACGCAGGGAACAGAGTTAAGGATATGCAATATTTTTAGATGTTTTACGCGAATTTAAACTAAACTGTCCACCTGTCGACACAACTTGCATGAAATCTCACTTATGCACTTTAGCGACACCACTACCATGCAAATGGGACAGATGTATGTGATGGGGGAGCCCGTTGGCAAATGCAAAAAGTAACGGCCCACGAAAGCCTTCTTAAAAAAATAATGCAAGATACCTGCTCAATTTCTGAGTCAAACTATTTGCATGGGTAGCTAAAACCGCAAAGCTATTCTCTACACGGTGGCATAAGTGATTCAGTGAGAGGCACCGTTCATCATTCACATCAAACAACTGGCTTGAATAGTTTACTAGCCGAAAGCTCAACCTATCTTACAAAGTGTAGCTTTTTAAACTTGGGGAGCATGTAGCAGAGTAAGTGAAATTTTGACCTCTGAGGTTGAGAGCTTGATCGGAGCATCAGATTCTTTGATCTGGGCTCCAAGTTCGAGAAGGCTGAAGAGGCGCTCTTGCTCGCCCAACCGCAGCATTGCAGCTTGGCTGCTGTCATTGCAGCAGTTGCACTGCACAACCTCGTTTGGAAGCCTGGATAGAGGCGCGAGCGGGAGCGGAGCGGGTAGTGGAGGTGTCGGGGCGCGCCTATCCAATGGTCGACTACTTGAGCGTCCGTGCGCAACGCGACGGAGGGTAGGTCTGCGTGACATTTTCAGGGTCGAGAATGCACCGTTCATGTAGGAGTTACTCTTAATGAAAGACAGGATTTATATGCGCAAAAAATTGCGTTTATTTATGAATTTCCAGAGCATGCAATACCTTGTGTTTAAATAACTTGTCCATAGCTTCTGTGAATGTGCCGCGGTCGTGGTCGCTTAATACGAATTTGAGGTGTGTTTCAAAGTCACGAATTGTCATCAACACTCGAAGAATGTTTTCTCCATTATTTCTGGAAGGTTTAGACGCAAAACAAATTGAATGAAAAGATTATACTAAATGGGAAATTTTTGCTACCGCAGACAACGTTAATTCAACAGGTCTCCATTAAAAATAATTTTAAAGTGTCTGGCTTTATAGACTGAAGTAACATAAAAACCAAAAATGAGGCACTACGAGAGCTCTGCGGCGCCGACGCTTTAGTCTAGATGGTGAGGATAGCGGTGACACTGAACTCTACTTGTGCGAAGTTGGTCAACCTTGCAATGGCATTTATGTTCAATTTTCAGCACCCAAAATTATGATACATCCTTAATTCCACTAAATTGGAAGAGCAAAGATTCGGGAGACACGAAGAACCTGGTTTCAAAGTCGCCATTACGGAGGAAAGAGGCGAGGTGAGGGAGCATCCGGTCGAAAATGTCCTTATGTTTGCGCGTCAGGAGAGGGTGTTGGTCGCCTTTCGATAGGCACGTACTGGTGGTCAGGAGGCGAGGCAGGACGGCGGCATAGCAGCGTGCGAGACAGCGCCGACCAAGGAGGCTGCGCGATGGGGTGTTGTGGCAGGCGTCGTTGAGACAGACGAGAAGGGCGAGCGCAGGCGCCCGCTCCACCAGCAGACCGATCGCCTCGCACGCTTCATTGCGCAGAAAGGTCGTACTTGCATCGCCACCCACCCTCCCCACCAGACCGAAGAAGAGCGATCGCGTCACCGGTTCCAGCTGCTCCGACGTCAACAACTTCACTGTCGACTTTATGCCTTCTATGGCCATTCTTGACACCTTTACACACCACATATAATAAAATAGGTACTTGCTGATTTTCTTATTGTGTTTCACTTATATCTTGTGTCTAAATCAAATCGGTAATTCGGGAGTCGTGCACTGTTGCCTTGTCTCGCATCGATTCTAAAAAAAGTGCGTTATTAAAGCAGTTCAAGCATAAGATGATTGGCTCGTCGACAGCATGACTTATATCATGGACAAATACACTTTGCCTTTTCTAATGCGAGAAGCAACACAAGTTTTGTGAAGTATTATTTTGCACCTGTAAATTGAGATTTCTTTAACGTGAATAACAAATTTCCTATATGAAATCCCCTATTTATAGTGAATGATGCTACAAATGGCATTTGTGATTGCGTGCCGACCTGTGAGCGCAGGCTGGATGCGACGAAGACAAGACCGCTGCAGAGCTGTTGAACTTGTTCTAGCGACCAGCTGCGAAGTTCGTGGTCCTCCTTGTGCGAGTTGGCTTCGAAGAAACAGCTCAAGAAACGCAAAGCGTCATGTTGTTTCTCCCACTCTCCTGAGGTTAAGGCCTCCACAGCACCTCTGACGTCGACACTGGGTCGACACGAAGTCCGGCTTGCCCAATGCACTGTCCGGGACCGCTTAAGTCGCGCTTGTCTGCAGCAACGGCACGTATATGAAGTCTTTGTTATAAGCAGTTCCGATTCATCAAACTGCATTTACACCGATGACCGAATCGAAATCTCTTTTAGTCTACTTCATTTACCGTAAAGCAATTATTTCCAAATTAAAGTTTCTTAGTCGACAACATTATACTGTCTCAGATGCCTCAGGCGCAGAGCCCACATATCTGTCTGAATCATATAGTTTGGGTTGGAAAAGCATTGAAAATTGATTTATTCCTTTTCGGTACTGGCTTGGAGACTTCGTTTTCGTAATTCGTTGCCATGGGATACTATGCCCCGTTACTTTTGCGTTTGTGGAAAACGAACTCATGTGCACATCTGCGATCATGCGCGTGGGCACTTGCGTGTGGCACGAAACAATGACGGTTCATTTCTTCCCACTGTAAAAGCCAAACAAGCTGTGCGAAAAGGCCACACGAAGGATTTGCAGCGTCACCTGCTGCCTGACAGACAAGACAGTTACCACAATTTCGTTAACAACCTTGTTTTTTTTTAATTCATGGCTAAAGAGATCGATAGGAACAATTTCTTGTGAGACTGTATTTGGGGCATAATGTGGAAAAAAATTGGACCAAATCCAGACATGCTTTGGGCCACTTTAGATAGATTTTAATTGCCTAACGCTCTTTTGCGTTGGAAGGGCAATCAAATTAACATACAGTGATTTGCGCAATCGTGGTCGCATTTGCTTCTCCCTTGAAGGGGCCGAAATTAAAGATGTGGACTTTTGAGAAAACGGCTCTCTCCCATTTTCGTCCTGATATCTCTCTGTTTAAATGTAAAATATCTTAAGCGTTAATGCATAAGTGTATATTCAAATATATTCAAGCCTGCAAGCATACTCGATACAACTTCAGTTTGAGGTTTTGTGGTGGCAACTTGATTAACATCTTCCGAGGCGTAGCCACTGCTCATTCGAGTTAGGGCCTCTCGATTTTCCTTTGACGCAACTGTAGTGACATTGTTGGCGGAATTTCGAAGAGCTTCCTGTGTCAACGATCCAGTTTTCTCAAAAGAGTCCATTACTTTCAACGCTCGCCTATGGAGGGTGGTACGATGCAATTGTAGAGTTACCTTGCGCTGGATGAGCATTCAATGTTTCTCAACTGTGAAATTCTGCTTCGTAAAGAGTCCAACCGCTTGGAAGCTGAAAACTTAATGCTCATTACTGAATCTGCAATCTGACAAAATTTCCTTTGTGATTAACAATAATGTTACCTGCGAGAAGCTTGTACGGCTTTCACCGTCTTTTTCATCAAACGATAGAGCTGAATAGCAGCGTCTTAATCCGTTCTGCTAGATGGGGTAAAGTAATTTTCATTTACTACTACTCAGGTATAAAATGTTGTGCCAAATGAATTGGTGCCGATAAACAACGAATATTTGTGATTTGGGGGTGTGACGAATGAGCGCAAATGCATGATCAATTGGGATAGCTTCTCAGTGAGCTTGCGCGTGCTTCTAATCCTTTCATGTACCTTTTTTTCTGAAATCGACTTCCTCCTCGAGCTCTCAAGAAATAGTGGTCGTTCTCTCGACTTAACCTCATTACTCTTCAATCGCCTTTTCTCAGCCATGTGAGCATAGCTGTTAGAGCTAGCATCCCCAGCCGGATCGCTGATGCGCGAGTTGTCCTCACGTGCCAAATTTAACGGAAATTTTTTCCCCTCAGTCGAGTTTATTGCTGCAGTTCTGGCGATGAGATGAGACTGTGTAGCCTTTTGGAATTCCTGAAGAGCTGAAGACGCAGTCGAGCTAACATGACTTTATGCTCATGCACCAAAATTTAGCATTGCCGAAGAGATACGCAACAAAGCCTACAACGTGTACTGATGTAAAGGATTGATGCTATCAGCTATAAATGTCTTACAAATGTGCATAAAGGGACATTGTGTTGTTTGTTAAAGGTCCAGTTGACCTACGGCAGTCCATTTGTGGAACCGATGGCTTTAGTTTTACATATTTTGCATAAAAGCTTTAAAAATAAAGCCAATTAATCACAAAAAAGTGATAGATAACACGTCTCACTAAAATCGGAAGGAATTTCTCACCGGAGAAGTGATCAGCATAGCCTACGCTTGCTTGACGAGTGCGCCGGACGGCAGCTCGCCAGGGTGATGCTCGCTGAGGCGGCTTTATCATCTCCTGTAAAAGGCGATTAAACCACTGAATCACCCCATTACATTCATATATTCAACTTCATATCTAAAGTATCTTCCCGGCTATTTTTTAACATGATCCCGACGAGGGAATCTGTGCATAAATTGAGAATTTACAAGCTGTCACCCAGTGCCAACAATTTTACTCATCTCTAATATTCCTATCTACATACATTTCACATATATTCCACAGTTAAAGTTGTTACAAGTTTTTTGTAAAGCGTTATAACAAAAATGAGGTTTTCTCCAATTTGGCAATACGAATTTGTTTGACCTGTGATTTAAAAAAACTTAGTCACCTCAAAAAGATCAAACTACCATAATACCTTTGATTTGACAGCAATATCACTAAAATTTAGGTAATTACAGATCTTTGGCACCAGCTCATCCATTTACACGTTCTCTATTCTTCTATTTCGAGTATAACATTTACAAACTTGTGCACAAAAACGTGTCAATTTTTTGACACTCTGTTTACATAGCCAATTCGCCGCACTATAAAGTGGTCTAAGCAACCACTGTATTAAAAATGCTCCACAGATTGTAAATGTATCACCACCAAAGCCTCTGAGCTTACTTTGCAGCTGGAGTGAGACCCGTTGTTACTGCTATCACGACCAACGACACAAAGAGCATTCAAACCATCTAAAAACCATGTACATCATAAAACAGGAATTATGCATCCCTGATTTTTTTATGGTTTAGCACTTTTCATTGACTACAAGAATTTAAAACTCTGTCAGTGTGTAAAGTTCTTAAAGTTAACTTCACCGGTTAAAAGAGTAGATTTAAAAACCTGCATTCACGATCGACACCATGTCTTCAGTAATACCTGGATTTACGGAATCGGAAATCCCTGATTCGTAAACGAGTAAGCCATCAAATCCCAACTTTGGTGGAGATTGTATTTTTGCACGCATTTCCACACTACGTAAAATCGTCCTCTTCGTGCCCTCATCAAGTGAGAGAGGCAAGCTGTTCGAGAGATAATTGATAAGCTGGTTCTCTGGAACACAATTTAAGGAAAATATTGCCGCAAGGCATTCCATTGCAGCTTTTAAGACCTAAAATATTTTTATTTGTTATGAAACTTGGATTAAAAAAGGTGGTGCGAAAAATGCGTACCTTTGGCTCACTATTAAATAGGGTTTGGACCAATTTGCTGCATATCATACCAATTTCTAATGGCGAAATTGTGTTTGTTAAAATAAGCGCTGTAAGAACATCGATGGAGTTCCTTATTATGGTGAAATTGTTGCAGCGCAACTGAAGTAGGATGGACTCAAATATGTATTCAGTCGGGAAGCGTTTACAAAGCATCAAAGAGGTTGTGTGAATAAGTTTTTTGATATGCATACTCTCCATGTCCAGGCGATGGAAAACTGCAGCCAGTAAAAACTCCTTAGTGCTAGTAAGAATGTGTGTGGGAAGGTCTTTGATTAGAAGCTGAAACAAAGGAATAAGTTTTACTGTTAAAGGGTCCTACAACTAACTTCTGCTTAAATGAATAATTGTAATATATACGCATAATCGACTACACACAGTACTTATTTTCAAAGCTTAAAGTGCAGTAATTTCATAATTTCTTGCAATATTATCACTTACGGTTACGTACAAAAATGACCTACCATTAACATAGAAAAGCATTCGTCTGCCAGCTGGCCACTCTCAATGTCAAGTAATTTTTGCAAAAATGTAAGAAACGACGACATATGCGCAGTGATTTCTAACGAACCACAATCTCTTGGAGTCGAAAAGCAATCCGCATCACTGGGCATGCGCTTCAAAAATGACCTTAGCAATGCATTTATTTGCAAAAGTGCTGCTTTCATTTGACATATGGTACCCCTTCCAACAATAACTACATAGAGTTCGATTGGGATAAATCCAAAGAGCAAAGGGGGTTCGCGTAAGGACATACGAATATGGATGCTCATAATAAGTTACACAGGGCTGCAGGCCGTGCAAACGTAAAGCCACTTGTAAACTAGATTAATCCTTCAGAACACACAACTCCTAGTTTAATATAACTATCATGCGCATCATAATAGTTGAACAGAAAATCACCGTTATCATAAGAAGAATGTAGGAAAGCCCCAAAGCAGATTTCATAGGGTCGTAATGTGCCACACGAGTCAATGTTGCACCTGATTTACAGATGTTGATTTACTCGTTTGGAACGTCAAGGTCGATGGTCGTTTTAATAAACAAGCCGTATTACATCTCTTTACTTTCGTTTGAAGGCAGTACGTAGTATCAAATCTAAAAATTTTGTATCAGCAAATTTAATGCACCAGAATCCTTAGCATAAATGACGTTTATTGCAAAAGTGCTGCATATTAAACCAAAGATTTTGACGTCAAACCATCGAATTCTGCTATATTTTGACGGTAAATGCAGTAGTTTTTGCATAATTGCTTCAATTTTTTTGTCTAGCGGAGCATTAGCTAATACATACCAAAAGTTATTCAATTAGTCCAACCAATAAAATCTGGTTTTCTGTTATTTAATTTGGAGGCCCAAGTCTTTTTTGAAGGCAAAAGAACGCATATCCAACAAGCAGAGGTAAGCGTCTGATGGTATGGCTCAGAGGTAAGCCCACTCCTCTATGGCAATATAGCCACCCAAGTGACCGTAGTCAAAACCGGAAAACAAACAAAATATTGCAAGAAGATACTGTAGCGTCTCGAGGCTCCCTTGAAGGCAAAAGAAGGCAGAATGCTAAGGTAGAATACATATATTCACCGGACAGAGGGAAATAGACTGCTGGCATGGCCCGAAGGCCAGCCCACGCAGCTAGGGCAATACGGCCACCTCTGTGATCTAGACAGAAACCGGTAGTTCTAACAAACAAAGTACTACATTGCCCCTCTCCTCTTTCGAGCGTCGTCCCCGACGCGCCCCTTGGTACATCTCCCGCGTCAGCCATCACAACATACTCAGTGCTGCAACAAGCACCCACGAGCTAACCATGCCAGTCGCCGACATTCGACGCGATTGAGGCGATGCTTGACACCAACATCAGTGATCCCTCTTCACAGTGCATTGCACTTCGAGTTTCGTCTGGCTTAGAAACAAAGTTCGGAATAAGTGGTTCTACCGACCATCAGTATCTTCGTAGGAGGGGGGGGGGGGGGGGGGGGGGGGGGCGTTAGCACGCCGGTCTCCTTAAGCAAGTATATCAGGGGTAACCTTTGGAACGAAACTTTCCAGGTGGTCCATGGCTGGTGTCGCTTCAGTTGTTGATAGCTTTCTTGTAGAACACGGAGAAGGGGTAGATGCTGTAGGTGGACGTCGTTCGTGACCCATCCGTAGCACATGCACTTCTTTCGCACCGCTGCAACATGCCGCAGGCGATAGAGATCGGGATAAAGAACCCTATAGAGTCGGGACCGCTTTCCGCTGCCACCAATGTAGCGTCCCGAGGCCCCCTTGAAGGCAAAAGAAGGCAGAATGCTAATGCAGAATACATATATTCACCGGACAGAGGGGAAAACTGCTGGCATGGCCCGGAGGCCAGCCCACGCAGCTAGGGCAATGCGGCCACCTCTGTGACCTAGACAGAAACCGGTACTTCTAACAAACAAAGTACTACAGTACAATAGTCGAAAAACACTTTGTAAGCAGTTCTTCCCTTCCCTTCTCTTTCCTTCTTCTATCCCTTCTACAAGAAGGTTGGTTGAAGGATGATATAGGTGTAGTACTCTGTTTGTTTGAACTACCGGTTTCGGTCAGGGTCACAGAGGTGGTCATATCGCTCTAGCTGCGTAGGCTGGCCTCCGGGCCATGCCAGAAGCTCATTTCCCTCTGTCCGTTTAATGTATAGATTCTACCATAGTATTCTGCCTTCTTTTGCCTTCGAGGGAGCCTCGGGACGCCGCAATAGGACAACTAGTTCGGAGAGTCTAAGGCGAGAGCTTGTCGAGCTCCGGGGGGCGACCACGTTGATCCAGGACCAGGTTTGAATTGTTCTTTTCCCTCTGACCTAAAAGGCGCATTTGGAAAACATAAGTATTACACACTTCATAGGGATGGTATACTGAAGGTGTAGCGTCCCGAGGCTTCTTCGAGGGCAAAATAAGGCAGAACACTAGGGTGGGACATATATATTCAACGGGCAGAGGGAAATAAGCCGCTGGCATGGCCCAGCGGCCAGCCTACCCAGCTAGGGTAAGATGGCCACCCCTCTGACCCTGATCAAAAACCGGTAGTACAAACAAACAAAGTACTACATAAAGAACTGGTCTCGCCAGCTAGGCTCATAGACTAATCATCCCGGTCAAGACAATGTCGCTTTGCTAATCTAAGGGTTAGTCAAACAATCTAAATACCGTATTAAATTCGGATATTATGTGGCCCAATTGACAAAAAGCATTTGTTAAACTTTCCAATAAGCACGTGATTTCATTTGTGTTTAAAGTTACGTTAGTCTGTGAATCATGAAATATAGACCCTAATAAAAGCACGTTTGATTACAGTTAATTTTGAATCTCAAACATGGGTCTCACTAAGTGGAAATTGATGTTGCAAAATGTTTCCTGTTCATGGAAATTCCGGTTTTTCTGGATGGATTGGCTCCTGGGCCATGCTGGCCGTAATACTTTGTTTGTTCTGGCTACCGATCGCCCTAGCCGCGTGGACTGTCCTCTGGGCCACGTCAGTAGCGCCATTCCCTCTGCTAATTGAATATATACATTATTCTGCTCTAGTATTATGCCTTCTTTTGCCTCCAGGGCAGCCTCGGGATGCCACACTAGTAGTCCCAACTCATTCCGTCTGCCTTAGGCGAATATTACGAAATATTCGCCTTCAGGGAAATTTTGGGCACTACTTTGGTGGGAGCGGAAAGGGCATCCAATCTTAAAGGATTCCATCTTCATTTCTGCTGTTGGGTTGGCCATATTGCCTTCACCGCGTGAGCTAACCGCTTGACCGTTTCAATAGCCCCTCACCCCTTCCGTACATGGGCTATACGTTGTTTACTCACGTGGTGTGACTCATTTCGACTTGAAAAAGTCCCGGGCGATTCAACTCCAGAAAAAAACATTCGCACATAAACAATCTTTAACTGTTCTTGTTGAATATATTGCTAAGACATGGGAATGTTAAGTTGAGTTCTTATAATTCATAAAACGCAAAAAGTTGTTTGAGAAAATTATTGTGCGTCGGTGCAACGGTGCAGAACAAAAGTATGCTCATCTTACGTTAATATTATCTAAGCAGAGGCATTTAATTCAAGAAACCCATTAAAGCTATGGTTAATATTCCTCATTTTATTACACGGCATCACCCACAAAAATAACTTTATTCCGCTTTGTTTGTTGGAATTTCGGTGCAATCTTCACCATATTTCAGGGGCAGATCCTAATGTCTCGAAGATGCAAGGCGTTACCTTTTTGTTATGAACTCATCTGCCGGTGTTACACTACAAGAACATAAGTCATTTACTTGAACCTGAAAGCGTTCGCATCCCTTAGAACCCTAGCATGCTTGCATGGCTAGTTTGCACCTATTTTGGGTACAGTTTTAACAACAACCGAACCTCAATCATTGCAGGTTGTATTGTCGCCTTGCTGATATGGCCCATCACCCACATCCATAGCCTCCACTTATTCTTTACGCCAGCAGTAAACAATTCTTCTGCAATGATACGCTGGTGTGGTCAAAAGTTTATTGGTCGCGTATTTTAGTCACAAGCAGGGAGAATGGAACTGCCTCGAGGTGATTCCCGGAAGAGAAGACAATTATGATTACCCACAGAATTTTAATTAGCTGTAGATTCCTACATTACAACAAAAGGAATTCTTTAGACCAACCCTCCGGACCGAAGGGTACGGTACCAGAGATAAGAGGACAAATCAGTGGAAAAATTGCTCGCGACTAAGGCTAAGAGTAAGGCTTGGAGCGCCATATCATGCCTCGCCTACTAGTTACGAAAACCTTAAGGCAACTTAATGAAGGTGCCGAATGTAGATGGCTGAAATTAGGGGAGACTCAATCCAGAAGGTGACTTTATCAAAGGGTCAATAGTTTTGATTTATTTGCAGAGCATTGTCGATTGTCAGCGAGTCCCGATGTAATATTTTGTTTGTTTGAACTACCGGTTTCGGTCAGGGTGACAGAGGTAGCCATATTGCCTCAGCTGCGTAGGCTGGCCTCCGGGCCATGCCAGCAGCTTATTTCCCTCTGTTCGTTGAATATATGTATTCTACATTAGCATTCTGCCTTCTTTTGCCTTCGAGGGAACCTCGGTACGCTACACCTGACTTCTCAATAAAATATTTACTACAGTTTTACAAATGAGCCAGTTTGCATCTCTCTCACAAAATGATGTCACTTTATTAATTCCACTTTTTTGTGGCTAAAAAACGATTCTATTGCTCCTTTTCATGTTTGGTATCTGTCACAAAACACCGCGAATAAATTTTGATGTTAAAGAGCAACGAAAAATCCTAGGCGAGTAACATCATTAGTAGGTATTAGTCCACGAATTCATTGCAGCGTCTCAAGGCTTCGCAGAGGGCAAACGAAGGCAAAATACCAGAGCAGACTACAGATATTCAACGGACAGAGGGAAATGAGCTGCTGGCATGGCTCCAAGGCCAGTCGATTTGGGTCAGGTTCACAGAGGTGGCCATATTGCTACAGCAGTGTAGACTGACCTCAGCGTCATGCCAGCGGCTCATTTCCCTCTGTCTGTTGAATATAAAAATTTTGCCCTGGTATTCTGCCTTCTTTTGCCTTCAAGGGAGTCTCGGGACGTTACATTCAGCTTATTATTTTATTCCCCATCTTGTGAATTGATAATTGTAGTACTTTGTTTGTTGGAACTCTTGGTTTCGGTCAAGGTCACTGAGGTGGTCGTACTGCCCTTATAGAGGGTTCCTCCTCTCTCTTCTGGTCACCCTTGCTAGTAGAAGTCTGAGCATGTTTTGACATCTTTATTATAGAGGGTGAAAATTATACAGCTAGGCAAGGTGTGGGATTCAGGCCGGGGAAGAGTCACGTTCTTGCGAGTCTCCGCGCCGCCCCGCCGCGAGGTTCAATTTGTTTTCTACCCTAGCATTCCGTCTTCTTTTGCCTTCGAGGGAGCCTCGGGACGCTACAATAATGACCTAGTAGAATAATTTACATGTTCGATGTAGGAGAGTAAAGTTTCGGCGTATGCATTCAAAATGAGGGTGAAATTTATTAAACTAAATGCAGAGGGTTTCTTCTCTTTCCTCTTATCACCCTTGCTATTAGAAGCCTGAACACACTTCGACATCTTTATTATGGGTGAGAGGGTATGGAAAGATCTTGTAGAAATGCTCAGGACGGAGATTAGATTTGGTATTGACAAATGCCAAAGCAAGCGAAGAGGCCAGTTTTACTTTATTTAGCTCCACAAATGGTGTTGTATTGTTTTAATATATTATA
This sequence comes from Taenia hydatigena, assembly GCA_036345935.2. Taxonomy (NCBI): domain Eukaryota; kingdom Metazoa; phylum Platyhelminthes; class Cestoda; order Cyclophyllidea; family Taeniidae; genus Taenia; species Taenia hydatigena. Next base: position 11,302,435 of record JADWOT020000006.1, on the reverse strand, counting down.
ATATGCGATAGTTTATCCTTAATGCGATGCGCATTTGTTTGTTCGCACCAGTATCCGAAAAAAGACCATTAATATCCTTCTGGTGCTATTGTCGGGTATCTGGACGGTGTTATGCTTATTTTTGCCTACAAGTGTTTATTCTGTTTCCTCACCACTAGCGAGCCTTAAAAATGCATTGCTTTTTGCATTATTATCTGTTTTTTGAAATCACAACTATTCAAGGCGTTACAACGTACTTGAGTTGTTATTGACAGTCATTTTCCCTTCTCCTTATTTTGTGTCCATGAGTTTACTTTTATTATTTTCTAGGTTTCTGCTAGGTCGGATGTTTTGTTTACCTCCGGCACGTCCGAAGCTTTTGTCAGATAAATATTTGTGAAAATGATCCAAGCACTCCAGTTGGATGATCCGATTGTCAGTGTTGAGGACATCAAGAAGTTTAAATTGGCATTTCTGATGCAGTTTTTTGTCCAACACAAGCAAAGGTTTCGATTTCCTCGTTTGCGGCTACAGGCAAGTTTGCCTTATTGGCTCGTATATTATTATCTTGGAGTGATGCCTTTTAATCCTATTAGATTTCAGTTATCGCATCAATTTGTTGTGGTAACGGATACTCTGGACACAATTTTCGTTCACTCTACATTGAGTTTTCGCTATCTAATCGCACATACCCTCTTCATGGGCTCTAATGCGTATCCTTTTTGTCGTTCTAATCTATAGAGCGGTTTAATGAGGTTCGTCACTACCCCCACCATCGTTTTCGTCTAATTTCTGCTTATTGTAATTACCTTGCTGCCGTGGTCACTGTTGTTTTTCAGTATTTTTGAACTCTTCCTTCAGTTTTCATCGACGTCTTATGGAACAAGTCACCACTAAGAATTTGCGGTCCCTTAGTTCCTAAGTTGCGGCTAGTCACGAATTTTTATGTTGAGGATCACCAACAAATGATCATAGCACTATGATCAGAAGCTAAGATTTTGCTCAAAAGTCGAAAGCTTGACAGTACAGTAGTCAAGCATATGCACCCATTTTGCGAATTGCCGCGCTCACTAGTGATCTGTGGCCATCCTATCAAAATTGGCAGTTGACAATTTTGCTTTTACATGTTTAGAAGTGGGTATTTCTGGTAAGTTTTGTTCCCACACTTTTACCTAATTGTATGGGTATGGCGTACGTGCCGGTGAGGCAAGCATTTAATCCTTGCCACGTTTGAAATACAACTCTTAGACCCCTTGCAAATGACCGCTTATCTAAAATCGCCTGGTGTCCTTTTAACTACGAAAGGTAGTCTTGTCTTAAATATCTTTATTGGTAGTCAAAATAAGTTAGACTATTCTTCCTAGAGATATTCTTTATCTGCTCGCTTGATTTTGCTTCTAAAGTTGTTGATGAGTCATATCAGATTTTTATTGTAAACATTAATCCTATCATTTATGACCAGAATTTTTCCACTTTTACCTTTGCATTACCTTCCAATCTTGGATGCTCCAGCGTGACTTAGTGCAGCGAACGCTTGCAACACCATAATAGTAATGTCTTTGACATTTTAGAGACTAGGTCAAGTTTCTTAAAACTAAAATTGATTCCACTTTCGAGATGCTTAGCTCAGCGTTAAGTGCCATGATGTACGTTTCCACTTTACGTAGGATTTGTATCAACACATACTGAAGGGATCGGAAACCGTGCCACTATGTGACTGCGTGGCCCGGATTCTGCGCTTCCTACGTCACCGTGACCCGACGGTGTGTATCGCTAGTGTTGACGGCGCCCTGGATGCTTTTGTGGGCGAGAAGCGCACCACTCATCGTCAAGCTCTGCAGGCAGCTCGCGCTGGTCGATCGGTCTCTGAGCTCGATCCACCCGCTCGTGCTCTCCTCCTCGAGCACCTCATTGAGTGTGTTTATGATGAGCGGCCCGACCTCAGCTTTAACGCTGTCCTCAATGCGCCCAAGACCAACGCTGAGAAGGACGTTGGCGTTCTCGCCTCTCCTGACGACGAAAGCCTCCTCATCAAAGCTGGTCAAGATGCTTCTGGCTCAAGCTACTACTACATGGATGGTAAGCTCCCTTTATTTGCTTGTCAGTTTCTGCTATCCTGACGGCAATTATGAAGGCGCGGTTTGTGGATTCTATTTTTTGCATTCGCGCCTATTTTCGCGTGCATTTAAACATTTGTTTTGGCTCCTCTTTATGTAGGAACTTGTAGAATGTTATCATCCTTGTACTTGCTCATACTATTGTATATTTCAATATCCGTACAGTCCTCGGTCGTCTGGACTCCAGCACTGGAGGGTTTCGTTTCCCTGGAATCTCATGTGTTTTTAGGGCGTCTGTTGTTATTACTTAAGCATTTATTCTTCCTGTGCTTCAGGAGTTCTGCCTTGTTTCTCACTGGTCAGATCTAGAAAAATTCTGCGTGCACTCATAAAATCAGATGTCTCTTAAGCCGCCTTATTTGCAAATAAGTATTCTTTTTCGCCGCATAACGTGTCATTCTTCTGGTAAAGCATAGTTTGAGTTGCTTGCAGTCATGTTCGTTAGGTACCTTGAAGTCAATCAGGACACAAGTGGCTTAATGTCTAGTTATAGTAAACAAGCATCCCCTTGTGAAACCTTGTCATCCAATTGAGGTCGTTGTTTATGCTTTAGCCGCATACATTTGCGCTTTTTATATGACTTATTTGTATCGGCTTGAGTGCGTATTAGCCATTAAAGCCGTTGTGAATGCCTCCATCGCGTTTATGCCTCCTTCATTATGTTGGTGTGTCTGTAGTTTATTTTCGATAAAGGAAATTGGGCATCAGCTTTTACGTGTTCACTTGGGATCACTTGAGTAGTGCCCTCATGAATGCGTGATTTGGCTGAAACATTTTTGTTTTTCTAGCCTTTTACTGTTTTAGTGTATCAAATTTGTTTGGTTATAGGTAATTATGTCCCATTTTTCGGCCTTGACGCTTCAAAATGAAGACTTATTGCTGTACTTTTGTGTTCCTTCCCCTCACATAGGTTAGGCGCACTTTCAATCACAATCCGCCCCCTGACCTTTTGGGATGGAGTGCATGGACCAATTGTAGCAAAATCGCAATTGCACAGTAGTTAAACTTCCCTTATGTAAGGCGTTACAAAATGCTTCATCATTGTTGGTTGTGTTACGCTAGCACTGTACCGCACTAATCCCGAGGGTTGGTAGTCTTTAAGTTGCTTTGTTGAGATTCGGTTTTTGTTTGCGCTTGTCTACAAATCACGGTCTGAATTCTCGCTGTCTTTTTCTAGCCAGAGATTCTCGAATTCATTTTTGGTGCCGTTGACGACTATATCGTGCGCTAAATCCTTCTCAAGTTTTAATTCCGTTCACTAATTGGATACTAGACCTTTATGGCACTGTAAAATTTGTTCGGGCTACAGGTGTCTATTTTGGTAAATAATTTCTTTTTTTTACGAGACCTCCGTCTCTATCGTGAAACCCCTCAGGGCGGCTTCTCATCACACTGGTCCGTAGCTGTCGGTCCAACAATTCAGCAGTGGACCTCCTTTATCGCCTCGCTGGGTCGTGCTGGAGAGGAGGCGGAGTTATGCCACTTTTTGAAGAAAGATCTCTTTTCATACGTACAAGACTGTATTGAAAGTCCGTATATGAATGACTTTGCTGATGAACTCAACTCAGCTCGACTTCTGGATAAGGAGGCGGCTGAATTGGCGGAAATTCGGCAGCAAAGAGGGTTGCCTGTGGCTCCCACGCCTCTCCCTCAGGTCAAATCCTTGGCTTCCCCATCCTCTCAGGTCTGTGTGCCTCTAGCGACAGAAGGCGGCAGTGGTAGCAGTGCGGCAAGCAGCAGTGGAAACTCTACTTCCACTTGTCCTCTCACTCCTCCCAACGAAGTACCCTCCGCTCTACCCTGCGTATCTCAGGCCTCTCAACCTGCTGCGTCCACGCCGGAGTCATCTGCCGCGCCTGTGAAGGCTAGTCTCACCGCTCCCAACACTCCATGTAATCTTTTCTTTAATCTTTTCTGTTCTTCTTTGCCCCGTAATTATTGCTCTATTAACCCACTTGATGTAAATTGTGTTGTGGATTCGGTAAGTTGTTTATCGACGTTTCGGCTACTGTTTTTTGCTACGCCGCAATGGCACTCGCGTAGCGCAGCTTAAAACACCCTCGTAGTTTTCACTTCTGCTAATCTTGAATTGCATCTTCCCCTATCGGCTTGTCGGCTTATTACTAAAGAATTCCAATCCCCCGTACAGCATTTGTGCTGTTTATAAATTCTTGATAGAAATGAATCGTGCAATTAGCAGACGAATGAGTTCTAACCGAGAGCTCAAGTGTTCTGCTGCAAAAATGTATCTCCTGTTCGCGTGATGACGCGAAGCGCTTGGTTTGAATGTTGTGTGTGACGCCGCATCCTGCTGCCCATATTTTTCTAAATTATTTTTTCCCTTTTGATTGGCTCAACCCTTTGCCAGATGTTTTCCTCACTTCGTGTACTTCAGAAAGCTCCGTTGTCCTATTGCAAATGTTGGAGTGAAGCCTAGCGTGACGATGTCCCAGCCTCTGAGTGTCTGTGGTGCACTGCGTCGGTTTTTGCTGCGATTTCACTTTCTTCTTGGTCTGATCCCAACATAGTGATTTGAGCATGGGAGGGAGGTGTATGACATGTGACTCGGGCACTTTTGACACCATCAGCCGACACCGGTGGTCTTATAATCAATTCAGGGTAGCTGAGTTTTCTTATGGCCCAATGAATCAAATTGCCCGGGCCTTGGGCTCTTTTCCGTGTGTACATTTTTCTTATCAAGATTCGTGTGGCATTGGTGTTACCCCACTAACGGGATTTCTGAGTTTTGCAGCGATTCCAGCCCATTCTACATTTGATTAGTATTTCATGATTTAGAGTGGTTATTCATCCACGTAATTCCCTTGATTGATGTGGTGATAAGCCAATTTTGACCCTTCAATGCTAGGTGAAATGTAGTTGAAGCTGGTATCATTTAATGTGAATTTTTACGGTCATTAGGTGAAAACCTCATGAATCCTAGAGCAACTCCATGTTGCTTTTTTATCCCACCCATTGTTCATAACGTAAGTGTTGATGCTGACTCGCTTGCACCTGGTAAGGTGATGTATCCCTTTCGCACTGCATCTGATTCCCTCACTCCTCGGACCTGCTGGCGAATGGTAGAAGCTTACCTCACTGGTCGTCGTTACATTTTCTGTTAATTTTCTAAACATACAGAGTAACTGTCATTGATATGTACCTTCTCATCTATTTTCACATTATTTTAGATTCAGTTAAGTAGCGAGTTATTTCCTGTGTTCATTTGAGGTTTGGAGGATGGATTTTAAAGTAGGACTTGCGACCGTTTACACTGACTACCATTCTGGTACATGCCTCCATGCCGCTTTCGATTCCAGCACTACAGGTTGTATGTAGCCTGATGCAGCGTCTCATTTCTTACTAAACTTTCAAGGTGTGCAGGCTGGTCCCTATAAGTATGGGAACAGATGCTTGGTGGTCCGGTTAGGGGTGCTTTCCCTCGAGAGCGGGTTGTTCACTCGGTATGCATTGTTCTGCAGCCTCGTCTGGTGTTTTCTTTTGCGGCGTGTGTGTGCGCGCCCACCGTCAAAACGGGGTACAGTTCTTCCATCTGCCACTATTCGGCGACAGTATCCGTGTTTGTGTGGTGCGCAAGTGCACGTATCTACGCGCGTGCACTTGCGCATCACTCTCCCGCGCCTGGCTGGAGCTGGCGAGAGAGTGGCTGCCACACACGTGCGTGTCTGCGCCACGCATTGATTCACAAACGCACATTAGATGCCCGTGGCAGATTGGCCACTTCACAACACCAAAACAGCCTGCCTGGAAATTGCAGCACGCAAATGTATTCTGGCGCCCGAGTGCACGTTGGAGAAAGTGTATCAAGAGCAATGAAATGAGACACGGAGGAAAATTTGGCGTTTTTGTGCGCGTGCATGTGCGCATTGTGTGCTGGCATCGCATGGACAAATCAATTTGTGCACAGCGTGTGTTCGCGCTCGCGTTGGAAACCCTAACTGGCCTAGGCAAGGCTGGCATTTAAGTTAATTCGACTACGACAACGTACAGCACAAGATGCAATAGCTGCTATTTCGGAATGGTCGTGTGTGCATGCGCGCGCTATGTGCGATCGCACGCGTGCCTGCGAGTGGGGACTAACGTTAAACCGTTGGATCATGCGTTTGCACACCCATCGAATCAGCCCAGCACTCATTCCTGCTCTGCATTGTCTCCTCTCTCTTTGCTTTTTCGTGTGTGTATCACGGATACTCATGTGGATGCTTCTGGATATTGCTCCTGCTCTCTTCACGATCAGCTCTCGGTGACACGCTATGAAGAGCTAAGGCATGAAAAATGTGTTGCGATGATGTTGCACAGCTGTGGTGCAACGCTGTGTGTCCTTTTCATTTTTTAAAGTCCTTCTCAAAGCTTCCAAAACTTGGTTCGTTCCTAAGCGCCTGAAGATCTTGGCGTTTTTTTTGGAATGTTTTACTTGATTGTTTGTTTATCACTTGTGTATTGGTTTGCCTCCATGGCTTCCGAGACGCTAATGGCACCTTTCAATCTTTCCATTCAGATAATCTTAATAAACGAGACATTGGATTGAAGGCGCATGTTTAATTTGCCTTGATTCTCAGACATTTCGTAGTTCCGATATTCCAGCATGTGCACTTCATTTCCTACGTAGTATGCGCTTCCGTCTATTCGGGTTCCACTCAACATGCTCGATGGGAATGAGGCTCAATTTTCGTTTGTTGAGATAACCTCCATGCAAGAAATCAGTGTGTTGTAGATTGTCGGGAATGTCTCGTGCGCAAATAATCTCGCCTACTTTTACATCGATATCATCAGGCTATTTTAAGTACCTAAACTATGGTTGAATCGAACAGCAACAGTGGATTCCAAGGGTTCCAAAGGAGCATTGCCTATTTGTTCCTTCTCTGTACGTCCAAGTATAGCAAGGACAGGGCTGAAAAAGGAGCGATTCCAAGAGTGTGAACCATTTTGAATTGGCAGGCACTACGTGAGCAACATATTATCCGCTCTTTCCTACAGCTCTGCCTTCCTTGCCTCCACTGCCCTATTTTCGTGTCAGTGGTGGTGATTGTGATGGTGATAGTGGAGGCAGTCAGTTGCAGGAATTTGCTCTGCATCACATATGCTCGTGTACACGTTCGCACGCCCCTGCGCATAAGCGATGTACACGTCTACTTTCGTATTCGGGTATAAAATTGTGAATTGGGTTCAGCTAACTTCGCTCGCCGCAGTTTGTGTTTTGAGCATACTCAACATCAGGCTGTAAATTCTTGTTTTCGCACCGATTCTGCAGATATAGGCGATCGTTCATTTTTTTCCAACATCTTGACGATCTTAGAGATTTGTTATCAATAAAATTATTTCTCTTGCTGGATTTTCTCCGAGGTGTTTCGTACACAATGTGTATGTAAAAATGTCAAGAAAGACGTTTAGCTCATCATTATTTGGTATTTTTTGTTTCGTAATAATGGCACTTAACCGTTTGCTTTATTCCGTTTTTCCACTCTTACAGCCGCCGGAGTCTGGATGCCAGATAGTGGTCATCCTTCCTCATCAACTGTAGTAGGAGGTTCGACGGCGACAACACATTGTCAGCACCCGAACAGTGTGGAACCTCCGCGTTCTGTTTACTCGCTCTGCTCCTCCTCACCGTCTCAGCAGCATATCAAGACGGCTAATGAACCTGTGTCAGGGCAGCAGCATTTACTTGATTCACCTCTTCGGCGACCGGCCAGTGGACCCATGCCTGCAGAAGTTGCTCCTCAAGCGGACGGTGGCCAACCGCACTCAGCTCCGCCCTTCTCCGCCCCTTCTTCTGTCGGTGATGGTCGTAGGAGAACTTCCATGGCATCTAGTCAAACCTTTTCCATGAGTGGACAAAAACTTGACGCTGGTAGGGTTCGTAGGATTATTGGCATTGTTCTCGTCTCCATTGATTACACCTCGTATATGAACTGCGCTATGTCGATTTACATTAAATGAGTGGGACGGGAGTGGACGTTGGTTGAAAACCTGTAGCTAACGTTCCCTGGAACTGCTATCCTCTCATCCCCGCTTGCTTTTCACACGTCATTAAAGCTCCTCTGATCGAAGCCCTAGGGAATTCGCTCAATTCTTTTGTGTTCCTTATTGTTGAGTCAATTTTAGCTCGAACTACAACAAAGCCGTGTCACTGATTTACAATGTCAACCTAGTGTTTCACTTCGTCATTTTTGTAACCTCTGAAGTATGATACTTGTACTGAAATTTGTCTTTAGTCCCTGAAGGAATCTTGGATGCAGTCCCAACTTCGAACATTGCGGTGTCTTCCTCAACTCCCACCTTGGGCGGTAGCGCACCCCGTCCCACGGCTTCAGTCTCTGGCCCCCTTCCTCCCGGCCCTCTCATGTTGCCCCCGCATGTACTCGTATTCACTGCGGAAATGGCTAACGAGGCTGCAGCCAAGTATCAACGCACCCGAATGCGAATTACAACTTTCCACTCAATGCACCCACTAGTGCAGCAATTCATGCTGCAAAGCGGCCTAATTCCTGGTGGCAACCCTTCAGCCATTGGTGGTAGCGCCGTCAATTGTCCCGTCACACAGGAGCAGCTGGAGAACCGAAAGAGTAAAATGGCTCAACTAGAGAAGATTCACTCGAAACTTACTAAGAGTAAAATGGCTTCTACCCCTGGCGCTGCAACGGTTGCCGCTATGCAGCAGCAACAAATGTATGCGGCCGCCACTGGTAATGGTGGTCAGTTGCCTCAGTCTCTGCTACCACCACCTCCTCCAGCACCACCTAGTGCCGCGATTCCTCCAATCCAGCATGAATCACGTACGTTGATTTCTTGGTAGATCTCATCAAACTAGCAAATGCATAATTCGTAGTTATGATACTGCTTTTCGTGCAGATTCTCCCATATTCACCGTGTTTATGCCAACACAAGTTAAAAATTTCACCCCAATGCACGTCGCCATACCCTCGAGCATATATTGTAATAAGTTTTTGCCACATTTGTAGCACCCACATTCGGCGTATCCTTATTGGTGAGATTAGGGGGTTGCCTCATTACCCCTGTTCATTACCTTGTGGAACACGGTAACTAATGTAACCCAGGCGTTAGCACCTGATCACTGTCATAGGCATCAGCGAGAAGTCGAAAATAGTGGGGTTTTTGTTTTGGATTACAAAGCGGCGGTGTTAGCAGCACTTGACGATGACGGGGCAACAAGCGGAAGCACCGCAGTAGCAGCGCGTTATTTGCGCCTCGTGACTCATCGTCTCGCTGCTGTTGTTGCTGCTGCGTGCTCGATGAGTCATCGTAATTATCGTTGGGTTGTCTGTTGTCGGACCCGGATTTACCTCACTCCTGTGCCTTCGGCTTTCGATGCGGAGTCCAAATGCCAGTTGGGTGCTCATTTGTCTCTAGTTCCAAACTCGGTTTGGAAACATTTTTGACTGATTTAAGAGACGTTTTCAAAATGACCTTTCGTTGATCATGCATTGTGAAGGATTCTAGTAAGATAATTGATTAATTCTTTCCCTTCTCAGTAGTCAATCTTCCACCCCATTCTACTGGGGACATACCTGCTGACCTTAATCAGCAACCTCGTGGAATGATGGTTGTTCGACCTGACGAACGTGAATTTGATCGGGGGTCGTGGATGCAGCAGTCTCGGAAGCATTCTGGTCCAATGGGGGATCCTAACGGGGTCCACTTCCAGTACAGTGGTTCGATGGACCACGCGATTGTCCCCCCTCCCCCAGGTGGTGGGGGCCCGCCTGTCCTCGTGGTTCCTCCAAACAATGCCTGCGGTTACCCGCCTCCACCCAATAAGTTTTGCGTTCCTGCACCTCCACCGCCACCATATAAGCGTCCATACCCACCCGAAATGACACCTCCTGAACAACAGTTCTGGGATCAACAGCAGGCTATGTTTGAGCAGCACCAGCAGCAACAAGCCATGCTGATGCAGCAGCAACAGACTGTCGCTACCGCTGCAGTGAACTGTGGTCGGCCAACTTCAGGTAGAGGTGGTCTGAGCAAAAAACGCAAGTCGGCTTCTGGGGCAGCTGGTCGGTCGGCGTCGTCTCGCCTTCCACAGCTGTCATCTATGTCTCCCTTCAGCAGCCCGCAACGGATGTCACAACCTCAGCCATCTGCCGGCGTGACGAAATCCGGAAGTTTCGGAAGTGTTCCCATCGGGCCTCCACGAGGCTCTGCTCCAGGAGGTTCATATCAAACCATCCCCGGTGATCCGATGAACGGCGCATATATGGTGTGTTTAGTGATTTATGTCTCGCCATCTCCGGTCGTTATTGTTCGCCCCAATTTGTTTGCTTCTTTACTGAGGGTAACCTGATAAAGGTATTAAAATGCATCAAAGAATACGCAATTTGATTCAAATAGCCCATCAACTTGTGTTTTTTGGGGACCATCTCCTATTGGACTTGTGTAGGTTTTGGGATAATCGTTCATTTCGTGAAGACGCGTTTGTTCGATTCATGAGTCGTCAATACTGCCACCTCGACGATCACTTCCAACCGCTGCCATTCGCATCTGTTTTCACACGCAACATTCGTGCGTATTAAAGTGATCACAGGAAATGGTTTTGGGAATAATCGTTGATTTGGTGCTTGTATATGTATTTTGCGCAGTATTTGACGGTTCTACGTCGTTTGAGCGAGGCCTCAATTACTTATAGACTTCAAAGTTTGGAGAAAGGCTTCATTAATCGAATTGACTTCTTGAATCTGTAGTTTAGTGCATTTTTCCTGCTCTATCAGTGTAGGTACTTGGCAGTGCGAGTTGTAATACACTCTTTATCCACACTATAAATTTCATGTGTTTATTCTCCGTTTTGCCGGTTATTTTGAGCTTTGAAAATGCCTTACCCTGGTCTAATGAAGCCATCGATTGTGCATATCAGTGAGCCGTTGTGCTAGCACAAAATCTGCTTACGCAGGAACGCGGGTGACCCAATATCATCATAAGGAAACGCTATGGGTTCGGAATGTGCTCATCGGGACCTCTTTTTTGTTTGCCACCCTCTTCTATCTTCTACATTGGCTGCCTTCTATTTTATGGTGATGGTGCAATCCTGTCCCAATTTGGGATGGGGAAGATGAAATGGAGAAGAGTACCTACGCAAGTGTCCGCATGCGCACGCTCACGCATGCAGGGGGCACGAGCAATCAAGCCTCATCCACAACCCCGTTCGCTCGCTTTGGCATTTCGAATTAAAGTGCGTACGCGTGCGCGTAACCGTCTACAATTAAGCTTAGCCAATCAGCGCAGTGCTTTCCTAGGGGTGGTACCAAGACGAGGGTGTTTTGCTAAAAATAGTTTGCACCCACCATTATTTTGCTCAGTGTACAACGCGGCGAAGGTAGAGCGGGGCAGAGAGGTGAATGGGGGGTGAGGGAAGGCGAAGGAGGGGTGAACGCTAACTTGCCTTCGTTACTGTTTTGACAGTCCTCTCCCGTGCGCGTTAGCTTATTCATTCAGCTATCTAACTGGAAGAGCATGAGCCGGACCCTGTTGTACAAGTTATGCGTTTCGAAAACTAGGCACTTCACGTCTTGAGAACAATGGGCTTTAAATATACCCTCATTAAAGTTGTTTAACAAAAGACAACACTGATTTGACTGTGGGAATTTCGCTCGTTTTTACTCACGGTGCTTGAAGGTTAGGACTTAGCTTCTGTTCTGACCGGGTCATTACACCGTCATATGACCCATTACTTACCTGGAATTCCACTCAAGTAGTAGTTTTTAGATTGCTCTTCATATTTAATAGTTATTTGGCTCCAAAATCACCTTTGCTCTGAGTTAAACTGTTCCACGCGGTAAATGGTGATCCCCATTTGAAGTTCGTGTTTCATCCATTAAAAGTTTAACAGACAATGCGTCTGTGTGAGCCTTAAACAATTGCAAAGTATGTGACATTAGTTTGACGCTAAGCGAAGTTTGACTCGCCGATAATGCGTTATTTATTTATTTTAGAATCCTAGTTATCGAGGGTCTGGCATTGCTCCTGGCAATTCATCAACAATGATAGAACAGCCTCAATATCCACCAGTCCCTCCTTGTTCCACAAACATGTCTCTCCCACCCACGTCTCAACAGCAGCTTTCCGCTGGTGGTTATGCTCACTCGGCGGATAGTGTTCCTGTCTCTTCCTCCCCTACGCAGCATCTCACTTCTGCGAGCCTCGCCAGTCTCGCACGCCTCTCTCAACTCTCGGGTTCCGAGGGCCCCTTTTGTCCTCCTCCTGCTGCCTCGGCTAACTCCGCCCCCACCTGTCCTCCTCCACCCTCGGGGTACTCGAGAATGGCCTCTGCACCCGACATTCTCTCCTTCTCCGGTGGAGCTGGTCCTAGCATAATGCCCAATCCCGATGGCGATCCAAGCTCTCTCTACTCAATGGGCTCTGGTCCCACAAATTCTAGTGTTGCAGGTGGCGGTCCTCCTTACCAGGCTATAACGGTACCTCAAGGGGGTCAGCAGGTAATAAATTCATCGCTCACTTTTCTACGTAATCTGTCTTTGTGAGGACTCATTATCATAGTCGATTACCACTTTTTGGTTGGCTCGCGCTTTAATTCAAATGCACGGATTGATCTCGATTTGCTCCCTTGCACAACTTTGTTCTTGTTGTCAATTCATCCAGCTATGTTGCCGTTTCAGTCCTAAAAATCGCATTACCGTACTACCCGCTCCCAATTAACGGCTTATTGGTCTGATATTAACGCTTATTTCTTGAATTTTCGTGTCAAAATCCATTCGCATCCGAATTGTCCTTATCTTGTCCATGCTTGACTCTCACTATAATCAGCTGTGCTTACACATTGTATGGAATTTGTGTTTCTCATGTTCGAATTTCCTACGCCTCAGTAGTCGACTTTTAATACCTCGCGTTTGCAGATGTCGCCGCAGCAGCACTTTTCCGCGGGTCCTTCTAACCAGCCCGTGGGTGGTGTTCGACCCTCGGATCAGGTGCAGCCGCCAGGCCCCGGCGGTGTTTTCACGTCATCCGATCAACCACGGTCAGCCGTGGATCCTCCTCCCTCTGCGTCTCGGTGCCTTACGCCGAGTTCCGCTCCACCCGTCTGTCCCACCTCCGCCTCTCCCACAACCCCTGCAACTGTAAATTCTGTGCCTCCTGCTTCTGTTGCGGCGCCACAGTCCGCATCACAACAGCAACCACTTCCCCCTCCTCAATCAATACAGGTAATATGGGCCTTACCTTGTGGGTAGGACAGCAATTATCTCCTCTCATTTACTATTACTGGAGCATTATCTGAGGATTCCGGGGCATCTTTAGCCTACTCACTTTCATAATCAGTAATGCTGAAACCATTACATTTTTTATTAAAATAGGGCTAAATGGCTACTTAGCCCCCTCGTTATCACACGCCTATGAACTGATATCAATGGTGTCCATTTGAGATGTGCTCGCTCATTTTACTTGTAAAAACGCTTAGATGAACTCAGTATCCCACGTCATCAAAGGAGGGTATGCTCGAGCATAATAGCCTCATGTGATTCGCGGGTGATGTGAAAATTCGCACGTCCGCGTCCATTTTTGCCACGTCAATTTAGGGCGAGCGTACAGTCTTCTGTGGAGTGTGGGCGTGTATAAATTCATAAACATCCCCACGTCTTACGATTTTTCTAAGTAATTTAACCTTGAAAGCGATGATCAGTATGCGAATTCACTGTCATACGGGTTTTGGATAACGGCGTCTAAATTAGGTTATTTTAATTTATCCTCTCTTCCAAATCCCAGGCACAGGTTCTGCCCCTTTCTTATGATTGAGTTGGCGCACGTCCTAATAAAATTGCTGGATAACCTACGCAGCTTTTTATTCGTCCTGCGGTATCCCAGCGTCTTGGTCCTTATAACTTAACTATTTACGGTTAAGTATTTACTGCACCGTGTTCACCAGACCGGCTCGAGAGTTGGCGAATCAGGGATGGTGGCGTGAACTTGCAGGTATCGGATGGTAGTAGAGGTGTGCCTGCCCCGGTTTGTCCCCTCACCAGTGCGGTGGGCTGCTTGTACGTGCGTGCGTGCGTGCGTGAATCCGAACTGAGATGCTGCTCTGCTGAGTCTGCGTGTGCGCGTGCGTACGAGAGTGTGTGTGCGTGCGTTCATACCTCTAATCGATAGGTGTGAGAGGTTACTTCTTTGCGCGTGTGCGCGCCAAGTTCTCGCGTATCCAGATGCTTTCGCGCTCTCCCTTTGTCACTCCCTCCTTTAGTAGCATCTCGTTGCGAGCCTAGTACGCACATCCACCGCCACATTCAAACTATTATTAGAGTTTTGAGGCTGCGTTTTTGTGAGAAGACGGAGAGGCCGAAAAGTAGCTCACACACGCGCTTTTGGTCGTACGTGTCTTTCCATTAACAAGGGCGGTGGTATGAGTTATCGTCAAGTGCATAACAAGTTGCCATTTTTTATGAGTGCTAAGAGAACGTCGGAAATATTTGTATTCTTAGGCCAAATTTAAGTCTCAGGTCAAACAATCCGTTAAAAAAGGACGAAAGTAGTCTCATTTCTCGGAGGTGGTTACGTGCAAATGAACACCCTTGAAGCTAGGCTATGTGAGTATTAAGGGATGTATTTTACTCGAGAGCTAGTCAGTTGATGGTTTTTGCTTGGCGCTTTTGGAACTCTTAAAATTCCTTATTTGTGAGGCCTATGCCACCGTAGTTTTACAGAAAAAGTTGTTTTCTATTTAAGGTCAATAATACCTTCTTCAACGCACAATTGAATGTTCAGCAAATGAATTATCAACACATCAACGGGGGCTGTGGCAGCGCTCACATGCAGATTCAGTTTATGCAACAGCAGCAACAGCATCCTTACTACGGCAGCAACGGTTGCCCAGTGTCACAACCTCTACCGAACCAGAGGATTGAGTCACGTACTCCACAACCCCCAAGTAATGTGCAAATAATGCCAAAGACTCCCCATACTATTCAATATCTTCCCACCTCTTCCTCCTCCGTACCTTCTACGTCATCTGCTACATCTGACGCTTCTACTTCTCCGATGACATCAACAAACACGGTCAGTGTCGCCGGAGGGCATTATCCAACACAGTCGGCCCCTCTTGGTGTTAATGGGAAACCACGAATTTCGCAGTCATCGACTTCTACAGTCCCGGCACCCGTGCCGAGAATTCAGTCACCCACTCACTCTCAGGTGGCTCCCAATGCCGTAGCCACCAGCTCCACAGTTCCATCAGCCAACCCCTCAACAGTCGGCGTCGGTGCCGCTACTTCAATCTTAGCTACACCCGAGCATCGAACGACAACGATTCCACCCAGGCAACAACAGCAACAAAGGGGACAAAAAATAGATCCCTCGCAAACACATCCAGCGCAAATTCCTATGACAAGTATAACACAGAGCTCAATGACAATAAGCAGTGGTGTTGCGGTTCACCCCGGTTCGCTTATTTGCTGACCCATGAAGTTTATTTGTGTTTTTTGACCCTGATTATATTCACGAGTCGTTTCATGTCTGTGTCGGTTCCCAGCCTTCTCCAGAAGGTGGGTTTTATTCAATTTTTATCGTTTTCCTCGGTTTAAAGTCAAGCTGTGAAATGTCATAAATCTACATCCACAACGGATGCTAGCATATTTAGAATTCTGGTACTGATTTATCCTCATGTGCATTTAGATCTAATTTTGATTAGTTTTGACAGCCATTTTGGATGTAGCACTCATTTAAGCTAGAAAGTTGCGCTTTGGTGGGTAAGGTGCTGACATGGGAATCGTGTTGGTTGTGTGTGTGTTTGTGTGTGTGAATTTGGAAGATGTGGCTACCCTTATGATGACGCACTTCGTTACTACCACAATCACTATTGTTGTTTTTTGTGCCTCGTTTCCTGCGCGTGCGAATGTTGACGCGCGCATTTAGTCGAATCATGCCAAGCATCACTGTCTCGACGGAGGTCATAATTTGGCTGGCCGACCATGTTCGCGTCCTCGACCAATCGTGCCTTGATCGTCCGACCACACAAGCAATTAACATGAGCCATCATTTTCCTCCAGCGCGGGATATTTTGTTCAATCAGTAACTATATTCATGAATGGAAAGATAACAGGAAAATTTGAACTTTCTAGCCTCCCCTCAAGAAATTTCGCACAAATTGTTATTCATGCTCTGTTTTCCGTTTTCCAAATGGCAGGAAATTAGTGTCCCAGGTCGTGTTCTGACAGCTCATTCCCTCCTCAAATCGTTTTAGTAAACTAAGTAAATTGAAAATTGACTTCTAACAGCGACAATTTCGTGCTATTAGTGTCATATGTTCTCATTAGGGGAGATGGCAGCATTGCCTGATGGGATGTACGTAGGCAGTGGGGCCGCAACTGCTCAGAAGTATCCACAGGGCTTCCCGATTTCCGTAGTGGATGTGCCTCAGGTGCAGCAGTTGGACAATACAAATCCCTTCGATTTTCCACAAGGCGCCACCACGTACCCTCTTCCCGTCTCCAGCGCGAACACCCAGTCCCGCGGACCCTATCGGGAGCAATTGCGTATTCACTACCCATCACCGACAGGCTCAGGCACTTCTGTGGCGTACAGAATGGATACCGAGCTTCCGTCCTCCGCCTCAGCCCCCCCTGTCTCCACCTCTGCCTCTACCGTCACATCCACAAGTACTGCCACCAAAAAGTTTCTCTCCCCGGCCTCTCAAATGTACATGAGCGATATTACTTACCAGCAACAGCGTTGGCAGCAACAACAGGTCCAAATGATGTCTGGAAGCGATTTCTACATTCAGCAATCTCAAAACAGCACCGCTAGTAGTAACAGCGGTGTCATGATGATGCCTCCTACGCCGACAGTGCAGGCATCTCAAGCACAGCAGCAGTACTATATGCCACCGCCCGCAGCGGTGCCGAGTCACTTACACCAGCACCTGCAACCTCAGCCTCCACCGCAGGCCAGCCACTCACGAGCCTACCCCGCTCTCATGTAAATACCCATGTGTGCGCGTGTTCAGTGGTGTGCACGCAAGGTGAAAACAATTTAACTACGAGTGAGAAAAAATGCATTTTCTACGTCCTCGAACGTGTTTTTCTGACATAGGACGACTGAGATCTCAATTGCATAGCTATTATTGATTACTGTACAAAGGTCTCAGTTTCTCTGTAAATGTTACTCTCGAGACTCGATGTGCCATCGACTTTTTACTCGCATTTTCACATTTCCTCTTCCATCTCCCAATTCACCTTTACTGTAACTCTACTAGATCTGTATTTACACTTTTGTGGACCTATTTTGACCTTACCAGGCGACTTCGACGTCTTAAATCCTAGTGTCCCCTCGATTAATTTGGAATCAAGCCCCTGTTTGTCATAGTTCCGAATTGCGATTGTGTTCCTTCGATATGTAAGGCGTTATACGTCGTTTAAATTCTCATGGTTCCTTTGGTGAAATACATCATCATAAAAAAATCTTATGCTGTACTTGCACTTTTATCTTTTGTGGTCGAGGCAGTAGCCGTTGGTGTGCTGATAAAGCCTAAATTGCGGACGTATACGTGTAACTTTACTGCTTAGATTACAAATTGTCAGTTCGAAATGTCTGTAACTGAGGCTTTTTAGAAGATATCAAAAGATGGGGATTTGTGAACTTGTTTTTTCGCCCTCCCAACATGTTATTTGCAACGTTGACATCTCCATGCCTGATGAACTGCCCAATTGGGTGAGCCTGGTCATCGTCTCTTGTGCTACATTAGCATCCCAGAGTAAGAATGTCGGGTCAGTGATCATATGAAATGAGGATGGTTTTTTTAGGGAGAATAAAGGAGCAATTTCCTAGTTCCCTCCCGTCACCCTTTTTCTATCGATTCGTCTGGTGGTGGGTACTCACGTGGTCGGTGGGTTGGGTTGTAAATCAGCAGGCAATTCGATGTAGTGCTGCCTTGACCTCTCAATCAATGTCAGGGAAGGCGTCGGTTTCTCGATTATACTTAGAGCACTGGCAAACTCGCGGTGGGCTTAACGCACCTCCACCCCGAAGCCAGGCGGCTGTGGAACTCCCACCAGTCAGTGGTCATTGGTTTGCAGTTGTGGTGGCCGCAATTGGGATTCTTTTGAACATCTCATTTATTATCTATCTGCTCATTAAGAAATACTCACCGTTTGCCTGGTTTGCTATTGGGATGGGGTGCTGCGACTTGTTGGCCTGTTTCTTCTATGCGTTGGGTGAGATACATCGGGTAGTGCACAATTCTTTGCGATGGAGGTGGATGGGTTGTGGGGTCGTAATTTCGAAACCCGCATTTTGGGTCTGCTTCACCATTCGTATGGCCCTTACGGTAATGGAGGCCTGGTACCTCTTTACTCGTCTCATCTTCCCGTCTGTCTACCGACGCCATGGTCGATGGGTAATACTAGCTTCCATATTCCTCTTTTACGTTCTTCAAGCAGTTGTGGCAGATTTCGTGCACTCTCTAACCACTGAAACGGGAAGGTACCTGCTGTGCTTCGAGACCATGGACATGTTCCGCCTTTATGGTGACGTGGCTGGCAGCCAAAAGCTTGTTATCGCCCACCACGTGGCTATGACTTTCATCTTGCCGCTTCTTTTCACGCGCTATCTCTATATGAACATGCTGACTGTCCTCGCCGAGTCCCCAAACGCCACTCACCTCCTTGCTTATAATTTAGTTCAACAGATGTACTTCATGGACAACCTTCTCCCCGCGTTTGTGTGGAGTCCTTTTTTCTCTCTCTTCTTTGTCTTTCACTTCGGCACTTATCTCCATTTTCCCCAGACGATCATGCTTCACAGAGTTACGTTTGGTGCTGGTCTTACCTACCACGCTTTTTATCCACTGTTATGCGTCTATTTCAGACGTGACGTTGGTGGCCATCTGATGGGCGGCTTGGATGTGAGTCACGGCCGCTGGGCTAGAAAAGAGGAGGACAGAGAGGAGTTTTATGGCTTCATCACTGAACGCGTATCCCCACCTTGGTCCAGCAGTATCATCAGGCCCCCGCATTTTGTGACAAAAGGCAAGGCCTTTAAAAACACCAAAATTGACCATGAAACGACACAGAGTGCGATCCATCCCAAAAGTTTCAAATAAAGGGTTTTTCAGACAGAAGCTCTGCGGGGCTAATGGTGAAGGGGGCGGCATGGCGAAAACAACCTAGGTAACAGCTGGCACACCACCCACCAATGGTTAGATATGGTGGTAGACCAGCTTTAAATTTATGCAATGCTTTTAATGTGATAAAATCAGGCTAGCCATAATCAGGCTAAATATTGGAGAATTGCATCCACAAATAATCGCGCACTAAGTAAAATTGAGATTGCAATTTCAGGCGTTTCAGGATGAAATGCAGCAGCACTTAAACAGTCAATGCTAAAATGTCAATACATTGTACAAGATGTCAAAGTTAATGAGTACGTAATGTTCCCATTTCACATTTCTTCAATTAAAGGTAGTAAACTTCCGTTAAGTTTTGTGGTTTATCGCTACCATCAAAATCGTCACCTGATAAGTCCTACCCGATTCAGTCGCGCACAGCCTTAACCTGAACGGTGACTAACTACCCGAAGTCTGCGTCAAGCTGGACATTAGTCACCTGCATCGATGTCAAGGCATGGTCACAACCGTAGGACGGTCTACAGCAATGGTGGCATGACTGAGGGGCCTTCCATGAGATGCGTAGTCTTGGAGCTCTTCCCCTTATATCAACTAGTGCAACGATGTTCCCCACTAGGCAACTAAGATGCAAATGAGTTTTGTAATCGGCAAAGTCGGCAATCGATCTGATATTGATTCACAAAAATAAACTTAGGAATTTTACTAGTGTTGAAAGGGAGCCTAAATAAATACTGATGTGTAAGAAAAGCTCGAATATGGGCAGAAAGTGTGGTCAGCGTTGAAGACCTCAGTTGTGAAACTTTGAGTAAGACCATTGACTTATCAAAATGAGTCGTAATAGTAGGGTGACACGCCAACGCAATCGCGTCATGAATTTCAGCATTGGTTTTATCAACCATAACGAACAGCACGTAACTTGGTCGGTGCCAAGCCTGCGTTTGGATGTCTCGATATTTCAACAACCAAAACCCATACTTGCTGTAAGCATGGTGAATAAATATCAAATCAATACATTTATGGTGGAAATGAATGAAATAAATGGAAGCCGGCGGATTTTCATCCAGAATCTGAGCACATACATTTATAATTCAATTTTACGCAACTGTCAGAAATGTGTTTCATTGTCATTAACTTCTGGAAAGCAGTGATGTACCTTCACCGTTCCACTAACTAATTTTTTTTAAAGTACGAGAAAATAGTTTCCCTGTTGTTCTTCCATAACTGAGAGGCCAAGTGGAGTTATGGACATTACACTTTTCAGACGTAGCTTCTGGGATTTTATCATTTAGTTTTCGTTCGATCTTCAGCCCTACAAATGCCTTTTGGCCCAACTAACTACCATTTCTGCTTCCGCTTTGCTCAGTACTAGTAGATGGCGGGAGAATTGCTCACCAGACATAGCGGTACAAAAAAAGTGTTAAGTGGTTTGGTCGCCTTATTTACTATCTGCTAGTAAACTGAAAAAAAATAACAAGCCCTTAATATTCAACCACACTATTAAAACAGCTCAAATGACTGACAAAAAACAAAGTATAAAAGTGCAGGGTAATGCAAATGAGGACTAAAGACGCACAAATTTTTAACATTTGCATCCATGCCTTGTGAATGCTTCCATCTGGCTATCGATAACATCAGCGCGCATCCACAGCTATGATAAGATCCCGATTAAAAACGGTATGCCTCTCGCTAAACGTACCACTGGGAATAACCGGTGCATGTCGCAGTATCCTTCGCTGTAAACTGAGGGATGCAAGATAACATTTCTAGCAACAATTTTCAACACATGCTGAATGGCGTAAATTTTGGGACTTTCTGAAAAAATTCTCTTAACAATTAACGAGCATTCATTGGCAGTTGTTATAAGTTGGCTGTTTAACTCGATTTTGGTAGAGAGCAGCTTTCTGTCACTACGATTGTAATTTCGATGGATTGGCTAGCCTGCAAGGCATGAAAGCAGCTCCAAGCCCTACTGTCTGTCGAATATATGCACCCTACCCGCGTATTATTTTCCTTCATCTCCAGGCCAGTCTTGCTGCGCTACAAGTCATCCGTTAAATTTGCTAAACACAAACCGGTAGTATGCAATAGAAGTACATTCGAATGACTGTTTCACAGAATGTGTTACCTCACTCATATCGATTGTCTAGACAATACATTAAAAATAGCGGGGTTAATAGAAGGCTGCACTTTCAAGTACCATTTCTCCACAATGAGATTCCGATTTCTGCACAATTACATGCAAATCCTACAGCCACACGAATGCTCCATCCTCTGGCAAAATTCACTAATCGACGTTGGTGACAAAGAGCTTACGGGATGGTGTGGATCGGAAAAATCAGCAATGCCCTTGAAATTTAGGACACTTGTAACACCAATTACAGAGGGTTCTTCCTCTTCCTTCTGGTCGCCCTTGTTATTAGAAGTCGGAACACGTTTCGACATATTTATTATAGGAGGGAGGTAGTACAGCGAGGCCTAGTACGAGAATTTAGGACGGGGATAGATTACGCTCTTGTGAGTCGCCGCTCCGCTCCGCCACCAGATTCAAATTGTTTTCCCACCTCTGGCCTACAAAGCACATTTAAAGACTACAAGTATTCCACCAATGATCTTCAAATGTACCTATAATACTTTGTTTGTGCTGACTGCCGATCTCGATCACTTGCGTGGCCATATTTTCCCAGCCGGGTTGGCTGGCCTCCAAACAATGACAGCGTCCCCGTTTCCTCTGTTCGTTGAATATGTATTCCACCTTAGCATCATGCCTTCTTTTTCCATTAAAGAAGTCTCAAGACGCTATAATAGGTAACAGCATTTTAATGCTGTGCCTAAACTAATGGGTTCATTTTTACTGTTCAAGCTAACTAACTGGTCCACGTGTAGTGTCACAAAACATTTAAGTTAACTAGTTGCAAACGATTTAAAAGAAAAACCAAAACTTGCAACTGAATTGTGTACAACTAGCCTTTGGTGGATGAAAATCGAGGGTTTGTGAATGGTATTCTTTACTGGATCTCAAGGATTCAGTTATGGAAAGTATATGTTTTCGTCCCTTTGCATTGCTATGGTGTATCATGACTTATCTTCGGCGTCAAAGCCAATAAAATAAAAATTTTTAAACAAAAAGCAAGCTTTAGTGAGCAAACTTATTGTTGTTAATATTCTTCTTTCCCTTTGCAGGAATGTGTGTTATAAAATGCATGAACTAGACGCGCGGTTTATGTCTGGGAATGATTTTAGGATGACTTCGGTGGGCGAGGCCGAGCTGCCTGCTGCCTCAGATAGTGATGCGAAGGATGAGGCTGTTGAAGACGTCGAAGTCGATGTCTCCCCAACTAAGGACTTTGGCCTGGCTAAACAATGTAAAAGTAAATGCCAAATATTTACTTTTTAAATATCTAGCAGACAATGCACATCTTAAAATCCTCGTGCCTTCAGTGGCTGCAGGGGCGATTATTGGTAAAAACGGAGAAGCCATCACAAATATACAAAACTGCACTGGTGCTAAAGTTAAAATGTCCAAAGCCAACGACTTCTATCCAGGTTTTACTTTTTGATGCGTAATTTTCTCAGGAACTAATGAACGAGTATGCTTAATCATCGGGACAACGGCTGCCATTACTGAGGTCTATGATTACATCTCTGAAAAGATATATGAGAAACCTGAAACTGTTTCTCGTATGGTTGCAGATGGTAGAGTTCCCTATGAACGTCACAAACAGGTAAGGTATTTTACTGATTCGTCTAGCGAATCTCCATGTGGAGGCTTTTAGTCATCTCTAAGATTTTGTTTAATTGGATTTTTATTGCTGTATAAACACCAATAACGGCAAAATCAATTTGCTTCGAAAACGATGTTGATTTTTACTCCACGGCTAGGTAAAAATATTAGTGCCCAATAGCACCGCTGGGATGATCATTGGTAAAGGTGGAAGTTTTATCAAGGAAATCAAGAGCAAGACTGGTGCTTTCATTCAAGTTTCTCAAAAATCTAGAGAGATGAGCCTCGCCGAACGGTGCATTACAGTTGGAGGTAAGTCATTTTAAAATCAGGATAAGGTACCTCAAGTCTGATTATAAATTCCTTTGTTGTGATGTTTGTGTTTTACATTTGCCCCACCATGCAGATGCTAAATGGAGGGAACGCGTTCGGTTCCATAATTTTATTGGTTACTCGAATTCATTCATTAGTTATTTATTGCTATTTTCAACAATCATAAACCTAAGTGAATACTTTGAGCGCTCTACATTCCTACTAGTGAATTCGCCAATTTTTGTTCATATCATGTAAAGTATTGCTACGATAGCACTCTTGATGCTGCAGCTTTTCCTTGCTGCGAGTTTTTGAATCCTTTTTAGTTTCTGGTATCGGTGCCAGAGGCTCAGTGCTATTTTTATTGTCTATAGTTCGCAGGCGTATTTTTGAGAGTCTTATTGGACTTCAAATTTTGTAGAGATCCTTTTCCATTCTAGGTGTACTTACTAGCAAGCAAAAGTTGGATTTTTTGGTACATCTGTGATGTTGCAGAGGGAAACGAATTGGAACCGTATTAATAGAACTCTGCAGTTATATGGCTCGGTTAAATCGTATTTCACATTCTATTTTCGTCGTCACTCTTTTGCGTTTAAATGCAATTTTTGATACTAACTTTGATGCGTAGTTTAATTTGCGTTCCATATAAATTGTGTAGAATCTCATCGTTTGCCAAGTTATCTGTCAAATAAATGGGCAATTCAATTTTTAAAGACATGTTTACAAACTGAGTGATCGAACTCATTTGCATTTGGTATGTCTCTTTTCAAGGTGAAATGCCCAGTTAGCCTTAATGTGATCTCTACTACTGTTGTCTTTGCTGTAAATACTTAAGCTTTAATTAAGGTTGTGCTGTCTTGATTGTTCATTTCCAGGTTCTGTGGCCATAAAATGCATAGCTTTTTCGAAGCGAATGTCAGACAGATGATGAAGTTGAAGTTAGCGTTCCTAGTCTATGTACGGAGGCAAAAATAACATAACTAGCAGATTATTTTTTAAAAATGGTTATTCGTAATAGTTTGTACACGAAATAGCTTAATCAGCTTAACATTTTCTAGGTTTTTGTAAAGTGGAAAGCCTGAAAGTAAATCAAAAACACAGTCATTATTCAACATCGCAATCCTTTTAGTGCGCGTGTTCCCGCTTTGGTAAGGATATTACTGATTAGTAATTTGTCTACTGATCCACAAAAATACGGTCAAAGCAAGTGCTTACCATTGGCTGGTAACTTCTTAGGTGAATTGAATCAAACCCGCGAAACAATGCGGCTCCTACTGACGAAGATTGCCGAAGATCCTTTATCATCGAGTTGTCCCAATATATCCTACATAGACGTTGCTGGTCCTGTGGCCAGCGCCTACCCCACGGGTTCCCCTTACGCCCTCTTTAGCGCGCCACCTGCTGGTCCGCCCCACCACCACCACCCCTCCACCACTTCGGGTTTGGCCCCCTGCTCTCCCCCAGGCAGGTGTTTCATGCATCCCCTGCCGCAGCAACAGCAACAACACCATCATGGTGGTGGCGGCGCTGCCAGTTGCGGCGGTTCCCTCTCCTCTCCCACGGCAGCCAATGGGCGAGTGGAGGCAAGTGCTGCTGTTGGCCGTCGAGTGCTAAACGGGCGCGGAACAGCATCCCAGAGCCTTCTCGGAGCAGCCTCACTGCCTCATGGCGGGGGCGCGGGTGGGGCCAATATTTGGTCGTCACCCGCGTCTCCGCCCTTCCCCATCAGCCTAGACGTTGTACGAGGCCTTCTTCATTCGACTGGATACACTGAGGACGCGATGGAGGAAATCACTCACGCAATGCGTGTGCTAAATGTTTATGGACTTCTTTCACTGACAAGTTTGGCATCTTGGGTTGGATTCGGGGGTGGTAGTGGTGGCGGGGGCAACGCGTCGAGGCCTGGGGTGTCGCCACACGTAGCAACAGTTTCACCTCCGACACAGCCACCCCAAGAAGCAACTGCCTCTTTATCATCCCCATTCGGGTCCCCCGCCTTCCAGTCTGCGCCTCCACCGCCCCCACAGCAACAGCCACAGCAGCAGTCGCAGCCGAAGCAGCAACAACAGCCTTCTTCGCCGGTCGATACCTTCTACCGGCCTCAGGATAATGGAAGCGGGCCAAGTGCTGCGAACAATACGGATAATGGCTCCCGATAGAGCAAATAAGTCTACAATCGAAGCCCCCCATTCCCCGCTGCCCTTTGAATACCCTTAGTCTTTCTGTTGAGACGATTAAGCCGCACTCCATTCATTTCTGTCATCACTATTGCCATGCGTAGCAGCCGACCTGTGATATCGCACCCGACGCCTTATCGCGCTTTTCTCTCGCTGAACATGCCATCGATCTTGGCGTTATTTTGGCTAAATTATTGTGAACGTGATTTTACCGTGCCATTTGAATCCTCTCTTCCCGTCAATTTATTTTATCATTGTTTCTTTCACCATTAGAGAGGATCGTTCAGAGTAAAATAGACGAACTTTCGCCTTTGCACATCGATTCTCGTCTTTATCATAGTTTCCTTTTGCTCTATTTTAATCTCACTTCATTATTCACTCTCCATGTTATTATTTGAGAATAAAAATATACTGCTTGAATTCTCAGTCTCATAGTGAATGTCGCCATGTAAACGCTTGTTTCGATAGCATCCGCTCTGACCGTGAGAATGTGATAGACATCCTAGCCCTACATGGATTTTATTCAGATGGTTCCCGTCTTTTCTTGAAATCATAGTGTTCAAGACCACTTCTTTAGGGCCTTTGTTATTTTTGAATACATGGGCGCATCGGGTTTTCCGAATTGCATCCGCATTTGAACGATTACCAACCCTTGCCAAGGATACGCATGATGCCTCCAAATGGTCAGCCAAGTTCGGAGGAACGGGAACCACCTATTGTATGAAATATACTGCGCCTTGTACAAACTCGATCAAGTAGACTAAGAATTGGCAAACAACGGACGTTGTGTTGCACATTGTGAAGCCGTACATTCTGTCACCCCTCGATTATGTATTGCGACGGCAAAACTTTTACGGAAAGCAAGCGTTTCATTAATAATGCTCGGGGCTCTTACCTCAACCCACTTAGGTACAGTTTTAAGCAAACAGCTTCACTTCTTTTTGAACTCGTCGGACCGAGTTGGTTTTCTAGGCACGCAGGGTGTTATTTTTTTGTTTCGCACCCTGTTCACCTTGAGCATGGTCATTTTTGTTAGGGTCAAGATGTTACCACTGAGAATGGAACCAAAACTGTCTGGTTCTGAATCATCGGGTTAGGAAATCCACCTAAAAGTTTGATTTCCTAAATGTGAAGCGTTTATTAAAGGAGTTATACGACATTTTTGAGCAGCATTTTAGGTTACACTGAAAAAATTAAATAGTTTGCTTCGGGCGGACACTGCTCGTTAAACTGCGCTTCTTTAGAAGGGCTTATTAGACGGAGGATCAATCACCAGCGTAAATCCAGTTCATTATGGAGCCTCAACTGATTAAAAGTGAAGGATGCTTAGGGTGTTCTCGAATATTGACTTTGTCTACTTCTGCACACATTTTTGGTGTTGCATACTTCGCAATAAAGTTAACGCAACAATCAGAACACTTCAATGTGGCCACAGACGAGTTCACATCGTGAACGACCAGCACATCATACCTCGCCGTGTTTTCGCCACCAATCGATGCGCTGGCATTGCTGCTGGTGCTGCCATGCCCAAAATACGGTGCACGCCCGTGTGATCGCACGCAAGTTCTTGCATCTTGACCAATTGTCTCCAAGCCTCGTCAAGCGGCCAATAAGGTCCCGCAGTCGAATGGACGCGCAGTTTGTATCCTCGTGCGTATGTGCGCGCGCTGTTGCATTAGGCGCGCGTACGCCGGAGATGAGCGCGGGAGAGTACTTGGACCAACTATTCTGTCTTCGCTAGTAAGCCAAAGTTGACCTGTTTCGACTTCCTATGGTGATGGCAAAGCTCTATCGAAAAGTGCGAGTTTTAATAACAAAACTGGTTTGGGGCACCCACGGTGAGGACCACTTTTACTACCAGAGAGTCGGAGGGTTTCCCTGTCCTCAAATGCTCTGAAACGATCTCTGTTGGCCTGGAGGCTAGTCTTTGTGTTGCTCTCGTAATGATGCAACTGGTTCCCTTGGGTAAGGCACCAAGTGGGCATTTGAGCATTCCAAAGCAGGAGGACGCAGTGAAATCCTTCCGGGGTACCGTTCTTAACTATTTATTCAAGAATTTGATATTCACATTGGGGCATAAAAGAAAGAGGTGAACTGTTAACGTCAAATTATGCCCCGATGTGTTTAATTAAGAGGCGACACCCCGGACCGATGTATTCCAAAGCCTGACTGGAAACACACATTTATACTCTTGAAAAATCTTGGAACTATGCTAAAGGAGAACATAATAAACCACAATTCCCGTTTGGACCTGTTTGTAGGCCATCATTCCAAATAGAAACGATGACGCATGAAGTGTGCGTGACTATAAGGCGACAGCCCCCAAAAATGGATGAGTTCATTAAAACTAGGTAAGGGTTATCGACTTTTAAGAACTTACTCGATCCCCTTAATAAACGATACCAATTTGCCACAAGGACATCTCGCAGCGGTGCTGGACATGTTCAACTTCCAATACAAATAACTTCTCCTCATTCTACATGAATGAGGATGTTGATGTTGATAACAGCACTAACCGTGTGGAACAAAAAATTGGGAGCTGAAGTAATACTTTCATCTTCTTTGTTGAAGAAAAATGCGACAAGATGATTTACATAATAGAATCTGATACACTCAGTGTTATTTTTTTATATCCACAGCCGCATTTTGTGGTTCAAATGCGTTAGAGTTTTAACAATACGTGTATCGTTCCGAGACTTCCTTGACGGCAAAAGAAGGCATAATACTAGGGCAGAGTATGTATATTCGATAAACAGAGGCAATGGGGTTGCTGGGATGGCCCGGAGGCCAGCCCACGCAGCTAGGGCAATATGGCCACCTCTGTGATTGAAAGAGAAACCGGCAGCCAGAGCAAACAAAGTGTTACAATGCCAGTAGGCACCCGAACTTTCGATGCATTAAAGTTAATAAAAGCAAACACCACAGCCATAAGCGACCATACGCGGAGAATCACCAAAGGAATGTGCTCCTGTATTGTTGTATCAAGTATGCTCATGGTGTACCAATATATTTGTTTAAAAACTTGGAGATTAATAATTAGGTGTACTAAGCAAATTGCATTGCCGTAAGTTACAGGGGTCGGATTAATATAGTCCTGACAACAAAACTTGGCATTAAATGCATTAAGGTGGTCAGGAGTGCGCTTTATTACTTAAATACGGATCATTGAGTAATGCACAAAACTAGGTTTAGGTCTGATCAAAACATTCCAATGTGTTATTTGCTTGTTTAACCGTCGTTTTTAGTAATAGCAATTCAGGAGGGTCTGCTATGGTGCTTCTACAGGGTGATCTGGCCTCTGGCCACGCCATTAGCCGCAACTACCTCTGCATGTCGACAATGCATATTCCGCCAGAGGACTATGTCCTCTTTAGCCTTTAAGGAAGTGTCCGAGGTAGTGGGCCCAAGATAAATATATGAAGGCACATGTGCAATACTTCGTTTGTTATGACTGCCGGTTTCGGTTTCGGACACTTAGGTGGACATATTGCCCTAGCCGCGTGGGCTGACCTGTGGGCCATGGTAATAGCCCTGTTCCCTCTCCTTATTGAATATATATTCTACCCTAACATTATGCCTTCTTTTGCCTTCAAGGAAATCTTGGAACGCTACAGCATGTACTTAAGAATCGACATAAGTGAAAAACGGTAACATTACATGAAATGAAATCAAAACAGTAACTTTGTTAATGCCATGACATAACCAAGTTGAGATACGAGTGAATAAAATGCTTGATCCAGAATAGCAGTGGATTAGGACAATTTAGTTATCTTGCGTATGTTGGCGATTATGCACGAAATTAACAAAAAATTTCTGTTCAAGGGAATTAAGGCACAAAGAAAGGCAGACTTTTGACATTGTAGTACTTTGTTTGTTGGAATTACCGGTTTCGGTCAAGGTGACAGAGGCGGCCGTACTGCCCTAGCTGCGTAGGCTGGCCCCCGGCCCATGCCAGCAGCTTATTTCCCTCTGTCCGCTGAATATATGTATTCTACTCTAGCATTCTGCCTTCTTTTGCCTTCGAGGGAGCCTCGGGACGCTACAGACACTGCTGAGCCATGGTGACCCTGGTCAGATGATACTTAAAATCCAGTATCATGTGTGTAGATTTGCCAAAACTACAAAAGCATTGCACATTGTTTTTCATACACCTAACAACAAATAAAGATTTATCCCGAACAAGCCTCATTTTGACAGAACACCATTTATACATATTGATGTAATTTGAATTAAGTTTAATGAGTAGGTTATTTCCTAGCATTAGTAAGCAATGCGTTAGAAAAATCAAACTAGTAAAACACTTGCTTCGTAACGAAACTACATGATGGTATGATGCAGTCACCAGATTTACGTAATACATATATTTGCTGGTATTATTATCGTAATTTACAGGTATCACTCACCTAACTCACTTAGACTTCATGATTTTAGAGCTAAACTACAATTGAATGGCATAAAGCAAGAATAATAAGTTCGCTTCATGGGAACAAGAATGGAAATTTGTTTAAAGTAGCTTAAAGAAGTCAGCACTATTTACTTTTGAGGTCGCCCTTTGTGCCGCCGGTCGGCTGTGCTTTGTTTGACTCAGGAACGCTATCTCTCGGAAAAATGTCCCAGTCAGATGTTCACTTTTACATCGGATTGTCTTTGGCTCTAGTATCAACTATATTCATAGGCTGCAGTTTCATTGTTAAAAAGATTGCCTTGCGAAGGTTGGCTGCGACGGGCACGCGGGCAGGCAAGTATACGTTTTTGTTCATATGTCACTAAAACGTTCCTGCTATATAAAATTCGGCTTGTCTTTGGTAATTAACATGGCCAAGAAGCTCAGTTTTAACCATTTACTAGTTTTATAGGGGCATACATTGTTCTTAGAGTAGGATTGGCATTAACTTTTATAAGTCACAAATAACTGCACAGGGCTTTGTGATTCGTAGTGCCAATCTTGGTGATGCGTTTTGGTTTATCTGAACCAAATCACTGTTTTCTTAAACTCGAATTCTGACCTACTTTTCAGTTTTTGTGCCAATGGTCCCATTTCCCAATCACTATTCTATTTGATGACGTATTGTATATCCCTTTTTAATTTAAATTAACAGTATGCTCCGTATTCTCACTCACTCTAATTACATGCTACTTGAACTTTGCATTTGTTAACAGTGCTCCTGGTTTTTGTGTACAATCGCTTTTTTATTGGTGGGCATTAGTTACGTCAAGTTAGTGCTGCTGATATGTCATAGAGAATATTTGGGCAATGGAACTCGGAATGATGCCTTTTTTTGCGAAGAGCAACACTGTACTGATTGTGTTCTTTACATAACTGAGTTAGTTTTTTTAGCATAGTAGAATCTCTGGGTTGGGATTCGGCTTCGCGTTGGGTAGTAGTAAAGGCCCTATTGCATTTATCAAGCGTTTCTTTAAATGAACATACTTTATTCACGCTTTAATCGGTTATCATAGGCGATGGTGGTTACCAGTACCTCTGTGACTGGGTTTGGTGGCTAGGGCTCATCCTCATGGGATTGGGAGAGGCAGCCAATTTTGCTGGTTATGCTTTTGCGCCTGCTTCTCTCGTAACCCCCATGGGAGGTCTCTCCGTTCTTGTCTCAGCGGTCTTCAGCTCCCACTTTCTTGGTGAGCGTCTCAATTTCATTGGCAAAATTGGCTGTGTTGTTTGCATCTGCGGCTCAACTATGGTCGTCCTTCACGCTCCCAAGGAACAGGAAGTCCAATCACTCCATGAACTCAGTATCAAGGTCTTGGATCCAGGTGGGCTTCAGTTTCATTTGCTTTCTAGTAGCTCTCCTGTCTTTTATGAATCTCGAATTTAAGAAATTCACCGATGCATCGTAGTATTTCGTCTAGAACTTTTGGTTGTGTTTTGCAATGCTTTGATGGATGTTGTTTGAGTCGTAAACACCAATTTTCAATTTTATAGTAACTATAGTACTTTAGAATGTTCATGCAAAATACTTGGCTTCTATGATCATGCTGTGAGGTTCAAGAATCAAGATAAGTTTTTCTGTTAGATCTTTTGATCAGTCACATTTGGGACCTCTTCCACTCCTTCATTCCTCATCTCTGTTTAATTTGGCGATTCGCCTACATGGCTATAAATAGCATTTTCTTATTAATGTTACAGTACACATCTGGAATTACACGAATCACAGTGCCCCTTTTAGTACTTTTGACCTATTTTCACGGTTACTTTAAACGGAAATATGTTTGCACATGTTTTATCATACACTTCATCAACTCCAGAAATAACTTTCACCTGTTCTTGAGGTATAATTTGTCGAAGTGCTTCTCTGACCAACCTCAAAATTGACATAACCTTTACATCAGGATGACAGTGACGGAATGCAATTTTACAATAAATGTCTTTAGATGATTTTGCCTTATTTTTTGAAAACCTTCTTCGAAAGCGATGTGGCTGTTAATAGAATACTAGAGGTGTGTTGTCATCGATAGCACTGCAAAAGTTTCACACGCATTTTTATCATCCTCTTGGATAATGTTTTGCAGGGAATTTCGATGTTAAAGTATGAAAAACTATTTGTTAGCAAACTTTAATTACTTTGAACAATTCAACAATCGAATAGTCATTGCCCTCCTCTGCATCGCCTTTACCGTTAGCTTCTATTGTCAAGAGTAAAGGCGAATTTTACGTCTTTAGAGGACATCAAAAATCGCATCCGTAGTTTAACGGCACCTCCATTATGGCGACGCCAAACTTGACTCTAAGGGGTTCAGGTTAATTGTACCAGATTTTTAGCATACGAATACGTTGAATATTCGTGTATTTTCGAGTCTACTAACGGTGGTGAAAAATAGCTGTTTTCGGGGTGGTATGGGATGAATTATGACTGTGGTTGTAGACTTGATGGAGGTTTAAATGAAGGCGTGTCGTTTTTGCTAGGAAGAAGTACTGCCACTACCAACCGTAATAGCCCCCCGGCTACATTGTTCAAAGGAATTAAGCGAAGTTCTTCTCCACGAGCGTTCTCACATAAGCGAACCCACTTGAGGCATTGGTCTTATAAACCAAACTTAATATATTTCATACCTTGTGCTTTCTCAATGTCACAATGCACCATGATGTCTACCGCTTTTCATCAACTCCACCCTTATGACAAACCTCTAATGTTTTGTCTTTCGGTCTCTTCTTGGAAAGATAATCCCCCATTTCTGAAGCCTCTCATTTGAGGCAGTAAAGAACAACTTGATGTTCCCTAGCGTTCATCTGAGTGTCAACGACAATTATCCCACGAAGTTAGGTAAAAAAACATTGAACCTCAATCATGATTAATATGATTACCTTCCCGTCATTGTACTTTACATACGAAATTCAGTCGGTAGGAATTGGATTTTTGAGTTATCCATTGTTACAAATGTATGTGGAGGCAAAGTATTCGTAAGTGCATATTTGAGAAAATTATTAATGTCACATTAGTACTGATTGAATAGTATCTCTAGTGTTCCCTCTAGAATTCAACCATACTTTGCATGATCTGGCAAAGTCCGTGATGAAAAACGTCACACCTTGCTCACTTGCCATTGGAGTGAAGTCTCTCAACGCTCCGTTTCCCGAATTTTCAATGATTTTTTAATGCCTATCTTAGATTCTCTTTGTGCATCTCGCGCACAAAATCCACCCCAAGGGTAATGACTTAGAACGCAATTAGTCATTTGCAAATTCCGTGTATATTATCTGATTGCTGCCACTTAGTGCGATAGAGTTGCACCTTTTGTCCACCGTAACCCACTTGTGTCTTGACATTGTATTGAGTGGCAATTGATCCAAGAACCATTTTGAGTACAGGCTATGGCGTGGCACTCGTTGCGCAACTGTAAGAATGCTGTTTGCCACTGTGCATGGCTACTTTCATTGCCTCCACTCTGCAGTTGTGTCCATTATTTGTGCGCTCCTGTAGTCGAGCAACAAAGGTCCCAACTATAATGCCTTTTACATGAACATAATTCCATTGTCATCCGCATAGTGTATCTTCTGCGTGGAAGGTTCTTGTCTTCTCTTCACTGGGTAGTTTCTTCTCCTTGGAATCGTTTGGATTCTGTAGACACGTATCTATCTGATAGACTTTTCTTGTTATGCGTGCGTTTAGCTATGTAACTACCTATGTTGACAAAATCTTACTCGAATTTCTGCAAAAAAAATTTGGTAGTGCCGATGTCTTCAAAAATGAAGTGAACTGGCCTTCTTTCCTGGGTGTAGCTAAAAATTGTGCTGTGTCTATTATTTTGCTACTTTTTTGGGGGTTTTCCACGCCAACAGTAAAAAATTAATCATTCCAAACGCAATTAGATGCAGTCACTTCTTATGTGAAAGCAAGTGACAATTGTATGCATTCTGCGTGAGTGCTTAGTATGCAATACCTCTTGATTGTTGGACTTTTGACCAAAGCAAACTCTAGAGCACAACAAAACACCCACCTACTCCCCATAGCTCTTATGCCATATGATTGCCACAAAGTCGGAATGGGTGAGTTATTCTTATCTGCTTTTTAACAATAAATTCCAACCACATTGAACTTAAAAAGCTTATAGCATCATGGCTAAAATCCCTCCCTATCCTCTTCGTTAGTTCCCAATCAGTGAGTAAATATGCGCGCAAGATTGTCGAAACATATTTGCCGTGCGACGTGCTCCGGTCGTTTCTACTCTGTATTATCAGAAGCTGAACTACTTAACTACATCCTATCAATGTCAATTTCTTTTGCTTAGGGTTCCTCACCTATGCAATAGCGATCACAATCGCAGGCATAGTGTCAATTTTCGTGATCGCTCCAAAATTCGGAACTCGCAATCCCCTTGTCTTCGTTTTCATTAGTGGCAGCATTGGGTCGCTCTCAGTTATGGCATGCAAAGGAATCGGTTTGGGGTTTAAGGTGAGTTCATACCTCTTCTGGTCTGCTCAAAATTCCACGTTTATTCATTTGTAAATTGTTGGTGCTTGGATTTGTATGTTTGTATGAGTAACTCATGCATATTTAACTAGTGTCATGGACCGGTGCCTTCTCGAGGGTGTGAGAGCGAATGACTATGTTGCCACTTGGATGCTACCACGAGGAATCTCGGTAGCGCACCTTCCTTACACAATCACACACCCACATGCAAGTGATTGCTGCGCTTATGCGCAAATAAGCTCAGCGGAGGTTATGGGCTTGAATGTCAGGACCGTGCGCCAACTAAACGATACCATTCTATCTTGATCTTTTGTTGCACGGACATCTCAGCAGTAAAGTTTATTCTCCTCCTGCCTTTGTTCCTCTCTTCATAAGAATCGGGCAATTAGTTCCCCACCTAACTTCCAGGCCAGTACTTTCGTCCATCATTTTGAACCCGTCTTCCACGAAGCAGTTTCTCCTCCCAAACCTTTCCATTTCTAAATTTCTTCTAGATGATTGACAAAATTTATTGCTCGTAAGCAATCACGTGCAATTTATTTTCACATACTAATTTGGCTTTATGTTACCCTCTTTCTCTGAATTTCTAAAGCTCAACATCAACTTACGTGTTTTGTTAACCTTGAGTGTTAAAATTTGTCGGTGCTTTACTTCCTTTTATCTAACGTCGCCAGTCTTAGTTCCCTTTCTGACAAGTTCAGTACTTTTGAGTTCGCGACGTAATGTTGCTGGGATGTCTATCGCTTTTATCAACTTCACCTTTATGACTAACCTCTCATACTTTGTCTTTCGGTCTCTTCTTGGGAGGGCGTAGGATGCTTTGAGGTTTGAAATTATCTTTATTATTCGCTTTACTTGTTAAGTAATCTTCGTCAGAGAAAGTCCAGTAGCGTTGTGTTTTAAAACTCAGACGGTTTTATGTGATTCTACTTGGCATGCCACCGTGCACCTTCTTTTATTACCACATCCCACTGTTCGTCGCCTCGAGCCTATTAAATACAGGGTCGATGCTTTTGTGGAAGGAGTAGTGATGAAATTGTCCAGGTTCTGGGCCTTACATTTGACTGAGTCGACATCACCACACTTTATTCTGTGTGTGCCCTCATGGCGACCATCGGTTCTGTGAGTCAGTCGTCAATCTCTCCCTCCCCCCTCGTTTCTGCAATGGCAAAGTGCCTCTTACTAGGCCGAATAACAGACTTGTGCTACTCTTTAAGGTGCGATGCTATCGCAGCCACTTTTTCAGTTCACAGAATTCCTTAAAACTTACAAATACACGAGCCAGGTCACCGCAACTATCCCTTGGAGGCGCCTATCAAACGTTCACTCTGCCGACCAAAGGGGTATAGAGAGGAGTGTTAACATCATAATCTAGCCGTGTTTCCAAACAGCATTTTGGATTTGTCGCAGCAATCTCTCTATAATTGTCCTGGAGACATCAGTCTTACTTGATTGTGGACCGGGCATCGCGATTAGTGAACTTAGGCACATCGCTACCTGGAGGTTGGTGTGTTTTATGCGAAAAACGTTTCTGACAACCCTAAACTTTGATCAACTACCGATGTTCAGTTCAAGTGTTTTGTCAGAGGTACCCGGTTTTGGAAATTCCTGTCGATGTGTTTTTGTATTCTGCGAAATAGTCGCAGTCCTATATAAAGCCAAAATTGTGCTCTTTAGACTCCTCTTGCTTTGCTTAGAATTCTTATCTGCACAACTTGAACATTCTCTGAACCTTCTTTGCTTAACAGTATGCATTCAGTTAAGCAACTTGGTTATTATTTTAAGACACTTTTTAGTCATTAAGCTTTGTGATAAAGTAACTGGAGCATCCCATCCGCTTGTTCTTCAGGAGGCTATCGAGTATGGGATTCTCGCCATCCTTCGGCAATGGGTTTTCTGGTTCTTCCTGATCGGTCTGGTTTTTTGTCTGACTGTGCAGCTGAACTACCTCAATCGGGCTCTCGACATTTTTAACACGAGCATCGTTACTCCTTTGCTTTATGTTTTCTTCACGGCTTTCGTTCTGATCGCGTCAACCATCCTCTTCAAAGAGGGCTCCTCGCTCTCCCCCACGGACTACATTGGCAACGTCGTCGGTCTGGTCTGCATCGTCAGTGGCATCGTCCTTCTGACGCTCTTCAGAGTGAGTTGGCAGTC
Source organism: Taenia hydatigena (assembly GCA_036345935.2). Lineage (NCBI taxonomy): Eukaryota > Metazoa > Platyhelminthes > Cestoda > Cyclophyllidea > Taeniidae > Taenia > Taenia hydatigena. The sequence goes on along the minus strand of JADWOT020000006.1, from coordinate 11,265,947 downwards.
ACTAATTAGTGCTAATTCAGGCGTCCGCTTGTTCATAAGCCGTCTAATTGTCATCACTTGGGAATTAATTTGTTTCCTGCGTTTTAAGTGGAAAGACGATTTTTTTGCTTTTTGATAGCTTCATTCTGCACATTAATTAATGCAAGGCATCTCAGTACTATTTTTAGTGCTTTTGTGCTTAACTAATTTCCCTCTTAATTTTGAAGACGAATAAATCGACAAAACGTTAGCGATAGAACATTTAACTATTGAACTCTTGTTTAAAGTGCCTATCAGAAGTGCTGCACGCAGAAATATTATTTCCGTTCAAGGTGCTGCTTTGGGCCTAACTTACTCCGATATGCATACACTTTACCGAAGGATGTTTAATGGCAAAAGTGCCAAAATATTTGCATTACATTTATATTTGTGTCCAATAATGTGGCTTGGTTTTATCCATTCGTTGAGCACTAGCGTTGGCAAATCGGCGCAGTTAGACAGATGTAAATAGTTATTGATATAAATTAGGATTGTTAACTTCATTGTGGAGTGTTAACTCATTTGACGCTTTTAGCTGAGGCTAGAGGCAATACTCGCATTTTTCAGTGTTGTCGTGCCTTTGCCTGAATTAAGGCGCTGTCGCGTCCTTTTTCAGGTATCATCATAAACGTCCTCTTATGCCGATCTTGCGATCATCATACACCATAATTACCCTCATTCCGATTGCTTTGGAAAATTCAATCCCCTAGCAGAATCACACTTTATGGTTTATTTGGGGCCAATTGCATCTACTGGCGCGCCTTCCTTACCTCACACATGGCCTTCGGTTTAAGTGGTTGAAGTGTCTGAATCCCCCTCGAGATCGCTGCACCGCACTGGGTTTGGGTGCACAGCCGGTAATAGAAACGGGTGGCTTGCACCTTCGATGTGACAAACGAAGGAGGCGTGATTGGTAGAATCACAGTGCCCTTATCCACACGCATTCATCTCATCTACAGTGTCTTCAGTAGATGCACTGAATAATTACTCGATGTGACAATGTGCGGGTCGAAAAATGTACGAGTCTCGTGATTTCGCGCTTTATTATGTTCGTGCGCATCGGTGCTCTGTAAACCACATTATCTGCTAGTAATTAATATTTTGTGGTTCGTTAAAGTTTACTAATTGCAACACCTTTTTTTCAAGTAGGCGAGTGGTAGCGATCGCTTATAAACTACTAAAGTGTGGCATTTAACGTTATTCTCTAAATGCTTGTACTCAAGATGCTCATTGAATTGTGGGGAGCCCTAATTTTACGGCTACATTCACTGAACCATGCCCATGTGAACTTTAAAGCGTGACCACTTTAGCCATCATCCTATTTAATGTCTGTTGGCAGGATATCGCATCTAACAACCCGCGTGCTTCATGAGTTAAATGGGGTTTGTGCACCGTCATTGTGCTTCTAGAACTAGTTGAAGCTGAGATGGCATTTCTTTCTAGAAACGCGCAATTCCTTTTTTTCTTGACAAAGCGGAGTTACATGTGGCTTCCGATTATCTCACTTAACCTAGTCTTCTCTTGTCTCTTTAAGCACTGTGCTCGACATTTTCGAAAAGACGCAGCTTACAAACAGTTTGCCTTATTTAGAGGGCCTTTGGTGTGGCTTACCACCTCTCCATCTGGCGTTGGATACGGGCTCTCCTCACTCTCGTGTTCACGTCATTCGTTTGCGCAATTTTGTGAGCGCGCTGAGCGTGCGTGGGCTTGAGGCCTTATCTTCACAAACACGTGTATGTGGGCTGAATTAGACCTTACCTGTTGTACGTAGCCTCTTGAAAGGACCCTAAAAACACTGCTTCTCTACGGAGGCTCTCCCATCCGGTTCTGCGCACACTCACTCACATACAGACAGACAAGGACAAGAGTACGCGTACACGAACACCACTACGTCCTCCTTGTATTGTTTTAGCCGACCACCATTCGGTCTCGTCTTGGCTCCTTGAAGGATTTCGTTTTGCTTCCGGCGCCTAGGAATTACCGGTCGGATTTATAGCGGCTTGCGACCCATGTATCTCGCGTTTCCGTGATCTACCACTACACGTTCTTTCCTCATACTTCGCTCTACTGAACTACATTACAATACTATCCCTTGTCGATGCACAATTTCGCTGTTCAATCTGAAGAAATAAGGCAAACTTGCGATAACACTTCTGCCTTGTAATTCCTCTGCCTCGATGAGAATGGGGGGTTACTATCACAGAACTCCTCAATCAGCACATGCTGAGGGTCTTATTTTGGGGTTCGCGATTCGAGTAAAGCTAATTTTATTGAACTAACAAACTCCTGTGAGCTTCCTCAAATTTGGTATTGAATTGTGAATCGCGCTACTCATCATGCATTATCTGGAGTTCTCCAAACATATTGCTATCCATTGTGGAACCCTCAATACTGAAAATTGTGATTAGGCCTAAGGAACGCGCGATAATGCTTCGAAGGGACTGCCGTCAAGAGGAATGGTAAAGTTGCATTCACGGACACTTGACTCCTCGTAGGCAAAGTTCACCCTACTAATAGGGTTTGGGTAACATTTGTGTATTTGCGTACCTTTGTAGGACATGAACGTGTCACTGAGCGATTTGGCGAAAGATTTTATGGGTCCGATGCCCACACGCGTGGTGCACCTCAGCGGTGACCTGTCCTTCAAGCATCGCTTTTCTCCGACTTGGTGCAAACGAAAGGGTCGCGGTCTCTCAGATGAGACGTACACGCTACTGTCGACGTCAAATGAGTGTAGCGGCAGCAATGAGAGTAGCCACAGCTCCTCGCCAAACCACGACATGGTAGAGTATCCAAAAATGGAACGCCATCATCACGGCGTGCACCAGCGTACTGGATCTGGCGCCTCAGTCTTTAACTTCGCCTCCGTTGCCGCCACCACCGAGAACTACTCCACCGTCAGCGAGACGGGTAACATCAATCACTCGACCATCTGGACCTCCATGTGAACGGCACTCCTGTGGTGCAATGCGCACTCGTGCAAACGCAAGAATTATGTCTTTCCTTGTCCCCTCCTTCTCCTTCCTTCCTCTTCACCGTTCTCGCTGCCACTTTTATATTACTGTGTACTGCCCTGCTCACAGTTCCGCAAATATATGCTTGTTATTTTTTTGTATTATCACCGCATTGCGAAATGCCTTTCCCCGGGCATTACACTGGTCGAAACTACATTTTACAAACTTGTTGAGTTTTGTGGCATCTTCTGGGTGTATCGGTTTTTTTGTAGAATTAGTTCAGTACTGGTTTTCTAGTGGAATTCTCGATTTTTTGTGAAAACTTGTACTTTTCTTTTAAAACATGCTGTCGCTGTTGCGTCTTACCCCTTTTCCATCATTGTGGTGCGTAAATTAACTACATTTTAGACCGAAAAAGTAGATATTGGTTACTTTCCTTGGAATATCAATATAATCCGCAAATTACTAATTAAATTTTTTTTTTTTTTAACTACTCAGTTCAAAAACTGTAATCGTACTCTTGAAGCCCTTTGTGGTACATCTTAGTAGCTGTGCCCTTTGTCATTTTCTGGTGTTTACCTCGAGGGGGATGTACTATTTCATACATCTGTCGAATCCCATTACCATGCAGTTCGTATCCAAAGGTAATTGAAGGAATAGTCATGGAATGCATTGTTGGCATTGATTAGCTCACCAGCAATTTCCTAGATCGTTCTGGATGGCAGGTTGGGTTGGATCCGATCGACGAACAATATAGCCTGGCAGATCTCAGACCTAAGGACGGCTTAAATTTCAGCAATACTTAAAGTGACCGCAAACGTACGTCCTTGCTAGGTTCTACATCGGTCTCATATTTCTCCCACTCATGCTGTTGAGTAGTTGCTTCCCGCCGGAAGCTGCTACAAAAACGTAGATGAGTGATCAATCGTGACGACAAAGGTAACATGAATATGTGTGAGTTGGACGCATTCTCAAGTAAGGCATCCAATCTGGCTTATTTCAGATAAACGGCTTACCACATTTGGTGGTGTCGAGTGAAGAGTAATGCCATTGGGACGTGATCGGTCGCATACCTGGCTTTTCATAGCTGCAGAGAAGCCAGTGTTTTACCACTTCCTTTGTTAGCTTGTCTGCTCTGCGTCGTGGTGGAACCTCATTGCAGATTCGGTATTGGTGGTGCTGACGACATTACCTATCCCAATCTGAATGAAGTAAGTGACAGCAAGGTTTTTCGGCGGGAGTTAACATCTCGGACGATACACCAAGGTGATCTGTCAGTAGACACGCTAACAAAGAATATTTCAGACATCACGTGTGATTCGATTACTGCCTGAAATTTGGTTCAAAAATAAGGCAATATTTCCTTACTTGACTTGGCTGACAAGGATGACTTGTGCAAAGTGTAACAGAAAACTAACGATGCGTTGACTCTCCTTAGAACGAACAGAATAAAGGGCTACATTAGCATACTAATTTGGCACTTCTTAAGATTGCACCTTATCGGAAGACGTTGTTGCGTCATGTGCTCTCGATGGGGCCACAAAGAAGAACACCGCTGAGGATAAAAGCAGCTGACCAATAGGTTCCAAATTATTAGACGTGGAAGCATTCGAAGCATTCAAATGCTGTCGCACCAGTGCAATGACAGCTTTCAAGGTCGAGGAACCTAGCGTTATCAGGTTAACAGACTATTTTGTGTGGTTTACACCTGCTGTTTTCGTCGATTTGGCGCATGGCTCCATGTGGCTGCGTACAGGCGCTATATGCCACTGTAGAAACACACCAGATGTCAGTAGAGCTTTGCAAAAAGCTCAACAAGGGTAAATATGCCAGAAAATTGGACCTGCTGATATTTGCTTACAGGTGTTTGCACCGAAGGAGTCGAATATTTGACTATTCATACCGGTGCGCAAACCAATGGTATGGCAAGCCGTTGAATTCAAGAAGTGGTTTAACATTTCCTATCGCAGTCAAGCTTACATGGGCAAAGTATATAATTTAATTTGCCCTTAAGGAAAGTCATTTTATTAGAATCATGATTCGAATACTTCTAAATTTTAGCATAAACTTTTGGTTATCTCTGTAACCGAGAGAAAACGGATTGTGAAAACAATGAAAAGTTCCTTTTTTTCTATGGCACTTTCAAGAGGTTTCTGTGGCAAGTCCGACATTACCTAAAGGAGGAGGAGGAAGTGGAAATTCAGTCGAGATAAAGGTAACTTACACGATTTTTAGGTCAGTTGGATGGTATGAACTTGTTAGGACTATTTGCATGCAGCAAATCCAAGTAGCAAAGCTGAACATATTATTTAACCATGGAAAGGTGTGACGGTCTAGCAAATAACAACGGTAATGGCCGTGATGGTGGTAGTACATAGCCGTCTGTAAAATATTAACACCGTTTGCTTCTTTCCTTATAAGATTTCTTCATCTATTTAGTTATTTCCACTGCTTCAGCCATCATCATTTTCTGGGTCTTTTGCTAATCCTTCTCGGGAATATTTCCTAAATCTCGTAGGTTTGCGGTCTCATTCTACTTCTTTGATTTGCAGGCTTATAATAGTTAAAGTCTAAACAAACAATGAGTGCAATACTTATGTTCTTTAAATGTGCTTTGTAGGTCAGAGGCGGGACGGCAATTTGAAACTGGTTGCGGAGCGGCGTGGTGGCTACAAGATCCTACAAGGTCCCTCTGTACCCTCTTACTCATAATAAAGATGTCGGAGCGTGTTCAGACTTCTAATAATAAGGGCGGTAAGAGAGAAGAGGAGGAACCCCCCACAATGAGTACTTTCTTCAAACATTATCAAGAACAAAGACACATGTTTGAGGACTTTTGGATTCAAATAAAACCATTCGATTTTGTCTGGAGGGACGTAATATTTTTAGAAATCCGAAATAAGTGGAGCTGTTGCCGATTTTTAACGTCCCTTTTCTAATCCTCTGATCATCGTGTTTCAACATCTTCCATGATGATTAGTGGAGCCCCTAATATGCAATTTGTAAGAAATTACCGTTAATTGCCAAGTTATTCCAAATTCAATGCAGTTAGCTTTACCGGACGTTATTCTTTTGGTTTTACAGAGTTTCAGAGTACACGCCAGAGACAGGAGCGCTGGAGGTGATTTGTGAGAAAACGCATCTGCAAAGCTCATTCCGTTTACATGGCCGTCAGCGTTCACCGCAGAAGTGGGGATGAGGATCCATCCACAAAGAGCAAATATTAAATAGTCCCAACTAGAGTGGTCATCACGATCATGGAGTTGAACGCGTTGTTCATCGAAGGTAGTCATTGCGACCAGGCCCAGAACTGTAGAACAGTAGCGCATAACAAAGTGTGCATAAATTGGGTCCACTCATCGAATGCACTTACTACACCATCATATCTTAGTGCTGAATTAATGAACACAAAAGCGAACCGCTACTGTTTTTGCAATGAAATGCAAAGGCACAAAGATTAGCTTTACGAATTTCTAGTTGTCACTGATTTTATGCGCTGATTGTAGTACTTATGACCAGTATTGCAAAGGATCCCTTGCAGCGGTGTGGAACTGCATTGTTTTCCCAAAACTGTCAGTCAAGTCTCACAGCCATTTCGTGTAGTTTGTGAGCGCACGTGAATTTATACCAAGTAGAGATTGCCCAGCAAAGTTTCGGAAAAATTTCCTCTAAAGGGATTTCATAATTTAATCGAACTGTTGAGAATCTTCTTTAAACTTTATTGCAGAGACAAATAGATTAGTTTAGTCCAAAGTCGCATCGAGGTTTTTTATTTTTTAAAGGAATATGAGGCGATTTAGAAGCGAAAATCAGATAAACTAGGTAATTTGTCCTAAAAACCATGATATTTCAAATCCCAAATGTCACTTTCCCTGGAAGGCAACCCCAGTCTCCACTATCGCTTACGTTACCTTTGTGCAGCAAAAGTAAACCATTAAATAAGCGAATTTGGCGTGATTTAATGAAGATAGGTAGGGCATCTCAATGGTCCCAGAATAGTTCATTTTTTAATTGTAGTTGAAAAACTAAGGTGGGAGTGAGACTTCTTGATAATTTGATTTTTCGTTGATCTCTAGTCTTCGACAAAAATCAGCTTTGATCACGTAAGTCAATGCAGCCGTGATACCAGCGTAAAAAAGTGCCTTTCCTGCCTTTGAAGAGAGACAGTCAGTGTGTCAATAAATTGAATTCACTAATGTGTCTCAACTTTTCAATGTTACCTTGACTCCTGACAGGGAATAAGTTCCCAAGGCCCTGTCCCTTCGTTTCGTAGGTGGATTCAAATCACAAATTCTAATACATTTAATTACCCATTGTGGGGATCAGGAGTCTTACAGAAGTTTTTGCGTTCCTTTTAATCGTTTCTCGTTGCACACCGAGATTGATCTCTTCAAAGGGTATATTTCCTAAAGCGTGGTGTAAATATCAACAATACTAGAGAGACGCTTTTCTCATAAAATTTTCGCAACATTGAGCCCTCTCGATCAGCCATTGAGTGAAATGCCGCTCTCATCTCTGCTGTCTGTCATGCAATAACAACCAAACTCCTAGTCAGTTAGTAGTAATCCACTCTGGAGATTCATTGCAAGTACCTATATAAGAGGGGCAATGAAAGGAAGTTCCCCTGAGTTCTTGCGCTTGAAGACTCGTAGCACATATTTATACGTGCTTTTGAGAAAGAGTGACAATCAATTCCATCCCATTTATCTGTCACCGTTGTTCATTAAAATGCGAAACGACAAAATTAATTCAGAGCAGCTTCTGCGTTGACACAATCTTTTCAGTTATTGCGGTCAAGCGAGGGAGGATAGCTGACAATTTAATATTTCCAAACGAGTCTGCACTGATTTGAGCAAGGATTTACAAATATTTAATTATCCTTAAAGTGGAAGGTCGGCTACTCTTAAGTAAACTCTTTTCGGGGAAAGCAGTCACCATCGCATCGTTAAAACACAAGCAAACCAACGTCCCTCTCCGTGGCAATGAAAAGCGCACAGAAACACCGCCAACAAATAAACGCAGGCATCCACCGGGCACCCAATCCTTGCAGCAGAATCGGTAGAAAGTAATATACTTCTTTGAAGTGTCCTAAAGGTTGATAATTTATATTTATTTCTTTCTGCAAAAGTATCGATACTTTCGTTCCTTACTTCAGCTCTCATCCATTAGGGTAAAGTTTGCAATAGGAATGCTTCATGAAAAAATAATAAGATTTTGATAAATTTGAGCAAGAATTACGTGGAAATAAGTTGTGTCGTAGTTCACCTTCGTTATTGTAATTTTAAAGTTGTCCTGCTAATCAAGAGCCCAGTCAGAATCTCAACGGACCTCCAGAGATCCTGATTTTCTAGCCGTCAGTTCGGTATCTGTTAACCCGTATGCAGTTCACCATTCATTTAGGTTAGCCAGAATAATTTCATTTTATATTAATGCGTTAGTATTTTCTGGTTACGTACGCAAGTCACTTCAACAGGCCACGCTGTTCATAACATCAGTTTCTGTCGGCCACAATATGGGGACTGCATTTTTTATATCCCTTCATTTAGTCGCAAGGTATCCATACACAATTACTATAGAAATAAACTTCCATTAAAAATCTTAACAAAATACATTAGTTGTTGAAATACCCACTGCTACAATCCATCGTTCTTTCTTAATAAGAATCACTCCTGGAAATTCTGCTTTTACAAAATGTTTTTTTCTATAGAGCAATAAAACCTCGCTCCAGCTACTTCTATTCTGACTTCGCTTTTATATTCTAATTATCTATTCTATTTCGTATGTGGCTGTCTAATGCCGAGGTCCTCTCTCAGAGGTAAATTTGGCGGCGTACGGTACGCCATCATGCGATGCTTAGACTTCCAGCTGCCTGAAGAATAGTGGCTGTCTCTGAAAAAGAGTTTATTCTGACACTCTCGGTTTGTCAACTGTTTTGGTTGGTCGTCACTCAAATGTTCTTATAGTGAACAACTCTTCTGCAGCACACATACTTATTTTATCTGACAGCTGCACGTATTTCTTAATCATCAGGAATAGATGGTGGTTAGTCACTGAACTCGCTCGAACCGTTGAAGCTTTTTAAGATGATAATGCTCAGCCACCGCGTCTTTCCGAAAAGCCGGACGAAATTCATCAAGAAGTTTCTGCGACTTTGGAAGCGCAGCAAAGTCCGTAAAGTTAACAAGTTCAAATTACATTAGATTCAACCGATCGCACATGAGAGTTCAAAATAATCGAAAAGTTTTGGGCAGAACAGAAAAGCGCACCGATGGACTGATGGATGTTCCCACTTCATAATACACTTTCCCAATATTAATTCACAGGTCCCTACAAGTTACCACGAGTCATTGCACCTTCTTTCTTGGCCAGCCGATGCTGCTTATGACGAAGAAATACATTTGCACATATATATGCTACTCATATAATATAAGCAGATAATAAATTGAATAACAATGATGTAAAACTAAAGTGAAAGGCAATTTCCTTGCCAATGATATTATCATTTGCTTTTTGAAGTAGCTTTTAGCATAAGTGTCTTGCAAGTTGCTTCTCAGACCCTATATGCGGTATTAAAAGCCTTTGTATTGAAAGGTCAAGTAGATGACTAGATGCCCAACGCTGGCGCTCCAAATATACGCAGCAGTTTCGGCACGAGCTATGGCATTGATTCGCAATTTCTACTCATAACCAAAGTAAGCTCTGGCTCGTAGAATACAAGGCCTCAATTATAGTGTGGCTGAACGTTGGCGTGCATTTTCGTTACTTCTAAGGGAAGGGCTGTGGACAGGTGGAGATGCAAATCATGCATCCGTGCTAAATTATGGGCAATCGGGTGACTGTGTTCCATAAAATTGCTGAATCGGATCATCTTTTGTCTACTTCTCCAGTAAGAAAGCAATAGATAAAATCGGAAAAGTGTGTCACTCAATGCAGTGAATGCGAGGATGTGTAAATTCTAGCAAATACACCATAGTTCCTGCGACGAGCAGGAAAAAAACGAAGATCTAGGAGCTGATAACGCACTTTATGTACATCAGTCTTACCATAATGCAAAAACGGACGTGTGTCTGCTAATTACCACGCTATTAAATTAACGCAAAAGTGGGGAGAATAAAGCACAAATACAGACTAGAATCTCCCAGCTAAGAATTACAAGGCTGTTTGAAGTGGCCTTTTGTGCGCATTAGGAATTTTTTTAGATGAAATTATTTCATTATTCAAGGCATACTCTCGAGGAGTCGGTTTAATTCGAGGTACGACTTGTAGAGAAAAATCATTTATAGCCAGATCATGTTGTTTGATTAAAAATATTTTTGGGAAATTTGGGTTGCCAACATGACCTGCGAGAGTGGCACAACATTGTGACTCGCTTCAAATTAAGCACTGATCTACTTTTACTATAAAGCCACCTAATTGGCAGGAATTAAAGGTAATGTGATGCTTATGCAAGTCTAAATGGTATGATGGCCGTTAATTGAAGTTGCATGTGCCGGTCTTAGTGTTTGACTAGATTAAAAGACGCAGAAAGGAACTGCAAGGTTATGGATAACCGCGACTAATGATTGCTTTGGGTTCCTCATTAACCTCTTCCAGTTACGTTTCCTTTTAAAAAATAAGAAAAGTGTAGAGGTAAAAATGGGCGTCAAATCTGATTTTCCTCCTTTCTACATTGACAACAGCTCATGATTTTATGGTAACAGTCTAATGTGCTGACGGTTGTCCTTTTTTATCCAAAGACTTTGCTTTTGAATCTAACAGAAGAAAAAACTGTGAATTTTGAGGTTTAGTTTGATACCAAGGCAATAGTTTTCATGTATCTAAACTAATAAAATTTTTTGGACTCAGCTTTGGTATTTTGACTAACAAAAATGCTAAAAGCTTGGGCAATATTAGACGCTCATGTTCCCAACTCATTTCGCAGTTCAAATGAACTGAAAGTTACTTGAGGCCATCAGTGACTTTACTGCTAGGCGTCCTTGAGAGAGGGTGGATGGGGGAGGCCGCATTGGTAAATGCATGCCCCCAGTATTGAGATAAATCATGTGCACCCCACCACGCATCCGCGCACACAAATCAAGCCTGGCAGTGCCAGCGATCTGGTGTAGTCGGGTGTCAGGCAGGATGACGTTGTCCCCCACCTCTTCTCTCCTCCTTTCCACTTCTTCTGCACATGCGCCTTGTGCTCTCGTCTGATTTATCTTGGCGCAAAATTCTCCCACGAACCGATGAGCCTGCCTCTTCCTGATGAATGCTCGACTGGGTTATTCCTCGGCAAGGCGACTCATACTTCGCAGCAAATAATTCTTGTTGCATGAAACAAAATTGTTAATAATTAAAGGCGTTAGTACTGATGAAGGTAGATCTTGATTACAATTTGCCTTTAAAGCATACAAGACGTGTGGACGGATTCTTCACTCATGGGATCTAAAACGAGTTCCATCTATGCGAAGAACATTTGATAGATCTAAATCATCTTAAGCACAAATACCTTATCATACGCTAATTAAGCATGCAATTAATAATAAGATACCATTGAGTAGCAGCACGCGAATCGATCAACAAAAGAATGTTAAGTCGGAAAGTGTAAATAATTCAAATGATGCTTTGAGATATTGCCGTCATTCTGCCATTCTAACTTCAGTGTCAAATTCTCGGGTGGATGAGATTGGCATCAATGTGGGACTTCACAAATAACCAAAATATGTGGGAGAATGAGCACTTTATCCCCTTTTTGAGAGTCGGTGAGCCGCCTGAGTCAAGAGGTTATTTTGGCCTGCCCGCTTATTGTTCATGGGGTGCGTTGAAAGAGGTAGGCGTTAAAATCACGACCAATCTTGGTCAAGTTAACTCAATACTGTAATCTTCTTAGGAAAATTCGATTCGCTAGTTAGTAATTCACCCGACCAAGCTCAAAGGCATTGCAAATTGTCACTGGAAGGAATGTTAAGCTCACCAGCTCACTTAATAAATTAGGTTCCTTATTTATTAAAAATCTTGCTAACTAAGGCAGCAATTTAGCATTAAATTGAAATTACAATTCCAGATAACTTGTGTAATGCTTCAATACTTTATTCTACTCGAATCGCACTTTGGCTCGGTAGCAAAGCCTCGAAGCCATACGAGAAGCCTCTCATTCCTTCTGCACGTCAGTGTTACATTCTTTGCCTTACTACTACGACTTCGGGAAAGATCCTGGGCGCTACACTTGCATGGAAATGCATGCATTCATTGTCATGGGCATCTTTCAGGTCCTACCTCTATGGTGAAAATCGTGTGTTTCCTATTTTTCCGCTCAATAACGCGTCAAAATTCGCTAAATCCTGGAGTGCAATGATAATCATAATGATGATGCGGCTTTTAACTCTTGAGTTATCAACAATAGTCTTCCTATTTTTCTGGCCGCCACAATATTAATTGGCCTAAAAATTGAATAATCGTACAGCCTGTCATCATTCTAATGTCCGATATTCAGAAATAAATGCATGACAGAGAGTAAAGTAATTAATGAGGTTGATTTTCGTGGTTGTACCTTTACGTTTACCTCAGCTTTGGTGAGAAAATTGGAGTCTGAGTTAATGCTCTCCTGGTTGAACATTTTAGCAACCAAATTGAAAACCTATTTGGGCAAAAGCAGCGATTGCCATGTGTATCACAAATCAAAGTGGACGACGAATGCGCTCTTTCGGATGCAATTTTAGGGAAAAGCTAGCCTGTGTTGTCCGAGTCACTTTGTTCAGGCCAATAAATGGTAGAATCCAGAATACTGCTATCTAATTAAAAGTTTGTTTTAATAAGCGAAAATGCTTAAGGCCCATATTCGCAAACATTTTACTTAGCCAGTGTATGCTAGAGGGGACGGCTAAATTACCACGAATAAATAACAAGTTTAGGAAAATATCTCGAATAAGAGTAGTGGAAGGAGTCAAAACAGATTTCTTCGAAACATTTAAAAGGTATAACAATGGAATGTAATTTATTACTTGAGTATGGGGCGTTGCCCCAAACTTTTTTAATCTTTAGGTTTTCTTTTTTATTAATTGAGATATCTTCAACTAACCACTATCCAGTGCATGCTGGACTTAAGGAAGCATCTTAAGAGCACAGCAAATCCGGTATGCATAGATGCATGTATGAGTTGTGGTGGTCATGAGCATTGATTAAAACGGCAGGAAATTGGTTGCGAGAGCACACAGGAAAACATGGACAAGAACAGGCAAATTGGTGAATAATACATGCAACTGTGGAATAAACATAGTTGCTTTACAGATTACCAATGACTTCGCTTTGAGACCAGCCCAGCAGATAATCATTAATAAAACACTGAAATTCACAAGCACTTATTGCTCCATGTGAACTGTTTTAAATCAAGAAACAAGTTTACGTTCAAATAACACAGTATAGGCTTTCTTTGGAGTTGGCATTTTTTGAAGAACTGGATTACTTCCTGCACCCCCAAAATAGGTCTCAATTGTGCGCCAATATATCCGACTACATCTTTAGGTGTCGTGCCAGCCTCGGGATTAGGTCGTGTTTATCTTTTTAGCTCATGGAAGATAATTTCAAGCATGTGACTGAGTTATGATGTCATTTGAGGGGAAAAAACAATAGAAAACAAGCCTTGTTTCGCTGATGCAATTATTCCACACAATAATTCCTCGGTTTTACCATTTTAATGGGGTTTATGCTTAGCCTATCCGTACCGAATTCATGGCAATTAGTCTCTACGCCCTTTTCGTGGAATTTTTATGCTGATTACTATTATGCATTGATGAATGCTGCGAGTTCCTTCAAAATGCAAAGACAACTGTGCGAAATATGATTCTTTTAAATTACAGCAAAAGCATTTTCACGTAAAACTTTGTTTGATACCTACGCTTGAAGTTCACCTAGTTCGACTCCTAAAGCATCTCATTAAGAAGGCATTCTAATCACCCTAATGAATCGAAATACGAAATGGCATGTGAAGCACTAGAATGCTCTTATTAATGAAACTTGTTTTAAGACAAAACACTGCGGTCCACATTGATAACATGATTTGTTTTAAAGCCTTTTCATCGAAATAGTAATGACGGGAGGACTACGTCTTATCATTCTGTTTTTCACCATGCACCTCTTTAAATTTCCTAAAAGCCCAAATCGCACACATTATTTTTATATTTTATTTAAAAACCGCATGCTAATTGGCTGCAAGTAATTATGAATCGGTTTCGAAAGAGCACAGTACCTATTTTTTATGGAATGAACCTTGTTAATTAAGACTTTGATTTCCCACAACCATGCTGTCTTGTGTTGGGGTGTGGTCATTTTGCGTGAATGATAACCTCGATGACTTTTGGGGACTAATGAAGCAGTTTCAGGAACTTTAAACGTCTCACAACATGAGAAGAGAGTCATTCAAATGTCGAAAGCCTTTAACAATCACATAATTGGAAACGACGCAACTTAGGTTCCTTAAATCAATTGAAGTTTCACCCTACACCTTGTGACTTTGTGTACGGTTCTTTTTCTAAGAAGGGTACTACTGTCGCTTTCATGTAATTTAAACTCTCACTGTATATTTTGTTAACTTAGGAATAATAAATGGAATTTCCCTCTCATGTGTTTCATTCCTTACATAGGTAGAAATACTTCTCTGATGTGGCCTTTGATTACTGAGGCCTTGTTTTTGCGAGGCACAGTTGGCTCAAAAAATTGTGAATGTTAGATCCCACTTGACCTGCCCACTTGGCAAGGTGTCTAGGATTACTCTCTAGGCTAGCACTGGAAACAAACAAATTTGCAAAATTACGCTCTCATGCAGTTTTGTATCACTATCTCAGTTATCAACCAGGTTCTGCCAGAATAATGCTCGGGTTGGTGTCGATGTCGGTGTTGACGCAGTGGGCGAAATGCGGCAGCGCTGCGACGGCACTCAAATGCCGAGCAGCGCCTCGCCGTAATGGCTAGTACCCGGGGAAGCGTTTCCTGATACAGATTAGTATACTTCCATGGCTAAAGATTACATCAATTACTCGTCCAAAATATTGTGTTAGACTCCTTTCCATTGTATCCTGGTCACACAAAATTATGATTCATGCAAATAAACATTATTGTCAAAGTATACTAAAATTTTGAATCCTGGGATTAGAAATACTAACTCTGGATGCTATTTCCAAATCGGAATCGATAAAATGTGTGGAGGATGGTACCGGTCTGTTTGCGGCAGTCGACAAAGCACTCATTTCACCTTGCATGTCGTGAAAGGCACACCGATTTCCAAAGCCAGCAGTGGGCATCAACTCGGATAGGCAAATGCCGGGACAGAAGGTCTTTTTCCAATATTTTGAAAAACAATGGAATTTCATTGCCTTGAGTTCACGCTTAATTATGAAGCACATATATGCATTAACAAAAGTGAGAGGGGAACATTTTCTAATGCATCGATGCTGCCTTGCCACGCACTTGATGCCCATTTCATTTAAATTCTATTGAGTTTAATTGGCACAACTACTGCTTTTCTTTACAAGTTTCTACCCTAACTTAAGCACAATGATTGGTGCTGATGCGCCACGTGTTTTGGACAGCGTTTCCATTCTGAATCGTGATAGGCAATCGCCTACAGCAAATTATGAACGCTCCATTCCCATAGTTTTTGGAGACAATATTTCCTTATTCAATAGCTTAAAGGTACCGCTTTGTTAAATGACAAACTGCTGCACACATTGGTCAAGTTATTCTATCTAAGCATCTTTAAGTGAAGCGGTCACTTGGCCCACAACATTAACACCCGATGACAAACCTTATCATTTCTGCTACACGATGAACTCGTTTATTCGATTATCCAAAAAGCTACATCCTAATTCCCTCGGTGTTGCACCCGTCCTTGTAATGTCAACACACTTCGTTAGTTTGGGCTGCATTTGACGCACTGTTTCCAAAATTTTTTCAAAACTGATTTGACAAGAATGGTTCGTGTAAGCAGTTGGAAAAGTCCATAGAAACTCATGATTTACTGTTGCCGTGTTGAGATAAGAGAGATGAATTTATATGTATTCCAGAAAATACGTAGCACAATAGGTCCTGTACTGGTCACAATTTGGGCCGAAATGAAAGTTGCGAAGTAACTTGTCTGCCACGACGCCTGTGGCATTAAGGTGGCGTCGCTGTTGGACCAAAGGGAAGCATGGTCCGTTCAAATCGAGAGGCCAATCTATTTTCTTTTACTAACAATTCTGCCTCCTCATCCAGCAATCCTTGCACAGTTGGATCAAAATTGGGTAAGAAATACCGGGGTATATCACCTTCATTTTAAATTGACCACGTCAAACGTTAATATATGTTTTACAAACCTAATCTAAGGATCTGAGAGCGTTATATTCTAGAATTTCTTACTGCCATATAAAAAGAGTTATTAATTTGATAAAAGTGCAAATTTGTAGTAAAAATTCTCAGTTTACCCAGCAATCAAATTTGCCGGAACCAGTTTTTTTTCCATTCCTCACCTTGGAGCACCCAGAAGTGGAGGAAATTGTACGTAATATGCAAATTGGACATAACCAGGCGTTCTAACACCACGCTTGCGGGTAGACTCATGCCAAATGCGCCTGGCATTGCTACCAAACATTGAAAAAGACGAAATTTACGATGGTTGAAACAGAATTTCCCTCCGAATGGTAGAAACCATTAACATTAATATATTAGAGCAGATTGAATGTTTCCAAGACGATCAGTGGAATATTCTTGGTGGTGATTGGGAAGTTATTATAAGCGAAAAGCCTTAATTCCCTCATAAGGAATCGTCAAGTTTTCAAAGAAATTCTCTAGTTGTTCATTTCTAAAGAGCAATAAGTTTGCCAAAACCATTAATTAAACCCCATTTTGCGATACAAGTTGCTATAATAATCCGAAAAGAGTGGATCGCCCTCCCAACCCATAGCACCATTTAATCTTTGACATTTGTTTGCAAAAATTTTGTCATACCAGTTAAGCATAAATATGGGGATAAAGGCAATAAATCTCACTTCGATTAAGTTATGCAGAAATACGGAGCTTTGCAAATGCCCTGCATTTATTAGCACATTCCTACCGGTATGCATCCCATGGCCCATTAAGTTGAGCTCTATGGGCGAATGCGAGGCTCATATATCAATTCCTCGAACGTTGATTAATTAATTAATTAGAAATCCCATCCTTTTTCTTCTTTACTCTTCACCTGATTGTCGGTTAGGCTTGCATTTAACAGATACCAAGATGTCAAGATAAGGCATTAGTATACATTTTTTTCTCAATGCCTTGAATAACGCTTTGTTCGATCTTTTCAGGTGCAGTATTTTCTTCAATACCAATGTTTGACTCTTCCAGCTACTTCGATCAAATAGGTTATGCATGCGATTAAGCTTGCTAGCTTATTCCCTGGAAAGCTTGCTATTGCGCCGAGCCTTCGTTGTTACAAAACCATCCCGCCATTTGCTTGGGAGATTTGCTCAAATCGGTTTACCCGTTTACGCCATAAAACGATTGTATTTACTTGTGCGTCCTGCTGTTTGCTAGAAGAGAAGGATACGGTTCGGCGATGATGAATTTCAGCGTGTCATGGTGAATGTCCACTTAAAAGTCCCTTCACCTCCGCGCCCAGTCCCACTTTGCGGTGCACCCACGTGTGCATGTCATAGAGTAGCGCGCTCAGCCATTGGTAAATATGACTGGCCAATCGCGTCCCTGCTGCTGATGTTGCTGGGTTGCGCTTGCTCTCCTGTGCGTGCGTGCGTGCTCTTTTCGGGCGTAGTGTTTTTCTGTCCGTAACAGCGAAGTCAAAAATCAACTGAATCACTTGCTTGTTGGGCCAAATCTACTGCCCCCAGAATACGAAAATTCACACCTATCTGCTCACTCACGCACTTCGAGTCAACGTCAAGCCATCGGTGTGAATTTCAAGGCGAGTGGAGTACTACCCTACCATTGATACTCACATGATATGATCTGAGTTGACCGGACTCGAACCCTTGCTTGCATTTGTCGGGACACCAGGCTTAACAACTTCAATCCGTGTGTAAGTTCGTAGTGCAAATTTCGTGTTGTGGTACCATGCGCTTAGAAGTACGTGTGAAGATGTTGAGGGCCAAGTTAAATCCCATTAAGAATGTTTATAGTGCTAAGTAATTTCTAAATTCAGCATGCTTCATGAAAATCACTAATGAACTCTGAAAGGACAATTGTCTTGACGCCGAAAATGGAGTACTATTTCTGCATTTTCACAATTAATTGGGCCTGTTAAAAAAACAATAGTTGATAATTGAGCCAGATAATGATCTTCAGAATTTGCCACCTAAAAGGCGGGAAACAGTTAGATTAATGTAGTTTTATCAAATATACCTCACTAGTTAGGTGAATTGTGTTGTAAGCAACCCATTCTTCATTGCATGCTTAGTGTTTTGATGATGTGATAGGCTCAGTTGGGCTTTTCTCTCATTAATAAATACTTCAGGAGCCATTAATTAAAGCTTTCCTAAGGTGATGTCTCCATCAGTCTGTTATCAATGCAAATAATTAATTACGTTATCTCGTAAACTACCCATGAAGACGGAAGTTATCCGCATATTTTAATTTTCCATTTATGCAAACAATTCGTGATTCACGTTTACCAGTTGCAAATGCTCCCGAAATACTACTTTAATTGATTGTCAACTCGATGCATTGTAAAATTTTGCACTTAACTTATTCCAGCCAAACTCAGAGACCCATGTTGATTGTTTGGTTCCAACATTACTTTAGTGTGGCCAAGTTGGAAGTCAGGGTGATCGCTTTTCCGAAGGTCGCAAGTTTTCTGAAGGAAGAGCATATCAAAATCGCAACAAGCTAAGTTGCAGCTCAAGCGCGCTTCCCACCATTTTCCAATGGAGCTGGGTGTGTGTATGTACTCGGGCTTTGAGCTGGACATTCAGTCATTTCATTTTGGATTGTCAGTACTAAACCTTAATATGGGTGCCTTTCTGCTTCCACAATCTGAAAACTACGCTACATGCTACTATTATCTAATGAGAAGAACATGTGAAAATCTGTTAAAAATGGCACTTATGTTAGAAACAGGTTGGCAGACTCAATTCTTCATGGAAGCGATGTATGCCCTGTTTTGAATCAGGCACCTGATTGAATCAATCCTTCAAAGTCCACTAAAAATAGGACTCTCCAGAAAATGTATTTCGTATCATAAGCTAGGCCAATTACGCTACAATCCAATTTTGGTCAGCAGACTCATTTCAGCGTGCTGATGCATTTAAAGAATTTAAAACGAAGCAGTCGAACGACGATTCGAATGCTCAGGTTTGAGTTAGCCGCGAAATGGTTAGGCGACACAAAAATGCCACCAGCTAAGGTGCACGTTATAAAATGTTAGCAATCTCACAAAAAAAGACTGAAACATCACTAGTTCTCGTTACAGTTGAACGGCAAAATATTTTACCAACTTGATTTTACTTTCAGTATAGAGGATGAATCAACACCTTTAGGGCTAAAATGTCTTATGGAAAAGGATTATCACAGATGCATTAATCGGGAGTACTATGGGAATCACATTTGCATTCATTGACTCTCTATAATGTATAGGAGAAAGTGGAATTTGAATAGAACATCCTCATTTTTAAATGAAACCCTTCTCGAGCACAATTTTGAATCTATTACAGGTTGCACTTAAAATAAATTTATTTTCGATTAACATTTTTTCTCCCCATTGCATGCAGTCACATGCTGATGGCCATTTATTCATGCAACACAAATATTTTTAAAGGTAAATTATATGCACGCCATCTACTTCAGTGTAACTGCATTTCCATTAGGGACCACCCATTATAATAGAGTGAATATCCGGTGATTCTGCATTTTTCAAGCCTCGTTGTCTAGAAAAGATGCAACAGCATTTAAAAGCGACGGTCAACATACCCTTAGACTGCATTTTCAAAGGATTACAATGTTTAGTATAAATGCGCTAGAGTTTTCTTTATCCGTACAGCTCTCTGTTAAAGCTATGTTCGTCATTTTCGCTGCCTCGTATTATCTTTCATTCATTACGTCTGTGAAAGCAAAATTTCGAGTACTTTTTACCAAAAACGCCCCTGCCAAAATGCCGTGTCATAGAAGTTAGGATGAGTTGGGATTGTTTGCATTTCTTTTTTAGTTTGCATTAATCGCAAAAGTCGTTAACCAGCATCAGTGCGCCTTGGTGTTTCGTTAAAACCCAATTATCGGTGCTTTGTGCGATAATCCAATATATTTTCACCTGCAAGACGTATTGCAAACCCGTTCTATCAAATAGCACCATTTTCAGTGGCGAGGACAACATTAGATTGCTGTCTCCACCCCTACTTCTCCTAGTAATCCACTTGCCAAGATTTACTTCCTCTTCCGTAAATACCTCAGGCGCGCAGTGGCAGCTTTATCGCAAGTCGCAAGTCCCGTTTTTCAAATACCCTTCGAGCGTAATCATAGTCGGTGGATGAATTATTGCCTGGCCAACCAAACGAAAAATTGCACTTGAGCAGCCGCGCAGCAGGCGCTCCTAATAGCGCATTCAAAATTGAGCTTATATTACCTCCATATCATGCTGACAATGGTGCCTGTTAAATAGCACACAACAAGAATGCGAATTCTCTGTTTCTATAACGATTAATGAAAATGGCACATGCGAACCGGTCACTTTACTATAATTTCGAACCCACAAAATGTGTTGCTGAATGGAAGTCATTATAAACTACTTTCTCAACTTCGAACATAAGGAAGTGGGTGTCTTAAAATCGTCGCTTTGGTACCAACTTGGCGCAACGCGGCGAGCATGTAGAAATGGGCACGATTTCCTCGGAAGCGCTTCGTACGTCTGCGCACTTCCTGACTGGCGGAGGGCGAAGGAGACCATGGCTTTTTTACAGAATGCAGAAGCGTGCATAGGTCGAATTGTAAACGGCAACCTAGGTGGAGCAGGCAAAGTGGAAATGCCTTAGTGTGTGTGTCAAGGGTGTATGACTAACGCGTTTGAATGGTGGAGAAAACGTACAGCAAGAGCATCCCGTGCTCAGGGTTTTTAACTTGCAGACATATTGACAGTTATCATCCTTCTTCGCACCTAGAACAATCTATCACATTGGATTTTAGCATAGCGAGGACTTTTTGTTTGATGCAGGTAGATAAACTTTTTTGCAATAATTCCTGCTTGTTGGTTAGCTTTTTAATGAGTAAACCTTATGAGAGGGAACTGCAATAGCCTTTTCTGAGCGACAATTAAGTGTTTTGCCAATGCTGGATGGGATAGAAGTGCATCTAAGTTCCCGCCTCAGCGTTTGCATAACTGATTCAACAACCAGATTCTGTAGCGTTTTTGATTCCATCATGTGCGGCTTTTTAATGCTTTATTAAGATACTAAGAGCAAAGTCATATCATCTGCAAACATTGAGGATTGGCAAAGTGGAATGTTTCTAAAATGTTTGAATCAGCGTGTGTCCCATGGTTGAAAAAACGAAAATTTTCAGCAACAATGTAATGCATATTTTAAACACACCAAAGTCTTTACAATGAAAGGAAAATGCAGCAGCAGGCGAAAGCTTCAAATTCTCCGTCCAGTTTGTTTTCCTGAAAATCGTTCTTTGTGGTGGATTCTATTGTTTTCAAGACTAAATGTGGTCAGGATTGCAAAAAAATGGGAAGTGGGTCTGAGAAAAAATTACTGTGCACTCAAGCCTGCGCTTTTTGTGAAAGTTTACACATATATTGCAAAAATAAGCTAAATATTGAAGGCAGACTATATTTTGATCCACAGTCCATGGCTTGATTAATGATTTGACCTTAGCTGCCAGTATTCATTTTGTGGCACTCGGTTGACACCCTTTATTAATGGTCTGCCGTTTAGATAATTGAGTGCTCTCTAAGCTAAATTTATCCTAGTTATATTCCGCTGGACTTTTGCCATCAGATGAAACAGCTTTACTGAAATTAACTTACGGAAGAACCATTTGGTCATACGCTTGGTTTCGCAAGGGATCCTCGGCCTCCGTCTTCAAAATACAGTTATTCGCCGGCATAATAGACAATCCACTATGCTAAGCATCTTTTTCAAGAAGTGATACAAATGAAATGGCTAAATAGTCCATTGTTTTAATATTTTAATAACAAAATGAGAATTTAAACTAGTCACATCGTCGTAGCGCTTCAGTGTATACAGCGTACAAAGGAGCCACATTCATCTGTCAGTCAGTTCGATTTTGGACAGAAAGCAACAATCCAATTATTATTAATCAAAATTAGAGCAATGATGTATACTTCCTGCAAAACGTACGGCTGTTAATTGGTAGTAATGAGTACAGAGACATCAATGGACATTTCTTCCGAACTGCGGCGTTTATGGATAACATTGGTGCGGTAGCGAAAGTTGACAGATCTTTCAACTTCTATTCGCTCGATGCTTTTTCGCTAATAAAAACACTTACGCATTAAAATCCATGAGGTCATACTCGTTTTGTTCCCATCATGATTGCTGCAAAATCGGGTATTTTTTATTACCAATGGCTGTGAACCCAAACTTGGCATAAAGATCAAAAATCCAAAGCACGACTACTGAAATGTGTTTGCTTAATGTATGTTTACTGAATTCCAGCATATATTGTAACGACAGGATTTGCAATTGCATGCTGAAAGTTTAAGCAGAGTATCTTATGCACACTACATAACTGCTGAGAAAAGATAGCGGTCAGAATTGTTTATCATGGCGAATCCAACCATGCTATCCCCAATTGCCTGGTAATTTTCGCTTAAATCAAGTAATCATACCCATTTTGCCATTGCGTTTCGCCAGCATTGAGGGTTCCTGGGTTGCCGGTGTATCTACTTGCGCGTCTCCTATCGACTCTTGCCTTTGGATTGAACCTCAGCATTTGTTCTCGGTTGGTAATTCGTTCCCGTCACGGCCATTCTTTCCTTCTCACTCTTGCTTTCTTTTCGTGCATAGCTGTCATGGCAGTTGGGGCGCAATAGCGCGTAACGACCATGATTTATTGCGGTCGCGTGCTGATATCTGCCGGCTATATTTCGTCCTGCACGAGAGCGAGGCGACGGGCAGTGATACGCAGCCAAGACAGCGGAGGAAAAAAAAGAAGTGATGCGGTGACTACTGCAAGCAGCACTACTACTGCCACGACCATCGGTGCCATTGTTGCCTAATTTCAGTCAGTTAGCCACTTTTCATTTAGTGCCTGTGGGCTATTAGGTGCATTAACTTGAACCATGCAGTATCTTTGCAGGAACTCATCCCTTCAGAATGAAATATTTAACTTACAGATTGAAACATGTCATTAAGAGCAACACAAGGGTTTAGATCTCACAATTTTAAGCATATGACAACGCAAGCAGCATTTGAAGAGTTTAATCAAAGCAAGCGGGAGGAGGAGGACAATGCTCAATGCCAAAGAAGGACAATTGGGCAGTACAAGTTGGCGCATAAAACACCTCAAAGTTGAAGAAACCAAATTAATTTTACATTTACAATCTTTTTTCTGTTAGAGTTCAAACACCGAATAATCACTAGACCAATCATTATATACCACTAGATTGCAAGCACAATGGATCAAATTAGAGACGTTGTTGTCTAATCTACTGAGCTATCATTCGTAAAATGACTGTTGCAAACTTTCAAACTAATGTGTAATAGATTCTTTTGTGGATATGGACCTAGAGTAACTCTTAATCCATTACTCCATTATACCAAGACAGTAATCGAAAAGTAGTGACATTACAAGTAAGGTCTCCAATCAACGGACTCTTAGAATAAAAAAGATTTGATCAGAACACTTTTTGGCGCCCATCGTAATAACGATGCTCATGGCTCTTTAAAGTTTTGTAAAGCCTATTTTCGCATATTAAACATTCTAGTTTCAGGGTTTGGCTAGCTCAAAGATGCCGCCTCCAAACCATTTTATTATAATTGATCAGTTCGTGACGTTAAGGGCCCAGAGGTACTTTTACCCACGTCTAGCGAAGCCGTAAGGGCAACCAACGCTACGAGTCACTTAGGTCTTGAAGGAGAGTGAAGGTCGACCAATCAGAGACTCGAAGGAGGAAGCACCCACGCACTTAAGCACGCACGAATGCACGTGATTAGGGAGGCCATGCGCGCTGCGCCGCCCTGCTTCTGTGTTACGAGCATTACCATACGCCCGTTGGGAAGACTCAATGCCAATGCTCAAACATTCATAAGGATACTCTCTCTGAGTATTTTAATGGTCTTAGGATTACGTGACTTGACCACTGAGGAGCTGAGTAGTAGCAATCATCTTGTGAGTTTTTTCTTATTGATGGATAGGCTGCTTCTATGTAATGGGGATCACCTCCATTTTCATAACAATATGGCATTCAACTAGTTGGACTCTTGGGTCAATATTCCAATATCAGCCGGACTCACTATTGTAATCGCCTATTTAGTATCAATTGCGTTTTTAATGTGCCGGCTTGGATGCACAACCCTTGCTACACAAAATTCCGATGAGTATAAATCATTGTATGCCCAACGAAGTCATGTCTATGACACACTGGTAACTATTTAAAGTCCTTTGTTATAAGTGATCGTATTGTCAAAATTCTATGCAGAACTATGCCATTTGTGTACCCAGCCCAGAATATTTGTTATTGTACATTGCCAATGAATACATAGCCCGGTATGGTCTAGGGACCATGGCTTAAATCACTGGCTGAAATCTGTGCATGTATGCTAAAAGGGAGAATTCGTGTTCGGAGGTGTAAGCACAAAAAAGGCGGCTTCTGAATCTTAGACTTAACATTTGTATGCATGTGGGAGGGCATCTCGTGCCAATGCATACCATATTCTCGTTTTCTGTGCTAAGATGCATCGGAAAATAATTAAAGTAAAAAATTTTTAAGTCATTACTAATTTATTTTGGTGAAGGAATGTTTCATACGACGGTGTTCTTTTTACTCTACTGAGTTTCACTTGTAAGAGTGGACTGAAAGGCTCCCCAAGTCTTCACTTTGTCACAGTTACATTAAGATATAATGTAGACATTTATTACTGAGATGAGTAAGTTCACTACTTACTAAACCATCCAACGATTCGGCGCCTTTTTCCTGAGGTCTAGAAGAAGAGACACTGCCTACTTCAAATAGGCTTCCGTTTTACTAGTAGCCTTAATCCTGGCCTTTTTGCTGCCTTAGAAGCCCTCGAACTAGCACCTTTTAGTCTTCCCTCATAAAATCCTTTTTTCGAAGTCCTAAAGTTTCTTCGGCGCCATCGTTCTCGTTGCAAGCTTTCTCTCCTCTAGCCTCCTCGCATTGTGCGCGCAGGTGCGTGCGTGCTTGGGTGCCGCGGGGTAGGCGCGAGATGAGGCACATTCAACGCATACACGCCCTCGCGCTCTCGACTTTTTGAATTCCACAAATGTACGCACAAAAATTAGCCAATGGGGGCTAACCGGGATGGGACTGCTTTTTTCTTTGCCTCCTGGGCGCGTGGACACGCACGCGTTGCAAGGGCACTCGTGCCTGCGCGGGCATGCGACTGTGCCTCCCTCCCACCCGTTGTCGCTGTTCTCATCGCCACGAATCATACGCGTCGAAGACTGCGGAAGCTGCAGCAAGCAAAACCATCTCTGACACTTTATAGTCCTCTTTCTTCAACAAAACAACTGTTGGCGAGACGGCACTCGCGATTTAGTTATTCGTATCCCAAAATACAGATTGGTTAATGCATGTTAACAGGCAGCCAGCACCTGCAATCAAGCTTAGTCCATCACTTATTGTCAAAAGGAAGTCAGTAATTTTCTGTCCCTAGTAGTCCGCAACATGTGCTTTGAGTATGAAAACACTTAAGCACGATGACCATGTGCATTACCATGGTGCTGTGGTCACCTATTTTGTGACTTGCATACGGCAATAATTGGCTGCTCCAGTATGCAAGATGCAGTCTCGTAGAAAGAGTAAAATACTTTTTTCGATACCATCGCAACTGCTTATTTGACAGCCATGCACAACAAAGAAGTGTGTGAAAGTCACGGAAACAGGAAGCTTGATGCGTTATCGTCCTACGCAGGAACGTAGGGAATGAAAACTGCTACGCGTGATGGTGGAGAACGGAAGTTAGCATGCGTCGGTTGCAGAGCTGTTGGGCTGGGCGGCATTTCTGGCTATCGCACTTTATTTGTCTCTCCTCCAGAATGCACGTATAGAAGTGTGTTCAAAAATGCAAATTTACTAGGTTAGGTGTAGTTAGCCCCCAGGTTGAAGTAGCTGCTGTATGAAAGAATGACTGCCTTCAAATGGCTCATCTCGGTAAATTGAATTGAGCACGTATCGGCGCTATCAGTAGCAACCTCTTCTAAAATGAATATATTTAAATCAAACGATCAAGGATCTAGTTTACAGCGAAAATCAAAGACACTAAATTGTATGCCTTTCAAGTCCAATGCATGTCAATAATTGTGTCGGCCTAAATGGAGAGATGTCAAGCATCACGCACATTTGTCTGCAGCAATCATTTTTTAATGTATAAAAACTGGAGGCGTCATTAATATAATCAGATTTGGAATTAAGTGCATGTTAAAACGGCTGGTAAATGCACACTTCGATTAAGATTGTTATTTTGAAGTATCAATTTAACTGTTTGTCTACAAAATTAATTTTTTGCATGATGTTGGAAAGGTGACAAAAGCTAACTAAATGTGGGTGCTCCAAGCGCTCATCTGGGGTGTAGGGGACGTCATAAATGACTCCCAAGTAATTTTGAATCGTCAATGGTGCAATCATTATCCTTTACAGGGGTTGGATACTTCTAAAAACTAACTTCCACATTCGCTGCAAACATTACTATCAAGTGAGTTATAATTGTAACTCACAGCTTTTCTTTCACCATCCAATTTTTGTTCGCATGAGTTTAATGAGGGTGGAAGTTAATGGCACTCCATTCGGTATCGACTCGAACTTGTGCGTACTCGCTCGTTGAGATGGCAATATGAATTGCATGCAGTCCAGCAAGTGATTTAGAGAATCTGACAACGATGGCCTGTCGCAGACGCACGAACGTGCCAAGACGCGTGTGGGTGAAAAGCATTTCTGCCTCGAGAGTGTGTGTTTGCATATTTGTGTGAGTGGTCCTATCCATTTTTTCAGAAAATCGTGGGCTTGTCGTCACTCGTCACTCATGACGCATAAACACGCGTAGACAAGTGCGAACACAAGACATGGTGGCTGTCAATCTCATTGTGTATGTATATGTGTTGGACAGTGTTGGTGTGCATGTGCGTGTTAGACTAGTCGTCAAACCGGTTGAGGGTGTACACAAGGGCTCAAGCACTCCCACAGACCACTACGCGGTTTGGGTGAGCATGTCTAGAGACACTGTAGATGCACATGCACAACACTATCAATGGTATCTTGATCAGTCAACCGTCTTAATTACAGCAACATCACGCAGCCAAATTCAACGCCCCTCAAATGTTGAATCATTCCCCGCTGTCTGGGCAACGGGTATCCGCAAAGTGTGTCGCGTTCTCAATACTTTTTCTCCACCTTCTTGTCTTCGTGATAAACGCGGTTTCTGCCAATGGTAAGTTTTCTGCTGATTTCATATTGTAAGTTTCTTAATCTGAAGGAAAAATTGCGTTGGAGTGATCAATTTGATTGAGGTCATTTTGATTGTTGTTATAAAATTGTAGTGATCGCATTTCCCATAACTAAACTAATTATCCATCATTAGTAATGAAAATAAAGCAAACGAACTCTACATGCACCAGTGGAAAAGGCAGATTGCAGACAGGAGGTTCTGATTGCGATTGAATAAAGCCTGAACGCGTGCCACTCCAGATGGTTGAAACAACTAAACCTGTCTTTGTAAGCTACATTAGCAAAAACTATCCATCAAATAATACTAATGATACATTGTACGCGAAAGCCCCTTTCAAGTGAGTTTAGGCGTGCCTATGGGATAATTTCCCCTGGGGTGGAACAGAACCTCGAGTTTGCTCCAGTCTGGTTGGAAAAAAGTCTCCACACAAACTCTCCAGCGTGTTCATTCAGAATCGAAATAATTGATACAACTAATTTTTGAGTGCTGATGGCGTGTAACATTATTTGCTTCAAAACAGGGCTGTCATTGGAGGTTGGGGAGATAATTTTCTACATACATACATACATACATACATACATACATACATACATACATACATACATACATACATACATACATACATACATACATACATACATACATACATACATACATACATACATACATACATACATACATACATACATACACACATACATACATACATACATACATACATACATACATACATACATACATACATACATACATACATACATACATACATACATACATACATACATACATACATACATACATACATACATACATACATACATGTATATTCCTCCTCTTCAGCAGTTCATTCTTTAATGTGTGCATTGGATAGACACTTTAGAGAGCTAAAAAATTTTGTGATTTGTCGTTTTCATTTTGTGATCATGAGGATACGTGATGTCAAAGTTATTTTAAAATGTTTTTTGTGCCCCAATAAGGAATTGTCGCGCTTATGAACCTGTCGCCTTCACAAGCATTCTATTCCGCTGCCAAGTAATTAAAAAGGAAACAAGCAATGTGATGTGTTGCAAGGAATTTAATTGAAATAATTCCTTCCATGAACAGCCCGCAGCATCACAGAAAACACGAACCAATTTATTGCATCCTTAATCATTTTTGTGGGCGACTTCTTTTATAAATAAACTACTAGATCGGATTTACGACTATTGGGTCAGATCTCGTACGCTTTGTTGTGTGTTAGCTTACACGTAAAAGAGTCTACCTTATTTACTTTTGGTTGTTCAATAGCAAAGTAGAGATGGTCATGCATTACGAGTACTTAATTTCGAGCCTCCAACGTTGTCAGAACGTTAATAACGATGAGCGATTGGGAGCTGTACTAATAGTCTACATCATGATGGTGAAAATTAGCATAATAATTAATCGACGGCTTGCGACACCATGGAATAATAGCGAATAACTTGATAAGTTAAGTAGCATAACTGGGAAGACTTTTTTTACCATCTAATGAGCACAACTTCCCCACTCAGTTTAACCATTGGTCACGCCGCAGGTGCTGGTGTGCAGTATCTCTACCCTCCCTTAAGGCAGGCTGATTAAATCATTGCGGAATTCTCCCAAATGCACTCATACGTGCATTATTGCGCTCGTATTTCTTATTGAAATCGGCTACCTAGTGCCCTTCTCTTATCAATCTAATTCTCATCCCATGCAGATCTTGCAGGTGAGAAGGATTCACAAAGAATGCAACTGCTACTAAGCCTTATTCACCAAAACTTTGTCGAAGGATCCTGCCATCACTAGCTTATGTGGACTGGCGCACGTTTTGTTCCGCATTCTGAAGCGTTAAATAGTCCACTTTTACTGGTAAATTTAATTCGATGGACCCACTGCCTGACTGACATTGAGATTTCCAGAGTCGCTCGCGTCGATGGCTTTTGCATGAGCCAACTTATTTGTCACCAGTCCCCACACATACCGGATTATTGACAGATCCCGGAGGTGTAGCGAAATTTCTTCAAGTGATTTGAACATATCAGTTAATTAGCTGCACACTGGGTTTTAAAGATTCCTCGTCTAAAAATAAGCAATTTACTGCCTCGTGCAACTGCTTTGTAGGTTACAGCTTATGGCTTAATAAGCGAATAGTAAAATTTTAAACGAACAATGTGACCGAAATACTGTTTTCCACATGTCTAGGTAAGTTACAAGCTTTTATCAGTGTTGGTTGAACGTATTTTAGCAATTCTCATACTTTTCATTTAAGGATTAATGAAGGCATAAGTCCTTAGTACACGGCTTTGTAGAGCAACCGTGGTCAATTTCGATTGTTTTAATGGGGAATCATGAAATAGCAAATTTTCTGATGCTGTCAAGCCCCGATTAAACGTGGAAACGCGAATCCGTGTATATGCATGTGCGTGTGTACTCGCATGGACGGAGAGCACACACACGCATTCGGAACTCATTTTTCTCCATCTTTCCGTACACTGTCGCATTGTAGAATCGCAGCAATAGCCTCGTTCTGTTCTTCGCTAGGAACTTTTTGTCTCCCATCTTTTATTTCTGTTCTCCGCTCACGGTCCCTTGTAGTTCTACACGGCACCCATAGCGAATATTTCGTTAGTTTCAAACTTAAGAATCAAGTGAATAGACTAGTAGGAGCGTTAACATACAGTTCACGTAAGGAAAGGAGGGGCTAACATTCATATTTCAGTTAATAATAAACTTTTGGGGCACAAGATGCTGTTTCATTGGCATCTACGACACACTTACATGATGTATGTAAAGCGTCATGAAAAACATGAATTTCTATGAGTTATTCCTAAAAATTAAAGGGTGAGGAACCATCTGGTCTTCGAGCTTATGAGGACGTGAATGTTCCAATGTCTCCATCTCTTATGGCAGCTAAATTAGCCTAATTCACCCATACTTTGCCGTGCTGATGAAAAGAGCACAAAGTATTGCGTGCATCTGTTTCTATACTTGTATGGGCTATGGTCAATGGCGAGCGAAGCCTGTGAAAAAACGTGAAGCAAAAGAGGGCGTTAAATTAGTCATGCGTGTACCATCAAATCTATTTGCGCTTCAGCAGTAAAATTGAAGTATTTAAGACATGAACTTCGAATTCGACGTCTATATTGTTTAGCATCGCTTAAATCATCATAAACGAGCCAACATCTTATCCTTATCCACTGTTCCAACCGCTTTTTGAGTATTTTGACTCAGTTATCTCCGATAAAGCATTACTTCACCCATGTGTAATGTAACAATGGCTAAGTTTTGGTTATGTTTACTATCTGATAAAAATGTTATGCATTTTTGTTTGTCACCGTAAAGGATAGTCTTGAATGAGTCCAGAATGATTAGCCTCACGTGGATAAACGCATAGTCTTCCCACCTCGAAAGACCAGCTTTTCCGCACATAATGCGTTCCTTACAAACTCGGCCTGTACCAACCAAGATACATAAAAAATGCTCACTACACCAAGGGCAATGGTTGTTGGTTTTTTGTGTCCATATTTGTTCGCGTGTGTTCTTAAACGGCATTTAGTCTTACCTTGCAGTCCTACTGCCTATCCGTATTTCTTACTCCTTCCTTCTTCTCTCGGCCAAAATTATTGCATATTAGAAGCCTGAGTAACTGAGGTTTGGCGCTACTTCTGAAGTTGGAATGAAATATTAGGAGACACTGTGAAGGAAGTTGTTTAGTGCATTGATAATTGCAAGATGAAGTGATTAGCACTCGTTATAAACAGCAGCACAGGTACACAAAAGAATATGGAAATACTTTGAATAGTATCAGCGGTCTTTTACGTTTCGACGAAAGTTTATAAAGAATTTATTGTTTTCAAAATCTATTCTATTTAGAAAGTGTCCTTGCAATATTTGCAGTCCAGCATTTGCAACTGAATCGGTTTAATTAACCACAACTAGCAGCATTCTAGGCGAGGATTTAAAAAATCCTGAGACTGCGACTTTGCCTCTAATACACTTTGATAATCCAACAATGGCACTCTGATACATAAAAAACTTCAAGTTTTCTGGATGTACGCGATTACAACTTTTGGTACTCTTAGTTCCTCTGAAGCCAACGGACAGTGAAATCGTCGATGGCGTTTTCAAAGGGGCATTTTTCAAATCATTTGACATTCTATGGTTACTAAAGCAGCACTACATAAATTAGTGTTAGTTGAGTCAGAGAAGCTTGATTTTCTGAGCTTAGTTACAGTTATTCAAAATAATATTCTACTGTCATTAGACGTGTGAATCCTAAAACGTCTAATTGACCTCTAGGAGAACCGAATGTTGGATGTTCGAAAACCTTGAGTAATTGAGTATAAGATTGAAATAAGTATCCTCCTGTTGCAGCATAAATTACTCTTATTACTGCATAAAGTTTGTGATTTCCCCAACAGGGTTGTATTATGAGTTGGCACGTAATCAAATTTATTCCTCCCAGTAGATCCGGCCATGGCAGCGACACTGCAACAACGAATCACGCATCGCCGTGGTTATTTGGTGCCATTGAATACACAGATTACTCTCTCTTGCCCTTTCGAAACACCTTTCTATAAGTGGACTCGGCCGGACTATCCCTCTCACTTCCTCGACGAGACTAAAAATCTCACCATCACCGCAGACTCCTTCGATGTGAGTGGACGTTATCAGTGCAGTGCTGTCAACGGCTTCGGCAACTCTTTAGCTGAAATGGCCATTCGTGTTGTCGGTAAGCAGGCCCCTTGAATTAACTCTCCAACTACTAAACCATCTTATTTATTAATGTTGTTACCTTTTCGAGCAAAACATGGTGACAACTTATCGTAACTACAACGCAATTGATTCGTCTACTTCAGTCCTTCGAAGTGTGTAACATAAACGACTTAAAATGCGCAAATAACCCAAGATTCCAATTCGTATCTGCTCTTTGGTATCTGATTATTATCACCTTCGGATTTAAATGCAAATTGTTACAGACCACATATAAGCGCCTGGTAAAAATGAAAAAAACAGTTCATCGTTCTGGGCAAATTATAAATTTCCTAAGTTTTGTTAAAGTGTCGAAGAGATGTTGCTATTATTAGTCATATCTAATATAAAACAAATGAGCTATTTGAATTTCAGGACATATCATTTCAATCACTACCTATTTTCTCTCTTAAAGCTCCCTATTGCTTTACACGTGGTTCAGTCCCAATCGAGAGATATCTTTGGTGTGATTTTAATCCTTGGGTCATCAGATTACCGGAATAAATACAATGTTTTCGTCTTAACCACCACTCGCCCTAGCATGACACCGAGTTTCTCCTTCTGTTCTCCTACTACACAGCTATCCATACTGTTTTGTAATTAAAGGTCTCACTAAAGCGTGAGTCACTTAATTAAGGCTTCTGAGGTCTTGCTTGATACAGTTTATGTGGAAAGATTTTTGAGTTTTTTTCTTTTCCACCCAGACTATAATTCACCAGCCATCAAAGAGGAGTGTGCTCTTTTGCGTGATGGGAAAATCAACACAGCAGGTGAGTAGTGTACCCGCTAATTCTTTTACAAGCGACGAGAATAAGTAACAATTTATAGAAAAATGCTGCCACGCATTGCTGCTCACGGCCACTCAAGTAGGCAATACCACCTATTCACCGTAGTTTCTCTCAAAAAGGCATTGTTATAGCCTCAATTCTCCCCCAGTCTTCAGTCCAAGGGCCTTTGCATTATTTATTGGCAGCTTTCTGCAGATGTAGCCGCAATAGAAGTGACGATCCGCCTTCCTCTCCACCTCGTGTTTTTCTGCTTTTGCTCAAGCGCCTGAGTCATTGCCTGGCATAGGAGACCGCAAATACATACATGTACCAACGTCGTCACTATCAACTGAGCACAGGGTTCAAATCACTGGAATGGCCATTTTTTGCCACTGTACGCAGCTTACGTGGGAGGCAAGCATTACCTGCGTGCCTGTGTGTGGAGTCATCTGGCTGAGAGGTGGAGTGGTCAAAGCTGCTACAGCAACCGCAGTGAAAGCAGCATGCGGCTCTGTAGGCACTATGAAAAAGTGGTAAATGCGTAGGAGACGGTTAGCTTATAAAAAAGACTCATCTCTTCCTTGCTCTCTAGTCCGACAGTCAACTAATTGCGCCGTTAAACATCCCTCCTCTATCGTGCCCTTCCCTTCAACTCATACTCCGTCCTTTAGCAATTTACCGTCTCCTCTCTCTCTCTCTCTCTCACCTCAGTTTGTATCTGTGTGTGGTGGGAAGAGTAACACAGGGAAAGTGGAAAATGGAAATGCATTTACTCGCACGACTTGGACAGCTATATTTTCAAAACCTACCTTATTTAATTATGACAGGTACACGCAGGATTTTACCATTTGCCATTGGGTATTTTGAAATAATGCATCATTTTTATCATTCTGTGTTTTCATTTAATCATGGTACCAACTTTGCATCACTTCACTTTGCTGCAGATAGCCTACATTCATTTAATAATGTTTGATCAACAAGGAAGCTAAAGGGATAATTCTGCTAGAAGCCTGAGGCTAATTGTGCATCTCCAGTTGCATTGCGGTTACACTTGATGTTCTGATCATCTTTATTTACTCTATTCTCTCAAAGTTCTACTCGAAGCCAATGGCCATAATTATTTTATGAGCAGGACGCGCTAACATGCCTGGAAGACGGGGAAATGGTAAAATGCTAAGCTGGAGACAAATTTAATGAATCCCTCCCGCCACACCTCCGACCGTATGCATAGATACTGCAATAGGCGCATTCTGACTTCCATTTTGTCTAATAATATCGCCTACCAATTGATGTCCTAGAGGTGTTTTGCTAAATTTTTACCTATTTACCAGCATTTCATTTAAAGATGGGGGACATCTGCGTTCTTTACAGGCATTAATTTATGTTGTAACTTTTTAGGCCCGTTAAATTTTGCGCAAGTCTATTTGAAGGTTATTGAGATTATTTTACTGTTTTAAGCAGTTGTCGCAGCTTGACTGGGCCCTGAGGGGAGGGCTTTTAATAACACTTCCCCTCCAAAGATAATTGATAATGTGAATGACAATCCTCGACTTTAAACAAAATTATCCATTTTCGCACTTTCATAAAGATCGTTGTGGTTGGCTATTATAATTAGCTAAGTCGGTCATTAAATACTTGTAAATTGAGTGCTGGGCTTCAAAGTTTGGTCAGGGAGGAGCACAAAAATCCTGATTTCAATAGCTTGGAACTTCCTCCTAGTTCTTCCATATATCACATGTTCACCCAATTAGAAGGCTGTTTTTGGGCTCCAAAAATTGGGAGCGCCACGCATTTAGGTGCTGTCAAAAGCTTTTTTCCCCACCCTCTACCACGCATTATGCACGCACATCGCACGATGTCCGTCGGGCTAAATTTTATACAAGCCTGGGGAGGTGAATGCGGAGGAGGAGGAGGAAAAGGAGGCGGTGGCAGAGGGATGCGTAGGCGTGCGCGTGGCATACATACACAAGACGGACCAATTTTTAGAAAACCTATCTCCTGTAAACACGGGATGCATGAGTCATTTCACTCTTCTGATGGGACTGCAGACGAGTCTTGGCTGACCTCTCGTCTGAATAGCATTTTAACCACTTTCTGGACGTGGTTCCATGACTATTTGTCCATTTAAGAACGTGACTCACTCATCTCGCTGTGGGTTTGCCAGAGGGTGGTGGAAGTTAGTTAACGGTTTGCTCATGCGAGATACATCATCATCTCCCTAGGCCTAGACGCGCTAACTCGATTCGTCTCATGGCTAGTTTCCTTCTTCCGATTCCCTAGTTCTCCTAAAGGCCTTTACGATGAGGGATGAGACTGGTGCCATGCTATTGGATTAACTCTGAGTGCCAAAAGCAAGAGCATCTCCCTGGCTTTGCACCTAACTGGACAAAAGGAACGCAACACAAGCATATATTAATAAGACGTAGACATTTTACTGTGGATCCGTTTTGCATTTTCCTCTTCTCACTGAAGTGCATTCCAAATTGGATTCTATGAGAAAAGGTCATCTGATACAGATCCGGATACATAGCCTTTAAGTGACGAAACATGAGGTCAATACAAAGGGTCATTTGATTAGAGCATCAGATTAATTAGTCAGCACCGCTTTGTTACCGAACTAGGACAAAAATGAATCGTTCTCGGACTTGGACTGCAGGATAGGAAGAAGTGGCTGTGAGAACTTGAGTGCATGACTTATTTGTCACTCACATAATGCTCTCCTCCCCTTCGCCATGCGATCTAGCTCAGCGTGTTGTTCCCTCTGCCAGAACAAAGTGGTGAATTCGGGGAAGCTGTCAATCGTATCTGAGGTTGAGTCACGGACCACAGTATATACTTCTTCTGTCTGACTTACTCTTTCCTTGTTTTCATCTTCTATCCCTGTTGACTCACTAGCTAAATCACATCAAGCCGTATGCAAATAACTCATCCCATCCAGTGAGAGTCATCAGCCTTTCTCTACATACGCCTAAGCAAAATCATTTATTTCCACCGTAACTACGCTAACTTACCAGAGGATAAAACCAAATAAAAACAGACCTGATAAGCCGATTGGATGATTCAACATTTATTATTGGGTGGTCAGGTTTCTCACAAATTTAGCAACCACTCTAAATGATTTATCACCATTAGCAAAATCAGATAGCCTCAAAAGCAACGGATTAACATCTGAACCATGCTTCACCTTATTCTGATGCAGCAACAGATACAAATAGATAATCTTGATGAACTATTGCTCTCCGCATAGGTCCTTGTTTTCTGAGGAGCTACACTGATTCAGAGCTAGTTATAACGCGCTACTGGGGAGAGGACGTTACCTTCGACTGCAGCAGCGTGACGGCGGATGGTCGGACCTACCAACTGGATTACGCCTGGGAGTTCTACAAGCAGGGCCTCGGAAAGGGCTCTTCGTCCTCCTCAATGGGTAATCGACTGACACGCCGCAGCAACACGCGAGGCGCAACACCCGCTGGCGGCTCTTCGAGACCGGGCGGCACCAGCGCCACCGCCGGTGTTGGGGGCAGCGGCGGTGGGGGCACCGGTAGTAACGCGGGCGTGGGTGGCGCAGGGGGTAGAGCTGACGTTGCACGCTTCTCTGAATCACAACTCACCATTCGCAAGGTCACTCTCAGCAACATGGGCGAGTACAGATGTACAGTTACCAATCCTGCTCCCGATTCCAGTTCCACCGTCATACCGAAAATCGAGAGGACTTTTCAATTGCATGTAATTCGTAAGTTCTTATCGTGTTCCTTTACATTATCGAAACTTGTACACACCACATTGCGACACTAAGTTTCTCTATGCTGAGACAGCCGTTAAGGCCTGTAAATTTGTTATTAACTCCACATAATCTTGTTTAAAGCAGTATTTTCCTTAAGGTGATACTTGGACTTACCTTGTGTTGCGTTACTTTAGTTTGGGTGGCTTGAATGGATATTAAAGTTCATGCATCTGGGTAATTTGCATCCACCACCAAATAATTCAGGGAGGAAAATTTAGTTTAAGGGGATGTCGATTCGTTAGTAAAAGCAGTTATAGAAGGTGAGTGGTGAAGGTGAATGTCGTGCATGGTACTGCTTTATTACTTCGCGAACAACTATTCGTGCAGAGCATTAAACGAGTCGATGTCAAATATTTAAAAGTGCTGAACCTGAGGCACACTTCCCGAACACTTCTTTTTGCATGACTATCAAAATAAGTATGCCTGATAGAGTGAATGAAAATTTTTAAAAATACCCTGTTATATATCAAACATCAGAATTTGAGCACCTCCTAAGGAAATTCAAATGAAGACTAAATTCAGCCACAAAATTCAAACGTTGATCTACTCAACCGTTATGTTTTTGAATGCACGAGTAGCGCAAACTTTCTTAGGTTACAAAATATGTAAATGTAGTTTTAAGCAGCACAACTAAATGAACATCGGGTTTGTGGGTGTTGGTATTTTACTGTAATTTACATATACAAGCAGTATCAGCGATTGTGGACGTGTGAGTGTGTACGAAGAAGGCCAATGTACAAAAAGTTCTCTCCTCTCAGTTCTGACTCACGCCCAAACGAAATCCGTTGCATGCGCACACCGTGGGCGAAGGTGATTCGAGACGCGCAATTATGGTGCGCCAGTGCCTGCGCCCAAATGACCGGGGTTCAGCTTCTTTTCCCTATCGGTATGACCGGCGGCTCTCGCAACCGCTGCGTCTCTGGCCACTTTTTCTTCCATACTGTAGGTCGGTGTCACCTGCCTACCTTTCCGTTCTCCAGTACGCACACACAGTGGGGCGCGTCCATTTTCCCCATCAAAGGAAGGATTGCACCACCTGTCTAGATGCCTGAGTGAGGGGCTTTCTGAAGGGTCGATATAGGTCTATAGGTCCTCTGTGTATCGCATTCTTTCTTCACAAGAGAGTGCCTTTATTTGATCAGGCTTTGGTTAGGTATGAAAAAAATGGGAACTGGTTTTTATGCACCAATCCAGTTTTTCATGGTTTGTCCTACCACTCAGGCATCATTCGGCTAAATGCAGACTTGCAGCATATGAAAAGTCTAATTATTCCCCCACTCTGTGGTTTAAAAGGTCGGGTTGAAGGGCGCTAAATTCAATAAAAGTTTCAGAGTGACATCAACTTATGTTAGCTTTCCTAATGCTAGCGTTCACTGATCTAAGCGTCATTCGGCAAATTTACCTTGTCGCGTTTCGCATCTCCCCTGAGGTCATAATAAGCCAAAGTAGTATGCAATGCCCTATAGCAAGGTGAGGAAGAGTCTGGAGGCCACTAGCGTGGCCTGAAATGGCGTGCTGCGGGGACCATAGTTCACGCTTTGCCAAGTTCGATATGCTAGGTTTCTAAAATCGACAATCCCTCTTCAGCCGAAGATTAACGCTTCAAAAGGCTAATTATCTGTTGCGTTTTTTTTGTTATTTAAGGGCTTTAAACACCAATAATGGGGGCGACTCTTGGTAAATGAATTTTTTTCACATGCGATAAAGCTGGTCATTTTGAGTCTTAAAATAATTTATGAAAACACACACTACACACTTTGTTACTTGATAGAAAAGGCTCGTTTGTTGTAAAATATGCAGTCACTTCACCAAATGCACAATTTTAGCATCTGGTAATTGTTTAAGCAGATCAATGCGTAGCATTTATCAAAAGTCCTGCAAACTATAATAAGCACCACGACGATGTAGCTAAAAGGTCCTCTGAAGCTGCTACCAATGCACCTAAGTGATGTGGAAATGACCATTATCTAAGTCCTGACGAAACCTCCATGCATAATAGAATGTAAGGACAGAATAAGTAGGCCACAAACGATCTGGATTTGGGGTGGGAATATTTTATTCTGCATTATTCAGAGGGAGAGCAGAAAGGAGCGAGGAAAAGTAATATCAGTCAGCCGCTCAAGGTTTGCACGTAATGCGGTCACATACATTTGAGCAGAAAGTAGGAGCAGCCAGAGGATGAGGAGGAGAGTAGGAAAGAATCTATATCAATTTGCTATCGGCAATTCATTATTCCTGCATACACTTCTCAACGCCGCTGTTGCCGCCGCCGATGCCGCTGTCGATGCCGCCACCACCACTCTACCCACACACCCATCGCATTTCGGTTCCGTGAAAGGTGACTACACTGGTCTGGGTTCCTCTCTACCCTACGTTCCTATACTGCATTTCGCGTGCTAATCCACCGAGCGGCTCCCTCGCTAGCTAGTTGCTTCGACTCACTTTTCCCCTCCCACTGCCTCCTGTTTGCTGAGCCCTGCTCGATGGAAAATGGAGTGCTAGTGGGGGTTGAGGCGACAGCGGCTTATAATCCTCTGTGGCATAAATATCCCACAAACTGCCAAATATTTTTTCTGCTCAAATTAAGCATTTCCTCTTCATTTTTAGCCAACAATGCTACAACAACAAATTAGAACTATTAAGTTATCAATGAGCAGCCCCAAAAATGAGTCACCAAATTATTGTTCGTAAAAACCATGGTGTACTAGTAGAAAACGGGATGACTGTCATCTTACACATACGTGTTTGGTTGAGTCAGAACGTGACGAATTTTAACCTTTGGTAAATGTCTACCGTTTTTAAGCCTAAGGTATTGGTAGCGTCTTGAAAACGTTTAGGCAAGTGCAATCGCTTTAAATTTTGCTTGTGCATGTCGTCGTCTACTCCGCTGTTGATGCTTTGCACCTGATTTAGTTTCATCGGACTTTGTTGTATCTTGACTACGGTAAGTTGCCCACCTAATGCTTTTGAGAAGAAACCAATGTATGCACTCTCAGTTCCTTCAGAACTGGGCATAGTGACAGGACCTAGGAGCCTTGAAGCCTCATAGGGAGGAGAGAGGAGAGAGGATGGGAGTAGGTGACATAGGCAAGTGAAAATTTTCAACCACTTGAAGCTCAATAACTAACTGGTAGATAATGGACCCTATCCTGACGTATTAATGGACCAAAGTTAAACAGATACGACAACTTCATTGGATCAAATTTCGAGCAACTCCGCGTCGTCATTTGAGTTGTGAACTTGACATTAATGTACATAAATGCAGAAGAAATAAGTGTTATGTTCTCCAAATTGCATAGCTATCTTTATATCGTACACGCAGACCTTGAATGCTTCCGTACTATTGTTGTGGGAGTAAATGGAACGAATTTAGAAGGAGTTTATCCACAAGCAGGGCGGGCAGGGAAGGAAGGAGCACGCCTCCTTGACCTATCGCTTCATCGTTTTTTTATTCTAAAAAAACGCATTCTTAACTTATAACTGGTCCTCTTTCATCAAAATGAATAAAAATAGCACAAAGCTTCATTCTCCCATGAGTTAATATTATTATAATCAGTTAGTATAACTAGCTGTGATCTAGTTGCATAGGGGAAAAGGTCTTCAGCAACTTCTGAAATACTACTGTTAAGTCTCTTGGCGCTCGATTGGGCTCTTTTTCTGCTAGACAACGTGAGAGAAAACCACTGAGTCAACTTGACATCCGAAATCCTGAGGAGATTTTTGATGCACAAATGTACGTTATGTTCAGGGTGTTGCGATTTTATGCGTCGTCAGTTTGTAATTTCCAACATTCTAATGGACTTGTGCTTCTAAGTTGAATTTAATCAAATATGCGCTGCTATGATAATGCTTTTTTCGCTACCGATGGCTCCTTTAGCACTGGTTAGAAATAGAAGGGAAAGTGTATGGTTGAAATCGCGATGCAAATCGCTTTTAATGTTCAAACGACATTTTTTTCTTGGAAAGTAGAAGTTGAAATAGTGTGTGCTTATTAAAATTATCACACGATAGCTTCTTGAGATTAAGAATGATACATGTCGAGCATGGTTAAATGGATCGTTTGGCTCATTCGGAATTGGTGTAAATAGCAATGCGAGGTCATTGTCACAGAAGTCGGATTTACCAGAGGCTTACACGCTTCAGTGGCACAACTCCATGATCACTGAGTGGTGTCCTTCCTTAAAGTATTTAAATGTAATGATCGTTGGGACAAGTACGGCTTAATTAGAATCACAATATTTGCACGTAGAATTAAAATATCTCATTTATTTTAATTTATTGCGTCAAGGTTAACGATCGAAGATATTTCTGAAGGACAATACGTTCCGCACAGGGATTAACAACTTTGAATACAAAAACAGAAAAAAAAGATGTCTGAGTGCGTAAACCTGGGTGGCGAAGTAAGGGCAGAAGAGGCAGAGGAAGCGTAGGATGAGGATTGTAGGGCGGAGCGAAAAAAGTTGCCCTCGTTGTAACAGTTTGTTTACAAGACGAAAAAATTCTGCCTCAGGCCTGCAGGCATCTGTGAGAGCATGCGTGTGTGTGTGTTTGTGTGCGCAGCAGATAAGATTGTTCGTTTGTGTATGTGCGTCTGTACATATTTAAATGCCATCGTTTGAAAAAAGGAGCCGTAAAGGGAGTGTGTATATGTGTGGATGTCTTGTTCCTCTCCAAACCGATCTTCCTGCCCCCGCCCCTCCCCCAACGCAAGCGCCCGAAGAAGGAAATGGCCGCAAATGCTAAACGCAATCAGGCACGCACGGGCTTCATCTGTGGCCCAGGTCGGAGGAAGGGGTGGTGCGCGTGTAGACGTGTAAGGTTAAAGTAGTTACCGGTGTTTGCAAACATGAGCTGTCAGAGAGGCGCGGTAATCTGAAGTCTGACCGTCAGGCGGTGGTGTGGGACATCCCCGCTTCTGAGTGGCGCGCTAGTTTCGCTTAATTGCCAAACACTTTTTCCGCTCAATGACATTTCCCTATCTACGAGTTCGGCTTGGGTTCATCACCTCCACCCCTGTAACTTCGCGTCCATTTAGTTCAGACACAAGCATAAATGAGCGAATGAGGGGAAGAGAAAGATAGAGAGAAAGGGAGAGGTGGAAGAGAAAATGAAAATACACATTCCAATCCGTGGTCTGTCTTCTTCCTTCTAACTTCAAATATATTTCCTCTTCTCGTGAATACGTATAGGTACCGTAGCATGGAATGCATTAAGCTGTCAAAAATTATAGTAACTAGGTACGGCGTTTGCATTAAGGAGTGAAATCTCCTAACATACGATTGAAGCATAACCGTTCATACTGCATTCTACTTGATCAGTAAATCAATTTCCGGTCTGATTTTGCAAGAAGAGTGGAGCGGCCTTTCAAGTGTGACACGTTTTATGCGCAAAATCAAATGCAATAAATTAACTGACGCGAATTACGGACGGGCAAAGTCCTATCTACGAATTTGAGCGATCCTTATCTTTTTTACTGCTTTATCCTTGTTTAGCACGTTCCGAAGGTGCTATCATCATTGGTGACCATGACATAACAGTGCATGTCAAGTCTGGCGAGAACCTCATTCAGTCATGCAAAGTGAACGCCGAACAACACCGATCCGTCACCATAAGGGTAAGCCGTATTTTAAAACGAAACGGAGAGCTACTGTAGGAGGCAATGCTTGATCGTTAAAAATGATCTAAAGAATAATTTAACATTGACTATGTGCTTTTGTATCATAGCCATTGCTATCAATGCCCCGCCTTCTCATCCTTCTATCGTTTGGTATTATCCTATCCTGGTTCGTAAACTCAAACTTATACTTAAGTATTAGCAGCTACGACATTGAAATGAAACAACAATCCTTGAATGAAATAGTGAACATCCACCGTGCCTATAACCAGTTTATGGTTTTAGTATAACGGTTATTAAAAATTCTTCATATTTTGTACAAGAAAACAACTAGACAAGGAGCAAGTTAGTTAGGCGAAGTGTGCTGGGGCCGGAATCGACCCTCGCCACGGAGGGCAGTAAGGATTAACGGCTACACAAATTGCAACTCTCGTGACGTGCAAACTACGTATCTGTTGACACACAACGTGGATGAGCTAAACACGGAGTTGGCGCATGCACCAACGATCAAAAGACCTGTTTAATT
Source organism: Taenia hydatigena (assembly GCA_036345935.2). NCBI lineage: Eukaryota > Metazoa > Platyhelminthes > Cestoda > Cyclophyllidea > Taeniidae > Taenia > Taenia hydatigena. Next base: position 11,222,948 of record JADWOT020000006.1, on the reverse strand, counting down.
CGGCAACACTGTTTGTGTCATTGTTGTCCAACATGGAAGGCGAGTTCTAACGTATCCTCCAGAATGTGCTAGAAATCGTAAGCAAAACAAATGGTCATTTAAAAAAGTGAAATAATCAGATTGAGATCTTGCGTAGGTGAGGTCTCCCAACACAGTGTGCGTTAACTACTGCATTGCATTTGACTTCGTGCAGTAAAATGAACCTTATAAAAGGAAAGGGGTTAGTTATAAAACTTGTACGTGAACCACATCTTAAAATCTTTTAGCTAAATAAATGATAAAAATGCAAGCAAAGCTGACGCAGTGCACGATTTTTTTGGTTTCTGATGATTTATACCTCTCCACTTTTGCTGAAATGAACCTCGCACTTGGCATCTTCATTGTCTGCGATTCTGCAACTTCATTTTTGGGGTTCCAAATCAACCACAAGCGGGTAATTCAGTCTCTTGATGTGGTCAGCTTTAATAATCCGTAATCGACTCATACGCTAACTGAGCTAAACCGTGCTCTCTAGTAAGTTAACAGAGCGAAAATTCTCCCAACCTTATGTCGTTAATATTTGCCGCTCGCATAGACTAACACTAGAGTTCTCTATGCAACTTTGCAGTGGGGTAAGATAATCGAGCCGAACAAAGCAATTCCTGCTTACGAGGGAAGTGGAAAGGAGATAATTCGTCTCTCCAATATCGCCTTCATCGTATTTCCTTTGATGCCGACGAGTGAGGCTAGCAACAAACTGACGTCTAGCACTCCCGCCGTCAGTGCTCCCTTCGCCGTCAGCGATCTCGGATCGCCTGAGAGTCAGCTAGTCATTCAGCGCGTGACGGGTCGCGATGCCGGCGTGTACATTTGCTCCGTCATCACTGAGTCCGGATGGGATGACCGAAAACTCGTACGCGTTGTTGTCTCCGGTACGAAGCCATGCACACGCACTCTTAACACCTTGCAATGTCTCAGTATTTGTTGAGCATACGGACCGCAGTAGACATTAGCATGCCGGCGTAAGGAAAAGGGAGGTTAAGGTAGACTGCTTATCTTGGAGTAGCTTGCAGTTTGAAATATAAGGAGGGGGAGATTTTAAAATTATTTCAACTTGACTTGATTTTTAAATTGGCCTTTAGAAGATTTCAGAAGTGATCATCTACCTCAATGTGTTTCAAAACGTTACATTTTCGGCACTAATTTTGAAGTTTAAAGTGACGGTAATCCACCCTTTTCGATCAATAGAAGGCAAAGCATGAGTGAATCGTTGGGCATTTGCCTAATCAAGACTGGTTTGTTTTACCTCCTCAGATGCTCAAGCTGAGTCTTCGGCAGAGACGTTGGAGGAGAACAGTTATCCACGACGCCTGGCACTTTACATTGCTGCACCAGTGGTCATTTTCTTTGTGTGCATTTTCATCATTAGCTACTGCCTTATCAATCGCAAAAGCCGTCGCTGTTCACAAATTAACGGAGGTGGTCACACACGAGCCACATTACCAGTGATAAGACAGATTGGCAACAGCAATAACTCAGTAAGTATCTATCGCGGTGGGCTAAACGGCCCTGGTACCGTAGGTAAGACCAACACCACGAGCCTTATTGACCACCACTTGGGACATCACTCGCCACAGGGTCATCCTTCCTCCGCGGTCACGGCCTCGGCTGCGGCAAATAATAATAATAATAATAACAACACCAATAATAGCAACCACGTTGCCTACTCCTCGTCGACGGGCTCCCATTCGCTAAGTGGCACCTCTGCTGGCACGCCGGGTTCCATGCTACTCGCTAATACGATGGTTCAAGTTTTGCCGCCTGATGGATCGGGCTATCCTCTTCTAAAGCCCAACGGACACCACCATCACCATCAGTCCCAACCACAGTCGCAGGCGCCGCCACCACCTCCTCACAGTGTCTACGACCCCTACAGCACGAGCCACCTGAGTAACGGGGCCCCCACCGACCCAGGGGTAGGAGGTCAAGGCGCGATGATGTACATGCCTTCTGCGTACCGCGATTTTCAAGCTTAGCGACTTCCAAGCATGGCTAGACCAGGCTATCTACACAGCAATCTTCTTTCCCTGTACAAATATGCTTTAATTCTTGTGCTCCCATTAAGAAAGCACACTGCCCCTTGATTTGCTGCATTCGCGTACAGCCTCTTCCATCGCCTCCTTACATCAAGCGAGCCGGTCCAGGGTATACATAAACATACAAACCCATACACACTTACTTTAAGTACAAACATTCTCTGCCCCTAGATTCCGTCCCTTCCCACTTCCCAAGTTCATTCACCATAATGCTGATGCGAGTCATTTCACTTATTGTACGAAACTATTTGAACTAACGACAGAAGGCCATATACATACACACATTCGCATACAGGGTAATCTTAAACTGTATAAAAACACCAATTTTACAAGTGACTATGACAATGATGCAATGCTTTTAATTTGTCGGCCTTTCTCAAGATCTCTACGATACCTGTCCGTCAGTCACGTACCCTTATTCGATACCACATGAAAATGCATTTTGCGTGGCGTCCGTCGGCCATTTAGCTGCACTCTTGTGCCGCATTCAAAGGCCGTCCCAAGCATCACGCATCTTTGCTCCATCCTCAGACTTTTTATAGCTTTATTTGAGGCTTAATTCATGAATAAATGTCTTACTACCGGAAAGTATGCATATTTATTTTTAGTGAAAATCCTGTACAAATAGCAGCAGTACTGCTGGAATTTCGATTTCACCATCAGTGTGATATCGTAGCTTGCGGAAGGAGAGTCTCAAACCTTCTCTCCCTGTACTTAACAACTACTTGGTTTGTCAGCACACTTTAAGCGCTCCGAATTCAAGCTAAATTGGTGGGAAATCCGCTGTCAGGAGTGACTGTAAATCAAGACAGTAAAATTGCTTGAACAAAGCCAATTCAATCCTTTTCTACTAAATAGAGTAACCGTTGTGCGGTGACAAATTTCCATTTGCCCTTTCTGATGGGAGAGCAAAGTGAACTTACTGAGACCAGTAGCAGGTGACACCCCGCACCCGTGAAACCAGAAATTAACTCATGATGCTATCCACGCCTAGTGGGATTTCAAACCGGGATTAGCTAGATTTAGTGCCGCCTTTATTATGTGATTGCGAGAGATCCACTTTGAAAGATGCAGCTTTTATAACATTAGTGCTGTGGTTCTTCTCGTCGGGACTTGAAATTAAGCATTTGACCAGAAAATACCTTGAGTTAGCATTTGAAATGGTACTAATGCATCTCAGCAGAGAGGGCATTATTTAAAAAAGTAGTTCCAAAAATTCCCATCGAACAAGAGGACTATAAGCCTCTGTTTATTTCGCTGTCCTTAAAATGCCATTAATTCTCCTCCGAATTTCTCAACGACTAACCAACTTGCCTTTTTTGAGGACTCAGTCAAGGCATTTACTGAGGCATTGCATATTTCTAAAAAATAAAGTCAGAACGGCGGTCTTAATGAATGGACTGTTTAATCAGTTTGTATAATGACCTTACGTAAAACCAAAAGGCACTCCATATTTTCATCCAGAATGACTCACGGCCTGCATAAATCACAACTTCGTGAGAATGAAGCAACTCTTGTTATTTTCCTACCATATGCACACGGAGAAGTTCGTGCCATATCAAGTCTCCGTTAACTGACAAGTCCAGATGGCCTGATTTATGTGGACACTACTAAATCGTGAATAAAGGGCATTCGGAAAATAAATAAATCGGTTTGGGAAACTTATGCGCAGTCAAAATGCTTTCCTGCTTAATGTCAAGCAACAACTTTTTCCATCGCGTAGCGAAACATACTTCGAATCAACACGGTATTAATGGAAGCACTCCTTTGGAACCTAACACTTTTAACAACATCACATTGTGTAATTATCAAGAAATAAGCCTTATTGAGTGGTGGATCAAACAAAGTCTTCACCTTCCTCAGTACACAGTTTTGAATCCTCTGCCCACAGGCCACGTTTACGCCAGTTATGCATTATTTACAAGATTAGTCCCTGTACCGTGTGAGTTTTTACGCTTAAAATGGGCAAATTGTAAGCTTTAACAACCAACGACCAAGTAGTATCAATAGTGAGTTAAGTGATTGAAATGTTTGTCAGTGAACTGACAAGACGTCAAGTGGTAGAGAAGTGAAAGGCAGTGAGGACGAGCAGCTCTATCGAATAGGCGAGGAACTTGTAGTGCCTAAACGTCATTTTGCATTAAAAGTCAGGAATTACTTTGACAGTACAAGCAATTGCCAAGATCAAAGAACACGGATGATGAATTTTAATGAATGATTAATCATGAAAACTTGGAGAACTAGTATTGAAGGAGGATGAAGGAAGTAATACAACACTCCAACCATGCTCTTGAACAAGGTACTTTCGGGCCATTTGCTCCTCCACAAAGGCTTGAGGACTAATAGAGAAAAGGAATATTTCACGTGAGCACTCCTCCTTGGAATCGTCTGAGCTACATCGTTTTTGACAGTGTTTTTACTCTTGCCGCTTGAAAACATCAAAATATGTATTTTAAGCGAGCCTACAAATAGTTGTAAGTGTACTTTTAAAAATTAGCTCGTTTGACATTTTCCTTTGACTATAGACTATTGCTTAAATTTTCAAAGCTACATTCCCTTCACAAATTGTGCTTTTTTGAAGTTTCACTATATATATTGTTTATTCTCATTGATTTCCGCTGGGCATCTTAGATCACTGCAAGTTAGTTACTTCCAAAAATCGACACTGGAAACATTTCTCCATTAGTTTTTGCTGAAAACTTTGATGGCGGGCAGATTTTTTGGGTGTTTCTCACATTATTATTTGCGAAATTGGCAAGCTAAAAACAAAACGGTTTTCCTGACTTCACCTTATCATTATCAAACTTAGTGATGTTAAGCGCATTTATTTTGCTGCGATAACTTTGTAAACAGCTGAAATGGGCATTGAAAAGTTTAAAATAAAATATACGGTTAAAATGGGAATGTAAACGTTTGGCCGCCAGTTTCTGACGATCGATGGGAGTCATCTTGCATGTCAGACATTTGGGAAGGACTCAATAATTCTTCGTACACCTACCGTACACACACATACACACACACACACACACACACACGAAAGCTTGCTTTACGTCAGTTCTCCCTCCCGTGCTCCGGATTTTCTTCTCACGATGGCCACCCACCTGATTTATACGGACACAGCCCTCGACTACTTGATGCGTCCGTGAGGGTGCGAAAAAGTCTGAATAACGACATTTGCTGTTGCGGGATAAGGAACAGCAGTGGCCTCTTATGGGAATTTTTGCCAGAATGCCACTTGGGACTGGAACAATCAATTTTTCGTTTTAACTATGCCGGTAAAAACCACAAATCATGTAAACATAATTAAAACAATAGCTTTCAACCGGCATTAGAAGTGGAACGGCGATTTTGCCACTTCTCACCTTTAATATTGGCATGTTTTGCCTACTGACTATAAATGGCTGGGATGAACTTCATTCCCACTCAACCTGTACGCCCAATGAGGGTCCTGGCGGAGGGTTTCGCAGGTTTGGACTCTGTCAGTAGAAATATCGGTGGAAAGGGAAACACACCTCCTCTACGAATGTTGTTGAATAATTCACAAACTTGTTTAACAATCTGCTTCTGGACATTTTACCGTTTAGCCTGGGCAATCAACATGAATTGACCTTTAGCATAAATGTACTCTTGTAATACGATGGAAGAGTTTTGTTTTTTATCATTCCACTAACGCTTTATTTGAAATGAACAAAGGCCTGTCCAACATTGAGTTACCAAAGACCCAGATGTCGGAACTTGCCTGTCAGTACGTTGCCAACATCAAACGGCTGAGGAAAGAGATTATATTCTGACCTTTTTTAAATCCACAAGCGTGTCATATCTGGCCCTTGGAATTCAAACTTCTTTAAATGAGGACTGACATTTAGTTATGGTACGACGCTTGGGTGTCGCAATATTGAATTGGGTGCAATGATTTTGGGAATTTAATAAGCACTTGAAGCCACAGTAATATGCTCAAAATTCCTCATTTGACCGTCATTGCAAGCAACACTGCTGCCTTAAACTCGGCGTCTGCATTATTGGCAGAGGAAAATAGACTTGTCCACGATGTATAGAAGTAAGGTTATAGGAAAACGTTTGTGTAAAGCATTCACACTTCTTCCAAATCATCCAAAATTACAACACACTATTTGTAACTAAGTGCCAAAGAGAGTTCGCCGCATGTTTCTTTGTCCAATTTAATTGCATTTGCATTCGCTTTTTCGTCAGCTTGAAAACATGAGAAGAACCTATGACTCTACAATCCGATTCATATAAGGCATCTAGATTGCCCACGCCATAATACAGGAACTCTTCGAAGGGTACTGAAGAGGTCGTAGTAATAAGTTCCTTGTTAAATAAATAATTCAGGAATTGATGAAGTATAACAAGCTGAACTGTTTAATTAATATTAATGCATGAAAACGCTTGAAGCCAAACTAACTGCAGCCATATCAAAAGGAGTGCATTTCCTGCTGTCTGAGACGGTTACCCGGGCACGTGCTTTCTGTCAAGCACTACATGCTTTTGATCTATTTTTAAAATAGATTATCACAGAGTCCGTCAGCGATTCTGCAATGAGATCTCACTTATACCCATTCTCTTATACACGCTCATTTTTTGTACATTAGTACACCAAAGGCCACAGTGGGAAAGAATCACATGTGCAGTCTGTGGCCTTCGAAACAAGCGAATGAGCTGAAATCCCAAACGTTCGTAAGGAAAGGGAATTACAACGTCAGATGCTTAACACTTCGGTTTCGAGCTCAAGCGGCTGGTTGGAATCAGTTGCAGACTTGAGTGCCAAAAGATATGGGAAGGATGACAAAAGCCCGTGTTAATTCTAGACGCCAAATTTTGATGTTCGATCGCTAAGCAAACAATGTCATTATGTGACAGTCTGTCGTGACAGTCATGCAATAAACGCCATTAAAGGTTTAAATGTCACAGATGTCGAGGATGGTAACATAAAGACTAGTGGCAGCTTGAAAGTAGGATTCAAATGACCCAACACCTTTAACTCATGCAGTTTAAAGCATTTTTATTCTCATTACGAATTATCAGGTCCTGTGTAGCAATTTGGGACATATACAGTCCGTCGTCTGCAGCTCCGAGATCTCCTGGAAAAGAAGAAGAAGAAGAAGAAAATTTAAGTACTGACGTTAATTCTCACACGTTTGGCATTGATTTTGCTAGTCTAGCCATGCACAGTACGCAAACTTGCCAAATCAACAATATGCGTAACCACTTGGTAGTGATATGATAGCATTAAAGTCTCCCACTATCCTAGATTTTCTTCAACGCCTTAAACTTGATGCAGATATTGGACTCTTGTTGGCCATTTTAAACTCCCGCGAACTTCTAGCTAACTCCCATCCCAAGACTATGAACTGACAATTGATGGTGCTGATATCGTTCAGCTTGCGCAATTCCGCTAGGAATACATTGAACAAACTATTTTATAAGACGTTACAGTCAATCACACATTAGCTTAGGCAACATCCATTGTAGTTTTTCGTAGCCAGACTGGTAAGAATCCGCTGATTTGTTGTGGGCATTCCACCATTTCCAACAAAATGCTACCATAATCACACGGTTTGCATTTCTTTCTTGAGATTAGCTCCGCTTGATAATGTCTCGAGAGACCTAACTGCGACCAATACTTTCTCTGAACCCTTCCACCATGATTTTCTTCCTCTTGTTCTGAGCATTGTACCTGGTATTTTGCAGAATGCCATAAAATCCAATAATTTTAAATTTCGAGGGCTGCACAGCTCACCACGGTGACGATATTTGCGTCCCCAAAACGCAAATCCATGATGAATGACTGTACGGATTACCCTAACGGTTCTGCAGCTGTAAAATTTCACGCAATATAGAGACGCAAATTTTTGACGCCTCGAAGCAGATGAAAATAATCACAAGCCCGAATCTGATAGATTTGTCTCGGTCTTTTAAGCTCAACTCTCAAAGACTTCCAATAAATGCCTATTTTGATAGGCTTTCTTCGGCATTGCTTCAATTTCAGTCTTGCAATAACTTCAAGTCGTCTAGCACATATGAGCGGGCATTGAGAATTTGTCTGAATTTTTTACACTCAAAACCAATTTGAATCCATGACTTCCCGATGTTACCATCACCTTTGATCGCTGCTGCATCCCTCACAGACATTGGCGCAGTGGCGGAGCAGGATGCCCATCCTGTTTAGTGCAATTTCCCTGCATTCTGGCTCATTTGAACGTGACTATGCTCAAATGAACAGGGATGTGGTGACTGTGTAATGAGATGTTAAGTGATTTCATGAATAATTGTTCGGCACGCGTTTTACTACTGCCACTAACCAGAGCCCCCTGAAGGCCACCCATAATTCTCGAGTCGTTAGTGAGATCCTCAACTACAATAGTTGAACTGGTAGATTACCCCTGTGACATCCAATACGCATTGCCAAGTTCATTTCCTATGCGACCTGCCTCGATATACTATATCCAAAGATGTAATTATCACAGATTCTCACTACCGCCCATTCTGTGAGACACACAAAAACATTTTCATAATATCTTGAATCCATTTTAAAAAGCTCGACACGAGAATCCTTTAAAGATGGTGAGTAATTTTCGATTGCGTTTGATGCATTACTGACATTAAGGTCGAATAACCACCCTACGATTGGGCAAACTATCTTGAAGGGATTACATTTTGGTCGGCTAGTTACCGAGAGGGCGACACTTTTTGACATCTCCTAGACACACCCAACCCAATGTCCACACGAAAAACTTCAAACACATTCTCAAGAGTGCCATCAAATCGTCCAATCCGTCTAATTGCGCTGAACCATAATGTGGTATAAACAACATCCCAATGCACTACCGCATTGCTATGAACTCCACAACTAGAGGTGGTCCAGCTTAGCTACCCCCAAGATGTAGCCTCAGGGAAACCATGCTATCGAGGGAACGACGTCAGAGTACCAAAAAGGTTTGTTATCAAAAATATGGAAACATGTGGGGAGTCAAGTTGTAGACTTAGATAAGGGCTTCATCCAAAGAGGATACAATGGCCAACTTTGCATGACCTGCCTACATCTAGCATTGATCCTAGCATTTTGGAGTCTAGAGGAAATTCCAAACCTGTTGTGGAAGACAAGTTAGAACGTACAACAAAAAGTGAGGAGTTCAGACCGACCTAAAGAGAAGCAGTGATGACTACGGAACAAGGATGGATGCAACGTTTATTACGGTGCCCAAATTCTTTTGTTACTCTCGTTTCACCACACCTCTGTCATAGATTACCAATCATCCTGCATACAATTTGATTTCGGTCACACTGTCCCGTCACCATTGGGTTCAAGCAGTTATAGGATGGCACCTCTCGTAATTTGCAGTGCTACTACGTTGGAATTATTGCATGTATATATAAAATTAGGATTTGCTTGAATCCAATTGTTAATGCAAAACTTACTTAGTTAAATCTACCTTGAAACTCATGTGTATCGTATTTCTGGAGGATTTTCTGCAACCAATGTGAATTAAATGAATGGCAAAATGAGCTCCTGTTGAGCATTCACGTTCCAGGATATTCTTCACCATTTACATATGCTACTTATCGCTCGTTCATGAAATTCTAACCCGTTGGTTATGGAGGTATAACTAACGTTGAGTGTGGGAGGCAAACCTTCATCAGTACTTCCATAATGATCATAGCTGCTTCAATGCAAACAATTTTTCAAATGAGGGTTCCCCACGATAAATCTTCCTTGTCCTCTTCGCAAAAAGGCAGAATTTCGAGAATTTGCATTCAAGCAAATATGGCTAGATTTTGGAAAAAGGAACCAAGGATTGACGAAAGTTCCATGGCTAAGGACTAGAAGACAAAATGCCTTTGAACGCAAACAACTATCACAGACTCCTGAAGATAGCTTCGGATGCTCGAAATATTTTTCGTTAACTTAAATATATGTGATATGTTATAATGAGCCCAATAAAGTCGCAGACATGCGTTGATTAATAACCCACGGTCTGATAAGATACTCGTGCTGCTTTTCTGTCGTAAAATGCAATCCTGATTTGGACGAGGTGAAGTCCCAAAGCTACACTCCAGTCCATATGCATGAAAAAAGAACCTCCGGAATGTCCATATTAAACCCCGCTAAAAATCTTTCTTAACTAAAAAAAAATTAATCGGATATCCATCATCAAATTATTGCTTAAATACAGTAGCAGAAGGTTAACATGATAGGAATTGTGCAAACATGGTGTTATTTGAAAAAAGCAAGTTCTTTTGTGTAAATGCCCAATAGAAGTACCGACATAGAGTTCGGATAAGGTGTTACTTGCATTGGTTCAGTAAAAGTTACGTGCTAACATTTTTACAAAGTGCTATGGTTTTGTTAAAAAGGCGATCTTTTTAAAATGGTCGAAAACTCGTTGAAATCGATGACACCATCGTTGTTTAAATCAGCTCCATCGAACAATTCCTGTAAATAATAGCAGCAATTAGTTTAGAAATATCACTCAACCTGTAATTCCTCTTCGGAAATGTCTTCATTCAGTTGTTTCGCGATACGTTGAGTATCATCAAAAGTGATGTACTCAGCTCCATCTTGGCTGTAAATCTGGAAGGCCTTGACTATTTCCTCATCGGTATACTTAGTAAACATGATATTTTCAACTATGCTTAGAAATCCTCTGAAATCAAGGTTTCCTAATGCGAATTTTAACTCTATGAATGCACAATGAAAATGTACCAGTTTTTTGCGGATCATAGCGTTGAATTAACTTCAATACATCGGCCGGTGTGACATGAATTCCAAGAGCTCGAACAACAATGACAAGATCCTGAATTTCAATGATCCCAACGCCCTTTTCGTCCAAAATGTCGAAAGCGCACTTTAGCTCATCCTTTTGCTTAACAGTAAGGTTATACTTAATCTTCCTTTTTGCAGAACAGGTAAAATAATCTGTTTCCATGGAAAACTACAACAAATCAATAGTAAATATCTCAAATAGACTTATGCAAATATCATTACAACAGAATAAACGCACTGTGAAATTTATTTGGAATATACAGAAAATGGAGAGTCCGTGCCAGTGCAAACGCACAAGCTAAATCAAGCAGGCTAGGCAAAAGCTTTTAATTTTAAAGGCACAGATGATAAAGTACACAGCCACTGAACCTAAATAAGCATTTACCAGTAATACTACACGATATTGGAATAAAACTCTATGCACAAAGCACCAAAAGGTGCAAGAAACTCTTGAAATGTCTGCGTATACTTCAAAAAAAACAAGCAAATCCTGGTAACCAACTGAACTAATGGCGAAACCCAGAGAATGGACCCGTTCCAACGAAAAACAACAACTGAAATCCCGGAGGGTCTCAAATAAACACTCGTGGTTTATTATAACAAAAAGCTAATGCTCAGCGTTTCTCTTTCTATACCAAAGTAAAACAAGTTTTATGTAACGTGCTTATCTAGGCTGATGTATTACACAGGAAGAAAATGTGCTAATCACTTATATTCGGGCATATCACGTGATTTGCAACCCTTTAGAACATAATTTGCGAGGTATCCAGCAATAGCTGCCTTTTACTCTAAAGGTTTTGTAATAAACTTAAAAAATAATTGTAATGCTTTGTTTGCTTGAACTACCGGTTTCGGTCAGGGTCACAGAGGTGGCCGTATTGCCCTAGCTGCGTAGGCTGGCCTATGGGTGATGCCGGCTGTAGCGTCCCGAGGCAATACGGCCACCTCGGTGACCTTGGCCGAAACCGGTAGTTCCAGCAAACAAAGCACCACACCATCAGCTTATGTATATGTATTCTTCCATAATGCTATAAAAAACTTTGAAATACAGACAATTGAGAACCCTCAGTGAGTCTAAAGGCTTCAATGTCAATATTATTTCCGTAGCGGCCAAAGACTTCCTTGAAGGCAAAAGAAGGCGAAATATTAGGGCAGAATGTCTATTCAATAAACAGAATGAGTACTGCTGCTAGGGCAATATGGCCACCTAATTGACTCCACAGTTTCCATGTCATTACATGATTGAGTATTTTTCCAAATGCTTTATTTACCCATACAAACACCTCTGCTCTTACAGGTTGTGCTTCCAAAGCCATGGTGCAAATTAGTCTTGTCAATGTACTTCCGGTTGTGATACACGGTAATGATGAAATCTTACTCCCAATTCTTGGTCCTTTACAATTTAATTTAAAGCAGGTGCTAAACTTATGAAAAGAGCATGCAAGATTTCCTAACAAAAGATAGCTATCCGAATTTCTATAGATAACAACCAAATTTTAAGCTCATAAAACGGCCTGGATTCGCGGATGTTCCCAATCTCAAGCACTAAATTACCTTCAAGCCCATATCTTTCAAATCTCATGCTTTAGAAGTGATGGCGGGCTTTCCTGAAATGAATTACGCTCAAAGATCTGTGAAGATTCTAAGCGGAGCGGTCAGCGGTTACGTCTAACCTTGGAGACCGTGCCAGATCCGTGCGCCATGAGAATGACACTAACATCTAGACAAACATCAGGCGGAAATCACTCGGGAAGGTCTGTTACGAGTCCACCTGTGACTCCCATTTGACGATATTTGCTAAGTCGGTGTGCTATGCCCCCATCACAGCCCTGCCATCGATTTCACAACCAAATGCGTAGGCGTTTGAGCTGCGCTAAACTAAAACAAAGCAGTAAGCGGAATTAGGTGAGGTATGCCAGTCCCACAGAACTGTTTCGATAGTGTCGTTAGGTGGACTGCTTACTCTTGAGACGTTTCCCTACGGCCAGCAATTGGCGCACAAGCTGCCCATGTTGTGGAGTATGGTCCCGTCCTGAGTGGTTTAGTCAGCACATTTCCTCTTCCCAACTGTCATTTATGAATAACACAGTGGGATTGGTGAGACGCACAGGTTACGCTGAGATTGAATGCTTTCACACGTGCAAGGATCTTGGATGAGTGAGGTCCCAGATCTCGGGATGTCTTCCACTTTACGACGACGACGTGGCAGGTGATGTGGGAGGCAGACCAAACAGATGGTTGGGGATGAGGCTTGAAGGAAGAGCGAGGCCGTAGAGTGGTTTGATATTTCATTGAGTACGTACTCACTGCAACTCTTAGAGGCTGTGTTTACGTGTGGCATTGCTTTCAGGACAGGCTAATGTCCTATTAGTTGTGTATGTTACTCCATATTGATATGTTATTTTGCGTAAAACGAGATGCGGAATATAACACGAACCGCCTGATTGATGAAGTTGATTACGTCGGGCAGGGCGAGGCCTTCAATCCAACTTCCTTGCATTAAAGCATCAGTCATAACGTTTCCGGATATAATAAAGATGTCTCAAAAGAGCAAACCCCAGACATCTCATGCCTATGAGGGAAATATTATAACAATCTACTCCGGGCTTAAGATAAAACTTGCGGTCATTAATTATTTTAAATTCCTTTATTGCGATTCCAAGTTCTGATTTGGTGGATTATATAAGCTAAGCATAGACGAATCATGCACGCATTAAAAGTCGCATCTTTCTTTAAGTGACAATCACTTTATTTTAATTGACTATGCTTGATGTTTTAATTTATTCGGTTCAATACATACTCAATAGTGCGTGCCACCGTTCCACCGCGCTTACTTCGGTTACTGTGGTTTTGTGGGTAGGTTTGCTTCATGCGTGGTCTGCTTGTCGCATCTGCGGAGGGTGTCCTTTCTCGAACACTCTAAGCATTACCATCCTCACGTTTTGTCTTAGTCGGGCTCAAGTTCTTGCAGCTGTACTACTCCTTTCTATTCGCTACAGCATGTTTTCGAAACATCCTCACATTACATTTTTGTAAACTCGTCAAGGTTGTTATCTACCGTTAATGAAGGATCTGTTGCAAATGCTATGCACTCTTTTATCATGAACTTTAGTCTGTAGCAAATATATACTTATTTGCTTTCCGGTAGTAAAGGTAACTCCGGTTTTCACGTATTGGGGAGAGGTTAATACGGTGCTCAAGATTCACACTTTATGTTGTTTTATTTGTGTTGCCATCATTCTATCCTTTTAAATTTTGTGAGTGCTGACACATGGTTTATTTTACAGTCTGATGGAGAACTTCAAGGAGCTAACTCTTCAGGATGCTGAAAAGGCTTTATCGCACGAGCTAGGAGTTCTCACATCGGGCATCCCGGACGTTCTGGAAAGTGAGAAGAAGCGATTCGCCCAACAGATGCAATCGTTTCAGAGCCTTTTCAAACGATTTATCGAAACGACTAAGGATTGTGTATGGGAAAAAATTGAATTGCTTCCGGACGATGATGTACGTGTCTCCTTTTAATGTCGTTCATTTAACTGCGTTTGCGATCTTATCGCCGTTTTTTCAGCTTATATCTTATAGGAGATTACCAAAAGTTACCGATCCTGCTACTATAAAGGACCAACTCAACAAGCTTGTTGTCATCAAACTCAATGGTGGTCTAGGAACAAGTATGGGCTGTACTGGTCCTAAGTCGCTCATCTCTGTCAGAAATGAGTTGACGTTCCTGGACTTAACGATTCAACAAATTGAGGTGTGTTTTCTTATCATTCATTAACGTAGAAGCCATCGAAATTGTGACTCACTGAGAGTCCTGTCCATTTTTACTTTCAAGTGCTTGAGTTGATAGATTAAAACACTTTTCTGTCCTTTGAACCCCGTGTTTTTTATTGAATATCTCTTGTTTAAGAGTAATTTCATTCTACTCACTGACACTTGCGCTTGTATTTCTCCATTTTTATGAAGAATCTCAACAAATCTTATGGATGCAATATTCCTCTTGTTTTGATGAATTCCTTTAACACTCAAGAAGAGACCGCTAAGGTTTTGCGGAAGTATCAAAAAGTTAACGTTGAAATTGAGACCTTCGTTCAAAGCATGTAGGTTTTTGTACATTTCTGGCATATTTACCTGAGGTATTTGCGAATTTACACTTTTAGACGGGTAGTTCTGTGCAGTGTATTGCCAAAACTATGGGTGGATTAATTCAATTGCAAAATTGTTTCATTTCTAAATGCATTCCTAATTTTGTGTGATCATACCGACTAAAAACTGCGATCCTTTTTTGTATGTGTTGGGTTTAAATTTTATATGAAGGTATCTAGTGCGCAGATTTATCTGTCTATACTAGGGTAGCTTATCCCGCCTTTTTCGATAGTGAGAACTTTAGCTTCATTTTCAAACAGGTACCCTCGTTTGAATCGGGAGTCTTTGTTGCCCATTGTGAAGCACGTCGATCCAGCTCTGCTGGTGGGATCGAAGAAGTCGGAGAATTACGATCGCCCACCTGTCGACCTTTCTGGTTGGTATCCTCCAGGCCACGGTGACGTCTATCGCCGCTTCTGCGAGTCCGGGTTGGCCGAAAAGATGCGCAAGGCAGGAAAAGAATGGATATTTATTTCTAACATTGATAACCTTGGTGCCTGCGTTGATCTAAGTAATTTCAGCTTTTGTCATTTTCGAGTCACTAATGCTGTCAATTTTATTGTATGGACTGGCATTTGGTGCATTTTTTTAAAAAATTTCTCAAATTGCCATCATTATTCTGTCTCATGGCAACATGAATTTTAGATCTTTACATTCAAGCATTTGTAGATTGCGGAATGCATTGATTGTCCCTTTCTATGTTAATCAGAGATCTATTGTGCTGGTGATAAATACGTTAAGAAACGTTTCAGCTTTTATTTATGACATTCTACGATATTTTGTCTAATTTACTGCCATTGCGCATCACTCAACGACATTCTGATCTCCAAGACCTGTTCTATGCTTCGTAAAGTACGTAGGAAAATTCTTTGCTATTCAATCTACCCAGCCTATAATTCACCATTCTAAATACTTCCATAAAAAGACCTATTTGGTGTACTTTTTGTATAATCTGATTTTGAAACTCATATACGTAAAAGATATATTCACATATTTTGATTCGTTTTCAATTAAAGACATCCTAAATTTTCTCACTTCGGATCCAAAGTCGGCACCCAGTTTTGTGATGGAGGTGACTGACAAAACAAGAGCTGATGTCAAAGGTGGTACTCTAGTGGGGTATGAAGGCCGTTTGCGACTTCTTGAAATTGCACAGGTAATCCCTCCTGGCTGTGATTTTATGCTGGTATAATTTTTATCATAATGATTAATTGCTAATAATATCTATTGCTCATTCATCATTTGTGCTGCTTGCATGAAGCAAACAATAGTCCTTTCCGTTCAGTGTTTGCATTTTTAACATTTTTGCACATACATGAAATCGAATTCCAATAGGGTAACCTGGGGTTTTATTTACTTTTGTGTGTTGTAAGCCGTGTCTTGAGTATGTTGTTTTATCCCATATAGTTGTCGCCTGGGTCATTTTGTGCACCAGTTCTGTATTTCAGAAGCTGAAATTTAAATCATTAGATTTTAACTCAATTCGAGTTTTAGTCTTCGTATTCTTTTCCCCTCATCCTGTAACAGGTCCCTCCGGAGCATGTTGATGAGTTCACCAGTGTGCGCAAGTTTCGCATCTTCAATACGAATAACTTGTGGGCGAAGTTGAGCGAAGTAGAGGAGTTGGTGAAGAACGACCAAATGACCATGGAGGTGATTCGCAATCCTAAGACTCTCGACTCCGGTATCAACATCATCCAGCTCGAGGAGGCTGCTGGTGCTGCCATTCGCAACTTCAAGGGTGCTATTGGTGAGAACTACTGCGTTTACCAATTCCTCTTGCTTCTTAGCCCTATTGTAACTGGCGTGGTCGTTCTCAACGTCTGCTTTTTTAATTACTCCATTTACGATCCCTAATAAGGGTACAAAATTTGCCATTTGCCAGTCTGACCTGGGAATTACATGAACTATTCATATTTGAGGTATCAACGTCCCCCGTAGCCGTTTCCTTCCTGTCAAGACGACCTCGGATCTGCTACTTCTCATGTCAAATCTCTACACTCTTGACAACGGCACCATCATGATGTCACCCAAGCGTTCGTTCCCCACGGTGCCGTTAGTAAAATTGGGGGATGAATTCAAGAAAGTCAAGGACTTTTTGTCGCGCTTCGCCAACATCCCCGACCTGTTGGAGCTGGACCACTTGACTATCGCCGGTAACGTCTACATCGGTCAGGACGTCTCTCTCAAGGTGTGGCAGCTTCTCATTTACGTTTGGTTTTAAGCATTCTTCGCTTAATCTGTCAAAAAGTGTTTCCATACCGCATTTCAAAATGCATATGTTAGCTTGTGCATATGAGCTTCTCCTAACACGTTGCTTAGTTTAGCGTTGGAATTAATTCGTAGTTTTCTGACGCTCTGTGACCTTAGTGTTTGCATGCTGACGTCCAATAACCCGTTCACCATATTTTAATTTGTTAAGCGGATTTTATTATGTGCTATACGGGTCCATCCAACTGTAGCAGCTATCCCCCCTATTACATTGGGCCGTAAGCATTGTTCTACCAGTCTCTTACTATTCACTTTATTCCAGCCAGTGTTGCCTTGTTTATTTGTGCAAGATGCGTACACCTTTGAATGACTGCGTATTGCATCGTGCGTGACTGTTTAATGATAAGGCCACGTTATTATTGGCTAAGTTCCCTGGAAGCGTATGCACCTCTTGGATGGTACCAAATACGATCACCATGCCGTTTTTATGGCCTTCACATTTTAATAAATTTCTGTTCTTCATTTTGGCCATTTCAACCTCAAAAGAGCTGGGTGGCACTAAGGGCGGCTCATTTTCATTTGGACTATCATTCCACCTGGAAAAGAATGGATTTCCAGTTTTAACGCGCTCGTAAATGAAGAACTGGACGGTGCGCTTCCTGTTTACACGATGGTTGGTGCAGTCGCTGTGGCTGTGCGTGCCCGCCGCCTGCACACCCAGCTGTCCTGTCTGTTCTGCTCTGGACAGGGCGGTTGTCTCTTTTTTCTGCTTATACTTTCGATAAAATACAAAAAAGAAGCCCTGACGGTTGCATGGGTGGCACTGCACATTGCTACTGGGGCTTTATGCGTGGACAAGTCTGCGAGGGTCTACTTTCTCCCCTTTTTTTAACTTAGTAAAATACGCGACCAATCATGAGTTCTTTTTGCCAAGTTGAATTAGTCCATTCCTTCTATTCAGAATCCATTGTGCTGCTTGTCCAATCGGGTCTCTCGGACTCTTATAAAACTTTGTTTTAATAAAATGCTAATTTACCTCCTATATGAATTGAATTCCGGGTATTTTTTGCATTGTTCTTTTCTTTAGGGAACGGTTATAATTATAGCGAATCATGGAGAGAAGATATGCATCCCCAAAGGTTCTCAGTTGGAAAACAAAATAGTCTCCGGTAATCTGCACATCTTGGACCACTAGAAACACCATTTCCCACCACATTTCTCAATTTGCTTCGCTTTAGACTGTGATGAGATGACCCCTTGATCACTATCCCGTTCACTCCCTTACTTCCCGATACTATCCCATCACTAATCATGTCGATTGTTTTTTTCGCTACAATTTCTTCACTTTTCTTACGCCTAATTATTGTCTCCTTTTAATACATGCGTCGTGCATCTTTGCAAATATGTAGATAAAGTAGTGCGTTTCTCGACCCGTTTTTTAAAAAATGCACTAGGCATTACTTTGCAAGGGTAGATGTTTTCGAAAAGGCGCCTTTGGGCTAGGCGCTTCTACCTTGTGGCAGTAATGTGCATAGTTGAGTGATGGGGGAGGGGGATGGAGTGTTTCTGTCAATTTTATTGCCATGTATTGATTTGCACTAGTTGGCTGACTGTAACCGGTATTGTTCTATTACACAGATTCGGGTTTCTACTGCAGAGTAGTTTCGCTGAGCATTGGTACGTCTAAATGCGATTCTGAGGGATGATTAGTGAGCTCCCGCAGTAACCCATACTTCGAGTCTGGTACGATAGATCAGGTATTCAAGTCGGAATACCAAGTGAAGAAACCAGAGTGCAATGGTGGGTCGCTGACCTTCAGTGTATAAAACAATGAGAGAGCGAGTTTCTTGCTGGTTAATTGTATGTTGTGACCAACTTGTGGTTTCCCATGCAGAGCCAATTAATGTCAGGATTGCTAGGACATCTATAAAAAAACTGTGGCTGCCTCCCAAAGTTGTTTTTCGTTAGGGGTGAACTTTAGTTCTAATTGGACTGGTAACAGTTTAATATCATGAAAGTGATGTTCATCGCATACACCATATGGAAAACGTATTCGAATCAGATTTGGACTTCCAATTTCCCAATTACATAGATGGATGATTCCGTGGTCGCATTACAGGTATGTCGTGCGTCACTCGGGATACTGTTGACAGAGGAGCCTAGGTGACGGTAGTAGTGCCTGCATGAAGCAGTGTTCAGTGCTGCGCAAAGTTTGCCTTGAACGTAAAACAAACTTGAAAAAAATTCCTATACCATCTGGAAGAGGATGACTGCTTTTATATGCACAAACTAAAAATTACTTGATGGAATGTGTGGACGGCCCACTTCCTGTTTACATAAAGGCCCATGCAGTCGCTGATGTGCGCGTGCGTAGGCGCATGTGCACGTCCAATCGACGCATCCGTACCTTCAAGGCCGGCATCCCTCTCAAGGAAAATTTCGAGTTTCTTACCAATACTTCTGAAAAGCGGCTTCCCTTTGAGTGTATACCATTATTTATTGCGCATTCCTCAAAAAGTAGACCTCAGTAATATTAATTAAAAACACATTTTACATAGTGCTATGTCGAGTAGGTAGTTTTATTGTTTTGCCTTTCATCTTTTCGCTGTCAAAATAAGCGGATTTCTCACCTGATCAGTTTGTAACCCACCTCAAAAAAGTTTATTTAATCTGACAACCTCTTTATGATATGATTTCTTTTAGGACCAAAAGATAGTAGTCGTTATTAGTTTCCCCATTGAGCCTCCGAAAACCTGCACGTGAATGTAAAGTTTTGCGCATAATCTGCCTTACAATGGGCTATTTTAGAATCTGAACAATAATCAATTTATAAGCATGGACGGAGATCGTCCCAACCTCAGTTGCAGGACAGGTAGAGTCGTTACCAGACTTATTACTTTTAATTAATTGCTAGCAATTCAAATGCTTTTCCGGAAAAGCATACCATCACACATTACCGTCGACCACTTATCAGTGGGTCGAAATGCGCAAGCAGACCTCGCCGCAGGACGGCAAGCTCAGAAAGTACGAGTAGACGAACGCCAAACAGAAACAGAAGCCTCGAACCCATGCACACCGCCACTAAACCCCACACGTCAGACTAACATAGCCGATTGCACCACCACAAAAACGCCGCCGCCTGACATTACTACACCCTCCGCAGAACCATACTGAGGAAAGCCATCTACCAGCCCCCTGGCCGTGAGACCGTCCCCACCACGCCACCCCCCCCCCTCCCCCCCTCGAACAGCAGCCCGCTGCCACCACCGCGCCTACAGATACCCAAATTCCAACCCATCGCCTAGTCCATGAGAGACCCGCAGGCACACCGCTACAACCGACCTGCTTCGGGGACCTAACAGCCTAGATCCAAGTCTTTCGCATTGGTAAGACTAGACAAGCCGCACTCCAATTTACAGTACAATTCAAGTCCGAATATATAGGCGTGATTCTAAGGCAAGAATATATGTACACAAGAAAAAAAGTTCCAATCACTGATGCACTGGTGAAGGGGACATGAGATCATTATTTAAGACACCAGATAAATCTTCATCGCTTAAATACTTGAGGATTTCATCAATACTATCAGCGGAGCTTGATGGTGTTAGAGGAACGTCAACAGTTTCATCCACAAACGATTTGTAAATTTCAGCGTACAGTGAAGAAGCAGGCACAATTGGAGCGATATCTACCTCGCAGGCAGTGTCTTCCGTAAGTTGCGATGGAATCGTAACTTCTGAGGAGATATCGGCAACAATGCCATCTTGAAAAACGACACCGCAATCATTAGCATAGGCCGACTGAACAAAGTCAGGACTCTGTTGACAAGAGCAAGGCAAACTAGAAGTATGATACAGAGAGCCGAACCCTGCTGCGGAGGGAAGAGCACTGCTGACTCAGAGGGCTCAATCTGCTCACTTCTACCTACTTTGTCGCCGTTTGTCAACAGGCCTAATTGATAATGCATTGAATTAAGTCGAACTTCCTGTTCTTGACATTTGTGCTTCAAAAAACTAATCGTTTGACGCAATGAATGATTTTCTGATTGAAGACTGCGGATACTTTGTTCCATAAGACGGATAGAGTCCTTCTTTCTATCCCTGGCTTTCTGAGCAGCTTCGCGATTTAGGAGTTTCCTAGCAATGAGGATAGAAAGGTCGGAACGAACCTCCTCAGAGCTTTCTCCTCTTCAGTTAAATAGTCTAATCTTGACCTCTTGGGATTGCCATTACCAAGAGGAGGGGAAAGTACGCGACCCAAAACAACACCAGTCCGCTTCCCGCTCATACGTCACAACATTAAATTCGTCGCGTCAACAATTTAAACAATTAATTACCAAAATCACAAGCGTATTTACATGATGAAATGAGCAAAACAATTATCAACCTCATTATTGTTTGAGGCATTATGATGCTTGCTCTTCGCACTTACTCGTTTAAAATAATTAGAGGAAGCAACAAGAGATTTGTAGTTTTATCTAGGATGACTGGCAAGCGTTCATGCATTTGACTCTTTTATCCAAACATGATTTTACGCAAAGTCGATCCATTGAAATAATGAACAGACATCTAACATTTCACTAGGCATTCCTATAAAACCCCTAATATCCCTACCACTAAATTAAACGCACATATCGATGATTGATTTATACTGAAAATGTGCGCTTACTATTCTGCCACCCGATAATCCTAAAATAAGGAAAAATTTCATGTGGTTAACCTATGCATTAATCTTATTTAGGACATTTTTCGCCCAACCAGCGGCGTCCTTGGCATCCTGGGTAGTGGCCTTTGTACTCGGCTATAAATTGAGGACGTTGGCGTTTAAGGTTCTACTAGTCGGTGTGTTCCGAAGGCCAAATAATTCAGGACAGGCTTACTTCCTCACGTTTGGTTTCTTAATCATGGGTATCGACAAAGGTCATCTCAGGAACTGGGCTGGTCGTATTTTTTCCCATTTTTCCTGCTTGCCAGCGCCTCTGACTGCTAGGATCCGTGTAAAGCAAGGTTCTTTGAAATCTAAGACGACGTATAGCGTTTGTTCAAAATGGAAACAAGTTGACAGCTGTCGGAACGACTGCTTGATCATGGATCAGGAGTACTCGATTTTCTTCCGGGACAGATTTGAGGCACCACAGCTGTTGTATTCCTCTTCTGGAATAGTGACGTCTTTTAGCTCTTGTTGTTCACATGCAGGGAAGTCTGAAACTCTTCTGTGGGACATTGAACAGGATCATCTGCGTGCTATTTTCGTCGAATATGCTATCTCAAGCAGTATGACTGGTGATTCTGAGGCAATGAAAGCTTCTGCAGCTATTTCTGGGACATTTGTCCACTTGTTTTGTTCGAAGAGTGGAAGAAAATTAAAAACAATTCAATTGCCCACTGAAAAATCTAAAAGCTCTGCTATTCATGGAAAGGTGCATGGACTAGGTGACCCCTCAGGGCCATTTGCTTCTTGTCGATTTTGTCCCACAAATCCCTATAAGATAGTATATTTAGCTGAATGTTCCCGCAACATCGACGGCAAAGACCCTTATGAATCGGTGTGTTTCGGTACACTAATTGGTTTCACTTAAAGTTAGTGCTAGTGTTTGCTAAAAATGTTTCGGTTCACTTGTATGATACCTACGTTGATGTTAGTGGTGCCACTTATACTTTAGAGGCTAGTGCGGTGAAATAAGTTTTATGTTAATGTCTTAACTTTGCTTAGGCCATCGGAGGTGTTCCTGAAAGATCTCCTTTCATATTTGAAGAGAACTGGGGTGAAGGTTTGAGTGATACCTCACGTCCAGTTATTTTTTTTCTTGACCTGAAGACAGAGGAAGTTGTCTCCACTCAGCCCATCTTAGAAAAACTCGTCCCAGAAGCAAAGCACTGGTCCTTTGACGACCCACACTACACCCCTGATGGAAACGGGATCGTTTTTGTTGCTCACGATAACAGTCCATATCGACTTGGGTTGAAATATTGTTATCAACGAGTTGCTCGACTAATGTATTGGGAGTTTGGTGAGTTGGTCAAATAATTTCAATTTTTGGATGGCATTCGAGGTCTGTTCTATGGTGTCTTACTTTTTAGAGACATCGACTCTACTATGTCTTAGTCGCGATAATCATGCTGTATGGTGGCCGCGTTTTTCCCCTGATGGCTCGAAATTGGTTTGGTTCGAAATGCCGGCTGGTGGACCGCATGGGCAGTGTTTTGCTATGCTAGCTCAGGATTGGCCTCCAAACCAGTTTAAATCCGAGGTCATTGTCCCTCTTATTGCTACTGTGAAGGATCGGTCAGATTTTCCAGGTATGCATTCTCAATCTATTATCTTACTCCACAGTACTTTGCTGGCATTTTATCTTCGTTGAAATACTTTCGCCGATCAAGGTCTTTATCTTTGTGCCGGGGTTCCAGAAAGATGTTGGACAGCCGACAGCAAAGGAGTCGTTTTGTCGACCGTCTGGGGTGCCGAAAAGGCTCTAATCCATGTTAGTTTGGATTCGAGCCCGTCGGAGCGAATTTCCCGTTTTCCGTCGCCTCTAGCTGATATGGAAAATGGCGGTGGTTATGGGACTGTCACATTAATGGACATAAATGATGATGTGCTAGTTGTCGATGCTAGTTCACCAACTGTCCCCAATTTCCTCGCTGTTGCTAAGGTTTCAAGCGAAAGCGTTACGAAAACAAGGTAAGGTGCTGTTTTAAGTTGTTTTTATTTCATTCAGCTGGCTCAGCCTTAATCTAACCGGAGATGAGCAGCCCATAGTACCTTGCTTGAAGGGACTCGCGTGGAAAGTTCTCGAACATGCAGCTAAAACAGAAGACACGCGTTTTGGAGTCACACGCTTTGAGTCTATTCTCGTTTATCCTCTGCTAGACTCTTCTTCGTTACAATTCAGTGGAGGTTCTTGTGTGTCAATGTCAAAAAAAGACCTTGTTTTTGCTCACTTTCTCACCCTGCGAAATGTGCTTTGGCTCTCTTTTCTTTTAAGATTTCACGAGTCAGGAGGTTACTTGGGAGAGCACGCGCGGCCTAATCGTTTTCCCTCATGGCGGTCCCCATACCGCTTTTACAGCCGAATGGCTGCCACTATTGGCCTCTTATATCGCCTCTGGTTTTGCTTGTCTTCTTGTCAACTACCGTGGTTCTGTCGGTTATGGCAACTCCAGCATCTATTCACTTCCCGGTAAATGTGGAATCATCGACGTGGCCGACTGTGTTCAAGTTAGCTCTCAATGTGAATATAAGGCGTGCCTTCCGTGTCATTAACACACTCATTTTTTCAGGCGACCGAAGAGGCCCTTTGTGAATTGAATAAACCCAATCTGCCGTGCGTTTTGCTCGGAGGCTCCCACGGCGGTTTTTTGGTGTTACATTTGGCAGGTCGCCACGCATCGCTATACCGCGCCGTAGTGGCTCGCAACCCTGTGACAAACCTGGTGAGCATGCTCAGTACCACCGACATCCCCGACTGGTGTTGGACTGAGGCGGGCATCGGGTTGGACAACGTGGCTGCTGATCCCCAACATCCTGACCACCTCTGTCGTGATTGTACTTTCGCCTCTAATTTCTGTCCCACCGATCCCGACCACCTAACTCGCCTCGTTGCCTGCTCCCCAATCATCCATGTCTCGTCCAAGTGGTCTGTCCCTATTCTTATGTGCATTGGTGCGAAAGACCAACGGGTACCGAATGAACAGGTGCGTATTGCTGTTCTTCCACTTCTTATTCCAGCGTTTGCAAGTGTAGGCTGTGTTGTACATTACAAAACGATCTAAATTCGAATATTGCTCTAGGGGATCTCATTCATGCGTGCACTGCGAGCCCACTTAGGCGAGGGAGTGGGAGAGGCAATGTGTCAAACTCTGTGTTTCCCCACAGAGGCGCATCCAATTCAAAGTCCCGCAGCCTCAAAGGAAAATTTTGTGAGAGCAGTTGAGTGGTACTACCTAGCACTCGGGCTCCTCAAGGCGTAAATATCAGCACTTTCTTGCATTCCCTCACCCCTCTTCTTCAATGTCTTCCTATCTGATTGTGCCCTTTTTTGGTAAAAATATACATTCTCTTTAGCGTATGATCTCTTGTTTCTTATTACATGCTATGCTGGCACCATTTTTGATACCATATTTTCTGATCATCATATAGTGAGATCCTTGATTTTTTTTTCAGCAAAGTTGGTACTTAATTTTAGGAAGATGAGGCTAAGTACGATAGGGTAAGTAGTTCTGCAATTCGCAGCTGAATTGGGTAGGGTAGTTTACTAATTCGCGGTCTAACGGTACGAGGCAAGAATTGTGGTTCCTTGAGATAATGTCGTGACCTTTATGAAAACTCTAAATTAGAGGGGTTCCAAGATCCAAATGTGTGCATATTGATATCTCAATGGTGCCTTCATAAGGATTTACTTGTACGACTATTATTTTATTTAGTTCTCCCACTGCTCCGACCTCAATGAATGACAGCGCCTTTTCAGATTTTCTTCAAGAAGACGACCATGATTCGGACGGTCCTGAATGGGTAGGCATGAAAGTTTACTCTATTTTCACCGGAATCCAAGATTATAACAGGCATAAATCGGGAAATATTTGTATTTGAACTCGTGTGTGTGTGTGTGTTTGACCATTTCCACTTTTGTGGATGTAAATGTACTGCCTCGCTGAATTATGGTACACTCCTTGGGACTTAAAAATTCCTATGGATCCCACAAATCCGTACGCTTAACACCAGACGAATAACAGCAAAACTTATCAATTTGAAGGAGTTGGTGTTTGATATTGAGATCATTCTTCGGAACAAAACAAAGCCTCTGCTCAGAATGTGTGCATCGTCTTCCATTGCGTTCAGCCTTGCAGTTTTTACTACTTGAGTAAAATGATGGCACACCACTTTATTCGCAATGCATTTGTTCGATTTGTAAATATAGCTGTATTGACCCGTAAAGTGGGTGTTTTTTAACATCAAAAGTTAGATGCTTTTAGATGAAGATACTCATCGTTTAAACTTGATTTTTCAACGGAAGTTGATTGCCAAATCCCATTGATCATCACAGCATTAATTGGCAGTTGGGAAGTTCATATTTCCGGTCCAGCGTTTTTCTCGGATCCACCCTAAGTACTTTTGGTCTTTCTAGGTTGGTCAAATTATCACTTCCACTTATCTCATTTATCAGCATACTAAAGTATGCCTTATGGTTGCACTTTCTAAATTTTTTCCCCTCAGTTTCCGGCGGCACGAGACAGTGTAATATTTCTGATTGACTGCACAGCCACCATGGTCAGCGAAAAGCTGCCTCAGACCCCTGTTGGGGCAGCTACTGACACTGGTCTGAAGTTGGCTCTCCTACTCTGCGAGAACTTCATGCGAAAAAAGGCCCTCAGCAGTCCCGACGATATGGTCGGGCTGGTGTTCATGAGGATGGTAAGAGCATTTTCTCTTCCACACTCGCGACACGCAATGGGACTTTCCTCTTTCCGCTTATGCCCTGCTGGTGTTGAGAAATTAAATTAAACGCGAATTCGCATCTTTATTTTCTTGGTCGGTAATTGCAACCTTGGATGGTTTCATGAAAAAACGTTGTTGCTGGTGCGTAATGTTCCTTTTTTCATGCTTATTCACATTTTGACTTATCTTCAAAACACTTTGGTGTTTGTACAAGTCATGTTAGTTACAGCTGTAAGCCTTAAGCTCCGATTTGTTATCATTACCACACTCACAAAAAGAAAATAACAACAGTTTATTTGTGCCTTTTTTTCTTGCAGGGCACTTCGACCTCGGAATTTAGGGGTGTGAACATTTTTCAGGTATTTTGTCGAAAAAAGTCATTCTAGAAACATCCACCTGAAGGTTACTATTTACTCGAGTCGAATGTTATCATGTAATTTGTGGAAGTAGAGTTTGTATGCACTAAAGTACGAATTTTTACTTAATTCCAATATTTACATTGTAATAGGATCTTGATTTGACTGATGCACCGCGTATCCTCGCCGTCGAGAAAATTCGTGAGATGTCCTCGAGGCAGTTTGTCGAATGTTATGGGCACCTCCTCACAGGGGAAAGCTATCCCATTCACGAAGCACTTTGGGCCTGCCAAAACATTTTCAACAATGCGTAATTTGTGTTTTGTGAATTCCGATATTCGTAATATTCTCTCGGTATCACCATCTATCTCTGGCTACGGATCTTCAAACTCTAATCCTGAAATATAAACTATCCAGAGTAGTCATGTTATTAATCATTGTCAATCTAAATGAGATCGTTTTAAACTTAAGAAAATTCGAATCATCTGCGTTCGGCCGCATTGGTCTCATTATTTTTGTTAATGTATTTATCATCCAGCACGCAATTTTGGATTAGCTTTAAAAGCAACATATCGGACTTTTCTTGGAATCGACATTTGTGTTTGTTCTGTAGGATTACTTTCGTGCTTATAACTTTCAGGAGGAAGTCCCTGGGCTATAAACGCATATTTTTGTTGACGGACGACCCTGATCCAGTTGGAAGCAAGATCCAACTCAAGGTTCAGCTGCTAATTCGCAGTTTCTTATTCTACTTAATTTTACTTCGCTGGTCTTTTCATATTGCTTTGATTTCTTTAGCGTCAGGCCATTTCGAAGGCAAATGACTTGCGGCAAAGTGGGATAGAAATAATACTCATACGCATTCGACAAGCCGACGTCGATTTTAGAATGGACACTTTCTATAAGGTAAAATTGTTTCCCCGCTCATAATCGTCCCATGTCTAGAAATTCGCCTTATCTAACGCTCTCATCTTTCATCGCTCTATTTACGTTATTTTAAACTGTTTCAGCATCTTCTCCCCTCGGAGACCGAGATTGACCTACCTACTGTGGAATCAAGCAATCATTTAGACAAGCTATTAATTTGGTCAGTGCTAACTTGCCTTTGAATCCTCACCTTGATGAGTGAAATGCTTAACCTTATGTATGTTTCGAATCGAGCTTAATCATGAACAGATTATACTAGAACCCTTTTATGGCACAGCAGTAATTCCTACTGCGAAGTAGCTGAAAGTGGTTGACCACACAGGGAGAAGCGTATCGCTTTCATGGACGTGTTTACACAAACTTTATGGTGCTCAACGCTTTACATTGGAGTGAGATTAGTATGTGTTTTTACTACCTCGAGTCATCGTTATCGCGACTATCCGACCTAACAATGGTGCCACATGGGGGGTGCGCATCCTCTGGAATGCAATTCTATAACTCCGGTAGTTGGTTATTCGTTATCCCACAAATACTAAACATAGTAACACTCCGCTACGTGAAATCCTATTAGAATTTAACCAATGGAAAAGTTAACATTAATAATTCAAAAGTTATCGCTCAAATAGTGTGGAAAGTGTGGCCAATCACTGACTTAGGTGGTAAACTCCTATTTTTACTAAATAAACTTTCTTCTGTGGTGTAAATGTTGCTTTTGTGCTTCCTATCATGACAGAAGTCTTCATTTGTGGTGCTTTTGAAGGCTTTGCTGAAGTGCAAATGTTTAAAATTTGCTGAGTTACAGTTTCTATAAAATGCATATCAAATGGGATATTACCTATCGAATGTGATCATTTCAGTCCCTTCCATGTCAGCAAGCATTCATGTCGTTGATCTCTCGCCATCACCATTCCATTTCTAATGACCATAGCTCGGCTTTGTCTGGTACCATTAGGTCTCTTTTATTGGTCTTATGCAATAACTTATGTTACGTTTTCTTTAAATGAGTTTTCAAACGATCAGCAATAAAAGGCTTGTTTGCGTGGGACAGGCCACTTCTGGCTTGTTACTGCAAAAGTGGAATTTAATGCTTCTATCATGTGCCAGAGACCACGGTTGTCCTCTCGATTGCAGGGAAGGATTACAGGAATTCAAGCGCCGTCGCTTGGGTCGTCTACCTCTCTATCTGGTTCCTGTGACTCCCGCAGTACTGAACAGCGGGGCCATCGCCACTGAGCCTTTCGGCCAGGCTCCGACCCTCGCTTTCGGTGTCGCCTCCTACTGCCCTGTGCGACGCGCCCCTCTGCCCAGACAAGTGCGGGTTCCCATAGGTGTTTCAGTAGTCGCTGTGGGCATTGGCAATTAAAATGAGGCATTCACGATCTCTCGCCTCGCTGTTGGGGCTTTTTCATATGTGGATGTAACCTCAGATTAAACTCGCTCTAATTTATATGATTTGTAGTAGATCTTGGCATTTGTATTGCACTATAAGTCCGGAAAATATTTATCGCTACCACACAACTCGAATGACGTCAAATGAGGTAGTGAAGAGCACATTTTTTCTTTCTCTTGAGTCAAATGGAGCATTTGCCCACAGCCCCAGTAGTGCCTACTCGACCAATTGAAATCCAGGGTCTGTGACCTCACGACGATTACGCAAGCTGCTACTTTTGTAGCACTCCGGCTACCATTCAGGAGTACTCGGAAACTCTTCTTTTGAATTGTAGTGTTTGTTGACATTTCAACAATTAATTTATTCAACTGTTAGAACATCGTTTTTCACACCACTGGTTGTTTTATATCCAATTAATTCATACTTTGCGATAGGCGAGTAATTCCCTCTTTAATTTATAAAACTTGTTGTTAGACTGTCGTGCTTGTTCCAAAGATAATTTATATTCACTAAATAAGGTGCGTGTTTACGCCAAAACCAACGAGCCCATCACAGTGAAGCGCCGATTCTACAAAGTCTCGAGAAATAATCAGCATTCCCGAGATGTAAAGGCGGACATTGGAAATCTCGCTATGCCGCAGGATATTGTTCGAGGAATTCGCGTTGGAAAGCAAATAGTTCACTTTGAGAAAAATGAACTTGCTGGACGCCTGAGACAAGTTGCTACAGTGGGTAAGGGCGGATTTGCTTCAAAAAACATCTAAAACTTATTTTAAAGTTCATTTTATCGAATCCAGTGCTGATTAATTACATGTTGCGTCAGTTAACTAATAATAACTATGCATCCGCTTGTTTACAGCAATTCGTTGCCTTCTTTGCTGTAAAAGGTATTCACATACTTGGGTTCAAGTCGCTTAGAAAGCTGAAACCTTGGTGCCAATTGAAGACGGCACAGTTTCTCTTCCCCGAAGAAGGAATGGCCAGAGACAGCACTCTGTGGTTTACAACGCTCCTTTCTGCCTGTCTGAGGAAGCAGGTCTTTGCTGTGGCACTCTACGTGCATCATCAAGGAATGTCACCGCATTTCGTTGCACTCGTTCCTCAAGTAAATTCTCTCTCCCTGATTATCCGCCCGCGTTGGTTCATTTAACCATCATTTAAATCTGCTTTTTCATTACAGGGAGAGAAAATGAATGAATATGGGGCGCAAGTTGCGGGTCCAGGATTTCACGTCCTCTATCTCCCATATCGGGAGGATTTTAGACATTTTAAGCCGCCTAAACATTCACTAGGTACTTATTTTCTTGTTTTGGTATCTCTAATGAAACAAACTGACGTAAGTGAACGTTATCACCAATCTTTGTGTGAATCATCATCGTGTTACCTTGCGTTAGATTGCAACAAGCCTGGCCATCTCTATGGCACTTTCTTCAGCGCTATTTATAGCTTGAAACAATGTTTTTTCATTATCACCTGTTTGATCGAATTACTCATATCATAGGTATTTTTAATGCCCAACATAGGGGATATACGTAGCTCAGGACAGCGTTCTTCACATCTGCTGCTGCAACTAAGCCTGTCAAACCCCGATCGGGATTCTCACTGTTTCTTTAGCCAACTGTTGCTCAATAAGACGTAAAATAACCTGCTGCAAGCCAAACTTCCGAAAAATTGCGGCAATTAGACCGGAGTATCCCAGTTTTGCCTAGAAACTAAAGTATCCCAAAGCGTTACAACAGTATCAGTGTCGAGATAATGTTGAACCTAGACACATCCACGTCAGAGTTTAGTTCGCAAGATCATCTTCTTCAAGGGGAACTTCATAACTCATGATGATAGAAAATTAGCGTAAATCTCGCAGTGATGGTATTGGGCTCACTAATATTTCAAGCTGGACCAGAGGAAGTGGAAGCAGCGAAGGCGATAGTGAAGAAAATGTCCACCGATTATCACCCCGAGGCAATTTCAAATCCGTCCCTCCAGAGGTACTATGCGGAACTGGAGGCCCTGGCGCTCGAACGCGCTGATCCCCGTGCAGACGTTGACCACACACGTACGTCACCTTCGCATTCGATTGCAAGTTGTCAGACTTAACAGGCCGCCGACACTTTTTCATGTTGTGATTGCGCTTTCTTAACACTGGTTGATGCTCCACTCTACTCATTTTGATTATTGTATTCAATTCTAACCATGCATGTGGATCAATTTATGCAACATTAATAGTAAGTAGTAGTAAATAGCCTTAAATGATTAATTGCATTCATTTTCATGTCCTGATTGCTCCCTACAAACGGTGGGCCAGTGCGGCATGTACAAGTCTAGTTTGATAATTTGGATACTGGATTGCAAATCAAGTGTTGAAACGATCGCTAGCCAGTTGATTGTTTAATTCTTTGGTAGAACCCGATCTGCAACGAATAAAAGAGCATGCGGGGAGGGAGATTGAACAGTTTGCGAACCTCCTTTCGCAGCCCCCGCAGGAACCTTCCTCATTGCTGCCCAAAGTGGCACCGACAGTCGAAGGGCTTTGAGATCACCTAGGCGCGTCGCCATAGCCGATTTGGAGCGCGCATCACTCAAAAAGTGATTTTCTTGCATCGATTACTCAACATTCATGATCACACTGGTTTTAAGTCCTCTTATGTGCCTTTCCATGAAGTCACAAGTTCATTTAGCCTTTGACTTAATTTTTTCGTAGGAAAATCTAATCTACTCATCTCATAACGTGTGCTAACTGGTACAGAAGCGACGGCCTTTGACATTCACATTTTTGACATTGTGTTTAACGCTTAATTATACATACACTTGGGGAACCAGTTTCTCTGTGAGACTGTTCATCTTATAGTGAAAGCAAAACCACCATTTGTGAACACACTAGCGTTGATTTAAAAATGAAGAAATTAAACAGAGACTACTGCACAATAACAGCATTTACTACATAGACGACTCCAAAATCAGGAATGGTATTGCTTGCACTATGACTGAAAGTCTACCAGGTTGTACGGACGGGTCATCAGGAACTGGTGCAAAAGTCTGTAGTGTTACAACCCGTTCGCCGAGGTGAAATCTAAATGGGACGAGCATCAACACCTTTCGTCAAAAGCGGCACCCTTACAAATTCATTGTCAATGAGACAAGTCCTCGCTAGGTCGAAAGATTGCTTCCATATCTCATATTCCAAGAAACCACAGCTCTAAAATCATCTCAACCGCACTTTGAGGTAAAGCAAGGCTGCAGTTTGCCAGGTTTCAGCATAAAACCCCACTGAGATAAAGAGATTTAGGCAAGGGAATGCCATATAGAAGTGGTCCTTACTTTTCTGCTCTTCTGCGCACATTCACAGACGTGTAAGCGTCAGTGGTGGCTGTTGAAAATATGAGAGAAAAACGGGTGCGTGTAAATACGAGCGGCGAAGCAGCTAGTGAAGAAGAAGGATGATGATTCCAATGACCAGTAAAATGAGAGTGAGCGGCATCACTAGTAAGAGGTCTGAAGAACAGCCCGAGGGCGAGGTGGCCTTATGTTGTCCGCTGTAGCTTCCAGCCACTTTTCCGGAGCAGTCAATTAGTGTGCGTGAGACTATTCCACCTCCTGGCTTGCCTGAACGTGACGGGAGGCTGAAAATAATTTACTCTTCAGATTAAGCCGTTAAGACATCGTCATCAACAGTTCAACTTACCGCTCTCCGATTTTAGCAACACGTTTAGTTAATTGCTCTTTATGGGTAGCCCTACCGAGCAATCACGACACAAACATTAATACGAAAGGCGAATGAGAGATACGTGGAATAGAATCGTGCATACTTGTATCGCAAGTGCAAGGGGATACTGAGTTCAATAGCTGCATTGGAGCCCCAGATCTGTCGCTGTGAATCAAGGGCAAATTTCCATCGTGTTGGCTCTGACTTCCAGCTCGGTGCCTCGATGTCTACCTCCGAGGCGTTTAGGGAAATCTCTTGCCTGCTCTCCGACTCAACACTCTTCTTGGAGAAGAAGAACCTCGAAAGTCGACCCGCTTCACGGGTAGCTCTTCTTGCGATCGTAAATTTCACTTCGGGCAATTTGTCCGCCAGTTCGTACGGATTCGCGTAAACACCTTAAGAAGTAGTAGTAATATCTTTACAGTCCGCAATTTTTACTTGTAGACAATTCAGTTTGCTGTATTTAACTACCTCGAGCAAGATCAACATTAACTGAACATTGGTCCCAAGCTCCAGAAGTCGTTGGCGTAAGAGAGCAACGCAGCCTCAAATGCAGGGCTCTCTGCTCCAAATCGCAGAGAATATTTCTTTGGAGTGCTTTATGAAAGTAATTATACGACTAGACACTTTACCCTTGGCTGGATCATCCGCTAGTGTGAGAACAAGGAAGAGCGCGAAGATGACTTGCACTCGCATCAGTTTACGCATCTAAGGCGGCCTACAAAAGTTGGGGTATTCGCATTTAGAACGGGCATACACCCCTCAGTGCCATGAAGGGCACATAAAAAGTAGAAAGTATTGGCACTGGTGGCACACATGAAGCCACAACATTGTGAAATGCTATGCTGTGGTCGAATATTTCAGTGAAAACAAATGTTATTAAAGCAACCCATCGCATTAACTAGTAATAACAGCCTATCGTAGCTGAGGTTGGATTTAACTACCATCTATTGCCATTCGTTTTCCATGTTTTAAACCACTTGAAACGATGAACATTAACTTCCAATCAAAAGCTAATTGCAAAAACATTGATAGTAAAACAGAAAAAAGGAACGAGCACTCCGATCTTGAGTTAGTCATTAAACGAAAACAGGGAAAATCAAGATGGAGCAAGTTACTACAAAGAGTAGAATTTATTTGGCATAAATAACGCGTATAAAGGAGTGATTGAAAATGTACATAAAATTTCCCAGCTCCCCGAGGTGTATTTCTCTTCGGACTTTTGTCACCACATTTCCTACTTTGTCTGACACTCCTGTTGCTTCGTGTGGCTTTCATCATCAGTCTCTGCAGCAACACCAAAAGCATCTTTCGGTTTAGACTGAAAGAAACAGGATTAGTAACATCACCTTTGTAGGCTTAAAAGTTTAATCAACAAAAGGTGAGAATAGGAAAAGCGCACTGTGAGGGGATAAAGATACATATTCGAGCGAAATTATCTGCATGGAGAGCCCACACATTTAGGCCGAAAATATGCAAAGAAATATGCGAAATCACCAATAGTATTAATAACATTAATAAGCTGAACAGGGCCATGCCGTTTTAATGCAGGGAATCTTTCGTCTGCAGAGCTGTAAAAGACTCACACGAAATTCCTTTTCAAGTTGAAGCAGGGCGCTCTTGTAGGCTGTTTTGTAAGCCCTTAATTTGCTACAATGAATGGGAAAATTTCTGGCGCGTTTGCCTACAGATTTGAGACTAGATTTGAAGTACCGTATCTACAAAAAAAACCGTTGAATATATTAAAAGCAGCCAAGATTAGTTAAAAACAAAGCTCTTTAAATGCTAAAAAAAGGGATCCTGTACATTACCTGATTCCGAAGAAGAAGTGTAAACGCCTGGCCAGTTTTACCAGCTCTGGCTGTACGGCCCACACGATGGACATATGTCTTGACTGACTGTGGAGCTTCATAAGATACCACACAGGAGACATCTGCAATATCTATGCCTCGGGCGACCGCATCTGTGCATACCAAGAGCTGAAAGCAAAAAAATGAAGATCTAAATGTATCACAATCTCTATCATATCATCTTCGCCAAAAACCTATTACCAATAGCTAAAGGGCCTAAATCATTTCAATCACAGTAAGGCTGGAATAGGCTTATCAAAAACAATTGACCGATACGAGGCATGGAACCTTAAGGAGTACAAGGAAAAACCCACCTGGAATTCACCACTAGCAAAAGAAGAAAGTAAACGCGCCCTTTTTTGCAGTGGAATACCAGCATTTAATGCTCCAGCCCTAATGCCTTCAAAATGAGACATCAAAGCTGCGAGTCTTTTGGTTGCTTCCCGAGAGTTGGTAAAACAAAGAATTCTTTCGTGCCCCAGCCTTTTTATAAGATGAGCCAAAAATAGAGGTTTTTGTCTTTCAACTAGTTCAACAAAGAATTCTTTTAATCCATTTGGAGTCGAAAAAACACCGACACCACCAGTGCTACTATCGCCAGTTTCTTTCCGAAATCTGCCTAAGTGGTGATTCCTTCCTTTCGGCTTATCATGGGTTTCACATCCAGTACCAGCACGCTGCTCCTTTGCATAACTCCCTCGAAGTGGTCCTTTTATGTTCGAATTTGTTGATCTACCCGACGCCAAAAATAGACGAGGGAAATTCAAGCGAAAGCGTTTCAATGGTTCTGGATCATGGGTCAGCGTTGCCGAAAGCAATATCTAAAAGTGTAGATAAGAAGTAGTGCAATAGGCGTTACAACTAATATCTTCCAACCATCCGGGCATATACGTTCACAATACGAAACATTGTATATCACCCTGCTTGCGTAGCAGTTTTCAAAATCAACCAACTTAAAGGTATTGAATGAATCGCACTAGTGATCAAATATGCATACAACATAGGACGATAGTCAAGAATTCGAGGCTGGCGAAGGGCAACTAGCAAAATAGCTGAAGGACAAACAACAATGGAACCAACTTTTTGCAATGTGAACGGAGTATCTGAACATTGTGACTCGATAGTTGGGAGAGGAAAAGACCGTTTCAGTCTAACTTTTGATGCAGGCAAATTTGAGCCACCATAAACCGCCCTTTCAAAAACGTTATACCAGTCCTGTTTTTCCTCGACAATAACACGGTCAGCTTCATCAATGACCTGTAGAAACATGGGCCCAACTGTGAGAATACATTAAGGCATGTCAAAAATGTCTTGAATCCTACTTTTAACCTACTAGAAATCGAACGTGTTCAAGGCAAAAATTTGGAGTATTGTAAATGTGGTCCACAAGGCGCCCAGGAGTACAAACGATGATATCGGGCAAAAAAAGGTTCCCAGAGCTCCTTTTATAGCTAAAGTTAGGGTATTGACTTACGTGATAAGAAACTTTTCCTGCTCAGAGGTGAAACTATCTTCACCAGTAAGAAGAACGACCTATGAAGTAAAAAATTAATAACTGGCATTACACGGAGAGAGGTCTCAAGTGCAAGTAGATGAATCGTCTCGGCCACTTGTTTAGCCAAATCTCGAACTGGAAGGACAATAACCGCTCGAATAACTTTAACTTTACATGTGCTAAGTAGCTAAACAAAAAGAACATTAAAAAAGTCTACCTGAAGGATAGGCAATAAATATGCCAAAGTTTTGCCGCTTCCAGTAGGAGCTGATATGCAAATATCACGGGGTTGACCATAAAAAGGGCGACCTCGACTTTTGTAAAAATCCAGAACACTGGGAATAACGGCGCTTTGAACTGGAGCACGTAAGAACGATTTAGACTCACCTGGAAACAGTCGCTTTATCCCCATTCGGGCCAGATTAGTGCGTAGCTTCTCACTGATCCTATCCAATTTTTCTAGCAAAACTCCATCCGCAAGCATATCAGAACATATAATGGGGGATGACATCCAAAATGGAAGAATTCCCTCAATCTTTGCTACGCAGTTTGATAAGAAATGCCCCTACCTTCTGTTTTCTGTACCTAAGTTTATTGCGTACCACAGTGAAGCCACCAACAACACCATCCCTACTTGAGGCTTTAAGCCCAGCAGCGGAATCCGAACCATTCATTTTTGTGCGTGCCCAAGAAACCGACACTTGCCAACAACCAATGAAGTCAAAGAAAAGTTCACTTAAAATAATCGCACTCTCTAAGGAAAAATGAAACAAATAAAATAAAAAGCCAAATCTGCGAAAAGTGACCATTACCAGAAAAAATAATATTCTAAGGTAAAATTAGGCCAAATAATTTATCAATTACTTATAGCTGTAGCACCAATACTGACTCCCATTTCCCATGCGGTTGCTCTTGGAGCGAAAGGGTTTGCTCTCTTGAGACATCTTTATTATATCCGGAAACGTTATGACTGATGCGTTAGTGCAAGGAAGTTGGATTGAAGGCCTCGCCCTGCCCAACGTAATCAACTTCATCAATCAGGCGGTTCGTGTTATATTCCGCATCTCGTTTTACGCAAAATAACATATCAATATGGAGTAACATACACAACTAATAGGACATTAGCCTGTCCTGAAAGCAATGCCACACGTAAACACAGCCTCGGCCTCGCTCTTCCTTCAAGCCTCATCCCCAACCATCTGTTTGGTCTGCCTCCCACATCACCTGCCACGTCGTCGTCGTAAAGTGGAAGACATCCCGAGATCTGGGACCTCACTCATCCAAGATCCTTGCACGTGTGAAAGCATTCAATCTCAGCGTAACCTGTGCGTCTCACCAATCCCACTGTGTTATTCATAAATGACAGTTGGGAAGAGGAAATGTGCTGACTAAACCACTCAGGACGGGACCATACTCCACAACATGGGCAGCTTGTGCGCCAATTGCTGGCCGTAGGGAAACGTCTCAAGAGTAAGCAGTCCACCTAACGACACTATCGAAACAGTTCTGTGGGACTGGCATACCTCACCTAATTCCGCTTACTGCTTTGTTTTAGTTTAGCGCAGCTCAAACGCCTACGCATTTGGTTGTGAAATCGATGGCAGGGCTGTGATGGGGGCATAGCACACCGACTTAGCAAATATCGTCAAATGGGAGTCACAGGTGGACTCGTAACAGACCTTCCCGAGTGATTTCCGCCTGATGTTTGTCTAGATGTTAGTGCCATTCTCCAAGGTTAGACGTAACCGCTGACCGCTCTGCTTACAATCTTCAAAGATCTTCCCATAGATTTAGGCCAGCATTTAGCCACAAAAATCAAGACGCGCGCCTTTTGCTCGCCGCTACCACTGATAAACATTCCCCGACCTTACTATAAGCCGTAATAGGCCAGTCACCGAAGGAAGGCCTGGAATGTTATTAGCACGTTTGAAGATTCTTGTGTAAAGGGGAGAACACATCCTACGACAATTAACAAGCCCCTGCACCGAGTACGAATCCAAATTGCCACATAGACTTGCGCACACTACACCGCAAAATCCTTTGCGTGCCTCTGCTCCTTAATGTCACTTTCCGTGCTTGCTTACTTCAAATTGGATGGCTATTCATGAAAGTTGTAATCAATAGTAAGCTAATAGTGTGTGCAACGTATGATGCAAGCTAATTTAGCATGCCCGTCGCAAAATAACTATTTTGCAGTCTGTCGCACAACACGCCCAGCCGATCAGCTAGACAACCTGACCTTCTAAAACAAATAATCTAACCTACCGCAGCAGCAACTTGCATCGTGATGATTCAGATGTTGGTGGCACTGAGAACAGGAAGAGTAACAATAGACTAAATGCTGCAAACAACGAAACGAAGCCCAAATGCCGTCACATATTCATGAACTTAATCTTAAAAAATTACGGATCGCGAGAAAGCTATATCGTAAAGAATAAACGAATAAGACAAGCTAAGTATTGCTTGATCTCCGAGCCGCTTAGTTTTGAAGTACCGTAAAGGCGATCAACAAATGAAATTCCAACCTAGTGCAAAAGGGTAAGATGAATTTTCTCATACCTCGCCGATTTTATAGCCCATAGATGACGCACGAGCCATCATCTCCATTTGAAACACATAACCACGTGAAACGGAACACCTTATCAATTCCGACAAAACATTCCGCTTATATAGACTAGAAAAGCGGTAGAAATTCTTTCTAAAATACCTTACCGAAAGCTTCCCGTTAGGTCTGAAGCTTTAGGTAGCAGCAGCAGATGAGCCAGAAAGTTAGCGCCTCGACTACAATTAAAACGGCGAAGCAAAAATAAGCAGATTTTTAGGATTATATTAACACTTTCATAAAGGCAAATAAGTGAATTAAGGGCTAAGCAACATCAGCAAAAGAAGAGCCAAAATCGGATTAAGTCTCAGCCTTTATAAATTCTACACAACGTCTTGTCCAGAATAACTAAACTCCACCTGAGTACTAGTACATCAAGGAAATTTCCAGCAATAAGTGCAAAAACAACCAACATTGGAAACGGGAATTCACAGATAGTACCTGATAATTTTGCGTTTTAAGCTCCAACCACACACACCACCACCACATCCATATCGAGTGCCGGTTACGATATCATAGTCCATACACTTTTGTAACCTGAATCTCCATAATTGACCACGGGCTTACTCTATGAAGACTGGTAAAAATTTTGGCTGCAATAGGGTAGTTAAGGAAAACCACCTCCTTACGTTATGCGAAAGATCAGCATCCATAATAATAACAAAGTCCCCTGTGGCATACTTCAAACCATGCACATATGCCGACCCTATAGCACAAATGTTCGGCGAATACAAAACACGTAATTACCCAATCCTTCTTTTTTTTGCCGAGGTTTAAGAATCTAGAAGTAAAAGGAAAAGGAAGACAAACGATTTTGTTAGAACCATATAATTCTTGAAGCTTCTCAGCAGCCAGCAGTGTTCCATCGGGGCTATTGTCGTCAATAATAATGATTTCGTAGTTATATGAGCTTTGAAACTCATCACATCAATATGGCACTTACTTGCTTCTCATATACTTATCTATAAGATAGACAGTAAGGGGAAGGTTCTCTTTCTCATTATAAGTGGGTAGTAGTATAGAATAACGACTCATCTGATAATCACCTGTACAATAGGGTTAAAGTAATAGTAAGCGGGCTAATCTGCAGCATGGCGTGGCAATTTAATTAAGAAAATCAACAGAAGCCTTGGTCTTATGGGAAAGGCAGATAATTTTTAGGTGACAACATATTGAAACTATAGCGGGAGATTTTTTGCTTGCATGTTCATTAAAGCAATAAATATTTTTCCTTAGATTCAATTAGTTATTCAAGTTAGCTCTTAAATTCCAAGATGTTTTGCAAGGAATAAAACATATCATTTTTCCTTGTTACGTGCTTAGCCATTATTAGATTAAATCACTTTTTGATGATGGGAAGATGGTCCCAATTGTACTTGTAACACTTTGTTTGTTTGAACTGCCGGTTTCGGTCGGTCTTGAAGACAAAAGAAGGCATAGTACTTGGGCGGAATGCATATATTCAGCAAACAGAAAGGAACTAGGGCTTCTGACATGGCCCAGAGGCCAGCCCACCTAATGAGAGCAATTTGGCCACCAAGTCACCATAACCGAAACTGGCGGTCAAACAAATAAATTACTACGTATGAAGCTCTATCAGAATAGGTATTGTCTACCTAGAGAAAGAGTCGGGCCTATTGACATGGTCCAGGAGCCAGGCCGCCTGGCAAGAGAGAAATGGCTAAACCTCTATATCGTCCTTTATAAACGCAAAATAATGGAATTAAAACCCCAACTTCAAACCCAGTCCATGCCATTTTACACAATTTGTTTTTTTCTTTCTGCTCTTTGGAATATTTATAGCTGAAACGGCCGTCTAGCCCCTAAAGTAACAATAATCAATGCTGCTGTAAAAGAAAATTAGTTGCTGGCGTATAGACTTGTTCGCACAAACACAATCTACGTTAATTACGTTTCGAGGCGATTTCTTTTTATACATTGATAACCTATATATCTCTGTCATACGTATTAAATAGAAGATGTCTACCCCTAGTCATTCTTCTCGCTTAAAGGGTCTGATACCAGAAGGGAAGGGGAAAGCATCTAATTCAACCAACTGCAAAATGACAAAAACTACATACTGAAAAAGAGAGTGATGTTATCAATGGACACTGTGTTCTTAATTACTGGGTAGCAGTCCTAGCCCAAGTGCAACTTTATCTGTTATGTGAATGCTAGGTAATTAATTTTGTTATTTAACTAATAAACAAAGTTTAGGTGGATTAACTTGCTTGTCGTAGAAAACGAGGGATCACAACTAGCTTACACTTGTTTACTCTTGGGATTTCAATTTCTCAAACCACTCAAATAA
Source organism: Taenia hydatigena (assembly GCA_036345935.2). Classification (NCBI taxonomy): domain Eukaryota; kingdom Metazoa; phylum Platyhelminthes; class Cestoda; order Cyclophyllidea; family Taeniidae; genus Taenia; species Taenia hydatigena. The sequence continues at coordinate 11,181,668 of JADWOT020000006.1, read as the reverse complement.
CCGCTCTAGACTCTTGGCAGAGCCAAAGATTGATATCATAACAAACTTATTATTTTAGTGTCACTCTGAGTTTCTCCTGAAATCATGACAAGCCAAAGGGCTGTTAAAGAACGTTACTGGTGTACTTAGCCCTAAATCCACGCCTTAGAGTAGCGAGACAACCTCCGGAGACTCAAGTGTCCGCAGTTATACAGTTGTGCAAATATTGAACCACTACATTTCCACCCCATATAAACAAGGTTACGCAGCAAATCAAGATTATTTGTGCAATGCCGACTGATGGATTGATTAATTTATAGTTTTAGAAGTGCATCTGTGCATCTTTTGCAGACTATGTCCGCTTTAAAAGTATCCAGACCCTTTGAGCCTTTTAAGTAAATCCGAGGAGGGCTAGTTTGGACTCGCGTCAATCACGGTAAGAATGTTGACGTTGAGTATTGGCTTCCGGGAGAAGTAAATGTGGATCACATGGCTGTTTTTAAGGCCTGAGCGACGCCATGACCACATAAAATTTGCCTTTAGCATTAACAGATAGGATAGATAAGTGAGAGTATAATGTGGCGCCAATACCAATTATCCTGGACATTTTCGCTCTGAGCTTTTAAGGAATATTTTTGTAAATTTCGACGATTTACGGTAGTAAATTTGGGGAAGTCGTACTTAGACCTGCACGTCTAAGACTTTTTCCAAAAATGCGTCCCAGTGCTTCAATTTTTGTTGTGGATCTGTATGAGTGTAAGGGTTGGTTTGCACTGGGGACTAATCACAAAATTACAACCGCATTTAATAGTAAAGCCATTAGTTGATGGTAAATTCCGCTGCATTGGAAACATAGAGGAGTGTTGTGCCGTTTCGCTTTGTGTGTGTAACAACCTATTACTGGCAGGATAAACGCTGCTTGTACTATTGAGTTTGCTAGCAATCAAATACAACGACCTAGGAAATATTATTAGCACAATCTTTCTTATTAAATAACAAATTTATTAAATTGTATCCATTAGCACAACCTGGTTTTCGGTGTCCCGTTGAGTAAAGTTTTCGTTTTCATTTCCACATAGTGTGCCTGCAGTCCTCCCCTGGTAGGAACACCCGAATCCCATTGGCTGGGCACATCAGCGCACCAATGGACGTGCGGTGGAATGAGGCAGTCAATGGGAGGGCAGTTTGGGAAGACTTGAGTTCCTTTTTCCAGCACAGTGCAGCCAGATAGCAGAAATGTCATCATCGAAAAAGTCTCCAAAACGCTTTTTCGTCCTCATCGGAGGAATACTAAACTTTGTTGGTCTTGGATATTACTATACCGTTGGTTTGTAAATCATTAAAAAACACCAATTTTCAAATCAGGCTCATTCCTTCCAACTATCACAATCTACTTGATCAAGCAAAATTTGGGTGTTGAGTCTATTAGCACAAGCTGGTTCCCAACTCTCACACTGGTGACCTCGGCTGTTACCATGCCCGTTGCAGGAGCACTTGAACGACGCAACATTTTCAAGGTGCCTCTTTTTTTGTCGGCCATGTTTTGCTCGTGAGTATGTTTTTGGCCAGTTATCCAAGTTTACCTTGCATGCCATGACGCTAATACGAAATACTATAAGTCTGAATACTCTGTAAATTATTGGAACTAAAAGCTGGGTAGAATAAGGGCTCAGAGACGGTCCACGTGTTTTTCTGCAGTAATAAAGGTGCATGCAAGAGGGATTGTCAATCAACTCAGATCAAAGCTGAAGTAATTTTGCTCCAAACAAATGCATCACGGGCGAACGGTGACGACGAGTGCTATCCCTTTCATTCACAGTACAGTATGCAAACGCATTGAAAGACTTATAGGACCTTTTGGAATTCTTCATCAAATTCGTTTGCCGCTTTTTACCTCATTTTTAGACTTGGAATACTACTGTCGCATCTGAGTGTTAAATCTGGCTATGCATGTTTCATGCTCACCTACTGCGTGATGTACGGCATTGGGTTTGGTCTGAATTACTCCACTACACCCGTTATCATTCTCGAGGTAAAATGACGCTTTATCAACCTAATGATCATTTGTAAACAAGACAAATTTTGTCTAATTAGATTCCACCTTTGTGAATTTATTTGTCTGGAACAAGGTTGGGCAATAAGTTGGCATCCTCTTGACATTCTGTACTTTATTCAGCAGGAAATGGAATAGTGTGAATAAGGATTGGATCAGTCACCCTAGCATTTAGGTTCACCTGTTTCCAGGAGGTGCTAGTCAAACAAATAAATTGGTCTCGTATTTGCCACGCCATTATACAAATCTTAAAGCACAACGAATTGAAATCCTTCTAATTTCATATCACCAAGTGAAGAAATTAATTTATTGGCTTAAGATGACAAAGTGCAGCTCGGCAATGTATACAACGATGTAGCCTTTGTGGAGAAAGTGCTCTTGGTGACTACATCCCATTGGACTTCCCTTTTTCGGAAATAACTAGATCTCTCACTCTTTGGTAGGGTAATGTAATTGCCTTCGTGTTGAACCCATTTTAAAGTTCATGGAAGGGAAGTTGCGTTAGGTGTGGTAGCGAAAATTAAACGCTGTTTGCTAACTTAACTTTAGTGGTACCCCAATAACCAGTGTTTAGCTTGCGGCTCCGTATTCTTTGGACTTGGCGTTGGCTCGATATTGTTTTCCAAAATTCAAGCATATCTTGTCAAACCACAAAAATGCAACTTCACATACCTGTAAGTCGTTTTCACTCAGTCTAAAAAGTTTTATTATTGTAAGTACTTGTTGTTTCGCTTGACCTTCCGCATTAATTTGGCCACTTCACTCGCACTCTCGTGGCAAGACAATTAGTACAAACGTCAGTGTCGATGCAGAGTCATTCTCACAATGCCTTGCAACAGTGGGCGTGATTGAGCTTCAGCATCAATGCTCTGCATATAATTTACTGTCAAAGCGTTTAAGCTTCAGTTAACACAACGGCATCTATCAACCCTTCATGCAATCATGGAAAAACAAAGCAATCGTCTTCCCACCTGAAACATCATTGTGGATGCAACTTAGGCTGTTAATGTTGCTGCGCCCGTGTTTTTCATTTGTGTGAGGAATTAGACAAACCCTTGTCAAGACAGGAGTCCGCATAAGAGCCCTGGCATATCCTCAATTAGAGCCATAGCAACACAGCACTCCCTGCAGAGTGACATTTGTCAGACAAATGTGCAGGTATTGGTTAACGCCTGTCATCTAGTCTAAGGGCTCAGCTGGCAATAATGAACAAGTTGACGCGCGTCAGTAGGTGCGATAAGGTCGAAAATGGATGCGTAAATAGCACTATAACGAATTATTTTAGCAATGGTACGAACTGTGGGATGCTGGATAAAGTTCCTTCTGTTTTTATGATCAACGGATCCATCATATTTGCTATGCAAATGTTGGGAACTGTCCTCATGAAGAAGAAGGAAGTAAGTGAACTGATAGTTGAGCTCGAAATAGGTGCACACACTCCTATCCATTGTAAAGAGGATGAATGAGGACATTTTCATTTTAGCCGAATGATTTCTATTATGAAGATGATCATTCAAATGAAGAAGTATCTTTGTAAGTAGTTTTCGGTTTAATTCGTCGTTGTAGTTAATGTGACGCCACCTACATGAATTAAACCAGTAAATACTGACACGTCTCATTCACCCATCACCGGTAATTGAACAAAATGACCCTATGCGCATTTCCGAGCAGGTCCTTATGCTGTCGCATGCCTGGTTTGTAGCAGCATTTGTTCTCTGCAAAATACATCGACCCTTAACAATAAAAATTGTGGTTTTGTGTTTGCCGCCTTGTAGGAAAGCTGACAATTCAGCCTGTCCGGACATCAACCCAAGAGACCTCGTACATTATCGAGGATTTTACATTCTTTGGATGTTGCAATTAATTGAATGCTTCCTGACAATGACATTTCTCGCCGTTTACAAAGTGGGCAAATCGAGATTGCACAAGTTGTTGTGGGGCATTTTGCGAACGTATAAACTGCTTTATGGGCAACAACTTTGTTTAATAGTGGAGGCTACACATCCTACTCATTCATGGTCCTCTCTTCTTTAGGCGTAGATTTTTGTTTATCAAATAACTCATTAATTTGTGTCTCGTGAAGTTGACGTCTACTTTACAGTCCATTGGTTTCGCTACAATTGAAGAAAGCCATTTCGTTTGCGCCGTGGGAGAATCATCGGCGGCGTTCCTTTTGGTTGGCTTTATTCTATGGAGTTTCTTAGCGGATAAACTATCCTACAAAGTAAAGCTATTCAATTTTTTACTTAAATACAATAATTAAGATCGAATGAGCCTAATTTTGAGCAGGGAATGTAGAATCCCCTAAGGCGTATAAGTGTACAGTCAAGAATAGAGGTGATTTGTGCTCATTTTTCAAATGCTTCAACAGACACTGAGATTCGCAGTGCCTGACAAATTCGTCCCGACTGATTGAAAATAACCCGTGTTTCTCAAAAAGGGCTGTTTTCAATTAAGACTCCTCTTCTAATTGTGGCGTTGTGCTGGACGATTGGGCTTGCAATATTTCCACAGTGTTTGGAGCTCCAACCGATTAAATTTTTCTACGCCACTTTGGTTTTCATATCGGTTCTTTGCATTGCTGGATACAAAATACTGATCTTCGTGACAGTGGCCAAGGCATTCGGTGTTAAATACTCGAATTTCAATTTCGCGTGCGTTAACGCATCTTCGGTGAGTGAATTGACTCAGGGCTAAAATTTGTGGCAACCAATGCGTCCTTACTTTGCTTTTTTCTTTTAGATTTTCGGAGGGGTTTCATGCACACTCTTTGTCGTATACTTCCCTGTCCTCGCAAGGATTGATGCTGTCTTGTACATTTGTGCGGGGTTAAATGCCATAGGTAGGTTTATTTAATCCATTTTCAATGCACCCCTTTTGAAATGCTAGAGGGCAAGCGACCACGAGGAATTTCGTCTGTTTCAGCTCTACTTCTCCTCGTGTTTCTACCAGACACAAGGCATAGCTGCACTTGCCTCAAATCTGAGACGCGGGCGAAGGAGGCGGAATCATAAATCGTCAAGATTGCCTCCCAATCCACACTCTGCTTATCTGCGCTGCAACCCGTAACCACACAAGTAGCATATAAAACTCCTTATAATCCTACGTATTTCATAACTTCACTGGAGATTAGTATTTCCCGTCAGAATCGCACTGCCTTGCCTTTCTTTTACCTACCGCTAAAAGAAACCGGAATTATGGAGGATTCAAACTAGCCGTCAGGCCCTCAGATTTTTCGATAATAAAAACTGGAGGTATTTATAGCTTCACCTAAAATGTACGACTTTGTAGCTCTATCAAGAGATGCACCCGCGGCAGAGCCTCTGCAGACTCTTTTTACAACATCAATTCATTTTTCTGGTTACATAAATTCGTCAGCTTTTAATTAAATACTTTGTACAGTATGAAATTCCTTCGCATATTTGACGCAGAATTAATAAACATATCTGCATAGGTCGACAACGGCACGATACTCTGCCAGTACTCAACTGAACATGAAAAAATGAGCGCAAATTAAGGGTGTTTGAAGAAGTGAAATTGAGGACAACAAATTGACCACCATATGGGAATGCGGGTCTTCACGAATGTCCTTTGTTAGCTCTCCGAAATCTTAAATCATGTTGTGGCTCGATTGAAGATCGTTCTTCCGAGAAGGCGCCTGTTTTGACCAATGCCCATCAAATTTGCCTCATTCTGAAGTGCAGTCACTGATAGCCGCAATAGCGAATGGGTGGCTGGAAGTAAGGCTGTGCTTCAAGTTGGAGATAGTCAGTACTATTGGATTTTATGAAAATCCGCCGAAAAGGCGCAGTCATACAATCCTGCAAAAGGCAACAATCTGACAAAGTTTAGTGAGGAAACAGAAGAAATGACGAACCATGGCGCTTGAGACAGTCCTTTCATAAAGTGCTCGCCGATTCTCCCTTAGCATTCTACGTAGATGATTCATGCGATCAGCCAAACATGCTTAATTTTTAATTTTAAGCATTACTATAAACTTCCTTATTGTGGACAAAAAAGACGATTTGACTCTGTAAACTATTCACAGGAATGGTGCATCGATTTGTTGATGCCTTCCTGGGAGACACGAGCTGGCGAATGCAAAGGCCTTTCCATTGAAATTTCACGGCTTGCTGGAGGCACTAACGCACCAAGAGGTTTGTTCGCCTCATGTGCTGTGCAAGAGGCACAAGGCCATCCACAAACTCATTGAGTTACGCATTAATCTTAATGCAGAAGATGGCAGAACCCTATCCTGTGCAGGAAAATGGCACCAACGTGGTTAAATTTAAAGGGCACAGCACAGACAAGTTGTGTTTTCCCACCTTTAATAAACACTTACTTTGTCGTTGCTCACCGCGTCAACGTAAACTATTATCACTCAGGTGGGCTATTATTTAGTAGTGAATGCACCCTTGCAATGGAGAGGAATTTTGCCTAACTGCTTGCCTTTTATTTCCGGTGAATGAAAGTACTACATAAGAGACCTCAAGTATTTACGAATTGATGGGTCTTTGAGATCGCTACATGTCAATATGGTGTTGCCATTGTCCACCGACGTCACTATCCTCTAAAAGGCTTGAAATTTTATGCTTTGCAAAGCTTTGTTAAGGCCTGTTATTTTACCCAATTGAATGCAAGAAATGCATCATAACTCAGATCACCGAAGTACTATTATTAATGCTGAGAAGGGAGGTGACAATAAATACGAACTGAACGAAATCCGTATAAAAACGAAAGGTAAAATTTTAAACGGATTTTATGTATGCATAAGAGACATCGTATGGGCAATGCATAGAGCATCCAGGGACAACTATGAATAATTTATTTTTTCAAACTTTAGTCACATAGTAACAGATGAGAAGACCAAAACAGTTACCCTAGTAAGTGAATTTCAAAGACGAGTATGCATAGTGAGAAATCTCAAGCGTACCAGTTTACATGAACACCTCAATCTAATTGTGTCATTTGACAGACTCGTACGTCTCACGGTCCAATTTTTTATGTCCCAGCTGTGGCTGAAACAGGCGATATTTTCCCGCCAGGAGACCCAGCCCGAGAGTGCAGATGAGGAAATTACCGAGAAAGACAATATAGGCGTATTCCACGAAGATGCCACCCTCAAGAGGACCGAGAAGGAAGGCGAAGTTGCTAACACAGCGCAGATAGGAGAGAGCACGATCGAGGTCGTTAGCAGGAACCATCTTTGTGTAGAGGGACTCCGTAACAGCCAGCGCCAGTGGCATCCCGATCACATGGATAGCCACCCCAACAATGAGGAGGGGAGCGCCCAACTCCACCGTCAGTCCGTTAATAAAGGCTGTTGTGAACGTGAGCCAAATGTAGGCACACACCAGGCAAACGAAACCCACTAAAGCTAGTTTACGATCCTCAACGCACTTTGACAGATCGTGCAAGATTATGCACATAAGGATTAGCAGCCCACTGGCGCCAAGGTAAACGTAGCTCACCTTCACCTCATCCCAATTAAAATAAACGGCCACCACGGGTGGCAGAACCGTTTCTAAGCTCATTACACAAAAGTATGTAGCAAACACCATGAGATACATTGAAAGCACCGGATAAGTTGTATAGGGCCTCCATTCCTCGCAGTCACAGTCGCAGCATCGCCGCTTTTTCAATGTCGGTTGAAGCAGTTTATCCTTTTCCGAGCTTTCGTTAGCAGACTTCATGTAACTGCCATCTCTGGGTGGCTTTTCAACTATGGGATAAAAGAAAATCGCTAAGATGGTATGAAGGGCCCAAAGTGCAGCCATAAGTAAACCTGGTCCATTGTAGACACTCAGTTTGAATTGACCCACAGTCCAATGCAGTTTATGCATCAGAAGTGTGCAAACAGGGCCAAAGACGATGCCAATTTGTTTGGCGACATAAGTGACAGCCATGTAAGGTGTCCGCTCTTCCATTGTAGTGGTTCTCGCCATATCGGCGTACATGGGAGTATCGCAGCTACCGCCGACTCCGGAGATGAATCGACCAGCCAGCACCACCCACGGCTGTTGCGCTACAAGATATGCCAGATTCCCCAGAATTTCAATCATATTGGCAAAAATTAATAAATACTTGGTCTGAATCCCACTGTGGGCAGCATAACCGTAAACTGGTGTAAAGAGGAGCACCGAAAGGCTGAATGAAGCCATGGTCCAACCGTACCACGTCCTGGCAACCTGGTCGTTCCAGTAAGTTTTAAAATAGAGCCACATCGTGGGTAAAATAATGGCACGCTCCACATTTGTGAGGAAACCCCAAAGGGCCGTTAGAAATGTAATGGGCACCTTCATGGGGACGGTTTTACTGCAGCCGCATCCGTTGCACACGGTGCAGCACTTGGTCCTCTGTTCGCTGGACTCCGGAGCCGGATCGATGGGCGGAGGAGGAGGAGGAGGAGGAGGGGGTTCCTTCGCGTCTTCGTTCATTCTGCTTCAGTAAGCTAATGGTAACTGTTTATGCAGTGCTCCTGCCATCAAAGAGACCACACAGCGCACAACTACCTCCGGCGAAAGCGAGCCAATCAATAGGCACACGTGGGCCGAGCTCATTGGCGAAGCATGACGGTGTGTGCACACGCACACGCGGAGGAACGCGCTCTCCCCACCCTGATACGAGCACCCTCTGGCGAAATCCGGGTCTCAAAGCGATAAGGCTTTTGCTATAAATAAACAAAAATTAATTTGTGTCATTGAATAACTGTGCCACCGTTGGACAATTTTGCTTACACGGAAGGGCAAGTAAGCCAATTGAAGCCGTAATGCGAAGCTGACCAAACGAACAGGACGCCAAATGCAGGTGAGCGTGGTAGCCGTGGCGTGCCCACAACCGCTCATGATCACTGTATTCATGCTAAGCAGGTCAAGCCATCTAGCAACCATTACAGCACTGACATAACAGGAAGCTATCACATTGTAGAAGATAACCTTACACCCCGTAAACACGTGCGGTCATCAGAGGGAGGTGGGAATGCGCGTTTTCATGACTCTACTGTCTGTTCAAACCAATTATGTTCAAGCGTGGAAGAACTAAGCCACCTCTTGGTAAATCGCACTCGAACTCTCATGGGTACAGCCTTCCTTACCCAAAAACTCCACCAGCGTCAGAACAGGAGACGATTTTGGAGGTAATTTTGACTTTACAAATCAGGATAATCGAGGCGAATCAAAATCGTACCAAGCAATAACACTCTACGGAGACTACGTGCCAGCTAAGTTAATCATTTCACGCAATTTACATGCAGTTATTCACTCTCTCTAGTAACAAGGTAGCCACAGTTCCATTGGTCGTGCATACCTCCAGAGGTTTTGGCAGTAGCTTCGATGATTTCATGCAAAAGTCGGAAGAAGTTGTGGACTGTATGAAAATTAGTCTCTTTAATACGTGCTAGCAATCGAACAACAGACGCCCAAACACTGATGTTTGCAATTTAGGGCGAATGTGACTTTATAAAACTGATGAAAATCAAACAAATTAAAGCAATGGACAAATATGCAAAACCCTCCACAAGGAACGGTACATTAATCTCTGATTGCAGGCATAAGATGGAATATGAGAGGGAGACAGTAGTATAAGTGGAAGAGGAAACGTCAGAAATTCCGCTTTCCGAGCGAGGCTTCAAGTTTTCACCAAGAATGATGCATTTGTCGAAGAACGTCTTTCTTTGTTATGATTCCCAAAAGACGCCTAAATGGTAAGAAAAGTTGGGAAAGAGGTGAATCGAAGGCAGCAAAACCATAGAAAGCACATAACGAATCCTTCGATTTGCGAAAATATGCTCGAACCATATGAAGGTAGTGAATTATAAGGGCACTGAGTGAATGCAGAGACAGAATGGAACACTAATAGCAGCCTTAATATAAAGTAGGGACTCAAATTATGAAGCCGTACTTGAAGTGTGAGATTTATCATACATTCTAATTCATTTGTCAAGGATATTGGATGAATGTTTCTGTGAATAAATAGTATTTACTAGTAGCAATTACTGTCGTGAAAGTGCATTCGGCGACGCGTAGATTGATTCCATTGGGAGAGCGGAATTGTGACAGTTTGGACATTAAATGCCGACAAATATTTGCAATATGCTTTAATAAACGACGCAGTTGAAGATTTTGTTTCACAATTGCCTACCATCCAAACGTAAGAAGTGGATAACAACTTAAATGTTTACTTCAGCCTAATTTTGTCTTTCTGTTCCGCTACTGATTTAACTTTGCCTTCATTAAATCAATTACAATGTTGTTTTATTAAAATAAAGAACAATTTGTGAAAGGTTATAAGTGTGAGTAATCAGAATAAATCCAGTCACACTGCAACCTGAATGCTTGAGAAAAATATGAGTTTGCGTGGTTAATAAAGACGTGCAGTACCACAAAACACTTTATGGTACCACCGCGCGGGGTTCGCTCCTGCGTGCTAATCGCAGAAATGAGTTAAACGTAGTGTTACGCAATCGGATGGCCTTTTGAACCCTTCATATTCAAAAAAGGCATAATGCAACACTTTGCGGAGCTTTACAATTTAACTAAGCGCCAAAAACAACTGAAATCAGTTCCCTTGATTAAGTGTTTTAATTAGATTGAGGGAGTTCCACCATCCACTACCTCTTTGCAAGTTACGGTCAAACCATGGCCAAAGGCCTCCGCATTAAGAGCATTTGACAAAGTCGCGTTGCACATAGAAGAGCTAGTGCAATTTCTATTCGAAACGGCGATAAATTCACAAATTAAGTAAACAAAGCACAAAACCTAAGCTAAATAGGTTTCCATGGCAAAAAAGCAATTGTAAGAAATCGGCGATGATCCAGTCAGTGGCCGAAGCCTCAGACGCAGCTAAAGGAGATACCGGGACTTACCCATTCTTGGTCACCAGAACCTGCCGAAGTCCTAATTTTCGAAAGAAGTCAAGAACAGTTTCCATTGGCGTTTGGTCAGTGACAGTGATTGGAGACTGTAAAATATATGGGGGGAAATAATGAAAAAAATCTGCACACGAACAGAGTCATAAATAGGAGTCGCAAATCAAATTCGCAAAAAAGAAACAAAAAAAACAAATTGTTTGGCACTACGTTTGTTGGATTTAAAATGTCCATCATAGTGAAAAACTAACTGATTTGAAATAAAAATGATGAAAGATGGGCTCACAAGATCGACAATCGCCGAAAGGTTTGCGACATTTGTAGGCAGACCAAAGTCGCCAGCACTGTTGCTGTCTGTGAAATACACCATTGATTCTGTAGCAACATCTGGATTGTAAAGTTTTTCCTGCTCTAAAATAAAGTTTACAAGATGCTATTTAAAACGCAGCCATATGTTTACGCTAATCTCAGTCCCACAAAAGAACAGGAGTTAAAAACTACAAGGGATCTAAAACAGCGTGCATCGGTTACCAAACGTGCCCGTTAAAAGCAGAATAATAGATAGACACAGGAAATCAAACCAATTTTCCGGATATTAGCGATGATAACTCAAGGGATGTTAAAATGGCCTAAACATCAGGTGGTAAAGCAAATGAAAAGACGGTAGAGACAAATTCGAGGCGCATTACTCACCGAGTGCACGCGTGAGATCTCGCCTCGTGATCCAGCCAACTAAGTACTGGGACTCCTCCGACACCACAACAGGGAAGCCTTTGAAAGTTGAGGAGGAAAGGAGATACTCTATGTCCCCAACGGTCATGGAGTTTTGCGTCACCACCAACAGAGGAGACGTTTGCGCTCTTAATTGAAGGTATAAGCCCATTATTTTCACATCAATTATAACTTGTAAGGGTAGCTAGAGCTAGAATAACATTAAGTATCTGGTCTACGGTTGCAAGGCTTAAAAATCACACATAAAGCTAACTTGGGTTGCATGACGTCAGCGGCAATGGAGGTGTGGGTGAGCTCCTCCCGACTGCTCAAGTAAGGGTACTTATTGAGGCGGATGTGCTCCTCGTAGATACTACCGTTGGTCAGACGGTCTCCTGTCCACTTGCTCACCATTGCAGCAACCATTAACGGCAAAATATAGGTCAGGCTAGTACGAGAAAAATTTCACAGTCAAAGAAGTCAATTTAAGAGTAAAACTCGAATGGTCAACTTCAGGAAGTCAGTTTTGCCTAGATTAAATGCTTTAAGGCTTAACTACAATTTCATTTTAGGATTTCTTTTATTGCATTACTTACATATTATTGCATCAATGTGCTAAATTATAATCCTGAACATTTAAAAACGGATACTTGTGCCATCCACAAGTTAAAATCAAAACTATAAAGACTTCGAACGAATCGGTGCAAACGTTGACATGCCACTACAATCACCGCTTTGATAGGAATTACGCTTCAAAGTAATCCAACAGCAAGATTAGATGATACCGATGGAATTTTGGCTCACCCCCCAGTGAGTTCGAGCATGACAACGACAAGGGAGATGGTCATACGCGTCACGCCACCTAAAGTGGAGGCGGCGCCCACAAGGGCGTAGAGACCGGGATTGATGCAAGGTTGGGCCGATTTACACATGCGTTGCACCAGCGGATGATCCGCGTGATACACCACCAGCTGCTCAATCCCAACACCCAGCATGCGACCCATCATAGCACCCACCTTGAAAGGACGCACAACATAAGCACTACTTATAATGCCTAGGTAAAGGTATTTTTCAACTCCCCAAAAATTAACTCACCGCAAGTGAGGGTATGAACAAGCCAGTAGGAACTTTGATGCCAAATGTGAAGACGGTAATAATCGACTTCAAGATGAGGGTAACAGCAAGCATCCACATGGCACGGGAGACACCAGGTCCAGCCGGATAACTACCCATCATAGTGGCCTGCGTATCGCTAAGATTCACCTTGTAGTCACTAAGATTGAGAGCAATTAAGAAAGTCAAAAGTGATGCCCAAAGACTAATTTGGCGCAGAGAACAAAATTTCACAATTAGCGGTCTTAATCTGTTCAACAGTTGTTTGAGTGACGAACTACGCATGAACTACGCTGTATTATAAAATGTGAGCCCATGCAAATATACTTTATTCGCTACAAAAATGAAAAGGAGGCACAAAGAGTTAAAAGTGAAGAAAAACGTATCTATTTACACAAAGTTCGTTCATCAAAACCAGCACGCAATGGTGGGTGTCACGTAGCCTATTCTCCCGAATAAACAATGCGCTAAGGTAGAGTTTATTGAACGCTTAAAACCAAATAAGTGGTCGACGTTACGTCCGGAAGCCGATACTTTGTTGTCATCAGTTAATAACCTTGCATCGAACCTCATACAAAGCTTTAATCCAACTTAATGAAAAATAAATTATCATAACACAGTTCCACATGAAAATTTAAAGAAAATAGGAAACGCTCTAATCAAGCTCGTTACAACTTGGATGCATTACTGCAGCCTAAAGCATGGAAAGGACGAAATTAGCATTGATATGCAAAAGGGACAATTAGGTCGAACGCTAGTCGCAATTCTTCAGCAGTTCAAATCGTGTAAATTTAAAATTCAAACCTATGACACTTTTGTTTTTATCCACATGGGACTTCTTTAGGCAATGCTGCACAGGGTACGTGTCCAAGATCGGCGCTCATAATGCGTATTCGAAAATGTGAGGACAGGTCAAATAGCCAAGGATTCAATTTTATGGCTAAACCTTTGAAAAACCGGAAAGGACGACTCACCAGAGGGCGCCAAGGTCGCCAGGTCCGCACTTGCTCACCATGAGGCGGATAAGATCGCCCATATTCATACGCATATAGGGCAAAGGATAAGAGAGGACTGCCGTGACTAGGGTGATCGACAACACCTCGCGCACTGGATACTTGCCCAACCAAGTGGTCTTGCGCAGACGACATATGAAGAGGTTCGATCGGTTGAAGAGTGTTCCAAAAATTCCCTACAGTCCAGCCCAATAAAGCGACAGTGAGACCGACTGGCTCAATTGTAAGTGAGTCAAAAGCACAACATTTACCCCCATTATGCCCAGCATAGCAAATGGAATGAGTTCCGCAATATGCCATTGTGCCTTGTAGTCGATTTGGAACATAACCAGATGCTCGTCACCGTAGGGGTTGATCATGCGCACGAGGTTAGCGGAGACCATAGCACAAAAGAAGGATCGAAACATGGTCTTCATTGGAAAGTAATAGGAGGCCTCCTCGAGAGAGAAGAGAACCCCTCCAATGGGTGCGCCAAAGGCCACTGCGACACCAGCCGCTGCAGCAGCCGACAGAATCTATGCGAAAACCATGCATTAATCTACGCAGACACAGACATCCGGATGGTGACTATATCGTTGACTGGTGATGTTTTTCAAAGCCATTGAACATATCCAAGCGCACACGATATGAAAAAAACAACCAGCTTTACTAAACACTAACGTTTCCTTTGTTCTAAAATATCCTAACTATGAATTAACGCGAACTAGTAGAATAAGCCTCTAATGTCATGCCTTCGTAAACAGCCCTGTACTACGTTTCACTTTAGTGAACACGTAGAAAATAAAGAGAAGTAGTACTGTAGTTTGTGGTACGTCAACACAAAGCATTATTTGATTATTATTGCGTTGTTGCATGCGCTGGCGCAAAATCAGCTAATGGAAATTCAGCGGCTGCGTGTGTGGGTATGAATACCTCTCTCTTTTTGGCCTCGTTTTTGGAGTACTTGGGGAAGAGGTAGGAGAGAATATTGCCACAACAAGAGGCCATGTGAACCATGGGACCTTCTTTACCCAGACTGAGTCCGGCAGAAACACCGAGAACCATGCCCATAGACTTCACCAGCAACGTCCATTTGCCCAGATAGCCTCGAATGATGAAGCCACTGAGAATTGTCTTGATCTCTGGAATCCCCGAGCCTACAAAGATAATTCCATTTCAAGTCCGCCGTGCAAGTCTAATTAACGGGGTGATACGCCTAGGGTGGGTTGTAAAAATGAAAGATGTGCTAGCAGGCAGATGGTTTCCTCCAGATAATGTAAAATATCAGCGGTAATGATGGAGTGTTTTAGTTTATTAAAGTATCAGCTTCAAAATGGCCATTGACCCCTAAGTGGAGCATTGTCATTTTGTACAGAGTTGCAAACGACACGTTAACCACAAGCAGGCTAACATGCGAAGGTAAGTTGTATGTTTGTTTGGCTAAGAATACATAAACTGCTTAGGAAAAAGGGCTCACCGCATGCGTAGGGAGCAAACATCCGAACGAAAGCGACACACAACGCAGAGAATGCGACGGCCCACAGAACAAATATGACGTAGGCAACGAAGTAGGCATCTGGATGGTCACCTGTCGGGTCTTTGTTCATTGCTAATCGCGACCACGAATACCACTAGCAATAGAGGGAATGTGCAAAAAAATGCCTACAAAACTGCTGAGTTTGTAGTCCTTATATTAATTGCCTCTTTTTAAGCAATCACCAAAAGTGAAACCCCTAACCATTGCATGTATTACCATTTAAATCCGTATAACTGGGACCTTAAACTTGGCATATTTGCACCTCCGAGTGAACGCGCAAGACAAAATTTAAGGAGGCATTTGCCCATGCAAAAAACCCCCGTACTGAGGTGCACATGGCAAGCCACAGCTCAATGATGGAGTGTCTACTGGAACAATTAAATACAGTAAAGGGACCATGCGCTTTAAAGGTCCAGGTGGTCTATCAAAAGTAAAAGATCTCAGATAAATATACTTGGCATCGACTTAATGATGAGTGCTGCTCACAGCAGGAACTAGTGAAGTCTTGGAGCAGCTTTTAAATGTTCTTGCCCACAAATCTAAATTCCGAGATAATATAATTAGAATTTGGATTTCAGCACCGACATAATTATGGAAAATGAGCGATTTATCTTTAACACACAGAACTTTTTAATTCGTCACAGATGCAAAAAGCACATCAGGGAATCCCAAACTTTGTTTACTTTTCGATACAAAATGCGTGATAAACAGGAAACAAGGACTTCATGGGCATGTTAAATTCGGAAAAATGATATCATATAGACCTAAATATCAATAACAAGGATAAGAGGAATCCCATTTATCCAACTTATTACTGGCGCAGTGTTTTGTTCCCAAGCTGATGATACGATAAAAATGAAAATTCGATCAAAGAACCTCGGGGCAATCTTCACCAGGAACAGCAGAGGACCAGCAACATTGAGCGCGGTTGAACCAAAGTGCGTCGAGGCAAATACCCTCTTTGAGGTCAGTTAGCCAGGGTGTACCGATGTCTATCAAAGCAGCGATCAAACCTGCGGCTATCCCCACAAGACTCACGCAAACCCAACCTGAAGCTGAATTCCAGTATATCCGAAGACATCCAAAAAATGTATTCTAAAGAGTGGAAGTGACAGAGGTACCACGTAAGTTTACAAAAACAAATCATTCGGGTCTATTTTCTGACCAATACTAATAAATAATAATAAATAGTTCAGCTTTGATACATACGCCCAGTATGGCTATTTTTACGTAATATCATATTGCTAAGGAATCCATGGAGGTCTCAACAATAGCAAACGATGGCGATGAGCCAAATGCAAAAGGTGGATTCGATAAATTTCGGTGGCAATTGATAAGAATGCAGTTATTGGTAACTAACATATAAAACACCCATCAACATTCACAAAAAGCTCAAAGCTATTCAGCAAACACAATACTTAGGCCGAAATTTACACGGCAAGAAGTAAAGGCAAATTGGCGGAGAAGATCGTACCCTGTCCGAGTGAATCCGCCTATGGCGATCTCGATCACAGGCAATATCCTTTACCCAATCAATCGTCTCAAAGTCATCATATTGCTGTCCCTCAGGTTTGTGCAGAACAGGATGCTGTTCAGTTTTTCGGGCAGTTAATTTTGCTTGCGATGTGTCGAAGTCATTAAAAGGCGAAGTTCGAATAATTTTCTTTGCTACATCTGGAAGGAAAACAAATAAATTTGCTCTTAATGATGTGAATCTCAACCACGTTAAGTAACATTTTGGTAAAGAAACGTCTGCAGATATGTAGAAATACTGTATTCACAAGCCATTATAGTGGTAGATGCAAGCTAAATAATTCCACGATTTAACAGGGCTAAGAAGAAATTCAAATGAAATTTACCGATAAAGGTACCATGCTTAAAATACAGTAGGGAATGTAATCACTTCACCCAGAAAAAGTAAGACTAACCTTGAGCAAAATTAGTTGATGTTGTGGATCCACCATTAGAATCTGGAACACTAAAGGTTGTAAAACGAGAAGTCTTCTTAGAGGGAGTCGAGCCAACTGCATTTGGATCTGCAAACGGATTCCCGGGTTCGTCCATATTTTTCTAACTAAAGGATTGCAATTTGCCGAAGAAGAAGTAGTCAGCGTAAAATGATTGAGCACTCTCAACTGATTGAAACTCAAAACAACGCTTTCGGGAATTAACAACAAAGGGACAATAAAAAATCAAATAGAAAATTTTATTTAAAAAGCACTGTACAACGGTTGAAAATAAACACTCAGTAAAGTGAGAAAATATGAACATGTCATAAAAATTTCGTGCTGAAACGGTATTCCAGAGGCATTGGACGATCCTAAAAAAGTTTGTGGAAATCTAAATGATATTTAAAAATGGACCTAATTACGCACGTTTAATGAGTAGAAAATTACATAAACGTATCCATGAAAAAAAACAACAAAATAAGGAATCGAACACCAGACGCTTACATCATTCCAATATACAACTCGCACGAACTTGAGAACATGATCTCGACCTAAAAAGGTTCCTTTTTCACAATTGTTAATGAAGATATCAATCTAAATTAATGAAACTCTCAATAAAGCCATTAACATGCTTTACCTCGTTAAACTTAGACATATCATTAAGGACCTGTTGTGCAATGTACTTTCTTAGATGTGTGACCGTAGCTTTCGAGGAAATTCGAAGATATTTCAAACTCAATGGCTTAAGAGTTGCAGAGCCTGGTTCTAGCTTTACATGAACCTGTTCATCGTTACGATGGAAGTTGGGATCTGCTGGAGGCACGCTATTTTGGACGGCTTTCGCTGGTCCATCCGCCACGTTGTTGATGCTAAGAGTTTTGTGCTCGTAGATAAGGTCTACATACCGCAAAATTAGCAAATGTTCAAGAAAGAAACGAAAACAGGAATATTACCTTCGGAAGGAGGAGGAGATTGGCCGATAGATCGATAGAAGTCTGATCGAATTTTTCTTTCAGCTAAACAGAATAATGATAGACACAACTACCTTCTTTAAGATTAGGTACAATCTTGTAAACAATATCCTGCAAGGTTCGATCAGCACTAATATGACGACTAATTGCGCCAAAACGACATACCTGATGTAGTTAAGCGGGTGGCTTTGGTGAATAGTTATATCACACACTGGACACGTATTGTTGGTAGACAAATATTTTACAATGCAAGACTTACAAACTACAAATAAAGGGACTAACAAACCTACATGGGTGAAGACATTCAGTTATTGAAACAGCGTCAATTAAGTAACCATGACATATGTTACAGGTGAGATGGGGGTTAAGATAAGCCAAGGTAATATGTTCATTGATGGACATCTCCCACACCAGCAATTTACTAACTAAACAACAACAAGAAAACACCGAAGTCGACACCCGCGCACTAAAGCGGATACATTAAAACAACGCTCGGTGGACAAAATTAATTAGACGGATTTTAAAGGGCCCAAGAAAAGGACGCGAAATTTTTCATTTACACATACAAATTTCTATCGTTGTGGCGCAATGACAACGAATGTGATGAACCACTCTTAGCCAGAAGTAAGAAACGAAGGGATACGGAAAATGCGTGCAACCCGACGGCCAACGATACGCCACTGCAGCTCAGGGAAGCACGACCACCGGCTACAACTTCCCAGACCATTGAGACATCAAGACCCAGACAGCGTCCGCACACCCGCGCCACAAAAGACACCACCACGGCGGTGCACCCCCCGTCGCAACCAAGCCCCGGACGTAGATCCCACCGCCCGAGCGAGTAACCCTACGCGCGGAGCAACATCTGACGGACTGAAAGGGAAGCCCGCCGAAGGATGGCGCAGAGCAGATACCCAACACCGCCAAGGCAAACAGCCCCAGCAACATGCAGAACGCCCACAATAAAAAAAAAAATGCATCCTTAGAAACCGCTTTTTATTTTACAGCACCCAATCGGGAAATTCTATGGCCACATCTTTCCCGGACAGCTTCTTGTACAACCCCGTTATGGTTTTCAGCTAAAAGGAAATCAACCGCGAATAATGGTTACCTTATGCTCGACATAGTTCCTTTGGGCAATATCAAGGTGGCACTTGATGAGCGAACTTCCGTCAATTTTGACCTGAGTACGTTGACCGACAATTTCTGCGGGATAAACAATGTCTTTCAAGATGGCTTGATGAACCGCGGTGAGAGTCCGACTTCGTGGACGCTTCTGTTTCGGATTGCTCTTGCACTTTCTACGGGGCTTAGGCAAGATTCGCCTGAAAGCGACGATAAAGACCTGAGGACCTCGCAGCTTCTTCTCCAGCTCCCCAACGATACGATTGTGAAAATGGTGATAGGTGCGCAATTGAGGAACAGGAACATAAATAACAATGGCCTTTTCATGGCCAATTGAGAATTCCTATGGCCGAAATCGAATCAGCTGTCTGATTTACCTTCGCACCGCAAAAGTAGAGCATCTTAACCGACTCCGACAAATCCTCGTGCGATTGCAAATCCACCAAGGTGGCGGCAATTTCCTCCTCTAGGGGTGTAGGTGGCGTTTTATCGGGTTTCAACAGCTTCGCAAGCGCCATGACCGAAACGCATGAACAGACTAGAAAGTAACATTCAAGCAGCTCACACTAAGGATAAATGAATAGCTAAAACAAACTTGGTTCATAAATATTAACAGATATATGTTGTGGTAAAAAAGTGTTGCATTTTAATGTAACTTTTTTATCGCAATTTAAAAAAGTGTATTTTACACTTTAATTTAACTTTTAAGACATAAAATATTTAATTTTTGCGAATTTGCCAAGTATTAGTTTTTTGCGTGACATTAATTAGCTTCTAAAAAATGTAATTAGGTGCGCATTTTTTTGAAACATTTTAAACTTATGATTTATGCGAACGTCTTACACTTGACTTACTGCATAATATGCGGTGCGGACAGTCTTTTGCCTGGCAAGTATGTTTTGATTTTCTAACACGCAATAATTTTTTTGGTGTTATTTTATTTTTTAATTTTTTACGCTTGTTTATACATCCTACCATATGCCGCGATTTTATAAGAAAATCCTGGTTGTATGAGGTCGGTGATGTCTTTTGGTAGATGGGATTTTGCAGCTGGGAGTGGTCACGAAGGGGTACCTCACAACGCTGCCTATACGATCTTTGGAATTAGCAACTCTGATTTGGTCTCCGTCCTGTTGCTATTTTGTATCAACTTCCTTAATTACATGGATAGGTTTACAATCGCTGGTTTGTGTTAACTTTTTTATTATCCAAGGTATCCCTGACATGATAAGGAACTATTACCACATTGACAGTAAGAGGCTTGGCCTTTTGCAAACATCATTCATAATATCTTATATGTTCCTGAGCCCCGTGTTTGGCTACTTGGGCGATAGATGGAAACGCAAATATCTAATGGTTATTGGGCTTTTTGTCTGGTCTATGGTCTCCCTCGGCAGCTCTTTTGTATCTTCCAACGTAATTTTCTTGCATTTTTAATTGTATCTTAGGGCTTTGGTTTGTTTCTTACTTTAAGATGTATAGTTGGCGTTGGAGAAGCTAGCTATTCCACTTTGGCACCAACTATTCTGACTGATCTTTTCACTGGGAACTCTCGGACTTCCGTTCTTGGATTTTTCTATTTTGCGGTTCCAGTAGGAAGGCAAGTGATCTTGCAAGTAGTGTATCTTTCGCTACTCTAGTGGTTTTGGTTACGTCTTGGGCTCCACTGTCGCGCACGCCACCGGCAATTGGGCATGGGCGCTTCGCATTACTCCAACTCTTGGAATATTTTGCCTTCTTGCTCTCATTTATCTGCACACGGATCCACCGCGTGGACTGGCTGACGGAGCAGTCCATCTACACACTACTTCTTGGTGGTCAGACCTTCGAAGCCTCTCCTCCAATCGCTGTTTTTTGTTCCTTTCTGTCGGATTCACCGGCAACTGTTTCGTCCTCGGTGCCCTCTCTTGGTTTTCTGTCGACTATATCCAAGACGCCATAAATGCAAGAGGTCATGGCAACGCCTCTGACTACCCGTAAGCGCCTATTCACCAGGACTTGACAACCTAGCTTCGATGCATGTTAACCATTTGTGATTTTTTACAGCGTAGCACTCCTTTTTGGATTAAGCGCTTGCCTTGCGGGGCTTCTGGGTGTCGTTGTGGGCACTTCATTGGCACGGAGCTTAAGAACTTATTCCATTCGTGTTGATGCCTACATCAGCGGGATAGGTTTACTCCTGAGTGCTCCTTTTATCCTTGCCGGCCTTATAGCACCAATTTACAGTTTTTATCTCTGCTTGGTATGCCGCGGACCGTTTATTGATGCACTCTTTCTACATAATTAAACATTGAACAAAGGTTACTATCTTTGTTGAGCCTTTAAATATCTTAACCAAGTTTGAAGTGCTCTTATTCTTCTGTACGTTACGAATGCCCTTTTTGCTTGTTCTATGTTTTGACTTAATTATTTGTGTCTGTACCATTTTAGGGGTTTGTTTTTGCTGGACAATTTCTAATTTGCCTGAATTGGCCTCTCATATCAGATATGACAATGGTGGGTAAACGATTTCAATTAGGGAATTTTACGTGGATTTCCATTTCATGTGTTACAAGGATTGGGGTAGTAATCATTATTTTTGCTTGTATTGCATATTATTTTCTCATTCGCTTCTGGTCTTATTGCTGCTCACCTGGAATTCACTGTATTTCAAATTCTATTCTTTACCAATGATCACAATAATTTCCCCCAAAACATTTGTCTACTTTTTAAATGAAGGGTTTCTCTGCATATCACTCACGTTTTCCCCACTCATCAGCGCATACTGCCATTTAAATCAGTAAGGTAGTGGAAACTGGCACTCACTGTATCTACAAACCCACAAAAACCACAGCGATCTCGCCATCCTGTATTCAGGTTCAAGATGTTTAATTTAGTAAACTGCCTCAATATAAATATGCCTTTGTAGAACTGTAATTAAAAATCACTTGCAAAATTAACGATACTTAAGAAACCAAGTGAAATAGCGTATGTTCTATTCCTTTCAGTCTGTTGTAATTCCCACTCGTCGGGCGACTGCCAATGCATTTCAGATGCTCATGACGCATGCCTTTGGTGATGCCACCAGTCCCTTCATTATCGGCATAGTAGGCCCATCTATTGGCTTTTATTTGCTCTTACTCATTGCATTTCATGTCAAGGAGTTGCGAAGTGAAAATGGGTCCCCAGTGTTAAGATAGTTTCTCGTATGTTGCGAATTCAAAGTGTACCCAGGAGTATGTTGTTTTGGGCTTTGTTTGTTTGTATCAAATGTTCTAGCCAAGTGTAGTGTATTGCAGGCCTTGGCCTCCATCTCAGTCATCTACAGAACATTCATAGTGCAATATAAACTAGGGGACCATCAATTCATTTTATCAGTTGCGAGTCACAAAGTTTGGTTCTGCTTCATAAGCTAATTTTATGAATGGCACCATGGCATAAGGATAACACTTGGTTGCCGCATCCAACGGTATACGTTTGAGGTACTAAGCATTCTGGTATCTCACCTAACCTCTGCATGCATAACGTCAATTTTTAGATCGCTGATGCTCAGCAAACGGCAGATTCGGCAATGTCGCGCTACCTGGGCATGCAGCGGGCCCTTTTCATTACTGTATTCATTTGCATCCTATCTGGATTTCTACTCCTTTGCGCCTCTTGGTACCTAGAGCAAGCAAAGGCGCGTGTCCAATTCATCATTGATGGTGAGGCTGCTGGTGGATTTCTTCTGTTGGAACTAAATAAGTTGATATTAAGTCTGTTCACTTAATTGTACCAGCCTCACAAGTGGAGGACTTCGATGTTAACGAGGCGGAGGTAGAGGCGGAAAGACGGCCGCTTTTATCTGATGACGGATACGGCACATTGGCGCGCTCCACCTCCTGGCTGTCTTTTGCACAATCGAATGTTGTAATTTCATAATTGTACTATCTGATCGCCTGAGACATTTGTTACATGACGTATTTTACCTTCCAATCTTATATCCTCCCGTCGTTGAGTTCGTATCTTCCCTATTTCGCCCTCAAAGTGGCTTAGAGATCCACCATAGTCTAGAAATCCGACAACTTATTTCCCATTGACAAACACTCGCCTCAATGAATATCACATTCTTCAACAACCTGGCACTACTCAACAAAGGTAGACTGTTTGAGGCTTAACATGCAGCGTTATACCTACCCACCTAACGGAGGCTGAACCATTGGGTGGGATTTGTAAGTCTACAGATCTACGAATTTTTGACGCTATCCACTGTGATCACTTGGTCTTTTCGCTCGAAAACTATCGCCGGTTGTGAGTCTCCAATCGGGTTGGCACCAATGAGTTCATAAGTGTACGTCCCTCACAGAAGAGTACTGCTAAGGACCCACTCGAATGTGGTCGTTTAATCCTTTACCATTAGTAAGCCACCGGATTAGGCAGCCCAATCTGCACAAACGCGAACGAAAAGCGTTAGTGGCACGCGACTTGCAGTCGCTAGTTCGTGGACACAAACTCTAAATGTTACCCAAAAGTCGAGAGTTCTGCTGACGAAGTTTGGCGACGGTGTGCGATTGAAATGATTCAAGGTAGGGCCAAACAAGACAAGCAGCAAAAGTAAATTTGAGGCTTGATATTCTGATAACCAAATACCAAAAATACACGGAGTCAACGGTTTCCAGAGAAGACCGTCACAAAGGCGGGCCATAGCGAGTTGGATTTCGTACTCGGGAATCAAAAAAGTGATTTGATTGACAAAAGTATAAAACCTGCGCATTCATGAATCTACATACACGTAGGCTGTGTTAAATGATCAAATAAGTAGCTTAGATCGGTTAGGACGAATTCACTGAGGGCCTCGACTACTTCTCCTTCCGAGAGTCCGGCGTTACTTCTCTTGGCTCCGAGTGAAAGCTGGTGCTGTACTTTTTACTTAGGTAGCCGCGTTTACGAGGATTCAGAAGGGCCAATTTCTGTTTCACAACCATAAGGGTGGTGACGAGGTTACCAGTGGCAACAAAGGCGTAGATTAGTCCAACGACCGCCGGCTGGGAAAAATAGAAATATGTCCTGTTACCGGAAAAGTAATATCACAACCAGTGAAGGAGGTGGACAAAACCTGAGTACGGCTTAGCGGAAAGGCCTGCTCGACTCTGGCAAAATGGCTTCCAAGTCTGGGCACTGTAATGCTACATTAAACAGTAAAGGTGATGGAATCGAACGGTGGGCACCAAATTAACGCACGATTACGTCCGATAGGTGAATTACGCGTGCACAGACGGTGAGAACAGGCTTTGTGAGAGTGCAAATTTATTGCAAGCATCTCTAAAAAACGCAACTATTTTAGTGATTTAAACATTATTTAAATTGTGGACGATTTTGAACACAGGTACAACTTTGATGTAAAAGCGATTGCAATAGGAGCATATTGACACAAGGCCGATTCTTAACAGCAGAAAAGTGTGTTTGAGAATACTATAGTCAGGTGGAGTTACAGTTACCAGGTGTTGAAATATGGAGTTAGAACAGTAAGCTGACAATATTCAAGTAAAGGGTGTGACGCATACAAATTCCCATCAATTGAAGTCATTTGGAGCAATAACCGAAAGAGCTGCACGAAGCCCATGCACGAATGGGCGTAGGAAAGGGCATATACAATCGTTTACTTCCAGCTTAAGGCCTACCAACTAACGAGTTTTTGCAATCCATGCTGAATAGAGCGACAGCGATAAACAAATTTTGAATGAATGCCTCGAGCAAATGGTCGCGTTTCGGTGCCTCATGCGTCTTAAAAAACCTCATGAAAAGTGCTCTACCGCTTACACGAATGTAGATAAAAGGTGCAAATTCGCATGTGCTTCATTTTACACGAGCAACAGACGTAACCAAGGTGATCGCCTTATTACTGCCCCTCCCTTGTCCCAGCCTTCGTCATTTCCGCCAGGGTCTCACCTTTGTGCAAATCTACCGCATCGAGAAAATCAACCCATTAAATGATCAAATTCAATAAAAAAACGACAATGAAACCATATATTTACTGTTGTAGAAACTGAGTCAGCACAACTAGATCCTACCTTTGCCCGCAAGTGGAAAGAGAAGGGCTCTACCGCATACTGACATGATACACATGGAAAAAAGGTTAAACTGACCTGCCACTCCTGGCAATAAGGTGCCTGTGAGATGCAATAGAGAATATAGGCGTTGTGAATTTGGAAAGCGTACGCACTGAGCAGGAAGACGAGTACGAATGACAACCGGCTCGACATCCATGACATATACCCATCTAACCGACAAAAAAGTACTTACTAAATTGATTATGTAATATGAAACAACAAAAAAGAGCGTGCTCTCGTAAGGACTGTAAAAATACGGCACTATAAACATTGCAATTGGCTTTCCATGATCTGGAATGAGGTTCAACTTCCATGGATAGATAAAAACTCACCAACTGTTATATCCATGGAAGGTCTTTCACCAAGAGCTCTCAATTTGTATAGACAGCCCATTTGATAGTAGTATTGCATGCACTGAACGATGACTGAAAATGGGGGAAATACAATTGATAAGGGAACAAAGCAACGTGTCAGTCTATCGGGAAGCAAGCCAAACGTACTCATGTGACTAGAGTACAGCAGCATTGGCTTTAAAATGACTTTAACCAGCATACTTTATTCATCCACTGATCACTCAGTAAAACTACTCTCATAAGTATAGCTAAATGAGTGACCATTAATGATTGAAATTTCATAGTCAATGCCGCTATGGAAAATAAGTTAAAAGCACAAAAAATGTGTTCCACAGGATTAGCAGAGCATTATCACTCAGAACAAATGTCAGAACCTTGAAAATGCAACAAGTGATCAAGTATTTAGCAACATGGGGCTTCTATGGAAATCGTTCTATCTCAGAGTTTATTTCCAACACTCAAACTTCTCTGCTGTCTATATCTCCATCACCCGTTGATTGTAACATCAGCAAGATCTGCTGC
This sequence comes from Taenia hydatigena, assembly GCA_036345935.2. Classification (NCBI taxonomy): domain Eukaryota; kingdom Metazoa; phylum Platyhelminthes; class Cestoda; order Cyclophyllidea; family Taeniidae; genus Taenia; species Taenia hydatigena. The sequence continues at coordinate 11,155,429 of JADWOT020000006.1, read as the reverse complement.
GGCAGCATCGAAAGATGAAGCAACACTTACGTATGTAAAAGACGTATAACATAAATTGATCGCGGAACTCCGAGTAGGAACGTGACGATGGCCTGAAAAAAGTGAATCAGAGAGATCACTAGAAAGTGGTAAGGTGGCTCATAAAACAATAAAATTGTAAAAAAATGTTTTAATTTATCAAGCAGTAACTGTGCTCAATACGATTAGCCCATCCTCTAACCGACCAACAGAGAGATAATGAGCATGCAGAGCCGCCACTTCCGGGTCAAACGAGACGGTACCGCCACAAACTCAATTAATCCATTTAAAACAATTAATACCTATTCACATTCTCTAATCTAAAGCAGGTGGACAGTTAAGAAAATGCAGAGGTCCGAAAATCTCAGATTATCACCCAGTGTATTCTACAGTGATTGACACACGAATAGAGTGGACAGTGTTGTGCAACATTGACCGAACACAGCTATTAGTTTCACTTTAAATAACCTCGTTATTCTCGCCGACCCCCAGCCGACTGCCATCAAACAGTTTAAGAACAGATCATTCGTATGAAAAAGAGAGTTCACAAAAAACATTATGCAACAGCGCTCTAATGAAACGCGGTGAATACATAAAAAAGCGTCGATGGAGTGATTATCGAAAGGCTCTACAACATACCAGATAAGCATGACAGCCGCCTCGGCAGTGAGAATGAAATGATACATGGCCCACCAACCCTTAATACGAGACCCATTTTGCATAAGGATTCGTTCACGGATAGTCAAAGTGCAGTAATACCAAACAATGAGAAGGTGGATTATTGAATCCAATAAGCTAGGAAGCAAATGAAAATGCCTTTTAATAGGAGACGAGAACATTAAGAGTAATAGGATAATGAGGCTATTTCTGGTGGGTAAACATTGACAGGGAAAATCAAACTGAAAAACGCATAGTGGCAGCTTGGATATCTTCAGTCAAATCACGAATACCATTATCTTCGTGCGTTAATTTCATGTATCTTGCAACTTCTTTTATCCTACTCAAGGTATCATTGCAAAACAAAAAGATTCAATAATAATATTGCGTCAGGCTCGAAAAATAAAAGTGTAGCTGAAGACGCTGCATATGGTCCTACGACTGGTGAAAAAGAACAGCAATCGAACACCAACAAAAACGTGCCTCAAAACTGCTGTTAATGAGTTTGATACAAATTATCTGCCTTCAGTTTTTTAAAAGCTTACCTGTATTGATTAAAGAAGTAAAGGAAGAGAGCGTAGATGCTAATGATAGCAGAGACGGTGATCTTGAAATTCTCGTAGTTGTTTTTGTATTCAAATTTATCCTGCTTACTCGTGAAGGAAACGTCCACTGTTCCAAGGATGATTCGCAAATACAACCTACCACAGATATCATCACAAACATTCGTAATGGCATCCATACCCATTCTGTTTGGGAAGGCAGTCTTCCATGTCTCGAAGAGTGTGAGCCTTGTCTTCAAAACTGTTCTTCATCACGGCTAACTCCACTTGATCATGTACGCTAGGGGGTGACTCGAGTCTACGAAATGAGAGATTGAAAAATTGATTGGTAAAAGGGATTAACATTTTTGGTCTTGCAAACTAAAGCTTATAAATCCGTTTTGGCAGCAACACTTAAGATTCACGAAATGCAGTTGGATAATGCTGAAAATAGTTGTAGGGAGGTGCACAGGGATGGCTCGAAAGGGTCTACACTTTAGACTGTGTATAAGACCTTACCAAACCTACAAATGCACAGAAGTATAAACACATGCACACGTCCTTACCGAGACAGCTTGGACTGAAGCATCTTGATGTACATCCTGTAGTGCTTGATGTCGCGTTTGCAAGCGTTTTGGTCCGCCTTAAGCCTTTCGGAGAGTTCAATGTACTTCTCATAGCGTTTTTCAAAAGCATCGAACTCACTCTCAAATTTATCAACCATTTGCTTCATCTCCTCCATGATTGAGAGAAACCTTGTGATTAAAGAGTCATACTGATGCATCATTTCAACATGGTTGACTAAGGTTAGGATTAATTGCCATAAAAATAACTTAAATGCATTTGTACTAAAATCTTTGCGTTAATTACGAGCAATGCGTAAAGATAGAGGTCGGAGTAGCATTTTCGACAAACGAACTTAAGATACCACCATTTTCTTCCAAGACTTGGCAAGACCATAGGCTGGGCCAGTACTTATGAAGTGGTTTGAGGCAGAAACAAATAAAAATAGCGGACAAAACGTCCCAAAAGCACTTACACCTTCCACAAAATAATTTAGCACCAATTGTCGCGAAACACCGTGCTCACCATTATGCACAGTCACACCACTTAATTAAATTCAATTTCCTCATTTAGTGAAAAAAAAAACTAAACAGGAAATCAAACAAGTTTCAGCCACAATTTCAGTTAAAACCAAAAGAGGAAAAGACGAGGAACAAGTGAACCAAAAGGAGGCAGGAGATTCCCTTTGACTCAACATAAAACACTTCCGTTGCATTTATTCTTAAAGTACAAGTCGTTCATTGAAAATAACACCGTAAATTTTACATGGCAAAATAGCCCAACCTAATGATACAGTGTACAAAATTTATGCACCGAAGTGCAAAGCACGTCACCTCGCATTAATGCACAGAAAAAGAACATACGAAATCTTCATAAAAAAGGAGCTCATATCTTTGAAAAAAAAAACTTCAGACACATTGAACAAACGCCAACGTAGGGCCACACCGATAATAAAGACATGGATCGACATTTTTTTCAGCAGTTATCCGGGAATTTCACAAAACTGGTTTCCAACCTAACTACGTTGTCAAACAAAAAAATGAACAGTAACATCACATCTCAAATGTCTGCTAATTACTTCACGAAATCAATCAAAAGCAGTGGGACAGTATGGTATTAGCTTAGTTTACGAAAAGTGAGTCAACAAACATTACAAAAGCTACTATATTAAGGACAAACGCTCAGCCGAGCCTTGATAGGTGGATTTCAAAATGTTAGACGGTCGAAATCAGATAAAAATACACTATGAAAGTAATATCGGAATGAAATAACGCAATCTCGGCGCTAAACGTAATGCAATTACTCACAGTATGGATAAAATAAATTGCATCACAAGTTATTATTTAGAAGTGGAACTCAAATAAAAAAACCACCATAAACTAGCAAGGTTGATATATTTACTTTTCCTACAAATAGGTCTGCATTTACTCACTGTCTAGGCTGCTGACAAAAGCCCTGTACCAAGACCGTATCCCAGGTGCAAAACAATAGCTAAGATGATTATTTGATAAAGACCAAGGATTCATGTCCAGCGAATGCACAGTATGGCAAGGAGCGATTAATTTCAAGGTAAATTTGGACCACCCATCAAAAGGAAATAAAAAATCCCCCTTTTATTTATTTACACCTCATTTATTTACACTTCTAGCTTCGTTAGAATAGTTTACCTCTTAAAACGAATGACCAATGTAAAGATTCGACACCAGACCAGGAGTTTACACGACTATTCTAACACGAAATAACGTATTGTGATTCAGAATTTTACGCCCGAAGAAAAGGCAGGCCTCTCACCAAAGGGAGGGAAAAATAGTGCTTGAATAATGTCTTCCAGCCAAAAACTACGCATGAATAGAATTGACATGAACAAGCAAATTACTGTTAGGATACAGAATGCGTTTGAATAAAGTGTAAAAACAATTCAAAGGGGTGAATAATTAGATAAACGCAGGTCTCTAAATTGCAACTAGACGTGCAAAATCTAGGCATTGCTCGACGGCTCAAATGGTAGCTATCTAAGTTTTCGCCTTTTGCATGTTACAACATGGAACTACGGCTGTGATCTAAAACAGAATTCACCCGAGGTAGGTAAACAAAGCCCTTAACCTTTTAAGTTACCCGCTTTCCGAATAGTACACAATTATACCTGAACCGCATTTTCCACCATATTTAGTAATAGCCACAGCATTTATTAACATATTTAAAATGCTCTAAGTTGAGTGCCTTCAGAAAATTGTGATTGATTCCCATTTGTATTTTTATAACAGCAAAATTGAAATTCTAAATTTATCATAAATTTGACACAAGTGATTGATTACATTCCGTGTCTATTTTTCCAAACACTCCCTTACCTAAGGCTACTTTGTTCACCAGAATGCTTTTACCAATTATGTGTTCAAATGACAGAGTGGAAGAAGGCTTTTATAACGTCCTTACATTCAATATTTAATTCAACATACACTCGGATAAGTGGCTTTACTAAAATGTACCTAGAACAAAGGCTTACATGCACTAGTCTTGCCTGTGTTTGAGAATTACTCTTCTAAACTTTCCGCTGTATGCAGAGCTCCTAATTACTCGAATATGTCAGCACATGTATGGCTCATGTTAGCATCTGCGCTGATACCCACTCAGGTGATTTAGGCGTTGAAACTACTTTTTTGTCTGAAATGTGGATTACATAACGAAGTGATCCATTTCCACAGGCCACATTTTTGTCTTTTAATTCCTGAATCTTCAAGTATGGATGAGTGCGCTTCCACTAACGTAAGAATAACTGGGAGGCCACAGGAAAAGGCGGAAAGCTAGACCTCCAGGATAGTGACAGACATACCACCCCAAGTTTTTCTTGAAGATGAAAAAAGTTTAAATATTAATGTAGAGTAAGTATTTATGGTGCACAGGAAGTCTGGAGCCAACTGGCATGATCTTTGGGACCATGCCATCCAGTGGAAGCAAAAGGGCAAAGCTCTGGTTGCCAGAGAAACCAAAAACGAATAGTTGAACGGATAGTTGTAATCATTGAATATAATAATTTAATAATGCGAGTGAATGTCCAGATTAAGCTATTTCAGCTAGTAGCCGCAATTGGTTTTTAGTTGCCCAAAATGCGAAGAAGTTTGAAGTGACATGGTTTGGTAATAAATTAGCTCACCTATTCCCACCAATGTTCTTTTTAATTTTCGGTCTCACCACTTAGTTAAATGGCCATATTTGGAAACACGATTTGTAATAAGTCTGAATGCTAATGAGTCTTTTCTGGAATGTGAGTTTGAAATAGAAGCTTGAGAACATTGTTGAAGCCTTGTTTCAGCATTTCTTCTCGAGCTTTCTACGCACTAACATCAGGAATGTACCTTTTTGATAAAGTGATAGTGAGCGTAACCTCACAAGACTTCCTTGAAGACAAAAAAGGCATAATTTTAATACTTTGTTTGGTCTGGCTGGCGGTTTCGGTTTCGGTCGAAAGGTGAATACATTGCCCTAGCCACGTTGGCTGGCCTCCGGGCCTTGTCAGCAGTCCCATTCCTTCTATTCACTGAATATATATTCTTCCCCAGTATTTACGTAGACGACTCGTCCCTTTCTTCCTCTTTCCTTCTTTCATCCCTACTCTGAGAAGGTTGGATGCTTCTAGACATCTTTATTATAGGCAGAAGGATGATATGGGGCAACTGGGTCGAAGTATCCAAGACGAGGGAGTCTCGGGCTCTGGAGAGTGACCAAGTTGGTCCACGACCAGATTAAAATTATCCTCCCGCCTCTGGCTTACAAAGCACATTTAAAGAAAATAATTAATACAATTATACCTTCTTTTGCCTTCAAGGAAGTCTCGGGATACTACAATAGAACTCAGGCAGAATATATGTATTTAGCAAATAGAAAGTGATTGGGGCTGCCAGCATGCCCCAGAGGCCAGCCCACTCGGTGGGAGCAATATGGCCACCCAAGTGACCGTAAACGAAGCCAGCAGTCAAACACAAAACATTACTATGTACACTATCTGTAACACCATCACGTAATGTTGAGGCCTACTCCTTTACACGTCACCTTTTGCACCAAACAATTCGAAGTTGATGAGTTTGCAGTAAGTGACGATGTCAAAGTAAATCGAAATGCTATTTATTTGGTTTTGGTACTTTTCGATAACTCAAAGTTTGATTGTTTGCTTAGAAGTAAATTTTAAATTCGCATCTTTTCGGTGCCAGCGTGTGTACATTTATCAACCAGTGGGCAGGCCAAGCCGCCGATTTTTAACGCTTTTCAAGTAAGAAGCAGATGTTTCAACCCCCAAAGATTACTGCGAGGCTGGATGTTCGCATTAGTTTACTGCTGTTATTCAAGAGATCTAAAAACTGGCTCTGCATTAAAGTGTTAGCCTGTTGCATAAGCAATTGAAATTTAGCAATGTAAGCCGTATGATTTTGCGGATATGTAAACTTAATAAACTGTATTTAAAATTTCCCTCTGCAAAAAGTTAAAACTACTTCCTTCTTCCCTGCTTTCTGACTAAAGCTTAAGGCTAGCTTTGAAGAATTGATGCCTCAACGTAACTCACTGAATCAAATTATAATAAATGTGACATTTTATTTATTCCAGCATTAAATATTCAGGAATCACAGTGAGTTCCGATTTATTGCAATATTAATTGTAATTCCAGCATAGGGTGTCAAATTTAATTTTCCTACACAGAATAGTTTAAATTCAAATGCTTATTCATGACTTATTCTACTCCATAAGCTCAAAGCATGGTATTAAGTGAAGTTATAATTGTGGGGAGTGCTTTGGTCGACCGGAATCGCGAAAATTCTCGTGTCATCAGAGAAACAGCCTTTGAAGTCAACGGAGTGCTTCCTAAGGGATGAACTTAAACATCTCCAGTAGCGAAGTATCTATTTATATCCTCCCTAAACACACCGACTCTGTGAGACTGCTTTTTCATGACACGCTAATAATGTTCAAATGCAATGTTTTTTTAAGCAAATTAACAATGGCTTCAAATTCTACTGATCCTCCTTAAAGCCTTCAAAATATTATCTGGAAGGAACTTAAAGTTCATGGTGTTTCATTTTCTTCGACAATGCCATCATATCGTGCAAGGAAAATTTTTGGTGTTGGCACAAGGCTTTGCCGCATTGGCCTAATTTAAACGTGTTTCCGAGTCGTGGCACCAGGTCATATTGCATGGTACAATGACCGTTTATTTGTCAATGCCGCAGCCTTCAGAGCAAAGCACACCCTTCTGCTCTTTGTGTAGCAGCGGTGACAGCACGCCACACGGAACGCGGCGGGTTTTGGTGGTCCTTGAATAGGGCAGTGAGTCCTTTAAAAAGCCCAAGTGTTAATTTCATCAAACAGACTATGTGTAACCTACCTCATATATGTTTGGTATTTGATTTTCACACCAAACTGTCAGCCTATGTCATCATACTTATCCGTCGGTTTTCCGCATGCGGCTAAACGGAAGCTAAACTAAGCTAAACCCTTTTTGCCCAATTAGGGCTTCAAACTGGGAGACGATGCATGCCGGTTATTATAGTAAACATGGAGCCTTAGCAGTGTTTTCACGAGTAAAACTACGCTACTCTGAAAGAAGTGAAATTCCCGTTTTGTTGCTGCTTAAACGGTGCGCGCATACATTCCGAGCGAAAATATGTGCTGTATGGCTAAAGACACATTTTAGTGAAAGCAACTTTCTTTTATGGCAGCTGAAATTTGGTGGGGATTTCACTGTGCGTTTGCGCTTAGCTGTTTACCAGATAGGCTAACCTGATTTTTCGAACCATGACAAAGTTCATGACAAATCGTCTTTCTCAACTGCAACAAAAAATTGTGGGTTCCTTTGCATTTTAACGCTGCTAATGTGGAAGATAATCTTCAAATGCTATGTCATTACAGGCAATTAGTTGAAAAATTGAAGAAATTATTGCAACTTTTATAATTGTAACGGCAATTTAATTTGTGAAATAAGCATTTAGGCTAAAATTTTAATCGATTTTGATTTTGTCTAAGATAACCTCACTTTAAACATGGAGACCTTTTATCGCCACCATAGTTGCCCTGCTTCCCTTTGTGTTAGACTACATCATGCATTCCAATTTCACGAAAGCATCTGACGCCGAATGTGAGCGTTATCACTTTTGAATGCCATGGAGCATTCCACCAAGTAGACATCAGTCAATCATACTTTGGACTAAGTACCGAGGGCACCAATACATCACTCAGCCTCCTGAAGAAGACCCTCACGCGCGCTAAATTGATGCTGTTCGCTATCCGCAGATAAAACATAGCATACTTATTTTGATTTTCTACCTAGTTGCCATAACAGCTAAAGCTAATGGGTTAGCTTAATTAGGCGATCTCTAAGTTTTGTTATCTTGGATTTTTGTAAATAGGGAGGATGGTTCCGGCGCTTAGGGAAGGTAAAGTGGAGTAGGAATGTTCTCAAAAATGTCACGATCCAAATAACAGGGTTTAACACAAGAACGTCACTTTAGAACGAAGCACCTAAAATTCCGTGTAGGGAACTGTTAAAGCAGATGCCTATAGCAGGGGCTCAAGCAACCAGTTTATTAGGGGACCGTCGATCATTCGGTTTCCTGTTAAACCTACTTATACTATGTTACTGAGTTCACATTCTGCGTAAAGCCACCTTTATTGGAGTTGCGTGTTTGTGATCAAGCACTATTACAAAGGAAAGCAGATAAAAAAGTATTCCAAGAAATAAAAGAAGAGGGTCATATTGATGGGGAACATTTAGTGAAGTGAAATTCTTTTAACGTTTCCACATTGGAGTTTGTGCGTTGTGGGGTGCACTACATTACACGGATCAACCTCAATGAATACGTTTTGTTGTCAATAGAGATATGCGAAGTCAGAGGCCCTCTCATTTGCCAAAATCCCATTTTGCAAACCAGTGCGTGGGTACTTTGAAGTATTTTCCACCATCACAAGAAAGTGAATTTGCAGAATTCTTAGACCACCAAACTCACCTTCGTCTGAGCAATCTGTAAGACGAGAGTTGAGAAGAGAAACCGCACTCCCCTTTGTTGTGTGCATAGTTAAGGGTGAACAGCCACTACGCCATCGTTGCCTATGCATGGGACCATGAAGGAGGAGGCAATGCTCGAAAAACTTCAATCGTTGCAGAATAAAGTCAAGCAACATTGCCTAGTCATGACACAAAATTTGATTTACGCCTGAAAAATCTAAACTAAATATTTGTGGCTTTCAAAACTTGATGCAAGTGACGGTTGCAATGCTTTGGCACGGTGGTCGCTTAAGGCGCCTTGGCTCAGTAGCCGATAAGAAAATAATCGAAGTCTAGTGATGCAGTTTCGGCCAAGCAAACACAACATCTTCAAAAGAATCATCACCTGTTCAAAGCATTTTTGCAGAAATATCTGGATTTTAAAAACATTTGTTTTCGTATTTTTTTCTAAATCACCACGTCGGAGTCACCTGTGCAAACCCTTAAAATGGGGCAAAGTTGCACTCCAAAATGCCAAATGCTTCTCTTCATTGCCTCTTCCATTTGCTTCGAACCCAGAGAATTGTGTTTGCAATTGGAAATTTCTTATTATTAAGCTGAGATAGACGACAAGTTCAAGGGCGAGGTGGCGCCTTCCCACTCGCACATTCAAGAAACCATTTATCTTCCTGTGGTTTTTTTGGGAGTTACAAATTAACAGTGGATTTATTTAAGCACAATTTATGGTGACGGTGAGGAAGTCGCACTCACCGAGGTTTGAGTATAGACGTAAGTTTCTTACGTGTCCTATATAACTTGGATGCTCATCGGGGTTTCGTGTCAAAATATACACTTATTCCTTCAGTCCGGTTGATTTGTCAATGTTCAATAGTGTTGGCATGCAAAAGTAGCTTTCGTTTTAAATCGAGCGAATATTAAATTGATGGCGATTTATTTATATACTATACCAGAACCTGCCTGCAAAGGGGTGCGCCATCGAGATGCAATGATTACTCGTATGAAGGACTCGTGTTCAAAATCCCTCTTTCTTATTTGATTCCTTTAAATCAAGTCAAATCCTGAAATTGCTTCCTAATTATATGGACACTACGAAAATGTAGAGCATTTATTCCTAAAGTTGCGCCTCTTTTAAAACTTCCGGTTAGAAGACGCGTATTAGGTGTAAAGGGTGTAAGTTTTATTTAGAGTCCCATCTTTTTGCGATTTCGAAGTAAGCACTTAAAAAGAGGGGTATAAGTTAAGTCGTTAACATTGCGTCTAATTTTGTTCATCGTGAAGTTGTAGGAGTTAGCTAGTTAGGCGTTTCATGCATCCCGAATTAGAAACTAGGCATTTCCATTTCTAAAAGCCTTATAGCACTTTTCAGTGAATAACAAAGTAGGCAATCACTCACATTCTATAAAGCAAGCATAGAAATGCATTCTCAGACTACTTGGCAGTAACAAGCACTAAAATGTTCCATGTAAGGCGGGGGTAATGCGTTATTACTCGATGAATGGCATTGACCTCAATCAACAGCTGTTAAAAAGCATTAGGCTGCCATTATACATCGCTTTACTTTCAATCACATATTGCAAACAAGGCAATTATTAGCCCTAAATTGACCCCAAAAGTAACTCAGTATACAATTGAAATATGACAGGGAACCAATGAACTCGACGGCATTGGCGCTGTAATTCAGATTCTTTTGCATTAATAAAGTATGAAAAGGTGTTCAAATGCTTTGCTGGAACGTTTTGCTCAGTTTGTTCCATCCCAATGTTCAGAGGGAAGGTAATTGAAGCATTTAAAAATTGAATTTCAAAATGCAAAGCGTACCGACTCAAAGCTTGAGGAAACCCATTCAGATTACTGGTTTTTGGGCTACTGCCGCACTTCCCTGGACAAATTTCAATTTAAATGCCATGGAAGGTTCACATTTTGCAACATATAGTTGTAAGCACCTTCTTCGCGTTTTGCATTCCTGAAACTGGGAGCAGAAAAGAAGTATAGCGAAGATATGCAAAAAGCAGTCTAGATATTCACATTCGACGATTTCAGTTTTGCCAAGAACTCGCGATTCTAACACTCTTTTCGGAGACAATAAAGTCAGCAAATTGGATTGTTTCATTGAAGAAAGGTTATGCAAATGCAACCTCACAAAAAACCGCTATTTGCACGACTTGGAACACTTACAGCTTAATGGAGCACGCCAGGCTCGAACCCGCTTTTACTTGTTTGAGGGAAGCACTGCGGCTCGGGTGTGAAAAGCGTAGATTATGGGGTTGTTATTTTTCCCCCTTCAGACACATTACGGAATCATTTAGGTCTTTAAATGAAATCCTAAAAATACAGGCCTGTTGAGTCTGCTAATTTGAAAATACAATGCATTAGGCTAGGAGAAAACTAACTTCAATATGGTGAAAAAAGTGCAAAACATAGAAAATCAACAGGTTACAACATCCCCTTAGCTTAAAATAATCAAGAGCTTTGTGAGTTAAAACGTGAAACCGTTTTAACACAATCTTAATAGTAAGGGCTGAGGCGCTTTTCGTGCTATTTGTTAAATACCAAAGTTATGGCTTAACGTATCAAATAAGTTGCTTGGCGTTTTGCTACAGAACAGATTGGAAATGCGTCTCAGGAAATCAGCCTTTTGGATATTACTTTGAGAACTAAACCTGATTAATCAAGCTATTCATGACGTCACGCCTTCCAACACATTCATTCCCTCTGTAACGGAAGACTTCTTGAATGTACCATCTAGTCATGTGGTCATTTCACAGTGACTTTTTCATATCAGTTTATAGGATGTGATGTAAACAATCTGTGCGGTTGATGCATGAAATTTCATGCAAAACAGTAAAATTACATTAGCCAGATCCAGCCAAAATCAGCCTTTATTACCAATGTCGCCACACACAGTTTATGCGCAGTAGCATTACTACCAGTGGTATTGCAAGGACGCGTATACGTGGTTTCAGGCGAGGCGTTCAATTGCACGTAATAACTTGTGCACCATTTTACATACATTCTGTTGAATTGGGAATATAAGGATGTACCTACAGAGTTCTCGATTCGTTTCCAGGTTTGTATCGTCATTCTTAAAACCTACGTACACAACAGTGAGAGATTAAAAGCAGAACCCAAATGCGCATTCTTGACTTATGCATTTACACATTCCTCTTGACGAAGTTACGAAAGAAACAAATGGTATTTCTGATTACTAGCTCTGAAAAGATTATCTCTGGTACCAGTTATGCCTTACCTTATATTTTTGGTTCATATTTACGGTTGAATTTGCGACATTACAGTTTCTCTACGGCATGCGACTAGCCTCTGTATCGGTCCCAATTAGCACAAGCATTGCATTTAACCGCTTTATTGACATTACTTAGCTCCACTTGGTTTTACCCTTTCTATTGTGCATGTTTCCAAAGCCTGAGACTAAACTTTTTCAATTTTCCAAGACCAAGTACTGGGCAATGCTCTGCCCAAGTCGGACGCGTGCGAGCGCCTACCTCTTCCAATCAATTTACCAATGGCGCTCGCAACCCATTGGTTCACACAGTCTGTCATGAGCACGAAGCGGCAAAATGATTGGCTCGCGCGACTCGTCTACACGCGTCAGTGAGAATGGCTACTAGCCGAGAAATCCCGTTTCATGATAATTCAACTTTGCGCAAAATTGGGTATTGATCGTGTCGCCTCTCTGTAGCTCATATTAACGCCTCTTACCTTTTTACTCTCACGGACCGAAACAGATGGATAATAGTGACAAATCCTCTCAAGAGGGCTCTGAGGACATATCACCTTTAGTCGAAGAGCTGCCAAGAGATTTGGCTAATGGTGATTGGCCAGCAAACGCCGATCAATTTTCGCCGCAACTGGATGAAAAGGTGGACGATAGTTACAGGCCCCCGGAGAATGAAATAACCCTGTGCGAATCAGAAAATTCCCTAATGGATGCTGAAACCATGGATGAGGCCCCAGAATCGACTATTACTTCTAGCCCAAATGAAAGATACCTTGAAAATTTCGCTCCAAGTTGTCCAAAGGAATCTGAGCTTACTAATTCCCTTAACGAATCACAGGAAGTTTCCAAGGAGGACAGTCAAGCATCCATTGTGGGTGGTCAGTTATCCAAAGGTTTAATGCGCACTCAAACAGACAGTGGATCTACATTAATCCCTGTTTTGGAAAGAGTCCCCGATACAGAGGGATCAACAGAGGGGTTACATGGACTGACAGAAGCCCAGCGAATTGATGCATCAAGTGCATTTTTAGACCACGAACTTCTTGAATCGGGATCCGTAAATACAAACAGTGAATCATGTAAATCCCAAGAAAGTGATCATAATGTCACCGAACAGGAGGATGATACCTTTTTACCGAAGGATAACACATATGGAAAGGATGTGCCGGTTATAGCAATAGATGGGACAAGCCATCAATGCAATCAGGAGTTGGGGAATGATGCTACTACTGAGTGTAATCACACACAGTCATATGAAATTGAAAATAAGGAGGATGCTAAGGTTATACAAGTGGGAATAGAAAGAGAATTGAACCTGGAAGAGTCTGCCGATCCTATGGAAGCAACGCTGCACGATGAAGATGGAAAAGTAACAGGGGAGTTGTCAAGCGTTATTGTGGAAGAGAGATCACTTGCCGAGATAAACACTCACAAAGTTTATACACAAACCCATGAGAGCATGGACTCTATACCTCCTTTTTCAATTGAGGCCTATGAAGGTGAGGCCTTCGATTCGGCTCAAGCTAAAGCACTACATCATGTAAATGAACTACAGACAGCTGCAGTGAATTCTGTGTCTGTGGAGTTCTCAACTTGCCAACCAGGCGATAATGAATTCACGATCGACAAACGTGATCAAGAACCGGTTAAAGAATCGGAATTGGCTATCATCCAATCCACCGAAATGACTGAACCAATTCCAAGAGTCGAATTAAAAAAAGGAGAATTCGTTAAAGTGCCCGCAACTGCCACTGCCGTGAGCTATAAACCGGAAACTAAACACACCAATTCAGAAACTCTGGTAGATCCGACTGACAAATCACAAGCTGAAGAATTATCATCACTTCCGAATGCAAAAACTTTAGGTGGTTTTGGTGATGACAAGGAAAATAAAATTCCACCATGTGCTGAAACAACCGGCTATGATGCGCCACAGACAAATAAAAGGGATCACGTAAATGATGAAAAAGAATTGAACGCTTCAGATGAAGAGCTTGATTTCGATACTAGATATGCTCTCCTTGTTGGAAAGATCCTTCCTGGTCACGAAATTTACTACATGCCTTCAGTCAATTCGAAGAAGAAGCAGGTTACTTTTCGCCGCGGAGGAACGTTGGATCAGAGCCAAATGGTTTCGGGTGGTTCACCGCTTTGGGACGCATCGATCAACATAATGAGCTTCAAATCGGCGACATTGGAGGCGCCACGTCGTACTCGACGTCGACTGCAGCCGAAGCCAGCAGTGAATGACGACCATCTCTTCCCGGACTCGGTCACACCCTCAAAAGTGGAGAAGGCGCTCAGTGAGGACGACACTAGCGCCTCGAACGAGGAGGGAAACCGGTATGACGTGCCTTTCATGGATGATGACGCGTTTGTGCCAAAGAAGTATAGGAGCGTCGTAATGGTCGAAGACGATTCTAGTAGTGAATCTGACTATTCGGATGAGAGGAGAAATCTGCTGGGAACAGAGCACTTAGCTAAAATGGATGAAACCTCATCACACATCGGTAGGTGCACACCACGTTTAGCAGATTTTAATTGAAAGACTGTTAAAATTGTTTTTCGAATTTATTTTCGACTGCGCCTATGTATGCGTGTAGTCAGGGCTGTCGTGGTTTTCTTTGTAAAGGCGTATATTTGTGTGCGCGATGACGAGAGCGTAAAGTTAAAATGACTCTTTGTTGTGTACAAAAATGGAACTGATATCAGCTGCCAGTGAATGATAGCTTCATTCTTTCTGTAATTATTGAAATGAATCATTTCTTGAATGAAATTTTTGTGCCCAATATTTGTTCAGGTACCTTTGCCGAAGTGCAATCCTCCAGGCGGTAAAAAACGATTGGATTTATCGGAAAAGTGTGGAAGTATTATAAACCACAACCTTTAGCTGGAGCCACGCAGACAAGCGGCTGCTTTATTCGGCTTTCAATAAACGGCAAAAATAGTTAAGTCGGAGGTAAACTAAACGAATAATCGCAGCACCCAACTTTCGACCCATGAAAAGTCTAGGACTGGTCTCGAATTACTAACTCCAACAGGGCCAGGCTAGTGGTCAGACACAGTTTTGACGTTGCATTGTAAAGTGAAGATGATTTCCTCTAATGTGTGAATGAAAAGTGTTCCTTTTAAATCGCTTTTAAGACGTGTACCATGAATTACCGAAGGAGTTAGCAGTACAGAGAAGTTCTACATAAAATGTGTCAAGTTATGTACCACACTGCGCCCAAATTAAAGGGACACACCAAGTGGCAAATTTAAGGTAAAATTGATCTAAATATCAAGGCAAATCCTTCAGACTATATCCTTTTGCATCACTAACACTCCTTACCATCTGGGACTGGAAAGGTGTTTCTTTTAACGGACAAAGTGGTTCCACCCTCGTCTTCATATACGTCAACACTTCCCATATGAGTGCTTGAAAAACTTTTGTGCTGCACTTTTCAAAAGCAGTCATTTTTTTTGAGCAATGGGAATGCTATGTGGTGGCACTAAAAGTACTTATCTAAGCATTATCCTGCCTCAATTTTTTACATAAGCAGTGATATTATGATTATTTTCCTCAACACCTTCTAAGAGTCCAAAGGGTGAGTGGGAGTTTATTTCGCAGAAATATTTATAAGATCCCAAAACTCCATTTATGTTAGTTTCACAAGCCCCAAATATTACCAGTGATACCACTAAAGACTAGGGATTTTAAAATGACACTTATTTGCCGCAATTAAGTGGTTACAAATAAATAAGCAGCTAACTGATAGAACTGATCGTTGGCTAATTTAATGTGCTAGGCTCTGTTAAACCCAATGGATCAACTGTGAAATTCAAGGTATAATCTTTCCAAGATAGAAGGTCATGACCCCTTATGCTCCAATCCTTAGCAGGCTTCCATTCCTTTTTTGAAAATGTGTCCAAAATCAATTACTAATGCTCACAAAAAGTAATTCTAGTATCTTAAAGGGCACCACCACACCATTCTCATCAACTTGAGCATCACATGGGACACTTTATTCAAGATCAGTTACATCTTACTTTATATGATAGTTTGTGGTCATTGTTGGGACTCATTACTTATTTCAAATCGTGTTAATACGATAAGTGAAACTATTTATGTATTCACGATTGTCAACTCGGTCTGTGACTTTTTCACGACCGTGTTTTCGACTTTCCAGTATAATTGGCGTCAGTTGTGATCTGAAGGCCTAAATATCTGAGTGAAATCGGCCGTTTTTATTCACCATTTACCATAATACAGGAAGCAAATAAATCGCTATCGCAAAAAGTCCCTCAATGCCTTTGAAAGAAATGCTGCTTATTTTAGGCCTTGCGACAATTGATGGAAAGCGGAATATAGGACACGAGGGTGGCTCGCGATGGATGCTGGGTCTGAGTATCTGCGGATGTCTTCGGCGACGTCGATAAATCGCAGAGACGCGCAACCCTCCCTTCCCCCTATCTGCGCCTTCTTCAGTCTTCACTGTGCTTATTTACACTTTCCACCACAACCCTTCTTCAATACCTCCAACTCATCTGCGCTGCTTCAGAGACCCATTGCTGTTTTCTCTTGGTTCGTATAAGTATGAGCCTAGATTTGGCTTTTGTACTGCACCTCAAAACGTGTGAATACATACATGCACACACTTTCACGGGATAGAAAGAAGGCGTCCTTTTTCATCCATCAGTTGCACACCTCGCTTACTTTGGTTCAAAATTCTGGCCCATTGTGAATCTTTATTTTCAGCAAATCAAAGCACACTATTCTGTTGAAATAAATCTATAGGCTGTTGACTGTCCTTGTGAATACTAGAGTACAATTACTAAAGGAAATTTTGACACTACAAAATTACTAAATATCCCCCCCCCCCCCCCCCCCCCCCCCCCAATTCTAGGACTTGGATCAGTTTCTCATAGATCATGTGCATGTAATGGGATTCAGCTAGTCGTTCATCTATATTATTAGCGCTATAAAGTTAAGCACTAAAATTGAAAGTCCAAAGACAGGAATAATGTATGTGATATCCGCTGAGGCCAAGGGAAACGTATTAATGAAGAGCCTTTGAAGGCAAATGAATTCAGTGTATTGTATACCAAACGGATTAACTTTCCATAAGCACCAAACTTTAAAGGTCTACTCAGAGATTTGGTGGAGTTAGAGATGACTTATGGGATTTCGACTCGCGTAATTGGGTCCATTGTTGCACCTCCCTTGGTGGTGAATATAGTGACTAGTGTAAGTAACAATGGGATTGCTCAAATGTCATCAATGACCATCAAAACGCTAACAATAGTAGCTTGCAAATTTGAAGACTGGAGTTAAATTAAACTGACTTAAATTTATTCAAGACAGCCATGCAAAATGGGGACAAAACGGCATGTTTAAATGAGATAAACCTAAACATTTTAGATCTAACATGAACGACCAGAAGCACAAAAATTCCTGATCGTCAGGCTTTTTGATAGGAGCGAAATAGTATCAAAATGAGAGGCAAACGGGTGTCTTCTGCCTTCCAAGCGCGTTAAAGGAAGCAAACCGCAGGCAGAACAGGAGCAAAAAATATACAGAAAATCTGTTTGGACTCTAAGAGCTTTACCATATTTTTCTTAAAGATTCGACGGCATAGGCATAAGTACTCTGGAGCTATTCGAAGTAATGAAGGAGCATTTAAAGGTATTTGTGAAATCACAATTTTATACGATTGGTGGAGTAAATTGGCTGTGAAAGTTGGTTGCGATTCGAGACGATAGGAAACACATATTCCATTACACTAAATAGGCCCAAACTGACATGTCCCAAAGATCGAGTTGGTTTTTGGAGAAAAGTTATCATCTCGCAGCAGAACTTATTAATTTCACCTTGGTCTGTTAAAGCAAAAAATCACTTGATTTTCCCATTTTCTTCACAACTATCGGTCAGCGAATCGTTTCAAACAACAAGTCAAAGAGCAATATTCGCCCTATTCGATAGAAGCAACTGGACAGAATTTTCTACGTAATTTCTGTACTGCAATCATGTGTCTCACAAAAGGTCCGTGAATTGCGCCTCTCAAATCCCGGTGGGAAGTAATTCGCATTTGTCAACTGCTCCATCGCGCTAGGTTTCTAGTTATACCTCAACTTCGTTACGAGGTAATTTTTCAAAAAACTTATTTTTTATTTAATTCGCCTCTCCAATTCAACTGTTTACAGTTGGTTGTCAAATGTGACTGAACAAATTTTTTTGGATGCTGTAAACACGTTCACATTCTCATGGAATCCGAATGAACAAACTATCGGTGAAATGACCCGTTTAAGCTTTCATTCAAATGGTACACATTGATGACACATGGACACAATCCATTACCTCAATTCACGTTTGTCACACTTTCATGCAACTTTTTCCCCATTGTGAATCATTCCAATATTGTTATGTTTGACTTGGCTTGGCATTTCGTGAGCGGCGTTTCCATTGGTGTGACATTACCCACATGGCATGCCATTTGGTTTACTAGCTAAAGCCGACAACAGCAACAACGACAATAACAGTAGTACATTTCAAGAAGTAGCATGCAAAGTGTTTGGTTCAAATTTTACTCCACCTATAGCTGTATTATGCCCAACTGTCGTTGATGTATGTTTGGATGAGAACAAGACCGAGAAGTTTGAGAATCTTGTAGCTTTCATGTTTGAATGGCCTGGATGACATGCGATGATCCTGTTAATTTATTTAGGTTGATGTATTATGCTGGATCTTGTGTTAAATTGCCTTTGAGCATTTTTGTATGCAACAATATAGCCTGACTGCTATAAAAACACCCATTTTTTCCTTTTTTTTACGCATTTTAGCGACTTATTGAAGCACATATTATTTTCTTCAATCGGATTCCCCCACTCTAATGAAAGAAAGAGGGTTTTTGGAACAGACCATTGCAGCCATTGTTGAACGCCTGTTCGAAGCAGAAATTCCTGTGGCAGTTAAAGCATTTTATTCAGGCATACTAAGTCGAAAATTACATATCGATGGCCAGGTCTCCCGTGATTTGGGATGTCTTGGTGAAATACCAGGGGTATGCCATTTGAATTGATTGAATTTCCTCAAAAGCAATCGTTCACTTCGGACAATGTCATCCATTAGTCAAATTAGTCCGCATTTCCATCATCCAAGTGCCATATGGAATATAGTATTTGGAAACAGCGGATCATTCCTGAGATAATTTGAAGATTTTTGGTGTCTATTAAAAGGGGGATGGAGGTCCTTACTACTCCAATTTCGTTATTGGTGGATCATTGAAACCTAATCATTTGTATTTCCCGTTGGTAGTCGCGTTACTTACTCCTCTTCCAAACAAACGGTATAAAGAAATTTCTTTGCTTTGTTGAGCAATTCAGATTATTTTATCTTTTCATCATGTGTTAGGCGCATGGAGACACGGTGGCACATGACAGCCAATAGGACAATTCGCCTTCTAAGGGCTACCATCAACCCAGCTCAATAGTCCAAAGAACGGCGATATTTTTTTACTTATTATCTAAAATTCACCAAAGAATCGGTTATTTTGGAACATAAGCGCACTAGATATTCTCATTCACTGTGGATGTGCACAAAATGCAATAATAATTCCTTGTGGAAAGTAATTGTTTATTATACCTCTAATATTTATAGCAACTTAATCAAAATTCCAATACATCAGATGATCATTTCATCCTTAGGCACAACAAATTTGCTTTTCTCATCTTTTAACTCCCTTGAGAATCCTCCACTAATCACAACAAAGTCGTAGTGTGGGAATTTATTTATTTAAGCGTATTTCTATGAGACAAATCTTTTTCCCATCTTCCAGACTGACACGACTTGCATCCTTCTACTGCACTCAAGAAGTTACTGACACTCCCATTTCATGGGCAAAAACTCCAGTATCGTGACCATATATGCCACTGTTATTTATAAGTGATGAATTGATGACAGGGTGATGCTATTTGTGTTGCAATAATAAGACCACTATCTTGAAGTTTTGCTCAAGACAGCGTTCTTTTAAATTTCACATGATTTTTCACAAGCAGTGCCCAAAATCTACCTGATTTCTGTCTCGTGTTGGGAAAGTGGGCGCAGACTTGATCAATTCGATATCATCATTGCGGAGGCAATACATTTTCCTTTCCTAAATAAATGTAGCAGGTTATATTCATATTGTATCAAATGCGATATTTATGGTGGATGCTTTTCCATAATACGCTTGATTTGATTATTCCGCGCGCCTTTCATCGCATTATTTGTAATGTTAATGCAATATTTTGCACGTTTTGTGCGTACCACCTGTAGCGTCCCGAGACTTCCTTGAATGCAAAAGAAGGCACAACATTGGGACAGAAGGAACGGGTCTGCTGGAATGGCCCAGAGGCCAGTCCACGCGGCTAAGGCAACATGGCCACGTCGGTGACCGAAACCGGGAGTGACAGCCATAGCAAACAAAGTATTGCACCTAACTATTCACGAGTGCGAAAGATTGCCTCAGTCGGTTGCAACTTCATGGTGCTTGACATTCACGTGATCATACCAAAAAGGTTGTGACAAAATTACCTCTGATGCGTGCGTATTGTGCAGCGAAAAATCTGGACACTTTGCAGTAGTAATGTTATTTTTAAGGCTGGTTGCAATCACTCGAATTGAATCGTATCGTCAACATTGGTAATTGCTCCAAAGCTGGTAAACGCACCAGATGACATTTTCATAAAAGAAAGTTATAAATGTCACGACTTTTCAGACCGAAACACTTAACGGCCTTATGACAACGCATTGAACATTAATTTGTTCAATCCTTGCGTGTGTAGTGACTTTATTTCCTATCCTTCCGCAATAATAGGCGAATTGTATGGTTGAAATACTAAATGGAGTTTGGAGACACATGGGGCAGTATTGGTACACTGACACTTTCATTTCATTTCATGTAGTAGGCTTTATCACGTCAAGTCAGTGGCTGATCACTAGCCCCCCACGCGAACTCGAAACCACATTTTATGTGAATACCGTGTGGTGAGCAAGCAATGCCTCCGATTCAATCATGGTCTTCGCAGAATGCTAGTCCGATTAGTTTCGCTAACGTTTAAGGTGATTGCTGCAGTTGCCTAACGCATGTAGTTGAAGAAAGTGGATTGCTAGTAATGAAAGCCTATCATCCCAACTTTTTTCCATCATTAAGAGGATTAAGCTGGTGCATTAGAGCCTCGTCTAATAAGTAATAACGATTTGCGACCTCTTTCACAATCGCATTCTCAAAGGAGTTTAAGCACACTTTGGACATGCATTTACTCAGCTATCCCGTTTTTATTTTGTTTTCATTCCATCGAATAATAAACCACAGTGCTTTTATTAACAGTGAACAATCTCTAAAAATAACTTGTAACGACCGATTATTCGTCTTCGCCCTTTAGTGTTGCAAGTATCGAGTGATTAATACGGTCGCTGTTGGCGACGTTTCAATTATAATTAAATGTTTAAACTACAATTTAGGCTATTTCAGCTAGCACCACCTTATCTATTCATGGGGTGTTATTCTTCAGCAATAAGGACCTCGCTCTCTTAAGAAGAATTCTGCGCCGAAAGACTGCATTCAGAAGGGTGCCTAGGCCGTAGCCACGAGCACCCATTGATGTAAATACTATTTCGATAGTGTTGTTATCTAGTATACATTGTTTAAGCATATTTAGCATCAGTATCGTGATGCATTAATACTGATACTATTCAGATGGGCCCCGGTTCATAGTAGCTCTTTTGCTGCTTATGGTGACATGCGCAATAAGCACCTCAACTGCATCTCCATCCGACAGTCAAATAACTCATTTACTACAAAACTACTACCCACGTTGTAGTCAAGCATTTTTATTAATGGAAATGTGAAAAACGATCACAATGAAGTGACAAACGACCACAGGATCCGATTGGCGCCTATTTTATGGGGTCGAATCACTTTACCATTTTCTTATGAAGTTGAGAAGCCTGCCATCCTCGTTTAGAATTTGTGGCTTGTCTTTAAGTCAAAGTGCCACTGATACCCGCAGAAATACCAACATGGTTCGCACGAAACAACTTAAGCAGCAACAACTGTCAGCAACTTATTCCCATGTGACTCAACGTGCATGCCTCACTACGTGCTGGAAGTCACTAGATATGAGGAGTTGAATTAGGCTTCTCTCGAGCACTTGATCAACCGATAGAATATGCTCTCATGGCGATTAAATCTTAAGCCATGGCCTCCCCTTCATAACCTTTCATCTATCATGTTGACCTGCGCGGTCAGAACGAAATCCAACGAACCGCCCGATAAACCGACCAGAAGCAGTTCAGTAGTAGATAGAACCCGATGCTAGATGCATATTATCTGCTCACCCATTTCAGGGATTTCCGCACAAGCACAAACGCCCTTCTCCACATTTGCTTTCAGGAAGTTTCGGCTTTGTGCATTCAGATGCAACACTTCACCGCCAAGTATACATCTACAACGACAGCACACCAACCTTGGTATCATCCGAGCCTTGCAGCTTCATTCAAACACAGCTAATTTGCAGGTGTAGAGCTAACATCACAGCCTGTAGCAGTCGCACCCACACTATTCAAAGTCTTTAGCGATTTCAAATTCCCCTGGTAGAACATCGTCCGCAAGACGAGTCGTAATTTCCGACGACGTATCAAAGAAGTTTAGGTACAAGCTACGAATAATGTGCACCCAGTCAAAATAGCACAGTATCTTGTAGTGAGATCATGTTGTTTGTTTCAGATTGAGAGTCCTTTCACGCATACAATGCCATTTCAGCATTAACTCTTTAAGTATTTGCATCAGTTGAAAAAGACCACCACCTAACCCAGATTAGAAGCCAAAAACACAAATTTCATGAAGTTTCGAATTTCCTTGGGGTAATTTACAAAAGCGGGAGTTGATACTTATCACCTCCAATTTTTAAGACTAAATTCGCCAGTTCAAACCCCTCCAACGGCGCATACGAAGAAATGAAATCGTCCATCAATGCCTGAAATAAGGAAAACGTGATTTTTAATAATGATGGAGAAAAAAGATTGGCGTACGCAAAACTGCCGCAAACCTATCATCGTAAATGGCCCAGGGAAATTCAATGCGCATTGAGTTTGCGTAATAGCACAACCAAACATTTCCAATGGCTAATCTAAGAGCTAAAGAAATTATGCAAACTCAAAGCCAATGTGAATGAAAGCTTCGCAATACATGGTACAATTTCACCCATCGTTTTACGAAGGCATCAAGTCGAAGTTTCAACTAGGAGATAGCGTGCAGGGAGTGCTAAGATATATGCTTAAATCTTCGTAAACCTTAAAATGAAAATATTCCAAAGCCCAAGAGAATTGATATATCTTGGCTCTCAACGGATGTGTAGATTAAAATCGATGAAAATCACTGAGCAGGCTTCCGTAAGTAGGCAGAAATAGACAGCATAACCTAAAGCAATAGTTGTCAAGTTATGAAAACATAAATATAGTGGAGGTCTTGGATTCATTTCGGTAAAAGCGAGACAGTAGAAAATGAAAAAAATATAGAGATTTAAAAACCTTTGGCTTTAGTACTAATAATGCACAACCTTTGAATGAAGTTAGGTCCTTACCAGACATGTTTTCTTCCAATTGGAAGAGACGATATTTTCTACGTCTCCGAGACACCATGAAAGACTGAAGTGAAAAATGCGATCCTGTCAGTAAGTACTATTATTGTAATCAATGAGAGTGTTTACTTTGTAATACGGTCCTCCTCGGTATGAAGTAACTATAGGATCGAGGTCACTCACAATGCAATTTAAGGGGGCAGACTCCTTTACACTTACAACCAAAAAGGAACTTTGGTGTTATACCCAATTACAGCCCTACCGAGTTCTTTCTTCGTTAACGAGGAAGCCAGCCTCACCAAGTGTGATGCAGGGCCTAATAATACATAAAGAGTAGTCGATTCAAACCTTTGGTGAGTCGCAGCGATTCCACGAATGGCTTCAGTAAAACCTACAATCCAGTGATGGAGAATGGGCCAGGTTTTCGTCACACTCAAATGAAAATCCTCACAGGTATGAAATTGTTGTTCGCATCGGGAAAGAGTCACGTCGACGCTATCCAGAAGAGCACTGAAGAACTGTTTAAGCGATGCACTAGCTGAAAGTAATGAAAACGCATTCGATTAACATTCCGCTATTCTTGCATTGAGTCGAAAAAAGGTTTAAATAAAATAAAAAAGGAAAAATTCTAATTAGTTTCCAGAAAAATGCTGTGAACAGGCAACCCATGCATGAAATACACAAAAGAAGTAGCCATATTTCAGAGAGTTCCTAACCTAAATTGGGCTAAAAAAGTCTTTCGAATTCATTTTAGTAGACTTTATTTAGGCACTTTAATAGAACGACCCGCACCGATGATATTGCTGTATGTCTTTCCAAACCAAAACTAATTGCAGATTTTATAAACACACTGTTCCAACGAAAAATTTGGAGATTATGACTAACTAGTCAATAACAAGGCGGTCAAAGGCACCCACTAAGATCATCAACTAAAAATATCAATTAACTAAGATAATATTTTGGAAACGCAGCAAGCGTACTGCTGATGAACTGCAGCTCACCAAGATCAGGCTTTGTAAGATCACGCACAAACAACGCACTCTATTGCATACAAAATACACAGAACAAGAACTATGATAGCTAGGCAATTCATTAGGAACAACAATCAAATTAAAGTTTTATTCAAAGAGAAGGCCGATATTCCTTAATTCATTAAGCTCCAGATGTCAAGAAACGCCTTTATGCCTGCAAATTGCCACCATTGCCATATTTGAGTTATTAAAGTAATGCTATAAAGGATCTCGGATTCCAACTTCACTTACCCGGAAGGAAAACGCAAGTGGCCCAGTCGCCGTGTTTATGAGCAAAGCCCCGTATCCGCCCGTCGGAACAGGGCACCCTACCCGATTCAGCGAAACGTACTCCATCCCCCTCGACGTCACAGGTAAATGAAGGCAAAATAGAACCCTCCTTATCCTCACATCCATCTTCGTCTTCGCTTGATGAGTACTCAACCAGGGCCATACTCCTAGATTTTGACCCCTAAAAGCGATTGGATTTGGAGTTTTGAAACTATGACCAATGAGCAAGACGCTCGAGTTGCCCAACAAGGCAGTTACAGAGATAGTTTGATAATAAGCCATAAGATCGCCGCCCATTTTCCACAGAGATATCTCATTTTTTTTCTAAAATCTGATGCAGGATGACGAAGAATATCCTTAGCAAAGACGACAAGGTAAACGCGTGGAAACCTCGAGCATTCTTGTGACATTCAAAACGGCGATGTATGTACAAGCCGCAAAAGTATCAGACACCAAACTGAGGACTACAGTTTCTTGCTAAACAGATCAAAAGCTCCACCCTAAATATTGCGACGACTACTAAGGATGATCATGAAAGCTTATTTTCACTAGTGCAATGAATAAAGCCTAATTCCTAACCAGAACGCACACCAATCTAATCAAACCGGCTTTGCTGACTACCTTTCGGGCTGTACCGGTGGCATCGAAGAATGGTTCAAACAAAGTATAACCATGCTTGCACCTTGTAACTTCTCAAGCGTTTTGTTAGGAAAATCACAAATAAGTTCTCAAGTAGATGCTAATTATAGTTTGGCTGAGGCAATACTTTTACAGATTACGCACAATCCAGCCTTGAGGCATTGGGACCTGTTGGCTTTCTAAGGTGTAAGAAACAATAATGACTAAAATCCTAATATTTAATAAAAAAAATATTGCAATACGTTTGTCGTTTGTTTAACTCTTGGTTTTTGCTACGGGCACATGGCTGACCACTATACTTTCTCCGCCTGGGCTAACCTCTGCATCGTGGCAGTGGCACTACTTCCTTCTGCCCGAGTATTATGTCTCCTTTTGTCTTCAAGGAGTCTAGAAGCGTTGCAGCTACCGATTTTGCCTTCTTTGATTCTTATTGCCATCGTCAATAGAAATTGAACTCATAACTTTTCTCATAAAATAACAACGACAACTTTTCACTGCGTCCGCTCTGATCGCCTCTATATGTGTGGGTTTCTGCAGTTCAAGTAAAGCTAGGTAAATCAGACACTTTTAAACTTCGGTGTGAGTGAATTTGACATTGCTATTTAATAAAAGTCCTTACCGAAGTTATGTTGAGACCCTTATGGCGGGTCAAATGCATTGTTTGATTTTCGTGGGACTCCTATAGTCTTCCTGCTCTTCACCTTCCGGGCCACACTTCCATAACGTTATGAGCTGGTGTTGTGCCTCGAGACTTCTCCGAAGAATGAAGAAGGCGCAATGCTGCTTGCATGGCCTGAAGGTCAGCCCACCTGGCAAAGGCATTATGGCCAACAAAGCGCTCATGACCGAAATCGGGAGCCAAGCAAGCAACAAGGCATTAAACTACTGTGGCTTTGATTTTTTTTCAGAAGATTTTATACTGGCGAAAGCAGGGTAATTTTGACGACTCTTCGCTGTGAAATGTGTAAAAACTTCCTAAATCCATTTCTTAAGCGAGTTTTTTCAGTATTCCCTCTACCAGAGGTAGCAAAATTAGTCAAGTTCGTCAGCTCTCTGTTTATTTCAACTCTTCTGGATGCGAAAATTCAAAGATTAATAGATGGATGCTTAATCCCTTTGTTATTCAGATTGCGGGTAGTGTTGCATGTTAGTGAATTTTTTAGCACTTTTGAAGGCATGCGGTGGATGAGTAATGGGGTACTGACAATTAATTTTGCTATTGGCTAATGAGCTTGCTTATGCAGACAAGATTGATCTCTGGCCTTTTTTTTTGAACATTAAGGCCCGGAGCAATGTGCCTACCCTCTCTCACTAGTCACGCTTGGGAGTGCCCGATGGAATCGACATTGCCTGAATTTCGGCAAAGTTCTAGAGAAAAATCGATTGCAGAAAATTCTCAACTTACCCATATGCAACTGGTTTGTGAAGTATCTGTGATGGATCCCCATTCTTATTAGAAACGACATTGGACGGATTTTGGGAAGTCCCAAACTGGATTTCGTAAAGTTCAGTTCGGGGCTTATCCAGATGCTGCACCAGCATGGGAGACGAATTATTAGTGGAGATATTGACAGAGAGCGGAACGCAAACTCTGGAGACTGGAACGCACGCACATTTAAACAAAACATTAAATGTACCCCATTCGTCAGCGTTCTAGTTTGGAAGTTTGTTTGTTATTAACTTATAGAAGGACTCAGCGTTTGTAAGGCTGGTAGTCTTGTGGTAATGTTCAGAGAAACCATGCTAAATTTTCTCAGCCACAGTAATCTTATACTCTTTATTATTTGGTGAGAAACTGTGTATCCGCAAATAGAGATCGACCTGTTGATCTTTCCAGAGAAATACGAAGCAGATGAACCTTCGGAATAGTGTCCATAAAACAGACGTGGCAAATGAATACACAAAACCTTATGGGATGAGTCAGCACCACTGGACTGGGACCTTTTCCATCAAGGATCTTTGTTTCCGCCTTATAGTTAATTCCATTTTATGCGTGCGCTGTGCAATCGTGGAAGCTCAAAATTGACCATGGGTAAATCTTCCTTACATCCTCCTTGATCATTTGTGCAATTATAAAAAAAACGAACTTTCACGTTGACACCCATTGCTACCTTATAAAAAACCAATCTCTTAAAGTCTGTTTGAGCCTAAGTACTCTAAGAACCGATCGCATAATTCAACTTGTCGCTCTACGTCTTAACTGGGAGATTTCTACTCCAACCTCTGACGTTTTGCTGAAGTAGGTTGCGTAGTGTTAAATGATGGTTCCTAAATTATTCGTTGCCACAACCAATATCAGTCCCTCAAAAATCTGTGTAGCTAAATAAATGTAAAAAGGCGACATGGTGGATCACGGAAGGAGGCCAGTAAGAATTCCAATTGGAAGCATTAGTGCACAGATAAACGACCCAAAAACAGGTCGAATCACAGTTCACAGCCTGGTCAACTCGCATCAATGCTAGGTATGCATCATGCAGTAGATTATACCGCTGCTCTTTACGTAGCGGAACTAAATCCTCACAGCAAATTTGTTCTTTCGTATCCCCTGCCTAAATTTGTGCGCCAAATGCCACACAAACAGGTCGGCCTCAAAAATGGACTTGGTAAATTTACTACACGGCAAAAAACAGCAGCGGACAAGAACACAACCCATAGGTTAAAGTTTTTTCACGTTGTCTATATTCATTACACAAAAGTACGCTTCAACTGAAACATCTTTTGTTAAAAAAACTTCCACAATCCGCGATCACAATCGGTTGCGCCCACAAGAGTGGTCGGAAAAGACTAACGATCAGAGAAACTTCAACCTTCTCACCGACAAGTTACTCGAGAACACATTGGCAGAGTGCATGAACATACATAGGCTTGATTTTATGCTAATTTCATGGTAATTGAATAGAAGTGGTGAGGAAGCAGAGATAATCGAATAATGCCACAGATAAGGAGGTCTGGGGATTGTCAGTGTCATGATGAAGCGTGGTGACCAGAAGAACTGGGTGAGCCTTTTTCCTACCAACAACAAATCATCTTGGCAGGATTAGACCTGCTTAGCACCCTCCGAGGATAGATGAGATAAGCTCCCTTCTTGTCGGCGCACATTATTCCCCCACAAAAGTGGTTCGTCCTAGAGGTTGCCAGACAATCGCTCAGTGAAGTATCGTCAACGGGTTGTATTATATCGATGCCTCTCTTCTTCCTCTCCTCCATTGTGTGGTCGATGCGCTGACTGCAAATGCTCTGTTGCACGCGTTGGAGCCAGTAAATCCTTGACCACTTCTTATCAAGCAACATTATGCGCTCATCAGTGGTGCAAACAATATGGGAGGGCACAATGTTGAACATGATACTGGGAGTGAATTGCGTGAAAGTATCTGTAGCGAGGTCGAGAATGAAGACCCTGTCGTCTAGTGGACAACTCGCCCACACCTCGTTTTCCTGCCTGGCGATGCAAAGGAAGGACGGTGAGAGTTTAGGATTATTCAGAAACCATTCCCTATCAACCTGCTTAAGATCATCAGGATTGAGGCGACAAACCATGGCGTTGGCACAGAGGGCAACATAAATGGCACCAGTCACTCGATCGATGTCCAGCCCCGCGACTGTGGGTCGTTCCCGTTGAGACATGCCTACTGAGTCACGAAGAAAGATACTCGAGACGTCGATTGTACTAAACTTGTGCTTCTCGGAATCACCACCACCAAGCTCGTCGGATGTAAATATATGATTTGGATCTGGCAGAGCGCAACAAATCACCAGACCTGGGTCGATTAGATCATCCGATATTGTGGCATCGTCGGGGGTCCCAACGTCCTGGCTCGGTTGCCGAACGATCACCGTCATATAGATGCGGTTTTTAAAGAATCGAACGTACTGTACCTCGAGCTTTCCCATGTTAGAAATGTTATCGAGGCTCCAGCGTTGCCGAAGAATAGCTTCTGAATTATTTTCCGATGATTTCCCCGATTTTGGAGGAATTGTGAAACCCTCGCGGCCGGAATGAATGGGGACTCTTCTGCGCCACAAGTGAAGCACATCGCTACTTCCATTGGTACCGATTGTGTACTGCATTACTTGTGTTTTTGACTGATTAGGCAACAGATGCATACCAATGTACGAAATAGTTTCACGTGGCATGCCATTACATTGACCAAGAGCCTTCCAGAGGCACACGTAGTCAGAATTTCGCATCATCACAGTCCTAGCTGTCAAGAGTTCACGGTAATTGGCGTAACTTAATCTTTCGGGATCTGATCGACACGCTCCCGCACCGAGAGCATGACTTGCAGCCGAATGAAACCTTCCATTGCTATTCCTTCGGGAAGAGTCATTCCGCCGTTTTCTTGGTGACGCAATTCTGTCCGCCTCCGGAGGGGGCAAGGGAGCTGGAGGCGCTGACGGTTCAACCATTTCTGGTTCTGGGAGGTTGAAGAATGATTGCCGCCCCTGTGGCAGCTGCTCCTGTTGCTGACATTGTTTCTGTTCTGACGATTCTGCTAACTTGCGCACCCCATGGAGCAGTTGAGCCAAATTCAAGACAGTATTGCTTTTGCTTCGCTTGAGAGCGACAATGTCAGCAACAAGGCTATTCAGCGCGTCGGAGGTAACATGTAGAGAGGTCTTACGACGCCCAATGGGCGAGGGGCTATGAAAACTGCTATGTGACGAGCTCGGTCCCCCACTACACGTTCCAGAATCACTGGGCTCAACCATAAAGGCTTGGCTACGGATGTATTCTAGGATCGTACTATGGTTGAACGATTTAGGGTAGTCACGAGCAGTATTCGACTCGGGTATCGTGTGAGGCGCGCGACAGATGGGACATGGCAACTGGGGGCGGCTGGGCGAAACGCCTCTCTTGGGATGGGAGAGAATCTGGAGGATGTAGGAGTCGAGGCATTGGCGACAGAATACGTGGCCGCAGGGAAGAAGACGTGGGTCCTCGAGGAAATTTAAATCGATGGGACAGGTTACCATTTCCTCCAGTGGTTTGAGGTTTATCACCTTTACACGTGACGACGTTTTAGCCTGAGGATCGAAAACGATTGGTAAGAGTAAGCTAGGTACGTTTGATCGTGCAAAGGCAAGGTTTAGAATAATTGTTTTCAACTTATTTTTCAAAGTTCTATAACTAAACCGTTAAGCAAATTTGACGCTAGTACTTCAAAATCACACGTCCGAAAAAGAAATTCTTCTGTGAATTTTACTTTCCTCACAACGGTTTGTCAAAATTTTTTGCTGCCTGCATATGTATGCGGTGAGTTCAGTGCGACTTAAATCAAGGCAAGAACTCGGGAAGTGAGTTAAATTAGACGCGATTTTAGCATCAAAAAGATGGAACTGATGCTTCAACTGGACTCATACCAGCTTGAGTTGTCGGACTAGTCGGGCGCAGTAAAAGCATGGGGAAGGAAACTATCGAATTTGTCAATCGATGGGTGGCAAAGCAGGTGGGGAGGAGGGGGGAGGGGGGGGGGGTGGAACCTGTCTGCACGAGGAGCGCGCACACGCGAGCGGCTGCGTGCGACGCGCCGTGTGATGAATTACCTACGTCGGAGGCCTGCGAACAGCCCGTGTGTGTGACACGGACACTCCCGCCGGCGGGTAGAGACCGCCACCACGGCGACTGCAGCAGCTCCACGCAAGCCGATATGGACGTCAAGTTTCAAGAAAATTTTAAAGGACGCATAATCATGCGGTGGCCCTAACACTACCTACAGGCCATCAACGGGTGAACGTCTCATTTGTTAAGATACACAGCGATTAACAAAACCGCAATAACCAATCACACGTTAATGTCGGCGAGTCTCAATTTTACCAGAATTCGCATATTTGAAAATTCGCATTTGTCATAAATTTGTACATCCCGAATAGGGACCATGATCGAACTGTCGGTATCAGAATGATGGATAGCCAAGCTAAAAAAGCCCGAAATAAGTAAGTGGCACTAACTGCTACATTCGATTGGTAACACTCGATTCATACTAACGTGGCGAAGTGACATGGTTACGAGAGTCGAGTTTATAAGGAAAACACGCAGTAAGACGCCTTGGGCATTCTTAATCAGAGCAGGCAAGAGACCGAATGTACCAAGCGTTTTTTCTCCGGCATTTCAACAATTGCTTCCCATTTTGAATGAGGCCGTTGGCCAATTCACTTTAAGAAATGTTGTGACTTGTAAGCTTACGAAATCCTATTTGACGATGATTTCAATTCTACCTCGAGTTTTCACTTAAATTTACTTAAAGGTCATGTTTTTCCTATCGCAAACTGTGCAAACAAGTACATTAAACGCACGAAGAGGCCAAAGTCCAAGTATCAGATCACCGCCTAGGGAGTCGTGGGTATATGGGACCGATGTACATCCACCAACGTCATTCAGTGTTGAAATGCAAAAAAAAAAACAATTTGTCTTAGCTATCAGCTTGATATAAAAACCATCTCGACAGAAGAGGGTAGTTGAGTAGGGATTAATCAAGATCGCGAAGAAGGGAAGTTATTTGTGTATGGCTCTAGATACGTCAGCGATAAAACAGTCTCATTCTGCGGTGCCATTCTGAGCTTCACTACTCGCAGATAACCCGAGTTTAGCCACTTAAAACAAATTTGCGACTCCGAGTTGACACAAGTGGCACACGCGGCCCTAAGGAATGCCAGTGTGCACAGCCACTGCGGCCTTTGGACCGTGAGATAGGCAGAAATATGACATCTGCGTGCGCCAGGACTCGGCTCAAGACAGGCGCGCGTGCACACACAGACACTCAAGCGACACTCGATACTTATGCACCAAGTGTTGCAGGAATGAAGGCTTTGATACCTCATTTCTCGGACCCTATAGGACGATTATCTTGTACGTAGAAATCCTAGCCAGAGCTATCCACCACTTTCCCTGTGCAGAAAAACGACACCAATAAGCCAGCGTTCCGAGTTTGTTTGAAATAAGATATTTACTTCAAGCCGAATCCCACCACCTGCAATGGAGTGCAAGGTTTTTGAGCCGACCTATTTTACAAGTTAATGATTTTCAAGCAAACGCACACACAATTTAGCGGTATAAGATAATAACGATGCCGTTTTCGTCCTTTCGCCAATGCAATGAACATTCTGCTTAGGATAATTTCAAGAGTCATCAACCTTCCGTCAACTATGCGACCGACCTTAGTCATGCAATTTGTGAATTCATCGAGCCTGGAAAGTTATAACTCCCGAACATGGCTATTGTATGAATTACCCACATACTTTTAGCGACGCCACGCTATACATCCATAGGAAGGGAGAGGTTGCGTTAAGCGAACGCTAAAATGAGTGAAACTTTTATATTGTATCTACTGGCGACCAATGAGGGCAGGAAAACTATTTGGAGTCGGCTACGATGACCCTCTTGGTTCAAACATTAACTTCAGTGATTGTATTGCCAAGTTTACAGGAAGGATTAGACCACGTGAATCTCGAAGAGCAGCAGGAATACTGATTGTATACAAATAACAAAAGGCACGCGTTTCTAGGAATTCTGTTGAAAATTTCTGTTTTGGTTCGAGCCGAACCATGTTACCATATCGGCCATAAAAGAGTTCCCATAAAACAGGACATTCCGTTTTTGGAAAGAGATGGTAGCGACCACAGTAAAAACTAGGATGGAATGGAGCAAAACCTGTTAAGACGTGTCTCCTAAGCGTATGATACAGAAGGCGAGGACGAGGGGAAGCGGATGGAGGTCCGCAGTCAATGCAACCGCATCGCATTTCAACGCTATACACATGTGCACACATAGAGATGCATAATGGTTGGGTCACATCATTACTTCCGCAACTTCGGAGTTTTAATTATTGATGGGTAGCAACGAAACGATAAAATGAGGTTGCTAATTCAAAAAATAAGTTTACATTCAAGGGATGAACTCAAAGGTACACTTACGACTTTATTTGGTGAATGTTGATCGAAGGTAAATCAGTTACGCGAAATAGATCACCAAAGAATCTTCTTGAACAAAGATACAAGGGTCCTAAACTATTCCGAAAGGATTTTACAGAGTTCCTTGCACAATGGCCTTTGTTTTTTCGGGCAAAATCTTAACTGGGACTTCAAAGTATGCCGAACATTGGCTCTACTTATGAATCGGCTTGTAACGCGCCCCAAGTATTGTGCTAAGAAAAGACTTTAGGATTCCCTGCCTTAAATAAGCATGTTTTATGATGCTTAGTGCTAGAGCAACAAACTCAAAACGGGAAAATATCCGTCGAAGTCCTACAGGGCCTTAACGAATATATTCGATTTTAGCATTGAAAAGCTACTAAAAATCGGTCTCGGGAACGCAAAAGGGAGCACTTTACTTATGGTTGAGATGCAAATTTGCAAATGCAAATACGAATTATTTGTCCAAATAACTTTTTTTCCGCATGAAAATCCGGGAACTAAGGATGTTAAAATGAGGTCAAATATACCTGAGGATGTTGCATAAAGTGATACTTAATCGTAGATAAAGTGGACGAGCTTGTTTAAGGATGAAGCGCATGCCATTCAATAGATTAGAGGGCTACTAATTAGAAATGCAGCAAAAGCAATACCCAAGAATTATGTTCACGAAGCTTAAATTATTTGCGTAATTGTCAATCTTGATCGCCTTTGTTGTATATCAAGAAGTAAAACTGCTTTTGGAAAAGAACAAACAACTAGAACGTTACAAAGAATCAGATGGTAGTGACCAAAGCAGGCTTGAAACCCTATAATTGTCTCGAAGCTAGCGGATTCTAAGCATACGAGCCCCTTCAAAGGCGAGATTCGTTTCAGAGGGCTTTTTGAATTCGTCACCTAATTGATCAACTGAAAAACTCAACACCACCGGAAAAAAATTCATGATATTGCAATGACCCCAACGTGCAAATTTGCTGGAACCAGCCCAATATGCCTAACATGGCACCAAAAATTACATAGAAAAACCAGGGGAAATAAGTAAGCTAGCTAAAGGACTTAGTAATTGGTTCTAACCACTAATTTAAAGACTTACTGATCCTTTTGCTTCTGGAAGATTAGCGTGAGACGATCCTCGTCGGGGATTTCTGAAACTAAGATTAGCTGCTGAGAGGCGTGAACAAGACCCTCCGAAGGCCGCCATTAAATTGTAAATTATCAGCGCCTAATTGATTAAGAAATGGAAGGTGTTCTTGAGGCAGGGGTAAAAAAAATACCAGCTCCCAGCGTCACGTTGACAACCAACAAGCTTGTTCGACCAGAACGGATGGGTGGGTATAAGTGAAGCTGCCAGTGGCAATGCGATGCCATTTCGCAATAGCACTTAACGAACCAGAAGGCAGCCCTCAGATTTCGGGCCTGTTCATTGGTTAGCACGCTCCCGCTCCACTTCCAATCGGCCTTTTATTAGTTGGCAAATTAACCAATCCCAGCATGAGCAACCGATTTGACCTTGCCCCAGATTTTCTGTGGGTCTGTACTTCTTCAAGCCAATAATATGGTCAGCCAGGTCTCCAATGTATTTGCCTAGTCTTTTTAGTGCTTCCTTAATCTTTTTAGCGAAATGTTGCACACTCATCATCGTTATTCCAACAAGGGTAACTCAGGACTAAGCAAGTTGCTGATTTAAAAAAAAGATTCCCATTAAATTGGAGAAAATGCACATTTTTTCTCGTAAAATAAGAATGGGTTTCGAAAGTACATAGCAATTCGTAAGTTTTGTAAGAGAGGTATATTATTATCACGGCCCCGCATCTCAAAGGGGAGAATGCTTCCCGCTTGACTTTAAAATAAACGCAGTTAAGATCCCCAGTAATTTGGCGGCCATTGCCATAGATGTGAGACAGATTGAGTGCAAGCTCTCAGTCACCAGGTAATGGCACACCGAAGGTACTCAAACGTATTTGACCAATCCCTCCTCCCATCGAGGATGGCTGGAACAAACAGATGTTTTGGATCTGGTCGACCCTACGGGTCGACAGCGCACAAACTTCCTCATTTGTTGGTCTAGGGCCGTACTCGGGCTGCATCACCGCTGCAACACGGCTCGGAGAGTCATGTGATGCGGCCGCATGCACACGCGTGCTGCAGCGCGCACCGCCGCTCACGTCTGGACGCCGAAACAAAGCGCGGGCAGGCAGCTGTGGGTGCAATCGGCTCACCACCACGTAGAGGAAATCTTTCAAAAGATGACCCAAAATGGACCACATGGCTTTCGGCATAACCTTCAGAAATGGCTTTTAGAAACTCATAGAAACTCGTAAAATGTGTCCAATGAATATGCTTTAGTTTGATGGTGAGATACTCCCCACGTAGATGTGTCCCAATGTGCCCTGCTTTTCAAGCCCCACAGACTTGAATCGGACTCGTTCGCTTTCTGAACCGAGTTTAACCGGGAACCTAGGTTGGATGCGATGTGCAGTAGCGGGACGCATTGTCCGGTTATGCTCCAAACAATCTGATTCTGGTGGCGACTCCCTCGAGAACGGATGCATCGCGCTCGCCAAGCTCCTCTATACTTATCAGCAGTGAGACAGTAGGCGTCGCTGTCGGTTCTAACAATGCAGGACTAACGTGTCGCGAAATGACACACACGGATAACGCGAGGGAGGCAAGAACTGGGTCATAACTACGTTTCACTGGGGAAGCGGTGGTAGAAGCCAAAGGAAAGGAACTCCAGTCCATGCATCACGAGATGATCAGACTGATAATAGGCTTCCAAGTCGATCAAATACCTTCTTCTCCACTCTCCTCACTTATCTCACAAGAAGGTGTTGCTTTTTGGGTAGTTTGTCGCCCGACTGAGTTGTGGTGAGAAGTGGTCATAGACATCCAGCATTGGACGGACTAACATGCGTCGGTTGCTTCCAGCCCATGCACTCACTGACGCACACCTCTACGTTGTACATGTAGGTGTGTGTGCTTGTGCGTTCGTGATGAATTTTATTGCTGAAGACCCAACAGTGGCGGCTGTGGTCTACCTACTCATTCCTTCCTAAGAAAGAGTCAGACTGAGCAATCAGTGGGAAGGAAGCGTCATTCCTCTGACGATACGTCCCTTTCCTTAACAGGCGAGATAAGAAAGGAGGCGAATGGAGTCAGGATTATTCTTGTTTTTTGAGGTGAAAGACTTTCTGAAAGCAGGCTTTACGTGTCCTATCTCACTAAAAACGATGTCAGCTTGAAATAATATTTATTTCAATGAGTAAAAACACTTTTAAGGGGTTTTTATTGGTTGTTTCTAAAATGGCTAAAAATTGTCCGATCTCATTCCACACCAGCCAAAGTGGATTGATAAGGCTTAGAACTTCGAAGCGAACGCTTTCAAACTTCCTCATATCTTTTGTCGGTAGAATTTTTGGGATCACAAAGTAATTTACCAAAATACAAAGTTATTTTTACCCAAAGGTGGACAGTTGGATGATGTTGGTGTTGCATCTCATTGAAGTTGTCACAGGCGTAGTACGCAAACTTTGTAAGAAAAAAGCTCTTTGAAGTTTGCAACAATCTTGTTGCGACCCTCCATTATGATGATTGGATGGTACTGAAGAATTCAACTGAAAAAACGAATTTATTTAGCATGCAGCCAAATACTGTGGTAAAATATAAGCATTAGTGTTGCTATTATTAGTAAGGGGACGGAACTAATGGTTCAACGACTTTCCACACCGCAGTGAACCCGAGCCACCCATTCTCTTTTGAACGGAAGGCTTGATAAACTCTGTGAATAAGCTATGTTTACCGATCGTTATAAGAGGATTTCGTTAGAATCACACTGGAAGTAGCTTTACGTGAGCTTGTAGAAGACAAGGTTACAACTAGAGCAACATGCTAAACAGACGGAAGGTAAACAAATTGGCGCGCTGGAGTGTGAAACAATCATTACCAACTTACACACAACACTGTTGCCTCGCGAAAAGGTTTGTTGAAACGTCCTAGCTTCCTAGCATTGCAAAGGAAGAGAATCTGTTTTGTGCATAGACTTTTCGTTTGCATCCAAAGCAAACTGAAGGACATTTTGAGAGTGTTGGGATAACACAGAGACTGCGGTTGAGAACTGAACAAATGTCTAGTACATTGTTAAAAAGGGGAGATTTTCACCCTCTCAACCCACCGGCACATTCTAATCGACACATTTTGATCAGCTAAAGGACTCAACTAACTCGGTTGTTCCCATCTACTACCTTCCAATTGATATACATTGGCAAGGGTAATGTAAACGAACATTCGCAAAGCATTTCACGGACGTGCTTGCACCCTACTTATCCACCTATCTTTTTAATGCAAGATCTGTTTCGAACGAGCCACCAAACCGTGTCACTTGAAGGATCTTGATTTATCTCACTTACCATTTTGCGCATGAACACAAAGGTTGAGTAATGTATTACTCTGCACTAAATTTTTACCCTTTTGGAAGTCGGGATGTTGTTAAATTAAAGACTCTGGATCTTTGCCATCAGACCCTACTTACATGTGACTTATTTTATTTGGCGGAACCACCGCCAAGAGGAAAAACCAGCAGTTGGATATTGTGTGGGAGGCGATTAGGCAATGGGGGAAACGTTTAACGGACCTGACAGCATCTGGGATTTGCATATTTACTACGGCGATACAAAGCACTAACCCCGTGCCCTGACCCAACCCGGGCACGTGCACGTGCGTCGAATGCTGGAACCTTGTGCACATCCCAGTCAGACATAAACAGGCAGCGGAATTGGCATAAAGGGAAGCATATTTCCATGAATTACTCCACTTCAATAAGAGTCCATATTATTGCAAGCCTTGTAACTCAGCATACCTCACCAATACGTCTTTTGTAGTTGAAAATACTTCATACAGAAGGAAATCCAAAGATAAAATTTCGTTGCATTTTGAGCGAAATAAAGAATAAGTAACAAAGCAAATAGTTGAAGTTAGTCTTTGGGACATCCATCTAGTGGAGAATACATTAATTTAGTGGGAACACTTTGGTGAGTACGCATTGTTTTGAAGAAACCTGATATCTATGCACGAAGTCACCTATATGCACATCATATTTACCGTGCATTTATCGTAGATGCGACCAACTTGATTGCCCACTTGAGCGATGTAACGCCTTTGAAGGATTCCTTCAAATTTTTAATCATATTATATCCGATAAGGCATAAAAATAATTCCCAACGAGACTGGCGTTGTTCATCGCGTTACGATCCCACCAAGCGGTTGGAAATGCCAGGCTTGTCTCCCGCGGAGCCTGTTTGGTGATGAGTCATCAACCCCTGTCTTGAAAGAGTCTGTGCTATGCCAAGAGGATTCTGCCAGACGCGATCTACAGGACTCGACTGATACACAATCCCCTGCAAAACAAGTAGTTGGCATCAGGCGAACTGCCAGGCGGTAAAAATACGAGTGACTGTGATTTGAATCGGCTCTTTACAAGGGAATGTTTAAAGATTTTATTGTCTATACTCAAAGCCTAGCGCAAAACAAAGTGTGTGCTTCAACGTCAACCAGAACGAACCAAACTACTAACCTGAGACAGGGAACTTGTTACCCTCACTGGGTGCTAATAAGAGAAGAAACGTTCACAAGAAGAGCGAAAACTTCAGTGATGAGCCGTAGCATGCTTAATCTGTGCATTCGTACCCCGGGAAATTATTATTAAGCCCTAACTTATTTTACTCCTACGAAACAAGAATTTTACTATTCTGACCACTGCACGGAAACGCCAGTAATTACTCTTACATTTACTGCGGGTGCAAGAGTCAATAAAAGGTGCACTGCAGGTGTTACATTAGTCTATTGTACTATAAATCTCCCAATTTGGTAAGCATTATCAAAACACACAATATTATAGTTTTACACCAACTGTTGGGATTGAAAGACAACCCATTAAACCAGTTTTTACATGGAAATGGGATACTCTAGGAGCGGAAGTTGGACCCTGTGCGGGGGTATCTTCAAACAAGTATTTAGTGGCATCTTCTGTGACTTGCACCAAATACTATTGACGTTTTCGATCACCAATGGATTCCGGAACCTAGCCTTGCAAATACTGGAGGCATCAATGCATACATGTAAAAATATTTCGTTACAATAAAAATTAATTTGACAAAGCGCACCTCGGCCGGAAGCATTACACCACCCTCCCTTGGCACACTAGGGGCAACATCGCCCCGATAAAAGATTACAGCTGAGCCAACACGAACCCCAAAAGCGTCTGTGACGTGACTTGACAAGATACATGCAAGGTCTCCAAGAGCTCGCTGAACTACCCCAAGACCATCTCGGGACGCCCAAAACCCAACGGAATTCGCGACGACGACCTACTTAGGCGGTCAACAGTAGTGACTTACACCGTTCCTTGGGTTAAAGCACAGACATGTGGAGCGCTACATGACCCACCGAGACGGCCACTATTCGCCACCCCTCAACGGATAGATTTGATCGAAATTTGTAGTGAGTTTATCGCGCAAACCCCATACGATGCGG
The DNA here is from genome assembly GCA_036345935.2 of Taenia hydatigena. Classification (NCBI taxonomy): domain Eukaryota; kingdom Metazoa; phylum Platyhelminthes; class Cestoda; order Cyclophyllidea; family Taeniidae; genus Taenia; species Taenia hydatigena. The sequence continues at coordinate 11,115,451 of JADWOT020000006.1, read as the reverse complement.
ATACTTCTGGTCTGCAATGCAAGCTGTAGGACGCAGGAAGGAAGTCAAACCCTACACAACAGAAAAACTGTCTCATAAAAGCAAACTAGAATGCCTGTACAAAGCATATCGGAACCAACTAGGCAGGGCCAAGTGATTCAAGGCCAGTGAGCATAGATATCTCGGCTTAAACAGAAACAACATATCAGCACCAAATTGTCGCCACTACGTGGAACACAATCTCTACAAAGGAAAAAAACAATGTAGTGTGGAAGACAGTTTTAGCGATAGAGATAGTCCGCGTTGATATTTGCAGCTATCTCCACCTCCCACCGATCTCCGTTTTCCAGAAGCTTTTCCTTGTTGTACAAAAGCTCCTCGTGAGTTTCCGTTGAAAACTCGAAATTGGGACCCTAGTGCAATCGGAGCGCAAAAAACGACGAGATCAGGTTACTTTTACAAATCCAAACTACAGCAAAGCATATGTGAATTATTTCAGTGTTGATTCCAAGATGGTACAGAGATAGACATGTAAAACGTTAACCGACTCGTAGCATGATTGCATCAAAGGGACTAGCAACAAAGTGCAGAAAACATCAGAAGATTTGAAAGAGAGATTCTAAGTTTCCCTCTCTGCTTCAACGCTGCACAAAAGAACGGGGCGTACCTCAACAATGGCATCAACAGGGCAAGCTTCCTGGCAGAAACCACAGTATATGCATTTAGTCATATCTATGTCGTAACGAGTTGTTCGTCTACTGCCGTCTTCTCTAGGCTCAGCTTCGATAGTTATGGCTTGGGCAGGGCAAACAGCTTCACATAGCTTGCACGCAATGCAGCGTTCCTCACCACTAGCATAGCGACGAAGTGCATGTTCGCCACGAAATCGAGGGCTAAGAGGACCTTTTTCAAAGGGATAGTTAATAGTCGCCGGCTCTTTCAGAATGTACCCAAGGGTAATACCAAAACCTTTCACGATCTCAGTCAGCAAAAGCTTGCGTGCAAGCGTGTCAACGCCCTCGGCCAATGAGTCATCCTCAGCTGCCTTTGAAACAATTTTGTAATTTTCGAGAACAGCAGAAGAACCAAACATACATCGAGAGGAATATAAAAGCCGCTCCGACAAGAACATGCACCGACGAAAAGTCAGTACCGACATGCTTTAATGAGGCGCTTTCTCGAAAGCTTAAAACAATTCGCATATGTGTAGATCTAATATTTTTGAAATTTTTTTACAAAAAAATGCAATTAATATTATAAAATTGTTTACATTGTCTTTCAAAAAAAAGATAAATTAATTTTTTAAAACTTTTTAATGATTACATAGGTAATTATTTATTTTAGGTTTAATGTAGTTGATGGCGCAACAGACAAAGGTACTGGTAATTTGATTGTGGGTTGTGCTTAACGGGCGGTCATGGCATCCACCGATTCTGCTAGCGGTCAGACTTCCTTGGATAGGGCAAAGCGAGCAAAATTCGCTAAGGTAATTTAACGAATTGAGCTTTTTAACCTTTAAGGTGAAAAATAAAACTCCGGCACCGATACAAATTACTGCAGAACAAATTCTAAGAGAGGCCAAGAACAGGGAACTTGAGGTTGCCCCGGTAGCACCGACCCAAAAAATCACCAATCTTGCTGAATTACGGGACTTTCAACTGCGAAAACGCAAAGACTATGAAGACAACATTCGAAAGAATAGACTTGCTATGCAAAATTGGATTAAATATGCGAAATTCGAGGAAAGTCAAGGGGAATTACAGAGGTGGTTACATCTGTGAATATTTTATTTACTGGATCCTGAAGCCTGCATGCTTCGTTTTCTAGCAAGAGCCTACTTATTTGCATTTCATCCTGTTATTATTATTAGGCGTCTATGTCATCATTCAATGCCAATGGGTATTTTATGCGTGTCTCTCAATAGCTGCTTTGGATACTGGAATTTCATTTCCAATTTACCATTTGTAGAGCACGTTCTATTTTCGAGCGTGCACTTGATGTGGACTTCCGAAATATAGGATTGTGGCTTAAGTACGCTGACATGGAAATGCGAAACAAACAAGTGAATCATGCGCGCAACCTTTGGGATAGAGCCGTCACATTGATTCCAAGGGCCAACCAATTTTGGTATAAGTATACCTACATGGAGGAATTGTTGGGTAACATTGCAGGGGCTCGTCAAGTATTCGAACGGTGGATGGAGTGGGAGCCGGAAGAGCAGGCATGGCATGCTTATATTAACTTTGAACTACGATACAAAGAGCTGCAACGTGCTCGATTGATCTATGAACGTTTCGTTCTGGTCAATCCTGAACCCAAGAACTGGGTAAAATATGCCAAGTTCGAGGAAAGAAATGGTTACATCAATTCGGCCCGGAAGGTGTTTGAGAGGGCCGTCGAATTTTATGGAGGTGACAATCCACAGGCTCGTTTACTGATCGAATTCGCCAGATTTGAAGAGAGGCAGAAGGAAGTAAGTTGCTTAACTTTGCAGCCACTAACTTTTTTTTGGCTTTAGCACGACCGCGCTAGAGTTATATATAAATACGCTCTTGACAATCTTCCATCCAGTGAATGTCCTGAAATTTACAAGGCGTTCACATTGCACGAGAAGAAATATGGTGATCGTTTAGCGATTGAGGGTGTCATCCTTAACAAGCGGAAATTCCAGTATGAGTCAGTAAGTTAATGCTTGCGTCTTCCTCGTTTCTTATGCTATAATCGCGTGATATTGATTCACTAAAAACATTTGTAGGAAGTAGAAGCGAATCCCCATAACTACGATGTCTGGTTTGATTACGTTCGCCTAATGGAAGAGGAAGGTTCGGTTGAGCAAACACGAGAGCTGTACGAACGAGCGGTAGCAAATTTTCCCCCTATTAAGGTAATGGAGATGAAATTATCAGCCTTACAATGCTCCGATGTGCTGAATAGCAGCATTTCATTATTTTCCTTGCACTCTAGAGGTGGGGAGCAAGAAAGTTAATGAGTAGTCTCCCATAAATTCGGTTTCAGGAGAAACGTTACTGGCGTCGATACATTTACCTGTGGATAAATTACGCCCTCTACGAAGAGCTGGTAGTGGGAAATGTGGAGAGAACTCGCGAGGTCTACAAATTTGTCCTCCGTCTCATTCCCCATCGAAAGTTCACGTTCGCCAAAATGTGGCTGTATGCGGCGAAGTTCGAGATACGCCAGAAGCAACTGACAAGCGCCCGCAAGTTATTAGTGAGCGATGATTTCAACCCACACCTGCATTGGGGGTTTTCGTTGTAAAATTGTGACTCGCTTTTCAGGGCACAGCACTCGGTAAATGTCCCAAAGCTAAACTCTTTCGTGGATATATTGAATTGGAGATCCAGCTGCGCGAATTTGATCGTTGTCGGAAACTTTATGAGAAATTTTTGGAATTTTCGTCAGAGAACTGCACAACCTGGATGCGTGTAGGCTATTTTGGCATCGTTTCTTACGGCACAGTATTTATGCATGATCAATACGTTTTTTGTACAGTTTGTCCTCCATTATTAAGGTATGTACAGTCATATTGCAACAGACCAAAAAGGCTATTGCATTCCCTTATTCCGAGCTCGCTTTACTAATTTGGTTAGTGTAAAAGCTTACGATTGCACCCGTCGTTCTGTTTTAATTACACGAGCTTGATGAAAACCTAAGCTTGGCCTTGGTTTACTGTGAGGAAATCAAACTATTCACTCGGATTAGGTGTTGTTTAAATTCCTTGGATAGAATGAAGCTATTTTAGTATCTATTCGGTCAACTGAACGCTTTTTTGCAGTGATAGATCTATAACTTCTCTGAGACTTCGATGTCTTCTTAATTGTTTGTGCTGTATTGAATTCCCTTTGTTGTACAGTATGCGGAAATGGAGGCTCTCTTAGATGAGGTGGAGCGAGCTCGTGCTATTTACGAATTGGCGATTTCACAACCGCTTTTGGATATGCCTGAGATTCTCTGGAAAGCATATATCGACTACGAGATAGAGCAGCGCGAGTGGGATCGTGCACGTGCCCTCTATCGCCGCCTTATGGAAAAGACGCATCACGTTAAAGTAAGAGGGAGTGGTCACTTAGCTTCCTACGCTGGCATCTGATCAATCGCCGTTCTGCGCAAAAGGCAGTTGCCAAACACTATGCAATCACAATTCATGGTTTATTGTGTTATTAAACACATGGCATAAGGTTAGGTATTTTCGTGGATTTAGGGCTCTACACTATTCACGGGCGATATTTAATGCCGTCACATCGATAAGTGGTAAACCGTGTGGAGGTAATGGTTGGGCTTTTTTCAAACCTGTTGTTTGTAGGTTTGGCTAAGTCTGGCAAACTTCGAACTGTGCGCGCAGGACTCCGTGGCGGAGGAGGAAGAAAATGAGGGGTCTTCAGGTGCCACCACCGTAATCAATGAGCGAGAGGCGGGGGCTGCTATCGAGCGGGCTCGCGCCGTCTTTCGCGAAGCCAATGCGGCTCTTTGCAAGGCTAACAGCAAGGAGCAGCGTGTCCAACTCATTGAGGAGTGGAAAACTTTTGAGGTGGGTTTACTGGTGCAATGCACTTGGGAACACTCGATTACATTCACCGTAATCATTCTCGCCACAACTTGTCCCTTAGCTATGATCAAGTTATAGGGTAGCCCAAAAAATGAGCCTCAAAGCGAGGTTGAAGAGCGCATCCTCTGTTGGCATTGGGAGGATGCAGCGAAAAAGAATTCACTTCGTAAACCATTCAATAGTATTATTTGTGTGCACGATAGGAAGAGTATGGAGATGAGGAGACGCGGAAGGAGGTGGCGGGTTTCGAGCCGCAACGAGTAGTGCGCAGCCGCCGGGTGGAGGAGGGGGATGCTGGCGGTGGTTGGGAGGAGTACGTCGAGTACATTTTCCCAGACACCACCGCTGAACAGCCAAATCGCAAACTTCTCGCCTTTGCCAACAAATGGGCAATGCTCCACGAACACTCTGATGATGATGACGACGACGAAGAGGAGGAGGAGAATGGAGACTACGACAGTGCTGATGAGAATGTTGTGCCCAGGAACGACGACAGCAATACTAACGCCGTGGTAACTGAAACGGCGAGTATGAATGAACCTAATTGAACTCCGGTTAATCGAGAAAAATCCTCCCTTGAAGTCTAACTTTGTACAGTTTCGACAGTTGTTCTGTGTATTATATGGAGTGAGCTAATATATAGCGATTCACAATGCTTTCCTTTTGTGTTGGTTCAGCTCCAGCTCCCGCATGTTGGTATACGGCTGATTAGCGTGCTTTGGCTTGAACTGTTGCACAGCATCAGAGCGAGATAAGTAGCTTAGCGAATTGTAGTCGGATAATATAGCGCACGCACCGAGTCTATACCTGCAACGGTGACTGCAACTTTCATCTAGTTGTTTACTGCACGGGTTGAATTCGGCATGAATGCAATTAACAAGTGGAGGTCAGAGGCGACTATTCGCGGGGAACGCGAATATTCATAAGACCAGCAGTAAGTAGCAGCTGGTGATGCCTGCAGTACGCAGATCAAGTCAATAAAAGACGAGTCAAATATTTAAAAAAATGCCTTATTTTTGATGCGGAGTAACGATTAAGACAAATACAACACGGCTAAGGGCGTTTTGGGAGCCATAAAACCGTCACCTCACAAGACCTCCCGTCCACGAAGTACCAATTGCCTCTCGGTTCACCCTTGTGAGACAAACCCTAGAAATCAAAAGTGCCAGGTCGCCCATGAAATTGAAGATGAAAAATGAACAGCATGATTAATGCCAACAATCTCATTGACGAAGTGATTATGAAGGCGGATATCATTCACCTGGATGATTTCTTGAGATACAATTCCGCCGATGATGGCATTTATTGCGACGAGTGAGGGCCCACAACAGGATCTAGAGAAGATAAAATAGTTGAGAAGAATGCAAGCAGGATGTAGTAATTCTGTGAGATCTACTACGAAAAGTCATCCTCCGACAAAAGTGACGTCGGAACACCGAGATTTTCCGCGACCCGAGGCCAAGCTTCCTTGAGATTTTGGGTGGATATGGGGCAATCGAGGTTTGAAATAACTAAAACAACAAAATCCCGCGAAAGGGAACAAGCCATTTTGCCCATACAGTCGAAATACACATGGCTTACGCCGTGCAAGGAAAAATCCCTTCGGCATTCTTTTAGCCGTCAGTGGCACATTTGAGTTGCCATGCCAATTAACTTCAGAGAAAGTCTTCAATGAAGGGTATTCAAGAGTCTAAGCATAGAAATTGCGTCAAAACTTATCCGCACAGTCCAATTATACAAAAGCCAATTGATAATTTCATCACCTTCTTTTCGTTTCCAATCGCTGTAGTAGAAAGGGAATCCTTCGTGTCGAGTTTGAAATTACAAGTCTGCTTATGGTCGTCACTACAGCTGTGAGGAAAAATATCGAACAGACCCATCGTAAGTGTAGCAACCAAGGTCTGCAAAACCGACCGCGTGCATCCCAAAAGACATAACGCAATGTATTTTTGGCCTGTTTGGTTGACTAGAAAACTTCATAGCATAATCAATCCAATGCTTGAATGCCCCTTCCACTGCAACGATTACTTCATCATAATCTCGATATTCATTTGCGAGGAAGTCTGCACTCATATTTTTCTCACACACGATATTAACCACTTCATTGAGAGCCCGCGCCCTCTTCACTACTGAACTATTTCTCTTCTGAAGTAGACAAAAAACATAAGGACTACCATCTGTCCTCTGTGACACCCTTCATATAAAAAACATTGTTCAATATCGTCCTGATTAACTACTCTATCGTCACATATTGTCAAAGTATCAATGCCACACAAAACAATATTTTTGATAATTTCACCAGCTACAGGGGAAAGTCCAATGAGAAGAAGCTTTGCTTTCTTTAATCGAGATTGTGCTTCTAAACCCCACAATCGAATCTGCCGATCGTATAAAGCAGCCTCCTCTTCCGAAATGTCTTGAGTACTCATCTAAAGAGAGGTATGTCAAACAACACACTAACTTAAATTGGCTGGGCATTCTTTGATCTGTTTCTTTTGAATTATTGTACTAAAAATCAGCAGTGATTCGTAAAAATTATATGTTGTGTTTAGCTACGCTAATAATTATAACATAAAAATAAAACAGCTGTAAAAATATAAACTTTGATAAATTATTTGCTGAATCACTCTAAATTAATTTAGCTACCTTTTAGTACCTTTACTTTAGTCCTTGAATGCCTTGTTAATTTGTTATGCTAAACAGTAACAAGCTATTTGACCTAAACATAAAAGGTGGCATTTCAACTATTTACTAACCTTGGGTTGCTTGTGTTGTTGCGTCTTGACTGTTGCGTGATTCTTAGTATATCTTTTAACACAACATTCGTTAGAGCTGTTTGCTGATTTTTTAAACTTAAAGCAAAAATATTTAGTGACGCACATTGCGCAGCTTGATAAGTTGTATGATTGGGAACTTGTTATTAACAAGTGCTGATTCCACACTCAAAATAATTCTCCGAGCATATAATTTTTGTGTAAATTAAGACAGACTTTTATTTAAAGTTTTTGTGAAAGCAAATGTTTGTAGTTAGTTTTTCGTGTCCCTCTCTTTATTGGAAGTCGACTGATTACGTGTTGTTATTGTAGGTAAACATGAATATCTCTACTCTTCTGACTTCTGGTGAGATACAATGCTTTAAGAATCAAGTTTCTTATGGCACTACAATAAATTTGGCTTGCGTTGCGCGTCTTTACACTGTGAAGGATCATAGATGGGTTAAAAGTTCCTCTGGAGTTGTTACGCTTGAAGAAAATTCATCCTTGAAACATATGTCAATAAGTTTTTATAACCTCATTGTAAGTCTTTGATTTATTTGCATACACTTGATCGTGCAATAAAAAGAACAAAAACAATTTTGCTGCTTTGCTTGATACTTGGCTTTATGCAGTGAACGTATTTTGCCAGCGCAATATATACTTCTTACGAATACGGTCCCACTTTATATAAACGCTTTTGATGTGTTTTGTATGAGAATTGCTGTAAGATTTTAATTTTGTTTCTTACTCTGATTGGCATAAATGCATTTTTTGATTTTGCCATCATCTGACATAAGTTGGAATTCCAAGTAACTTCATTGGGAAAGGGTTGAAGGATTGAATCCTCATGAAGATAGAACATTTAAGGACAAATGGATTCTTTGCACTACTTTGGGCTCATAGGTGGGCACCTCATTATACAAAATCTATTGATGTTTTCCTAAGGAGAACTGTGTTGCAACTTCTTACTCCTACCTCACTTCTGTATGTTGTGGACCTATTGATGCTGGTCTTGCTTACTAGGTGTCATTACTGAGATACACATTTTCGTATAGTCACTTTATTCAGTCAAAAAGCCAAATAGCATGTGATGCAAATTTGGTTTTTTCGCGGGGTTACTCTTGTATTGCATCTGATGATTTTACTTAATGTCTGTGAATTGAAAACTGAGGAGCTTGTAAAAAGTACTTAAAAGGTAAGCAACAACTGGGAAAGTACGTTTTGCTGAAGTTTACAATAGATATTCATGCTCTTACCTTTTGGCTAAGCAATATTTTGGCTTCTCTTAAGGCAACTACACTTCAAGAATATTTGTGCACGCCATGCTAAGTTTGTTATTGTAACTGGAAAGATAGATTATTCAACCAAACTGTACTGCTTTTGACCCATTTGCTCGTGCGATTCCAGGCGGGTGGAAGAATAATCAAAACAGATCTATACAAAGAGATGGAATACCGAGAGTGCGGGCCTCAATTTCACTCATTCAATGGCGTGGTTGGCCCTCTTGGTCTGGCTTTTGCTTGCTCCAAGGAAGCCCATGATTTCTTTACTTCTGTTCAGGCCAAACTAAATCCTCCCTCTAAAAACCGGAAGTTCGCTAATTTGATACATAAGGCGAAAGTAAGGCTTTATTGATGCGCTCATTTATGAAATAAAGTGTGTAGACTCCGTGGCTATTTATAATTATGACGACTCAGTTTTTCGCATCAGGTCTTTCGAGTAACTGTAAACGAAACGATGTTGGAAACTTGCGTACTTTACTAAATTGATACCAAAAAGAGTTAAGACGATTTAGTATATGACTGAAACCGATTATATAAACTACTTTTTGCAATATAAAGCCTACTTTGTTCATTGTTTTTGTAGGGTTTTCGCGGACATGCTGGAAAGGCAAAGGTAGGCAAAATTGCTTGACTGGTTGCGGCTAACATAATTTTTCACAGTTGTCTGCAATCTCGAATTAATATATTTCGTTATCTAAATTCGTTGTTTCTTTTACTTTAATGAGGAGCAAGTTCAACTTTGTTGATAGTGGTGTTAGTGGCTCCATTGCCTCTAGTCTGTTAAATGGCAATCGATGTTCTACAGGTTGATGTGAAGTTTAAGATGAACGACTTCCAGCACATCAAGCATGTTGGCATGGATTCTGATGGAAAGGGTTTGAAACTCGCAGCAGTGAATGAAGAATTGGCCAAGGAGCTGCTCGAGACACTTGGATTGAAAATATGTACCGAAAACGAAATGGCAGCCGTCTGTAACATTATCGAAAAGTGCGGAGCAGCAGAGGTAAAACTTTATATAGTTCCTTAAGTCTCTCTATAAAATTTTGTAGAACTTCCCAAGACCCAGTTTTTATTCTGTTCTATAACACTTTCCTCTTACCTTACATTTTCTAGATAAAAGCTCGTAAATTTGAAGATGTCTAATTCTAGTAACCACGGCTGGCTGGCTAATAGGATTTACTAAAAGCCTTTCATAAGCTTTTTATTGCACAAAGCTTGAGTACTCGTTCAAAATGTTTAATTTATTCCTTTCCCGGGAAACCTGATTTAGTAACTCGCATTACATTAATTTAATTGTTGGTAAATTGACATGACGTTTTTTCGGGTTACCACTTGAAAAATATTTTGATGGTGACAGTGTCGACAAAACCAGTGAAGACGCAATAAGATCACCAAATTGGTGCATGAGCAAGTGGGTGCTGAACCTCCACGCTAATAGTACAAAGAGCAAGTGGAAGGTCAAATCAGACATCGCGCATTAATAATCTACCTTATTTTCGCTGTCTTATTCAGACGCATTTGCGTTTCCACACAAAAAATGGGACTGAAGATGGTTAAAGCATCTTTGTGTTGACTTGGGATGCAAACGTTAGTAAAATGGCACATACCAAAGCTTTTATTGCTAGCCCTGATTTGGGAGAGCTCACAGTTGGAGACTTTGGGGGTCATATTCGATCTAGGTCCGTAAGTACCAAAGTGTTAAGGCTGCTGCAAAACTCGTTTGAGGGTAGTACGTGGTTACCCGTCCACCTAATGGCTAATATGCTTGTTCTCGCTTCCCACGACGCATAGCACTAAACTTCGCTGCAACTCCTGAATTCTACTGGGAATTCTATTGAGCGGCACGTTCAAGTTGCAGGTAAAGCCGAAATCTTCCTGAAAGAATTCGCACAGAACCCCAACTTGAGACAGCATTATTTTTGCACCATTGACAGGTACAAGAAGCATTAGAACTTCACAAATATAGGGAGTTGGAGGAGTCACATCAATCAGGACCAGCACAGGTACCGCCACCATCACAACAACCGGCCACTGATGATCGCAGTAATCTGCTTGACTCGATTGCGAATTTTGATGCCTCCAAGTTAAAACAGGTATACCGATCATTCGTCTTCCTCTTTGTCTTATCTGCGATGCCTAATTATACGGAAATGTATTGGATGAGCATTTTAGTCCCACCAAATACAACCCGAGTTCTTTCTTTTTTGGGAATTGTGTTTAGGTAAGGAGAGGCGACGAGAAGGAAAGCCTACCCAACAAAGGATCCAACGTTTTGGATTCATTCGAAATGTCGTTGACTCAAATGCTGGCAAATCGTAGGATGTATCTAACTGCATGCGATTCAGATGAAGATAGCTGATTTTGATATTTTTTACTTTCGTCACACTGCTGATGCAACAAGTTTATTTTTGTATGTCTTTGACAAACATGCTGTCGAGGACAAGTTCGCATTCTTGATTAGGGGATGTCGAACTCTTTTTTATACAAATATATGCAGCGAAAAAAAACATAGAGTACAATTTGTAAAGTGTACCCCCTTTCATTGGGAATTCGTTGAACCATTTTAAGCATAAATTACATCTCGAGAATTAGTGATATAAGACTATGATTCAAATGTCACTCAAATGGCTTGACAAACCCATTAGGATGCTCAATCACACAGCGCAAATGTGCTATTCTTGTAGTCTTGAGTGCATTCCAGTGACGTGATTCCGAGTGAGGTGTATCCTCAGTGTAAGTAAGCGCGATCAGTGCTACCCAATATGGCGCTACTGGTGGATCCTACGTCTCTACCAGAAAAAAGCATCTATCCCGTAATCGATGCCCACTTTTGCGTGTTATCTCAATGAGCATTGTGTATGTTGGGCGCTGATACCAAGTTCCCGCGAAAGTGAAACCCGGACAACATGCACACTCAAACAACGCATGTAGGCAGGAGGACCATTCAGAGCGCCAATGACCGTAGCTTCTTTACATTTCATAGCAGTAAGTTATAGCAGTATTACTCTCCTCACAAAATGCCACATTTAATTACCCCTTTCGGGGTTGTAATGGCAAAGACTTTCGTTACATGCCAAAGAAATTCTGTATGTTCACCTGAAGCAATGGACCTTATGCCAAATTGAGTGTCAATGGGAAGGCACCCATCACAAAGTCTATTCAAGTGGCACTAGGATCTCAAAGAAACTCTCACTGAGCGGTGCCCAATTAAGAAGGATCGACGAGAGGTAGGCGACAATTACATCAAGTTTACTCTTGATAAGCTTTTTCATTTCTGTAAGTTGTATGACTGGAGCACAAATGGGGAATCAGGATCTGGACTGCATTTCTGGTTATTCGCATTAGCGACTATCAAACGCCTATACTATTCTCACCAAGGCGTCACTTGCACTTGAAAATAATGAACAGTTCAGAGGCCTTTATTCAAGGAGCATCACGCCCTTTAACGGTTTAAACAAATCACGGTGCGCTCGACCCGACATGCTTTTTGTTGCCTTTAAGATACGGATTTCAGATAAATTTACATAAGTCTAGGAAGGAGGAGCACATTCTCAAGATCATCAAGCCAATACTGAAACACCCTAGAAATGTTTGTTATGGAACTGATTAACTGGGCGACTTGAGTTATTGCTCATTTTCATTTGGTGAAGCAGTAGAACATAATATCAGCGTTAAAGAACTTCATCGCATGTTTTATTTTAAATCCAAACAACTGGAAAAGATCTTAAGGAAATGTCTTTGTAAAAATGATAACTACATGCGGGAAGAGATGCGCACTTCAGCCATCAGCGGATTCTCCTCCGAAAGTCTGCAGACTGCACGTCGATAGAACACTTGGTGATAGGCGATTGCACCAGCAACAGGTGCTTCTTCACCGCACTTGGTGCGATCTTACCCGACTACTTGCAGTCCTCCGGCATCTTTGCGCGTCATGCACGGTTACACCAGCAAAATTCACCTTAAGGCATGACGGCTTGAAGCAGAAAGTTTCTGGAATTAAACATTTCGACGAGCTTATAATTATTTTGGTTTCGTGATGAGTCTTCCACACTCCTTCGATCTCCTCCGTTTCTCTTTCCATGCCGACTGCTGTCCAAAGCTCTAACCGTGCTGTTTCGCGCTCTTTGATTCTTCCATACATCAATAGTAAAGTTTGTTACGCATCCTAGTGTCTTGAAACGTGAATCCAGAGCCTTTTTTCGGCCTCGTGAAGGATCTGAATTTCCTGCATTGCAACTATTAATCTACATGATTTAACACCATTCAACACAGTGGTCTCAGATCTGCGGGATGGAGGCCTACCCAGAGCCGCAACCTTATTTGTGATTCGGTGAATGGATCATCCCACGAAGCGTAATGCATAACGTTATGTTAGGGTAACAACAGCCGATAATCTAGTCCTGCCGCATAGCATGCCCAAGTTATCCAATGTAGACACATTGCTGCGTCGGAAATTTTCGCGAAAACGACACTGATTTAATCACTTTGTGCTAAACTTGTTAACAAAGTACCGATTTGTGAATTCATAGCGACGAATGAAGAATACTCCAAGACTCATTGAATTTAACAAGCGTCGGTCGCTAGTTGTAATTGCGCTTACTGCATCTTGGCAAACATCGGGAGCGGTTGTTGGTAAAACATTGACACACAAGTTTTTAGCTTGTTTCTCAGATGAAACTGGGCGACACCTCCAGGTTTGCACAAAAGTAGGCATTCATGCATCATTAAGTCCAATGTGAGATGAGCTAAGCCTGCGAATTCACGATAGCATTACTGATATACACATCAGTAAACGGACTGCCATTCACTCTTGCGAAGGTGCCCCCCACGACAGCATCGATGGAAACACCAATATTGCGAATAGCAAAGCGAACGCCTGCACACCTAAATACAGGACTGGGTGACGGCCACACTCAGTCGCCATGATTACTCTAATAGGAATGCAATCAACCGCCTTGCCCAGTGAAAGTAGCCACTATTTAAAGCAAAGCACAGATTAAACCCACTGACAGACTTCGGATATGAAACCGCGTAAGGTTTAATTAAATGAACAAATAACAAAATATAAAATCGACGACGCGAACGTCAATTAAAATGGATGGTGCGTTGTAAGATAGAGTTTGTACAGGAACAAGTGTTAAAACAGAAATGTTCATGGCGTCAGTTCTGGAACCGGTTGAATGGGCAATACTTGACTATGTACAAAAAATCTCAATAAATGAAAATTGATGCTGGACTAAAATATTGCTTACATGACATCTGAAATAACCCAATTCATTTGTCCCCACTTTCACTAGAACTTTCTGCACATTTCGTCACAATCTGGCAGGCTACTACCGATTCTGGACAAGAGAGGGAGGAAGGAGACCGAGGCTTTAATTCGGTTGGAGTAAAATCCAACGGCTGAGGAGGCAAAACAGGCAACCGATGAAGACATGAATGCGTTGCAGATGAAGTGGAATGTGCCAGGGAGGGCAGACTAGTCGAAGGGCTATTGCACCCCATCTGCATAGCGAAAGGGACGGGAAGGATGGGAGAAGAGGGTGTGGATACTGGGGGCGTGCACCGACTAGAATCACGTGAAGGTGAACCGAAGTGCAAAAGCGCATTGGGGAGGTTAACCGCACCTTCAGACGACCTTAAAATCTTTCCAGTTCTACAAAACGTGCGAGGAGACTCAGGAGAGCTCTCACGACTAGCTTCTGCGCTTGAAACCATATCAGTACTCCGCAAGCATTTATAGGTACGCTTCTTTCCGCGATTGTTACCAAGTATCAGTGGGCTCGCACTGCTGCCACTACTTACGCTTGCGGTTCGCTTTTTGGCGGCAAAGCTAGACGGGAGGCCAATGCTAGGGGAATAACACTGAACGCGTGAAGAAACGGGAGAGGCCACAGGAGAAGGATAGCATGACGCTGACCGAGAGAAGGAGACAATGCCCGGGGCATTAGCTATCGCAACTGAAGATCTAGATTCATTTGTGTTAGCGTTTGGAATCCCAGCACCACCCGAACACGTGACAGAAATCACAAGAGGGCCGCTGAAGGAATTTTGACGGTGACCAACAGGGCTGCTTCCTGAAGATCCAGGCGAAGAAAAACCACAGTCTGAATACTCTGGCTTATCGTTCCCCGTGAGACGAAGATTTGCCCAGGATGAAGTAAGACGAGAAGTCTCCGTTAGATGTCTTTCATGTTTCATCTCATTTTTAATGTGCTCCTCTGCCGTTACGTAAAACTGAGCAGAAGACCTTCTCAGTACTCGTCTTTTTTCAAAACCTTGTTCCATAAATGGTTCTTTGACGCAGAACAAGATGCGCCCTGAAATAGAACACTGGTTTACTGATCGTGGTGTTATTCATAACCTCGCAACCAAGGACCCCAATTACAATACCCCAGCAAATAATGATCACAAGTTATACTCATTATAGACGAGGAAATCACCTAGAAAGAGGATAAACATTGGAGCAACCTCAGTCATGGTAATTAACCATGTAATAGGAAAGTACTAGGATATTGATCAGACAGAAAGTGAAAAAGCTTACTTTATGCAAACTAAAAATAAGTCAGAGCAATATATGTGAGTAATATAAGGCACGAAACTCGTATGCCACTTACAAATGTATCACGGCACGCGAAACGCCACGCCGAAGGAGAACACCTCACCACTTACGCCCTCGTTGCAGGCGCGTTTTGAACCGACTAGTTCAAACTTAACACCCAAATCTCGAAACAAAACACGGAAAAGAAAAAAAGGGCACAAAATACTGTACTTGAGGGGAAATTCGTTAATAAAATTAGGCAAAGCACTTTATATGTTTCAGTAATGGAAGGTACATATCTCTGGGGCCTTTGCAGATGTAAAATGTGTTAAAGTGTCCTAATAAGACAAAATGCTTTTGGAAATCGTTTTCGCAAATTGCCATGAAATCACGAGTTGTATATGACTGTGAAAGTTCATAATCCAGGTAATCCTTGGATCTTGGCTAGCATTTTGTAGTGCTTTAATTGTAATGGGTCGCTAAGGCCTTTTCAACTGCCTCTGCCAGGCAGCCTAGCCTCCAGATCGTGCCATTATACTCTAACTTCTTCGCTACGTCAAAAAATCATATTCTGAACAAATATAATGAATTATTTCACAGCCAGGAGAGTTGCAGAGCACTATACGTGTGCGTAGAAAATCTTTGGATTTGACATTTTAGGCGAGTTTCTTGTAACAGAAATCGTATGGTAGCATATCATGTTGGGAGTGTAGCGTCCCGAGGCTCCCTCGAAGGTAAAAGAAGGCAGAATGCTAGGGTAGAATATATATATATTCAACGGGCAGAGGAAAATAAGCCGCTGGCATGGCCCAGCGGCCAGCCTACGCAGCTGGGGCAAGATGCCTGCCCCTGTCACCCTGACCCAAAAACCGGTAGTACAAACAAACAAAGTGCTACAGGGGAAGCTTTAGTTAGCTTATTTGTAGATTTCTATTAGGCGAATGCAATGCATTACACGGACCGTCCCCACAGTTGAGTCTCGACTGAGGTCGTGGTTCATAGAATACAACGCACTGTTGACGTACAGATCTGAGAAGTTTCTGTCATTACCCATAGACCATGCCTTTGGGCGAAATTTCTATCTGCGGTGACTTATGTATCCGCGCAATTAAAGGCGGTGGTGAACAAATTATCACTGCGTTAGTAGGATACTCAGGTAGCATATAAAAGCGCCGTGAGTCTATCGAAATGTTCTGTAACAGCTTTTCAGATCTATAATTGTAAGCCATTTTCTATTATAAGTCTTCATTTAGCGTCTCGAGGTTCCCCTGGAAGAAAAAGAAGGCAGAATACTAGGGTAGAATATATATATATATATATATATATATATATATATATATATATATGCAAAGAGCGGAGGGAAATAAGCTGCTGGCATGGCCCAGAGGCCAGCCTACGCAGCTAGGGCAATATGACCACTTCTGTGTACCTGACCGAGACCGGTAGTTCATTCAAACAAAGTACTACACTTCAGTTTCTAGAAGCTCATAGAATGCTACATAAGCCCAATTTCGCGTAATTGATAAGAATGCAGAGTAAAAGTCAGTGGTGAGATGTCTAATTAAAAGTAAAGACAGTACGAAAAGTATTTTACCAGCACAACTGCCTCATTTTAAACAAGTTCTGCTAAAGTCTGTATTTGATGTTGTGTAAACTAGGCAACGCAAAATGACAATTTATTTCACAGATATCGTACCGAAAATAGACATTGGTGATTCTTAGCTATTAAATTCGTTAGCGTTGAAGACGTTAAATTTGATAATAAATACTGTCTTTAGAGCAGTTTGATGCATGATGTATCTGCGTTGACCAAAATGGACCACATGGCTTTCGGCATAACCTTCAGAAATGGCTTTTAGAAACTCATAGAAACTCGTAAAATGTGTCCAATGAATATGCTTTAGTTTGATGGTGAGATACTCCCCACGTAGATGTGTCCCAATGTGCCCTGCTTTTCAAGCCCCACAGACTTGAATCGGACTCGTTCGCTTTCTGAACCGAGTTTAACCGGGAACCTAGGTTGGATGCGATGTGCAGTAGCGGGACGCATTGTCCGGTTATGCTCCAAACAATCTGATTCTGGTGGCGACTCCCTCGAGAACGGATGCATCGCGCTCGCCAAGCTCCTCTATACTTATCAGCAGTGAGACAGTAGGCGTCGCTGTCGGTTCTAACAATGCAGGACTAACGTGTCGCGAAATGACACACACGGATAACGCGAGGGAGGCAAGAACTGGGTCATAACTACGTTTCACTGGGGAAGCGGTGGTAGAAGCCAAAGGAAAGGAACTCCAGTCCATGCATCACGAGATGATCAGACTGATAATAGGCTTCCAAGTCGATCAAATACCTTCTTCTCCACTCTCCTCACTTATCTCACAAGAAGGTGTTGCTTTTTGGGTAGTTTGTCGCCCGACTGAGTTGTGGTGAGAAGTGGTCATAGACATCCAGCATTGGACGGACTAACATGCGTCGGTTGCTTCCAGCCCATGCACTCACTGACGCACACCTCTACGTTGTACATGTAGGTGTGTGTGCTTGTGCGTTCGTGATGAATTTTATTGCTGAAGACCCAACAGTGGCGGCTGTGGTCTACCTACTCATTCCTTCCTAAGAAAGAGTCAGACTGAGCAATCAGTGGGAAGGAAGCGTCATTCCTCTGACGATACGTCCCTTTCCTTAACAGGCGAGATAAGAAAGGAGGCGAATGGAGTCAGGATTATTCTTGTTTTTTGAGGTGAAAGACTTTCTGAAAGCAGGCTTTACGTGTCCCCACCTCCTCGCAAATCGATGAGCTAGGCCTTTAAGAAGTTTCCCTCTGTCATTATTAAAACTACTAGAAATTATTTTTCTTGCATAATTTTTGAGAAGCTTTGTTTTTTGGCTGAGCACTTTGTGTTTAATTGGAACCTTATGATCATAACTTACTTTAGATTTTCGACACTTGTAGGTCGTTTTTTGCTTGAAGTCATGGTTCAGATTAACGGCCTACCCTTAAAACCTTTTGCCATTATTTGTCAATTAAAAATGGATGACGTTATGATTTGTTGTTTTCGTTATTTGTCGTTGTGCCCACTTTAATGGAGTTCTGTTGTTATGCTTCTAATGACCATCATCACATCAACCCCGCTGTTTCAGTCGATTTTTACTTTTCTCCATCGAAAATAGAGGGTCGTATGGCCAATGCAGTGGTTTAGCATGCTTTTAAGGAAGAAATAATAAAATGCTCTACGAGATGATTGCAAACTTTTTATTTGATTAAAAGTGGAAATAATCTCTCAAATATCATGTCATAGCATTCACCTTATCGAGTGGCCTAGCATAAAACACGGGAAACTTCGCGAACCGTAGCGCAGGCCTTCTCGCCTGGCAAGGTCACTTTTGCCTTATAGCGTGGCGCTTTGGGGAGCTAGCACTCAGATTTTGCGGTTTTCTAAAAGCTACCTTTAATTTTGTGCATGCTAATTTTGAGCAAATGCCATGTGGATGATCTCTTTGGCCTAGTTATTCGTTGATAGATGAAAAATAAACAATCATTATCGCAAATAAAATTACCCAATGGCAAACTTATCACACGTTTGGAGCTGCATCTAACGTGGTTAATAAAAGGAATATTTTATTCAACCCCTTTTACTCAACTTGCGAATTTTGTTTTAATAACCGATTAGATGCAAACTTTGCACAGACTTTAAGAGCTGGGTATCAAGAAGGAGGTTCGAGAACCGTGAAATCCGAGGCAGTGGTTGAAGTCATTCATCCGTTCATAAGATACTCCAGTGGCGATGAGAATGCCGCCGCCGTATGGAGGGAGAATCTTGCTCGCTCGCTTTCCGATAGGCGGACCTGAATTGACCAATCACGCAAAAGGAATGCAACGAATATCTAAACTGTGCAGCATTTAGTCCTTGTTTGTGTAATTAGGATGCCTATGACACTGATCGTTTTAGTCATTCTAGCATATTCGGCATGCGCAGATCAACATTCAATAACCATTACACGTTTCTCATCCACTCGCAAATTTGCCCTTGACAGTCGCGTCACAATTTCGGGTGTAGAAATACGCTTTTCCGATCCGAAACTGCGACCGGTGCACGCAATATACGGTCTGCGTTATGCATCTCTTGGTGGTGAGGGAGACAGCATGGTGCCAGAAACTGGGGCTGCGGAGGCGGGAGAGTCCTATCACCAAGCCGCAAAAAGGCGCTTCATGCACTCCGTTGCGGCGTTCATATACGAGACACCGGCGCGTGGCCACCTGCAAAAGACTGGACCCCCGCCCGAATGCCCACAGCCTCGAAGAGCGCAGCTGGCGCTCGACGATTCGCTTGATGAATGGACAACTAGGTCTGCTACCAGTGCCACCTACTCCCGTCACCTTCTCCAACATCCTCCGCCCGCTACTCAGGCGGAAGACTGCCTGACCTTGAACATCTTCGTCCCTGAGGCAGGTGGGTGTCCGCCTCCTTATATTTTGCAGCCCAAATTTACTGGGGACGATGAGCTTCATGCTTATGCAAGGACATTTTACCTCCATACACATAATGTATAATACGGCCAAGTGCCCTCATTTGTTTGTGCAATCGAACGAGTCTACTTTGGATTGAGAACCTCAGATTCAGCTGACAACTTGACTGTCTCGCGTCAATATGCAGTTGAAAAGGGACCATCAGACCGAGTACGTCAATAAAATGGTCCAGTAGAAGGCAGATGCAGCTAAATTAGCTTCGTTCATTATTAATGGTAGGTTGCAGCGATTTCGAAGAAGAGGGAGGCTATTGGGGACACCACTGTAGCCAATTATTTTGGAAAGTGATTCAGAGGAAAGGCAGCTTTAAAGTCTAAAAATTTCACCGTAGATAAAGAATGAGAGAGTAGTGAACGATTATTTTGAATATGGCTAAGGCAATGCTGTAATGATTAGGTCGGCTGTGGTAATGATTGAGCACAAAGTATCAAACCATGACCGCAATTCAACCGTTCACTAGGCGTCTCGCGGAATGCAAACGAAAAATGGCCTTTGAGCAGTTGTTGGACGGTGAGCATAGCAATAACTTTTATTGTAAAACAAAGTCATTGTTTTGTTCGGAGAAATAGGCCAACTTTAATGCGCAAAAAGAAACTTTCGTGAGCCATTATCACTCTGATAAAACGATGGCCTCAGAAATAGTTCATTCATTAAGATGCATTTAAACGGATATTGGTAGCGTACCTCTGCTAATGAAATGCCAGGTCAAATTGGCCAACGTCGTATCCCATTCTAGCGCGTTAAGTAACTGATTAATTGCTGAAACTAACACCAATCAGTAAACCCCTTTTTGCCTTTCTTCATTTTCTATTTGGCACAAACGGCAATACTTTTTTTAGCAAAGCAACCTATTGCTGTTGTCGTGAATAAACGTACCCCAAAGTCAGCACCATGAAAGCGAAATTTTCTTTGTCTGACACTCAACTAATTACTGACAAAAAGTTGTGAAAATGCATCATTTGATCCAGCATTACTTGCAACCTTTCCCACAAAATTTGAGATGTTAATTTTACACCGCACTGCCAGACACGGTGGACTTACATTTATCCTACCAAGTCACTGCTCTATGCGCAATCAGTATGCGCATGTACATTAGCGTATCATCCTTTGATCAACGGACATAACCCCAGGAGGAACTAACTTTGGTAAGATTTTAACGTAATTTAATGGGAAGTGCGCTCAGCAGACTCTAAATGGACATTTTACGCTGGGCCACATCTAGGCGCGGAAAACCTTCCAGTGCTAATTTTTGTACACGGCGACTCCTACGAGCACGGATCTGGGAATGCCTACGATTTCAGCCTGTTTTCCAGCCTTGGCGGTGTCATTGTGGTTACACTCAACTACAGGCTTGGTGTTTTGGGTAGGTTTCTGCATGAAACTTTCAACTCTTTTCGGCTGCTCTCCTTTAATTCTCAGATCTTGTGATTTCTAAGTCGAGGACATGTATTCTCTGTTATGGACCTTTTGACAGATGCATTCTAACTATAAAACCAGAAGGGCCTCTGGACTAATTCGAGGTGCATTCAAACCTAGTAACAACCCTTATCTCATTCACGCTGTCACCAACCCTCAGTTCTCAAGGCAATCGAACGGGTCCGCACAAATTATAGTCACAAAAGTCTTACTAAACGTGTTTCTTTACTGAATTCGGAAGGCAAATTAAGCAAGGTGACCTAGAAAAAAACATTACTTTGTACTTCAATGCGGCACATTGATAATGTGAACACAATTGCAAGGCTGTCATGTGTTCGATAAACTTTATGAGTAAAAAATTGCGTGATCTCAATGGCACTTTGTGGTGAAGATTGGAGTATTTGTAGAATGGCCATCGTTTCCGTTTGTTTGTCGTTATTCTGAAAAAAATAATATAAGAATGAAGGTATGGGTGGTCATACATTCTGATTATACATTAGAAAGGAGATGCAGGTTTTGAAAAACTCAATCCCTATTATTATTGGGACCCAAGGTAGCCGGTCCAAAGCGAATGCAGCATGCAGACTTGCTTAAAAGATGGAGACTATTTCAAAAATTGGGTACAAGAGAAAGAGTGGGGAACATTTATTAGCCCTAGAATAGTTTTAAAAACAATTTATTCTCGCATACTTGGGTAGATTGTAGTAATTTTTGCATTAAAAGATGCATTAGAAGCATATGAAATGGGCTAAAACTGAGTCACTATATTTTCTTGTCAGAATTTGAAATTTTAACTGCACTCAGAAGGACGTATGTTCTAGGAAAATTTAAGTGAGTCATTTGCGTTTGTGGACAAAATACGATCCCAATCGCCTCAAAATTGACTTGTGTGCAACGCAAAAACACTCGATTGCAGGTTTTCTATCGGAAGGCGTCGCCGGCTCGACTCGAGGCAATTTCGCCCTATTCGATTTGCAGGCCGCGATTCAGTGGGTCCACTCCAATATCCACCGTTTCGGAGGCGATTGTGAGCAACTAACCTTAATGGGCCACTCGCATGGAGCCGCACTTGTGCATTTATTCTCCACGTCCTTGCTGTCCATTGGTAATGTTTCAGAAAACACCTTCCATTTTAATCACACATGTCATAAATTCACAATACCCTGTTTGATCGCACGACAGACAAATAGCGCATGACACCATTCAGCTATTATTCGCATCCCTAGCGTGATCAAATACCCATCAGCGAGCACCTCATAATATCTCGTGGCATTGTTGTCCAGGTGCGCATTAGGGTTCTATACGCAGACGATCCGTGAGTGGCACATGCCACCTGGAGTCGATGAAGTGACGGCTTCTAGGCGCAGGAAGTGAGTGAGGTCAAAATGGGCTCAGCCATATTTTGCATTGGAAGCGGTAAAAGCAAGCAGGAAGGTGTAGAAGTTGGCATTTTTAAATAGCTTCCGCTGCAATGCTGGCACAGTCGCGTTTCAAAAACAGCATTATCTTCACCGATGTCCCATGAAAGTTATGCCTTTGCTTAACAAATGCGTCAAATACGCAGTAATACAAGTAAGCTGAAAACACTATTGGTGGAGAAAACATGGAAAAACTTTATATGACGTAAATAAACTAGTTTTGCATGCTACGATTGTCCCAACCCTGAAATTACTAATGTGATTTGAATGCTTTCCTCGTGGTAAGTGCTCCCGACCATGTTACAGAGAGTAGCTTTCAACAAATTCGCTCAGTAATGAGTCCAAAACATTAAATTGTTGCGTATTTTCCAGTGAACCATCTTTGGAATTTGATTTCATCAAACCAGTGCAAAATTGCTTAACAAAAGGGAGCGTATTCACACCGAAGGCTCCATTCCCGATGAAGGTGGTCTACAATATCTTTGCAACCAACATCCATTCTTTAGAAAGTTATAAATTATAAGTTGCTCAGCGCATGTGAGGATGTCTTTCCACACTTTAACAATTGCGTTTTGTGTGAAAAAATCCCACCTACCAGTTATAAGGACAAGTGTACCAGGAATGACCAGCCTTTCACCCAATAAAAACTTTGATGTTCATTGTAACAACCCCTTCCATGGTCAGTTGTGTCTAGTCAACGACTAAATGCGTCATTTCACCTGTCGGTCGCAGTAAGCGTCGGTTCGAAATCTTGATTGAAATACGCAGACCCATTAAAGTGCTGCAAAAGTTTTCGAATATTATGCAAAATTAGTCCAAATAAATTATTTTAAACGCTTATATTGTTTGCTGAGTGCAATTTTCAGAGGAATAAGCGGATGTGTGACGTCTCATTAATGGAATTAGAACGGATAGTTGAGCTCGCTTTCGCTCCTTACCACAGTTCATCCATAAACCCCAATTTCAAACCATTTAAATGAAATGATGTGAGAATTCTCTACAAACTTTGGCTAAGGGAAGTGATTATTAAGCAGGTTAAATTCATCACGGAAAGATTTGCATGATGAAATTAGGAATTCGATTTACCATTCACCGGACCATCACACATGATCATTTGCTTTGTGTTCGCCATTCCATATCAAACCTGCGACTTCCCTTAAAACTCGGCGGGTGTAAACGCACATTGTGCACCTGGAAGAGCGCTATGTGCATTAAAGTGCCTGCTTTTATCTGCACCACCTCTTTAGATTGATTCTACTAACATGAAGATTTCAGGACTCTGTTGTGTTAAAAAAATTAAACAAGTAACGTACATAAATCCTCCAACTGGTCGGAAGTACTTTGAAGGATCCATCGGAGATGAACTTGAATCCAGCAAAATGACATTTTAAATGACAATTTCCTTGCCTTTAATAAGAATGTGAGCCCATCTTCATAAAATACACACTTTTAAGCGAGAAATTACCCTGATTCTGAGACCACGCATTTGTTGTTGATACGTTCTAGTGTTAGCTAAAGCGGAAATGTGTTAGGAGTCTTCCGCCACCACCATTTACTATCAGTACAAATTAATACTGTTTGTCAGTTTTTAGTCAAATTTTGTAATAAGGTTAACAGGAGGTGCAAATGTTCACTTTCAAGGTCCAAATTACTATGGAATAAAAAGACTCGTCCTATTCGACGGATCAGCCAATGCACCGTGGGCTACGTCTGTATGCGACACCGACCTTAAACCACTCATTGAGGCCAATTTTCAAATGCAACAGTCCTCTTCCGCCACCGTTTTTGATCTGCTTCAGGATCTTCCCATTTCATCCATCCTCGAAATTCAGCGGAATTTGTCTCGTCTAGGCCTCGAAAGGTGTTTCTCCCCTCTGCCAAGGAAACAACAGGTTGCCACCGAGAGGCCGACACTTTTCAATCGGGTCAGCCTCATATACGGACAAACGGAGTTCGCGGGATCTCTTTTTTACCGCAATGCAGCAATTGATAATAATGTCAACAAATTCATGCCAGCATTGATCTACCTGCTGGAACATGTGTTTCAGGTCTCCGCTTATCCATTAACCGACCTATTGAAATACGTTTACGCGCAATCTGACACATGGACTCAAAGTGATACCATTAGTGAAGAAAAAAACAAGGTGCGTTTCATTGGCTTCCAATTAATGGTGCCAGACATAAGGTGACTTGTCGATGCATTACAAGCATGCCCAAATTACATTCCAACATGCTCTTTGCTTGTCTATTTCAGACATTTGAGTAAACAAAATTTCCTTGTTGAGCATTCAATTAAGATCTGTCTATGATTCAATGGTAATTTCTACTTTAAGAGTGTAACAATTTGGTCTTTAAGTGCAGGCAAATCCTCAGAATCAATAATGGCGATCATTTCAGATCTTCAAGATTTTCACCGACGCATTATTCTGGACTCCTGGTCTGACAACTCTTAGACAACATGAAACCGGACAGGAGCAGAGCTCGGAATTGGGTTCAATTGGGTCCTCCAGATACGTTGTTCACTTTTCTCAAGCGCACTATGGTGATGATCTTAATCTGCTCCTCGGTGTACCATTTGTCTCGGCCTTCAATCTCAAGAACAGTTTGAAAAGACGCCTTTCTCAGACCCTTATTCAATATGTTACGAACTTCATTCATTTTGGGTAATCCGCCTTAAATATTATTTTCGTAAAATCCACGATCCAGGTTAAACACCTCGGTTTTATGAAGCAGCACATTACTACCCATTAATGTAAAAGGGGCGATGGATAGGAGTGGCCTGAATACTGGATGCATTATTTTGCAACTTCATTGGCAGTTCTTACCCGACACCTTCGCCGTCTGTATTTGCATGCGGGATGTTGATGACATCGACATTTGCGCAGTATTTGTCTGTGCTCCATAGCCAAGCAGATTGGCAAGAAAGCTCAATACAACTAGCGCGCTGAGGCGTCAGGCAAATGTTATACTTAATCGCGAGGTTGCATTTTTCGTAGCCTACTCTGCGAGACTGGCATCTCGCCTTGGCACGGCTATCAATAACATGGTGCTAGCTAATAGCTAAACGCGGTGACAAAATTTCGCTTTTATTTGAACTTGTGACCCACGGAGGAAGTAGGGAGGCAAAACCCCTTCCACGGTTAAGGCAGGGAGTCGAAGCGAAATCAGGCGCTGCTAGCTGACAGTGAGCATAGTCGGATTCCCGATCTTTTGAGGCACTTCCCTCGAACGAAAGGCTGAGAATGCAGGCAGTTTTAAAATATAATCCGTATTTATTTAGTAAATCACCCCTATTTTACGAGTGCTGATTCAATTTATGCGTCCATGCCCGATTTCGTAAATGTTAAATTTTCACACCCTAAGACACTCATCAGACTGGTAAGAGTGTTTTATACGCATTTTTGTTTCAGAGATCCCAATAAACAGTTAACAATTCCAAATATTGCTGAAAATCTCACGAAGCTATGGCCAGCGTTCAATTCAAGGAACGAACTGTCCCTAAAACTATGTATGCACAGCTTTCCTCTTTACTTTATTAGCAGAGTCGCTATCTATTATAACACAGTGGACGATAATTTAGTAATGTTTGGCATCGTTTTATTGCTATTCTTTTGCGGGTATTTCCCCTGAACGAAAATCAGTAGCTAACCAAGGAATTATTTATGTAAGAACTCATAAATAATCTACTTTAAGAGATGGCATCGAACTAGCTATCATCAATTTTCACTATCCATGCGATCGATGCACGAGAAATTCTAATGGGGTTTGCAGACATCAACGTACTGTGACATTTGGCGTCAGCTTCTAGAATCACTTTGATTAAACAAATTCACTCTCTTAATGCCAAACGTTAGGAAGATAGTTGGCCTAAAATATTTTACTAATATTTGCATAGGGATTTAAGGAAAAATGCAACTCCAACCGATGCATTCAAGATAATTCCTCTGCTCTTGCATCGGGCACCTTCTTCCTTTCATATTAATCCATCTCGAAACGTTGATTAGAGCCTCTTTAAGTCTCCCTATTCAGTTTTATCCCATTTCTATTTTTCTCATTTAAAGTGACATTTAAGGAGGTTCCAGTTGGCGAATAATTATGATTACCAGGTGTCAGTAATTTCGTTTTAGGCAAGCCAAGTGTCGGATTCAATGAGCCGTCGCCGCCAGATGGTGTACTCGATATTGCTTCAGCTTACAGAAGCCACTATACGACCTTTTGGATGAATATATTTCCCAAGATTGCTGGCAATAATGGAAGAACACCGCAGTGTAAGAGCAGAACCGTAACCCACTTTGCAGTGCCTGAAGCTCAGTACAAAGAGGCTGCAATAAATGGATATACATCATCACCCTCCAAACCAATCGAACAGGTGCCATTGAATGAACGATTGTCTACCGTTTCCAACGAATCCGTGGAGTTTCCATCTTTCTACGATACAAATCAGGTAGAGCATCAATTTTGCTCGTATCCTTTATTTATGGCACAAATGACGCTTGCATTGAATAGCTGAATTTAGTAAACGCCCACAAGAATAAACGAGCGATTGAACCTCACCGATCTACTAGCCGAAATGAATTGTAGAGTAAATCATAACATTAATTTCATAGTAATGAATTACAGTAATAATCGACTACAAATGGTTGTCTGCCCTTACCTGTCAATTCATCCCGTCAGTGGTCATATTTTTCATCTCAGAATTAAACTACTAAAGATTTTAATTCTGCGCACTATAGGAAATACAATTGACTAAGAATAATGCTTCTTTGTTGGTAAGGATGGCATTCCTTTATTGTCAATAAAATAGGCTTTTAATTGCAAGTAGAATGGCAAATGACACCGGAATTAGAATTGTTGCCGGAGAAACGATTTGGGTACTACTCACAAATGACCAATGCAAAGACGCTTCTGTTTGTAGCGATAATGACTAATGCCTCGGCGGACGTATTTATTTTCCATCATTCCAATGTCCAATTAATCAGTGCCATGAAATTCCCTTAATTACTTTTAAAGATGCCGCCTTCAACAGTTGGAGATGCGAAAGAGGGTTATAAGCGAATTTTCCTGCTTACAATAGTTGTGGGTCTCTCGTTATTCCTTCTCAACATTGTCTTTACTGCAACCTTCTACTTTTGTCATCAACAACGCAAGGATGGATCCGGCGGTATCCTCATCTCAGCATCCGAGGCGGATCACAGAGAAAACAGTGAGAATCTCTTGTAGATTGCGCTGACAGCATCCAGTGTTGTGTGGGATTCCGGCTGTAGTAATTGTTTAAAATCAAAAATTTGGCAGAGGCGATTATTCAGTTCTTCACCGCACGCCTTCCTGAGGGTCAAGAAATGCCATCTCGCACGCGCCCAGACATTGTGCGATATTTTTACACGAAAGCTAATGTCCGGTCACCTAACCGTGAAATTTCTGATATTTTACCAAGTCACAAATCTTTGGCAAAGGCGAGTACAAGTCACATCGAATAATTACTGGTCAAATAAGACTGAAGTTAAGAGATTTTAATTAAAAACAAATGTTAGCATGGTGCCAGTTGAAAATGTGGGAATTCGTCAATGAGGGGGTCAATGGAAAAGGGGAGAATTTAAAACCTTTAATGCTTCTTCAGAAAAAAATTTACATCACGAAAGTTAGATGCATTGTGAAAAGTGTTCCCAATTTTACGTCTAGAAAATAATCCCTCCACTAAGCCGACAAATGCGATGGCAGGTTGCCACCATTCAGTGGTGAAGTTACCCCTACTCAGCTCGACTCTGGAAACACCGTTTCAGCTGGCAACAGCAAAAATGCAGACTGATTTTCAGAGTGTTACCTTTGAGACGCTGCAGGGATCGCCTAACCAACTGGGACAGATGTACTCACCCGATGGGAACCGGACAACACGCATGACAGACCATCGAACTATCACAGCATTGGACTCTGGACAGGAGAAAGAAGAGCACAAGAGACCCAGTGCTAGTATGATTTGAGATTCAAATACCATACTTATCCTCTTGCTACTACACACAAACTTAATTTTCTGTCAAAACCATCTGAAACAAAAAGAATTTGATGCTAATTAAAAACATTTGAGAATACTTATTTTACAGTGTGTAATCAAGCCAACCTCGGCAACGGTGGACGGTATTGCCGTCATTGAAGCCCAATGCGATAGATTGAAATTTTGCACAATGCCACTCAATGTGGAAAATGCATTGAAAGTTCGACGAACACTGAAAGCAGTGAAAACTACGATCTTGCCTTGTTTTTCTGAGCTGCCCGTAAAGACTAAACAGTACATTGAGTGGTCTATGTTTGGCAGTGAAAACCGAATGATTGTGAGCGATCTGCTTCAGAAAAGCAAGCCTTTCTCATTTTTGAGAAGGATAACCGTTTAAGTTACAAAACCATGTGAACAATGTGAACACTTATTCAATGGGAACCCATAGTTTTTAACTCTCCTTGATACAAAGGCGGAAACATCCCATACCTGGCCTACAGAATAAAACAAATTCCTTTTCTATACAGAGCAAGTGGACCTACGAATGCTGACATATGATAGAGTTATGTTTACTTGACATAGGAAGGCCAAACGTCTACTGTCCCTGATACTCTTGCTGCGTACCCCTGCTGTTGGAGCTTGGAGGTTTAAATTAGTCGGCTAACCCAGGGTTTGATGTGTGAACCCAGACTGAGCTCTGCACATAAGGCGGGATGGCAATTTTTTTTGTGCCACGTTTCCGCACTCTGCATTTGCTTAACTGAAGGCTATCACCCTACTAAGTTGACAACTGGCAGGCGCTAACAGCCCCGAAGATAAAAGCATTGGAGCCCAATCATTGACTCTGTGAGTAATAAAACCACCCGATTATCAACATCCTGTAGCGACGTAAATCGCTGTTCCTTGTATCACCAAAACACCTTACAGCCATAAATGGAGGCAAAAAGGACACACTTCAACTTCGTAATAACCAAGAGCTAAGAGCACTGCAGTAGAGTACATGACGAATTTGGCCAGATTTTAGCTTATTAAGAACATATACGTCTTTAAGCTCAAAGTATGCAAATGCACTCCATACTGGTGTACGAAAAAGTCAGAATATAAAAATAGTTTAGAACAAATTTTAGCCAAAAAATGTTCAAGTACAAAAGGGACACCGTTGACTTCCTCCTACACATTGATAAAATCAAGATCCATATTTACGATAGATATTTTTCCTCAATTCCACGGATGAGTAATTTCTCACCGACCAACTTTGGACCTTTTCTTTCCTGAAAAAGAAAATATTAGGCTATGCTATCTCAACAAAGACACTGTGGGGCTCTAATTACATCATTCCCAGAAAATGCACAGTAAAAGTGTTCAAAATAATCCTTCTGCGGCACGAAAGATAAACAGTAACTCACAGCAATTGCACCAGATTTTTCAAAGAGGGATTCACCGCAGTTGCTAAAAAAAATTGTAATTCAAAAATAAATTTTCACGTCTCAAGAATTTGCTGTGATGGTTTGGTGTTGGCGTGCGGGTGGTCGAAGACCGCCGAAAAGATTTCATATCTTCTCTGGGGCTTCAGCTTTGAAGAAGCTACCTGGCGTGAGATGTGGCCGCACGGTATAGCACATCAAGCCAAAATATACGCAAATAACACGCCATTCACTGAGCCTGTTTCTTCCCGTAGTTAAATCAAACCGTTCACAAAACAAACGAAAAACCAAAGAATGTGAAGGGATAAGGCAAAAAAGACAAAATGTTGACAACAATGAAATGGTAAGAGTGAATGGGACAAATAATTGCATAGTTGGAATTGGCAAATACTAAACAGCTTGTGATCATTCGCACATCGCTAAAAAAGCAATGTATACGAATACCTATGCACAGTAAAATTCGTTTTACAAAGTGAACAACAATCCAGGTAAAAAAATATCTAATGTAGAAGTATTAAGGAGACGCGTCAAAAGTTTGCCGCGTCTGACAGTTAGCGCCTTTGCCTTCAAAGCATCCCTACCTTGAGCAAGACTTGTTGGACCACAGAACTATCTAAATATACGCCTGATGTAAAAAGCGAGAAAGAAGATGGACGTCCATAAACGGCAGATTAAAATAAGCCAATTTATTTACGTAAATTAAAGCAAACTTGTTTGTGTCCCGTTGGACTTAAAATGCGCATGAGTTGCATGATATTAAAATGAACGCATTATCGAGAGTGGGCCTAAGTCTTCAGCCCAGACGCTTGAACAGTTAGAAACGCTGAGTAGGTTACTGCAAGAACTAGGCGACACATAGCGAGCTCATGCAAAAAAGAATGATGATACTGATGTCTGAATTGTGAGATAAAACTTGCCTAACGCTGAGTGATACCAATTGAAGAGACAAATATATAATTGTAATCCAAATGGACCGTTGGCCGGCATACATGGGATATAGTATCCAGATTGAGGGAGTTCTTTATTGAGGTAGTCTAATTAGAGGAGAAAACTGAAATCGCAGAGCACAACCAACGGCAATGAACTGAGCCGCCGAATGTTAGCGAGCGCAGATTTTATGATCCTGCAGAAAAGCATTACTGGAAACAACTCATCCACAGATCTCGAATTAGAGAGATTGTCACCCCTTCCAGCCACTACAACGCCCCAACCTGGTAGGGTATGATTAACTCAATCGGAAAAATTTGACACTTTTCAAAATGAAAGTGAAAAGGCTAATCAAATAAACAGATTGTCAAGGAGGAAAGATGAAATCCAAGAAAACAAACCTACATGCATGCAAAGTTGGGATAGCGGTCCAACGTGGTTGTCCTGGTTTTGCACTTTCGACAGGCGAAGAAGCGTTTTACACCAGTGGAAAACTCCAATTTGTGTCCTTCTTTGCGGCAAATTTGGCTGACATGTAGTGATCTATATTGGCACTAAATAAATCGCGACAAAATTGTGGTGAGTTGCGCATGGACCAGGCAAACAATAGGAAACGTCTGCCCCTTTAGCTTGAAAATTTAACAAAAATTCACTCCTAATGCCTTCCTTGCGATAGTAACCACTGCTGATCGAACCATTGAGCTTCTTATTCTCCCTAACAGACAAACACTTTCAGTCGAAGTCAGCTAGCGGTGGGTGGAATGAAGCTTAGTATAAACCTGCAATTTCGCCAACGCGTCACCTAAAGCACAACACTTCACAACACTGGTCATTAGTCAAATGGAAAGTTGCGCATTAGCCTGATTAAAGGCGAATAGGAGAAATTTTAATCAAACAAATAGATATTGCGCTAGAAGATGAATTATCCTGAATAATTTAGACCCCCTCAAATATCAAAGCGATACATTTTGGGAAACACTAAATCATCAAGTAACAAACGAAATCGTTCAGATTTTAGACAAGTTTTAGACCACTCGTTTCACATAAAATACGAAAATTTGATGCCAAGGGAAATGGCATTGTCAAGCGTTGACCATTGCAAGGATGGTAATGCAATATCAACTGCTGCAGTCGCTGCAACAACTCTGTTTTCCATGCTTTAACTGTAATGATGCAGTTACTTCCCAAGGCATGATAATTAGCAATCCTTATAACTAACAAGTGAGATACGTGTGCGAACTCGGAACACCCACTGAGCAGCGACTTGAAAAAGGTAAATAACTATACCCGATTATTACTTCCAAAAATAATAAAAACCAAATAATGGAATCAGGGGCTATGGGAAGTATTTAGTGATAGTTGGGTTCTTCGCTTTATTTAACCAGATACCCGAGGCCTGAAACGCATTACCTTAATTCACCGGAGAACATCTATAAAAACGGACCGGTTGGCGGTTCAAGTGTTCACAGAATTTTGCAGACTCACCTTGAGGCAAGTGACGATCTGGCACTCCTGTTCGTGCTGATTCAAGAGCACCTGCTCGATGCTATCGCGGGCTTCGAGACGAGAGAGCAACCTTTGTTCAGCGTCGGCTTCGTTGGCAGCAGCAATGTCAGCGTGACGCGAACCCTGACTGACCAACCTTGCAAGTTCTTCACGCCTCTCACTCTCCCAAGTGTCTGACGCCTTTGGAATTCTTTCACTGCTTTCCTGTTTAGGATTTTTATTTATTTTCAGGGGTGATACTGAGTCTAGTATCTGTGTAAGTGGACTAAAATGGGAGGGAAGGAAATTAACTTTGGTTCAATTAAGTTCCAAGTGATTGGCTGCGCGTTTACACCTAGTAGAGTGGAGAATCTGGTAAGTTCAAGATATTGTAAGCTGCAAACTATTCAAGCTGTCTCATGTTAACACAATTAGAATTGAGACAGAATAACAGACCGAAACAATGAAAAGAGCTATGGGAATGTAATAAATACGTATGCCGAAAAACAACTGGTGTAGAGTAAAACGCGAAGAGAGATCTCCCTGATCACAGAAACGAACTAAACATAAGTGGGAACATTATTTGCACTGGGAATGTTCGATGATGCAAATACCAAAGCAGAAGTTCATCTCAATTTTAAGAATGTTTAAGCACAATAGGCAAAGTCATATGGATGCCTTGAGTAGAGCCAAATTGAGACTGCTCAATAAGATCTAACGCACGAGGGTTTAGCCTTTTTGGAGGTTGACTGAGAGACCACGTCAAGTATTCGCTTCTGAGTTTGCTCCCGTGCAGACTGATGCAGAGCGCCGATCCCGCCCTTGAATTGAACGAGAGCCTCGGCCCTCCGACGAGCAGCATCATGCGAGGGCAGGATCGGGAGGTTCACGTTTAGTTTTGAGTCCTTTGCCGAAACCGGGCCCAAATCGATAAAATGACCATCTTCTGCGCCCACTTCTAACTCACGCCCAATCTGAGGTTTCTGTGCCAGCGTCTACGCACACAACACAGGTCGTAATAAAAAATCAAATTACAAAATCCCTTACGTTGAAACTTATCATAGCATTATCACCACAACCACCTTATGTTTTGCACCCGCGAAGAACGTGGTGAAAGTTTCATGCGAAATTGCTTGAGATGTTGCATTCTTCAGATGTTTACTTTTGACAGAAGATGCGGGTATGGTTAAATGAGAAGCACTGGTGGTCTCAAGGTAACGAAGGAGATTCAAAGAACCCTGGGTGGGACGAGTTAGCGGAGAGGCGAAGGAGACTTGCAACTCAGAAGGCGTCGACTGAAACGAAGTCCTAGAAGCTGTAGAGGGAGAGGACGAGGACTGAACGATGGCATTGCCAGCTGATGCAGGCTTAACTATATTTAAGGCTGACTGAGAGGATCTAAAAATAAGCGCAACGTATGAACAAGTAACCGCCTTGAAATCTCCAAGTGGATTGGATTATGATGAATAAAGAAGCAAAAAACACGTGAAAGTGAAGTTGGGACGTGGACTAGCCAGTGTTACTTTTCGCTGCCATGGTCTAGATCGCGATGCATAGGCAATATGTACCGCCACCACAAAAAGCAAATCAACATAGCGCCGGGATTAGGTAGCAGTAGTAATACGAGAACAGTAGTGGAGCAGGACACTCCTTACATCCCTGAAAGGTTTGGTGATGCTAACTCTGAATGACTTACTGTTAATTGGATTGTGTATTTGCAATAGCTAAGTGAAATTTCGAGTGATAAATGCCGAAATTCACAATTAATTAATCGCGAACTCAGCGTTACTTTCACCGTTTGACAATGGGTTGGAAAGGAATAGGCTACCGCAAAGACTGTCAGCTCCCGCGCGATTGCTACCGAAATCGCGAAATCGTGGGAAGTTAATAAAACGATTCAGTGTGAAGGAATTAAATGCGTTCCCTATGGGTTAGATAAAACATTTCAGCGTTTTCGAATAACCAAATTCGCTATTATTTGCACCAAGCATAATAAAACTAAAGCAATTAAAGCTGATCATGGGAGTCAAAAGCGTGAAAAGAGGATAGCAACAATAAAACCAACGTCCAGCGGAGTTATCAACACTAAGTAAATATTTGCGATTCACTCAACTTTACATTTAAGACAACGCCAGATACTTGTATTTTCAAGGAGGTTCATATCCCCTTAGTGTGAAAAATAGGCAAAATAATAATAGACGGTAAATGGAGCCATATGCATAAAAACTTCCTAAAATGAGATCACTACAACGGAGGTGGGAAGGTAAAGGCAGTGCACTAACGTTTGCAAGTTGAAGATGTCCATAAGATGATGGATTGAATAAATAATACCGATACGACTTGTTCTAAACGAGAGCAAGGTCGGGCGTCAAAGTGATATCTTTATAGCCCGAGGCGACCTAATATCACACCTCGAGGTCTGTATATTATACAGCAGAAGAAATGAAAAAGAAGGGATTTTGGAAGCTGCCTGGTGTCAATTGGACAACAAAGACGACAGCACTATAGAATGAGGTCATTAGCTCACACGGCGAGTCTGCTAAGAGAGCGGGTGTCTTGACTGCGATCGACCGGCATGGAGGTGGGGTGATGGAGTAAAAATGCACTGTCCGACAGAGCCGAAGCTGAAGGACTACCAAACGACCTTTTCAAATCCCGATGCCGACTATAACCCGGTTTGGAGATTCTAAGAAAGTCAAAAATCGCATAATAAAGAGCAAGCCTCTTCTAGATGCAAGAAATATGGAAAAATTAAGAAACATAAGGTACATATGGCACGCTAGAATTTAGGATGGCTTAAAAGACTAAGACCGACTATTTTGATAAGAAGCGCCACAACAGAGAACACTTACAACGTGGTCGCGAAACCGGGTCGCGTGCTGCTAGCGGAGTAGTATGCAGTCCTGACATGCAAATCGCAGTATCGGCATGCATTTCTACAAAATATAGAAGTTTTAATAGCAAAAAAACGCAAAACTACATTTCAGGTGAAGAATTTGGAAGAAAGCCAGGCTTGTGAAGACCAAGAAATTCGTCTGTAAGGTATCAACCTTGTTACTAACAGTAATTGAGTAGGGGAAGATTAGTTCGGGAAGATTATTTAGCACATGAATGTGGAAAGGTAGCGCATCAAGAAACGAGGATGGATGAGGCAGAACCACTGGATTCAGAATAGCAGACTATGACACTTACATTCAGACGTATAAGAGGGCCAAATATACAAGCTACTAGACTATACCGACTTATGGAAAAGACCTAGAACTTCGCAAATAATGGCGTAAAACGAGATAAAAAATTACACCACTGCTCACTTATTAACAATCCTACTGCAAGGTCTTCCAGCCTTCGTAGTGGCAGCACAGAGTGCGAAGTCCAGAGACATTCCAAGAAGCATTACAAACGGGGCAGAGTCCACGGTGATTGATAAGCCGACACCATTGGTGCTTGTTAAGTTTCTATTCTTTCGGATTACAAAAACAGGGCAAGAGTGGAAATTTCTGCAAAAGGTTTGTGCATGCAGACATGCTTAAATTTCATTCGTTGGTTTGGTTCACCAAATAATCCACTATCGATGGTAGATTTGCAAATACAAATAGAAGGTTTGAAGACATTAAATTTTGTGGAGAACACGTAAAATCTTCATTTACGTGCATACTTCGTTAAGTGGAAGCAATTTCGGTTTAAGAATTGCCACGACGGTTCCTTCCGGTTCCTTCCACAACTTCTCATGCGCAGCTCCGAAAAGGAAGAGACTGATGTTGTGCCCGTTCGAGGCTCCGGTTCCCACACTCATCAGATCCGTGAGCCGCCAAATTGAGAAGATTTTGTTGTTTCGACTACGGTGTGGTGGCATTTTCGAACCGATCACGCCGACAAGCACCGTAGCCTCAGTCTGCAAACTCGATCCCCTTGACTCAGCAGCCTCTCGAACATACTGGGAGAGGCTAAAAACACGCCGGTTGCTCGTTCGTGTCGCCCACAGCTCTGAGGAGATTTGAGGTCGCCTAAAATTTAATTGTGATGTCAATAAAATATTAAATTTGAGCAAAAAATGCCTTAATAAGCGTGTCTATTGCGATCTAAAGGTGATTAGATGAATTTGCAACTGGTTACCAATTTTTTGATAGATGTGCCACAGTTTAAATGATTATACCAAGTCAAGACTGCGCAATCGAATTATGGTTTCTGAAGAGTGAGACATGCCAATGCAGTATATGCGGAACCTACGTGACACGTATATTGGTGGGCACAGCCACGAAGTACTCATCATTTCTCAACGACGATGAGTTGGGGGATAAACCCATTCGAGAGCCACCAAGCGATGCTACTGTAAAGATGGGGAAATATTTAGAATAACAAAATCACGTCACATGACAGTAAAAATAACATTTTATGGTACGACTGGGGAATCAGGCGAGAAAATGCAAGCAATCTAATTCTCGCTTTTCTCCATTAGGCTATAAATCACCTCAATTCGGAGAAGAGATTAGTAAATAGATAATCACACTATTGACTTACAAACGTTAGCGCGTTTGGACTCGCAGATTTTCAAAGCCTTTTGCTGGGAATTAGTTAGAGGAACATGTGACCCAATATTCGCAATTTGTTCAGAACCACAAATGATTCGTTTAGATTCACCTTCAACGCGCTTTTCATTTCTCTCAGAGACTATTTTTGGCAGAGAGCTTCGAAGCTGCAATCCACACTTACTTATTCCTGATTGCCAGGCTAGAAGGGAAAGACTGATGAACTGAGTTAGTTATACGTACTGCTACTGTGTTCGAGAATGTTTTCATTTGCAGTTTCGGCAGATCGTGAGTTAGTAAGTTCCATCTTGGTACGTGGTGGGTAAAGAAATTTCGCGACCCCAGCGTCTACAAAACAAAAAGATCATTAATGCTGGATGCGCTCTTGTAACGAACTGCTACCGGGGCCGGTTAAAAGAATCGAACATAAGTACTTTGTTATTAACGCGAGTTTCTACCTAAGTGACAACAGTAGCAATAAATGTTTAAAATCAAAATTTTGACTGGTGGAGACCGTTTCAGCAGCTATCGTTCAGCTTCCACCAAGAGGAGATGCAGTTCAAGCGTATTTCGCATGTGGAATAAATAGCGACAATACGATAACAAGCCACAATCCACTTGAGTGTCAAGCGAACCTCGGGAAGTTTGTGGAATTGGTGGCAGCGCAGAAACAGTACGAAGAGCAGCACTTATTTCGCATGACCCGATCTCTTCCTCTTCTTCAGCTTCCTCCTTAACATCGTTCCAATCAGAGCTATCACTGCTTTCACCGTCAGAATGAGCGAGAAATCCGTTGATATCCTCAGCGGTCATCGGAGCAGTAACAGACTGACTGCGTTCTACTCGAACGTTCGCTCCTCCTTGGGGCGCCGTTGAGGGTGGGTTAACAGGCTCCTAGGGCATCGAAAGGACACAAGCACAGTAATCACCGCAATACAAGTTTCACCAGAATTATATATCATCTCCGGTGATGATGCTACCAGTTCGGATGGGAAACAGGAGTGCGAGGACTAAAATCAATCCTGAACTATTACCCGATTTTACATCCTTTAAATAGACTAGTACGCACCATTGATTCCCCCCAGAATATGCAGCAGAACAAATGCTAGTTTGTAGGGAAAAAAAAACTGAGGATCGCAGTAAGCAATCAACCATCAATTGCTTTCTTGTCATGAATCCATTAGCTGACAAACGTAGAGAAGCACTACTTTATTAACTCGTGACGACATTATCAGACTTTATCGCCTCACTAGAACTCCTTAAAAGGGCATTTCCAATAAAAACATTTATAAGCAGGCAGCGCTTTATAAAAGTAGAAACAAAAGACTACCTCCAAGCAATACAGCTCGTAGAATTGGAAGACAAGAGCGTATTGAGAAAAAGAACGAGTTTCAGTTAATACGAAAAGGTTGTGTATTTAAATTTCATGTTTAAAACACGTACAAAGAAAGTTACGTATAAGAGAGATTATATATACAATCGAAGGAACTCTATGGCCTAACGATAATAAGCACGCTGCCACGTAGAATAACTGAAGTAGTTCCCCTGGCTACCGCGAGAACTCCTCGGGTATCGATCGCAAGTGGGTCCTTCCCTTAATGAATGACGCTCATTTCGAGCACCGTGATAGACAGGATATGGACTCCTGTAGGCTATATGGTCAAATTGTTGGAGCAGCGAGTCCTTAGGATGGCACCTATAACCACTTTCCAAGACACACAAGTTATCTCGGAGATGACGCCTGGAATAGTGACGACCATCCATGTCGAAAGCCTGGTTATCAGTTTTTTCTTTATATGACCGTCGAAGTCCATTCTCGATGCCTGAAGAAAAATTCAAGCGTGAATCCATTGAAATAGCCGATCTCAATGCATGCCTTCCTTCACACAGCTCGGATCGAGAGGTTAGACCATCCGACATCGGTAATTCCCGAGTATGTTCCTCATTTTGCGCTTCAGGTCTCACAAAAGCAGTAGGATTACCCTTTGCGCGTTTAAGCGTGTTACGAACCCGGTTGTAGGCGCCTTGAGAATTGGGTAGGTTTTTATAAGGTTCAAAAGGTTGAATTCCAGAGCTAAAAGCAACAAGTTCGGGAAGCTTTTTCTGAGCGAATGATGCGTTGCGTTGATTGTCTGCTGAATCTGAATCACCAATATTATTTGCGATTACGTTAGTGATACTTGAGGGGATAGCAGTACCCTCTTCTGATTCGAGCTCCAATTGTTCCTTGGCTGATTCAGTCACAGCGCTCCCTTGGGTAACTGCTCCCAGAGAACAGGCTTCTACATTGGTGAAATCGTTCCTCACCTCCGTCTCGCAATCAGCGCCTGGAAACAATGAAGAGATATGAAAATGTTGCAGTTTATTTTTAGTTCATGCAAACAAACATCTCTTCTTTCGATCACTTATTTAACTTATGCTATGCTAGACACCAACTCGCAACGTAGAACAATAATCAATCATGGAAGTCAATTTTTATGTGACGGTTGCAGGGAACTTAAGATTATCAACGACGATGCATAAGTGACTATGTCTTCAAAGTGAAAAACCCGACGATTCGCCAATTAACTGTGCACGATCAACATAGTTCACAATATTTTTAAATAACTATCCAACTAGGCTACCTCTCACAGCCGCCATATTTTGAACAAAAAAATAACCTAACTTTAAATCCTGCACACAGCCAACCGCAACTTCGAATCGTGTGCCTTGAATCGCAAAGAGTTTGGTAACTAACAGAGTTGCACAGGATTTACCATTAAATGAGAGGATTTGGTCAGGATGCGACCTCATACCACTGTCCGGTGCTTCAAGTAGAAACGCTGATCCACTGTAACCTGCACGACTTTTCGATAATTCTTCGCATTCTTTCGCCAATTCTGCTAAAAGCTCATTTTAAAAAGCACTAATAGTTGCGCACGGATTCGCATATTTCACTAATGCTGAGACAAATTTTTAACAAACATGGTCTTATTCTTGGAAATTCCAAGATAAGAACACGAATCAATGGGAAAACTTGCCCCATAAAAAACTGGGGAAAATATCAGCTAAAGTGAGTCAAAACAATCAGCGCGTAAAGCATGATCGAATTTTACGCAAAGACGCACTATAAAGCATGAGCTATAGGGAATTAGTGGGGCGACAAGAACTGGAATGACTTACCGGAATGGTCGGAAGAAGATGGTGGAAGTGAGTTCTTTAGAGCATTTATTTCCGACAACAATCGCTGACGCTCGCCCTCCAAATCGTTTAAATCTAACAAATGATAAGGTCGATAAAATAATGCAAGCGAGTTGCGTAATCGGTAACCGTCAGAAAAGAAAAACTATACCAATAAAATGAAACAACCTTTGCTTTCAAGGGATTCCTTATATCGGGAGGCTTCCGAAATGTTGGTGGAACTATTGCGAAGAGAGAGGATAAAATTTTCCAGCAAATCGCTCCTTTGCATGCTCGGACACTGAAGTGCGTAACATTCATCACGTAATTTACTGGAGCAAACGTTGAATCCGGGATATGCAATGATTGCATCTTCATCATATTTCACTAATTCAAGCACAAAAGCACTTAAATGCTATCAAGAGATAAATGCCACACGCGAAATACAAGCAAAATTAAAAAATTAAAGCTCCAGTAGTAGGATTAAGCGACACCAAATCGATGTTTAATTACCTTCAGGACTACTGTTGATGTTATGTTCACCATCAAATAAGGGCAGTTGTTCTACCTTTGCTTTACGCAACCACCCAGGAGGATAACCCATAGAACGCATCCGATAAATGTGTAAAGGAATATCATGGTGCGAAATATGTAGGGCCTCACGTAGTTCAGAGCTAAATTCTTAACCAAAAGCACACCACTTACGAAATACACCCAGGCTTGATTTTTGAAAATTTTTCATTTTCATGGTATCGTTTTGAAGCAGCTATTCTCCGGAACTTACGAGGAGTAATAACCGATTTGGCTGGAGTGGCTTCCTCCTCCGCATCTCCAACAAAGGATTTCGACGAGCAATAAATGATAGCGCTGTCATTTGGGAGCCTAATTCTGTGAAATATACGGAACCAGCTACCGTTCAGCACCACCAGTGTCCAAAACGAACGAAGGCTCCATCCAAGCAACCAAGAAAAAGCGGCGCTAACGAGGCGGAAGAGTGGGGCCTAAGCTAACACACCCAAGATAATGATAAATTAAAACACAGTGCTTTTACATCTCTTTAAAAGACATTCGTTTTGAGATATTAAAGCATAAAAAGCCAAATCGTCTTTAAGTACGCGTTTGCTTAGCATTTAAAAAAAGGATTCTTGAGTTGTTTACCTTAGTTGTGAGACAATAAATTTCATTGTAAAGCAAAGAAAAGTACTCATTACTTGTTTGTGTTAAAAGTGTTATAGAACTTCTTTACTTGTCTGTAATTAAATTACGCTTGCGATCACCTACGCTCTGTTGCTACCACAGTGCGTGGACGGTTGCAAAGTGCCGCTTAAGACAACCCATTACGGATGTGAGGCACACAGTGTAGTACTTCCTCTTTTGAACTACCGGTTTCGGTCAGTGTCACAGAGGTGGTCATATTACTTCACCTGCGTGGGCTAGCCTTCGGGCCATGCCAGCAGCTTAATTCCCTCTGTAGTACTTTGTTTGTTAGAACTACCGGTTTCTGTCAAGGTCACAGAGGTGGCCGTATTGCCCTAGCTGCGTGGGCTGGCCTCCAGGCCATGCCAGCAGCCTTTTTCCCTCTGTCCGGTGAATATATATTCTGCCCTAGCATATCGCTTTCTTTTGCCTTCAAGGGAGCCTCGGGACGCTACACTCTCTGTCCGTTGAATATATATATTCTACTCTAGCATTCTGCCTTCTTTTGCCCTCGAAGGAGCCTCGGGACACTACACACAGAGTACTCTTTAAAAGCTGCAACTAGTGTAGGCATTTTAAAAAGTACAGATACGACTGATACACAGATGGGTCGATAGGCTATTACTATGGCCAAAATGACATGCCTCGGAGCCACAATGCAATCTACGTCGACTCAGCACCCTGTTGATTTTAAAAGCAGCCATTCTTCTCTTTCGTATTTCGTCCCCAAAGCCTACTTTGTCTAACTTCCCGCAATAACTGCTGCGATGCAGTCGTTAGTATTTTTAACACGTAAAAAAGGCATTTACTTTCAACATCACTGATGAATTTTAGCGGTCTTACTATAGCTCTTTGGGGTTTTCCTAAGACTATGGAAGGCATGATACTTGGACAGAAAATTATTACTTTGCGTATAGAAATGATCAGTACCCAGAATATTTAAATATCGTTGTACTGAAAGTTAATTATTAATTTTAGTAATCACCTTATAAAGCAAAGGATTTTGAAAACCTCTGCACAATGCATATTACTCGTAAAATGAAAGGACATTTATTTTTAATGAAGGTGTGATGCATTTGGTTTTACTACGCCGATACCTCCAATCAGCAGACAGTTTACATTCGTAAGTCGGTTCAGGTAGTGTGCCAGCATGAGCACTCGTCCTGTTAATCTGAGGGACAACGCGGTATGTGCGTGTTGTGCATTATAACGTCGTTAGACGATAAGCGCCGCAGCTCGGCAAGGTATAGAAATTCAAACGGAAAAGAAGTGGGCCGCTGGTTCAAATAAGCAGCATACGAATCCCAAAAATATAAATAAACTTGATGAGGAAACCGAGGATTTTCACCACGCCACGATTCCTCTCGATGTCGGACGGCTGATTATGCAAGGCAGACAAGATGCCAACCTTACTCAGAAAGAACTCGCCACAAAAATTAATGAGAAACCTCAGGTAAGTCTGCTACCTGGGTTTTGCGCAATCACTGAAGATTATTGCTGAGTATGAACAGGGAAAGGCGATCCCTAACCAAACTATCCTTACCAAGCTGGAGCGTGCCCTTGGGATTAAACTCCGTGGAAAGGATAAAGGTGCTCCTCTTAATAAAGGGCCAAAGAAAGTTTTGTAGAAGTCTACATCTAAGACGTTAGCAAGGACAAAGCATGCTGCCACTCGTTTCTTGTAAAAGAAAATAAATGTTGTTCACAAATGAATAAGCTCATTTTCGCGACCTACGTTTGCCTCTCATTGTAATTACGCGTTGGTTCCTTCTTGCTAGTACGTATCATACCGTAATGGGAAATTTGTATATAGTCCGTTCTGCAATGAAAAATTGTAATGCTCCAGAAACTGGCCATCTTCCAGTGCCCTAATTAGGGCATCCGTGTTACAAAACTGCGTCTATCTAGGGTCTGCCATCCAGTGGAGTT
The DNA here is from genome assembly GCA_036345935.2 of Taenia hydatigena. Classification (NCBI taxonomy): domain Eukaryota; kingdom Metazoa; phylum Platyhelminthes; class Cestoda; order Cyclophyllidea; family Taeniidae; genus Taenia; species Taenia hydatigena. The sequence goes on along the minus strand of JADWOT020000006.1, from coordinate 11,072,333 downwards.
ATCTGGACTGCCCAAATACACTTGTTTTAACTGGTTCGGAGGTGGAGTTATGTGGGATTTCTCTGGATGAGAGCGGTTACTCAATACTTTGTCAAGTGATAGTAGGGGTCTCCTTGGTAAAGAAGTGGGGAGGGGGGTGGGGTTACCGTCACCAGCGAGAAAATGGCCTCACTCGGTGTAGGTGGGTAAGTTGGTATCTACGCCTTTAAGATTGGGATTCGGATTTGCAACAAGTAGACGGTTCGTCTCATAAATCAGCACTATGGTGAGTTCTAGTTGGTGCCTGATTTAACCTCATTCCCATATGTTCCTTTAGTTGTAATTGGCTGGTGTTGTGTAAAGTGCAGATGAAGAACGAGGGTGAAATTGGTTGCTGGTAGAGACTTGCCATTGCGTAACCGGGTGTAAGTCGAAGCACTCGATTCTAGGTGATCCTAAACGCAATCAGTAAGAAGGGTGACAAAGCTTTGGCACTACTACTAATGGTGACGCCACTCTTCTGGGAAGACAGAGAATCGCTTTTGCTAGCTGCGTTGTCCTACGCGCGTTACATAATCTACACCTGTTGTCCTTGCAGTTCTCACGGTTATTTGCAGAGAAATATGACAAGCCTTTTGTTGCTCACCAAAACGCGTAGTACTCAGATAGCAATTCCTCTCTAATAACTTTCTTTGTTACTTCATGTGACGTAAGCTAATGTATGCTGCAGGATCACTACGCAATTGAGACCGTTACTGTTTATTGATATGCTGGGCAGCTTTTTTTAGCTACTGCTCCTTTGCACTGTAAAGAGAGCGTCTAAAATTCCACAATTTCAAAGTAATCGCTTTATTTGCAAGTATGGTGTCACCTTGGAATAAAATTATGTCCAAATGAAAAGTCCAAAGCACTTTTTGCCTTTTTGCTCTAAAATGGGCATGAAACAAGGGGGAGGAATTCCCGGCTCCTACTTTGGCAGTTAGGCATTGAATGGTTTAATCGCTGTGAAGACACCTGTGATGTTTCCCTGGTGTCATTCATGCATATCCTGAGTAGGTTATTTCATTTTGCGAGTTACAATGCCAATTCATCTACAGTAAAATGGGCAATGACTATGAAAATGCGGCGAATAAGGCACCTCGTGACCTTTGGAATCTATTTACAACCGATGCATCTGCTGGCGTAGTATTGTTGTAAATTAGTTAACGCAATTCTGGCACTACAAATCGATTTGAAGGAACCTTGTATCGTAAAATGCCATCATGTAATATTGGGGTTTTGCAGCTCAAACGCGTAGGCTAACGGTTAAAGTGAAAGTAAGTCCACCTTAGAATGCTAACCACGTGGGTTCAATGCTGGAGCAAAAGTAGAAAATGATCGAAGCAAGCTAACTTCGCTTTATTCTGAGTTGATTCTTCACTCAGACACTTAACGAGCATGGAGTGAAAAGTTTTGCCGTCCAGCCGCCTTGTCCATGCACGCTCGCCCATTGCCCTGACGACCAACTGCCGCCAGCCAATGAAAATTATCAAAGTGGATGCAACTTAGTTAAATCTGCCTCTCCGGCAGTCACGCCCATAAGACAAAGAGGGCATTGCTCCAGCTATCGTAGTAAATGGCCGCGTTAAGGGACGAAGAAAATGCTGCTCGTGCAAACGCTGCCCGTAGTAAATGTGACTCCGAAGAATGGTTTGTTCATGACTCTTTAACAGCAACAAATCTCTCCACTTTTCGCCCTCGGATTCGTCCAGAGGCGGTTGAAATTACAGCCAAGAATATACGTGCAGCCGGCAGTCTGGGTCGAATGGCTGGATTCGTCGATGATCCGGAGCCATCATGCACTACATCAATTGTTAGGAGATTGCGTACCGAAGAAGCCCATGAAATCTCGCAAAGAATGACTCGATCCACAGATAATTGGTGTGATTTTGAAGGGAATCGTACTGTTATTTCTGCAGTGCAACGAGCCCCAAGGCTGGGTGCTAGTCTAGAGGCCAAGGTAAGAGTCTAGTACACGTGACTATATTGTGGGAGGCAAAAGCTCTGCTTGGTAAAATTTTCTGCACATAATTATAGCATGCCATATTTAAAAAGGCTCTGGAAGTAGCGGTAAAAATTGTATCCACAAAGTTGATTACGTAGTTAAAATGAGACTCCACCAACTTTTACTGGTATGGATAGATGTTAGCTAATGGAACAAGATGATGTTACTCCTGGATTGGCAAATGGCTACGGGTTAGCACAACTACTGTCATCCTCTGACGGCTTCTTCGGTCTCGCGTGCATCTGTGCCAATTCCAGGAGTCCTGATTGTGCTAGGAAGCAGTGGTCATGCGCCCAAGGCCTCCAGAACACTGTTTGAATAAAATAGATTGTTCCGAAAAGATAGTTCCTGTAATGTACAAGTGTCATCCACTTGATCACTGCTTGCAATTCATTTTTTTCTACAGTTGGAACAGGGTATAATTTAACTTCCTAAAATTATCCATTTTTCAACCAACAAGACTTCGTACGGTAAATCAATCCGAACCGCCTAGCATCTTGCAATGATAGTGGATAATATCATTATACTTTGAAAAATTATTTCGTAGTGATTAACGCCGACTAAAGTAAAAATGTCGGCTGACTAATGAATTAGTTAACCAAAACGCCTAACCTAACATCAATAGGTAAGGTTCTTCCTGACTTTTGAAATTTGCGTGTCTTCCATAATTTGCGAATCCTTCAAATGCTCCAAAAGGTCAACTGGGATGCTTCAATGAATAAGAAATCTAAGTTTCAAAACAAAAATTTTCGAGCATTCATCTGATAAACCATTTTAACAAGCTTTAATATGCAGCTGACGCGAGTGAACCGACGAGCATGGTTTGAAAGCTGCCACTCGACGGGGTGGCAACAAGCCACCTTTATTTCCGTGTCACATCACCACTTTCCCAATTCGCATAGGACTGTTGCCCGCACACCCGTCCATTTGATAATGGTTTTCCTTAGATTATGTTCCCCTATTGCATTACCATCAATGCAACATCTAGGAGATAATGCGATCGCAGACGCGCAAGTGTGATTGGTTCGCACTTGGTATCGAGCCGGTAACCATAAGACCAAAGTCTGCACGTCCGTCGACAGCACAGGCAAGGACTCTGAGTTGTGACTGGTTTGCCCACAATGCTACCAACCCATGCAAGGCAGATGCCCGTTGCAGCTTTCGACGAGTCAGAGGTGAAGGCAAGGAGTATGCCCTACGGAGTGGGGTATGTTCTATGTGACTAATTTGGTTTTGTGAAGCAAACGCACGATACGCGGAACTGCGAAACAAAACCCTGATGCTACTGTGAGCTGCAGAATCGGGTGATATGATATGCAGCGACGCGACTCTGACAAATGGAAAACGCGAAGAAGCTCCCATCTGATCAGCACTGTCATTACTGTTATTATTGTTACAAATGTGACGGACATTCAGGAATCTAGAGTCCATTTTTAAAAAAAGTAAATATGAAAAATTCATCTGATGGCATGATAACATTTAAAATAATCCCAATAGTACGGTCCTATTTATAACAGAAACAAAACACCTTAATTCATGTTTTTTGGACCTCGTATAAGTTATTTTATAAAGCCACTGTTTGCTACATTCGCGGCAAATTCCTCACCAATTCACCTAACCAACACCCTTATTTGCCTTTCCCTTGTGATGTATGTTTTGTGAAATATTTTGGGTGCCTGTGCATTCGGATTAGGTGTGACCCGGAAAATGAGTTTACTACTAAGTTATTTGAGGTTAATTAGGTTCCAGTCTATCAACTCCTCATTTCGGCAGTGGGTCTCTGCAAATTTTTTGGTCAACCTATTCCGAAACAATATCATAAGGGCAAACGTATGCTGCGTCTGTCCTACTTTGTGGAATTTATGGTCGTAAAAAGGAAAATTTATCTAGTAATGAAAAACACTTGTCCTCGTATACCTTAGTAGGACGCAAAGTTGCTCCATCTTTTAATCCACTTTAGGGCTGTAAGGACCTTCTAAGGACTGCACCTCCAGAGAATCCAACTCTACCTCTGTATCGATGTCCAACAAAGGAATCACAATATTACTGTCGTCAGAATAAGGAAAGCAAGTCAGTGGCCGAGTGTTTGAGAAGTTGCACGCCGACCGAAGAACCGAAGAATGACGTGCCTCCTCGCAAGTCGAAAAAAGAGGATGCGTCTGTGCGGAGCAATAACGGTGCATTCGATAGCCCAGGTAACGCCTCTCCATAGGACGCATACAAGGTTGATGTCTGAGCGGAAAAATAAAATGTAATTCGAATAAATTTCTTCAATGCGTAAATATAGTACTTAGTATGGCATAGCACACATAACATACCATTAAAAAATGCTTATTTCCAAAGAAGCCTCTGATCCTATTCAAAAGTACAAAACCATTGCCTACAGAGGTTCCAAAACACAGGCATAAAATGTGATCAAGTCTTTGATGTTTTGAAGCAACTACAAAATCCAAAAAAGCAAATTATCCTTATTAGTTAAGTGAAGAGGTGTATTTGCTGGATAATTTTGTCGTGATTAAAACTTAGACTCGGGTAATAGTCTAATATTGCAGGAAAAAAAGAAATCGCCATGTTCGCTAAAGTACATTTGCAAAACAAAAGTGCAGCACTACTCTTAACCTAGTGTTGATTTGAAAAACTTTTGCATATAGACAGTGCAGAAGTGCTACAAAACCTCAATAAAGCGACCACCCAAATGGCTCGTTGTATCAGCCAAGTAGAAAAAGATGCACCACCAACTCCACGACGCCAAATGCTCTGTGTTTCCGATGAAGGTAGGGAAACCTATCAAAAAAGTCGTGATGGTCAAATGGGAGGCCTTATCGGAAAGGACGCAATTTCAACGACACTAAATTACCCATCCAAAAACCAGGTAAGTTTTTCAAATTATTCAAAGAAATGAGAAAATATTTTGCATTCTAAGATGAAGCGCCTTAGAAGGACTGGGAATCTCGATTAGAAGAAACCATGGTGGTTTACTTCAGAATCGTGTTTTCAGGCATGTAAATTGGATGCGATGTTAAATGTTACCAACAAGTCTTTGACATAAAGCGCCTCTCGACTCATCAAAATTAAGCTTTGTAAGAAATCTTAATTAGACAGATGGAAATTTTTTAAACATTTTTAAGACGAAGGCAGTGAATTCTGAAGAGGCCATCCTGAATCAAGAAAAGGCCCGCGGAAATGCACTTAGAGCCCTGTTAACACACAGCGACCTCGCTGAGCCTCCACTGAGGCGGCAGGTACGTCATTCGAATAACCAGATGAAGTGCATTCTCGGTGACTCTGGCTCAGATGAGCCGGGACATTCGTTGCCTCTGCCACCCCGACGGCTTCCTTCTGCGGAGGCGCGGTGTATCGCGGACCGTCAGCGCGGTAGCGTGCGAGATCTGCTCGCGCACGGATAATCCAATCTAGTCTACCATCAGTGAACCAGCATGCTCAACTTCCATATTCCCTTCAATTTACTCGTGCTTAATTGATTTTGCGATTCCCAAGTCTTGCATGTTTTCCCCTTTCACGAATGCGCACAAGTTCATAGTGTTTGTCAGTCGTCTTTTTATTCAGGTTTTAAAATAATTGTATACAAGTTACAGAACCAACCACACAACCCTTAAAACGTTGTGGTTTTCAATAATAAGCCTTTTTTCCTTTCATTGGAATATTTTTTCATCACCAATCGTAAAGCTGACATTTCGCGACCAATTTGACTAAGAGCATTAGTAATACGGGTCTGAAAAAGAAAACAATGGATGAAGCATTCTTATGACATTTAACTAGCTAATTATCAAGTCATAATTAAAAGAATTATTCTGCAGCTCATTTATATGAAGGAAAGGACAAACGATGTATAAGTAGTATTGGTGCAGAAGAGGTACCTCTTCTACTGATGGCTTGAGGCCCAAAGGCTGTTTCCGTCCACCAGCACTCTCCATAGTCAGCTTGTTCAATGAATTTTCTAGGTGTTTTTTTTCTGATTGCAACCAGTCGAAGCGTTTTTCGCAACTAGTATATTCTGCCTCAGATGTGGGCATGCGAAAGAGACCGTATTTATCACCGGTTGAGGTCACCTGAGGGCCGTCAACCTTTGCTCCAGGGGTTGGAGGAGGGGGTCGAGAGGGGGCGCAGCTAGGATTTGGCGCACCAGGACTTGGAACGATGACGTCGCTGAGCGGCTGTCGTAGTGGTGCATTTTGATACAAAATACGGCGATTGGGCGGTTGTAAAGCCTCCTGAACCGTCTGTGATTGAACACCTGGTTGTTTTAGCTACAAGGTGGGGCTTTCATTGGCACACAATTAAAGCACATTAGCTGTGCCTGCATGTTGCATGTACTAATCATCAATTCGTCTCCAAATGAAGGTGGCTAACAGCAGATCATCATTCACAACTTTTTTCTTGTGTAAGACAGTACTGGAAATGGTAAGATTAGGGCGTGTCCTTTTGTAAACGAATCATCTCTGACGATCTTATGCATGACACTTAAAGTAAATGTCTTACACTCTCTTAATCTCTCCTTTGGAAGTCTACCTTTAATACTTTTAGCAATAGAATAAGAAAACTGTATTTTTTCCCAAAAATGGCCTTTATAACCACATCTGACTCTGCATCATTCCTCCGGGTGAATTTCCTGAGAACCAAATAATGCTCTTTAAGAACTACTAGTAGCATTTATTTTTCATGTTTTTCACTGTACCGGTAAAAAAGAAGAGGTTAATTGTTTTTGACTCTCATGCGATCCTGTTGACTGGAGCATTGGAAGTGGAGGCGGCAGTAATGAACTCGAGATCTGAAATGGGACGAGTTTTTGTTCAAAATTATGTAAAATCATGCTCATTCCACAATTTTACAGAAGTCTTATCAGAAAGATGTGTTTGGACATCAGCTTACCCTACTCCAATTTAATCTACAGAATGCCACAATTTTGTTTTCGATGTTTGCGCTTAACGATAATTGCTATTTGATTCATCGATGAAGCCTCATATGAAGATATCGCACGAGGCTAGCAATTATACACATCGGAACCTTTGGGGACTTAGCAATATAGAATGCGTACTAAGTGAATGAAGTCATATTTTCAAAGTGATTTCGTTACTGGTTATTGAAATGAGGACGATCTCTCCGTGAGGAAGGTACGCTTCTAGAAAAGCTTTGAATGTAAGTAGGAACTGACTGTTGATGTTGAACACAAAGGCATCTGAGCCGAAGCTGTTGATCTTGGCTGATTGTCGTGAATGGAATGGACCTTGCTCGCGCCATACACGGCACCGGAGAATGCGGCTGAGGGTGATGGATCAATCTTTGTCGGTGGTGAAGCGGTAGCCAGTCGTGTTTCAATGAGGCCTGATGGTTCGTTTGGGAGGCTGTGACCCTTGAAAGGATTAAAGGGATGTCCACCTGCTTCTGGCAGAGCGTAAATTCCCCTTGGTGCATTGTTTGACTGATGCAAAGGGGAGAGTGGACGAGGAAGAGAGCTTCGGGGAGGGTGCATGTACGCATCGGAAACGGTTGGTGTAGCGGTCTGAGGAGGACGGGGTATTGGTGCGCTGCTGGCTACCTGATAGCATGCTGTCACTGGTGGTCCAGGAAAAGCTTTTGAAGTTCGGATGCTTAGCGCTAATCAACATACAAATTAAGCGTTTTCATAATTAGTCGCTTATTCAAAAGTGTATCCATCATTGGAGTTATGCGCTCTTAAATTTCCCAAAAAATACATTGAAGAAGAATCTTTAGACTATTTAAAAGTGTTCATTTTCGACAACTAACTGCTATCATCATTGGGCAGCATATTTCTCCCTCGACACTGGTTGGCACTGATCTCAAGTTCTTTGCGTTGTTTCGATTCCTTTTTCAACTTATGCTTGCGAGTTGCAGACCTCCGATGATGCTTGCTGGGCTTCCGAGATCTGTGCCGTCGATACTGTCGCGATGTGTGACAGTGTTGGTAGGTCCAGGGATCAATCAGCACTGGTGGTGGTGCCATGTAATTGGGATGCGGGAGAGCTGGCGGTGGTAGTGGAGGCGGGGGCGGAGGAGGAGAATAGTATGGGAAGGATGGGTAGGCATAGCTTGGATAAGGCTGTGGAGGAGGTGGATAACCAGCATATTGGGATATCGGTAACCAATGCCTAAATAAATGACACCGAAACATCGCAAATTTGAACTTACAATGTGTTTTTAGGTTTTATATCCGATAATTTATCCAAATGGTTGAAAGAAAGTTGTGCATAAATTTGATAACGTTTAAACTACAAAACCATAATGTCATCCAAAACGTTGTTTACCTTTTATTTTGCGCAAATGATTCATTATTACAATAACAAAAACACCTTGTGATAAGGGATGATGCGCGTCAGGGGAGTCTCTTGCGATAATTATTCACATATAGTAATTCAAAAGCTTTACCCGTGTTCTACTAAGTCATTTATTATTGAAGTTGTTTTCGAGTGAAATTCTTACTAACCACAATTCCTACCTTGAATGTATGTCAACATAAACAGATGAAGCTATTTGGAATGGTCATTCTTGTAAGTGCTCGCAGTTAAAGCATACCCATATTTGCAAGAACGGCTATGATTCGAATCATCCCTGGAGGTAGAACTCGCATGATCACCCTTATGACTGCCATGTCGTCGGCACCTCCGCTGAGTCCATGATTTCAATTTCGATAATTTTTTACCGTTCCTTAATGTGCGTCCCTTTACGCGTCCACAGTTCTTTGGAAGACCCCGAATACGAAAATGGCCGTAACTCTGCCGATGCGAGGTACTGACACATGCTGATTCGGTTGTACTTGTTGTAGTAGAGGAAGAGTTCATTTCGAACGCTCCATTCTTATCGACATCAGACTTGTACGGGGACCTCTTTTTAAGCTTTTAATGAACAGAAGCGCAAATATTCACATAAGTTATGTGATAAAAACTCATACGTTTTTAACTTAAGAGCAAATTTGTAGGCGTATTTATTGAGTTGGAAGTCGGCGCTTCGTGTACTGCTTGGGTAAAAATGGATCACATGGGCATCGGCATAAAGAATATGGATGTTTTATTTGTGAAGGATATTTTCGTCAGCCTTTGTAAGAAGAATATAATTTTATTCAAGGCTGATGAAGAATGTATTATGTTGTTCAAAACTACCATAAGTACATGTTCGCTTAATTGCAGCCATTAAAAAGACAAACAACGAGTCTGGTTTGGTAACATTAGCTGATTTGAATGATTAGGAAGACTCGTGTAAATCTTCACGAAAACACCATTAGTGTCACTTAGGTTATGTTAGAAAATTAATACAGATGTCTCTGCGAATACCTCGCGCCGTAAGTCTCTGCATTTCTCCATGAGAGTTTGGAGCTCATCCTCCCTGAGAGTGGTAACGTCGTTTATTCGGAAACTCCTACAATCATTCTGCATTAATAACGTCGCTTCCGCAGTCACCTCTCCTGGTTTACTAAACGATTTGAGAACAAATCAAAATAATTTGATGCTACCTAAGATTGGAATTAATTTGAAATAGAAATGGGGTACGTTTGCTACAAAAGGGAATCCAAAAAAAGAGTGTAGGTATATGTAATTATGACAATTGGGTTTGTGGTGAGTTTATTAATATGTCGCACAAAATTACCTTCTATTAGCACAAAGCTAAAACATAAGCGTCTGAGAAATCAGTTCTCCCCAAACTCAGTACAATCACCAACGCACAGGAAATAGGTATAGTTTGTCCTAAACACGATGGACAGTAGTCAACTAAATGGTAGGAAAATGCCAGCTACATGGGTCACTTTATTTGCCCCGTAGTCTACTTAATCACTAGAAATACTACGTATATTTCCACGAACACATAGCAAAACCATGAACTGATATTGCGAAAATAGAAGGAAATTCTTAATTTAGATATAGCATGTGCTCGTTATTAGCTATTGGGTGGCTAATTCATCCTAAGGGGAATAAAGATGGGCATTACTGAGACTACCTCTCATATATATTGCCATAATTGGCCGAAAATATATAATCAGAATGCCTTTGGATCCGAGTGCCTTAAAAATACATTTTTGCCTGCAAAAAAAGCAAACATCAATGCTGCTTTACAGTTTATTCCCTTTGATATGATCAAGTGATAAATAACAGGACCTAGCACTTAAATCCGCCTTTAGACTTAGCTGAAAGTAATAAATTCACCTCGAGACTAGACAGGACCTACGTCCGGTTGTAGATACCAACGAGGAAGGCTCCTGATTTAGTGATGACACATTAATTCTCCGCCTTCTAGGTAAATCCCGTTCGGTCATAGCACTCATATCAGCTTCAAAAACTTCATTTTCTTTGGTATCATTTTCGTCCCTCCATAGGAAATGTTCCCTTTCAGCTTCATTTTTTTTAACCACAGAGGGGTCCGGGATGACAGAATCTATTCCTTTAAGCAGCCCCCCACCTTGAGCTTCCTCATCGACCTCTCCCTCTTCCTCCACCTTCCCTTCAACCGTTGCCTGCTGAGACCTTTTATCTTCTTTTTTAATTATTGCTTCCCCTTTATCAAAGTCGGAAGCATGTGGACTGGATTAAAGTAAAAGAAAAACTTTATCATTAAGTAGCCTTACACATGATTAACATGTTTGTGTCAGTAAAACGACCCAACTTTGAAGCCGTAAGAATAAATCACTCACATAGCTGAGGCCCAAGTCACTGTATTTTTGTGGCATACGCGGGATGCAAGTGCTGGCTCACTTTTTAAGCCTGGAGTTCCCTAAGGAAATATTGGTTATCATACATAAAACGAATTTTAAATTAACTACCTCTTCCAACGTCGTCCGATTAAGTGAGCCTTTAGAGTTTTGAGAATTAAGATCGCCATTGCTAAAATCGAAAAAAATTGCAGCGTTTATGCGGTGCACGGTTTTTTCGATACATATATATGGTGATGAGTAGCCTTTACATCAACTTCGTAACTGAGCAGACGCCATCGATATCCAAGGGGATAAACTCTGAACCTCCCAAAACTTCGATTATTTTTAAAGTACTGATATTATATAGCGTAAGATGCCTTTCTCTATCACTTTTTACTTGAAGGTTCAGGTATCGGAGATCGAAGGGAAGATGACGGAAGCATTTCACTGATGACAGCGGACACGGATCTCAATAAATGGTTCGGCAGACCAGAATCAATCTCGAGTTTTACTCACAATGAAAAAAAGAAAAATAAATCCGGCGTGTTTCCTAGGGATATTCTTTACTACTACTACTGCGTATGCTGGCTTCGAAAAATGGCACAATACATCGGTACAACTAGTCATCTTGAAGGAAGAGCAGATATTAGCCCGAGATTTCGATAATGGATTTTATAGAAAACCTGCAAAATTGGCATTGCACGCTTTCCACTAATTGCTGGCAACAAGAGTCGAGGGACGGATGAATGCCAAAGTTAGACACATTATTCGTCCAGTCATTATGGTCGACGACTTCTAGAGTGGAGACGCCAACTCTCTCACTGAATTATAGTTCGCATTGGAAAGCGTCAGACTTTAAACGCAGCAGTGCGTTACAACAGAAATGATAGGTCGAACGCAACGTCATTCAACGGAGTCCTTCCGTGTCCTACTCAAAACTTAGGTGAGTTCCCGTTCATTTCAAAGCACTTGCCTCTAAACAACTTCCCTTCACTTTTGAAAACTTTCAGGTAAATTAGAAGGACAATCATACCATTTGATACGGTAGTTAGGTAGCAGGCCTTAGGCTTTTCCCGCACCTTTTCAAAAGAGTTAGGATTGTTTCACTGCCTAATAGGCTACAATTAGCAGAATTTGGGGAGGATGACAGTGGACGAGAAAAGGTTGCTACACGTTACCATAGGCAGAAATAGTCTCGGATGTAGTCCTAAGATGAAATTCCTAAGCCTTACTAGAGCTGCTCTAAATGTTGTAGAACGTGCCTCCTCTACTAAACAAGTCAGTACAGCTGAGATGAATTTTCCGTCACCGATGAAGCTTCGATGATTTCTGTAGTACACTGCTCGAAACCGTAACAATGGCTATAAAAACCTAGTCGAACTTCTTTCACAGCTTACTCTCTAAAGGCACTAATTAAGTACAAAAATATTTTCTCATGACAAAGTGTTAAACTGGAGTGAACAAGTAACGTAGAACCTGAGATGGATATCGGCAAGACCACGCTAATCATGAAGCTATCAATACGCACATTGTACTTTCTGCTAGAAATAAACCATCCAGTGGATGAGATGCTCAAAGGCGAGGTCAGCAAGCCTCTCAGGTCACCATAGACCCCACTGTTCAAACAAGGAATAGAGACAGAAGCCTTTGTCTATGTGCCGATAACACAAAGCTATTGGAATCTCCATACGGGAGAGAGCAGTTCTCCATGGTGCATCTAAAATCGGGGTATTGGTAAATGGGGATGGCAGGAACGGATAAAGCAAGCAGCTTGCATTTCGTCTAAAGATGCATTTCGGACCTTGAAACGCAGTGGCTACTAATCAACTTCGGATGCAAATGGCACTAATTTTGCTAAGTCCGAAATGCTGTATAAGATACCTAAGCGACATGCGTATTTTCAGTGAAAATACTAATGTGCATAATCTGTATCTGAAATAAGTGTTGGGTCGCCTACGGGAAGTAAGTATGACAATAAATTCAAAGAAATCACATATTCTTCAAAACTCAGTTCAAAGACTTAAAACAAAGCCCTGCTCTAAACCGATTCAAGCATTACATAATTTCAAATAAGATGATTCGCCATTCTTTTTGGTCGATAGTGGTAGACCTGTCTGGTGTGTTATCATAAAAGGGTGGTAAAGTTTGTGAGCTCGTCATCGCTTACTCCAAGAGATAAGACAGAAAAATGCAACTCAACACAAACTTCCCACTGTTTTTGCAATGGTTAAATATTTTAGACACTAACTGACGGATACACGAATGTTCATAGTGTTGAATGCTCATTAGTCATTGACTTGGTTGAAAAAAGTGAAGGAGACATACATTGACAAGTAGAATTGCAGCAGCACAACATCGTAGTAAATTATAGAAAAGACAACGTGGATAGACGTGAATAGGCACTATCTTGGGAATAGGACTCAGTGAACATAATCCTTTTAAGCGAAAGCACTAACTACTAGTAAAGAAACACCCGAAGTATTGACCTTGATACGAGACTATTTAATGAGAAGTTTCCTACGCCCTCTCACAAGTCACAGCAAAAGTGATTTCGCTATCAGGCACAGGGTTTTTATAAAAGAACACTACAGGCTAAGTGGGGAGATGAGGTCTGCAAGCTAAATGAAAGGACTCCCCCCGGGTAGAAGGAGCTAAGTCCCAAGGATGCCCAAAACAAAGAAGGAGCCATCGGTACACACTCTTGACGATAAGTAGCCGGATTACTCCAAACTCCTCTTTGAACTAAAACGAATTACTAAAGCCCTTATTCATAAAAAAAGATGCCTTCTTCTAAGCACTATCTTATTGGAAGCTGTAAAGCTCAGAGTAAGAAGAAAACATGATGAAAGCATTACATTAAGGTATATAAATAGTAACCCAAAAAACTACCTTTGGAGGGTAAAAATCCCCATTTTTGAGTATGCTGTAGGATTATCTCTTTCAGGTCTTTGATCGGATAATTTTCCGGCACATTGAAAAGGATAATTAAGTTTCTCTGAGATTAAGGGCAAATCCATTTCGAACAATTGTTTCATAGGCTAAAAAATGATGCAACAATCCGAGTTGTGGATAAAATTTTTATGGATGTGCTCCCACTAAACTGGAACAGTTCACAAATTTAACAGGAGAATTTCGAACAAAAATTCGAGTCGCAGTGTATACCTTACTCCTGGGTGTTTTTTGTACAGAGGTCCAACTAAGATAAATGGCATTTTTATCGTCGTCAGAATTACACCCCGCCGGATGACCTTCAGGTATAAGCGTGCTTGAACCGATCGATTCATAGTCATTGAAATTGGCATAAATCCCCGTTTGTGGAAGCGTGAATTTTTTCATTGAAGCTATCGACCGTTCTGACAAGACCGATTTGGGTCTTGGATTTTGTTCATTTAGTGTTCTGGTAGTGATGAAATTTACCAGTTGTCGATAACTTGTTGTGCCCTTAATGACATTTAATTTGGTCGGTTCATCATTATTAGGGATTTTTGGAACAATTTTGACATCTATTATAGGAGTATCAGTTTTGGTATCTTGCTCCTCCGAATCACATTTGGGAACGTGATTCAAGTGTTCCTCGTCTGTCTTATCTATCAAGCAACTGGTCGTGCGAAAGCTTCTTTGGGTTTTTGGCAAAGTGGGTGTAATGTTTGATGGAGGTGGACCGTATTTCAATTTACTTGACCACGAATCTTGATGAGAATAAATAGAGTCTGAATTAAGGGTGATACTTTTATCTACAGTGGCCTTTGAGGGAACAATTCCTTTATTCTTTTTAACTAGTTCTTGATCGAGACACGACTCTGATCTTGAACAATTTTTGCCGTAGTAGTTTTGACTTGATCTTAATGGGTTCAAATTTAGGTCGAATGTATTTGAACCCGATCCAATAATATTACATGAACTCTCATTTACTGGCAATAGTGTCGTTGCTTTTTGAAGCAATGTTTGGATGGGCAATAAAGTGTTTTCTTTACTTCCACCTGAATTTATAAGTCCACGCTTTTTTTCGCTCGAGAATAATTCTAGGCAATGCTTTGAACTTCCATCTGTCTCCTCATCTGGAGAATATTTGAAAGTTGGTGACATCGAGGCAATCAACGCAGACGAAATGCTTGACCATGCATGGGCAGAGCAAATGGCTGCAAATTGCTCCTTGGTGGATTTAACGTTATCTTTTGACAAACGATAGAGAGCTTTTGATTCATAGGTTAGAAGATGCCTGCGATGGTTAAGAATTTTGATCTCACCAACTGTAAAATTGGATTCCACAAAAAAAGACATCGGTGAAATTGGGCCATGTTCATTAATGCTTCTTTGATGCGAACAATCTGCTGCTAGGAAAGTGGAAGGCTTCAGAATAAGGGTTGGATTAAGAGTACCATTAACACAGAGCGAAACTTTGGCTACGGCAAACTTAGCGTGGACATCGTAAATCTGCTGATGTTCTATAAACGATATAGGAAATGTTCCAGCCATCGATTGAGCGGTATACAACACAGAACATACCAGCCTTCTCTCTGAATTTGAACCTGGCAGCCAGCAATGCACACTACAGGCTTTGTGATGGAGTAAATCATGCTTGAATTCCCTGGTTGCTACATGATCTTGGTTTCTGGTACGTTGTGCAACGAAAGATTCTATTCCGTTAGTGCCACCGGCGTCATCAAGCGTAGAAGAACATTTCGTAATCGATATGACGGCAGGTTTGGACATTGTTTGAGAACTGGAACTGCATTCACTGACCTGTCGAGAAGAAGCAAACTGATAACCAGGATTTCGGTTAGATTTGATGAGTTGTGTACAGTCACAGCTTTGAGTTGCGGAGACAATGGTTACGGGGTCCTCGTTACTGGACGAAAGTGATTCGTGAAGAGAAGGCTGTAGAAACGAGGATGACCGCATGCCACGAGAGCGGAGGGGGGAAGGATGATCGTTAAAAAACGGAGAATTTTCCGTTTTTATTGATGAGTCTACTTTATTTTTGTTTAGTTCATTGAAATGTGGAACATTTAAGCAATGATCACTGACAGACTTAAAGACATGGCGCTTATTCTGTTTGTCATCGCATGATTTTTGCATCAAACCGTCTTTGTCTGTGCTGTGCGAAATTGCTGGAACTTTGGAACTAGAAGAGCAACCAAGAGAGTCATCCATTAATAGATTTCCAGGAAGACTTGTTTGCATTGTTGTATGTGTCTGAAAAGACTCGGTTTCAAAGCTTTCGTCCATAGGTGAAGAACAAATTCGCGGATTAGTTGATGAAGACTCACAACAATGAAGTGACACCAACCGCCTATAAGGTCGAGCAATATACACATTTTCAGTTTCATTATCTTCTTCCATTAGGACTCCTTTATTTGGTTGTAGCTTAATTACCTTCGTGGAAATAAATTTTGGCATAAATGCAGGAAACGATGCCGAAGGATGTGTGGAAGAAAGTGGCGAGCATTGGCACTCACCATAATCGGCTTTGTTCAAGCGGTCAAAAGTAAGGCTCGAGTGTGGCGTAGGTGGAGAAGAGACATCTATATTATCGATAACGTTATTTTGTTGTACGTCAATCTTTCTTGTAGCTGACATTGCGGGGGTAACATATACTGGCTTGAAAAGAGTTGATGTCATGATGTCGCACTTGTATCTTAAAAAATCGTGCAAGACATAAAAAATCAAGTAACGTAGTTTCAATCATGCCACTAGCTTAATCCATATAATATTTATAAAAGAATTGTAACTGCATTTGGCATTACTTAAAATTACAACGTGACGCATTCAGATCACATGTAAGATTGGTTGAGTCGGGACGAATTTACGTTTGGCAAAGTGGTGAACAGAATATTAATATTAACCTGATGAAAGAGGCAAATCAGTATTTTCTAAGCTTCAGGTTTCAGATTACTAAGCGAACCACTCATATGATTCTATGAGCTAAGCATACGTTGCATGCGTAATGCCCACTTCCAGCGTATCACTTATCGTGGTGGTTCTAAACAGGCGGCTTACTTTCGGATTTTAATTGGATTTGACTATGGACGAACGAGTAACTCTGCTTTCTGTATGCAGACACACCCACTTGTGTGTAAGATCACAAAAATCGTTGGCTCTTGTGAGTCGGAATACGTTTTGTTGGTTTCATAGAATTAAATTTAGTAGCATAATGCTCATTGATGCCATATGTAAGTCTTACTAAAGAATTAAGAACTGAGTTTTTAATGTACGCACTTCCAACCACAACTCTCCCATAGTTGACAGATCTGAAACTTCACTAAACTTCGAGAAAATTCTTTGAAGCAGCAACTATCGCTAATACTAGAGCATAGTAGCAATGTTTGAGATTCAGTCACAGTACAGCCCCGATGCCGGGAAAATCCCCACCTATGCGCCTTAGAAGCAAGGTACCATACCCACAGAGGCTCATCGCCCAAAAAACGTAACACAAGCCAGCCCACTGAGCAGCTGATCCCACAACGTAACCAAGGATACGAACCACCCAACTCGAGAAACGGCCTATCACCCCCTTGTATAATGAAAAAATTGCACATAGCAAAATAAGCGATGTGGAGGAGCCTCACTCAGGAAATGGTCCGAATTAATTGAAATTTTTCCATAATTCACCGTGATAAATCGTACATACAGACCTGACAAATGAAGTGTTAGGGATGGTATTGTGACACCTCAGAATTATGATGATGATGATGATGATGATGCGTCAATCCAGCGTTTGATTTTGAGCTGCCATGTTGATGCTGAAGGCGTGAATTCACGTTGGCCAGATGGTTGTAGGCACTGCGGATGAGGGCACAGGGAAAGCAGGCTTCCTGGAGATTGGCAGTCAGAACGGGGGAGAGGCGGACTATCTCATCGAAAAGAAGATACACCGAGTCGCGATTCTCACTAGATACGCAGTTGGGATTGTTCGTGTGACGCGATGAAGCGGTACTATCACCAGCGCCGCTGATTTCTGCGGCGGAGACAAGGGAAGAACTTGTCTCAAGACCAAGCCGAAGTAGATTGGAGGATGCCAGAGCCAAAAATTCTGTCGAACGCTCCTCCAAATCTCCAGGACTCAGGACTGAGAACATACATATCTAGGAGACATTAACACACGTGTATGATATTGGCGAAGCTAAGCGACAAAGTAGTAACCTCCGACATAAAAGAGCAAGAGGCAATGAAGACTTAAAAACACACGTACACACATGCTTCCCAAGTCTTACCATGAGAGTGGTAACTGCGTAGGCAATGCAGTGCGTGTTGCCCTCGTTGGCGGCTAAGTTGACCTGGTAGGCGCACCCACTTACTCGGGCTAACTGCGGCAGAGCATTGGCCACGAAAACAATGAATAGGCAGGCGATGTGGTACTGAAGGTTGAGTGGGGGCTCCGCAGTGGGCGCAGTGGAGCCGGAGCCACCGTTCCAGCTCGAAGACGAGCGCTGGGTAAGTCGAAGGAGTTCGCAGAGCCCCGCATCTAGCCCGTCACAAGAGATACCCATGGCCGCGCAGAGGCTGCTCGTCAGCAACTGCGCCTCCAGCAGGCGCACAACGCGTTCAGCGCCGCCACCGTTCCCCGTCCCCACGCTTGTTCCCGCTTCTCCCCCTTCTTCTGCCTCGGTCTCGAAAATCGCCGATGGAATGAGTTTGCCCTTCCCCTGGCGTCGCATGTGTGTGCGAATAATCTTCGCTGTCTCCACAAGGAAAGGAGCGCGCAGCTAGAACACAACAGTGATGCGCATTAAAGTAGGACGATTGACCTATTTGCCACTCATCAACCAAAGTGCTACTCGGCGAGTGGCTTTTTGGGAGTAAATAACGAAATGTCGCAAAATTGGACATTAATGGCACCAGCAATCGAAATTACAAGTAAAATAGTCAAATTAGTTATAACGAATTTCAGCATATAGCTCACCTGGGTTACATCACCCAGGGCTTCGCGGCAGAGGGAGAGAAACGCCAGCCCAATTCCGATTTCACGTAGATATGAGAGCAGCATATCCACTCTTTGCAACTGAGCAGCAAGTTTTCGCGTCTTGACTGGGTCGTCAAACGCTCCACGCAATTCCTCCAGTAAAGGACGATTTAAGATAACCAATTTCTTCACCTCGTCTACTCGCGAGCCAATCTGATCCATGATTCGACTATGCAGATATTTCATTCCCACAGGACCTGGGCACAACAGGAGAAGACTAGAAGGAAGTAGAGGTGGCCATACCGTCGGAGTATCAATCCGTCCATGGATTTCAAGGTCAGATTCATTGCTACATTCGTCATTTTACAAAAGTCTGATTTTGGAACTGCGCGAGCCAAAATCTGGCAAGCAGCACGAGGGTGGACAAGGCAGTTGCGCATGACCAACAGGTTTAGAAAAACACGAACAGGTAGCGTAAACTAACGCACAGAGTGAAAAAAAAACATCGAGTTCAGCTATATGCAGCCCCAAGCTAAACAAAACCGTGGCTATAACCAATGGTCGAGAATACACTGGCTTTACTACCACACTCAGCGACCGTATATGAATTACCACTGCGAATAAAACTAGCATAATACAACAATTCAAAAGAATGTTTAGTATTGGACTGATAAAAATAACAGTTAAAACAAAAACAGTCATTGCGTACCCGCCAAAATCATCCACATGCACGATAAAAGGGCTTGACCAATAGACTATGAAAACGAACCGAACAAAAAAGGAAAACAACATGCTTCGATCACAAAAAACCCCTCCAAGTATCAAAAAGTTCATGCATCCTGCTACAGGCGACGCATACACTCGTTAAAAGCATGAAATCAGATCAATTCAAGCATAATGTAAAAAAAATAAAAACAACTAAAAGCAAGAAAGGAACGTAGCTATGACAGAAGAGATGATATGAGCCCCGCAGGAATCTTACAGCAACTTCAAGCCATACAACACTAGCATAGTTTTTTTACCGTACGAGTGTAAAATGGTCATTTTTGCTATCATGACCAGTAGAGGGACTTAACAAACAAGCTGGTAATGCGGCGAGTTCTTTACCTAATTCCGATAATTGAAGCTCGAGTGGACTAGCAAAAAGTATAAGTTTAGAAACACTTGGACAAAAAAGCCGTCTGCCTAAATAAATGTAAATATCTCGAAACTTTGAAATGGTAACATATTTCCACGAAACAATGAGGAGCCAGGTAAACGGTCAAGAATGGGGTAAAATTTGACTACCAACCAACATTGAAATTAATAAATTCAGTAAGGCCAACACCGCTAGATTCAGATTCAGTCACGCTGAATGAATTGCGGCCAGTATTGACAAAACTTAATTAAAAGTAAGACCAGGACACAAACATTTTTGAAAACAATAAAGTACTTGGCGAGACTACGTTTTTCACAAATAAAACAGGCGATTAGAGCAAGAACATGGTCAACGCACCGATTAGCTCGGCTAGAGCACGAAGTTCGTTTAGATCCGAGTATTCCTCAGCGCGGAATCGAGGAGAATCTGGGGAGGGCATCGTGACGAAAGTCATTAGCAGAGGCGAGTAGACAAAATGGCCCAAGTAGGCCTGCTGGATGAAGTCATCTGCATACCACTCTGAATAGTGTGTAGTGAGGGTGGATACATTCTACAAGGGAAATTAGCATTCAAAAACGCTAATTTACGGACAACAAATATTACTATTTAATGTTTCTACTAAATGAGAAACGCTCGACGTCGAAGAACAGTACCTGGTAGAAGGGATTGAACTTCAAAGAGCAGAAAAGTGCACAATTTTTATTATCGCTGGAAAAAGGAAAACCAAAGCGTCTCTATAACAGCTTCCAAAGGCAAAACAAAAAATATTAAGACAAAACAATGGGCTCGTGATCTGTGGAGGCATTTAAAGGGTACACCACAAGCAGCATGAGATTGATTGTCAAAATAAAATCTGTACATTTCCTGCAATATTTCACGTTACTTAAAACAACACCGAAGACAACAGTAAAAGAGGGTAGCACGGAATGACAGAGACAGGTAGTAAATCGGTGTTTTTATCAAAGTGGTTCAGAATACACACAGAAAGTGGAAGATAGGTTCGATAGCTAATAGGTTTATCATGAGTGAATAATGTGATTAATCTGATTGTAATAGTGCATAAAAACGCACCTTTGACGTATCACTGCTTGGATGTGTATGCTGTTCAAAAACGCTACTGAAAACTGCGACCACATCAATGCGGACCAAATCTTCGAGGTCTATGAGTACTTCCATGACAGCCTGAGCTCGACGAAGCATGTCCGAAGGCCTGACCAAGCGACGAGGCTCTGCATCTGATTTGTCTGCTGGCCCCGTGGAACTGCAAGGCAACACAAAGGGACACTGTAATGAACATTAAGGCGGCGACAAAGTCAAAACTGAACCCCTTGCTTGAAGCGTACGAGGCAATTTTTCCCTGGAAGCATCTAATACTATTTATAGAAAAAAGACCCATTTATGCAAGTAGCAAGGGAACACTCAAAACGCTCATTCAACTGCTTTTGCATGCCGCAACGAAACAAGCAAACCATTTGGTAAAGTTTTGAATCCTTCAAATACCGGACTTGGAATTCACAGTGGTAAATGACTAGCCTGGCATCCAAAGGTAAACGGCATATGTGCTATGCTATGACAAAACATGTTGTCTACGAGAAAATACCCTGACATACAAACTGATACCAACACGAATAGGATGTGCACATTAAACAGTGGGAATGTATTTGAAAATAAAGAACGAAAATGAAAAAGAAGACCAACACCTATTTAAAATGGGGCAATAGGAGAAACAAACAAACCCCTGAATAAATTGTTGATTAAAAGGCCGTCACTGGTGTTTATTAATGCATATGGTTTGCATATTGCTACCACTGGAGACTATTGCATCGAAAGCAAAGATTGAGCACGCTGATTCTAACAGAAGAAAAAAACATTGTTGACCTAGCAGGGCGTTATCAAGATTGAAAAAAAAAACGCAGCTATTTTTAGGGATTTTAAAGTGAAACTGCATGGAAGAGGCCCGAAATCCGCTCCACTAACATGCATCAAAGGGCGTAAAATTAATCAAAAAGACTAATTTCGAAGGGAAGCTGCTACCAGCATAAAACAGCACTATTAAATGAAACTAGTAGTTAATTTTGTTAAGATAGTCAGCTTATCTATCTTTCCACCAAATGAGAATTATATGCATATTATTCGGGACGATGGGCTTTATAATGATGCGAAGGAACAATGGTTCGTCGCTAGTGGGACAGGACATGTATTTTTAAATGCTAAGTCCATACAAAAAATATGCAGAGTCAAGCTATTAGAGTTGGGAGGAGAATCACAAAGAGGGATTGGTGCGGAGTGTCGCATGACAGCGCTGTTGCTGCGAGGTCACGATTCCGCATCCCTTGGAGAAATGGAGTTATAAGCGTGCAGATAAAGAGCTGAAATTATTTCCAAAAATGAAGTTTTGGCAGCTGGAAGTGCAGTCAATAAAAGGCTTAATTATATCGGAAATCAGTATTCAAAGACAAACAAATGGATCGGTCTAGGAATGTCTCGCATTGATGAAAAATATAAGATTTGGCAATACAATTCAGCGAACTTGGTTGAGAAACCATTAAATTATAGCTAAATCGGAAGGAAATCCATGCCAATCAATGGGCACCATCAGTTAGGTGGTAAAATGTGTTAATGTCCGTTATGACTGGATGATGCTGGAACTCGCCGGCATATGGAGATCCGGCGGTAACATTTGCATTTGATGTCTCTAACCTACTCGCAGGTGTGATCAATCACATCTGCGCCCCAGCACGGTCGGGTAATTCATGCAGCAGTCGGAATGGAGAGGAAACCAGAGAGCAAGTGCGTGTTGGCTGAGATTACGTCTGACACTGCCAATAAGCTATCGAGTAAACAAACACAAGCAGCAGTGCGTTTGAGACAAACAACGTGGAAAACGGGCTTCAAGCAAAAAATCGTTCCTAATTTGGGAATCAAAATTCCATGAAGGATTAGTGGAGCCCTCGTACATGAGGACAGACTGCTAGCAAAATAACAATGTGCAGTGTTTGCGACTTAATTCGAAATTTGAGACAAATGCTCAATTAAGCACGTATGGACCAACAAAATTACTGAACACAATTAAGGCTCAACTTTACAGGTAAAAAGGCGTGCAGCAAATGAGGTAGTGAGGTTGTTTCCAGTGTTAACATTGATAAGCGTAAATGCCGACAAAATCAGTTTAACAGTTGGTAGCTTAAAAGATCAAATGATTTATTTGACTTCAAAAGTCCATCCAACTCCTGCTTCGAGAGCTCTGGAAACTGAATACACAAGGTTTTAGCCATTACGATATTATTGTTTCCGTATTTCGCTGGCTGGGACAGGATATTTACTTTTAGCCTGCATGCAGCACTGACTTTCACGCCTTTTCAATCAAACAAGAAAAAAGATCGAAAGCGGAGTAAACACTGAACGAATGACAAGTTTTAAAGACATCGAGTCTAGTGTAACCCGGCGAATGAATGATAGCCAATGAACAGTGAGAAAGGGGAACCTTGGTGGCACAAGCCAGTTCAGAAAGCCCCACTTATTTACTCGGTATGCAAATGAAAAAAAAAAACGACTACAGCGCGCAAAAACGCCATCGAGTTGGAAGTAATTGTGGGCTCGATGACTCATTCACACCGTTAGGGTAGCAGCAAAAACCTCATTGCCCTGACGATAAAGCCGCCGGTTAAAAAGCATCAAGGTTAACAAGACTAACACCAGATGGGATGGTAACTAGTAATGCAAAAGGCAGCATAAAAATACATAGAAATCAAAGGACGGAAGCAACAGTTTTAAATGCTAATACAGTATGAGCAACAGATGATCGATTGGGAGAAGCTGTGGAGCTGGATCATTTGCTTTAAAAAGGAACGAGTAGTGCAGACAACTATTAGAGCTATGAATCCGAGTAACAGAGCAGCTCCAACCAATGACTTCTGGCATTAAGACGCGCAAAGCATCTCGTTATAGCTCCAGTTATTCCAATCGTCTTTGCCACTTAACACGGTTTATAAAAACAAAAGCACTTACTATGTGTTCACAATGGGACGAAGATATTCGAATAAACGCATCTGAAGTTCCGTTTGAAGAACCGTCCTGGGATCGAACACTTCCTCAAAGGCATGTAGCTCCTTTCGAAAAGTGAGTGCAGAACAAAGCTGTGAAAGCGTGAAGAGAGTTTTGTCATGTATAGTTTGATCAACGCGATCGCGACGAAAACTCTCCATACCCGGCATCACTATTGCGTTATTTGGCTGTCCAAAGCCAGATCCAGTTTTGTTTTTTTTGATGGTTCCGTTAGTGTCAGCGACCTTTTTCCTCATCAACTTCTCCTCAATAAGCCAAGGCACACTCTTCTGGGGCGCCAATTGCTCGGCAAAGGCACACACTTCCTCCAGTCGAGTGAAAAACGCGTTGCACAGTGCATCCACTAACTTTCGGCAAAATCGACGAGTCAAGTTTCCTGCAGTTCTGCCGATAATAAAGCGTTCTTTTGGACACATTTCATGACAAATGTTCACAAAACTAGCGGGTAAACTGAGAAATACGCCAGAATAGCGTAACTGAGAGGGGTAGGTAAGGCTGTGGTTGAAAACTTCCTCCAACTTGTTCCAATAAAAGTAATACACCGAGAGGTCGGACACTTGACGAAGGAGATCTTCAATCTGGTCAATTAACCGGGTATGGAAGGTTGTGGAGTGAAGGTGTTCTGCCAGGCGACGGCAATTGGCCAGTGGGAGTGGAGAATCCTTTGATGAAAGAATGGCTTGCAGACGAAGCCAATCAAGCCGAAGACTTGTAAATTCGCAATGACGAGGTGAACTAGAGGTTAATATATCTTCAACCTCTCGAAGTTGAGTCAGCATTCCGTTGAAAATATCAACCTCCTCCATGGGAAGATAATTAATAGATGGACGAAGGTATTCTTCTAATCCAGGGGCATCGTATGACGGCAGCATTTGAATATGAAAGCGTTGAATTACAGCAGTGTAACGTCTAACTAAGTGACGAAGATCCTCTATGTAGTATAGCAACTCAGGCAGAGCGACATCAGCGAATTCCTCAACGTTAATATTCTTTTTTGGTTGCACGTTGTTGAAGTGCCGGAGAAGCCAGTGAATTTCATCAGCTGCATAGGAGAGTCCCCAGAAGACAATGAAGGCTTTCGGACCAAGAAGTCCAGGTTGATCTGATAAAACTGAATGAAGTTGTCGCAAAGAGGAACGCAGATAGGCTCTTCTGTCAGAATGAGCTCCTGGAGCCTGTGAATAGGCGATAGACATAGCCTCTTTAATGTCAGAAAGACGTTTGGACGATGATTTTCCTGCCCAAACGGATTCGAAGAAAGTGATCAACAAACTGTGTACGTGAATGACTTCATCTCGGAAGAGTACGACAACATAGCTGTTTCTAAGTGCAAGGCGAATCCGGGCGAAAGCGTCATCACCATCTCCAGCACTTGATGGACCAACTAACAAGAAGCCAAACACAACCCAGCGCTCCATTACCTCATAAGAGAGCAGTTCGCAGGCTAGTTGGTCACTCAACGCCGTGTGAGTGATCTTGCGCGGCTCGGCAAGGATGTTAAGGAAAAGACTATCCCGCCAATTCTGCGCACGTACGGTTCGTCGGATAAAAAAGTCGTTCAAGGAGGCCAAAGCCAATGAGAGGACAGGAGCATATGGTTTAAATTCCTCCAGGAGACGCTTTAAAAGTATCTCAGGGGGTTCAGTGAAACGCTCGGCCATCCTGGAAAAATTGGGCTCAGGCTTGCCATTCGCTTGCTCGAACAAAAAGTTAAAGAGTATGAGAACAGCCTTGAGATCAGGAATCCGAGTAAGAAAGTACATCATCGCAAAGTAGTTTGTAGTGAGTTCGAGATACAGGTATGTTAGATCTGAATTAAGAGTGATTTCAAGGCGAATTCCTGCATTACTAATCCGTTGCAGGAGGTCCAAAACATTATCCTGCACCTCCAACACATCCACAAAGTTGTAGTATAGGAGAGATGTTTGTTTAAAAATTTCCTTTTGATTACAAAAGATGTTAAGAATTGAATTGGATCGGAAATCAAGACTCGGGAACTTCTTTAAAAGAACCTTCCAAGCACTGTCAAAAGATTTATCACCACCAGGCAAGAAAGGATGACGAGTATCAGAGTCAGCCAGATTGGTTTTCATGAAATACAAGCGAGTCAACACGCCTAGCTGGCGCCTGTTTAAAATTGACAATCGCTCGGCGATTTTTGGCTGCTTTGTAGTGGTTGTCATTGTTTCACAGGCCTTTTATTTTAATATAAAATGATCACGCATCAAGACAAGACAAATAGCATAGTATTGCTTTCAAAAAGTGTGATACGAGAGCCAGATTGTAAAATGATTGTTTGTAGGTACAATAGAAAAAGGAAAACAGACTTATGACCAAATGTAATGGAAGTATATTGCTGGCTGTACTCGATTTGCATTAATGCCACGAAGCAATAATGGATCGGAAATTTAGGTATAATGAAGATTTGAGTTAAAAAAGATCGCGCTTTCGAGCCAAAAACAACAATCAAAGGAGAAGCACACAGTAGTGCGCTCTGCCGGGGGGGGGGGGGGGAAAAAAACTCATTTCAAAAGTACCCGAAACATTACCTAACAGCCCAGCAGTTTCACACGATCCGCAGAATCAACGCTACGCTTTGTATCTTTTCTGATGAGCATAAACAAACGAGACGAAGGATTTTATCCTTACATGTTGTAAAATGTGATCTTTAAACATCAAATAAATGAGCGTACTTTATTCGCCCTTATGATTTTTACATCGCCGATCTTGAAAAGCGAAAGTTAACTCTTCAGTGATCCCAAAGCGGCGTTTCAAGGTTTCATTTTGACAAAATAATCAGTCTCTTAAACTCTGGATATATCTGTGGTGTTGTAATGGTTTGACTGTTTATTTTTAATGCATTCTATCGGTTTCAGGGATATTTAAGGAATAGTGATGACACTTCCGCTGGTCTGAATGGCTTTCAGCCGTGTCCGAAAATTTTAGAGCTTTCCTACGTAAATAGTGTATATTTTGCCCTGGTGCTATGCCTTCTTTTGTCTCCTAAAAAGCCTTTTTTGGCACCAAAGAGCCCTCTATAAGATTGGATAATCTCCAATCTTTCTCTTTAATCCTGCAGTGTAAGATGCAACACTCCACTCATTTTTTTCGACCCATCAGCCTGAAATCGGAAGTAGAAGAGGAAAGCGGCCAATTTTTTTTACATATATATCATTGTTAAAATCACCTAAAGCTTACGGAATCGTGTGCTTAAATAGGGACCCTGTGACGCACGTCCAATTCACGCTTTATTCCTCCATCCCTGTCTAGCGTCCCGAGATTCCCTTGAAGGCAAAAGAAGGCAAAATACTATGGCAGAATATACATATATATATTTAATGGACAGAGGGAATGGAGCAGCTGGCATGGCCTGGAGGCCAGCCCACGCGGCTTGTAAGATAGTCACCTGAGTGACCGGTGTAATGCCTACATTCTTTAAGTGTTCTTTGTAGGCCAGAGGCGGGAAAACAATTTGAACCTCGCGACGGAGCAGCGCGGTGACTCGCAAGAGCGTGACCTATCCTCGTTCTAAATTTCCGTATTTGGCCTCGCTGTACAATTTTCTCCCCATAATAAAGCGGTCGAAGCATGTTTCGATATCTAATAACAAGGGCAACCAGAATAAAGAGGAGGAACCCTCTACAACCGGAACCGAATACGATGGTTACAACAAACAAAGCATTACACCTGTCCATCCAAGTATTTAGATGTGACTTTAAACTCGATTATTTAAATAGGTCGAGTACCACTTCCAGGATGTGATTATATCAGTAATACTTGAATCAAAATTGTGGTGGCCTCATTTTAGCAAATTGTAAATTATGTTGGAGCGTTGTGTGCAGTGATAAACATTTACCCTTGAAAGTGGTCTTGTTTCACATCCATGCAATTCAAGAGGTGCCGCTTTTGACGAAGATATAATCGCTTTTGTAGCAATACACTTCGTAGATTGTTTGGGTGATTATTTGTGAAAACTTCATATCATGCTCATGAATGTCACCTAAGTTTCAGGCTTGGTGGTACGCATCCCTTCACTGATTGACATTGCCTAATTGGACGATGAGCTGATTTGACTCCATTTTTAAGGGGTATTCCGTCTTTGACTTTCAAATATTGGTTCTACTCACACCATTATTAGCACTCTAAATGGACTGGAACAGGAAGTAAGGTTCTTCTCTTGGAGCACCGCAAATTCGCTCCTATGACCTGCCTCCCATTCGCAAGAAACCGAGCTTTAACAACGGCTCAGAATTAACACTTCTTAGCTAGTTTTGAGATAATTTAAGTTCTCTCTTTGGATAATTATTTATGGGGCTTTTAAAAAGGCTGATTTCCCAGTGTTTTCCTTTTTTATTTTAAACAAAATTATGAAATCAATTTCTTTAATGTCTGGTGAATTTTTTCAAAAGTTTAAATATGCTCTAAATGAAACGCTTGCATAAACGCACGCAGCAATGGTGCTCAGGTGCGTGTTGGCTCTGTTTCAGTTGCTGACTGAACGAAGAGAAACGCGCAAGTATATCGAAGCTCTTAGCAATTTACGCAATTCTGAGGGTAAAGCACCAATAAGACCTCAGTGCGAACAAATGAATGTAGAGAAAATAAAGAACGTGGGTGTAAGGAGTTGTAGTACTTTGTTTGTTGGAACTACCGGTTTCGGTGAAGGTCGCAGAGGTGGCCGTACTGCCCTAGCTGCGTAGGCTGGCCTCCGGGCCATGCCAGCAGCCTATTTCCCTCTGTCCGTTGAATACATATATTCTACCCTAGCATTCTGCCTTCTTTTGCCTTCGAGGGAGCCTCGGGACGCTACAGAGTAATTCGACGCATAATACCTTCTGCCTATTTCAGAGATGCTATTAGTCTCTTATAATCATTGTAATCATGCGATACTCCAACCGTTTGAATGTGCTAACCAAATTTTATTTTTTAAGACTTCCCTAAAGTCTATTTCTACTGTTTAGAAAGAGTAGCGCACAAGTCTTGAGAATGGAACATCCGACCACTACACTATAACATGGATTGAAAATCACGTGAGAAATTTTTTAGTGGGGAATTCAACCGAGATAAGAATGGAACAAAGTTATTGATTTGAGGTGATGAGCATTGGTTCAGATTAGGAAGAAACAGGATACAAAGTCCCATTTGCCCAAGAGGAGCCTGAGATCCCCTTTATCTTGCGACCTGAAGTCTGCTTTTATTTCCATTTAAAAAGACATTTTATGCAACATCAACACTACAGCAGTATGTCAAATGCGAAATATAGGTAATAACACAAAGATGCGAATTCCGGTAGAGCTATCCAAGCCTAAAAGTAGTCCTCACAAGCTGATTCCCCATCAAAAGAACATCATTTGAATTAGAAGCTCAAAGCACATGCTTAACTATAGCGTACCAAGGCTCCCTCGAAAGCAAAGGAAGGCAGAATACAAGGGTGGAATATGTATATTCAACGTGGAGGGGGACATAAGCCGCTGGCATAGCCCGAAGACCAGCCTACGCAGCTAGGGCAAGATGGCCACCGAAACCGGTAGTTCCAATAAACAAAGCAATACATGTAGTACTTTGTTTGTTAAAACTGCCGGTTTCTGTCAGGGTCACAGAGGTGGCCATATTGCCCTAGCTGCGTGGGCTGGCCTCCAGGCTATGCCAGCAGCCTTTTTCCCTCTGTCCGGAGAATATATATTCTACCCTAGCATTTCGCCTTCTTTTGCCTTCGAGGGAGCCTCGGGACGCTACATTGGTGGCGGTGGAATGCGAACCCTATTCTATAGGGTTTTCATCCCGATCTCTACTGCTTGTGGTATGCTGCAGCGGTGCGAAGGAAGTACAGGTGCTACGGATGGGCCACGAGCGACGTCCACCTCCGGCACCTACCCCATCTCCGTGTTCTACAAGAAAGCTATCAACAACTGAAGCGGCACTAGCCATGGACCACCTGGAAAGTTTCGTCTTGAAGATTACCCCTAATATACTTGCTTAAGGAGATCGGCGTGCTAGCGCCTCCCTACAGACATACTGACGGTCGGCAGAACCACTTATTCTGGGCTTTCTTCCCAAGCCAAACGAAACTCAAAGTGCGGTGCACTGCCAAAAGGAATCACTGACGTTGGTGTCAAGCATCTCCTCAATCGCGTGGAATGTCGGCGACTGGCATGGTTGGCTCGTGGGTGCTTCTTGGAGCACTGAGTATGTTGTGATGGCTGACGCGGGATGTGTACCAAGAGGCGCGTCGGGGACGATGCTCGAAAGGGAAGAGGGGCAATGTAGTGCTTTGTTTGTTGAAACTACCGGTTTCGGTGAAGGTTACAGAGGTGGCCGTATTGCCCTAGCTGCGTGGGCTGGCCTCCGGACTATGCCAGCAGTATTTTTCCCTCCGTCCGATGAATATATATACTACCCTAGCATTCCGCCTTCTTTAGCCTTCAAGGGAGCCTCAAGACGCTACACTACATAACATTAGAGAAGACTGTGCAAGAAAATAATCGATCTAAATCAAATGTATCCGAAATAATCTATTGCGAAGTAATCATGAACCTAAAAATAGAAATAACTTAATATAGGGATAATGAGGATCATGTGCATAAGAGTATTAGGCACGCTCATATTATTAATTATCAAAACGTGTGTTCAAATATCAAGACAAATCTCTAATGCAATAATTCTATTGCGTATTAAAACTGAAGAAGCCGCATTTATATCATAGTAAAAATGGTCTAAAAAGCATAAATTAGTAGTTGTTATGCCTAAAACTTATCATCAGTTGGGTCTAGTAGAAAATTTAAACATCAGATTGCAATAATATATTGTGTTTTAATTCTTCGATTCTCCTAATGTTGGTTTTGGAGCCCGAGTTGAAGTGGTGTCTTGTGGTCGTATATTGGGCTTTGTTTGCTATTTGGGTTCTGGCTTTTTTCGATGCTGTTCATGTGCAACTTCTAACGATACTTTTTCTTTTTTACAGTGTTGTGTACTGTAGTGTCTTGAAACTTCTTTGAAGGCAAAGGAAGGCATGATACTTTGACAGAATATTTTTAACCATTACAGGGAATGGGGCTGCAGGCATTGCCCAGAGGCCAGTCCATGTGGCTAGTGCAAATTCGGCTACTTAAATCCAAAAGCGGGATTGTTAGTCAGAACAGACGGAGTGTTGCAGTCACCGATGCTGTTTATTCTTGTCATGTTATTTAATCATGGAGTGGAGGGCTATGTGCCTGGACTAAGCGACATTATCTTAAACGTTTCTCCCAAGTTTCAGTTGTTTTTTTTGCCTTGCTTTTTTGGCTTAGACCTTTGGAGTCGTTATCTTGTTTTTTAACCTTTGTTGGTCCGACTCTTATTGTGTATGTCGTTAGTTTCATATGCTCGCTTTCGCTAAAGTGAACTGTAATATTATTAGCTACATGGCAACATAATAGATTTGTGGGTCTATTTTCCCATTTGGGTGACTTTGTCGTGCTTTACTGGGTGCAGTTCACGCATTATTTCAAATTGATTTGTGCTTCAGGATATCCAGCAGGAAAATCACGCGCTGAAGTTGCGCCTGGATATGATGAAAAAAATGGAACTGGAATACCTCGAGGAAATAGAAGAGCTTAAAGGAATGGTTGACAGTTTGACACATCAGTTAGGAGAGAGACGCTGTGATTTCCATCCAGAAAGCTCAGGAAATCTCACACTTGATGCTAACAAATCTACAGTTGAAATCGTTCAGCAGATTGACTTGTTGCAATCCGAATTGGAGCTTAGCGAGAAGAAAGTAACGGATTTGGAATCGCAAAACGCTCTTCTTCGAGAACGCATTGATATTTTGGAACTTACGAAAGAAAGTGTATGTCGTGTACTATTTTGGTGGCCGTTCGGCAGTTGGTAGTTGCTAATATACATAGATCTATTTGGCGGCTTTAATGTGTTTAAAAGCTCACCAAATTCCTTGCAGCACATTGTAGCCCTTCTCTCAGGATGTTTTCGTGCAATGAAGGATACCTCCCAACTCAACTTATTTCCTTTCATTTGATTTAAGCCCGTGATGCTTTTATCAAGTATAAATGCTCGCTATGTTTGTGGCTGAAACCATTTTTACATCATACTGGTCGAATGAAGGCGCCTCCACGTTGGTTAAAATCAATTTCTACTTGAGCTACTGCAGCAAAACAATGCAATAAGCGTTTGTGTATTTCGAATCTCTTGCGTGGTCTACTACACTGTTTGACCTCTTTTCTTGCAGACGTCACTTTAGGCAGCGTTTTACGTTCCTTTCCTGATTTCTTAAATGCACTCTTTTTTAGACGACACTTAATATCACTGTTGAAAATAACACAAATGAGCTCATTGCAGAAGTTGATAGCCTCAAGGCACGACTGCTTTCCGAGGTATCTGAGAAAGAGAGAATGCATACGTTGCTCGAAGAAAAAGAACATGATTTAGACGCTGCTAAATTTCAAATAAATGAATTACAATTAACTGTCAAGGTTGGTTCATCTGCATTTGTATCTAATACTTCATTCTGATTTACGAGTTCCCGATTTCTAGGGAGTCCAGGTACCCAAAGTTCATTAACAGTGATTGTTTATTCAAATCGTAAATGCCTGTGTTAATTGATAATCGGTTTGCTTTCCCCATTAATTTATAGTTGCTCTTTACCCGTAGAAAGATAAAAGTTTGAGTTCATCTCCCTCCATGTTTCTTATTTTTCATTTGTTGCGGGTTTCCTTTTCGCAAACATCTTTGTCTTTACCTCCTTCGCGTTAGGCTGAGCCACCGGTTGCTTTGACGTGTACGCAATAGGATCTCTCTCCGTTGCGGAAACGGTCAATTTCCTTGTACTTAAATGATGCCAACAGGCTGTTTTTATCAACCAAAATTTGTTCAATGGGGACGTAATTTGATGTAGCTTGTTATTTAGGCTAGTAGCTTAAGGTCTAGGAGAACTTTGACTGATTAGACCAATTGTGTTTGAGTTGATAATTTCATTATTAGGTTCTACCCCATGTAATTAGTTGTTCCAGTGTCACCTTCGCTTAACCCTTTACACAAACCGCATTCCAGGACCTGCGGGAAGAAATGAGTGACCTCAATGCGGAACTGGAAGGTCTTAAATTACAGGCTGGCTCAGTTGGCAATTCAAGGGGAAACTCACTTTTCTCCGAGGTAAGTCATTTACCAACCTGGATGTTGAAAATCCGGGTAACAGGTCTTGCTTATGTAGAAGATTTGACTTTATTCAGATCCTACCATTCCTTAGAGTTTGTTAGCAGGAATGAAATGTTTGGGACTGTGCGCGAGTTAATCATGTAACCGTGATTTATGGTCTTCCATTCCTTTTTTGTAAGGTTGAAGACCGTCGGCGTCGAGCTGAACTGTTAGTCAAGAATCAGCAGATAGCCATTGACGAACTTAAAAATGAGCTCAACTCTGTTCAATGCGAATCCCGAAAGAAAATTGTGAGTCAACTTAAAATGCGGTCATTGTCATCCGGAAGACAATTATCATCACAACCTTGAGTGGTACTGTTTTTTCGTGTAGTTGCAACTCCAGCGGGAGATTGAGTCCAATATAACTAAAGCGGACTCTGCACTTATCAATCAGCTCTACGCTGAGGTTGATCGTTTAAAAACGGAAGTCTCGCGCCTCGAATCAATTCTAAATACAGGTCGTGACCAACACGTAGGTATCTCACTCATTCTTCTTGCAGCGTTGGCCCCATTTGTTAACATTACATTCCTCATAACAAAGTAGGAAAAAGAATAGAAGTAACGAGTGCATTTGCAGTAGTGTGCTGATCACTTTTCTACAAAGAAGACTTTACCTGCCTCTTCGCTGACTTACTTAAAGGATTTTATTCGTAAGGTTACGAAGGCCGCGAGGTTTTATGTAATTTTGCGCTAAATGGGCTATGTGCTTAGTTGAAAATGAAAACAAGTGATGGAATGTTTGAAGAAATCTGTAAAATTTCTGGTGAGTTGCTGTTCATTATCTTTTGTTCCAGTTGACAGACCTTCGAGAAGCTGATCGGATGTCAACTGCATTCAGGCCGGATAATTCCAGTCACCACAATCTCATCAAAGCTTTAGAGTGGGTTTGACATCAACTTTCTCATTCTTCTACTATCAAGCGTATTTATGAGTTGTGGTGCATCAGGAGTTCGTCCAGATAGGCAATCTTGCGATTTCTAACAGCTCTTGACCATGAGGTTTATGGCTAACGCTAATTACATATTGAGTAGATCTACGCTCCAAAAATATCATGGCTAGGCTTGGTTCATCAATTCATGGGTAAGTTAAGCTTCCTAAAT
Source organism: Taenia hydatigena (assembly GCA_036345935.2). Taxonomy (NCBI): domain Eukaryota; kingdom Metazoa; phylum Platyhelminthes; class Cestoda; order Cyclophyllidea; family Taeniidae; genus Taenia; species Taenia hydatigena. The sequence continues at coordinate 11,038,254 of JADWOT020000006.1, read as the reverse complement.
TATTTTCTATTCATCACCCAATTCCAAGAGTGTGTCACTCAATCAAAGGGGAGTGAGTTTTCCGAATCTTCTATCCCCTGACTTGACGCTATGCAGACTTATCTATGAGGGCTCATTTTTTTTCCACTGTGTAGAGAAAGACTTTTGGATTATAAATGCAATGCGGAGAAGGCGAAACAGGAACTGACTTCTTTGCGAGAACGATTTATGAAGGAGACACACATTCGTTATGATTTGAGCCGAGAACTTGCTCAACAACGTGCACTAGCCCAATGTTTGTCTCACAAACTTCAATCACTTCGTGTCGCAAGCAAAGGTACTTGAATAGTGCATAGCGGTCATTTCAACAAGTTTCCATTGCCTTATCCCCTTCTCAACTGCTAAGTGTCGATCCCCTGGGCACGCTGCTCAAGTTTCGTTGCCTTGATTGTGTCCTGAAGCCTTGTTAGCCTTACATAATGGCAGGTAATGGGAATGATGAATATCAACTGCGTATTCAAAGATGTCAACAGTCTAAATGTAAATGGTGCGATAAATGATTTTATTGTGTCATTCGTCCGAGTGCGTTTCTTTCTGTTGTGAAAAGTGGTTCATCCACGGTAGGATCTTCGTGTGTCCGATTTTGGGGTGTTATAAACATGAAAGAACTATTATCGTAAACAGTGAAACTTTTTGGGGGAATTCGCCAAACTTATAATGTTCTCCAGCGATTGAGTGTACTCACTACCAAAAACGTAATGGTATGCTGTTTATTGTCCATGAAACCCAATGAAATTTCTTTCCAAAGGCATTTGACTTCAGAGAAGTAGTTGTTGAATTAATCGCTCAATATGCGTCACGCATACCTGCAGACCCGACCTTTTGCATAGTTTTGTTCAGGAATAGCCTTTCCCCTATAAAATTTTGTTTAATACTTTTAATAGAAAATACGGAGAATTCGAAAATCCTTCCTGAGGATGGGGACACTGATTCATCAGAATTATTGAGCACTGCAGAACGAGGTGATACCTCCCTTGGATCGTCCAATCTGCAAGAAAAGGTTGAATGCAAGCAGTCGTGATTCGTGACGTCTATGCTCCTTAATTACTATATGTTTTCTACATTGACAACTGTTTTTGAGCTTAACCATGAAGAAGTCTACCATTCATATTGGCCATCCATTTCCAGACTTTTCTATCTACCAAAGTGGGCACCGTTGAGTCGTGGATGGCAGACGGGGCTAACCTTGCTACCTCTTTTGTAAAATGCGTACTCATCCAATTTCATTTGATGGTTTACAATCCTATCATGTTAACCTCTACAAAGTTGGATTCAGTCGGTCAGGACATCATAATGCTGGTCCTGTCGAATTCTAGCGAGGTTTGCGCGGTGCCGACACTACGTACGGCATCGACAAACGCGTGAATTGTACGATCAAAAGCCGTCCGCAGCTCGATGGTGGTAAACTACAAATTTGGAGTGGGATGATGTCTGCTACAAAATATTGACAATGAAACAGATCCACTGACACCAGTGGCACCTATTTGGCCACTAGAGCGCGTGAAACGTGTTTGACTTTTATCGAACTAATTCCTGTGTTGTCTTTGCGCAGAGCCATTTCATGTTTTACTTACTGCTGAACACACAGTTTGGTAATTCAGACTCCAATTTAAAATTGCTTTTTTTGGATCGATAGACACTGGCAACGCGGCAACCAGTCAGGAGGAAACACGAAGTGACAACGAAATCACACACCATCAGGGCGAGTTAGGTGCCAATTCTAACCCTCTTAATTCGCTCGTGCCAAATGCGTCGTTTCGTTTTGTGAAGTACCGTACCGTGCCTTCGAGAGTCTCGCCTTCGTTAGCGCGTTCCATTCAGTTTCATTTCGCTTTGTTTAATTCGACAACCTTACAGGCCGCAATTGATCGAATTTAGCCTGATAAATTGAAGGTTCTATTTAACAGTCTCCAAAGTACGAAATTCGAAAGCCATCTCGTGAAAACATTTTACACAGACATTTAGTGTTTGACCGTATGGAAATACCCAATGTAGTCCACATACGAGTTAAGTCATTGTAAAGAGGCTTGTTTAATTGAAATCAAAACACACGATAACATTAGGGGAGTGAATTATGCGTCTGTCTTCCTTAGCATATCGGTTTCTTCAATTACGTTGACAATCTAAAAGAATGCAAAAAAGTAGGTACTTGAATACAATGGAATCTTGACAACACCTGACTGAGCAGACAAAGGCAGGCCCCTGCTGGAGATTGAATATTTACACCCTCGCAAAACAACACAGCAGCCATTTTAATAGCACAATTCACCCACGTTTTAACTCATAGGGCAGAGGCCAATGCGACACACAATTTCCAGGTGGGATAACCAGCAAAAGCGGCCTCGCCTATTGCTATCGCATACGCACCAATATGAATACTTGGAGAAGCATATGACAATCGCTTACAAATTTGTACGCCGGGTTTATTTTCAGATTTTTCAAAGAAATTTCACTTTGATTAGAGCTGCCATTTTTTTCACGTGATTGGAAGTCCTCGATGTCCTTTTGGAGCTGAGATATGTCCTTGTCCAGTTGCACTAACTCTTTTAAATCCTATAAATGAAAAGCATGCGAATTTTCCCAAATTCGTGCATTAAAATTCAGCAACTCATTTCTAGACACGTTAACACAAAACTCAAATCCTCTTGCGGTTAAAAAGTGCAAATATAAGGAATATCCGAAGGTGACAGATCCAGCTCGAATAAATTAAGTGGGCAGGAAGTCGCGCCACTCATCCATTCGATAGGATAAGCGACGGTATACCAATCGAATTTAGAGGCACACAGTTTCACTTCGTATAATTGGAGCAGCTAGGCCGTAATTTTTATCTGTATGCTGCATTCCATTAACAGCCGACCACAAAAAGAGTGGATGCCAACTGTTTACGATTATCTTCCACAAGAAAATAGCACTTACCCCCTTTTCAATAACTTCTGTGGATGCCGTAGAAAACGTCTCTATCCTCGCTATGAGGGAATCGATATCCTCGATTTGCGTGTTTAGGTTTGGATTCGACATCTCCTCGACTTTGTTCAGCATAGCTAAGCTTTTCTCACGCAATCTGTATATTTGGGTAACCAGAAGCTCGTGAGCTTCCCGCAATTCTCTGATGAGGTTTTCTTTAGCGCTACTAGCCTTAGACATCAGTATTACAATTGACTCATTGTGCTTTTCTAACTCCGGCGTTGTCACACTTATCAATTCGTCACATAACCGCCGAACCTCCTCCCGAACCTAAAACACAAACGTGCGATTACTACAAAGCCAAAACTCATAGGAACCTAATTCAAACTGAGTTCCAAAAATACCGACTAGGAAAGACAATAAGTAAACGTCCTGACTAAATATAACCTGCAAAGTTTTTATTGTCACATGGTGCCTCAAGCTAAGCACTACGTGTCGCGTACGACTGTTGACAAGAGAATTAATGCGAACAAACACCGCGGTAACGGAAATTTAAAAGTGAAATAGTGCTTTAAAGAAGCCCCAAGTATAAGAAGGAATGCAGGAAACCAAACGTGTGTGAATTTTTCCGCAGAGAAGTGCACTCCAACAACTGCTTATTTAGTAATAGGCACAACGGTATTCCATCGGCACATTTAAAACTTCAACAGCGATAATGAACAGAATAAAAATTAGATATTGGGCATATGGGATAGTGAGAAAGATATTAATTGGAAAAATAAGAAAAGATTGACGTCTAGTGCTCTGGTAAATGTACCTCGGCAGTATGCTTCGTCTGACAAAGGGAGCATATGGATTTATCGCAATGGTCGCATTTGACCATGGATGCCGCCGACGTTTTACATTCATCGCAGAAGGTGCTATTACCAGTCTGCGCACTGTTTACCATCTCACTAAGTACAAACGATTTCTTCAAATCCGCAACGGAGTAATGTGCCCTACAAATAGGGCATTCACTTTTTTTATTTAGCCAACCGGTTATACAGTTCCAACAAAAATTATGCAGGCAAGGTAAAGAATACGGGTCATTGTACCTAAAAGGTAAAAAACAAGCAGTTAGGGTTCTGAGCACGTAAAGTACAATGACATCAATTCGATGGCAAAGAGAAAATACCCACCTTGAAAAAGAAAAAAACACTTGAAAAAAAACCTCACTTAGCAGCTTCTAATCAATATCATTCCTTGAAATCACAAATGTCAGCTCATCTGCCACAAGCTCAATATAGTATAAAGAACAATAAAGAATTAGCGCAACGAAATTAGACCTGCGAAATCCAGCGATAGAACTAGTGTGATACACTAGAAGAAACGTATAGCATCACCTGGAACTGCAAATTGAACATTCCAACAAACCAGACGATATGTAAGCCATCCAGCACGGTTAAGAAGTCGCAAAAATGAATGGGTGATTTAAATGATTAAAAGAGGTACAATGCATTTCTTAAAAAGGTAAAAAAGGAATCCGTATTCAGATAGTTTAAAAATTAATTTTTGCAAAATGGAATATCCTAACACAGTTCCCTATGGCGACGAACTTAATCACAATTTGAAACTAGAGTTTTGAAAGGTCAATTTATTCCGTTTTGTTGCGCCTCATTATTCATTCATGCCTAATCAAACTTTTCTTTAAAGATACGCACTTCTATTTACAGCTCTGTTTCCCTTTATTTGTTTCTCTAAGATTTGTCTCCATAAGTCTTCTGGAGACTCTCATGGAAAAAAGGCCTTTTTGAATTAATTGAGGCCTAGATCATAATAAGTACTGTAGAGGGTTCCTCCTCTCCCTCCTGGTCACCCTTGATAGTACGTTTTGACATCTTTAATGTATATGGGGTGATAATTACACAGCTAAGCGAGATAAAAGGGTTCAGGCCGAAGACGTGTCACGCTCCAGCGAGTCTCCGCGCTGCTCCGTCACGTGGTTCAAAGTGACATTTCGCCTCTGGCCTACATAGCCCGTTTAAGAAATTAATTATTATAGTACTCCTCTTTTTCCAATTCAATCAGTTAATGGATATGAATATTCTCCTCTGATATCTCTGGAACTCAAAATTTACATATTCAAACCCAACAATTGCTATTATCTATAAGACGATTACATGTTAAACGATTGGAATTTAGTTTTCCAAAAATGCATTTGCTTTGGATTAATCAGAACCGCGTTCCCGTCCTGACTCGGAATTGTCACATTTCCGATGCCAAAATTGCAACGTCCCGAAGCTTCCTTAAAGGCAAAAGAAGGCAGAATACTAGGGTGGAATGTACATATATATATATGTATATTCAACGGACAGAGAGAAATAAGCCGCTGGCATGGCCCGGAGGCCATCCTACGCAGCTAGAGCAATACGGCCACCCCTGTGACCTTCACCGTCCCCGACGCGCCCCTTGGTACACCTCCCGCGTCAGCCATCCCAACATACTCAGTGCTGCAAGAAGCACCCACGAGCCATCCATGCCAGTCGCCGACATTCAACGCGATTGAGGCGATGTTTGACACCAACGTCAGTGATCCCTCTTGGCAGTGCATTGGACTTCGAGTTTCGTTTGGCTTGGAAACGAAGTTCAGAAGAAGTGGTTCTGCCGATCATCAGTATGTCCGTAGGGGGCGTTAGCACGCCAATCTCCTTAAGCAAGTATAATAGGGGTAATCTTCGAAACGAAACTTTTCAGGTGGTGTAATACTTTGTTTGTTAGAACTGCTGGTTTCTGTCAAGGTCACAGAGGTGGCCATATTGCCCTAGCTGCGTGGGCTGGTCTCTGAGCCATGCCAGCAGCCTTTTTCCCTCTGTCCGGTGAATATATATATTCTACTTTAGCATTCTGCCTTCTTTTGCTTTCGAGGAAGCCTCGGGACGCTACAGGTGGTCCATGGCTAGTGTCGCTTCAGTTGTTGATAGCTTTCTTGTAGAACACGGAGATGGGGTAGATGCCGGAGGTGGACATCGCTCGTGGCCCATCCGTAGCACCTGCACTTCCTTCGCACCGCTGCAGCATGCCACAAGCAGTAGAGATCGGGATGAAGACCCCATAGAGTAGGGTTCGCTTTCCACTGCCACCAATGTAGCGTCCCGAGGCTCTCTCGAAGGCAAAAGAAGGCAGAATACTAGGGTAGAATACGTATATTCAACGGGCGGAGGGAAATAGGCTGCTGGCATGGCCCGGAAGACAGCCTACGCAGCTAGAGCAATGCGACCATCTCTGTGACCCTGACCGGAATCGATAATTCAAACAAACAAAGTACTACAGAGAAATCCATATTTAAAGGTACAAGTACGATTTGCTTTTTTATGATTTCTACTGGTGCGTCTGCATTATTTTTGGATTCACTTTGAATGAGGGCAACTGAGTGGATATACGCCGTACCATAAACATTAGTGCTTGTGCTCCAAGATTTGCTCAAACATTATATCGACCCTCTGATGTTCTAGCTGCGGATGGAGACATCAAGACGGGCTGCGAGTGCGATGCATGCCTATGGACCGTTATGCCAGGACCTTCGATAATTCATTTCTGCGCTGTAGATACAGTTAATTTGAAACTAAGCTCGATGAATATCTCAATTATTTGTGAAACTATTTAATTATTTGTCCGTTGAAGTAATTGCGGAAAAAAGGTTTCTAGACGTACATCGATTTTTTTTGTTTTTTGGTTGGTAAATATTGACTCAATGCGATTTCTGCCCCTGACGTTCAGCTTTTGTTGTTCTTTTTAGTGGGGTGAAAACGGGCTATCAATTTAAGTTTCAAATCGAGGTGATCTCACTTGCAGCTGACGGTGAGGGGATTGGTTTGCTGGTCTTTGTTTGTGGGATGACGTGGTCGACTTTGTGCTTTGGTGGTTTCTAATGCCTATTTCGTTGATGAATAGGACATAAGTGCCCTATTTTCCCCGTCTAAGACACTCGTAATGCATGCTCGAGATTACCGCAATTTACACACCCGTTTTAAAAATGAAGAGCGAAGTGTCTAATTTGCTCTTGATATCGCCGTGAAACCTATTGATTAAGTGCTGCACGTTTTTGCTTCCCCTTCCAGGCCTGATTTTCTAGCATGTCTGATGATTACCATCAGATGTACCGAGGAACTACTCTCGGTAACACGTTACAGGAATCTCTGGATGAGATGCTCGACCACAGCCTACTAAAACCACAAACTGCAATGAAGGTATGTGACGTCATGGGTCCTTAAAAAATTTATCTAGATCATGAAAAAATTCGACCAGTGTATCTGCACGGCGCTATCAACCCAAGTAAAAGCAAGATTGAATCTTCAGGGCTACCTGAACGCCTACAGAAACTGCGACAACGTCTGGACACTCGTTCTAAATAACGTGGAAATTAAGGACGGCTCCGGAGCCATGCATGTCGATAAGGTATGGCCTGTCTGTTCACTCGTCGTTACCTAATGCTAAAACACCAAGTAAATCCGCCTAAATGTCCCGTGACGACGACGTCACCACTCTGACAGTCTGACGGCGGAGGCTCCTCAGAGCCGATGGTCAATAGATACTTGGAGATGACGAGTCTGCGTCCGTTTATCGATGTACTATGCTGTTTTTATTCCTCTAGATGAAGATTGTTGCTTGTGAAGGGAAACACTCCAAAAGTGCACCCAGTCAGGGGTCACAGAAGACAGGCTCCAACGCAAGTCGCGCTAGTTCTGGTTACTCCGGGCCAGCACAACACGGCGACGCCGACTCGGGCAATGTGGACGAAGATCGGTCAGATGAGGACGCGCCGTAGCGGCGATACGCCTTTATGCATTTTTTTGCGTTTCATCCTCCATTTAAATTTGCGCATGTGAATACATAGCGAAAAACACATGAACTTGTAAAAAGTATCGCTCCTATGCGTTAAAAGGGAGGATTTATTAAAGACCACTTCTTTTAAAAGAGAAATTAGGTTTATCGAATCCGGGAACAGAATTGTCTGCTAGAGGAGCTAAATTTGCAATTTCTTGGTCTCGAAAATCGAGTTGAAAGTAGGATCGATTTATGATTGTGGTCGTCAGGCTTGGTACGATGAGGACGTAGTGCTGCTGCCGCCGCCCGTCCAGTTGGTGTGGTGCCACGTGCCCGGAGATGCTTCTAGTTCGTATAAGTGTGCTCCGAAGTAGTCGCGCTGAGCCTGCAATCGGAAATGCGGTCGCGCGATTGACAATAATGGGTTATGGTTTTTTGTACTCATTTACCTGGATCAGATTGGCGGGCAGTCTCGCGGATCGGAATGCATCAAAAAAAGCGAGCGCCGAGCTAAAACCCGGTGTGGGGATTCCCGCCCTCACACTCATACAGACGGTGGAGCGCCAGGAGTCCTGTAGCAAAAAGCTGACAGATAATGCGCCACGAAGTTACATTTTTTGGCAATAAAAGTTTGTTCTCACTTGGCACTGATCAATAGCGTTTTTGAAGAAGGGGTCGAGGAGAAGGTTAGTAAGGTCGGGGTTTCGGGCATAAGCTTCCTTAATCTCGCTAAGAAAGCGACTATAGAAAGAATTCACGCATAGGTGTTAATGAAAATCAAAGTGATTTAGGAGATGAACTCTGAGACTGCACAAATCGTGCCCATGCGTTAAATGCATAAAAAAGACCAACAAACGAAGAGCATACCTTCGAATAATGCAGCCACCGCGCCAAATGAGAGCAATGGCTCCCAAATTCAAATCCCAACCGAATTCTTCACGAGCCTTTTGCAATAGCATAAACCCTTGAGCATACGAGACTATCTTTGACGCGTACAGTGCCTAAACACATTTTGCATGAAATTCATGCGGAATTCAGGAAAAAAATAGAAAATAAGTTGAATGCGCCAAATAACCAAAAACAATTTTAGCGGAACACAAGCTATAAAATTCAATGTTTCCCATTACACACATCGACATAACTTTCAAAGCAAAAAATACCAAATGTAACAGATCAAGATTTTAAATTGGAAATCAAGCAAAAAAGGTGGAGCATTTAGCCTTGTCCAATGCTCAAAATATGCCTCTGTTGTAAGACCAAGCCTTGGCCTGTAGAAAGGGGCCTCCATATGTGTTTTCAACAGTTGTCAGGATGTGATTCCTATTTGCGAATTCATCGAAAACGCAGAAGTGGAGTAGCAGCTGCATTAGAATTTTGATTTGTCGGAGTGACCATTCAGTCTTTGATGTGATTAATTTCCTAACAATTCCACGAGAACGTACTTGTCGAATAAGTTCAACTTCCTTCCCCTTTTCTTCGAGTTTGGTCTTGCCATATTTGTCAATTTCCGGGAGAAGAGGTGGACCAGATAGGATTTTAGAAGCCTCCATTCGTTCCCTCTTCATCGAAGACAGACTTCTCGAAAAAACCGACTCAGCTGAACAAAAAGAACTCCGAAATATTAAGGCAAAAAAAATAGCGGAACTGAAAATTTAATATAGGATGTAAAAATCAGCCATGCCTACAAAAACAACCATTATGGGAATTGCCAAAGTCGGTCGTAACATTTACTTTAGGAAATATGTTGCGTAAACGTTTTGGCTCACCAATGAGGGTAATAGGACACCCACGCTCAAGACCGCAAATCGTAGTCCACTTCCCAGTGCCTTTCTGAATTCAGAAACAAATTATCGACATCAAAACACGTATGAAGTTACATAGGCTCTACTTTTGCTTCTGGACGTCGAGGGCCAATTGAAAAGCCAATCAGCAGCGCAAGCGAATGAAAATTTCACAAAATTTCTCACAGTGTGGCTAGATCGATCCAATCTATCATGAAAATAATGCCAAGTGGCATAGCTTATTGAAAAAATCTGCTAGGAGAGCCATGACTTCGAACAAAAACCTCCAGAGTGCATCTCAGCAATCAATGATAAAACGACACGCCATAGCAACATGTTAGAAAGGGCTTACAGAGGTGTGCTTTTCAAGAAATTGGAACCGTTCAATGAAAAATGTTCCTGATCTATCATAGGGTTTGCCGAAAAACGACAGTTCCCACCTCCGAAGGCATAGATTACGGTCAGTGTATGCAAATAGAAGTAAAAAGTTCGAAGAATAAATTAAGCGTTAAGCCCACTCTACTACCACTCCTGCACCGGTATCGAACGCACATAGTAGCGTATGGATCACAGATATTTAGAGCCAAAATCCTATTAAAAGGAGCTTAATGGAGGACAAAGGATTGTTTTCCGGATGGCGTACGTGGGATGGAATCTTATCGCTAGGTCGGTTTGAAGTCGGGTAAGAGAACAAGCAGACAAAGCCAATAAAGTTCAAGACAGCCGATAAGCTACTTAAGAACACCCTGCTGCTTTTACGAGCTACAAATACAGGCCATTAAGTTAATGAAAATGCCAAATATTTACAACTTTTATAAAAATAAGAGGAGTAATCCCTCGATAGCTGAGAACTTGAATGTTTTACCTGGCCGGAAACATCACGAATCTTTTCCAAAAGTGGGGTGCCGGATTCGTCATTAAAAGCCAAAATGTCTCGAGTTATCTGAATAAGATAAGACTCAAGTTCTCCTTTGTCCCATTCATCGAAAACCTGAGATCGACAAGATTGCATGGAGTTAGCATGCTTCAAGCGGTAAAATGCAAATTTAGACGTCAGTATTTAAAAGGCGAATTTATAAACAGATAGTAAAGATAGGGACGTAAACCTAAATTGAAATATGGCACAAAAGGTAGTCAAAAGTCGTGAATATATTATGCAGGTGTTTATAAACCTTTGCGGCCTCAGCAGCTGTGAGACGGAGATACTTTGTGAGAAGAAAATAAGCCTCCGAAATCAACTGCATATCGCCGTATTCGATACCATTGTGAACCATCTTTACAAAGTGGCCGGATCCGCCACTTCCGACCTACAAGAAGCATAAGAAGAAATTTTCGCCACCACACTAATAGCTAAGCTATTCTCAAAAATAATGACCAACAATTCTTCACAAATAACTAGCCATCATTTACCTTAGTAAACTTACTCTTGTAATTCCGAGAGACAAAAGTGGTAATGAATGGGAGAAGTAGAACTAGCCAAGAAACTCTTAACTAACGTAACTAGTGATAATTGGCTTAATACTTCAGCTGCGCGCTTTTTAGTGGCAACACGACTTCTCAGCAGTCATTCCCACTCAGTTGCCTTGACGACGATAGACAAGCGGGGTACAATCTAGGATTCCAGTCTAACCTTCATGCTACAAAACTTTGCAAAGACCCGATCACATCAAATTACACCATTTATTCCATAATAAATTACCAAGCTTAATTTCTTAGGCAAGCACCCACCCTGCACCTAGGTTCCAACCCAATTACTTCGAATAAGGCAATACTAAGGTGGCTCACTTTGGGGCTCAAAATTAAGCAGATTTCTTCGAGCTACACCTCCAGGTTTCCATTTTTGCACCCATTTTTAAATTATATGTATCGATGACCGGAACCGCCGTGTAGCCGTTCAAAGGAAGTTTTCTCTCGATTTGCATCCCTTCCAGCACCATCCACAATGGCAATTTTCGTCGACTGGTATGATTGCAAAAATCGTAAATCATTTGGTGAACCGGAATGTTTCTTGGCACAAATAGATTTTTAAAAACACAAACTTGCCCAATCACAACAAGGTTCGCCTGTTGGAGTTTTCGCAGAAATGGATTGGAAGATGTTTTGAATATGAGGCCTAAAATTAGTTGAAAAACAACCGTTATATCCAATAAATCCCCATTAAAAATAGTGTGCCGTAAGCAGCGATACTCACAAAAACGTTTTGTTTTTGCGTTCAACAGTATTGAAAAGGTCGATCATGTTTTAGAAACAACGAGTCTATTGGCACTTCCAACTCAAACGCCACATATACGGCCAAGTAAGCGCTACTAAGTTATGATCAAACGTTGCCAAGCTATAACCATTAACAAAGGCATGCCAAGTCAGATATTTTTTTAATTCGTGGGAAAGTTTGAAAGCAAGTGGATTCAGACGCCATTATTGAATAAAAACTAGTCACATAGGCGATGGTAAAGTATCAAGGGAGCTGCAAACTCACCACGCCTCAGGATGACCCCCAGGCATGAGACTGGGCCCTGTACGCGCACCCTCTTCACCCCCACTTACTCCCGAACCAACAAAGAACAAGCCAACCGATTGAAGATATTTGCATCGCCTATCGGTGTCTGTGAAAGCCGAATTCCCACCATCAATTATGATATCACCCGGCTCCAAGAGGGGAATCTCAAAAAAAAAAATGACAAAATTTGTTACATCACTACAGGCATCATCATGAGCAGCAAACAATGAAACGATGCATTAGCGTAACCAGCGCTAAATCGCAAAGTGCGAACCAAATGCGGTAAAAGTACCAAATGACCGAGGAATGGCCACAAACACGCATTGCTACTTAGAGCCTCAAGAATAAAAAGCCTCAATCGGCAATGACGAAACCCAAGAGTTATCTTAATGGGAATGTTTTAACAAAGTCATTGTAAGCGTTCAAACAATTTACCAATACTTCAATGAAGTCATCTACCGCTTGACCAGCTTTTACAAGAATAATGATCTTCCTTGGCTTCGCAAGGCAGTCGACCAGTTCACCAGCAGTTCTCGCACCTCGCAAATTTTGTCGCTTACCTTCACGACAGACGAAGGCATCGACTTTGGATACAGTGCGATTAAAAACGCAAACCTCCGGAATACAGCCGTCGAGTATGAGTCACATTACCTTAAAGCCATGGTCGAGCATATTTAAGACTAAGTTTTGGCCCATAACGGCCAGGCCAATCAGACCAACATCGCATCTACAACAATGGAGCACAAAACCATAAATGATAGACCAGTAACTACAAATTTAGACTTGCGGGTACAAAGAAGCAGGAGATACGGAAGCACGCTTATTTAATACGGGAGCAAATGAAATGGTAAAAACAAAAACCAAAGTCTTGTAGAGCACAACAACAACGAGTAATATCGAAATGAGGTCTTAATCAATAAAATACACTTGAAAGAAATTTTAACCCAGGCCAATACCGCTAAAGACCCACCCAGAACACAACATTACGGTCAAGGTGACGACTATGCGATGCTTAAAACCAGCAGCGCGATCTACCGATTTAAACATATATGCAAGTACTAACTAACAGCATTCCACCAAACTCGGTCATATTGCAGCATGCACTCACTAAATAAACATATTTAGGCAACACCAAAATTACTTCCAGAAAATGTATAGGGTGGGTAAAGCAGAGAGTTTAATCATAACCACTTATCGCAAGATTAATTAACAATTCGATAATGTTCTAAAAATCGAGCAGAATAGTGAGCATAACTGTAGCATCCCAAGGCTCCCTTGAAGGCAAAAGAAGGCAGAACGCTAGGGTAGAATATATATATTCAACAGACAGAGGGAAATAGGCTGCTGGCAGGGCCCAGAGCCCAGCCCAAGCAGCCAGGGCAGTGCGGCCACCCATGTGAACTTGACCGAAACCGGTAGTTCCAACCAACAAAGTACTACAATGACCACTATATAAAGTATACGGAAGACACACGAAAGGGTTTGTAATGGTGTAGAGGGTTCCTCCTCTCTCTTCTGGTCACCCTTGTTAGTAGAAGTGTGAGCATGTTTTGAAATGTTTATCATAGTTGGTGGAAATTATACAGCTAGGCAAGATGTGGAATTCAGGCCGGGGAAACGTCACGCTCTTCAGAGTCTCCACGCCGCTCCGCCACGAGGTTCAAATTGATTTCCCGCCTCTCACCTACAAAGCACATTTAAAAAATATAAGTGTTGTAGCGTCCCGAGGCTCCCTTAAGGCAAAAGAAGGCAAAGTGGCAGGGTAGAATACATATATTCACCGAACAGAGGGAGATAGACCGCTGGCATGGCCCGAAGGCCAGCCCACGCAGCTAGGGCAGTACGGCCACCCCCGTGAGCTTGACAGAAACCCGCAGTTCTAACAAACAAAGTACTACATTGCCCCTCTCCTCTTTCGAGCGTCGTCCCCGACGCGCCCCTTCATACACCTCCCGTGTCAGCCATCACAACATACTCGGTGCTGCAACAAGCACCCACGAGCTAACCATGCCAGTCGCCAACATTCGACGCGATTGAGGCGATGCTTGACACCAACGTCACTGATCCCTCTTGACAGTGCATTGCACCTCGGGTTTCGTCTAGCTTGGAAACAAAATTCGGACTAAGTGGTTCTGCCGACCATCAGTATGTCCGTAGGGAGGCGTTAGCACGCCGATCTTTTTAAGCAAGTAAAATAGGGGTAATCTTCGAAACGAAGCTTTCCAGGTGGTTCATGGCAAGTGTCGCTTCAGTTGTTGATAGCTTTCTTGTAGAACACGAAGATGGGGTAGGTGCCGGAGGTGGACGTCGTTTTTGGCCCGTCCGAAGCACTTGCACTTCTTCCGCACCGCTGCAACATGCCGCAGGCGGTAGAGATCGGGATGAAAACCCTATAGAGTCGGGTCCGCTTTCCGCTGCCACCAATGTAGCGTCCCGAGGCTCCCTTAAGGCAAAAGAAGGCAAAGTGGCAGGGTAGAATACATATATTCACCGAACAGAGGGAAATAGACCGCTGGCATGGCCCGAAGGCCAGCCCACGCAGCTTGGGCAGTACGGCCACCCCTGTGACCTTGACAGAAACCCGCAGTTCTAACAAACAAAGTACTACAAGTGTAGTATTTTGTTTGTTAGAACTGCTGGTTTCTGTCAAGGTCACAGAGGTGGCCATATTGCCCTAGCTGCGTGGGCTGGTCTCTGAGCCACGCCAGCAGCCTTTTTCCCTCTGTCCGGTGAATATATATATTCTACTTTAGCATTCTGCCTTCTTTTGCTTTCGAGGAAGCCTCGGGACGCTACAATAAGTATTACAAATAAGTCCTTCAAATGCACTTTGCAGGCAATATATGGGAGAAAAATTGAAATTCAGGTCGTGGACAAACACGGCTGCTCTCCGAGGCCTGGACACTTCCTTTCTAACTTCAAAAAGTCAGGACTCTTTCTGCAGGCAAAATGCTGAGTTGGCTCATGTTTTAACATTGATCACTTGTTCTTAAAATCAGGTAATATGTAATCCAAAGTCTTATTTTTTCAATCCTAAATTCATATGTGTGAATAACTAAAAATTCTTAAAGCTAATACACCTACATGGCAGTAAGTAAGGCTAAGGAGTTTACATTACTAAATAAACTCATCATGTTCTTTTTATTTTTGGCTTTCCTCTGTAAACTCTTTTGTGGCGGGCTGTGCGATTTGGCAGCACAGGCTCTCAACAGGTGTCAGTATGCGCAGTATAGGCGTTTTGCGCAACAATGAATGAAAAGGTCGTCGTTCTTTTTATTTTAGGAATGGGCGCAGTCAGGCTCTGTAAGTAAGAAGTTGCCTGATACTATCTAGATCTAGATGAGGACTACATGGATGAAGTTGATCGGGATGACGATGATGAGGAAGATCGTTTTAAAAAACGGAAAATAAGCCGCCGGGATGTAAGAGACGAGCCTATTCCACCACTTAATACCTTCGAAACGGTCGTAGAAGTTCAGCAAAACCGATTTTCTGAGGAATGGATGAAGAGTTGTGAGAAAATTGGGCCTCATAATTGCTCTTGCAGGTATAGGGTTGTCTTCAATCGTCAATTTTAGGCGTCTTTTTTGTTTTGGTGGATATTGTCAGAAATTGGAGAAGTATCATCGACGACCCATCTTTAACGCGCATTCACACAACTTTTCTCTTTTCCTCACTCCTGGACAACCTGTTTGGGTCAAGATATGCCGCCAGACTGTTCTATGGGGACAGAATTTGTGCGAATGTCGACGATATCTCTCAAGCTGGGACTCAGTGAAGAAGGATGTTACAGCTTTCGTAAATGGGGACGAATTCGTGGTCTAAATATGTAGTCTAGGCTTTATCCATTCGACGTTTCATGTATAATCAAAGGTGCATTTTATCTTCTCACTGATTCTCCCGCGCATAAATTTATTATTAAAATGCATTTAGTACCATATTTGTTGTTTTTATGACGACATGAATAGTTTCAACTGTAAGTATTGGCTGCTTGTGCACGCACTGTGTAACCATTGCTTAGCGTGGAACTACTGATTAAAATGGCTTATCGTTAACGTGGGTTGGGTTTTCGGAATCCGTTGGCCGCGGTTGGTGTTGCACAGATTCTGTGGTTGGGTCAAGTCTCCTTCACAGGGGTTTATTTGATGAACGACGATTTGGATAGTCCAGCCGGAGTGAGGGTTGGTGGCTGCGTGAGCGTATGGACTGCATTTTTGGATGGTCACTGAAGTGGGGTAATGGTCCAGCTTACAGCGTGTCAAGTTTGGGGTTGCGACGGTTTGCAGGGTCTCCGGGGGAAAATTCATTGAAGGGGACGCTAGCCACTTTCATCGCTCGCAAGATCCAAGACATTTGTGGTCTGGAATACTCTAATTTTGGCGAATCGCCCAAGAAGCCATGTTTTTAGTACTTTGTTTGTTTGAATTATCGGTTCCGGTCAGGGTCACAGAGATGGTCGCATTGCTCTAGCTGCGTAGGCTGTCTTCCGGGCCATGCCAGCAGCCTATTTCCCTCCGCCCGTTGAATATACGTATTCTACCCTAGTATTCTGCCTTCTTTTGCCTTCGAGAGAGCCTCGGGACGCTACATTGGTGGCAGTGGAAAGCGAACCCTACTCTATGGGGTCTTCATCCCGATCTCTACTGCTTGTGGCATGCTGCAGCGGTGCGAAGGAAGTGCAGGTGCTACGGATGGGCCACGAGCGACGTCCACCTCCGGCATCTACCCCATCTCCGTGTTCTACAAGAAAGCTATCAACAACTGAAGCGACACTAGCCATGGACCACCTGTAGCGTCCCGAGGCTTCCTCGAAAGCAAAAGAAGGCAGAATGCTAAAGTAGAATATATATATTCACCGGACAGAGGGAAAAAGGCTGCTGGCATGGCTCAGAGACCAGCCCACGCAGCTAGGGCAATATGGCCACCTCTGTGACCTTGACAGAAACCAGCAGTTCTAACAAACAAAGTATTACACCACCTGAAAAGTTTCGTTTCGAAGATTACCCCTATTATACTTGCTTAAGGAGATTGGCGTGCTAACGCCCCCTACGGACATACTGATGATCGGCAGAACCACTTCTTCTGAACTTCGTTTCCAAGCCAAACGAAACTCGAAGTCCAATGCACTGCCAAGAGGGATCACTGACGTTGGTGTCAAACATCGCCTCAATCGCGTTGAATGTCGGCGACTGGCATGGATGGCTCGTGGGTGCTTCTTGCAGCACTGAGTATGTTGTGATGGCTGACGCGGGAGGTGTACCAAGGGGCGCGTCGGGGACGGTGAAGGTCACAGGGGTGGCCGTATTGCTCTAGCTGCGTAGGATGGCCTCCGGGCCATGCCAGCGGCTTATTTCTCTCTGTCCGTTGAATATACATATATATATATGTACATTCCACCCTAGTATTCTGCCTTCTTTTGCCTTTAAGGGGCTGCATTCTCCATGGATAAAATGTTCAAGGCAGCACCTGCTATTCCTTTTTATATGACTGCCATTTTCGGTTGCAGTCGCTTTGGTGGCCGTGTTGCCTGGAATTTGGTTCATGCTAGTAGCTTCGGTCCATTTTTTGCAAAACACATCTGTCCATAATCATATTCTGCCGTAGCGTTATGTTTTCTTTTGTCTCCAAGGCAGTCTCTGGGAGCTACAGAGGCTTTAGAGAAAATCTGTTTTATTTTCGGAATTGATCAGACTCGCATGACTAAAGTTAAATGGATATATATAAAACTTTTAAAGTACGCCTGGAATTTAAATTAATTAAATCAGTTTGGTGTGAACTTACGTTACTGTGGACTGTTATTTTGCACGAATAAATTACCTTTGCATCGTTTTCGAAAAGGCTTAGCCACTTTCTGCTTTTTTACTTTTTTTCCTTATGATTTTTTAAGAATGGTTTAGCTTGCTGCAGTGTACAACGTAAGGGGTTTCATGCATGTAGCATTGAATTCTCGTGGTCTTTCTTCTTAGTATTAAGTGACACGTTTGCTTGCAGATATAGTAAACAGCCCTAATTAGTCAAATTTAAATGGTAAAGTTGTCAACAAAAATAAATATAAAAAATATGCTTATTTGTTACAGAGGATTGTATGATTTCGTTAAAACTACTGTAATAGAATGCAGCTTTAACTGCGACGTGCATACGTTAGAATATATAACTGGCTGCTGCTTTTTTTAACAAGCTTATGTATTTTTTGTGTAATTGTTTTTTTTAGTATTTAGTGGTAGGATTGTCTTGTTTCTTCAGGGTGTTTCCTTTTTGTCTGTGAATAACTAAGATTGGGTGCAGAATATTTCCTTCTATTTCACGTCACATAGCACATCGGAAAAGTTCAATACTTGGCTTTAGCTATTCATATCTGATAGATAAAGTAATTGTTCACCGTAAATTTTGGTACTGTTTAATGTTTATTTACGCCAAATATTTGCGGAAATGGTGTAGAGGAACGGATTTGTCTTGTTTTTGTTCTACTTTTTTTACCATTTTCTAGATGCTGACGCAATTCCTCCGGTTTATTTGTCCATTTTTAAGCATAATGATCTGTGGACACTTCAGCCGAGAGGAGCTTGATGCGGCCTCTTTAGCGAACACTGTAAGCGTATTGTACGTGCGCAGGTTATATGTAAATTCCGAAGGCTTAAGTTTGTACTGTTAACGCAGCCCTCTTAACCTACACCGATAGTACTATTGTTTTGATTTTCACATGCACCTGAAATTTCTTTCGATGACTTTGTTGTTTACATTAGGATAAGCACTGAGTGACGCGCGTGGAAATGTAGTTTACTTCAGGACGTGTTTGATTTCAATTACTTACTTTACTTCATTGAGTTAGAAAGTTTTGGTTTGGTTGCTAATTTTCATGCGCTTTATGAGATTTATGATAATGGGTTTTGCTTTTACGTCCAATTAGGTAATAAACGTGCTTGGTCTTTGCATAGACATGGGATTCTCAACGGCTTCGGAAACCCTCTTCAGCCAGGTTTGTTCATTGGTCTAACACTGATATTTAGAGCTAACTTGCTTGAGTCTGCTTCCTACTTCATAAGCATTCTTGATACTAAACAGGCATTCCTTTTTGAAGTGACATACCGTGTAATGGGGAATCTGTCTCTCTGGCTTCTTCTTACCCACTTAGTTGGGGCCAAGTTTTATAGTTATTGACCTCTGTGTACTTAATCACCCAATTTGGAATTCGGTGCATTAAAATCACCGTTCACTCATTTGTCGTTACTGCGTTTTATGAGTTCGGTTACGCGTATTTTCATTTAGACTTTTGGCAGTTCTAAGCGAAAGTTGATGGGGATTATCTTACAGCGAGGTATGTTTTCCTCCTATCTTTTTTCACCGTTCTCTCTATCGACAAAATTCTGACGGAATAGTTGCAATGTTTGTGTTCATTGTCATGGCTCCTCCATCAGTATGTTGTGGTTAGGCTTTAGTGGTTTTTTTTTTCTGAACAATTTGCGTTAACAGGGATTGTCCACAAATACAGCTATTTACTGCCACTTGTTATTAATTCTATTACAAAAATATTCTTTATCCATCCTTCTCACAGTTGATGATATTCTATTAGGTCTTGTTCGATTTGTGTCGTAGATTAATGAGTCATTCCAGGAACAGTTTTTATTGCATTGCATTTACAACCTTGGATATGGTGGTGTTTAATCAACTTTCAGATGTTTCCTCTTCAGCTTTGGTCATAATGACGTTGATATTCATCACACTGGCGTGCATTCACGTCAATATTGAGAGTTTGCTACTGGTGGCTAGGCAGGATCCTCTCATATCATCGTAAGAATTCTTTCTTGTCCTATTTCTGTAAGTATTTGATCGTCCTCATGTGCGACTTTTTTGTTCGAATTGGTATTAACATTCAGTTAAGTAAATATGCCACGCAAGCAGTTTAAAATATCTCTTATATAATTCCTGTTTAGAGCTGTAGAGATTCTTCCCAGCTGGGGAGAGGTAGTCTCTGTTTTTGATAAGTACATCCAACCCTCGAGAGCTCGGGAAATATCAGGCATGACTAAAATTTAGGCCTACAGCATAATTGTAAAAATTGGAAGACAGGGATAAAACGCTGGTAGCATTTAGGCATCAGGTTGAAGTTAGTGATGTTGCGTCATTTTGCCTACTTTAGGTTGGCTGCTGAATACATTCTATTCTTTCTTCCTGGACTCTATGTAAGTCTTGAATCGTTCCTATGCAAGACAGCCGTGATGTATTGCCAAACCATTTGTATCTATTAGGCTCCTTTTTCTCTTCGTGATCTCTAAAGCCGAAAAATTCTAACTGTCTAGGCGGAATTTGCACGCAATGTGCGGTGTGTATTCACGTGCATACGATGTGTAAAAAAGCAGAACTGAATATTCGAAACCTTCAAAATTGATGTTATGTTTTGCTTGGTTCGTTGCTGCTTTGTTGTGCGCTTTTATCCTTATATGAGGAAAGCATTGACACAATTATTCAATTATCCTTTCCTCAACTGTTCTGTTACCCAAGCAACTATCGGTACAATTCACTTACTGCTGAGTTTCGCTGTGGCCTAAGTTTTTATGTTAAATTTAATTTGCGATTTCAAGTGAATTTGAATCCCGATACAATTTGACGAAATTAGCCTCCTCCTCAAACAACAAGTTCGGAATTTTCCGACATTCTTTGTAGTAGATTTGGGTACCTATTTTTTTCCCTTGAACTCGCACTTTTATCTTTTTAGTGTGACTTTTTATTCATGACTCTCTCTCGGTACTTGACGAGCCAAAACTTTGTTCGACCCATGATGATCGCTGCCTCTGCGGGAACAATCTTCACGGTTTTAACCCAACCGGCGGTTTACAGGTTGGGTCTTGGACTCAGGCGAGTATCGACTCATGCTATGTGCTGCTATGATGCAAATCAAGTCCCACTGTATTTGGAAACAGCCACCATTTCAAGGCTTGCTGCCCTTCAATTGTATAATGTCTTTCGTTAGGCACGGTGCTTTGGGCATAGGTTCGGTTAATTTGTCTCCTTGAAATTTTGCTACCGGAAGCCTCTCTTAGTCGAAGAATTGAGAGTAACAAGGCTATTCTCATCTTTCTAACCTGCAACAATAACGCACTTCGCTTGCACAAATATTTAGTAGCTTCCTCGTGCGAATCTTTTTCTTCACTCTAGTGCAGTACTTTTCTTCGCCCTTTCTTCAATGCTCTAATTTTTGATTGCTATTTACGTTGATCATTTTTAGGCATTTTGCATTCCATAATCGTTAAGACGACTTTTTAGGGCGACGTGTTAAGCACTCTAATATATGTGGTACCTGTTTTTGCAAGCAATATTGCATGAAACACTTGTACGCCCTTTTTAGGGCCTCCGCGTGCTTTCTTTCCCTTTCATTTGCGGTAATGCTCTCATGCGAACTTCTATACATCTTCGTATATCGCGTGTACTCTGAAACTTGGGCCGGTAAGTTTGAACATTCGACTACCTTTAATTTCGCTATTTTAGGTTGACTATAATGCAGTCAAAAACGCATAATTTTAACTTCTGCTCTTTCTAGAAAAGGTGAACTAAATATAATTGAAATTTTTTTTGCGCTTATGTAAGCCATCGTAAATACATATTTTAGCAGGGATGGATAGATATATCCTTTATAATACAGACTTCATGAATCGTACCAAAGTTTTGCTGTGAACAAGTCGCGTTTTCTACTCACAATTATTGCTTGTTCACGGTGTGTTCTACTTAATGTCATAGTAAATTCATTATGCTTCATTCCAAAATTACCCCATCTTGCCAAAACGTCTGCTATTCTCTACCTTTTTTTGGGTGCTTTAAGGTGCCTTTCTAAGACTGCAACATTTATTGATCCAACAATGACTCGGAAGTTGTGTTTATTGTGCGATCAGCTCCTTGCATCCCCTTCCGTCTCATTTTGCGTATTGGAGGTTCTCGTCTCTCCCTATTCATTTCGTAGGCTGGGATTTTGCTGCCGCGATGTCCGAATGGGGCATATTCTTCAAACTTGGCATACCGGGCATTTTGATGATTGGGTTTGAGGAATGGTGCCTTGAATTCAGCACCTTCATCGCGGGTAAGCTCCATCCAGACAGTCACCATTGTCATATTTGCAGTTGTGTATGGGTATTTCAAATGATTAGTAGGCCAACTGAGCCGAGTCACTTTGTCTGATACTTAGAACTATACTTTTTGGCTCCTAATTCATTTTGAAAGCGACTTATCGCCTACCGTTTGTTTTATGCTTAGATTTACTCTCCTTGGTTGAGACCAGAGAAATGATAGCAATACATCATGTTTGGTTGGGTAATACCACTCTTGAATTGTTGAAGACTTTGAACGGTCAGCAGTTAGCCTTACTAATTATCCACAAAAGTCTCCTTATGGGTCTGCTAGTTGCACTCATGCGGATTCATCCAAGCTTATTAATAAGGCTCGCGATAGACTGTCCCAGATACGGTTAACATTTATCAGTGTTAGGGATTGGTCGCATTTGACTAATTCCTGATAATTTTCAAGTCTTGGGTTTGTCATTTTGATCCCATATTTCTCTTTACCCGATAGGTTAAATCCGCTTGATTGTCCTTTAAATAGCCACTTACTTTTTTTAGTTTTACTCGGATCCGTTATTCTCACTCAGAGAGTTTTATTCAACGCCTCATTGCATAATTTATGACCTAGTTAATGGGGTATTTTCGGTGGACTTACTCCTCAGTTTTATACGTTCTTATGCTACTTTGATCCTAAATATCTCTTTTGCTAAATATTTAGGGAGTCTTTGTCTTTAAAAGTGACTAGTTCCATTAACTTTTAAGGGATACTTAGTGTTGATGCAATGACGTCTCAAATGAATGGGAAACACATGGCCACATAATTGAAGCAATGTTTTCGAGTTAATCATAATCCAAATTTTTTTGTTACAGGAACAATAAGTGATGCTGTGCTAGGAGCTCAAGCAATCGTTTTTCAAATCCAGTCATTCATTTATATGGTGAGAATTTTCTTAACTAAATGCCTATTTTAAAATGCTTTTTCTGCTAATTTAAGATCCTTTACAGTGGATTAATTTAAGTATTACTCGTTTTGGTAGAGTTTACGTGCCGATTCATCCCAGCCCTCTCATCACACGGCAGATTTGTTTACAGTTGTAACTCCGAGGTTATTAAATGTTATTCTTTTCTCCTCAGCTTCTCTGCATGTTTAAAATACGAAACAGGTAGACGTCTTAGTATTCAGCACCGAAGCTAGTTGATGAACCATTGCCAGGTACCATTGAGAAAATATTATTAATGCCTTTGGTCACTGTCAGTTGATTCCCAAGTAAGCCTCAACATTTTTCAAAAGTCAGTGATTCCTTCATTCAGCAAATTGTCAGGGAATTGAACCAAGTGCTCTAAGTTCGTGTGTCTGAATTTATTAATCCCTGCTTTTACTTCAATCCATTTAATGTTAATGCCAGTGCTAGCTTACAAAATGCTGCTTGCAGGCATGATGCAGTCCACGATAGCGTACTTTCTTAGTTTGCATAATCTCTTGGTAAAACTGGACCTCCTTATTGAGTATTATGTTGCAAGTTTAATAACTTTATTAATCTATACACCGCTCTAACTCGAAATGAAATCATCTACACTTGAAAATATTCCGAAATAGCTAAACTTAACGTTTTTTACTGCCTCAAATCTCTTTCTTCTTTTAGGTTCCTTTGGGCATTTGCACTGCAGTGAATGTGAGAGTCGGACAGGGCTTGGGTGCCTTTGATCCACAGAGGGCGAAACACACGTATATGACTGCTCTCTTCTCAGTATGTAAGCCTTCTCCATCGCATATGCTCTACTCTCAGAATAATCGGGTTCGTTTTAGAGTCTGTGTGGTCTATCCAGGTTCTACGATGTTAACATCTCCCAGGATTCAGCAGATCGTTTCATTGCTTAATTTATCACCCGAGCGCTGTATCTATTGTTGGCCTATTATTCCCCGACAGTCTAGTAGTTTCTCGGATAATCAAACATTACTTTCATTCCAATTCGCCATTTCATCTCATCGTTTTTACTCCTCAGTTCAACGTTGATTTATTGTGTTATTCTTTGATAGTTGGGATAGTCATTACAACCGCTGTGCCTGTCGTCTTGTTGCGTCATAAAATACCGTATCTCTTTACAACGGACAAGTGAGTTGCTGTGCGCTTGCCAATACATATTCAAGCACATTAATGTTTTACACTAATCATTGTTTTTCACACTTCAGCAACTTCTTTCAACAGCGATTTCCCAGCTTATTAAGCCATGTTTTCTGTTCATTTGCGTGCTTAGCTATATTCAAATGTTTTTTGTGTATCCTAAAGCATTTGATTTACTGACACATTTACATTGGTCCGATGAACGAACGAAGTGGACGTTTTCACTTAGGAGTAATTTTGTTCGTGAGCTCGCTGGATTTTTTACGGATTTGGCTCGTCCAGTCAGCACCAGTCTTTTCATTGCATCATATCTTAACTGCTAAGACATTTTAAGATCAGCACTTGATAAGTAGATGGGGCGGATAGATATTGTTCGAGCATATTATGTAATCGGAATTATTTATTGCTACACGCTGCAACGTTGCAGTGCTCTCCGCATTCGTTCTCAGTCAAGTCATGTAAGAGCGTGATTTGGACGTTACCTTTCCAAACTCATTTTTTTATGGATTATTCTTGTTTTTGCTTTACATGTTTATTTATTTTTGAAAATTTGTTTTCGTTGTAGAGAAGTAATCGAGGAGGCTGTAAAGTTATTTCCCATGCTTCTTATCTTCCAATTCTGTGAGGCCCTGGGCGTAAGTGATCTATACGTACGGGTCTAAGTGTGGTGCAAGATTGCCTGTGGACCGCCTACTTTAGTTGCGCTGCCATTTATGCCCTCTGCCTCATCAGCTTCTATTGAACCAAATGCCTCGTATGGTGTGGTTCACAGTTCTTAATATTTTCATTTTACATCAGTTTCCCTGCTGATCGTTGCACTTAGCGCTGTATCCACGAGTAGCCGTAAATTATAAACAGTACTCGTTATCCACGTTTTTGCTGCTTTCCATTTTTCCCACTCTTCAAGGCGATTAAATTTTGCTATTTCACCCATGGTCACCGTTGCTTCCGCTTTTAAGTTACTGAATGGCGCTTGCTTCCCTGAAATCCCTTTCAATGCTGTTTCTCTGTTCACCTGGCTAACCACGACAGGTCGAAAAACGCGGTTCCTTATTTGAATTGTTTGCTATCTGATTCCCTGTCCTGGCCTAGTCGTGCGTCTAAGCTAATGAGACTAAGTCGTTACCTCTGGACCATGACATTGTGCAAGTAACGACATGCAGCAGATCTTTCACCCTTAAGACAAATACTTCTATCTTCCCTGTTATTTTTAACGCTAGTGGAAAACTATATGTTAGTTGCTATTTAAACAGTTAAGAAAGCTCCATGAGTCATTGTCGTCTATCGGCAGCTTCACGTCAAGCTTAATGAAGGTCGAAAAAATATGACTCTCTCAATGCATTTTTACCTCATCTTAATCGAATCCGTTTCACCACTTACGGAATGATGTGGTATGACCACTGATATCAGTATTTTCGGGTATCATATGTTAGAACTTTTGTGCACTCACGTTTTTCGATCTTATACACTTTATTAGTAATGAATAAAATTACATCCAAGTCCTAACGCCAACCAGAAATGTCGACGTGCCATCGCAGATGCCTTGCATCCACTTTTTGCTCGCATTAATTGAATGAATAGGCGCTTTGCTACTGCTTTAAAAGGTAAGACATTTTAGTTTAAACTGCATTCCTCTTCTTCTTCAAGGGTGTTTCGGAGGCCGTTTTATTGGCATGCGGGCGACAATTTTTGGGTGCGATCACAATTTTCATAGGCTATTACGTTGTTGGTCTTCCGTTGGGTCTTCTCCTCACTTATAAATTTGAAATAGGAATCATTGGTGAGTTGTTTCATGTTCAAGAAAGTGTTTAGGCTGTTTTTTTTATTTTTGCATGTTGACAGGAGCAGAAGCGATTTCATTCACCTGACCCTATGCAGCTTAAGACTGGATTTAGAGTCGCGTTTAAGTGATAGGTCTACGTGATTTTTGGGATTTCATTTAACTTTTAAATTAAGGGATTTCTAATTAATGAGTTGGGAGCACCCGTCACAATTTCCACCTCAACCGCAGTCGCTTCTGCACAAGTGCGAAAAATAAGGGTGTTGCTGTCCATTCTTGAACTATTTCATTTTAAGGAAGTTTTCAGTAAACAATGACTTATTCTTTTTGCCTCCAAAATTTTCTGCGCTAAGTAGACGGAGTACTTGCACTGGTATAATGTTCTCGAATTTTCAACTTTGTGGTAACACAAATTTAGTCAAAAGTGGGGTCCGCCTCACTGAAAACTTCTCATGTATAACGTTTGACCGAACATGTGCTATATTTACTGAAATAACTATTGTAGTGCTGGAGAATTTTGACGAAGTGGTTTTTTAGGGATGTGGATTGGACTTGCCACCGGTTTCTTCCTAACGGACTGTGTCTACACGTTCATTGCTCTCCGGACAGATTGGAAGGAACAATCTAGAAGGGTACGAGCATCGTCATCATCTTCATTACAATCTTTAATTTTTATCCTTGAGAATCATTTGTTTTTTACTTCAAATTTTTGCTATCTCATGTTACGACATCTCACCGACAGGATTTATGTGTTCCAGATTGGCATTCTAAACGAAAGCAGTTACATTTGATTCATCAAAACTTTCTATGGTTAAATTAGCTTTAAAAGAAAACATAAACTGAACCTATGTCCTAGAGTTGACTGGATTGCTTAGCACTTGACCGTCTTTCAATGTTACTTATTGGCCGGATGTTACAGATGTAAGCATGGAGTCGCATTTCTTAGCCCTTGTACATTCCTTTTTTCTACAACACCTCGATGTATTAGTGAGTTAATGTGTCTGTACACGATGTTTGTTTTACTTTAATGCTTACCATATTGCCTCTTATTTGCAGGCGTTATGCAATGTACGCCAAAATTCTGAGGGCATCACCAACGGTTGCAGAGGTGTGTGAAATGCCTTACTGACACAAAATTCCATATTTCTTTCACAATTTTGGTGGTTCATTTTAGACTGCTTGTAAATGCTCTGTTTACGTCATGATTCACTAGAGTCATAAAAAACATGAATCTCATCCCCCAATTTATTACATAGCTACTTTTGTGTTGATGTTCTCTATTAGCTGAATTGAGCTCAAACGTCACTCATGGGATTTTAGAAGACTTACGCAGGAAATTTTGCTCCCCGTTAGATATATACTTGAGATAGAAAGTGGCGTCATTTCACCGCTAATGGCATTCGTTATTAGGTTATTTAAGGCATACTCAATTGTGATTTCTTCAACAGTTGCTAATTTTGTGCTGCATACAAGAATTAACCAAAATTGCTCGTAGATGCTTTTATCATGGACAGCAGTGTGTTGAAACGGAGTACTACTTTAGCAGGGTGGTTGCTTGCATTAAGCTCGGTTGAGACATATCCATTTCATTAGCATTGGGCATTTCACTGTTACGAGAGTATGACAGGTCCACATATGTAGCATCTACTTAATGTCAGTTTGCATCCAAGCGGTTTGGTATATGACACGAAATTAGTGAATTCAAAGCTTCTCGAAAACATTTCGCGATATCTAGAATACCCTAAGCTTTTGGCAATTTTGAAAGCATTAACCTCCCTCTAGTGTTGTTATATAATCTGTCATTGGCGCAACTTGGCTTGTTTACCTAAAATCTTGTCGCAGAACAAGCTGCTTTTGTTGCTAGGTAGCATCGGGTGCTTCTGTGTTTTGTAACTTCAGAAACACTGCCGCATGAGCCCAGTTGCAGTAGGTTCGTTTCGACGAAATTGGAGATATCGGTGAACGAAAAGCGGCCTCCACTGACAACCCATCGGCCAGACTATACTCATATTCGCCTGCGTATTGCCATATTCGCTATCATCTCAGTCTTCCTATTTTGTAATTTGTGGTATCGTTTATTCCATACTACGCCCTATTGGATGCATGTGTGTCAAAATCAAACAGGTAAGAAACCAAGTGGCGAATTTTGTAAAAATTCTCTTCCCCCTCATTTAACGTGGTAACTTCTCTTGCTTCTAAAAGAAAAGCTAACCCACGTCCCATTTATTGTATCTTTGTATATTTATTACATCTGGATTTTGCTTATTATACGATTTCCATCATTGTGTACTTGCTTTCCTTTTAGTTCTTTTCAATAACATCCTTAACGCTCCGACGAATGCTCTGGAGTCGTGATGGTTATGATTACCACGCACCCCAGGTGCATGTTTTAGCTCTAAAGTCGTGTTATGTAGTTCAGAATTAGTTAGCTTGTCTAAGAAGCCGCCGTTTTCAGTTTTTCTCACGGGAATGCCAAAATAGTAGGATTTTCTTTGCAAATTGCAGTGCTTTGGGTCTTGTTGAAGTCATAATGTGTCGCATTATAACAGGGCATACATTATTGGCGCACGGGAAAGTTGGGGGACCATTAGCATGGTCTTAAGTCCATCCTGCAGGGCCTAAGCGACTACGTAGCTCAACTCAGATCCGAACAAATTGCTGGTCACGATGCGTGCCGCGTAGAAGAAAACACTTCACTGATCAGGGGGGGCGCACAGTCAGAGTGCATTTCTCCTCGATGTAGGTGACAGCCAGTCCGCGATTGTACATGAAATCTGACGTGTTACATAAAAAAGGCGGGTGGGGAGTGCATATTTCCTTTACTTATATAAAAGCAAAAATTTGTAATGTGCACATTAGATAATGACAACTGTGCACTCAATGGTAAAAAATTAAATACTAGTGCTTTGAAAGTTCTATATGATCATAATGTTTGCGTGAGAGGGTATTCGATGTAATATCTAGGTAATAAATTAAAACCGTGTAATAAATAACTCTTACTGTCTTGCTTTTAAATTTTAAAAAAATTTAATTTTATAGTTACATTTTTAAATTAGTCGTAGCCTTTTTGCAGTGCTAAGTCCTATTTTTTGTTTAAATATATCGTTTTGCTTATGCGCTATAGGTCACTGTGAAGTTCGCGCGCTGTGCAATATCTCGAGGGATCTGTTAGTTCAAAAAAGTATCTCGACTTCAACTTCAGCATTAGATTTACTGCACTATGGACAGCTTTTTTAACTGTGATAGTGTGGTTTGGTGCACCACCTTTTGGACTAACGACTGGCAAATTCAACTGAAGGATTTCACAGACGGAATATTCCTCAATCAAGTATTCTGTGAAATGTAACGACCCTTAATTTAAAATAACCTAAAGTAACAGTGTTTTGTTAAGTCTTTCAAGTTTCATAATATTATTTTTTTGCAGGTCTGAAGTGTAGAATATCTTCTTAACGGATTTTTCTCAGATCCTCGAGGCCTTTTAAATTATGCATTTTTGTATTATATGTCCTCTTTTTTCAAAAACATTGCTTTTGCCTTTTTAGTTACAATTAATTAGGAGGTTCGCTAAACGAACTAATTTTATGTTTATATTCTTTTCCTTAAGAATGAATTACAAATACCAAAGTATCATTTTTGGCATATTCTACCGGGAATAAGTTTGAAAATTTGACTTCTCTAAGTAGTAATTTTGTAAGAACGATCTGTTGCCACAATAAAAACACATGTTCTTAAACTATTAGGCCTATGCGCAATAAATGTTTTGCTTCTTTAGGAAGGCGCTTGTCGTATGAGACATAATTATTGCTAATACGAACACCTTTCCTTCAAACTGGCTTGAATTTACTTGTGAAATATTATTTTAAATGATATTGGCAGTTTTTTTCGCATTTTTAAGATGTAATGGCAATCGATTGTCAGAATCCAATATTTTAGAGCTGAATACGACTGGACAGCAGTTGAGCCTCTTCTGAGCAACGCCAGTGCTTTTACCCGCTTACAAAATTGGAAGATGCTTGTAAAAAATTTGGAAGAGTTTTTTATTGTAAGTTTTGTGCCATTGTAATGCGAAGCTTGATGTAGGATAATTGCTTGATTAATGTATTTTAGGAAGAACTGCAACACCTTGTGGTGATTGCACCCCCCAGTATTTTTCACATAATCTTTTCTCCTTCATCATGTAAGTTTTTTGGCGATTTTTGCAGGCGTAAAGCAAAATTGCTTTCCTGATTTAACAATTACGAGTTGATTGGCTGTTTGATTTTGTAAAAACTTCTAAACACCTTGAATGGTTTTGCCTAACTTCTGTTTGACTACTTTGGTTTAAGTTACAATACGATATTTTACGCATCGCTGATGCCCTATGCATTCTTAATCACCACTAGTCAACATTTTGACTCATTTTAGGCGCTGCAAAGACTGAGCTGGAACGTGTTATACTTCTTCTGCTGCTTGCTGCTATAAAATGCAAAAGACGTGAATTATATATCCGTGATATCATGAATAATCTCAGCACTGAAACGCAAAAGGGTATAATGCAGTCCATAACCAGCGTAAGTTATTCGATATATATTTGAAGTCATTAAACAAGTTTCTTATGCATGTGGTTTTTGACAGCTCACTGAATATCCGGATATTACGGTTGGCTTAACTGGAGCTTATGAGCTTCCGTCTGGACTTCGGTACAGCATAAGAAAGGCACTCTCGAGTCGGGTGGAATTGTACTTTCTTGTACGTTTTTGTACAGCTCATTTCCTTATTATGAGTGTCTGTTAGCTGGCTGAAGAAGTCCTTCATCGTATCTGCCATCACTGCCCAGACTGGGCTCCAACAAAAAGGATCCTTTTCAGTCCACAGCAGGAAAAGCCAAAGGAGAAGGATTTTACTGTTAGAATTTCACGAAGTCGATCTCTGGCATCTTCCCTGGATCTTGTTGGTCTTGCCTTTAAAAAGTCTAGCGAAACGAGATGTGATATGCTAAAGAGCCCACAAAGTGTAGAGACGGATACAGCGACTACCTCTGAAACGGGGTACGAGAGTCGTCCGCCCACTGACAAGTCTCCGAGGGACAGGCAAGAATTGGGGGAAAAGAGAGATTTGAACTCGGTCCTGGATATCGTAGAGACTCAACTGGTCAGTGACGGCGATGGAAAGAGAGAAGATGATACCCAACTAACTAAAGCCAAAGCGAAATTGAGGCAGCAATCCTTAATGCTGTAAGTTCCAAGCTTACAACATGCATTCCCCAATTATACGTTTGGCGCCTCATAACACAATTTAACTTTCAGCGTGATTTTAATTTTATTTATTTTCTCAGCTAATTAAGTATGAGAAATTTCGGGGGTTTTGATTGCAGGAATTACGCTGTGTCCCATTTGTTGTTACGATTTTCTAGTCGTTTGAATATTCTTGTTGCGTTTGAGACCCGGATTTAAATCGTAACTGATAATGTCTGGTGTTGAAATAGTTACTAAATCGTCATAGTTTGTAGCTGTTAGAAGGACGAGCAGGAGTGCGTGTATGGGATGGCGTATGATAATAGTCTGAAATGACCTTATTCTCCTCCCTCTTCCCCCTCCTCTAGTTCGGAGCAGGCTGACCGGTTGGAGGAGGTGCAATCGCAGTTGGCAGAGATGCGCGCAGAGGCAGATCGGCTCCGGGCAGAGCGTGCGCGACTTGCAGACGCGGCGGCGGCGGCGCGACACTGGCGGGACGAGGCCGACGCCGGTCAGCAGGCCATCGCTCAGCTGCGCGAATCGGAGCGCACTTGCGAGAAACTCAAGCAACGCCTCGAAGCCGCTCAATACTACCGAGTAAGAAAAATGTGTTATTGCATTATTAATCAGCATAATAAGTTTCGCAAATGGTATCACATAGTGTCTGAGTTCCTCATCAACTGTTACTCTATCTCCATCAGTAATTCTCTCCACTTGCAATTTCATTTCATTAATGTTTTGCAATGTCTGAGACGAGTTTTCACGTCATTCCAATTTTTTGTCACGTAAAACTCAATGGTCTTACTGTTCCCTGTTTACATGATGGATGGAAGTACAAATTTAGAATTTACAATGCATTAAGACAGTTACGTAGTATAAATGTTGCTACAAACTTGATTTCATTCAAGAAAATGGTTTAGCAAGTAGCCTACTTGTGGTGGGAATGGTGCTTATACGTTCACTTATAAAGATGGACTCATTTTTAACAGTTCCTGCTGAAAAGCTTTCTTATTCTTTTATTCAAGGGAATAACGAACCCAGTCCGTTAGTTTGTACGTGGAAATGAATTTTTAGGTTCGGTGCCAGGAGCTCAGTGAAGAGGTTGAATCCTTGATCAAGGCTCGTGATGCTCTTGAAAATCGTCTTTTTGAGCAGCAAGATGAGCAATCCAAAATTCACCAACTTGATCAAAGGCTCACAGAACAGTCTCACCGAATAATGGAACTGGAGTCGGTAAATTTAAGTGTTGCGTATTTCAAATGTAAACTGTTGACGCTTTACTTTGTGATTTAAATGGTTAAAGCAACGTGAGAAGGATTTGGAGGAGATCTGCCGATTGAAGAATGAGGTGACAGAGAGTCGCATTGATGCACTCTGTGTTTCACGGAGGGACTTAACTACACGGAGTGTCAGTCCTAGCCCTTCCGACTTCGAGGAAAACGAGCTGCTCCCCAGATTGCCCAGCCTTCAAATTGAGACCTCTGCTGCGGATTCGGTGGCGATTCATCCTTCCCGAAATGAAGCGTCTCAAACACACGAAGTGTATGACAGGGACGCACCGAGAATTCAAAAGGTGAACGCTTTAAGCAATATTAAGACTCAAAATTCGTGTATGATAAAATAGAAGTTTGGGCAGCACGACAGGGCTAACTGAGTTTTGGATGAAACCCCTGAGGAGTTGCAGCAAGCTTATAATGCAGTAGTCTCTTGGTAAATCAGTTGGTTTTTGCAATAATTGCAACTATTGAAGGAAGTTGTACTTCCACTATTCCATTTGTGGGAACTGAAAGGCAAAAATGAAGGATGGAGTGATTTTTCCGGTGTGAATGGAGGGCAAAGTGGTGTGTTTTCGTGACCGACGTTACGCTTGGTACTAGTCCTCTCTCCTGCCACTAGCCTCCTAATTTGATTCATTGGTGTGGGGACAGGTGGTACCAGGTTGCATTCCTAACGCCGCTCCTGCTTGACTCAGATCCAGAGTAGCACTCGATATCATCAACACCATCATTAATCATTGCTACTCTGTGTTCTTGGACGCCGCTTTCAGGCTGGCGCCACTCTTGCCATCGCACACACGAAATTAACATGCGTCCCTTGTTCTTTTTACCTGAAAAGTAGTCCTTTCTGGTGAATTTCTGATGTTTTGTGAGATTTGCGAATTCTGAAGGTATTTCGTCTTTCTGCTTCAATATTTGAACAGGGTTTGAAATGCTCTAGGATCACTTTTTCATATGAAGTTAACTTCATTGAAGGTGAATGAAATACGTTGGAGACAATGAAGTAAAGAAAGCCATTTTTTATTAATATGAAATCAATGACTATGTGATGAATGGTCAATTTTCTTTCATGATTCATCTTTCGTCTTAATAAAAGCGCATTTAAATAGGGCGACATTCGATAACTGAATATGACTTCTGTAAAGAGGTGTGTATCGGTTCACACATGATTGTTAATGAGGAAATTTTGAATATTGACTTCGAACAGTACTATTCCATCCGCAGTGGAGATGTTCATTATTTGCTGGATTTATCACCAATTGACTGTTGCAGTGCTGGAGTGAATATGCTTGGGTACCTGTAAAATACACCAATTCAGTTAGAGAGCATGTAAAGTGCATAAAACTATCTACTGGAAATTGTTGACCCAAATTATTGTTTCTTGTACGGAACCTGCTCAAATAAAACACTTGACCTTACCGCAAAAAGAAAAAAGGCGTCATTAGCTGGCCCACTTGATTGTTGGTCAATTTTCCGATTCACGTCACTTGAGAAAGGAACTAGGCTTCCTTTGTTTTGATATTACAGCAATACAAATGGACTTACCGCAAAGCACTTCGAAGCAGAAAGGTTTAAAATGCGGTAAGAAGACATTTGGACTAACATTAATTCTGCAGTATTTCATTTTCCTTTATGCCGAAGTGTCCGTTGTTTCCCTCCATTTAAGGCCACATACTCGAACGCCTGCATGCCATCCCTTCTTGGTCTTGATCATAACTCAATATTTTTCCATGATATGGGTTTTTCAGAGAGGAGTTCCACATTTCTGGCTAAAATCAATTCGTTCTCTGAGATCCTTATTTTGACTTGCCTAAAAGGCGTTATTCGTCCTCAGAAAATTCTGATTCACGCAGATGTAAAAACGCGCGGAATTCTGTTTTCAAAGTAAAGGGAGATTTTGTTTTGTCCGCTATTAAACAAACTTGAAATAATTGCCATTAGCAATGCTAGCGATTTTATTAAATGTCCCATAAGCGTGGCTATGCGTTAGCTCAACTGGCATCCCAGAGCACCAAAATACGCATCATGGCGTGCCATTCGCGAATACGACAGATCAAAACTTCCTTAAGTCTTGGACCTTCACTTCGGAAAGTGATAGTGGCATCCCCGACAGTGGTCAAATTGAGAAAGTGCCTAGTGCTGGAATCCATTCCTCACTGCTGGTGATACAATGCATTTAAAATTTTGGTGTACGATAACTACAAGCAGTTACCTCACTGCACTACATTAATATTTGAGAGCTTGTGAGAACGCCAACAGTCAGATGGCTACAATGCCAGTAAATTTTTACTATCGATAGTTTCAGTCTCGCATTATGTAAATTATTTTAGCTGACAAATGCTCGTTCCTGAAAAGTTGTACAAATATTTTTATACTTCCTGGTGCGCCTATGATCAGCATTATCAACAAGCATCCATCCTCTAAGATGCATTCAAAATGCTGCCGCGTTGAACCCTGAAATGCTACACTAATTAATAATATTGTCCTGGTGAAACAAACGCAGCCACAGAGACCCAGTGCGGGTTGATATGTGCTACGGATGATGGGTGCACACTGGGCTTTGGTGTTGAAGGTCAATTTGTCGTCGTATTAGTCATTGCCCCCATTTCGACAGGTCGACAGTAAAGCATGGCGTTTGACCCCCAAAGCGGTTGTCAATCATAAAATCAGTGACCCTTAATAAGGACCGCCCCTAAGTGCAAATGCAGTGAGTTGATCGCTGCCCTATTTGTTCTCAACAAATCATAAAACCAAACAATTTGTGATTACGGCCGTACACGGCCTTAGTTTATCAATTGCTGAAACTAAATTCCCCACTCAGCAAGCTTGTAAGACAACCTATCTGCGAATGCGTAGAACTTATGCTGCCTTTTAATCCTGCATGAAAGTACTTGCCTCTATGTGATAAAACCCTACCGATTTAGTTACTCCAATTTAAATTCTTCCCCACTCATCACATTTTACACGGATAAAACGCTTTCAAAAACATTAGCGATTAAATTCTCTTAAAAGGAGCTGGAGCGAACCATCGAACGATGTGCTTCACAATTGCAAGGAATTCGGACTAAGCTCAATTCCGTTCACGGAAAAGACAACACAGACCGGCGGTCAGACGCGATCGCAGGTTTCGATAAAGTGGAAATCAACCTTGGAGACAGCGCTGAAGCCCTCATGAAGGGCCTCGAGCAGACGATTCTCGATATCATTGAAGCAGTTGAGGAAAACGACAAGAAACTTATAGATTTGGAAAAAAATAGGTAATAATTTGTCCTTTTTTTCGCATTAATAACGTACCTATTCAATTTAAAACAAAAGTAGGAGATCTGCAATCACTGATCAATTTATGGAGTCGGTTAGGTATAAAGTGGATGATATCTTCATCTAAATGTTAAAATGATTGTTATTGTGTTTATAGATTGCTCTGCATCACCTTATTTGAAAGGAGACTTGATGTCGCTGACTATGGATAGTGGCCGAGTCTCGAGATAAATTAGTCTCTTGAGCTAGGGACAATTAGCTCTTTCCTTCGTTTTCCGTACTTTTATGTGCATGGATCATGAATGCGATAAATATTTGGCCTCAATGCGCGAGACCAATTAAACTATTTGCACAACAGCTCACTGCCGCATGCCATCGAAAACTTAGCGTTCAATATTATAAGATATATTCTGGACTAATGCCCACCACATTACTACAAAATTTTAACTTTGGCTGTTAAAATGGTTTTAGTTTATCGAAGCCAATGACAATTCCTGTGACCGTCCAAACTGACTCGATCTTCTCACAAGCAGACGCAAGGGTGTTCGAACAATCGTCTGCCGCCTTGAAAACGACCATGCTCTCAGCGCAGTCGACCTTTCAGGACAGTGTCGAGTCGCTGCGTGACGTTCTAACCGACGCAATGCATCGCGAATTGAAGACAACTCTTGACCGCATCAAAGACCAAGACAGTCAACCAGACGCCAATCTTGTTGTCAAAAGCACACAAACATATGCATTTGTAGGTCGTATTTTACTTCGTTCACGAATAAGTACCACAGATATGCTCAAATGCAAGAGGCGTAAATTGGCTTACTAGGCCTCGTGACAACTTCATTTCGATTTACAGTAGGTGGCTCGTCTTGAAGATTATTTATTTTACGACCTTTCCCTCGTTCTTTTCTTAGTTCGTGTTAAATCAGTATGCATTTTAGATTATTCTTTGTCGTAGCTATGTGATCTACACTTATTTACTGACCTCCTGATCGCATTGCTAGAGCATTTCCAAAACTTTTCTAGTTCCACGCAATGTCAAGCATCCTATCCTATTTTGATGTAATATCCTTTAGCAGCACTTTTATTGGAATAGCGTTGTCATTTCCTGTTTTCGGTCCGCTCCATTAAAGTAACGCTGCACTTGTTCTTGAATGTTTAATTTCGTAAAAATAATTGCACTTATTCGACCTTTTTAGCCTAGTAAGGATGCTCAGTGCCAAGTATCGCCAGAGAACCAACTGTCTCTCGCCTCTAGTACAGTCCAACGCCCCTACAGAATATGCAACCGATTTGGAACACCGCTTCAATTAAGCGTAGTTCAGCCTTGCAAAATTCAGCGATCAGGTAAATACTGGTTCGCGCATGTAGAGTCGCCTGTAATCCTGCTTAAGAAGGAAAGTATACACGAATGGTGTTTCTCTGTACAGTTGCTCGTTTTGACTACCTGATCCATCGAAAGTGAAAATGACTGTTCTGGGATCGCATTAGATTTATTTCAATGGATTGTGAAAACCCAACCCTAAAGTTTTCAACCATTATTTAGACAGTTGGACGGACTTAATTGTATGAATGCTGACAACAATGCCGGTAACAATGTTTTTCTATTGGGCTTAAAGAAACAAGCTCTTGGATAAACCTAATATTGACCATCATGCTTGTTTCTGTTGAATTGCATTTTAATGGCGTTTCTAAATACCTCCGCATGCTAACACAAACCTGTAAATTGGCTGCGCGTAAGACACTAGGTGTTCAAACTTGCATGCTACCTAATTTGCATAGACCGCTTTGCTGGACCGTCCA
Source organism: Taenia hydatigena (assembly GCA_036345935.2). Taxonomy (NCBI): domain Eukaryota; kingdom Metazoa; phylum Platyhelminthes; class Cestoda; order Cyclophyllidea; family Taeniidae; genus Taenia; species Taenia hydatigena. The sequence goes on along the minus strand of JADWOT020000006.1, from coordinate 11,000,736 downwards.
AGTGAAAACAAATTTTCTATTTTAATTAAATTAAGTTGATGTTAAATGACAGGAGTCGGTGGTTGATGTAGCATCACTTTGTGGTCTTGAAGGCGCATGCTTTACTATAAGCAGGGGCGAATTAGTCGTATCCACAATCTCCCTCGATGTGTTCTTTCAACACCCAGTTTCAACATCGAGCCGCGAGCAAGGTAATGATCTCAAGGTTGCCAGTCGTGAAGGAGTGAGCGCATTGCCTATTCGGGGCGAAATGCAATTTGGTGTCAACGAGGCTGTAAGAGAGGCTCTTCTTCAGGCTAGTGAGGCAAAAACGCGCATCGCTGTCCTCTGCAGGGAAAAGGATGAAGTCAACGAGCTACTAAAGTCCACAGAGCACGAATTGAAACAATGCAAAGATTTCCTCAAGGTAAGCTAATCATAAGATGTCCAAAGAGTTAAAACGGGCTCCAATTTTTCACGCCGTAATAGCACCGATATCTATCCCCTTAATCAGTGAGTGAACAGTAAATGATTAACCTTGTAACTTTTGGTTACTCGCTTGATCAGAAAATTATGCCGCTTTCAGATCACATAGGGGCCGAAGTTACACAACAACTTTCTTAGTTTGGGATTGTACAGTGTGCATGTAAGCATTCATGTAGCTATGTTTGTTTCAGTTAACTTGGATGCACAGACGTTTAGCTAGTGATTATGGTTTCGCTTCATAATTTCTTGTTTTCTTTAGCTGCGATAGCATCAGTAAATGACTGTCTCCATATCCATCTTTCGTATATTATTGAACTCCAGCATTTTGCCTAATACCTCATTAATTCATGAGGCCAATATAAGCTGATCCAACCAAAATATTGTTCACCACCCGGTTTTTAATGAGCTTTGCGTAATATGACCCTGAGAAAAAATGGGTCCCTTTGTCATGAGTACACGAGTTTCTTATACCTGGCGCATTTTGGAACAACAATTGGCAGTTTATTTGCAACTATTTAGGCATGCTATAGCAATCATGCACACCTAACTTGAGTTCTAAAGAATTGATTTGCTGTCGGTCTTTCATGGTAGTTCAGAAAAGTGCCCTTTGTGGGTTCGTCGATATGGCGGAGAGATTTCGGAGGCAGCATGTGGCGTTGGGCCGTCGCCGCTGCAGTGTTAATGGGTGTGGCCGCTTGGGTCGGTGTGTGTATGTATGTGCGTGTGTATGCAGGTGGGTGCGTCAGTCAGGATTGCTCCGACGGTGAGTCAGCCGTCCGCCCAATCCTGGTCGCCCTCCGAAATTTTCCTCCCACCTCACCCTTGTATGCCATCATACAATGAGTTGGGATGAGAACGGCTGCTCGACTTTCTTTGGGAAGTGAGGTCTTACTTCGTGCAGCATTGGAGCGACATGGTCAGTTTTCAGTCCTAATAATCGTTGTAAAGGCATGATTTCGAATGCTTACCTTTTGGAAGGAGTTTGAACACTACTTTGCAAACGACTTGTCAATGGGAGATTTTGTAGACTAGGTCATGACCCCTTGAGTCGATTGTCAATTAAGCCAATTTTGGCATTCTCCTATATTCAAGAACGACTGTGAAATATACAATGAACGCTTCAATAAGCATATTTTAAAACCTTTATGTTGGATTATTTCGTTCATATGGTATGCAGCATGGAGATGGGAGACCATTCATGTGACTGCCGGTTCTCAATAATCGCGTTATTGCGTGTCGCCTTAGACAACCAAACCATTGCATTGCTTGGGCGGTGCTGCTGAGTCACTTATCTGCGTGGTAGAAGCATCTTGCTACAAGCCTGCCTTGAGGCGTAAGATTAAGAGCAGTCACCAGCAGTCGTTCTTCCCCCCTACCGTGATCTTAGTGCTTTGAATCACTGTAGCCATTTCAGATAGAAATTTGTTCTCAGTCAGGGATTCATTTAATTCCCGGGATTTAGCATTTCCAGCTGAAACCACTATCCATCAGATCCCTTAATAAAATCGTGGTAATTGAACTTCAATTTCGTCTCAAATACCTCACTGAAGCTGTCATCGAGGTTATTCTAGTTCAAAGTTATCGTTTTGTGTGTGATCAAATTTTAAACCCTACTACAAACACAAACCGTCATTTGGAAGTCAGTGCTGTAGATAGTTACTTCCAGTCATTTCCATTAATTTTCGTAAACAAGAGGCTTTCGCTGTTGTTCCACTTTTTAAAGCGTGAACTGTTCAATGCCAAATAAACGAAACGCACGACCTTTTTTCAGAACTTACGATGAGCTGGGATCAAATAATTTCACTTTACAGATATTGAAACCTTGGTTTGCCGATTACTATGTTCAGCTGCTTGTGTTTATTCGTTTTAAGCAAAACTTTTTTTTTGCGTCAAGCCAAACCTACTGCTTGAACTAATTTATGTAAAATATAAGTCAAACTGACTCAAAAGTCGGAAGTGGTGTACGGATAAAATTTGCATTTCAGGAATACGAAAAGCGCAACACTTATTTGGAGAAAGAGAATCGCACTCTATTACTCCAATTGAAATCTCTTCTTTCTCAAAACCAGGGTGTAGTGACAGAGGCTCTGGAAAACAGTGAATGCTACTACCGCGAACAACTTGCTCTCCGGTAGGAACAACTACAGTCTTCCTTATTTATAGGTTCTAATGTTATGTTAAAAAGTGGGGTCGCTGTGTTTTGGGGACGTTCAGGATATTTTTACATGCTCTCAAAACTTGTCAGGTTTTTGGTACTATTCTTGTGCGAGAAAACTTGAAAGAAATAAATTTATGAGCTCACATGCTGTCAATCATGAAAAGTAGACAATCTTTATATTTGGTGTTCCCTTCGAACCTGTACTATTGATAGAGGGTTTTGTTAGGCCGCGACCTATTTTGCTACATTTCAGTGTCTCCCACAATATACTCAATGGTGGGTTGAATTTCTCCTTTAGTTCCTCTTCATTTACAATGTCTGAAACCCTTTAATTAGTTATTTGGTGCGGGGGATAGTTTGAGAGCTGGTAAAACATCGAGATCATTGGTGTACTTAAGTGATGCCATTCATTTTGACACCATCACAGATTAAGCTGGATTTCATTCAGGCAAGGTCTTATCAGCGTTTTGGAGTGCTTTGCCCGTACGAAAGTAAGATTGTCGTAAGTCCCTTACATCCTCTCGGCGTGCGGAGTACCACTGCTTTGAGTTAATCATTACTAGCTTAACACCGCTAGTTTCATGCCAGTCGTCCTTTGATCAAGGAGTTCATTCAGTTATGCTGAGCGATTCATGAGCTATCAAAGGTGCAAGATCGTGAGGTTAGGCAGTGCTGAGAGAATTATGTCGACATATATGCACAGGCAATTGGATGGTTCGCATTTCATTTACCGCATTAGTTTATTAGTTAAAGCCGCTAAAGTAGATTTCAAGTTTAGTTCCATTTGTTCACACTCCTCAATTGGACGGATTTCGTATTCAATGGTCCGGATTCAGGTATTTCGCTTGCTAAGGCTCTCAAAGCTACTGCTTAACTACACTACTTTGTTACAGATGCACTATCATAACAGTCACATTGTTTCCAAACAATGTGAATTAATATTTTGCTAGATCTTCCCATCGTTTCCGATATTTGATTTCACAAAACTCCTGAGCATGCAAATGTCGCGTCGGGATAGAAGCTATAAAAAAAAACTTTACTAACCTCACTTTGAAATGCTCTGAGATCTGAGGCTACTTCACTCACTTCCTTTTAGCGGCGAGTTGGCGTTAATGAAGCACCATAAGGAACGACTAGAGGAGAAACTCACGGAACAGTACAAGACACTCCCTTCACCCAAAAAGTACGTAAGCTGGTTGTCTGCCTCGGTAATTAGCGTATGAATGTCGCACAGACGCCCAGGGCTCGTTCAAAAATTCTGTGTATACATCGATGTCCGGATATTGACTTTCAAGGCTTCTCAAGTACTTTGACTCCATAGTGAAGTAGTCATGCTTGTCAATTTCACCAGTTGGGTTTTAATCAATCTGCTAGCGATTTACGAAACGTCATTCAACACAGAAAGCTCGGTGCATTGACATAATAGCTTTGCAAAATAAACTACCATGGATGCTCCTACCAAATTTATCCTTTGAGTTTACTGAAATAGAAATCAAAAATTTTGCCTTAAATATTATTGCTGTTTTCTGGCTTCCTCTCTACTTGGAATGTTGAATGCATTTGCAGGTGTGAGCCTTGAATTTTGAGCACTTGGTTTGGGTAAAGTTGAAAGGCTCCTCGGGTTACAATGCTGGGCCTGTACAGCGGCGATGGCCCACATTTGTGTCACACTGCTTTCTTGAAGAGAGAATTTGAGTCACTTTGGAAGGTGGGCGGCTGGCGTCTCCATCGGAGGTGCACATACCTGACTTTTGCCAGATATGGCCAGTCTTTTGAAAGAATGCTTTTGTAGGCATAGGAATCACACTCTTCAGACATTGAATTGCCCCATCACGTTCCCTCCTATCGTTAATTCCTCCCGTTTATTGGAATAAGCCCTCACTGTCAATCTGCACATGGTTTCAGTTGAGATTGCCAAATGGATTTGCTCTCTCTACAGGAACGTTGAATAGTTGACCCCATAAAAAATTTTGCATTAGTATGACTCATAGGTGTAATTTTAAATGGGTTTTAATTTTACTTTCCTAATTACTTCGAAGTACAAGTAAGTTGCGAAATAATCCGAAAACGTTTTTACCGCAGTAATTGTATTCTTCGTCCTAAAACATTCTTTATTTCCACAGGGCAAAACCAGCCACAAGCTTCCTACAGAAGGCCCGTGATGCTCTTTTGAAAGTATGCTTGTATTTTGTGCGCGTTTGAATTTAGTCTTACCCCTCCATTCGAACATTACACTTTTTTGCATCAAACTGACTTCCTTCAACGCACAGTCGAGTACAGCAGCACAAACACGCCTGCAACATAAAGACGAGGTGAAGTCATTGTCTACTTATTTGAACTCGGTGACATCCCCTAGGCAGTTTTATACGCAGGTGCAGTATCCACACCTATTCATAAATGCACTTTAAATTTGCTTTACAATTTTAGACCAAGGACGTCTACACCCTCGATAATAGTCGCCTCCCGTCCACTGACAGTTATGAACAAGGTAGGCTGTTACTAATGAAACACTTTTGCATATGTAAACGCAGTAAATAGACTTGTATTTATAAATGCCTGACTATGCGGAAAGCTCGTAATACATCTTTTGCCACCAAATGTGGCTATTCTGACATGTGCATTGGTTTCAATACTTCATTCAACGCGCTCACGTTAGAATTATGATAACTCTAACTGTTTGACCAGAAGCACAACTGAAAGGTCAGTGAGTGAGAAAAAAGGCAACAGGGAGAATTCATATCAGCTCACTGATTGCTTTCAGTTTGGATGAAACCGCTACAAAGTAATGAACTTGAATCTTCTATAGCCCTTGTCATTGTACGATGCTCCTTAATGTATTGGAGCATTTTAGAAGAAAAGCGCACAATGTGAACTTGTGATTCGGGATGTTCTACATGAACAATACACTTGTGAATTTTTGTCCCGCTGTATACTAGCAGTTGTCAAAAGAAATAAAAGCCACGGGCGTACTCCTTTAAACCATAATATCCTTGAGTTTTTCCGGCTTTTGTTTATTCTAGGCATTAAACGCGTTTTGTCCTCTACCAACACGCAATGCGGCAGGGCGAAAGAGGACGGCGAATATCTTAGAGACTTCCAGAAGTTTGTAGACCATTTAGAAAGGCCGCAGTTAAGCCCGCATTCTGTAAGCCACTTCAAACTATTTACTAAAATAAATAAGTAGATGCTATGCTATGGCCTAGTCAATTTTTTTTTTTGACAACGAAGGATAACAGTCGAAATGCGCTACAGGATTGGGGGAGTTCCAGAAGGTGTGTGTCGGAGTATAAGCCCCGAATCATGACAAACGGCTCTAGCACAGACTCTGAACACACAGGTGAGGTCGGGAATTTTACAGGCTATTGACAGGCGGAATGCAAAACTGTATTACTTTAATGCAATACTTTTAGACAATTCAATGGCGTCGCTGGTTTTAAAATCCTCTCCACACTTTCCCGTTACTGATAGGTCTGAAGATCGTGAGTTACTTTGCCATTCAGCATTCTTATTTGACGACAGTATTAAAATATACACGCGCACATCATTTAAGTTACTAGCTCTAAAAGTAAAATAAATGGAGAAGCATTTCCTAGAGTTTTATGCAAATCTTTAATGTTTTTATTTTACAGAAAAATAATGCCTTGCATTTTAGGCATAGAGGCATATTCAGTCAGCTCAATCGTGCCACCAAGTAAAAAAGCCTTAATGAGCAAAACGAATCCTTTGTCATTCTTTCCCATACAAAGTACGAATACAGCGGACATACAGCTCTCGGGTGATAAAAAACCCAAGGAATCACAGTAAGTTAAGTCACTTCGCAGTTAGAAGCAATCTTCTTCTCTTTGATTAGAGTCCAAAGGCCTGGCGTTTAAAGCTTTGGACGTTTTTGAATTGTCACCTTTATTGCTGAGGTGGTCTTCGACACAGCAGTGGACAATGTAAAAAAATTATTTTTACCAGACGTTACACTGATAATAGCTTGTGGTCCAAAAGCTTGTATGTACGGAGATTTTGGATGCACTGAATCAATCACCTCGAGCGAAACTATTTTAACGTCTGAAGGCACTACATTTACATTGCTTAATCCGCCAGGGAAGCGATTTAAGATACCACATCGGTCAAACCACAATAGCTGCTATCATTTCGTTGCTTTGGTTTCTCCAGCGAACACTAGGCAAAAAGGAACATTAGGGATTCAAGCTACTTAAGAAATGTAGGCGTTAACTTGACGAAAAGGATGAAGATAAAGTTTTGGCTAGTAAAGGATGAAGAACAGAAGCGACGACTCTAACACTCAGAATGGGGGCCATAAATTTACGAAGTGGCATATTAACACCTCGGTCTACGGTACTTTTCCAAGTGGTATCTTTTCTGTAACTGCTATGAGGCACATTATTCATGTGTTAAGGCGTGCTTTACTACTTGCAGGTCGATTTATACGCATAGACGTAGGGTGGCTTATACTAACGAGAATTCAACAGCGCTCTCTCTGGGTGGTCTAATTGGTCGAAGAAGAGTCTCGGTTGCTGACTCAGATTGCTTGAATCCCATCACCTCCTTCTCGCAACAGCACAGTGGTACCGTGAAACAAGGCCACCATGAGCCCTCCGAGGTTGTCTCGAATGGCAGGAGGTCTCCCGCGACACCGGTACACACCACGGAAAGTCCCGACTGTCTAGCCAAACCAGTCGTTTTTTTGGAGTACGGTGATTTATAGTTATCGTACCAGTGTACATAACACCAATATTTCTGAGAGATTTGTGTACATTCTTTTCGTAATTTGCTGATTTCACGCAATCTGTTTACGACTATAATTCTAAATTGTGCCATTCCGTGTTTCAATGAAAGTGAAAGTGGGAAAAAATGAACGCGTGTTTTCAATATTCATCAGATCTATCAAGAAGCCACGTTTAAACCATATTGGTTTTAAACCTTAACAGTTACGCCAAAAGTGGTATCTAACCAGGAAGCCTTCTATGTTGCGGCTTAGACGTGATGGGCGTCATGGTACGATACGTAGAACTTGAAATAGTATAATCGAGTTTCATGCATTGAATAAATTCTCAACTGGAGTATCTCATAACAAGAGGTGTTTGAATGACTAAAAGTATTGGAAAGTGGTGATCAAAAGTTGATGTAAAACTCATGTGCTACCACTCTATGACTGATGCATTTTATTGAGGAATACCAACCAAATTGGGGTTCTTTTACCACAAATAGATCATGAACATTTGCTGATAAACGCATTATTTGTCCCCTAAAGTCGAAAAGCAGTAAAATAAAAAGACAAATGTGTAAATAGAAGCCGATGGGGATTACAATGCTCGTCTAAAACCTTATCAAACATGAATAAATAGAGTTGCCTACCACCAGTTACCACAGTCATAAACGTAACTGATGGGAAATTGGGGAGGTGGGGGAGTTTCTACTTACTGAAATGAAAAGGTAGTTTCTTAGATCAGCTCCAATAATTTCGACTTTTTTGCCACCACCACTACAAACGTACCCGGTTGTGGTAATTTGGTGTCACAATGCATCGTACTAGAAAAAATCATTTAATGAGTGTAAGGACTGTCAGTTGGCTCCGTTCGGGATTTTGGCTAGCGTTTTGGGGCCGTTTGTATCGTGTGTTTGGCAAGCCGTATTGCAGTCTCGAGCGTGCGTAGTCCGCACAGAACACGACGTCTGGCCCAACCCACGCACTGTAGTCCAATAGCAAATTACATTATTCAGCTCATTTTTAAAATATCTAGGCCAACACTGGTTGCGCACACCCATCAGAGCATTCCCATTTACAACCTAAGGGCTTTGGAAAACCCTCAAGTACACCTTACCAAGGAATGTCTAGATTTACAAACTTTATGCGCAACTTTTGCTAAGTCACATCTGGAAATTTGTCTAATGATGATGTGAATAAGCACGATAATCTTTTCGTAAATAACCTGCAGATACCTGTCAGCGGTAAATTTTGGCCGAGCCTATAATTGAGTGAACGAGTTGGCCACTGCCTTACCTGCGTGCTTCTATTCAATGTTGCGCAAAGAGGAAATACCATGAAATTCGGAAAAGTAGAATAGATTGGCAAATGACGAGTTTTAAGAGGCAGGTTTGAGCGTGTTGGAACACTGTCATAATGGTCGCAACCAAACCCTGTCAAATACCGTAAATGTCAGAAAACAGAGCTCCAACATTACTCACTGATTGTCCAAAGGCAAATTGATAACTGTTGACATTCTATTGAATGACATTTAAGATTTGCGGCAAAAATTGCAGTTTTTTTGGGATTTGCACCAAATTGCCGTGAATTAGTTTCCCCATAATTAAACCGTAGTCAGTTTTTGACGTTTTATGCAATAGAATTTTAATGTCAGGCGACAAGTTAGAGGGTAAACGATATTTATTCATTTAAGGCATTCGACTTATCCGGTTTGGAAAAGTAGTGTAAGACAACAAGCGTATTTAACTCCAAAAAGCAATGAAATCCCTCGTGACGTGTAAAAGACCGGCTGTTTTTTAGCAAAGTAACCATTTTAAGTGCGATTTTTGAGGTGGTCAAAATTTGACTAGGAATAGCTTCCTACAAATGGTCAGTAAGTTGCTGAATACTGTGCGTGATGAGTATGAATGCCAGACCATACCTTGTTGGCATGCATGGTCGACACTTACCCCACTGAAATCGTTGAAATACGGAAGAAAATAATGTTCATATCTTGGCAGTAAATTAGTTGGCCCATTTAATGTAGACTCTCAAGAAAATACAAAGTTCAGTTAGTTAGGTTGCTATTCACTAAATCCTTTGCCTTGAGGAGCTACGTTCGTTCGCCTCTTCAGGGTACTGTTAGCTGGATTCTTTCAGCGCCACCATAAATTTCATTGATTTAAAAGGCAGACTTGGACATCGTTTTTCGAAACCACGAGCGAATCGCACACAGAAGGGATGGGATTATTGTGCATATTTTTGTGCTGACATTTACATACTTGGCGTAAAGTTGTTGATGAAGTCTGGCCTTATGCTTACACGTAAACATTTTCCGGTGTGAGTGTGCACCGGTTGTGGGGTTCATCCGGGAGCGAGGAAAGAAAGTCGGTTCATCTCTATGGCCTATGGCACTTCAAAGCCCACCTAACTAGACTTGACAGATGTCAAATTTATTGACAAGTTATGCAACTTAAATTGGTGCCTGTAAAACAATCAGTATAATTTATATTTATTTTATGCCACAAATAGATTTATTGACTCATGTCAACCGATGCTTATATTTAGGGGCACGAAAATTTGGAGCATGAGGACACGGCCTGTATTTAGATCGGTGGGATGGTAAAAGCAAAAGCATTGGACAATCCACTTAATCCATCTCGCCGACCAAACCGCTCATGCACTTTTCAATAAATTAAAGCAGACTTATCATTAATCTTTCGCTTTTACTGCAAACAATTTTGGCTTGTGAAACATCAAAAAACGGTACGCATTGTCGCGCCCTCTCCTTTCAAGATTGACTTTGCCCCGTGTAAAAAGCTTAAAAAAGGACATCTTCATCGATTAAAATTGTGCCTCGGGGCTTGTTATAAATAGGTCCTGTCAAACGTGTAACATTGTAGCGTAACAACACTTTTCGATGCATTCGGTGAGATAGATCTCGTTATTGTTGGCCGTCTTTAAAACCTCCCTTAACTGTGCACAAATCTGTTTAAAGATCAAACTGCCACTCGCCGATGGCGTCTAAACAGACCCACAACGCAAAATTACTAATTAATCATCTAATTCCTTCCATTGGTGATTAGCTAGCTTCTCAAATGATTAAAGTGATAACTCAAAATGACGACTACAACTTGAAAACGTTGGTTGAAGAAACAAACCATGTTGATCTACTTTTAAAAATACTTATGAACGAATGTAAAGAACCACCGTAAGTATGCTCTTGATTAGCAATTTCACTTCCTAGCATTGACAATGGCCACCTAAGCTTCTAGAAAACCACGTGGCCGATTATGTACGAGGAGTATGAAGAAAGTGTTACCTTCGTAGGTATAAAATTGGAGTTCAAAATATTATTCTAGCATTTTTTTGAAGCAGAAAAAGTGTCTGCTACTATGATGGAGGGGGGAGAATGCATACTTCATTTAAAAATATGATCCATATTTTATCTGGGACATTTCCACGATAAAAGTTGAAAGCACGAAAATTTTTCATCAATAAAAAACCCATCTGCCTGTCACCAAATGCTACGCATGAAGAGTACTGGAGGAAGTATAACCAAAGTAACTTTGTTACTTTAACCTCATCTTCTTAAAAGTTTTGGTGAAAAATAAATGGTGAACAATAAAAAATCTACCAGTGCAACGACAAACTATTTCTAATCGCCTCGATTTGAGCCTTTTAGAAAGTGAGTTTGCCACCACACACTTATGGGAGGATGGGAAGTTGCATTCGGCGGTGAAGTTGAGAGCGGGAAAGTGGGAAGGGTGTGCGTGTGTGCTGCAAACAAACGCGAGCAAATGGTAAGTACGAATCACTGACAGATTGCCGCCGCGATGATTGGCTGACCGCATGTCCGACACAGGTGTAAATTTACAGCACGTTGATTGGCTCTTGCGGTCATTGTGCATGTGCGTGTGTGCACTTACGAGTTGGTGCAAACTTGGCACAAACAGAGTAAACGCATGCTTATGCCAAGTGTGCCTAATTGACCCCTCTTCTTCACTTCGCATCACTTACAACAACTTATGTCGATACAGGGATCAGTCGCGTAGTCGAAACAACCCTTCCTCCAATAACAAACGCGGATCATTATTGCACTTTAACAGATTGTAGGGGTGAGTTACTTTTACCACTTTTTTACACAGGGCAGCACTGCCGTCGGGGTAAGTGCTGAACACCCCGCGTCTAACCCCAGAAAATACACTGGCCTGATTTTGCAATTTACACACTTTTAAATAATGCATTAATGCGTGAAAATAATACTTTCGGGAATCTACCATTTAATTCCGATTTTACAGCGAATTTATGGACAACTAGCATTTAACATAAACCATCGTGTGTTTAGCACCTAGCGCGCACTTGCAAGGGTAGTACAGTGAATTACTTTGGGTTATACACGAATCAAATGCTGTTTTGCACTAACTTACAGTCGTACAAAAATAGCTGCCAACAATTTCCAACTTTAATTATGATCAATGGACTTAAGAAACTCCTTGCTACGCAAACTAAGCAACTCTAGGTTTTTAAATTTTATAATATCTTAAAAATATGTTGTTTAGGTGGTTGAGTTTGAGCCACTTCCAAAAGAACTGCATTTCTAGTTTTCAATTTAAAATATCTGAATTTAGATTCCTGGTGGTCACTAAAACCTTCTTCTCAAAGTTGTTATTAGCTGACCCCATTTAAATAGACACTGGAAATAGAACAATAGAAAGGGGACGAACAATAATCCCCGTGAACTCCCTTCTTGTTGATTCACTAATATATCATCGATGCTGAACAGTTGCGTGTTTCCGGTTGCACATCTGAAAACGCATTTCAACATCCACCCGAATGGATGCGGGGTGTGCATCTTTCGTAAGCGAAACGAAACTGCTGCTTTATTTAAGCGAAACTAAAGTTTTCAAGCACCACCCATGGCACGCATTTGTAGAAACTAGCACAGATGATAAGCTTTAGAATTTGATGCCTTAAATCATTTCTCATTCCGTTATGGAGGGTTTTCGATGACTACAGATTTTCCGCTGACAGCCAGGTTGCTTGCCCCAGGACATTCCCAATGTTTACACTTAAAACGGTAATTTCCGTGGAACTCTTACTTAATTTTAGAGTTTCGGGGGCAACAATTCGTTAACTTTTCAAATAAACAAGCAAGTCAGCAAAGTTAATGCAATTAAATGCTTTGCATTGCTTATGATTTCGACAAATTGGAACCATGTTGCTCAAGGGCTAGCCCATTCAAAAGTGATTCTGCTGGCTATATTCAGTAAAGAAAGCAATGACCTACACGTCCAATAACTTGTAAGCAGGAGATTTTTCCATCAAAATATCGACAATATATCCTAAATGTTTAAAGGGATGTGAAATATCTGAAGATGGTTTAGAATCCAATGATGGAGAATGATCTAACCCTATTATTAAATCATAGACCCCAATGTATAGGCAAAGTAGGAGCAAACCAACTATTAAAAAGACTTGAAGTTAGACCTTTTGCAAGATAATGGATAAAATCTTCATTTAATTCCCTTTTTAATTGCACGCCTTCTTTTACAGATGAGTTTTATGGAAATCTTAGCCCTACTTGCAAGCATAAGTTCGGGTTTGCTAAACGCTTATGCGTTTACTGAATCGCATTTGCAAATGTTTCAAATCATCGAGGAGTCTTCAAATGGAACCGAAATTGGAGGAGTCTCCGAATATTTACACAATGCTGTTGGAGTGGGCCCTCAAGCAACCTTCCAACTTCTCGATTCCCACGAAATGCTAACTCGACTGCTCAAAATTGAACCTCAAACAGGTCGTCTTTATGTTGATGGTCGGATAGACAGAGAGGCCATCTGTTCTCAATCATCCGGAATCGCTCTAACATACCTAGATCCGGAAGCCTCTTGTGTAAAGCAAATAAACGTACTAGCTACAGCACAGGCTGAAAATAATCAGGAAGTATCTGTTCAAACAATTCCAATTAAGCTCATGATTCAGGACCTCAACGACAATACGCCATCTTGGAATTCGGCTGGAAAACAAGTCGATGGTCTACCTATTCTGGAAGCAAATATTATTGAGCAAGGTTCAGGAAATAAGATCCTTGTTCCTGCCGCCTACGATCCCGATTCTGGACGAAACGGAGAGATTTCTTATCGTTTGGAAAACTACAGAAGTCCCTCGAATGGCGACTCAAATGAACTTGACCAAAGCCCGGCACCATTTACAATAAGTGGTCCAATCAGTGGAATGCTGCAATTAACGCCTTTCCAGCCAATTGACTACGAGAAACAAAGTGTCTACGACCTTCTCTTGATTGCTTCAGATGCTGGTGAACCGCCGAATGTGGGGAGAGCACACTTACGAGTCAACGTAATTGATGTCAACGACGAGTGTCCGGTTTTTACCCAACAGATTTTTACTCCACCTGGTGGCCAAGGCATTTCAGAACGGACGCATCCGGGAGAGGTCATTCTTAATGTCACTGCGATTGACGGAGATGCCTCCGAACGTAACTCCCGTCTTACATATTCAATGGTTCCTAGCTCAAATCGGCTGATTGGGGAGATCTTTTCAGTGCATCCAGATGGTCGAATAATTTTACGACATTGGCTAGACTATGAAACTTTAGAGGCGGGACATATGGCTAGTTCTACTTCTGCGCTTCGTGAAGCTCCACCCACAGAAGGAAAGCAGTTTGCATTTTTTGTGAAAGCTACGGATTCGGCACCACCACCCTATGAAAAAACTGGGACCGCTCTGGTTGTCATACCAATCATTGACGAAAACGATGAGAGACCGATCATCACCTCGCGTTTCTTGGGGTCACCTGAACTTGTTAAGCACGGTGAATCAGGTATGCTCCACAACTTCGCTTTATTATTGGATTTCTCCAATTAGAGGAGAAAAGAGAACGAGAATTTCACGCAAAATTGTTGTTGATCAGAGGGCCGTTGGCATGAAATCAAAGTAATGGAATTCATTTTGACATTTATACACCGGCTCATTTGGGCCATCTAAAGTGACTGTATTTTGAACTGTGATGCAACTACATTATTTACAAAATTAGGCAGCGTTTAGACGTGGTCTTAACCGCATTACTAGTACATTTTTACCAAAATTAGTGCATCAACAACAGAAACCGAAACATTGAACAAGCCTATCTCATTGTGGAGGCATAATTAAGGCGCATCACATGCATCAATTCATAAATTGTGTCGTGAATTTTGATGAAGTGTGCACAATATTTAGGGAGTTGGAATCTTAGAGAATAAGACTAGTTAATTTGATAATTTTATGGGATTGTTATTTGTGCAAATATGACGTGCCCACCGATTTCGAGTCACAAACGCCATTATAGGCTGAAGTAATCTGGCCTTCCATTTACTTTCAAAATAACATAGCATGAAGTTTTACGCCAAAACAACTGTCGCGGTTTTGTTGGTACAGAAGTAGCTTTGTGTGACTTTGCGGTTTCAAAATAATGAAGGCTTGGGGACAGGGCCTCCAGTTCCAATGGAGCTGGCCAAATAGGGGCATCGACCAAATCGTGCTGTTGTTTCTGTCCAAATAATCTATGTAAGGATTGATTTTAATCGAATCTTTGAATTTTTTGTTGAAAATACCACAACAAATTTGCGATGCATCATAGAAACCCAGAAACACGGAAACAGTTTTTAAAAGAAAGGTAAGTTTGTGGTAATGAACTGCATGAGAAGTTTAAACGCATTTGTTACATCGGTTTAATCAAGAAATAAGTTTGTATTTTACATTTCTATTACTGGCTAATCAAGATAAAATGTGGTGTGTTTTCAATTTCCATTCGTGAATCTCAATCGCTGTGCTTTTGAAACACGACTAAAACCGTGGTGCAGTATGTACGTAGACAGGTATCCTTTGGGATAATCGTATTGATTTACGTAATGTTAAGTGTTTTTTAATAATCAGAACATTATAACACTCGAATGCGCATTCCTTCAAGCATGAAATCATTTAATGTTGTTGGTCACAGTTGGACTTAGGAGTTAGTTATTTGCAGCAGGGAGGACCGCTTTGATGAGAGAAAAAGTTGGATTGCATTCAAACTACGACCGTGACTCAAACGAACACGAAACATGTCTGGAAACATGAAGATTCCAGGATACAATCAAACTCTGGTGATGTGCAAAAATGGGAACATTATAGCCTTGAGGTGTTTTTTACCTTCAGGCGCAAGTTGAATCTAATTGAGAAGAACTTGGCCATTTTGTTGATTTTATGGAAAGTTTAACAGGATAGCGACCGCAGGCCAAAGTTTTATTACATTTGCTAAAGTCACAAATCTAGACAAAGGTCAAAACCCTATGCTATGGCGGCATCTAAAATGCGTAAAAATGAACAAAATGAATGCAATTCTTTCATAACTGTCCCCATTGCTTTAATAGCTTAGAGAAAAATTATTTTGAAAACATGGATGCGCTTGAGCAGATCCGTAAACAGTTGCAAGCAAAATTCTGTGTCGCATCGCTTGTCGGGGAAGTAAATGCAGGTGTTTGCACAATACCTGTATTTTATGCTGGGTTTGTGGACCTAGCATACGACTGTCAGCGTTATTCGATTGTCAAAGAGTTCGATTTTTTACAAATGCAGACGGTACACCATAACCTGTATTTTTATTTATTGCTATAAGGCACCAATTTTGGCAATATTTGGGCTTTTATGTTGGATACATGATCAAAGGCAGCATAGAGGGGCTGACATGTGTAGAAGCTACAACGAAAAATCGCCATGGTTTTCTCATCATTTGGCAGAATTTTTAACACTTTAGAAGGAATTGGCTTTGAAACTGAAGGTCCCATGAAAAAAAGGTCCCGAATGCTGAGTAGATGGTTAAAATTAACTACCGACTTTAAAATAAGCATCTCCTTAACGCACAAGCCCTTCAAAATCAGGATTTTTATTTAGCAAAAGAAATGCAGAATCCCACAGTTTTAAGCAGAAGTTTTGCATTGTCTTGATAAAACGTAGAAAGACTAAAAGGAGTTTAATTTTTTAGAACTGCTGTATTCCGTATTAATGCTTTGGGCCAGCCTACTCTTCCATTGCCTTGTACTTTTAGGTGTAATTACCGAGAATTCATCGGTACCAGTTCGACTTGCCTACATTCAAGCTCGCGATCCTGATTTTGAAGGTCGAGATCGTGTTGAATGCACTGTTCCGGATAACGAGAACCTATCCCTCAGGCGCGTTACGCCACTCACTCACCGCCCATCCACTGGCGACGTGAATATGCCGCCAAAAAACAACGACTTCCTTCTCAGTCTCGAGGAGCCTGTTGATAGGGAAACCACCAAAGTGCTCCAGGTACGGATCCACTGTGTAGATGAGGCCAACAATACAGCGGATTTGCTTATCAATATTCGTGTATTAGATGTCAATGATGAGACTCCTAGCTTCCTCCGACCCGTCTTCTACTTTTCTGTCAATGAAAACATCAAAGTTCCTTCAGCTGGAAGTGGTGCAAACAGAACATTGCAGGGCTATAGAATTGGACGTGTGATTGCCTACGACAAGGATGAAGGTGACAATGCAAAAATAATGTATGGCCTTCTGCCGACAATTGAAATAGAGGAGCCAAGGTTGCGGCCGAGCCTATTTCCCTTAAGCGATTATGGCCATGAGATTGCACCAACCCAGGCCTCCGATCTATTCCGTATTGATTCGATCACTGGAGAGTTGTTTGCACTAAGATCTTTTGACGCAGAGAAAGAAAAACTGATAAAACTGAAAGTTATTGCAGTAGATCAGCCATCCGATCCAACCGCAACATCACACACAGGGACAGCCAGTGTATACGTGCAAGTATTTGATATGAACGACTGGTCACCGGTGTTTCATCAAGTTTTAGATAACGCTAAGCCCAACCAGCAAGTGTATGCGCCCAGCATTCTCGATGAGCCGACAATAGTGGACTCCTATCACTTTTCAATAAAAGAGAATCTTCCAGCCTACACACTTGTTGGTCACATTAGTGCCATTGATCCTGATGTGAGTTTTTGGGGAGTTATTGGCTCTGCCAACAATAGTAATGGAGCAGATGGCTCGCGGACGCTGCGCGGCGTGAATATTCACTTCGCACAGGGCACCGCTCCCTACGTGGAAAATGCTTTTACCATTCACTCAGCTTCCGGACAGCTGAGAACTACAGGGCCTCTGGATAGGGAAGCTTACGCAAATTATACATTCAGTGTGGTTGCTGTGGACAGGGGTCCGGTCGATGGGGTCTCCAGAACATCGACTGCAGGTGTTACAGTTATAGTTGAGGTAAGGTGTTTTGCATCATTTATTAAATGCTATAAAAGGGCAGGTGTAAATGCTGTAAAGACTGCTTCGCGATAAAGCCGCATTCATTAAGCTACGTTAGTAAAAGGTGAAAAATAAAGATAACACTCTTAACAGGGAAGAGGTTGAAACACTTCCACGTGTGGACGCATGCCAAATCATGGCAATACTGTGGTTGCGGGCTGTAATGAGCATAGATGTTACCTAGACTGTGAGGCGTGGACAGTTGCACACAGACGATGAAACATGCACAGCAAGACAGTGTACAGGCGGTGGGGCCGAGGGAGGCCTGGCCACCTGCACCAATACCGCATACACAGAGGTACATGGTGTCTTTGAATCCACATGTGTGTGCGCGCCCTGGCACGTAGCTTGGGTAGAGAATAGGGGCACCGCACAATCTGGCTCGCCCAACGAGGACGGCATCTGGTAGTTCGCAACCACTTCTGATTCACCAAGGCAATCATCCCATTTGCGGACAGAGAGCAAGGCCCCTATTCTTTCTTCCAATGAAACTGCTTGCAGGAGCTTAAGAAATCCTAGTTTTATTTGAAGTGATAACTGATGCTTTGCAATGGATATGGCTAACGCATTATTCAAATTTAGATGGCATATTGTTTGAGATGAATTTTATGCAGCGTGGCTAATTGGTGACAGCTATGGGTTAACCAAGTAGACGGAGGTCGGATATCATCGCTACTGATCTATTTTTGCCTTTTTTGGTCGTGATAAAACCTAAGCGAATCCACCGCGCAAATAAGTAGCAAGGAAGCATTTTGAGTTGGGACAACTAAAGATCACTAAGCCAACCTTTCGTTGTAGCAGATTTAGCGCTTTGAAGCCAGTACCTCATTATCGATTGGAAGTATTCAAGTCTTCAACGGCTTGTTAAGTAGTCAAAAAGAGCTGTCAAATACCAAGTAATTATTATGCCCAAAGTTCTTCCACTTATTAATATGATATTTTGCAACCACTTGCTGAGACATTGCTGTCCCCACAAAACTGAAGGAAATAATATGGATTATCATTCCTTATGCATGTAACCCCATTGCTTAAATAACTTAAAGACAGATAAGTCGAATTTGACTCTGTTGCCTGCATCCAAAACCGAAGCAATGACTCCCCTTAGATACGCTAGTCTTTGTGAAACCCGCCAGTCATAGTGCTCACATTATGATGGATTTGTCTGAAAGTGTGTTCGAATATAGAACATAATTTTTGGCTTACTTAACATCTTTAAGACGATTATGATAAGGTTTGACTAATGATTTTCGGGAAAAATTCTCATTCACTTAATTAAATGCGTGGTTTTATTTCTCGTTGACGCTGTAAGTGAACTTATTTGGGGTGCAACGGGCGCTTGTCTTCATTCAAAAACGTTTCAGGAAAAAGTGGCGAAACTACAAGTAACACGCGAACCAGTGGTGCAACGCTGACTTTCTATGCTACCGTGGTTTATTATTGGCAAAAAAGGGCGAAATTTTCTGGGTGTTCGAATAGCAGTGCCACTGCGGTTGTACAAAAACATTTGTGCTTAGTATCTAAGGTCGAATTCATTTTCCACTTTTTAAACGAGTGACAGTTCGCCCAGAAATTTGAGGATTATTAGTTAAATATACTAAATTTTAAATAGTCCTTAATGGCATATGATTTACTGTCAGAAGCACAGGCCATGCTCTACCATTCTAGGACGAGAACGACAACGACCCGGTGTTCATCAGACCAGCAGTCGAGATGGCAGACACTAAGGAGCCTGACGAGTCCTACTTCGAAGAAGAGGCTTTCTCCCCCCTCCCTCAGTCTCTCGAATCTCCTTCCACCTCCTCTGCTGACACCGACCGCATTCCTGTTGTGGCCGTCAGTCTGCCTGTCGGCAGTGGCTCTGTCGACATCAACTGTAACCACTTTTGTTAATTAATCGTTTATGAAGCAAAATTAATCACAAATTATTAAATAACAAGGAACTGGTGAATCAATTCTTACAATGCTCAAGGTCATCTGCACCAATGCTTCATTCACCTTTAAGGCATAGTTTCGTTGGTGATGCAACCCTGATGCTTACTATCCTCAAGTATTTTAAGCACGGGAGTCTAATCCTCAGAAACCTTCTAGCATTTTGCTATTTTAAGTAATGTTGAGCAATATGTTTGGTCATTCTACAAAAATTTCACTAAATTTTACCATTCTTCTACTTCAAACTTGCACTTTTTGAATGTACTTTGGCTTTCTAGTCAAATGCTCATGCTTAAGCGACTCGATTAGAGCCCACATTTGGACAGAAATCCGCCGATTGTGACTTAGTGAGGATTTTTTTACCCTATCCGTTCGAGGTAATTTTTTGATTGCATCTGTCAGTCAAACTAAGACAATATCTAATGAAATATCTGGGTAAAATGATCCCCTTGATGCCAGAGAGATATGACTACATTGTCACATGAATGTACCCAAGTTTTTGATATAAAGAAGGATTTCCAAGAATTAACTGTAGCTTATAGCTTTATGGTTTTGTCTAAAAGTGGCTTTTGAGCTGGATTTAGCGACGGTGTAAACATGTGCCTTAACCGTACCTATCTTTAGCAATCGACAAACCACGAAGAAATTCCCTGCTGGTGGACATGGCTGCTAACTACGTAGTAGGATTAGCGGCCTGCACTTGAGTAATGAGGCCTTACTGGGTATTTTTTGAAAGGCGAATTTAAGGACGATGTATAATGAGCATTTGCAAGCACTTGGTGCCTACTTAGTAGCGAATCGTTTACTCTAAACCCAAAATAAGTGCGACTGTGGCATAAAACCGAACTCGAATCTAAATCACACTTTTCCACCTCTCAGCTAATCCAATTGCCCGTCCTCTCATTCGTATCGAAGCACAAGATCCCGATGCTGGTGCCAATGGTCAAATACGGTATGCCATCACCTCGGGCAATACCGACGAAATTTTTTACCTTGATCCAACTACCGGCTCCCTCGTACTCAAAACGGCTCACCCAGCCACAAAGGAAGCTTCTACTTACCTTCTCCAATTTGAAGCTTGTGATCAAGGATCCCCTCCTCGTTGCGCGAGCCCTGCTCGTTTACGCATAGTCTTAGGCAGACCTGCAGCAAGCAAATCGGGGACCTCCGGAGGAATAGTTTACCCTGCAACCCAAGACACCAATCTCTACCTATCATCGAACCGCTTCTCCGGTAATTCTATGGCGTCAGTGGGAGGAAGCGTTGTCGGATACCCCGAAGTTTGGGATGGTGAACTTTATGGTGACTTTGGCACCGGATGGGCCTCATCACGATTAAAATGGGAAGAAAAACATCGGCACTTGCGAGAGGAATATGAAAAGTCTGGTGTGTCTTACCGACGAAGTGGTGTGACAGTTAGTGAGGCCGTGGTCATATGTGTTGCGGTAATATTTGCTGTCTTCTTGTGCGCTGCTTTGATATTAGTATATTTGGTGAAGAGGAGGTCAATTTACTTTTCGATTGGAGGAAAACAAAAGCATAAAGGTGAGCAGTAATTCATTAAACGTTACTTGGTGAAGTCAAATTAGTTCTGATTGCTTACTTAACTTTGAACAAACTGGATTGATGTAAAGGAAAATCATGGCAGTGAAAAAACACAAATTTTTGAGCTACAGTAAAATGACATTCATGCTATTCAAGGTAATGTTTAATTTTGTAAGAGGTAGATATGTGCGTTTTACGTTCCACAAACTTTTTTGTGAAGTGTTTCATAATAAACACCTCTCTTTATTTTACCAACAATGGTCGAAAAACCCTCTCATTAACTGTTGCAGAAAGATGCATTACGAAGGATGTGGTGGGTTGTGCAAAACTTGACACTAAAAAAACTGCCCGTTTATACTAAGACGTAACGTTCCAGTAGGTAAAGCAGGAGTTGATTATGCATTCAAGAGATTTTAACGCAAAATTGTTGTACGTATTGGGAAAATTGCGGTGTTAGTGACCTTGATAAGCTTGTGATTTTGAAGGCATTAAAACAAGAAGCCCCTCATTGAGTTGGCTATTGCAAATCCTGATAAGTCAAGCTTTCTGCTTACTATTAACAAGCCCTATCCTACTATGGCCTTGCGAACTTACTAACTAATTGGATCTGACAGTGTCTTCTACTAATCTAATGGTACAAGTATCGAGGATGCATCAGGGGAATGTTTTGGAATTAACATTTCACAATGGAGTAGAGGTTATGGTATTATTTATTAAGAAATAAAATTTGATATTTCAAAACAAGATGGAAGGCATAACTATTCAAATAATTAAGCTACGGACTCATCATCTATGCAACTCGACGTCCACAATTTAGGTATAAGAAAATCGTTTCAAGAACACCCTTACACCTGTCGAGACGTCATCGACACACCTTGTCAATTCTTGTCATCACAAACAATTTTTGAAGCTCAAAAGCCCCAGAATAATTTTTCCAAACTCGATACCAGCTTCCTTTCAGCGTCAGGATAGGACGCTGAAAGTGGTTTTAACATGATTAATAAAGTACAGCCTGGCAGCAGCTTTCAAAACTGATTTTGCGATTTTA
Organism: Taenia hydatigena; assembly: GCA_036345935.2. NCBI lineage: Eukaryota > Metazoa > Platyhelminthes > Cestoda > Cyclophyllidea > Taeniidae > Taenia > Taenia hydatigena. Next base: position 10,978,563 of record JADWOT020000006.1, on the reverse strand, counting down.
GATGTGGAACCCCCTACAGATCCAGATTATACTCCAGGAAACTATAAGAATGATAATTCGGCCACATGCGAGGTAAGCGCAGCAAATTATTCTGACTAGCATTCAAATTTCATCCCCTTCACCCCCGCCCTCCTCCAGGGCCATTACACTTTCAGCGGCATAAAATTAACTGTTCTTCGCCGTTTGTGCGAACTACAATGGTGATAACTATACTAGATTTTGTAGTCATAGTGGCATTAAGTTTATATGGCTACTCATCTGTCAAGTTAGCCTTCAAAAAGCGTGCTAATGCTTTTGAACTTGTACAGTACCGAATCCATCTTTCAGATACAAATGAATAAATTCAATTTATAAGCACTCGATTATCCGTAGCACTTTTACTATACCTGAGCTGGCCCAAATAATCTTCTAAGTTCAACGGCTTGTCGAAATTGTGTTTCTCGTGAAAAATAAGTGATGGTTTTCGGATCTAGTAGTAAAAGGTATTCATTGTTAGGAGAAATTCATGTTTCAACTAAATGATATAGCGTGCTACCGATGCCTGTTGTCGATTTCGCGACATCTTTGCCCTAGTTGCATGCTGGTAATCCTACCGCCACCAAAGATAAACGGCCACAGTACTGTGGTGCAAAGCAATTATGATTCCATGTGGATTACTGTGGCAGTTCTAAAGAAAAATAAACCATTTTTGCTTACTTAGACAGGCCTTGAGCGGGTTACCAGAAGTTGCCTGAATTGTAAAACACCTGAGAATGACCAGAATCCACAAAAGTAGAATTAAAATGGTTCAGAATGTTAGTGGTCCAGTTTAGCCATGCATTAGCTTAAGCATGCTTGGCATTTCACATCGAAGCCTATTCCATCTCAAAGCAATGTAGTTACATTGTTTGTGCAAACAATATGGATTTGTTCTAAGAATCAGTTATGATTCCAGGACTCACGGTTCACAGACTCAATTGGATTAATAAAATCACCGAGTAGAAGTCGTCCGACAGGACTTAGGTACTATTTATAACAAATAAAATTTAATAATAGGAAATGCAATTTTTTGACAATTTCACACCCCAAAATTGTAATTGTCAAAGGCATTGTTGAAGGGAATGATTTTCGGAAACTGGACAACTTTCAGCTAAGCGCGAGGTACTACATGTGAGCATGTCCCACTTGCCAGAAGGTTGCCGGGAAGTGGAAAGCCTTTGTTGAAATCACTAAGGTAGGGCCGCTGGTGGGGGCGATAAACATGATAATTTCTACTATGGTAGATTTTAGTTGCGATGCTTCACCTGCTTATTTATTTGCGCGAAAAAATGTAAGCTGATGAGTTTTATCTGAGCACGTCGATTTTTCTCTGCTCAAGTTCAGGATACTTATTTTGAGTAGCATCTGAAAGTTTATCTTAGCAACAGACGCATAATGCCCAAAAAGCACCGATGGTAACAAATCATCCCAATTTTTCTGCGTAATTAAAAAAATTGGTAAAAGTCACTCAAGCACAACTTCACTTGACGTGCATGTCATCGCAACAACAAATTGGATAGAATAAACCTCATGTGCGCCGGTTTCCTCCCACTAGTGGTGGGAGTTATTTGAGCAAAAAATGGTCAAATTAATGCGAGAGTGCCATAACAGGGCACGCAAGTTTCTCTGTGTGTCAGAGTGTGCGATGTATTTGGCAATGACTCTAAGGTTGGGAAATGGCTGCGTTGTATCCGATACTCTGTAACAGATTTTTAACGAAAAGACATAAACTCATCATTTTTGACAAAAATCACATTGAAACTATAATCAGCGAATCCCAATGGAATTGCTATTTAAAAAAAATAAGTTATTTGTTAGTTTAGAGCAAAATAAATTCCTTAGAAGAGCTAGAACATTGTGATTAGATGTACTCGACCGAATGGAACACAAGTGCCTTTGTCCGGCTGCCTTTTGTTCGGCACAGGGAGAAAGGATGCCGCATACCTCATGGTGCAAAAATGGGTATGGGTAACACTTGAATAGACTACTCTGACTTCACTAATTGACAAGGGCGTTGAATCTCAAAGCCAGGATAAGCATAGTCTTGAAGAATAAAAGTGCCCAAGACAGATCAGAAGTCATAAGGGTTTATACTGATATTTTGCATACTTGTATTTGAACATTCCCATTTGAATGCTTTAGGCTCTTGAAAGCAATGAGAGAACATCACTATACCGTATGATTCCAAGCACTCAGATGCCGGGTAAGATAGTGTTTGTGGACAACAACTTTGAGAAGCAAAATCTTACTGAAGGCCCCGTTTCAGAGACGTTAGCTCTCAGTCCAATAGGTAAGCGGATTTACTTTTGACTAACGACTTCTCAGTCAAACGTCATTAATTGTAGCAGGCTACATATAGTAGACGACGTAGTAAAATTGTATAACCAAGAAAGCAGTCGCCTATTAGCCATTAATGCTTGCCGGAATAATGCGAAAATAAGTTGAAGCACAGGAATGCTGGATTCCGTGTGTACTGATCATCTAAATGAGACTGATTACCTTATCGAGTACTTTTATTGATTCAAGCCAATAGCAAACGCGCTGCCGCCTCTATGCAAAACTACAGTCTGCGAAGAGGGATCAGTGCAAGCGCGGCAGTACTGACGAATTTGGAGTCAGTGTACATCACTGGCCCAGGCGGACCTGAAGATCCAATGGGTGCAGCCGAATATCCGGAAGTGGTCACTCGTTCTGCATTCAACTACCCTCAGACTGTATCGCGAGATGGTCTACAGAGTACGGAACTCCCACCTGCAGTATTTAGAACGCTAATCGGACCAAAAGGCACCACTCAGACCATTAATCTCAGCCAGCATGGCGAATACGACGCTGCGACCTTTCAGCGGCGCTGCACAAGTCTAAAACCGACATCTGGAATAGTGGCTACCGCCAACCCCTATCACTACATCCATCCTCCTTATGCTTACACGCCCATAGTTGCCAGTCCTCCTTCTCAGGTACTTCAGTGCAGAGGGATTTCAGAGCCAAATACCGGTGCCTCGCCTTACCCTCCACACAGTGTCCAACACAGGCAACCATACGTCTTCACAAACGAGCGACATACCTACCATGATCTCGACATCCTTGCGACCACTCTGCAGCGCCAGCGCAGGCCATCGGAAAAATTTGTGGGGATCGCACCGCCTGGAGTTTCTAGTCCTTCTTACGGTAGACTGAGGCAACCAACCAGCAACTACGCCATGGCCTCCTCGAATAAGCGTTACGTAGCTATAAATGCTCGAATGGCTCCCGACGGCGAAGTGACCTCAATCATGGAGCCGATGCCAACCATGAAGCGAGTGAGAATACCTATTCCGCCAATTGCACAGATTGATTCAACAGGTGAAGGAGAAGGCGAAAGAACCTCGGATGAGGGTGGCAGTGAGGCCTTCGACCAACAAAGTAGTCCAAACTCCCTTAGTGAGACTTTTGCTGAGGCAGAATTCGAAGGTGACATGGTTGGGGAGGAAGAAGAGGAACCGGAGTCAATTACTGATCCAAATGCCAAGTTGATCATATCCGAAGGCGAGCAAACGCTGACTTTGAAGAATATGAGAGCAGAAGGGAAACAGCTGCAAACTCCTCCACATCACCAGCCGGAATCCGAAAGCCAGGCAACGGAGGAAATAGTAGTCAGTTCTGAACCGGGATTCCCACCGTCCACCGCAGAAAGCGTTCAACAACCACCACCATCACAATTGCCACTGACTTACACAGTACACGAAGCAAGTTTCGTTTAAAACCCCAAGAGGCCTCCTGGGCGCTTCAATGACTTAAGTTTAATCTCTTGTCCGAAACACCATCGACTCCTACCTTTGCCTTTTTCTATTTTAATTGACTACCTCTGTTGCCTTTGAAAAAAGCATTCATAGCACTGCAAACGCAGATACAGCGAACCCTTGTTGCACTAACGTGGCAACCATATCATGGCCAATGTAGTGACAACTTAAATATCAGCAGGTGATTTCTCGTGTTCAATTTGAAACAAATACGAATTCACCAAATCTCCAGCGATTATGCTGCCAATGAAGCGGCTAATAAAAAATCAATTTATTTAAGGTTGTTAAACGATGCTAAAACACTACAGCTGGAAGGAAACGCGAGGCTAGTAAAGAGTGTCTGTGTGGTAAGAAGATTTTAACAAAAAGACATTCAATTCAGCGCTGCGCGAAAGGCCAGAACGCTTTCATTGATGGGCAATTTGTTCAAAAAATGGAGGCCTGCGACCAAAATTCGCAATTTTCGTGCAAAATATGGTTAGAATGGGGATTTAACTTCAACTGCAGAGATTGATTTAAAAACTTAAGGAACTTTGATCAATTTGCGATTTTAAACACACTGGCCGTCCCTCGACTAATCATTCAACAAAAACCAAAGAAGTAGTGCGCCAGTGTTGCTGAGGTTCTGGGGGCATCAATGCAGTATTGTGGTCAAGGATTGGGCGCTTCGAGAAGCTCTCTACAGCGCATTCACACGAAAGATTTGCATTGTCATTACCTACAAAGCCTAATTGGGCCAAAACCTGAAGTCTACTGCTCACACACAGCGAATGGAGTTTGGTGAATGGATCACGAGGCAGCAACAGGTAGGTGCTGGCTTTTCGAACCAAATCATTGCCAGTGATGAGGCACATTTTCATCTTGATGACATTTGGGATTCGAGAATCCACGAGTGGTTGTCGAGATACAGACTCATTCACAATGTGCCACTGTTTGGTGAGGATTTTAGGCTGATAGCATTATCAGACCATCCTCCGCCGAAACTGCAACTGGTCACACAGCAACAGTTAATGGTGATAGGTATCGCGGCTTGGTAATCCATCTCTTTGCGCCTACATTGCATGATATGGATGTGGGCGAAACGCAGTCTCAGCAGGACAGTGCCATGTGCCACGCAGCCCGGGAAACAATTCAATTGCTGCATGAATCACTTCCTGGTTGTGTAATTTCCTGTTTCGGTGATCAGAATTGACCGCTCAGATCATGCAATTTAACGCAGTTGGATTTCTTCTCTGGAATTTCTTGAATTTTGAGGTTCATGTCAACAAGTCCACGACCACTCACGCCTTGAAGAACAAAGAACAACGAAGGTCAACCCCATTTATGCAAAACGCTCATGAGAATTTTCAACAAGAGTGCGCATGTGCCAGCAGAGCCGTGGAGGCCATTTACATAGCATGCATTCCCATATGTAACCCATATTCATATGTTCTATGCACCAACAAGCGATTTGCAATCTTTATTGTAAACCAGTGTTCCCATCTAAGTTACTTCTTGTGTAAATTCTGAGACACCCTTTAGAACCGCCGGCTTGTTCTGGAGCGACTGTGAAAATGCAAGTCACCACCCAACATCATTGGAGTTGAGTGCTTTTTTCAAAGCTCAATTCATGCAGATCACACCGTCATCAAAACTATCAACATCATGTGGCAGATAAAAGAAAAGCAATTTACTTATCAAATTCTGTACTTTGCGATTCCAAAATTTAATAAAAATTCGAAATGATTATGCAGAAAAAATGAAAGCAATATATTCAGTCCCCACGGTACACTTCATTTTGGTTTTCGTCAATTGTATGAGCTTCAGAGTTTACCAGAACAAGGACCGGAACCGTAGTGATCATATTTGCGCTTTGCATCGAGCCTTTTCAAGCACAGCCAACAAAAGACCTCGCCACAGAGGAAACACTGCATAGCATTACAGCCTTCCATTCTCTGCAATCGATAAATGGACTACCATTATGAGGTCCATGGAACGACGGCATGATATGACGATAAGAATAACTAAGATGTTCGAAATGCGCGAAGACGGCAAATACTCAGTGTGTAATAAAGGCCATTTTGCCTAAATAGCATTGGTAAAAACAAAGTAATGAAGTAATGCTAGCCATGCAGGTGGCAAGATTCAACGATATTACAGGAGTTAAGGAAAACAATAGTAAAGATACCTGCACATACGCATGACACTTAGGACATGGCTGGGATTTCTCTGCCTTGTATTTAAGAGCATAGTGCTCGTTCAGAAGACTTTCCAGGTTATTTTCACCGAATCGCCAAATTATTTTCCGCTTAAGCTCCTCATCAGTGCCATCAAATGTTTTTGCGACCTCCTCTAGTGGAAAAAAGGATGGTAGACCTTAATGACAAGTGTCTTCCAGCTGGATTGTATTCATATGAGTTTTTGAATGCAAAAAGCAGAAATAATGGAACAATGCATGTAGTAATTAATGAGTAACAAGTTTATCAAAGGTAGATAAGTAATGTCTAAGGCTCCACAAAACACTCATTTTCACATTCACTTGTCAACGCAAACGAAGTTCCAGAAATATGGAGCACTCGGTCCAAAAAGTCTCAGAGTGCCAATTAGCCTGGTTTGATAATTCTCACAAAACACATTGCTATTTTACAAGCCTAGGTTCACTAGGTATACTGAGGGAAGAAATCAAGCTTACCCAATGTGATACCCTCAAAGCGCAAGATGGAGATGCAACTACCTTTTCCGTGATAAGTTCTCCTACATTTTGGACAAAAGCAGAGTTCGCACTTGGGACGCTTTCCAAGAATCGGTGATAAAAGAACAACACTAGGTTGACAACCCTTTCTGGGACATTGCGCTACGTCCGGCATTTGATCCAGCGCCCTGATAAGAAGCACCGATTCATATCGCTCGTACAGTTCTTTTGAGAGCAAAGCGCGAACCTGTCAGAAGAAAAGCAACACCCTATGGCTGGTTGACAGCAGACCCACTGAAAAGTTTTAGAATGAGGAGACACTTGAAATGTACTTTATGCATCTTGACCGCAATAACGTCATTGCGTCCATTAAGAAGCAAAAAAAACAAAGAAAATCGTCAAAATGTGTAAATTTTATCCCAAATCAGCTACAAAAACGTGAAACACAAAGACATCAGAAAACTTCCTGTGGTAAGTTATCACGATCAAAGTCAGGAACACTCATCAAGATGACGCAATGACCCAAGTTAAAAAGTTCATACTTAACAATAAAAAGGAACCTTGTAATATTGAAGTGCTATATCGGGATCATGCCTCGAATTGCGCAAATTCCTTATCACACGCTAAGCATCGAAACGATCCGCCAACCAAACCAGCATTTAAATTGCCTTCAAAGGTACTACAAATGCACTTGCGACAGAAGAGGTGACTACAAGCGCTGAAGCGAAAACTTTGCTTGCCGAGTACGCTATCAAGACAAACTTCACATGTGTGGATCTTTTCGGGAAAAATCTTTCGCAGCTTCCGGTCATTGTAATGAATAACAAAATTAACCATTTCAGTATTTTTTCAGTGTAGCTGACTCGAAAGCCATAGTCAAGTCAGGTCCATCAGAGCCAGGAAACAAGAAAGTGAGGAGTTCGTGCTCAACAAAGGTAAAACATGAGCATAAGGGAGAATCGGTGATACGTTCCTGGTAAATTGATTCCAATCGGTTCTCAATTGCCCTTATCTGGTCCAAGCGAAGCGCACAGGAAAGTGCATCAGCCTTATATCCCAAGAATCCATCAGCCTCCTCTGAAGCTTTTTTCTCTGTTAGTAGAACAAGTGTATTGAGAGGAAATGATTTCCGAAATTTTAGATATACACATGGCGCTGGAGGAGCAGAGAGAAAAAGGCCACTGATTGAGCCATATTCGCATCTTTTAAAATATAAGGCATCGATTCCATAAAAATCCTGCACACTCAGACACTAAGCCCATGGTTTTTTAATTCACACAACGATAAAACACACCAAACGCGACGCAACCCAGATGAAATTCTTAGGACTACTAAAGTAAATGTTTTAGTCTCATAAAACAATAAGTGGTACTGTGGGTTATTTCGGGTGCATGGATGGCACAAATTAACCGATATCAGCAAAAATATTGCGGATTTATTTACTTTAATAAGTCAGTGAGCGTGCAGGATGTAATAGCGAAGAGACTTTCATTCGATAACTAGATCGATTTCAGTATCAATTTGAAATTGCGGAAACCGATAGTGTTCATATTTATACTGTACTATGAATATATTTAGCCACTCATTAAAGGGCTTTTAATCCTTCCGTTTGATGCTTCTGTTAATGTGGACAGATTTTATTGTGTTGAAATTTCATTCCACACTGCAAATATTTCGAATGCATCAACCAACTTCTGAACTTTCCTAAGCCGTTTGTTGCAATCAGCTATGCTTTAGTATGAAATACATTTCGTTGATTAAAAAGTAGGATTTTTATACAGAACAATTAGGAACCAACTAGACCAGGCCGTGCAAAAACAAACAAACAAACCTAAATGAACGAGTTTTTTGAGCACATTAAGATAAGCTTTGATTCTGTGTGGAGTTCGTGTTAATGAAACGTCTTTATTTGCATGGTTATTAACATGTTTGTTATTTTCAAGTAAGTAGCAGAACATGTAAAATAACTTTTTGCCACTGAGTAGTATTGTTTGGGTTGGTAACGGATATCTTTTTTTCAACACCTGTGAGCATTGTTGCCGTCTGAAATGGATGCGGCGTCAAATGAAGCCTGATATTGAAGGGATAAGGTCTTTAAATTTTTCGTTTACACCCTGCATTGGCATTCGAGGTCATTTGGATTAACAGGAAGAGCCTGATAGATAACCACCGCTGCGTCCCCCATTGGTTCCTGCAAATCGATCAATCAGATCAGCTCTGTGCGTGCGCCTTCATTCACGCAAACCTCCAGTTAATGAAACGTAAATAATTGTGTCCCTTGGACTGGGCGTCAATGTCAACGCAGTAGGTAGACGCCTATTTAGACAGTGGATAGAGTTTAGGTTCACAATGAATAATGATCGCATGTGGGCATCAATCGGATTGCTGTTGCTCATCAGTGGATCTGTATCAGCTATTCAAATTGGGGTATGTCGAGACAGTGTTTAACAATAATGCATTGCGAATGTCTGCTAATCCTTTAATCGAGGTGCACGTATTAGGATCAATAAAAGTTATCGCAAGTAGTATACAACTCAGGTGTTCAAAAGCATGGCTTTAATTAAAATCACTTTGCCTTTAAATATGTCATGCAGCTGAAATCGCGGGCCGATTTTTAGCAAAAGAGCATTCATAAAAGAACATTCATGCTATTTTTTACTTTCGTCATCCATATAACTAGATCCCCCTGTGCTCATAATATGATCGCATAATAGAAGAATGCAATCTCAGCTTTAGCGTTTCGGGGATGTGCCTTATAAGAAATAACTCGACAACAAACACTTCCGACAGAGGAGGAAATTTGCACTTCAAGTTGAGAAATCGTACGTCTTCAGACCAACTAGGGACTCAAACGCTACGCTCAAGGATTTGATACGCGTGCAAATAGTGGCACAGTAAAGCGTGCTTAAAGACTTGGCTCTCATATACAATGGATCCAAGAGTAACAGTGGGTACTACACACCTCTATTGTTCTATTTGAAAGTCTTTCACTGAAGTAACCAGTCTGGGATTTGAAAATTTTAAATGATTAGTTGAATTTTATAAGGTTTTAATTGCAGTAGCAGTGCATTGTTTCTCTAGATATGCCTCTAGCCAAAACGACGATCGCTAATTGCAGTTTAAAGGAAGAAGTGGCGGTTTCGATGAGGGGTTTTTCATGATCGTAGGTAGCGCAGACAACTTCTGGGTAGCTCTTGGTCTTTTAGAGTGGCAGCCCTTTCTATCTACAATTCGCACCTTACTTTCGAACCAGCCGATGAAGCACTAGAGGGAGAGTGGGGAATGTGCACATTTTTGTGTGGACAAAGAAAAACCGAGTCGGTAAACAGGTCTTATGCTTGACTCAAAGAATATATCAAAGGCTACAAATACAAAATGATTGGGACGGGTTCATGTTCTGAAGCCACTGTTCAATTTCCGATTACTATGCTGTCTAAATTCATGCAGCGATAAGAGGTCTTATTCCGATTAATCGACCTCGAGTCGTATTAGCTTACCCGCCTTCGAATTCGAAAGCAACACTCACTTTCGTTTCTGCCAAACTGGCTTCACTCTGTGCCTATCAAAGCCTAAATGATTATATGGTCCCACACTTCCGTGGTGATGTTCGTTCGCAATGCACGCACGCACGCTTGCGTTAAAAGCAAGTTGCTCAGTTGCTAAATAAAAAGACCACCATTCAATTGAAATACTTCCTCGCATTAAAGATTTGTCTTCATCTATTCCATACGGCTTCAACTTTTATTAAAATGTCGTGAGGGTTTTTCCTGTTCGTCTTAATAAAGAAAGTGGTTGCGAACCTTCGCCTCTCCTTGTACTACACCAATCCAGAACACGAGGCCGCTGATGGCTACTGCGACCGATCTTTCAACGATAACTGGTGTGACACCTACTTCAACATTTGCGTCACTTCTTCGAACTCGTATGTCCATCTCTGAGTGCTTTTCTGCCGAAATCTAATTTGTGTGACCTGTAAACGCAATTCTGGAGTCAAAACTCACCCTTGAAATTCAACATGAATAGGTTCATTTCATTGTATTCTTCATTAGCAAAACAAGCCAAGCTTACCATAATAAACAACACGCATTTTCAGTACTGCTTAAGGTAACCCAAAGGTTCAGTGCAAACTAAGCGGTAAGTCAAATGAAGCGTTCGCTTCTGCCATGGAAAGACGAAAGTTTGAATGCACACTTCTTGAATGCGCAGCTCTTAAAATGACTTCGATAATCTTCACTTAGCCACGAGAAGGATTCATACGAAGTTCATAGGCTTAGTTGAATTGGCACCACTGATGTCTAAAAGGACCTGATTTTGATAACAAGCGAGATTTTCGGAGTATAATTTACCCTACTTTAGTTTGTACTTTGATCTACCTCTGGTGTTGTGAACTTTGTTTCATCTGAAATTGTACATTTCTCGATTTTGCAAAAGTTTCAGGTTTTTCTGAACCAATGAGGAAATGCACCAGTTAATATCTACCATGTGCCGTTTACTAGACGCTGGGTAACTCTACGGAACCCTTCTGGATCAGAATGAAGATCTATAGGCTTCAAAAGGAAAGCATTTAGTGGGATAGTAGATTGTTCAAAATGAGCCACTTAAAGCATAGGCGGTTCTTCAGACATATAACGTGGATAGAGGCAGCAGTTTGAAGATGATCTTTGTATTTTGCGATACGTTAACTAAATTCATCGGTGAGCATGTAGTTATAAGTGGACTAGGACAATAAGTGAAGATATGCAAGAAACTTGCAGTTGGTGATAGTAATTTTTTAAGTATTTTTTTCCCAAAGATCTACGGATTGTAACCTTTACTCAACTACGACGGATACTCATTACGACAAATCGCATGTGAAATATGTAGGAAAGGAAGCGTTTCGGATTCCTCTGAAGTATCCGATTCCAGTAAGCCTTGATCGTAACTTGAAATTTCTCACATTAAATTATAGGCCAGAAGATTTTTATTTGCTGTGAACTTGGCCTATGAAATTCTTGTCTACGTATGGGACCCACTTTATCACATTACTGACCTAACAAACATTCGTTAATCCTTCTATCACCTTTAAAAAGACCTTCATTCCTGATTTTATTGGCAGGAAAGCATTCAAATTAAGATATCAGCCTACGACAGCGATCGCTTTACATCTCATGATCTCATTGCCAACTTTGAGAATCGTGTCGTGGAAGTGCCGGTCCCAAATGCCGTTGTGAGCGGTGGTCTCGTTAAAACAGAAAACACAGGACACAATGAGCACGTAAAGTAGGTGTTCATGTATCTTCACTTTCCACGCGTTAAAACATTTGGACCTTAAAAATATTTGTTTAGAAAATACATAACTTCTGCAGTGGGCACGCGTGATCAAGTCACTTGGATAAGAATGCGCTATAAAAGGAGCGTGGGAGGTTTAAAATCGTCTCCACTTCTTTATCACGGATATGGATTATTGCAGCATAGACACAATTTTGTATTGCTAAACAAGTCGTTTTTGGAAGAAAAAATTATTTTTTTTTTTCAAAGGATAGGGAAGCTTGGCATGTATGATAAGCATTGCCAAAATGGCTTAACGTTTCGTTTTTAATGATTCCAAATAGCGATTTGCACTAAAAAAGCATACTTCTAAAATTTTTGGGTGACCGGTAAATGTAAGTTTGAGACAGCGGTTCTCTTTCTAGATAAATTAGGTTCCTTTGAAAGATCGTTTTCTGTTCCATAGTATTACAGCAATGTTGACACTGGAATGCATAGAAGGCTTCTACGGAGAGCGATGCTCGATTGAATGCTTTCCGGAGAAATATCCCAGTATGTTGGGTTGCCACGAAAATGGGACGAGCATATGCCTTCCTGGTAAGCGTACCGATTATAGCATAACAGCACCCAAGAGGACACTTTGAAAAGTCATGGTAGAATCTATCTTAAATAGCCAGAGTTGCAGGGTGAAATAATGACTGATACATTTCAGCCGCCTTTATTTCTATATCGACTCAACTGTGGTATTACTTCAACGATTTCAAGTCGAAATTTTGGTTTTCAGCCGTTGATTTCTTAACCTGCTATGCTCACCGGTGCAAGTGAGTCCTCTCATGTGGTCACTGAACCAGGCTACTTGGGCCTGATTTAATTCTTTAATAAGAAATTTGGAGAGTATTTTACGAGAGTTTTGAGGTCTGGACGCAATCACGATGCATAGATTTCCAAGCTTTCACCTTCAATAACGGTGCTGGTCAATGATTTTGCCATTGAATTCAAAACACTGAAATAATTCTCATAAGTGCACGCTTAACCATACTGTAAAAAAAGAAATTTTAGAGCATTTCGAAGACAGCTGGGAATGCCACTAAGAAAGCACTCATTTGTTGATGCGAATCTCCACAGCTCTAAAAAGGTGCTTCCTTAACAATGCGGTTAAAAAGTAATGTCGACATGTTGTAATTTACCTTAAAGGAGGGATAGGCGCTCACCTTTCTTGTGCTTATGGTAAATAGGTTTTCGCGGACAATTTTGTGAGAAGCCAGACGCTTGTTTCTACAAGCCGTGTATTCCGGGAGCGGAATGTGTGAATGTGGATACTCAACCTGGTTACAAGTGCATTTGTGAAGGAAGTGAAGGTGAGCATGTGCCAAACAGTTCAAGCGTAATAACCTGTGCTTATAGGAGAACACAGAATCCTCCTGCTCGTCTAGCTAATAAAGTATTCACCAAACTATCATCGAAAGTTTACTAATGAAGTCAACCATATCTTACGTAGAAGTTCCATTACTTTTTTAAAGTCACGTTTCGCTTGTCAAAATTAGTGATATCTGATACCTTTTTTAAGTTACAAAACCTCTTTGCAAAGAATTTATCGAAACCTGTTGATTTACGGCTTTCTAGTTGCACTGTCCAACAAACCCTCCCCATTCTCCGTTTGGAGCAGCAGCGGCTTAGGAAGTGGGGGTTGATTTGCTTTATTTCCACTGTGGTAGGTGCTCATTGCTATGCGGGCTACAATCCATGCGTCCCATCTCCATGCGAAAATCAAGGCCAATGTGTTAGGACTGGGGAAAAGCACGACACATTCACTTGCAACTGTCCAATTCAGTGGACTGGTAAATTATGCAACGTGCAACGATCGCCGTGTGAGGTAGCTAGCCAGAAATTGGCTAATGCCGACCTTCAAGACCTTTTTGGAACGCACAAGAAAGACAATTATACCTCTTTCGACGGCGACAACATTACTAGGTCCGTCAGTGTCTGCAAAAATGGCGGAATCTGTGTGGATCTAATGGAGGACTTTAAGTTCATTTGCAACTGCACTAGTGGTTGGAAAGGAGAATTGTGCACAATTCCAGATGTAAAGCCCTTTTAAAATATGAATACATGCATTACTGTTTTTCTCAAATTATATCTTTCTTTAGCCTTAGACTCTACTTATGCTAATATTCACCCTTCCTTGTAAATTTCAGGATTGTAAACCATTAAATTGAACTAAATTATGTCACAAAGAAAAGCTGACCGATTTATGGACTTGATATTGATGCTCATAGTAATAATAATAGTAGTAATGCTCAAAGTAATAAGGCTGCAAAGTGCGCTGAAGCTGTTTATTTACGTGCGTACCATTCGGCAAGTGGATGCATTGAACTCTCAAGCACAGAGCCAATAGCGAAGTTGCACTGGTAAACAACCTATTTTGACATTGGTATTGCTAACTTTTTTATCATGCGGATTTATGGTGAAGTAAAGCCCGATTTCACTGGCCACTTTAAAACTAAACTTGACATTTTTAGTGGACCAACGCAATTATCGCAGGATGTGTTGTATCGGGACTAGTTGTGATACTTCTCTGTGCGATTGTTCCCTGCTGTCTGCGATTGCGAGTACTCCGACGAAGGTAATCATCCACCTCTATATGAGCTTGCTTTTAAGCTATTCGAGCACATTGCATACAGTTCGACATTTTATGCGTCAGAAAACCACAGATCCCCGTCGAACCACTCGTCTACAGTCATGGTGACGCAAAGTACCCAATTACTGAGCGCATTCCCTTCAAGGATGTTTTCTACAATTCCGTTGTAATGAGCGATACAATGAATTCACAGAATGCCGACAACACTCAGCAGTTCTACGAATATTGCACAGTCACATCCCCTTCATCAAGAGAAGGCAATTCGAGCACTTTCACCTCAAACGATTATGAAATTTCGATGGAGGAAAAACCGCCACCAGAACTGCCTGTCCGTCCGGACAGTTTGGCGCCTCTGCCAAAGTCGAATAATACTTCAATCTGTCAGGATCGCGATTCGCTTCCATCCTCGCGGTCGGAGTCGGTGTACAGTCGACAGCCTCTTCTGACTCCGCGAACTTCGGACTTCTTGACTGCTTCGGAAGGGGAGGGACATAACCCTCAAGACCCCAATGGTCTTCCAAAACGCTCTGTTGAGAACGGCGAGTCAACTCTCACGAAACTATTCCGTATTGCAAAGAAATGAAGCCGGTCACCATGGCAAATGCATTCAAAACCATTATCTTATTTTACAATCACTACTCTTTATTTTGATTTGTTATGAATGATTGGTTAAGACGGATAGTATGCCGGCAACAAATGATGCGATCGCAAATACATTTTACACGGCTTTTTGGTCTAAATTTAGATTAAGCGTATGCAAAAGATTAGGTTGTAGGAGTAAAAACACTTATAAAGACCGCTCAAACTTTATGTAAGCTGCATGAATTAAAAGGTTTTAAAATTGGTAGGCAATTCCTGAATACCCTTCTATAGGGTTTTACTGACACATTAAACAATACAGCAATTCAAACGCAGTGGATGGCAAAAAAAGATGTTAAAGTGCCTTCAGATTGGCACACTTTGGAGTGATATCGATAAAGCTACTGAAGGGTCAGCATTAGCGGCTCAGCCTTTATGCTTATCGCCCGTTAAGCCTGCTACCCTGATTGAGCGCTGTATCATTTTATGAAATGCTTGGCATGGTTGGCATTTTGGGCAACGCTTTTTGTGGAATCGTTTAGTTGTACAAATGCAGATGTAGTCTAACACGTTTCCATGGCCATCTCACACCGTTTATGGAATTTGAGCAACGCTTCTAGTCTGGCAGAAATTTTGCTTTGGTATATTTTAGAAAACCACACGCATGCACGTATTTGTATGTCACTGAGGCATGGCTTCAGCGGGTGTTGTTTATTCACTGGAGTGGAGTAGAGGGGTGGGAGGTTATGCTGCGATCGTGCCTAACGTAAACACAAAGGCAGGCCACCGGTGGCCGATGCGTCCATGTGCCCACGAGCGACATGAAGTTGTCACCCGACACGCAATCGATGCTGCGGAGAGACTTGCGTCAATAAATCGGGAAGCATTCTGGTTACGAAGCAAGATTACATTATTTGTCAATTCATACGTTCTGTTCATTGAGGAATTCTATAATATGATTCAAATATTATGTTAGAATGCCCAAACACAGTCGTCTATTGAACTCTCCACGAAGCCAGAATCTCACACAACTGAGAGACACTATACTCGGGAAAACTCCCAAAAGTGCGTCGTGCCGGAAGAATGTGGCTTATAATACAAGTTTATTCGACATTGTGCAGATGGTCACAGATTCTAGCAGAAAGCGGCGGAGTAATACTTCAATCTCTCCATGCACCTCTCTTGACACGTAGTTGCTTGAGAATAAAGGCAGACTTTTTGTAAATGTGCATCAAGATCATGGATTTGCTCACTTCTTGTTCTTTTGATCAGATGCTTAACGAGAGCTCTTCATGGGTTAGAATTGGAAAAAAACAAAAGTAAGTAATTATCGGCAAACTATGTGAACATAATTTGCACTTCTGTGGAACAGTGCACACTTGCTGCGTTTCTATTAAGCACAAAATGGGAATAAGGTGCCTTTAAGTGTGACTGACCTGGAAGCATAAGATTAGTCAGTTTAAATCTACAGAGTATAATTGAAAATGCAATCTTTGTACAATCACTATATCACCTCAAAGCGATGAACGCAGTTCGCTGACTGAAGGCACATTTCAATACTTGACGTAAACAGTGAATGCCACTTGGGAAATAACATTTGAAATTTTTTAAATAGGGCGTGGTGAGTCTCGAATTACTATTTGTTGTTTTGCATGAATAAAAATTTTTTTGAATGAAATTTCCATTTAGAGCATGGGCTTATTTGAGCACAATTTTAATGGTTAAAACCAGTACCGTTATAACCGTCAATCGACTTCATCTCGTTTACATGGTGAAATTTGAAGAAAATTACTCCTCTCTTCTCGCAAAATCGCTTATCCTCGTTGTACAACCTGAGCTAAACCGATTAACTCGTCTTCGAAATAAATAATTCTTCAGAGCATTGAGTCGCACGTCAGTCCGTCTTTACGTAAACAGCCGTTGGAATCCGGTGATGGTGATGCGATATGCTTGCATGTCACCTTCGTTGGTTTATTGGTTGCAGTGACACTAGGCGTGTTTTATTGGCTCTCCGAGACTTGAATAAGTACTCTTAAATTCTACCCGTTTATTTTAGCGATTAGCCTTTCGACCAAGAAGTTTCACTGGAACTCTCCATAAATGGAACTGAGATGCTATTTATAGTGACAGTTCTCCTTCTATTCGTGCATTTCTGCAACTGTAAAAGTTATTCGGCGGTAAGATACTGTAATTACAACTAAATTTTAATGCCTACAATTGAAAGCACTAAACAATCCAGACAAGTGATGAAGAAATTAGCTTCAATTTATCCACCACTTATTAAGTGAAGGTGATTGTTTATGGTGGAATAAAGCTGTGCCTTTGATAAGTTGTTGCAAGAGAACAGCGATCACATACTAAGCGCTGTTTACGCAAAAGGTAGTTTGTTCCCTCATACAAATTATTTTATGATTATTGCAAGTGTTTGGACGCGGACATATCTTATAGGTGCACAGAAAACACCGATTTACCAAGAGGTAGAATAGGACCTCCCTTAACCGAAGCCATCATTGTCATATCGTTCAACACTGTTCTTATGAGTTAACCGATGAGTCTGATAATTACCTGCTTCCGTCTGCCAGGATATACCCGGAAAACTCGAGTTGGAATTAGCCTATGCGAACCCGGGACACTACTCCAGCTCGGGTTGGTGCGATTTCTTCGCACGCACGTGCGATGTCTACTTCGTTGTCTGCATATGGAGTGCAAATCAGAGGCAAGTCATGAGTCATTTTTTGATCATTTTAGACATGATTAAAATATTCATGATGCCTCAAATTTACCTAGTTTAGGTGGTCGTTTTATTGTGTTAAAATCCAAACATTTGTTTGAGCAGTAGTTGCTGATTAACACTGAAGGCATTCCTTACCCTGTGTGCCTACTACCTGATTTCATAAATATTGCGCTCAACCGGACCTGGTTACAATTCATACTCATGCAGCGTAAATCAAACTTCCTACCGCGCCAACTTCTCAATGAATCCTTCTGTTCGATGCTTGGGTGTGCCACTTCGAAGGCATTGATTTTATGGTATTTTCTGGTTCCTCTACTTGCACAAAACCAATTAAACAATGGTTATGTCTGGGGGTAAACCGTTGGAAAGTCAACAGTTGTTTGGGATGAACGCTTTAGACTATTATCGCAAATGGTAGAATGTTGCCGCCAGTTTTCACAGCTCTCTTCATTGTTTATCATAAATAGGTTCCGGGTGGTGCACAATTTTGAAACCCAAGCCTCTCACTGAGACTTGCCATAGCAAAACACGAAACAGCTCTGTCTGTGTACTGATCATAAAGCAAAAATTGATTTACATGTATTTTGAAAACCAAAACATTAATAAAATGGACTTTCAGCCCAACTTTTCTTGATATGCACCCTTACATTCAGCATGCGTTTGCAATGAATGCTTCTTCGCGCTGAGGTCACTGTGTTTAAATAGCTATTTTCATACCCATATTTTATAACGATTAGCTGTGAAGAAGCCTTATGACTAACCTCGCATCAAGTCATGAGCAGGAGCCGGCGAGGCAGTTTATTGGAATTCGAGGGTTTGGCGGTTTGAGCACTGCGGTCTAAATACTTTTTTCCTTTGTGGAGGCACATTATTGCCGGCACTTCAGTTAAGAATGTTCCGAACAACGGTCAATGTCACACTACTTGACAATGGGTGAAATGCACAATGTTTTACACCTTTTCACCTCACAAATCCTCACCGCTTTTTGACCAACCTGTAAAGCATGCGAATAACAAATCATTGACTCTTTACACTTAAGCTCTTCTACTGAATGCAACGTAGCCAGGAAGACAACGCATGTAATTGGAGCGCATTCGAGAATAAATGAAATGATTGAACTCCCTCTTTCTAAGGACATACCAGTAAGCTCACTTCTTCATTCTATTCTTCGTGTGATTTATTTCGTATATTTTGCAATAAAACTTTTTTTAATTTTACATATGAACCTGAAGAAATTGATCAAAATGCGTATTGAAGCTTGGGATTCGGATCTGTCTAGCGCAGATGACCTCATTGCGAGGTTCGTCTCCACCGAGGTACCAATTTCCAGTCACACTGATTTTCTCAACGTTGAACTGTCCAAGAAGGAGGAAACGTCTTACAACGTAGAAGTGAGGTAGGTTTATGCATTAATCGTACCTCAACAATAGAGGTACCACGCATTCTTTTAACGCCGCAACTAAAACGATTTGTCAAAGTGAAATATCTGGATTTGCGCAACCAGAGTTCTACTTATTTAACTACCTTCTACACCTGTATTTGGTTCAAACTTTGGAGA
Organism: Taenia hydatigena; assembly: GCA_036345935.2. Classification (NCBI taxonomy): domain Eukaryota; kingdom Metazoa; phylum Platyhelminthes; class Cestoda; order Cyclophyllidea; family Taeniidae; genus Taenia; species Taenia hydatigena. The sequence continues at coordinate 10,959,339 of JADWOT020000006.1, read as the reverse complement.
AATGTTGAAATTGTTGACAATAAAAGCTACCCAATAACTGCAAGCAACCCCGTTGATTGTATGCAAGCCTGTCTTTACACTTTCATAAGAGCAATCAAAAACTTTTTTTGGTCGACGCGATGTTTTGTTCCAAGAGTCAAATAATACCCAAGCTTGGTGTTTATCTTCCTCATGATTTAGGACCTTTCAGTTCATGACATTTTGGTCACAATCAAACTACTGTAATGTTAATCTGACCTAGTTCTGCGTGAAATCTCCTCCTATCTCGACCAGCACACCTGCCGCATGGCAACGTTCTGGGTTGTGCGAGGTTGTAACCACTGTCAGACGATTTTTACTCAACGAAAGTAAAACCTCGTCTGAACTGTAAATGAATGCGCATGGAAGGGTTCAATCAAACAGCTCATTCATTTGAAAGTTTTAATGGAGTAATTTTCCTTCCCTAAGATAGGCCTTGCCTTCCATTGAGTCACTATCATCTGTTCTCTTTCACAATAATACTTGCGCGCACGAGTAAATCGCTGGCTTTTTCGCACTCGTATTCTCCCAGCACTCACCCCAATTGAGAGTACGTGGTGAACGCACAACGGTTTCAAATGTGTCGTAGATTATTTGAATGGCTGCCACACTATCCCTTATTCAGACACAAAGCTACTTTTAATTTATCAAATTCTTTATAAAAGACTGAGGCATGTGTCATATCTCCCCATCAGTCAATTGTCTACAGGAGCTAGCGGTATAATGCGAATGATTGGGGAAATTGTGCCGCTTATTTAAATTTTAGTGAGTCTAATTATTATTATGAGAGTTTATGCTAGCAGTTGGTGACTATTGACTTTAAGTTCATAAAATCGAGGTGAAAATGAAGTTGGACCAAATTTTTTTTGCCTTTTCGTTGCAACATAAGTAATGCAACCTCATTAAAGTTTGTTTGAATCCAAAACTGTCCTGAGGAGATGGGTCACTGATGTGTCTCATTATATGGATTCTTTAAATATTTCAAAGGCAAGACTCTCTGTTAAATCTACAAGTAAAAGTTCAAAGGATGCATTATTTTGAGTGACACGGTATAAATATCGAAGTGCAGATTTGAAATAAGAGACTGAAATGCACTATCGCTGATTTATTCTCATTCTAGGATCGAGGTATCGGTTAAACTTACATGTTCTCCTTATTATTACGGTGAACAATGCGAAACATACTGCAAACCCGATTATCGGTCATTCTACTGTGGACAAAATGGTGAACGCAAATGCATTCCAGGTCAGCATTTCTCCATTCTCAAACATGCTGCCTCATTTGTTCCCAGGAAGGCTTAAAAATTGGGGTGTGTTCAGCACCGGATTTTACACGAGGGTTCCAATTTTGCCATTATCATAGGAGGTTCACCTTAGACATAATACTATAACTTTTCTTTAGACGTTTAAAAATCTACTAATCTTTTTCATGTTCAAACAACTTAGTAATCTATCAGCTAGGGAAGATTGGATCCGCACATGCAGTGCGGAGCCTCGAGGGTGGAGGACTCGGTTACTGGTATCGCTCGAAGCTAATTCTAATGTAAAAGAAACAACCCTTACCTCCAAAGCATGCACTCATTGATACGTTTGCTCTACGAACATTCAGAGACACTGATTTGAGAAATCATTCAAGAACACTTCCAATTAATGTGAGCAATTCCAAATAAACCGTTCAAAAATCATTTCATCGGAATCGCAAAGAAATGTGCTATTTTGAAACAGATAATGTGAAAAAATGCACCCTACAACTGCTTTTATAAATTTCACATTACTGCATTAGCAGAACTGCAGGTGCATGCCTCATGGTCAACTCGAGGTGCCTGCCGTGATGTAGTGCCACGAGACCCAATTGGTATTGGGTGTGTGCAATCAAAATTAATTTTCCCTTCAAAATACAAATGCATTGTCAAGGTTAAGGAGTTGACTACTGAAAAGGCATAGTAGCGTTAGTTGAACCTGTCAGCGAGTTCATCACGTGCACTCGGGTAGTACGCATGGAAGGCGAGACGATGTGCTGAAGGATTCAGACAATTCCATGTGGATTGTAGCATGAATATGCTTACAGTTTTTTAGATTAATTTGACCGTGTAGGATTCTTCCATCACAACTACGACTATATGTTAACTTTCCCATTGGCAAGTGCTATAAAGACAGATTTAAGGAAAAAGACACGACTGATAATAAGTATCGTAGATTTCTGCAGAAAGTGAGTTGAAGTCCGTTTGGTGCTATTAATTAGTGTCTACTTATTTTATTAATGAATGGTAGGTTGGTATGGAGAATTCTGTCACAAGGTGGACACATGCTTTCTGAAGCCCTGTGCACCATACGCAATTTGCTCCAATACGGACGATGAGGAGGGACGCATTTGCTATTGCAACGGTGGCAGTGGTAAGCCTTGCCTGTTCGACTCATCATTGTTCTTGGGCAAAGTTTGCATGAGTTATCCTTGAATTCGATGGGCTATTCATTTAGGTTTAGAATGCTATCAAGTGCAGGATCCATGCGACCCATCACCCTGCCATAACGGAGGTGTCTGCACAAGGACTGGGTCGCACCTTGAGCAATTTCTGTGCGAGTGCAAGGAGTTCTGGTACGGTCCAACTTGCGATCAGAGACAGTCAGCGTGCGCGTGGGAGAAGAGAACCCTTGCAAATAATAATGACTCCAGCACTGAGGTCTGCCTAAATGGCGGTGTTTGTCAGGACAATCCCATCGAGTTCGGCTACACCTGCCTCTGTTCGAGTGGTTGGAAGGGAAAGCGCTGCGAAGAACCAGACGTAAGTCGAGTTGTTTGATCGGATTTTGCCCCACTTAGCTCTGAAAATAATGCTTATTGATCACTGCTTCACTTTAGTATACAGCTGTCATTGTGGCTGCAACCGTGATACCGATTGTTTTGATCATGGTGGCCATTTTCATTTTACTTGTTTGGAGAACTCGATGGTGAGTTTACACTCAGTTTCTACTCATGCTTAATCATTGCGTCATCATTCATTTATAGGCTTGTACTTATAGGCAGCATCTGTAGAGCTTGACATACCACATTGCTAGATCATAAGTTTAATTTATTAACCCAACACTTCTTGCCCACCTTTGCAAGTGAGTCCGATCAAATAATTTTATAAGAAAACAGATGGGTATATTGGTAAAAAGCTATTGTTTCGACAAGGAGAAACCATTGAACGAAGCTAATAAATATGGACCATGGAATGAGTTATGCACACGTTGTCCACCTTGACTGATATACAATGTGTCGCTCAAATCGGAATTTGGCTCACCAGTATTTGCTTTGAGCCACCATATTTATAATGGCTGTAATTGACGGAGATTGCTACCAAGACAGCATTCAAGTATTCTGTGACGCTGGCCCGGTTAACTTAAGCATTCTAAAAATACTTTAAACATTCTTCATCTTAAACTGCCCTAGAATACAACGCCGTGGAATACTTTTTTGAAATAAGTAAAAACAAATGCTGGAAACCGAGTTAAGCCAGCACATTTTATGCAAGCGTAAGCGCAAGCTCAACTAAATAGAACATTAAAACTAGTGGTCAACTTCGTACCCACTTCCCCTAGTTTTTTGCAGTTCTTTAAATAATTGAATGGGTACAATTGTACAATTCCTAACGTGGCAGGCTGTTTGTATTTTCGCTGATGTGCTGAAAATACCTTAAAAATATCCACCTGCGAGAATAAAATAAACTAAATATGTTTGCTTTTGTAACGCTACGGAATTCTCCACGATACCAATCAACGTTGGTGCATTGATTAGGCTCATGTGAAACTTGTCCACATTGTAAAGGATCGCTATTTACACCTACTGACAGCTGCGGATGGTCCGTTTACTTCGAAAATCACATGAATAGCTTTGTTTAAAACTCCAAACTATAGAATATAACGATTGGAAAATACCAAAATTTTTCCTGACGAAAAGACATTGAATCGACGGGTAAAGGAGAGATAAAGGTAATAAAAGTGGGGCTAAGGTATGCCTTTTTCACTTTAGGGGTCCAAGATTTGGTCGACCAAGTATCGAGACTAAGTGCATGGAGCAGTTAATGAAGCATTCAGGAAAGACTGACGAAACTGGTGAGATTGAAGCTATTAGCAACGAAATTTATGGGGAGATACCTTCAAACGCTGTCCGTGTTGAAGTTTTATCGGCCGAGGACGAATATGCGATGCTGGACACAGCACCACAATCTCAAGTACAGCGTAAATCCTACGAAGGGGCAATTCGTTACGCTTCACTTTTATGGGATATTCCACCTGATCCGAGTCCGGAAAAAGCCACAGAAGATAAGATGGGAACCACATCCTCACCACTTGCACCTCCGAAACCCGAACATAACGAAATTACAGAGCCTCTGATTCGGTAATAAAGTGCATCAGACTCTCCTTTCCCACCCTTCACTTCAACCAAATTATTTATAAAACTTCTACATTGGATAGTAAAGTGCGATGCTAGCAAATAAACTACAATAAAATTCACAAAGCATCAATTCTAGCGTTGGAAATAACTGTTTTTGAATATGGGGACTGTTGCTCGAATCATCTTCAGTCGATTAATTTAAGTACCAATTCCGCTATGGAACTAACCTGGATCATGCTTTTCTCGTATGTTAATATTTTCTTAGCGTAGTGCACAATATGTGCTGATTAATTTGCCTGCATCTCCCCTACAGATCGCCCTATGTGAAGAGTGAAAGCCAAACACCCTTGCATGATCGGCCATCAGAAAACATTTATGAACGCACGAAGGATGACAAAATCAAAGAAAGGCGTACACCTCTTCCTTTTAAAGTAGTGAATGCGGACTTGAAATCAAAGAGACTTGTAAGGCGAGTCCTCTAACCATAAAATATACAAATGAGATTGTCAGCCATCCAACACTTTTGCACTGCTCTTCTCAAATATTTGATCTAAATTAGACTTCAATCACTTCATTAGATGAACTCTTATTAAATCACCAAAGGCACAATTGCATTGCCAGAGGTCAGAAATTGTGAACGAGGATCCCCATGGTATGTAGCTATATGCGGTTATCTGAACTATCTTTCAAATCAAAAATGACAGTGTTAGAACACCACTTGTGTTTAATTAATTGAAACGCAAAAGGGTGGTGTCGGAAAGGTCCTTCAGGCATATCTACAGCCTCCGAGCCGCGCTGCATGCTAATCATAAATCTCTTACTTATTGCCGATTGCGACACACTGCCATACCCTAAGGGCTACGACACATGCACACGCTCGCAGTGAACCCATGGCGGAAGTACAACTACTGTGTATTCATGCTTGTTATGCGTGTCATACCATCTGTACCATTTACCGTTCGGCTTTGTATTTTTATCCTAAATAGGCACACTAGCTTATCAACTTTAGTGTCTTGCATAACTTTTTCCCTATCGATGATCTCGGAGTCTTCATTTCGTCTTAAGAAAAGCCAAATATTGGCATACAAATCAGTGTTTCAAATGCACCGGGTAAGACATCATGTTCTAACAAAGGACCCTGTTTCTTATAAAAACCCTTTAATATGTTAATAGTTTATCTGACTCTACATTCCACTACTTGGTCACTTAAGTCTTTACAGATTGTACTCACACTCTGTAGCAAAGACACCGGATTACGCCAGCAGTCCCAGTTCTTTCGTAGATCACTAATCTATCTTTTGTTACGCACCTATGACTTTTCAACTTTAGAAAAGACAGAGACCGCAAACAGAGTAGGATGATATTTGAATTTAATCTAGAGAATGATGATCACAGTATTTACGCAGTACGGTGTTATGCATAATGCGTGATTTTTGACACTTCTACCTAGTACCTAATAGCGCTAAACAGCAACCACATTTAGAAGTTGATCACGATGAGGCCCTGCCAGCACTGCGTTGGATTCTAATCTGCTACACGTACTGCACTACCAGTGCCTTGATTATTTTCTCGCGATATTTATTCCAAGCGTTATCAATATGCGCCAGAATTGCAGTTCTATGAAAGATAAGTGCCATCTGAAAGGACTGTATCGACTTCGTTGTTAGCTAAATATTTTGGAATGTCACTGACTTTTGAGACAAGGAAAAATTGGTTCGGTTGATTTATAAGATAATTTTAGCGTCTACTGTCACTATAGTTGGCATTGGGGTTACCATTCTTGGACTGATTGTCACCTCCAGTGGTATTAAATGGCATAGATTTAGGAAAGAAAAGCTTCTCATAGAAAATTAATTCTTACTAGTACTTCTCCTACCTTTGGGGCCTTCGATAAGCTGTCTAACAACTTGTTTTCGTTTACAAGTTCGGGAAGGGGAGATCATCACAGCAGTATTATGTTATGTTCCCCAAAAGAAACGATTTAATTAAATACTTATGCATATCATAATCTTTTGGTAAGGTCTGGATAGACAATCTTAGTAAATTTGAAGGAACCAGGGATGTTGGTTATGTTTTTTTATTAACTTATGCCTATCCGCAAAATAGCTGAAATGCAAACCACCACTGAGAAGCAACTGTGTGCATACTTTTTTTGCACTAGCAAAATTCCACACATAAACGCTTCCCCGCGGCCACATTTGCATTGGCTGGCTGCCGTCACATCACCAATTGACTTTTATAATCCCAGCATTGCAGAATAAGTGTTTTGATGAAATTCAAATTGCTTCCATGAGTGCGTATTGGCATTTTTACAATTGAAAAAATGAAGTTTAGTGGCGGTGTATCAAGAATACAGCAGCTACCTTTCAGTAAGTTGAGATACTGTGATGTTTCGTGAATTTTAGACGCACACAAAGGGAGACTGGAAGTCAATAATCGCTCTTTCTTCTTTGATACAACTTCATTGAGGAGATTTCCTTTTAATTTAAAAAAGTGGAATTGACCCGTTCCACATTAATAATGGTTTCTCGTGTTTTCATAATTGAAGAAAATGAAAAATTAAATTCAAAAATATTTTGACCTATGCTTTAAGCACCAACATCGACACACGCAGAAGAGTAGCTGTCACATTGAGCTTATTCTTCACGTCCCATCTCGAAGAAACAACTGATCTTGCCATAGAATTACTACAGATTGAGGAAGTTCCTGTCTGCCCTCGTTGCAATGTTTACGTCGACAGATGAAACTCATAAAACGATTAGCTCATGTCTCCAATCAAATGTGCACCTTTAATAGGATTTGGCAGTTTCAGCGGGGTTGCTTTTGATTACAATACACACTCTAGAAATTAATTGTATCGTCACAGGAGGTTACGGTAAGAGTAAGGTGTTTTTTCGATTTTACCAACCACTAGGCTATCACAATGCCATGTGCTTAATTAAACGGATTCGTCGCATACAACTGACTGACCAGTTGACTGTGATATGTAAAAAGATGTGCTTCGTCGGAATTGAGTCAAGATGAATATGCATTTAAACGAGGCTACGAAAACCAAGTAGAGTCTTTGTAAAGGTCAAATGCACAACGAGAGCTTACAAATGAGCTTGATGAATCAGAGATCATTAAATGCATATAAATGACGTCCACGTATCCATTCCTGAGGAGCTACGATTGAGCATTGTTAAATGCACATTGCATGTGATTGGAACGTGTGTGATAAACTGCAGGATTGTGGACGATTTAATGGTGATAGGTTCACTAGACTGGTGATGTGCGGTTCCTACTGAGGACTTTCATTTCATCCTTTTGAATGGGGATCGGAGCTGAAGGTGAGAGACCCTTGTTGGTCATTTTGCAGTATTCTACTTCATATGACTGCAATTCCTTGTCGCGGTCATATAAGCGAGTCAAAACTATTCCAGCAACAGATATCACCACAACAATGCAGATGGATGAACCAATCCCGATCGTCACTGTGTGATCTTCATGAATATCATCTCCGCATGTAACACCTAAAAGGATGTTGAAGATTGGCTAGCACCGCATGGGTAAAGTCAAGGGATTTCATAAAACCCGCAGATTGATGACGTAAATAGGTCTTTTTTGAAATGTAAATCAAAAAGCTTCATCAAAATTGCCGTAAACATGGAACTTGATGGATTAGTTTTGCGTGCGCAACAAGGTATCTAATCATGAGAAGTGTAAAACCGGAGAAAACCTACCCGCTCCAGTGAAACTATCCTGATTAAAATCTCCGAACGATTGAAGTCTTATATGACGCGTGGTGAGGACAACGTACGCCACGCTTGTGTCATTGAGGCAGATATCTTGATTTCTGGTCCAATTTGAAGAACTTTCCTTTGAGTCATTTAGGAATGATGTGAGGAGAATGTGTCTGCTGGAAGCGCATTGGTAAAAATCCCCTGCTCGTGCACGAAATCGGTCCATATTTTTGCTGACTGCTACGTGTTCATTGTTACCTACAAAGGGAGCCACATACTGCTACGGTGACAATGTTCTTCTATGATACAACGATAAATGAAACGGCTTTAAAGGTAAGTGCCAAGGTAGTTCACCTGCCATGACTATCCTAGGTTGGTGAGCAAAATGTTTCTTTTGATACTTCTAGAGGTGGGTTGGAACGCAGAGTTTTCAATTGAAGTTATTCCTGAACTCCGTATACACAAGCACTTGACAACTGTTACAGATTGCCTAATGCAATCGCAAGAGTCTACCACGCGACGGCATAACGAAATGGGGTGTGTACACGGGAGTCATCGAAATGCCATGTTATGAAACAAAAGCCCTTTGCCATTACAAGACGTAATACTAGCACTTTTCTGCGGAATGTGGTCCAATTATTGAAGTAACTGATGCAGCGCTCTCATTAAAGCGTCGCCCATAGGCAAAATGGGCGTGGCACCATTAGCACTAAAGTAAATGGCTGCTGAGCTGTGATGGGCGTCCATTTGGGCCTACTGATTTCAAAGTGCATTCGCCCTCAATGCTGTATCTTCAACGGACTTGGGCAAACTATTAAAATGGTCTTTTACAAATGTAATTACTGACGGATACGTAGCATCTTTTCCAGTAAAGATGAAAAAATCGCTATCATATATTTTTTGTCCCTTTGCCATAAGATTTATTTTTTCATCAAAGACCTAATTATATTAATAAGCGTAGTTAGATTTTAGTTCTGTTCTCATTACAAATCTCACTTTTTGCATAAGATTTTTACTAAGCTTTTTTAAGCCAATTAGATGTAATTTAGAACCTCCAACTTTGGAATTTCAGATAGATTTCGCCTACTACTATCTGGTTTTACGGGTTTTTCTATCTCTCCAATAATCTGGCCAAGTAATTGAACAAACTGACTAATAGTAACCTATACAAACAGGTTACATAAGTGTCAGTTTACGCATTTAGTAGTGCTTAGGGCACTTTAAGCGGCCACCTTCGAGTTTTGATCTCCAGTATCGCTCTAAATGATAAGTGAATTTTCCGCAAATGGGTAAAAATAAAGCCTTTCAACCTTTTCGACCTTGAAGGTCTAAGGTTGCGTTTATGCATCCAATAAGTTGAACTAACTACTTACCATGGGAAACATAGTAGGATTATGCAAGGTACTAAAAGGACCCGTCTCACCCTCCCCTCAACTAATGCGTCCCAGCCGTCTGCAGTAATAGCTAAAATCGTGATGGAGAAAGGCACCCACCGATGGTTGATTGGGCAGTGAAGAACGAGGAGAGACTGTACGTAAGTTGAATGCCAGTGAGACTGAAGGTGCCTGAGAGTGCTCCAGGATGGGCACCGACGCTACTCCATCCCACCTCTCCATCCTCATAGTACTCGGGTTTACGACCCCATGTAAGCTCCAACATCCATGGATCACCATCTCCAACGGGATCCAAATAAATGCCCATCCTGCGAGTTCTGTTGTCACAAAAAGTCATACCATTCTCCGAAATTATCACTTTACTGGTATGATTGCGCTCCTGTTTCCCCTTTGCTTCCTTGACCTGAATTGGACGCGAAGCATTCCTTGGGGTTACGACAGGGAAGCCGGATGAAGTAGCCGTAGGTGGTGCAAGTGAAACAATCTGACAGTTTAACTTGAATTGAAAAATACTTTATTGAGATAAGTAGACATAAAATGCTACAAATACTTTCAGCATTCACTTGTGCTGTCTCGTGAGGCAGATTTTGGTTCAGCCAATAGCAAAGGTTACGCAACCTCCAAACCACTTAAAGCCCAATCCCACAATAATATCAAGCTATTTTCATAGATTATGACTTAATGATCCCCGTGGCCGCACCATTGGTATTGACTCACCTAAATAACGACATGACATCGGTACAATGAAAGGAGTGACTCATTTTTAGGTTTTTAGTTTTAAGCAGTGTTGTTTGACCTTTGATTGGTTGCTGTTCAAGAGATACTTGTTTTTTCTTTAATACAATACCTGGACTACACTTGAGAATGAACTGCGGACCAAAGTAACGCAGGCGATCTGATAACCAGATGTCGAATTGTAAGTTCTGCTGCCTTTAGGTAATTAATTTGTTAGTTCAGAATTTTCTTCCCTAAATCCTGATAGATCGGCTGGATAGTGCAGTTCAGACAAAGATTTACCTAAACAGTTATTATGGCTTTTATGCTGGAATCCTCATCACCAACCCGGCGTATGATAATTAGCCGTATGAAATGATAACTGCTTTACAATAAGTAATTCTATAGGAAATGCATGATAACTACTCCGGTTATACTACCTGTTTCACTTCAAATTTATCCGAAATTCAGTTCTAGAATTCCACCGCTTCTTAAACCATTTGATAATTTTTTTCCATTTAAACATGATTTTAAGACTAAAATGGAGTCCACGACACTTTGCTGATCGGCGTCCCTACACAAACGCGCCACAGTGGCGAGAGCTGCAGTTACGGACATCTCTTGTCGCGCTTTACATGAAGTGCGGCTGACACTACTAGGCTTCTGTATTTCTCGATGCATTCTTACATTGATAGTTAAACGCCAGCGAACGTGTAGAAATCATCATTACGGTCACAGCTAAAATACAACAAAGTACTACCGCTATCTTCTTTGAACTGCTTCAATCTACTTCAAAGTGAAGCTCTAACCTCGGCGGAAATTCCACGAAAAGTTTTTCTGCTTGATTAATCTGGCGCTTACAGGCAAAGGTGGCGAATTACATGCCTCAACATGGAGTATTTCACCAATCTATTCAATCATTTCGAAGGCTGAATATCCATGACCGCAAACAGGTACTTTTAGTCCAGGGAAAGGATTTTAACCGTAATCCAATCAAGCCTCATTAATTTTTCACAACGCCTTATTGACCCAACATTTTCTTGTTCGAACTGCGTGATATGACCCAAAATGCCTTAGCTGCTTTCCATTATTTAAGGAAATGAGTCGATTAACTTGTCATTGCAGCTATATGTGGCTGATGATGAAACTCCGATTCGCGCCCATCTTAATAGCTGTAACATCGACTTTGAATCCATAAATTTATTTCCACTGTTGCCAAGAGCTTAGAAGAAGAAAGACGTCCCCGATTTTCACCACAAGTCAAGTTTCTAAACATCTATGAAATGAAATGTTTCACTACTAGAATTTATAAAATCAGGGAACTATAGAGACTCAACAAATCATAACACGCTTTTGCATAACTGCACACATTTGGTTCCTTTCGACCTCCAGACCCATTGGATAGACGGGTGACTCCAGTGAAATGTGTTGAGACCATCTTCGAGTGATTCCCAAAATCTTGCATTCGCATTCGTTAATAACTTCCCTCACACAAAATGCGCATTCGTTTAGATGCAAAACAAGAAGGAATGGAATTTACACCCTGCTGAACGCGAAACACATCCATTAACAACTGATCATATGGGAGGAAGCCTTAGCAATTGCCAGAGCCAGAATGCATCACCCTGAAAACCTCCTCATTTGTTATTATTCCAACCAGCAGAATTATTCATGTTTTAAAACATCTATATTGCTCTATCATAAACATACCTTCCCATCTTTTCCAGCGTAGAGGAAACTGAGATGTGCTTGCATTTCCATCAGCATACCCACCATGGACGCATCGTGAGGACACAAGCCCAGATATCGGTAAGATGGAATTGACAGCCAAATTTGGTCATATGTCGAGTTCGTGCTATCACCAGAGACTTGCAGAGATTTCAGACATTGGTTTATTGCCTCTCTGCCTTCCTTTTCTTGCGCCTTTCCAGAGGCGTCCACAACCATACCTGCCGAGTTGACGCACCACATAACGCTAGGTGTGCCTATTGTGAAGAAAATAAACAGGCCAGCTGCTTTTTGTCCTGCTGAAGTATTCACTTGTTGGTTTGTCAATGATAAGTTGAGCTCAACATTCGGTTCTGCATCAAAAGGAGGAGCAGCTCACCAATCCGAGGTATCTTACAAATTTCCAGTTTTAGCGCTAGTCCCGTGTTAGTAGCTCCGTCACAGTTAGGAACCACAGGGTAAAAAAGTCATTGCAACCCCTGTCGGGTTTCGTAACTACAAAACATCTACTTTGCCTCCATAATACTTAAGTTTTACCGATACAAATGAATCACACCGCCTTTTTTTATTTAAGGCTAGATTTAATCAAGTGCAGCCAAATCAGTACCGCTTCTGTTTGCAAGCCTAGGATTGAGGTAATTTGAAAGTTGCGAATACCTAACCCCCCCCCCCCCCACCACCACGACAAATCTTTTATTATGAAGCAGATTTGAATGAACACTTGCTACACAGGAAAACGTTGTGCCATGAGTCGGATTTGTTCGCCTCGCAATTTGAGTCAGAAAACTGAATTCAAGGCTATCAAAGTATCACTTCCAATGTACCATTCTGCCTGACATTAAGCTTAAAAGGCGTATTTCACCTGATACTCCTCGAAAAAAAACCTGCTGTTCCGTCTCTTTGTCCATCTTGTAAACTTGTGGCTAATCCAGTATTGTAAGTCGCGCGCATAACCAGTGTATGTACTACGATAAGCAGAATCACATACCCAATTTATAAGCCATAACCACTGGAATACTCATACACAACATTCAGCAAAAATCCACAAAACACAACGAATTCCTCATGACAGAACATAACGTCCTCTTGAAATACGTTTCCATGAAATTCTTGCAGCCATTGGGTGCCAAACAACGAACACTCACACACGAGAACCACCTTAGTCTCCGATATACTTCCGTCAATATAAATGTCCTTGATTTAATCGTCGTCATAGAATAATGGCGGTGAATTATACCATCCGAATCTCTGACTTAGATTAAACTCAAGTAGATTAGCTTCAGACCAAAGAAAACAACTTGAGTCACAACCGTCTCAAACACGCGGGAAGAAAATCGCATCTGTCCCGACTTATTTTAATTAGAGTCCAGAAATCCACATTTGGCTAATCACACCCTTTATTACCACTCAGAGTCCATGGCCAGTCAATAAGAAGCAATAGGATCACAGCACTTTTACTTCTCTTACGCACGCGGTTCATTTATTAGCATGCCAAAAACAGTCAACGCCTCTTGGAAAGGCAATAATCAGTGAAAAGATATGGAAAAGTGGTCTTATAATATTGAATATTGACGATAATAAAATTATAGAGCCTCAATTCCCATGCCAGGCGTTTTATGGATCAATATGCTCGTTCTTTGAATGCAAATGCTTTCGGATGGCAACGCCCGCCAAAGCCACAAAAGCACCACCAATCACCAGTCCCAGAGCAGCACCCGTCAACTGAGTCACCGGAAAATTAACCTTCATGTCACGGGGACAAGTCTCAGTTTCAGCTAAAACAAATTATGTCCACCCAACTAATTACTTGTAGGCTGGAGATTAAAGGCTTGCAACGTAATGTTTGCCACTGAAAGCAAGGCATCGTTATCCAACGGGATTTCGATCTGAGATGAGCACACAAATGTTTTTGATAAGGGTGTCATAAACTTCGGTGAAGAATCTGCTGAATAAGTTTCATTCCCATGAATGATTGTCAGATTTCGAAGTACGAAGGCTGTATCCTGACGATGTTTAGTGAAATTAATGTGCATAACCCATTCCGTACCGTTTATTACCAGTTCGAAAGAAGAATCCCTCGGATTTCGCACAGAAGCATTTTGAAGATCAATTCGTTGATATTCCTAGGCATTCGAGTAAGTTGAAATCGCAAACTTACACCTTTCACAAGCACTTGAATATTAAGCTCACCCTTTACAAAAGGAGGCTGGTCTATTCCGATACAAGTAAACCCTTCCTGCAGTGTCCTTACAAGACCGCCTAGGCCAACGGAAGGAGGCAGGACCGCGATAAGCATGCAAAACATTACAGGCACATAAAAAGAGATTAGTATAGAGCGGAAACAATAACGGCGAAACAACGTGTCATGTTAATGTGCTTCGATACGTTGCTTGGCATAAAAGCATTTGCTGTGTGCTATAACAAAATGCTAACATTGACCGCCCATAAATTCAATATTACTTACTAACAAGATCCTACGACTCACAAAATGCAGCACATTTCTTCCAATAAGCCTCTGAATGTGCATTAAAGACGCAGCAAAATATCTCTCGAAATTAGCATTATAATAGAATAATTCTTGAACGCAAACAACACCAGGTAAGCAAATACTTAATACTCTTACTCGACGTACTACTGGTTTTCGCCGTCGATGATCCAACAGTCAATTGAGAAAGATTATATGGTGAACCATAGCAATAAAAGAAATTCAAACGTGGTGTGAGATTCAATAAGGCTGTTTGGTGGATTATAAAGCCGAAAGCAGGGGAAACGCAATAAAATGGCAAGAAGAAACATCCAGGAATCCCAACCTACATAGGAGAAATAATCCAAAAACAAAACTCATCGATTGATATTCCATGAAGGCAGCAAAACAACAGAGCACGAACACGACCAATCAAGTTTTTGAATGAAGCAGGATTTCCAAAAATGGATCTGAGCCATTGTAGCATTGATAAAAATGAAGAAATGGCAAATAATTTAGCAGAAAAAATATGCCTAGCTGAATTCCTTATAAACTGGACACTAGAAATCAAAAAATGAAAGTGAGTGCGGCTCTGATAATTTGGAATTCATAACATCGTAAAGACTCTATATTATAACGCAACTTTTACGCCATGGAACAAAGTTAAATCAAAAGTGACGTCCTTCACAACTTTTGCGGCAATCGCGTACAAATTTGATAGTACATGTAGCGTCCCGAGGCTCTCTTGGGGCAAAAGAAGGCCCCGAGGCCAGCCCATGCAGCTAGGGCAATATGGCCACCTCTGTGGCCCTGACCGAAACCGGTAGTTGAAACAAACAAAGCACTACAGTACACTTCATCAAAGATTCAATGCCTTTCGCTTGTCAATAGTTTATTTAAATTGAACATGCCAAAATATTAGATATGGGAAGCCATGCACTTTTTTGTCAGTCTACATTGCTCATTTATTCGCCACATCTGCTGCACGCTCATCATTTGCGTGCTATTAATTTTAATTCAACCAAATGCAACCACAAACTTCATACTCCATCAGAACTTAGTTATCACCGAATTATGCAGTTCCTGCGGACTTAAGATTTTTGCTGCATCACTTTGATTGTTGGTTTAGCACTTCGTCTTGGTTTTGCGAGCTTTGGGTTTTGGCCCGGTGACATTCCTTCCTATCATGTAGGTGGCCGCTCAGATCCTCTATACGCTGATAATGCATATGCAGCTCCTCGACACTTCTATTAGGGCGAAAGAACACATAATGCTCAGTTCGAATATGCATACATATCCGACATGTAGAAGGGTTTGGGGTTGCTAACCTGATTTGGGTATCAGTCCACTCGACGAAGATACAGCGACCCTTTACCAAATCTGAGGCTTGGACAGGCATCCAAAGTACCACATAGCCCCAAACATCGCTGCATGTAAACGCATTGCAGAAGGTGAAATCAGGAACTTTACAAGGACTACAAGGTGTGCAGTTTTCATGCGCTCAAATCAGCAGCAAACTCTCCTAAAAGGCGTGGAAGAACTCCCCATACAAATGTGGTTCTCCAACACCAGGAACATCTTTGAATGGGTGCGACTTGGTTAAGCCTATCTACGCAAATGGCAGTACTCCATCACTTCATAAAGTTGGCACTCATGTTCAGGAGTTTATGCAAGTCTTTCGTCACAGATCTGTACTTTAGGTCTTATCATCGTAAACTGTGGCACCAGCGCAAGCAGATGCAGCGGAGGCTCAAAAGTCAATTGCTTGCAGCACCTGCGAGGTACAAAAGTGGTTGCAATACTGATGAAGTAGAGTGGACACCAGAGAACCGAAAGTCATTTTTTGAGGTTCCTTCCGACATCTACACATCAGCTAGCACAAATGCCTTTTCATCAATGCAGGATTTTAAAGTCGCCACTGGGATGAAGAACAACTCGAATTCAGCAAGGTTTATGTCGCTGACCTCCAACGCAAGAGATGACCATAAAATAAAGACCTCGAAAGAAGAACCCATTGCAATGTCTGCCCTTTCATTGCCGGTGAAAGTAGGGGGGCAAAAGGCCAGTTCTCTACAAGTTGTAGCTGATGCTGGAGGGATGAGCGCCAAGCCGCCTACAAATCCCATTCTCAAATCTCGTCTCTCCGTGCTTTCTTCGCTGGCCAGCTCCTCAAATGACCTCATGATCCGACTTAGCTATTATTCAAATGAAAACATTCACGAAGCTGACTCCATGTCTCAACAACGAAGTCTTGACGGCGATGACATTGATGATGAGGATGTTTCAAGCGTCACAGTACCTATTAGTCTTTCAATCATGATAATGACAACGTACATCCTCATTGGAGCGATTGTATTCTGCATATGGGAGGATCCAAATTATCTGAAATGGTCATATTTCTGTTTTGTAACTCTATCGACAATCGGATTCGGAGATATTGTTCCAGGTATGCCTTAAATAACAGATCATTGATGAATGCCATAAAATATGAAGTTACCCATGCTCGAATATAAAGGAAGTTTAGGACTAACTGCTAGTTGGAAGGCACAACTGTGCGAGTTTTCCCTTACACAAAGTATTGCCGAGTCTATTCTGAAACGTGGTTAGCAAATGTGTAATATTGCAATTTGAAAGGCAGAAAGATGGATGGCTAAGTAATCAAGACACCATCGGGGATGAATAGCGGCATTGGCAGCAAACTGTTCAGGTAAGCGAAAATTTCGACTTTTCGGCACAAGGGTATTGTTTACGGTTCGTTAGTAGCAACGCTACGGACTCCAGTTCTTGGCAATGTCTCATTGTTCACTCAGGTTTCAGCGGAGCGCATGTAGCTCAAGCTCCATCCTTAAATGCGGCTGGCCGGCTGACTGCACCCGCATGCATTGGCCACATAAAAATGTGGAGACCCCAAAATTAGGCCTGGAACATCTAATCCAAATTCGAAACGCACGATTTGTCCTACTAGCTTAGCAACAAGGCAATGCAAATAGCGTTCATTTGAAGTGACTGAAGTATCGCTTGTGGACTGGGAGGATCCAAAGTGTACATAAAAATGGCAACTACTAGTGCTGCATCTGTTGTCAAACCGTAGAGGGGCGATTCCAAATAATCCGTTTGTTTGCTAGAAGAGGAATAAGAAACCATATTGCAGAATATTGAAATAACTCATGCCAAAATGCAGGAAACGACTTGACACTGACAATTTTTGCTGCGCAATAAGAGTTGTCTAGTTATTATTAATGGGCATCCCTACCTGTGTACTCAACGATCTTACGGTTCATTTTAAAGATTCTCTTTCATTTTTGAGCATTTATTTTGCCGCTAATCACTTTTCACCCTAGATTAACTTGGCGTCTGCCTTTGGGTGGATGTAACAGATGCAGAAACTTGCTTGCAGGTACCAAGATCGATTCGACTAACCCCCAAGAAAAGCTCATTATCATCACTGTGTACGTAGCAGTGGGACTATCCGTATTTGCCA
Organism: Taenia hydatigena; assembly: GCA_036345935.2. Classification (NCBI taxonomy): domain Eukaryota; kingdom Metazoa; phylum Platyhelminthes; class Cestoda; order Cyclophyllidea; family Taeniidae; genus Taenia; species Taenia hydatigena. Next base: position 10,941,441 of record JADWOT020000006.1, on the reverse strand, counting down.
TGTGCTTCAAGTTGATGCAAGAAGAGGTGGTCTCAAAATGCAAGTGGCTGGCCCGCTACATCGGAGCCCTCAAACGGAGAGTGCGCAAGCATCGGGTAGAACGGCCTCGACAGCTTGATACGAACTCCCAGCAGAAGGACGCATTCAATAACGAGGGACCTTCGCATTCGTAGCATCAGCATGCATGTGGTTTCTCGGTGTTGTGACTTTTCATCTAAAAATGGTTCTTCTTCTGCAACTAACATGAGGGTCCCGTTTCATCTGAGACATGCGCTCAAGCAACCGTGGTTCCACTCTACCAAGAATTCATTCTTGACACGATTCAGTGTACACTGATTTCCTACTCTCACTAGATATTAAAAAAAAAACGTTAAGATTCACCGAAGGTGCAGTTTTCGATTCGTATCAGGTAGTACGGCTTGATGCTGTTTACTTTACAAAAGGAAGGTGGCTCTGATATGGAGGATAGTTTGTTTGGACACAAAAATTCCCTGACCGACCTACAGTTTCACAGCAGTCTCCTCACCACACCTCTGATACGTTCACTAACCATCATGGTATTGTATGAATCAAAGCCTCGACTGTGAATATTACCTCGCAAAGGTTTTCTCGATCTCATCAGACACACCCATTTAATACACACTACCTCTCCTTAACACCGCACACAGTGTTGCTGGTATTGTCTGCATTGTAGCGCCCACAAATACCACATCCTGTTGTAGCGGTGGGAACAGCCACCGATGCAATAGAGAAACCGCCACGTTCTCCCGACTCACCAATGTAGGATAAATCTCGCTTGCTGTCAAAAATGTCCCGCTGCGTTAACAGTTGCTCAAATTGGTACCCTCGTCGTTGCGGCCACATGCCTGTCGCACGGACAAGGTGCCGACTGAACAAAAAGTGAAAAGTCATTTTAAAGGGTAAACAAAGTGTGTAGTGGTAGCAAAACACCACCTATCAGGTTCCGCTATTGAGGTATTTGTATTATGGAGACCGTTGCCTCAATACTTAATTCAACCAGAGTGTTTCATTGCGCTTAAGTGGCCACCGAAATGAAGTTGTCATTTCAACGAACACTTCCGTACTACCCGGGCCTCGGAAAGCACTTATGTCTGCATCACGGTTCGATGTGAAAGGGGTAAATGCCACAAATTGGAGCTGCAATTAGTTATACTCTCTTTGTTTTGCTTCATTTTCAGCTGCACTGAGGCTCTTTTTGGCCAATTTCCTTTCTTAATATGCTTCTGTATAATAGCATTACGTGAATGGCCAATGGTGAGCTATCCGGGGGGCATAAAACACTTTGGCGTCTCCACGGTGTCACTCATTTGCTTGCTACTTCTAAAAAGAACGACGAGAATTCCCTTCACGATATCAAATTCCGTTTTACTCACGTGGATTTTTCGATGAAAGCTGCCGACGTAAAAGATTTGCCAAACTGTTGCTCTCGTGTTCGTTCCCACTGGTTTTGGTGTCACTTGGGGCATAAAATTCCACAGCTAGTGAACCTTGTAGCGCATGAATATGGGCGTCTCATTTGAAGCACAAATTGCCACAGTTCTAGGCTTTGACCAAACCAGCCGGCACCGCATCAGTGCTCACCAAAATGAACCTCACCTTAACACAGGGACCTCCAAACAGTGGCCTTGCTACCCATTGGGTGGCCTTTTCTGCCGCATTTCTTGCTGCATTGCCGCTGTCTCCAACGGCGCAGCTAGCAATAATTTGGAGGATGAAAGCTAAATAATCTCCAAGAAGCCAGTGGCTCCTGATTATTGGCAAGGATATTTTGGTCCTCATCCCACAGCATTCTGAGTACTTTATTCTCGCATGGCAGTTCGAGTCTACAATTGTCATTAGCCAATTGATCGTCATTGGAATCGCACCTAACTGAATGCCATCGAGTGAACCCTTTGCTAGCCATGATCGCACCCATTACACAATGGGAAGCAAGGTTGCTTTGTTTGATTCATTATATCCTTGAAAAGAGACTTGAAAAAAAGTGACATTAATTCAGCTCCTCAAGACTTCTTTGAAGATGGAAGGAGGACTCATTTTCCGAGTAGAATACATATATATATATATATATATATATATATATATGTGTATATATATTCAACGCGCAAAATGGATTGAAGCCACTGGCATGGTCCAGAGCTCAAAACACCGACAAAAATACAAATGAGGAGCACCGAAGTAGCTCCTTTACCAAAACCAGGGGCTAAAAGTTCAACTAAAGTATTGCGCATTCTAGTCTAGTCTGCTGCCTTCATTTGTCGTGAGGAAAGCTTTGAGAGACTGCCTAATTAAATCATCACAGTCAAGAGAAGTACGGGCCGTAATAGATAAAAGTCATAATTTGGCTTGCAGACACGTTGCGCTGTGCAGATATTCTGTGCTTTTAAAACTAGCACAATTCTCAGGCTGTCAATAAAAAATCTGAAAACTTAGGCCCAATAAAGATACATGCGTGAAGTTTTGCATCAGCATTATACAAAACTCTATCACTCTGCGTGTATCTATCCTGCAATTTAGCATCGACATTTAAAAACTATTCCAAATTTATGATCACTCAAATTCAACTAAGTTGCCGCATAAATTAGTTGCGGTTTTGGTGTTCTCCTTATCTATTTTTCGTTATTGTTTAAGTAACCTTTAGGAGGTGTATCTACTTTGAGTCCTGAATGTGTTGTTACGTTTGTGGTGTGGAGGGGTTAGTCAAATATCTGGACATTAGGAATCTTTATTACTGCTAAATCGTGGTATAATCGTCCGGATAAAATTGGATAGGAATCAATGGTTACTTCTTTCAGATACTTTGTGACCTGAGTTTTTGTATTACTTTCACTTCTTTAATTTTACTGGTTTGTTGTGTAACTCGTTTTCGCAGTCATTCGCTATTTTAATGCTTTCTGCCTATGATCTCTGATAGCGAGCAATGGAGTAGTCTTGACAGTCACTACTTATACCTTTGTTCTATCGTGTTTACTTCCAATGCTTCATCTTGTTAGAGGTTCGACATCGACCGAAGTTGTCATCCTTTCTGTGGATGGGAAGGAATGCTCGAAAGTTGTTGGACCACACGTGAACCAATGGGTATGAGAGTGCGTTCATTTTATATATTCTGCTAACTACTTTACGTTATGTAGACTTTAGGAGTTGAAACAGCCGTGGAGCGTGCACTCGGTCTCATCGAATTGGCATTGATTAAAGCTAAGCTGCCTCTCAGTACAAAATTTCTTTCAGTTGTAGGTTCATCACATCTGCGGATGGAGTCACCGTATAATTTTCTAATCTAAATGATCTTGTTAGATATTTATCTGTGTTGTTTTGGTCGACACATAATTAGAAAAAGTGATGTGATTTTCAAGAAATTGAGAAAGTGTTATGTTAGTGTTTTATATGATGTATACTGGAATGACCTAATTCTGGTATTCATTGCTTATAAGTGAAGTAGTAAATATCACCTAAAATGTTCCCATAGGGTCTAGCTCTGAGTGGCGTTGATTCGGAAGAAAATTCGCGTGATATTGAAAATGAAATTCGAAGAACAAGGCCCAATCTTACCGAGCATATTTATGTCTGTAATGATTGCCAGGGAACTTTGTTTTCCGTCACTGAAAAAGGTGATGTTTAAACGAATAGATCTTAATTGTGGTGCTATTTGATTTGCGGCTTGGCACTGGTTGACTGCGACGCCGTAGTGGTTTAAAATGCGTACTGAATACGGTTTCATGATTACAAATTAGATATGTATCGTTTTGTGTAAGTTTTGACCGGGAAACACCTTCATATTGTAATATATTCCCTATTAGGCTCCGTCCTGTTGCCAGCCTCCTTTTTCCATGAATCAGTGTTTGGAAGTTGGCCTTCCTTATCTCATGTTTTCTAAATTGTTTTGCATGTTCCTTGATGACAAAATTCATGTAGTGTCAGTATTGCTTTCTTCGACTTCAAGCGAATTTTAATATTCTGGCCTGATAAAGTTCTTTAGAAGTCCATTTTTGAGGCATTCTGCATTGTATTATAAGTAGGTGTTATTTGAGCTCATATGATATTGTAGGCATTCATCTTTAATGCACCGTAAAGTTCGCCTCTGACCTGCTGGACTTTTGTTTCGTTATTCTCCTAACCCTGAAATGAAATTGACATGCCATCCTCTATCGAGTGGATTTTCGCTTCTATTGCCCTCATGTCATTGTCTACATTCGATAGCAAAAATATTGTTGTTTTTCTTCTCTTCGCTAGGCGGAATTGTACTCATAGCAGGAACAGGTTCAAATTGCAAGCTTATTTGTGAGGATCTTTCGTCTTATGGTGTTGGAGGCTACGGGCACATGCTTGGCGACGAGGGCTCTGGTGAGCTCTTTATTTTCTATCTCGTTCCCTCTTTGTGTTTCGGGAAGCCGGCTTAATCGTGTCACTGTGATTTACTTCTTATTCTAAACAGTTGATAATATTAATCTCCATGATTATGCTTTTTTACGATTGGTGACGAAATCTAACTCCAAAGATTATAACCTACGGGGTCGCCCAGTGCTTAATTGCCATTAAATACCCTTTTAAAAACTTCCATTATCATTTCACACTTGTGCCGGAATTCTTTAGCGTAACTATTGTCTTGAAATAATTTGATTCTCTTGTTTAATGATTGGCCATAAAGCATCGACGCAACTGTTTCATCTGCTTGTCAGCTTTCTGGATTGTTCACCGTGCAATTAAAACCTACTTGGATGATGATGAAGGTCTTGTTCCTACACCGTACGATACTTCTTCGGTCAAAAGGGCAATCTTTGACTACTTTGGTTTGCAAAATAATGTAGACCTTCTTGAGCCGCATTATCACTTTGAAAAGAGTCACTACTCCGGACTGTGCAAAAAACTGGCTGAGCGTAAGTCTTTGACTTCTATGGGGTATCTTTGGGGTGAGTCAAGGTGTATCACTTTTATGTACTATAGTAGCTCGCTCTGGAGACGCCCTATGTCAACATATATTTTACAAGGCTGGCTTCTTTTTGGCTGCACATGTTATGGCCGTTCTTCAAAAGGCAGATCCCGTATGTTTTGCGCAATACTATTTTTATAAAAATAGATGACGCCAATGGCTGTTGTAACTGTAGTGGCGAATGTTTTGCACCTTTAATTTCTTAAATATGCCATTGTAAATCATGAGCTCTTCGAAATTAGGGATCGGTTATTCTGATACTTAATTCCAGAAATTTAACTACATTCATCACTCACGGTTATTTCCATGGAATTTGTCTTTTTTAGCAATGGAGAATGAAAGCTGAGGGTGTCAGCGTTATATGCAGAGGGGGCGTATTTCATAGTTGGGATCTCCTTGAAAGTGGTGGGTTTTCGATACTCCGTGCATTCATCGGGTTTAAAACCTTAATTCATTTCCTATTTATTGTAGGTTATAAATAACTTGTGTTTAGATCATTTTCCTTTGGCCGAATGAAGGCGTATTCTGAGAGGTCTGCATTTTAGAGTTATAGCAATGATAATACTATTGGTGTTTAACACCAAGATTGTGCTGCAGGCTATTTGACGATGGGAAAAGAAATCAAATTTAACAGTGCACTTTTCCATATGCTGCTCTCCGTGTGCTTCTTAGTGGTGGCTCCCAATTTCAGCTGACCACATCAATGGTTCATGGCAACTTTTAGTAATCTAGTTGATTACACTGAATTTTATCTCTTGTTGTCGACTGCGACTTCTCCAAGATATAGCATTAGCAACGAAATTAAGCTCCCACAGGCTTTTATACCTCCTTCACACTTCAGGATTTCGGGACCGTGCCATGCCAGACATAAAGACAAAAAAAATCGTCACTTCTCTCCGCCTTATGTTGCTAACGTCCTCGGTGGCTGTTGGAGCAGCGCTGCTTGCAGCCCATGTCAAATTACATCTCAGTATTCCCAGGAACCAGACCGAAAAACTTTTGGTACATTTTCACTCCTGATTTTTTACTAGTCGCTTCTAATCTGCACAATTTTTCCATAAATAGGCAGTTTAAAACAACAGCTTTATTAAGCAAAGGAAATAAATGGTCTTAACATCTTTTGTGTTTTGATAGATTTTTTGAACCTACGTTCCCATCACTTCATCGAGGCTAATTATCTACCTGCCACAAATGAATGAAGCCGCGGCCCTGTGAATGAGCGTACCTGATAGCTTGTAAAACAACTGAGTTACTCACACACTTAATGCCTTGAGTGCAAGGGCTACCCTTTCGCCTTGCAGTTTGGTGGCTAGCCCCAAGTGAAGCGAAGATAAATCTCAACTCACTACCTAGGGAGAATTCTCAAGGCCGGCCGTACCGTCTTCCAGTGCATTTCCTGGCTAGCCGTGAGAAGTCGTTCACCGACGAATTCCGAGGAGTGCGCTTGTGACCCATTAAAGAGGGGATCGAGAACGCCATAAAGATCGAGCTAGTTTCGTTATGGCACGATTTTTTCAGTATCTTCACACCTGTACTTTTGTACATTCACCAAAATTAGATTTGCGAGCTCCTGCATTAGTCTGTGAGTTGGGATTCAAGGAAACCTTTGATGACGACGCTGAACTAGGCCTGACGGGTCGCGGACCCTTAGGAACCTTTAGCTTCCCGTCGAGTACATCGCGAACCTGGTCGCTGCTGAGTGTCTCATAGAAGAGTAACGCCTCAGCCAGGATTTGGTGTTCCTCGCGATGCTTGGTGAGTACTTCACGGGCGCGGGCTAGGGAAGCGTTGAGTAGATCGTCCACCTCGTTGTCGATGGCATCGCGCGTCGCTTGACTCAGCTGACTACCGTCTTGGTGGGAGTTGACGAATACCCGGGGTCCCAGTTTCTTCGATAAGCCGAAACGACTCACCATATTCTCAGCAATCGCAGTTGCCTTCTGCTAAGTCAAACGACGTGACTAGCCTTATAACCGAGTACCATGACACCTCATGAGTCAATAAATTTGGGCATTTACAAGAGGGATTACATTGTACTGGCATCATATTGAGAACCCCAATTCACTAAATTGAATGTTTTCACAGTATCGCAGACGCAAATTGCTTTCGCCAACAATGATTAGCAGTTGACCCATGGGTAAATTAAGTCTAGTCGACGATGAAATACTGGTAAACTTTGAAAGGTAATAATGCTTTGTTGGGAAAGCAAATTTATGAACAACAACCAACCTTAAAGTCGTCTCCGGCGCCGGTGGTCACGTGATCTACTCCGAAAGCCATCTCCTCTCCAACACGACCTCCCATCAGAACGTCTAGCTGAGCGACGAGTTGAGAACGCGTCCAAAAGCTTGAATCCTTGTCTTGAAGAAGGCTAGTGTGCCCGCCAGACTCGCCACGTGGAATGATGGTCACCTGAGTGGTTAAATTAAGCGATACTAGTACGTGCTCCGTGTGCAGGTAGCAAGTGTTAAAAGAAGGGGGAGATGTTTCTCGCACCTTATGCAGAGGGATGCTGTCGTTGGTATAGAGCGTCATGAGAGCATGGCCAGCCTCGTGGTAGGCGGAGACTCTGTTGCTCTCGTCATCAAGGGGTCGACGCTTAGCCGGCCCCATCAATAAGCGGTCGCGCGCATCCCAGAGGTGGGCCATGGTAACTTCTGGCTCCTCCTTCAGGCCAGCTGTGATTGCAGCCTGATTGACGAGATTTTGGATATCGGCTCCGGTGTAACCTACTGTACCCAGGGCAAGCTTCTCCACGTCTACTTCTGCCGCTGCCCTGACCTTCGACAGGTAAAGCCGGAAAAGAGCGACTCGACCCTTCATGGAAAAATCGATATTCATTAGAGGCTTTCAAGGCAGTCCATTAAGGGTAACTTCACATTTTTAGGTATCAAGCACCGAGGTGCCGGCTGTCGAAATGCCTCCCGTATCTCATTTGTAAGTTAGAACACCAGAGTTTCAAATAAACTTTAACTGAATCGAAATTAGTGATGCTCTGACGAAATGCAGGGCAACCGAATGCTTCAAAATGGAGTTAACCACACAACACTGTCTAGTGATGGTTCTTCCAATAAAATCACCGCAATAAAATGCATCAACCGTGGAGTTGTGTAAAAGCATTTAATAACAAGGTCGAAGTCTGGTTCAATGTGAAATTGGGAATCAGTACTACCATGAAACAAATTGACACTCAAAAATTTACGATGAAAAACACCCGCCTTTAGTGGCACAAAGTATTTTCGCCTGAAAATTAGTAGGGCGACCTGCTCAAACGCATGTGGAAAATATTATCCCTCGATTTTCCTTGGCATTTTAAAAGAATGTTCCGCCTCTGTGTCGGACTTTGGGAGGGTAATCAAGGGAGAGGTCACTAGTACCGACAGTGATGATCAGCAGTAGAATTAGGCTGCAAACATGGATCAATTAATATTAGCGTAAGTTTACCTCGAAGCTGGGTGGTGATACATAGACCTGGAAGTCGAAGCGACCAGGTCTCAAAAGTGCCTTGTCGAGGTCATCACGTTGGTTCGTGGCTCCCAGAACAATTATTCCCTCCGATGGTTCAAAGCCATCCATTTCCGCAAGCAGTTGATTGATGGTTTGATTGGCGTAAGGGTGAAGGGGCGAAGACGACCGAAACCGGCCGACTGAATCGATCTCATCAATGAAGATGAGACATGGAGCGTGTTCCTTGGCCGCAGAAAACAACTGCCGCACGCGAGAAGCGCCCATGCCAACAAACATTTCCTCAAAATTACTTCCTGACACATAGAGAAATGGGACCTGTAAGGAGGAATTTTAACGTTAAAACAGAGAAATTAGGATTTTTCAAGTACAAAAACCGTTTCTGTGCACGAAAAGGTTATATAACTAGCCAGAAACTTACGATAAAGATAAGGCAACTTTTCATTCGTCGTTGATTCCAAAAGAAATTCGATTTTTAACAGATCACTTGGATTTTAAATTAACATGAAAACTGTTTGATAAGGAGCATACCTGAGCCTCGCCCGCAACAGCCCGAGCGAGAAGAGTTTTACCCACTCCAGGAGGGCCAACTAAAAGTACTCCCTTAGGTAGCTTTGCCCCAAGTTTACTGAACTTTTCCGGATTACGCAAAAATTCAACAATATCTTCAAGCTCCTTCTTTACCTCATCGCACTAAGATCAAGGAAAAGTACAATGAGTGCAAGAACAGAATCCCGGTGGGTTCAAACATTCCGCATAAGTTATTAGCTAATACCGCAAATACCAGTACAACTTACACCTTGGACATCAGAAAATCGTACATCAACATTGTCCGCGAAGGACGCTACAGATGAATCAAATATTTTCGAAAAACCTCCGCCAAGACCACGTTCAGGGGATCTGATTAAAAAAAACACCAAAGCAGCTCCCAAACCAATCGTTATCACTCTTATTATTAACGTCGAGATGGAATGAAGTGTACTGGTCTTCTTCTGGTTACTTGTATTAGATTGAACACCACGCCTGTAGGCCTCAACAAGCTGCAGCTGCACTACCGGAGTGTACCCCTTGAGCATATCCTTCAGATCGTCATGCTCAGCAAGTTTCCTTGATGAACTCCTAGGCTCAGGAGAACCAAAGACACCGCGACTAAATGAACCTTTGTCAACTCGTCTTTGGAAGAATTTTGCACGTGGCAATTGCACGACCGAGAAATTTGTAATAATCTTACAAAGTCGGTGAGGAAACAAATCATTGCGAAAATATCTTTCGCTTAGATGCGAGGCAGTCGAAAAACTTGTTGCACTCAAGAGGCGACTGAACATGTCTGTCAAAAGCAAAACAGTACGAAAAATAAGTGAATTTAAAAATAATGTGTGCGTTTAAGAAGCAATACTAGCTACAAAGAGTAATAAACGTGTGGGACGACGTTTACTTCCAGACTACACATTTACAAAGTCGGCCTCCAACAATGGCAGTGAAAAGCTCTAATCCGCTTAGCTAAAGTATGGTCTTCGTACTTCAACAAATCCACAGCTACTTCGCAGGTGCATACGACCTTCATCTGCGTTCAAAGGCTAAAATAGATTTCAATGCACAAAGAATTAGTCGCTATTTTAAGTTTGTAGCATAAAACTACATTTCGCAAAAGTGGCTTAAAGTTATACAATAAAAATAATTACATTTTGCAGGAGAACTAAATTTGGGACATGCTGTGCAGTATGATATTGATTCCACTACGTTAATTGCTATTGCGAAAAGCTTAGTCGTGTTTTTATATAATGAAACAGTTTTGTATTAATTTATGCAAACAAATTTTGGTTACAAGTACTTTTAACAACTTTTATTTCATTTTGTGTAATTACATGGAGCAGTCACATTTGGGGACTTTTATGCTGAAGATGCATTTCACTTTTACTCAAAAAAATTGCCTGTGTTTTAATAAGTCAACTTTGCCGATGTTTGCTTTCGGAGGGTTAGTGATTTTGACGCCGCTGTTGGGTTTTGCATTCTGCAATCTGCGAGGGTGAGTTTAGATGCTTTGGGCGCTGTTGTTTTCTTTAAAGGTGGGATTAGACTTCTCTCTAGCTTCTGAATAATTAGAATCGGCTTTTGATGAAATTGTAGTCCGCCACCTACTATCATTTTTATTTTCGATGGAGCCATAAGCGCCTTAAGTCCACTTTTTTGTGTTACCGAATCATGAACCTTTCGCTTTTGCTAGGTTTCTTAACTCACCTTCATTTCTGAACCATGGAATCAATTGGTTTCTCAAGGCGTTTGCTTAGCGACATCCGTCAAATTGCTCTGGAGCTTCAAAAACTCCTTACCCTGTCTCTCACCGATGGTTCTGATAGCTGTGATTTCGATTCCTTCACTGACCTTAACCCATTCCCTGCATTAACAAGCACGACTGCAGTCACATCATTAATAGAGGAAGTCGAGTTGCCAGATATGGGAGCTAATGATTCTACACAGTGCCAGGCAATTGACCTTTGGAAGGCCGAAAGTCTTGTACAATATTCAATTCTGCAGTCGGTGTGTAATGTTGCTGAAGTTATTGTTTGTGATGCAGCGGAGGTTACTTCGGGATGTTGGGGATTGGTTACTGCCTTAAAGAAGCTACTTGAATTACTAAGTACAGGGAATTTGATGAAGCTTTGCGATAATTACGATGGGGTTTATCAAGAAAATATTATTTGTGAACAGAATGACTCGGCGAAGTGCATCGTGTTGAATGAAAAGTTGGCGCAGCCTTTCAGAACTCCGGGGAGGTCGAGGTGTTCCGATCTCAATCGAACAGATGTTTTTGAGATTGTGGAGAAAATATGTGAGCAGGCTGAGGACGAAAGGAAAACTCTCGAAACTGAGCTTCGCAAGGCGCGGTATGATCTAGATCGGACACGAGGTGATTTATTTTCTTGGAAATGCACTCCTTTGAACTTTTCATGCATTTTAAGTCCTCCCTCGCGTACATTCTTCTGCGTGAGATCCTGTAGCCGCTTAACTTGTTTGGTCTTTTGTTATAAACGACTTTCATCTATTTCGATCACTGACATTAATATGATGCTCTTAAAGCTGTATTTCCTTTTTGGATGTGCTGGTACTTTTAATCCAAATGACAGGTTTTCCTCTTTTATTAGCATTTGCCAATTCTGTTATCGTTTCCGTGCGCTATTCTTGAGGCGTTTTCAAACATTTTTAGAATCTCACGAAGTTTCTCGCAAGACTATCACTCACATTAGGACACAATTGGAGTCGGAAAACAGGCGTTATGCATGCTTGGAGGACTCCTCCTCTCAAGTTATGTGTAGGTGGTAAGACGGCTCTGTAATTGTTGCTGTACAAGTGCTGCTATTTGCTTTATTTTGCAGCTATCGTTCGGGATATTGCAATGGAACTTGATTGCTCCGAATCGGGCCTCAGTGGTCTTCAGATCGCACAGTCTCTTAAGCGTCAAGTGAAGGGGTTATTAACAGTATGTCTTCGGAAACGCGGTGTTCTTTATCGTTCACTCTGATGAACTGTTGTTTGTGATTAGGCTTTTCCGTGGCTTCGATCGTGGAAAAGGATGGAGCAACCCCTTGATGGATCTTATGGAGAAGCGAACCCCTATCAAATTCTTCGGCTTAAGGTATTTGGTTGTCCTACAAATGCTTACTGTTGTATCCTACTATAATATTATCGGTGGCTTTGGTTTATGGGTTATTGATTTACCTTACCAAATGCATGAGCACAGGTTTCGTGGCTTTGAAATAAGTTTAATTTCATTTTAGGAGATGGAACTCAAGGAAAAAGCTGGGACGTTGGAGGCGACTACATCATTTATCAATGATTTGGGTGTTGAACTGAAGGATTTAAAAGCAGATAGAGCGCGACTTCGTGGAGAGTTGGAATGCAAAAACCTCCTCATTCAGAAAGTCAGCTTATCGGCCTTTTATTGTGTCAATTGCTAGTGGCTCTACTCTTGACGCTACCTGATCCTACTTCACCTTAGCATTTTATCGATCTCTTACTGGCTCCCATCCATTTCTCTCAAGCTGCCATTAGTTATTTGAAGACGCCTGTTCTCTTGCGCACGTTGACCCTCCATCCCTCATTGCTCATGCTATTATTTCGTTGGGTTTAGCTTCGTGAAGAGGGGAGTGAGAAAAGTATACAAATTGATCGATATAGAGCAACCTTCGATGCTCTTTTTGAACCAAACACAGCAGCTAACTTTGCGAAACAGGTTGCGGAACAATACAGACGTTATGAAAGTAGGTCATCCAATCAAGATACAATGAGGTCAATGCCTTCTATTGATGCTATCCCAGCCGAGTCAGTCCAGGGTGCTCCCAGGTTCGGAGGTAAGGTTACAACCCATTTTGTTGATAAAATTGTTGTGTTTTAGAACGAAATGCTCCAAGTCATCCGAGTTGTCAACATTCTCACGTCGATGCTGCCCCCTATGTGACCTTTGCTCCCTCGCCTAGACCTCTTCTCCCTATGAAGATGCTCAGTTACAACAAAGAAAATGTTCCTGATAACACGGTAAGCACAGCCCTTTGTGTTGCCATTAATGAGCCGTTTTTTCTTTGGCGGGTAACAGCGACCTTTGCTCCGTACTTCCTCCCTTTTAGACATCCAAGACGCTAAATTTAACGCAGTCGAACCTTGAGCAGGCTCGTTTCAGTCTTGGCACGAAACAAACTGTCAAGAAACCTCTAAACACCTCTCTAATGACTGATCCGAAGCGCATCCGGCTAGCCGAGGTGGGCACCTCCACGGACTCCTACTCGTTATAGATGAGCTTGTGATTGTGCGACCCCAGTTTCTTCGATTCGCTAGATTACTAACGATCCAGCCTTCACACCTAGTTTATTCTATATGGCTGTTTATGCAAACTGGCGCTGTTGGGTTGTCTCAATGTGGTCGTTTCCGAAAAAAATCGACTTTTTAGTAAAGAGTCGTCTTAATAACGTGAGACCCTTCTTGCTCTGATCGTAGGAACCCTCGAAGCCATTTACTTCGCATATCACAAGTAGCGTCTGGAGGAGCCAAGCTGATTTGCAGATGAAGTACCCACAACCGAATCATCGAAGTCAACATGGCGCTGAACCTCTCTCTGCGAGTAAACCGTCACCGTCGAGTCCTTTATCCTCGACTGAGAAGCACGACCCGGGTTGCTCCACATCATAAAGTAGTTTTAATGTAAATAAACGACTTTTCCCTAATCTTACTGCGACTGAGACCTTTAAAAGCAGGCTTTTTGGTCCCAAATTATCGCGTTTACGGGTTACCACGTCAATGCAGCAGAAATCGTGGGTCACAAATACGGAGTTACGAGTGACTAATGCACCGCTTGCTCGAGTTTCGCAACATGTAGTGGGGCTAAGCGGGCCTGGGCACCGCTGGAGAGCGTTTTGTGCCAGTCGAGGTTTACAACATCAAGAGGTCCCGGCTTGGCCCCCGTGTTTGGGGCCGTGTGCGGTCGGGTACACTGATTTGATTACCAATGTGCTTTCCGGTCGTTGGTTCAAGCTCTCCCCAGTGATCTGCGTGCACGTCTTTCGGTGTTCGGAGAAAGTGTTCCAACAGTTAGGTTACTTAAGCTCTGGTGAACATTTGCCTGTGTCTGATGCAGGAGAACTGCTTCAACCAAATAAATATGATTAGTAAACATGAACCATTCCGTAAATAAAGGTCCAGCAGAGTATGTAGGTCGTAGTTTCACTGAATATAAGGCCAGCAAAGAGGGTGTATCCGCTAAGGAAGTACTTTTGCCACTCCAGACCAGTCTTGCTTAGAAGAAGGAGGGAAAGTACCAGGCTCGACATCAAGTAGAATAAGAATCCGACTATTCCCGTGAGTCCGAGGATGCCAGCTGCAACTCCAGCTACTGCCGCCAATGCAGTTCGACAGTACCCAACAACGATGGCGTTGTGTTGAGTTGCTGCCGCGCTGTAAGCTAGAGGTAGGTCTGAATCTCCTATTATTTGCACATAAACAATAGTATCTGAGTGGCAATTTGGCATAAGACAAGAACAAAACCACGCCCCTACCCTCACCTCCACCGCTGACCATCGAGACGCCAGCTTCATAAAACGCGCGACGGTAAATAAAAGAGACAAAGGTTTTTAGATCTATAGCCAAAAAAATTACAGAAGTGAGGGTGAAAACATCTCTAAACACTCAAAGTTATGACTTGTTATTGCTGGAAACGTTTGTCAGAAACAAGGGAATGCTTCCATTCATGTACGAACTGGCACATCTCCTGAACTTTCATCCTCAGTAAAATTATCCAATTTTCAAATCTAAAATCATGCTACGTATACTAATCTTGTAGAAATTCTTGCTAATCATTACCAAATGTAAAAAATATTGATCTTAACTTGTCACAGCCATTCCTATAGGGTGTAAAAAATAAATTGTTGCTGCAAAATTTGGCGAAAGAACGAAAACTGTTGTTCTCTCTTTAAAAAATCAATACCTTTTAATTTGCATTCCTAATTACTATCTGGTTTTCTTCATCCCTATTTCGTAAAGATTACGACAGTGAAAGGACTTTAAAGGGATATCCTAATGCATTGTCTGCGTTTCGCAAAACCTCAAGAGCTGTTTGTCTACATACATTTAAGCTCTTTGCTGCTATGTGCATGATGATGGGTTCATTTAATTGGATCCGATAATGTCTTTCCGCTGGAGCGGGTCGGGCAACAATTTCGTGACTCGAGCAGTTTATAGGTTTCGTCGGAATAGGTCTTCGTCAGTCGGCGTCTCGGGCTTCTCAAGTATTTATGTCAATGGCACTCATCTTTTCATCAACTAGACGTGTCAAGTAGATATCGCTTTCGTAAGAAGGGGTACAAATCTCCCCCGTCATCGCCGTATCCGAACAGGACACCCGGAAGGGGCATGATTGATAGTCAGATTGACTCTACTAAAATCAGAAACGAAGATTGCTTGGAATCCACATCGCTCCATCAACAATGTGGTAATTTCAGTTTCCGAACTTTTCACTTTTCAGATGCTATCTCCATCGACTCTGTGCGGAGGGCAGATTTGTCACGCCATAATAAGAAACATAGTTCCAATGCTCCCCTCTCAGCTTTCAGATCCAAGTACAAGATACACTACAAAAAGCCAATCCTAGTGCAAAAAGGGTGGGATAATATTTCACTTAAAGGTAAACAAAGTCACTATACATTTCAACAAAGGTCGAGAAACCCAGCTGCCAGAACCATTTCTCCCTATAAGTAGGGATTTGTATAAATTTACTGTATAGATTGAGAGTAAAGAAGGCTATCGCAACGTTGCGCTACAAAAAAGCTATTTGTTCACATTACGTGAAAACGGGTCATTGTCGAAATGAGAAAAACTGCTGCTTCTCACACAACCGTAATTTTCTTCGACTTTGCCCAAAGTGAGTCTACTCCCTCCTGGTACTCTCATATTACTGTTTCCCGTCATACTCCAATTGGTAACATTCTGGCTTGTTGACGTAGGTTTCTTCAACACTCATGTTTACTTGGTGAAGAAAAGTGTCCTTTGGCTCATGTCCTTGATCCTTGCCGTCTTCCCCAGTGTGTATTTTTTGCTGCTGGGAAGTGTCACCGTGACGACTGTCCTTTCCTTCATGTAACTTACGCTGAAAACACTCCTATGTGTCCTGAGTTTGCTCGTGGTCGATGTGATCAAGGAAGGGAGGTTTGTTTGCCTGTTCCTTCGTTTCGTTTTGTTTTTCGACTAGATCAACTGTGTATGAACTGTTGTTTCCCTCTTAATCTAGTGTACAAAGCGCCATGTATGGAGATCACATAAGAGATCCAGGCAGCTTGCAACGCCGAAAGCATCTTCAAATGCTTCTGACGTAAATGATGCAAGGGCTCGTCGGATGGAATCTCTTAGAGATGCTTTCCCCGTGCCTGATTTCATTCCCTTTGTTCTTGATGGCTAAGCCTAGTTCCCTCCCTCCTCTGTTTCGTTTCTCCGCTTTCTCTGGCACGGCAACAGACACGTCAAACTCAGGTAAGATAGGCAGCGACTTTGTGAGGATTATTTATGTGATTTAGTTCTCTTCAAGTGACAATATATGATTTGGTTTTTTTACATCGCCGCCATTTTTGCGCTACCTTTTCAATTGTCCTTGCCTCTGTTTTTGGCTAAATAATGTTCCGTAAAAATATTTCCTTTTGTGGCAAAAGTTCCTTCTAGTCTCGGATGAATGGGATTTAAGTGGCTTATTTTTTAGTTAGCTGAGACACTTGTTTTTTATGCCCTCCGTGCCTGGTGCAGTTACTCCTTTTTGAAAAATGCATTGGTGATTATTCATAAAATCGTCATGTTAGTTGAGGTGGCTATCCCATCGTGCAGTGAACGTCATAAGCTAAGCATTGTAGTTATTTGGCACCTTGAAGTTGCTTCGACATCAAACTGGGTAGCTACGGGATTGAAGGCATGGTAGCTTCTCCCTGAACCGTGTTACTTCTTGTCATTTTGTCAAGGTACTCAGGTTTGACTCTGAAGGCTTTTGATTAAATGTCCCTTTTCGTCGTGATGTGCATGAGTGGGAATCGCATGATGAGTTAGTTTGCGTCGTTGCTAATATCCAGACCACATTTCTGGGCTTTTCAATATTTTGAGTAATTGCTGTGTTTGTATTTGCTGGGCTTCATTTTCATGTGAATTAACAGGAGACTATGATGAGAATGCGCGACGACTGCCATCCAGTAAGAGCATACGATTTGAGACGGCTGCTCACTTCTTTGGAGCGTGGTTCTTTAGAAATGTGTGTGAATGAGTGTGGTGAGCAGTGCTGTATCATGGAATATGGTCGAGTAATGGATCTATGCTACCCATTCTGAGAGTAAATGCATCTGAGTTTCTAGCGCAGCATAGATAGGGTGGAGTATGTCCCAAACATTTTCAAAGAATGTGTCCAGGGCATATTTGAAAAATAAGACGTGTCCAGCGCAAGGGATAGGCTAGGAGCAGAGTGCGCAATGGTAATGAGCCATCAGCTGGATTTTATTTAGATTGGTAAGGAGATGGCTGAAATAGGTACCTCGCTAAACCACAAATAAGACTCGTAACGAGTCTGATATGGCTAGGAAGAGGGTAGAAATGGTCTCCATCCGCACAAATCACACAGGCCTTTCTCACAGTAGCGGGAGACCGATGTCGCGTTTCATCACGTCTGTGTCACATAATGGGGACGGGGATTTTCGACATTTAAAGAGGGTACATTGTGATTACATGATACTTTGTTTAGATTTACTTATGAGAGTTGTATTTCGACTTCCCCATGTTACTATAGTTTGCTATGACTTCGGCGTGTACACAGAAGGCCACATTACTATAATGGCAATGGAGAGCGAATTATTTCGGTGCAGGTGACCATTTCACAACAAAAAATATCATTGGACCATGTGTTGTAGCCCATTAAGATTGGAGCTGGTACTCTTTTGCAGCCGTGGGCGTGATGTGGTATAATGTGGCATTTTTAAGTATTTCGAACCAATTATCCATTGCAAGAGTGCATACTGGGATAGGGATTTGAAGCACAGCATGGTGATTGAGCAAAACCAACCTCCAAATTTTACATGCCTATCACTTCGCAATTTGGTCATCCTAAAGGTGTCCATCGCTCTTGGGTTTTGTCATGAAAACGTTCCAAAGTATCATCCCATGAGCGCAAAAGCGCTTGCTGAAAGCGGCAGAATTTTGCTAGATATGCATTCAAATTACCAGGTATTCACCTTTTCACCCATCCTAAGTGAATTTTTCGTTTCCAAAACTTTTCGTGCAATCATTCGTATTGCGACCAACAAGTGTACGTGAACAGGGTAGACAGGCGAGGAATGAGATTAACACTTTTTAAGGCGGATGTTTGGGTATTTTAAGCTATGCATATCTATCTGGAGCGCATGTTTGTGCACTGTAAATAGCTTTGCAGTTAAGCGTGCACGAGCGAACTTTTTGGTAGCGCCTGAAGACTTTCTCGAAGACAAAATGAGACATGCCACTAGGCGAAGGGTGGCCTTCGGGCCGTGCCAGCAGCCTATCTCCCTCTGTTCATTGAATGTATGTATTCTACCCTAGCATTCTGCCTTCTTTTGTCTTCAAACGAGCCTCGGGACACTACAAATCATCCCAAAGTTTTCAAAACAAATTTGTATCCCATGGGTAAAACCAAAAAATCAAGAAGTACGCATTTTGACCATAATTTCGCTTGCCAAGACTTTTGTGCGTGACTTGAACTGACCGGATGCTTGATCTAATATTAATTATCGAAGGACTCATCTGTTGGATGAGAGTAATTCGGCAAATGGGATGTAAATCTATGTTTCTTATTACCTCAAGAGGATAGATTCGTGAAACAAGAAATAAACCTAATAGAATTTTTGGGGTGAATGTCAAATTGTTTGCCCTCAGTTTCCCTAGATGTCTGCATTCACTCCTAAGGTAATAAATTAACATTTTTAACAATTCGATCAGAACATCTTAAACACTTTCAAAATTACGGAAAGTGCAAGTTCAATTGTCAAGAGTTGCCAATTGTTTCCTGGGGAAAATCACTGCTGACGCGTACAGTCAGTGATCTGTATTTGTTGCAAAAATAACCTGGCTCAGTCCTTTTGCTATTTCGGTTCATTTTCCTTGGATATCTCATACAATGTACAAATAAAATAAATTAATTTGTTGAATAATGGTAACAAAGTCATAACTGATTTTGCTAATTACTTTCTTCACCCACTCACAAGATCAGAGTCAACGTATTTATGTTGAACGTCAAGCGCTTGTGTTTGGTTTCGATGGGCATCATGACTACAGTGCAGGAATACAGCATGATGGTGTTTGACGATTTCGACCATCAATTAACGCTTAAACGTGTCACTCCTAGCCAAAATTGAAATTATGGCTTCTCCGCCTTTGTTGTCCAGGGAATTACCAGTTGGATATAGACGCGTCCAACGTGCTGCGACTGGCCACAATGGATTGAGGCACTGACTCGAGTAAAATCGTATGTCACTAGCTGCTGGTGAAGTCAGCACGAGCGCAAAAGTGGCAAACATGAAGACAATCAGTAAAGGAAGGGCAGACACGGGAGTGCCTCTAAACGCTGCTTTCTTTGGCAGTACACAGCGTTCCCACTTGCAATGTATTGTTGAATACTTCACCAATGCTACTTGAATACTCTAAAATTGACGTCGAAGCCATAACTAATACAATTAAGTTAACCATTATAGCGATTACACAATGAGCCAACCGAAAGGTTAAGCAATAAATTTATCTGAAAACAATCTATTATGCCTGAACACCTATAGCTGATTTTATCTACCATGGGGATGTTTCAGTGAACATTACATCGCGTTGTGAGAGTTAGCTGATCCTAGTAACAGCAATACAGCTGATGGTTTTAAAGCGCAATCCTCCTGGGTGCTATCATTTCCATTCGAACGATAGTGTTGTTTCCTACTGGACTCTAAAAATTCATTCTTAACGATTCCATAATTGATGAAAATAACTGAAATAAGTATTATAAGGCGTTAGCTTGTAAGTGCGCCTAATCGGAATCACTGCATTAAAAATGAATTCAAATGAAGACAATTGTTAAAATAAGACTAACGCAAGACGACTGGGAGTGTATTTCGAAGAAGTTGCATTTACAAAAGAAAATGAGGGTCTTGAGTTGTACCCTTAGTTCTTTTAATAGAGAACCAGATTCCTAACTTCCGTTTTTTAGAGTTTAGTGTACGAATCCCCGTTTACTTTAAAGAAATCTGTGCAAGTGTGACAGTTCTACCACTCCCTCCTTCTAACCCTGGTTTCAGACCCTTGAATTAAAAAAGAGTGGATGGAAGGAGACATTTCATATAGTGCACTATGCGGACTGGCAAATTACCGATATTTTAGTGAATAACCGTTATTTTTCTTTGGGGACCGATGACCTCCACTCGACCGCGAGATTGGTGCAAACTGACCGCTTTGTAACACTTTGTTTGTTTGAACCACCGGTTTCGGTGACCATAATGCTCTAGCTGCGTAGGCTGGCCTCCGAGCCATACCAGCGGCTTATTTCCCTCTGCCCACTAAATATACATATTCTACCCTAGTATTCTGCCTTCTTTTGCTTTCGAGGGAGCCTCGGGACGCTACAGCTTGTTACCTACGAGTTTACGCAAACACCCACGTATTACAGAAGTATAAGGCAGTCAAAGAAAACAAGTTTACGTAAAATAAGTAGAAGATAACACATTTTCCTTCTGTTGATCTGTATGGCAGATGATTTTGAAAGAAAGTGACAATTGGAAAGTGTTTTTGTCAATAGTCCTTTAAATTCCACCAAGTGTCAATCAAGGCGATATTTCATAATTTTATTTTTTGACGGCTAAATAGAACCTTGACTGAGAGTCGACTTAAAGTGCGTCAGTGCAGATAACTGTTTGTAGACAACCGCTTCTTAATTTAATGGATCTCAGATGTCAGCATTATCTATAGCCAATGCCTTTTTTACACAATCAAACTAAAAGGAGATTTTATTTGCTTTTCTTGGCAGTAAGACAATGTTCGGTGGCGGAATGCCTTCTATTGACATTTGCATGCCACAGCCTATGGCTTCCTGACTGCACACTTCCTCGAGGATGTGGATATACTCTAAAGGAAAGCCTAATCTTTTAGCAATCAGCTCCAAACACTCAATTCCTTATAGTTGTACATCAATGATGACAAAAAGAAAGTGCGGATAATTTTACGGTGTGAGAAATAAATCAAGTACCTTTCCTCATGTTAGTACCCCAAGTCTTTTTTGCAATGGCTTGGATTTATCGATGCAAGATTTCAGGGCTATGTCGCATTAATCTTGAAACGAACAAACGCAGCGATTCTTTAGAAAATGTCAAAAGAATCCATTTTTCATCCATTTATATGCTGCATCAAAGTCCTGGAAACGTTATGAAACCTCACACTTGCGGCAATTTCATTGTCAATCTAGGAAACTGAGAGTTTCGAAATGCGCACTTATTGGGATCCTGCTCAGTAAACTGTATAATGAGCAAGAATGATTTTCTAATAACTGAGATCAACATAGCTCAATCACACCAACTGGTTTTGTTGCGTATTGCAATTAAAGCACCAAAGTTTCAAGCCGCCCTGTGCTTTTCACTATGAGGTGCTCTTCTTCTTCCTTAGCTTTTATTTATTTCACCTATATGGACGAAATTGTCAAATAAAAACAGATATAGAATGTCGTCGTCAAATCGGAGTCTTGTCCATTGCTGGTGCGCGGGTAGCGTTGACGGACGTTGACAAAGGCGTGCCGTTCGCAGAGGGTCGAATTGTGCCTTGCCGATGCGCCAGAATTGCAAAGCTGCACTCGCTACACGTTGTTTAACGGTGTTCAACGTGTTTGCTTGCAAAAATGATCAAATAAACACCGAGTAGCACTGGATATTTTGCGGCGATATTTGGCCTTTTATGGCCTCAGCGATTATCAGACTGGCGGGATCATTCTCACGTTCGCTCGGCGTATGCATATGATGAGGACTTACGATTTTAACTTTGCATACACCGCGCAGCCCCTTTATACCTGGAATCATCAATTAGCCGAAATTCTTTACAATTCGCGCAAATCGTGTAGCAACCATGTCGCAAATGCTCACCTTTGAAGTAGACTCACAATAATCCATTTATATTGAGTTATTTCGAAAAGCATTAAGGAAGAGTAAAGACCAGACACCTCAACAACGAAATAAAACTCCGGAACACTGCTAGGACAGTGTTACTAGGCCTTTGTTTTAGGATTGCTTAACCAGAACACCATCCTATCCGTAACAATTTTAGCCAATTTATGGAAAAATTTCAAGCAGACGTAAACTTAAAAATAAAAGGTGCTTTTCAATCACTCTTTTGTATAGGGAAGGATTTGTCGCTAGGGATTTACACTTAGACAATGCACCTGCAATCATCCCCAAAACCAACAAATTACAGCATAAAAAACCTTCCCCATTTATTGCCAGCACAAATTCCTGCTCCTGATAAATTGATTAGAAACGACTGAATACACGCAATTATTGCGCCGCCTTCAAGGCGAATTGTTACTTTGATGGTGGAAAGTACGTGGGAAGCATTATGCACAGGTTTTTTGTCCGTGGACAGTGTTGCTTACCCACGTTGTACTGGAAGTGACTGACAAAGTTACCTTCTCAGTTTCACTCATCTTACCAAAAACGTGTTTTAAAATAGCAGTTGGAATATCATAAGTCTCGTACTTCAGCACCAGCCTATCGGACTTCAAGCCCCGTGCTCCCGGGTCATCGTCTTTGTGCGCGCTATTCAAATGACTGTTATAGGGGTTTTCAAGTAAAACATTTCCCCCATATTTAGCAAGAAGGTTTCCTCTCCTCGTTCATTATGTCATGCCCCAAAGTTGCGCACAAGGGAGCAGCATTATTAGATTTACACCCATTTAGGAGTAAACCATTATAGTTTGTGCTAATATGGCAAAGAAATGGAGAATTTATTAAAGCTGTTAATTAATGCAGGTAAGGCGAATCGCGATGAGAAAACGTGTTGAAAATGCAGTCCGACTTCAAGAATAAGGTAAAAGTGGTACACAACAAGAGTAGAGGAATGAATGATACTATCGTAATGTAGCGCATGCCATTTTTGATCCCTATTATTACTGGGAAAAGATGCAAGCCATTTCATGTTTAGCATTAGCAATGTGACGGTTTCTGGATAGATAGAAGGTCTTCTGGCAAACCGCTCTCCACAGGCAAAATTTTGCTGTACATCTTTCGCGATAAGACCGTATACCATGGCAACCGTACCATACTCCTACTGGTCAAAATAGGACCAATGAAAATGGCCAAATCAAAAGAAGCAGCTTTACCAGTCTCTGGCTAGGTACTCCTATCAGATGAGAGGAAAGTGGACATGCCGAATGGAGAATATGCCATTACAGTTATAAAGGGGTGATGAAACATACCTTCGTGTCCTCGTCGCCTGGTCAGTATAGTATCACGGCAATCACTGAAAATCCATTGCACGACGTCTCCTTGTCTAAAAAGTCTGAGGAATATTCCCACACGCGTACTTCTCGGGCCAAACAACTGCTCAACTCCCTGAGGAATTTTACTTCTGCGGGCACCACACCCACAGCTTCTCCGAACCGCAGTGCCAAAAGTGGCATGGTGTGCAGAATTCCACGAGCTTGCTGTAGGTACAGCAGCCCTCAGAAACAGCCGCACTTCGAGAGCTCTCCACAACTGCGACTCAGCCAGACAGCAATCAACTCCTCCATCCTGTTCCCCGTGGAAGGCAACGATGCACAGCCATTTAGACGGAGGACAGAGTCGGACGGTTCTTCAGGAAGTGTGGTAGGAATTATCATGGATATGAGGAAGCAACAGAGTGACCAACTCAGTCAGGTGAGTGTACGGGTATAAAGTAATTGACTCATTGCCTTTTATGCATATGGCTTGTGTTGTTTGTATTTCATAAAATTCAATCCATTTGCGCGCATGTGGACCGATTTGCACTTTTTCAAACGTACGACAACGCAAATCAAGTCACTTTAAATATCAGTGTGCATCAGCTACATCGCAGTCGGTTTTTAAGTCACCTTCGAACTCATGGAATGGTTGTTATTTTTGACATAGATAATTGGAAATAATTACGGTTCTAAAGGATGGAACGATGGAAGAACCCGCTAATTTTGCTTTTATATCGACTCCTTCATTTGTGTACTTTAAACAAAACTTTGTTTTAAAACCCAAAACGAATAACTAGAACATCGAGGTACTTTAGTCAAGTATATGATTCAAAAGCCAAGATCTCCTGTTCGTTTCTCATTTTAAAGATACTCAAATGTAGCTTTGGCATTAAAGCTATAAAAAATAGTATTTACCTATACCCCCTCTGCCAAATAGGAAAAGAACGTTTATGCTCTCTACGGGCAACTAATTGGGTATTTTCTCTGGCCTAGATCGGGGTGATGATTTGCGCACAATCGCTTGATTAATGTTTCGGAGCATAATAAAAGTAGCCTACCGATAGCCATACAACAGTTCCACTAAACTCTACATTTGCAATGAAAGGCAGCAAAAAGTGCAGAGCTTTGTTTCCTCTTATTCTTCAATTTTTCGCGGATCGGACCAGTGATGCACTCACGAACTAGACGTTCACCAAAAGTTTATGATTTTGCCATTTCTCTTAGGTAGCGAAGATAAAGATGGTGAATGCTAAAGAATTTAGAATTCTTATAAATTCCAACTTTTCTTTCTTTGACTTGCTTTAACTATTCCGAGCCATTATGCGTATGGTCGTCACCGTATCATAATGTATTAGGCAGTGCGCCAGAATCCTAGCCCTATACAGTGTTTATCATTTTAATCGACCCCATGCCAGAATTCGAAAGTCGATGTAGGATCCCGTGACCCGACTCACAAGTCTCTAGCAGAACCCATCTGTATGCTAGGAACAGCAATCTGACCGTCGTTTTTCACTCATTTTAACTGCTAAATTAAGCCATTGCTAAATAGAACTGCGCATATTTTATTTGTTTGTAGAGAACACCAACATCCCACTTTATCGAAATGCACTTATCCATTCTGTAACGGCGCAATTTTTCCCTGTTGCTCTGACTATATTTTAGTTTAAGCACAAAAGCAAATTGATTATTAGCACAAAGGAATTAAAACTGTCGACGATTACAAATGATACATAGGGCCTAACCGACGGCTTTGCATCGGCGACACATGCTATGACCCTTGATAAAGACGACTCTGGAAAAACTCACATCGCTTTTAATCTTACTTGGTCATGCTCTTATGACTTGTCTTTAAGGGAACACACTTCTCAATAATCTGACCGGTCCGTTGCTTGTAAGTTCATTTATCTGTGCTTAAACTTACGCCTTTTTTGTTGCACACTAAAATCCCAACATTATGTTTACCTCGCACAAAGAATACAAATTGTAAACGGGCACAATTATTTTATGGCCAAAAACAGCCTCATATTGTGAGATAATGATCGTAGTAAAAAGGTAACCTGGCTTTTCAAAATATATACCGCTGAAATGCGAACTGGAAACACTTCAAGTTGAGTGGACCTCAAACAGATCAGCATTTGAGAAACACTAATAATCTTTTATTTTTATTGTTAGCTTAACCTAATTTTAACTTGATATTAAAGGTTCTGACAAAACGGGCAACAAAGTGCTACTCTCCTTTCAAGGGCACATAGATAAGCACCGATGCCAAACTACCTACTCATAATAGGAGAGTTCAGTGTGTGTGTGTGTGCCCTTTTGGTTAAGGCGCTATGGCGGAAATTGAAGGAATCTGCCGTAGTAGCAAAGTTGTTAAATGTATTCATTTCCAACCAAACACATCCATCAGTAAAAGTGGATTAAACTAAATTGTCATATTTATTAGGAGTGTGAGCAAGATTCTGCTAGAAATAAGCGGTCGTCAAAATAGACATGATTCTTGAAACGAAAAGGTCCGCGTAAGGCTGAACCAATCTAATGCTTGAACACCTTGGAAATGTTGCGTTGAAGAGAATCCGATTTCTCTTTCAACAAAAAGTGTAAAATAATTTAAGAGAAAGCCTCATCATAACAAAAAGTACAACACAGCTTAAGGCGAGAAGGTCTACCGCCTCCAAGTGGTTCAAAACACATTTCCTTAAGTCCGTGAAAAGTCTCATAACAAACATCGAAATTTCCTCGTTGAAATGAAATTTCGATCTTTTACAAAACATTGTGGGTAGCGTTGCGAGGTCCTACCCCACAATCCTTCTTTTATCAGTTTGTGCACCCGTCGAGTAAAATCACTTTTTCATAAGCTGGTGTGCAATTAAGGGCTGAGTAACACAGAATGCCTGAGCTAAAACTTGAAGTCACAATAGACATTTTACATCACCAAAACAAGCAGAATTAAAGCATCATTAGAAACATTAGAAACTATTTTTGAAGTATTTTGGCACCAACCGTTTCAATCCGTTTACTAAAAGGAACATTTCAAAATTTGCACGCTCTAGAGTACAGGAGAGCTGTTCAAGAAAGTGAAATGACCAAACTTAATAAAATCGCAAATGACTACTACTCTTTCAAAATTGCTTCCAAGCTGCATCTTTGATCTCATCTGATAATTTACTTCTTACAAACATCGTTTTCGTTCCCATGCTACACTATATTAGTGATTTTCTCGTTAGTTTTACGCTCCCATTTGGAACGATTCATAAGAATTTTACATGAAAGCAAGTTAGTTCAGTTTTATGCGGTTGGCTTCGCAACCAACAAAACTCTCGTATCTGACAATGTGCATGAGAATGTTATACTACAGCTACTTACGGTGATGCTTACAATTTCGGAAAGATTTTTAACCGCGTTGAAAACTCGAGGTCTCCACCCTGGTCTGCAGTCACATTTGGTAGGTTTGAAGCAAAGAGGAATTGATGTGAGTGAGTTTGTCGATATCTCTACCTTCTTAATAGTTTTTAAACCAACTTAAATGCCGTCTGTATAGGATAGAACACTTTTTCCCAAGTCAACAACAGCAAGACCAATTCGAATGCGACCAACTTCATGTGTTAGCCAATAACATCCATTTGTGTTGCGATCGTAGTCTGGTTTGTAGTTTACCCGTCGAATTATTCTGCCTACCCTGCTACTCAATGAACTCCGGAACTCAACAAGAACAAACCATTTCATTTGACAGTTATTGCGAATAAATGGATCTTTTTGAGGATTTACGCGCTTGCATCATTCTTTCGTATACTCGTAGTTTGACCTATTTTAAGATAAAGGCTAAATGATTCTCTTTGCAATAACCTCAAATCGCACCATGTTCTTTTGAATTCCTGATCCCGTAAGAGTACGAATTTTTCTCTCAGGTCAATCATTTTAGATAATTTTCGCAGTATAAACCTATCATATTTTACTGTACCGAAAAACTTATTCAGCAATTCAATGTGGCAATGCATAAACCACTATCAGCTGAATTATTTCCTTTTGTATAATGAGGCCTACTGATCCATTTGCTGGCAAAGCTCACATATTTTTACTTACAGTTTGAAAGTAGCAAACAACATTTTTTATTTTATATCACTAGAGTTATGTTATTGGAAGCCTTACCATTGCGAATGGTATTTATAAGAAAATGCCTCGAATAGTAGAAAGTGGAGAAGTATTTGTTCGTACGTTATGTCCACGGCAGTAAAGTACCAACGCAGAGTACATGCTTGAACCGCAGAAGTACAGTAAGGCTTGTTGACTTTCCGGTGACATAGTCCTCTTAATTATTTTTATCTGTGTATTTTAAAATATGGTATCAGTAAATAAATCGTCAGTATTTTTATAGTGGTACTTAACTATAATCAACGAGAGTTTGGGGCTCCAAATTAAAAAGTAGATTGTACTGATAAATTACGATTGCCTAATAACATTATCATTACGTTGCAGCTTATTTCGCGTCCCCAATTCCATTGTGATTAGTGTTTTCAGATTAATATAAATGCGTAGAGTAATCGCGCATATAAATAATCTCCTAAGTGAAGGAGGAGTGGGGAGGAAGCTTAGCACAAATGGATAAAAAATGTCTTTGTGGTGCACGGCAACGTGTCAGACATGACCGGTAGGTGGAGCCGATTGATTGTTGCTCAAAATCCTACCTGCGCATCTCCCATGTCCGCGAGAATGCAAACGCAATTGCCTACTTGGATTTTGATTGGCCTATAGCTCTAATCAATCGCTAATTCTCCGCCCAATCAGAACGGCACAGACGCTTCGGCTGTACACTCGTGCTGTCCAATAGGCACGTCAAAGTGGGAAGCGCCTATTCTTCGGGCGACAAGATTTAACCCACGCAAGTGCTAACACGGAAGATATAATCGTTTTCTGAAGTTTTGATATTTTGTGTAGGAACTTATCTTGCCAATTGATTTGGTCTGTCATGGATTAAAGCCATTCAAGTAAGCTATCAGTATCTGATAGGTGAACATCTTTTGTTAGAAAATTTGTAAATATTGTTGCCTTTGTTTCAGACTGTCGGCTAATTATGCTTTCATTGTGAAACGCCGTGGTACCCATAATTTTCGCATAATTAGCATTCACGACCCACTCAAAAGTGCCACAGAATTAAGCATCTTTAGTTTATATGACTCATGGATGATCTGGATTTGGCACTTTTTGATACTTTAAGTTGTCGTGAGGAGCTCATCTTATTTTCTGACCTATCACTTTCAGTCAGTCTGAGACTTACTCAAATTCACCTGAGATGAAGATTATCATATTTCGGTTTCTTTGGCACGATACTTTAAAACAAATAATCCTTATCTTGTAGCTTCACAGTTAAAGTAGTTGGCCCTCACTTTCCACTAACCCTAACCTTTCCCAAATGCACAAATAGTAAGACCTATCCATCTGGGTGACTAATAGTTAGCCCGATTTTATGCAAAAAGGCTTAATGCAAAAGATAAAAGGGTTTACGCTTCTTTGAGGTTTTAGTCCGTAACACCCATGTCTACAATGTGGGGCAACTAGTTGAATGCTATCCTCAAAAACCGGTGGAATATCGGGAGGACAAGATAGTGTCTGTCCATGCATGCCTCTGCTGCTAAAATTGTGATTGGAATCTAGATTATTGTGAATAGTATTACGCATCTCCCTAACAAGTCGGAGTCGTGAAGTATGAGAGCAGGTAATTTACCATTCAGTCGTTTCGCTGAATTAAATTTCCTTTCATTGCTAAATAGTAATTTTTTAGGAGCTGTTTATAATCTGTAGAGCATTCAAGTTAAGTATGATCAAATGTCTAGCTCTTAAGCTTACCAGATGATTCGCACTCTGACAAATTTAGGCAGCCAAATCAACACTGATGCTCGAATTTTACTTACTGCCAAATGGCTTATAGACAACTCTCCTCCTATGCCCATCAGAGACGTTGTCAGTTTACGGGTGGTGCTTGCGTTTTGCACATTTTGCAAGTGCATTAACGAGAGTATTTCCCCTATTCTAGTGAAAATGATCTCAAAATGGAAAATAATTAGGATGACAGTTGAATGTTCCCTCTGGGATGCGCATGCTCATGGAAATTTAGTGATCGGGGTAATTTTAATGGAATTAATAACAAAATTTGTTTCGTTTGGGTGAGAGAATGCCAATTTTATTGAGTCCAGTGGTCTGTTCAGTCACACAAGCTTAATCCGCCACAAGCTGGCTATAGGCTTGTGTGTACAACATCGTGTTTGAAGAATGCTGTGAGCATAGGAGTGCGTAACTTTATGCTCGCCATTCGAGCTCCCACTTTTATCCTCTGCTTACCGTCTGCTTAGGGCGAAATGGCGTTAAATTTCCTACCCAATGATTTACTGCCAAGTCGTTTGCCTTAAAATTTAATGCGATAAGATGCCTGAGAAGTAGCACAAAACAAGTGACAGCACTTATTCATTCGATCGTTCACCACTTTTAAATGCAGTAGTACACCAAAGTCGCACTAAGTAAATACTGGGTAACTGTTCGACCAAACTACAGGAAAGTCAAGGAACAAAAGTTGGGGTAAAAATTCACCTGGCATCTGTGATTGGAATAGTTACGAAGAATGTAAAAAGTCTCGTTTAAGGAGATGACAGTTGTTAGCTTAGTTCAAAATGCCTCAAAATGGAACAAAAAGATTTTAATGCTTTAAGATGAATATAGTGTTTGTCGTCGTGATGTAAGTCTGAGAAGCGTGACCTTCAAAATTAAAGACATGCGAAACCTAGCCCCCAAGAAGTCCATGCCTGCATTGCGACGGGGATTATCATATGCTAACGCACTTAAAACCAAAGCCCGAAGAATCGTTTTGCAACAAATAGGAAATTCTTTAAACAATTACATTGCAGATTCATTGACCGAAGATCTCCTTGTCTAGTGAAGTGCACTTATGTGGTGCCGCCTCGATTTGAATTAGCTGCAATGTATGGATCCTAGTAAAATTAAGTATAAAATGAAAATCATGAGTTTTTAATGGATTTGTGCCTTGTGTATATTTGCGCTAAACTGATGACGCACTTTTTATCGCAAGGGTGTGTGCAGCTAGTTAGAACAGGAGTTGTGCCCTTCAGTAAGTGTAAGCATGGTCGCCTTTGCCGCTTGCAGACCTCAAGTGCTTCTAGCATAGTTGATGCCGTTCAGCCATCAGAAACAAAGAAGCCACAAAACAACCAAATGTCGTCCATCCCTAAATCACTTGCGGAAGCGAAACGAAGCACGCCACTCGTCAATGGAGGTGCTACAGCTGCTGGTGCTAGTGGCGGAGGTAGCAGTAGTAGTCTCGCCTCAAGAATCCCCACGGCGTCCACTGCACCGGGTATGGTGGTAGGAGTGGGTGTAGCCGCCAGCTTGGGTCGAAAGTCGAGAGTAGCAGCAGTAGCGCAGCAGAAGACACTCCTCACCGGCCGTTTGGGAGTCACCTCGCCACCCACGCAGAGGCCTATCGACTCACACTACGGCAGCGTCCGTCGCACCGAGATGACCAAGGTGATTGGCCAGGCAACCGCAGCGACTGCTACGACGGCGGGAGCCCAAGGTCATCAGGGAAACCAAACCTACACTCTCATCGCCTACCAGCCCACCCAGTCTGGTGCGTTAATCCCACTAGCTTACACTTGCAGTTCACGTTTCACCTGGATCGGATTTTCTTACCCATGAAATGATTTTTCTCAATATCTGGAAGGAAGCATTATTGTTGATGCCTTTCGGAATTAGAGATTGTACATCTCTTACAAGTGCGTTTTAGTAGGAACATCTAAACTTGAACAGTCAGCAAACCAAAGAGGAGATCGCTAAAGTGGCCGATTGCAATAAATTAAAATATGCACAATACACGTACTGTTCGAAATACTGCCATCGTATTTAAACTACCATGATAAACCGTTCTCGTAAAATCTTTTGTATTAGACTTGCAGCCTCTGGGGCTGTTATGATCTAACATCATTTGTGCTACCCTTAAAACTCATGCCATCAATTGGATGAATTCGGCGGATAATATGAGAAGCCTATTTCTAGACGTCACAAATTACCCAATACTGAAAGGGCAATGCTAAAATATGTAAAGTCTGTTCACAGCTAGGCAGATCCGAATGATTATGATTAGAATAATTGAACTTAATAGTGTAAAAGGCGGTCCAATTAATGGGCGTTAGGATTCATTGCTAGAGTATTTCTGAATGAATGGGGAGCTAACTCCTGCTGTGTTGGAGTCCGACATAATCCTGTCGCAGCACTTGCATTTCAACACCATAAAAGAGCAAGCTCATGAATTTTTGACAAGTATCAGCATATAGTTGAATTATTTCGATCGAGAACGCAATGCAAATTGGCAGAGCAGTCTTGCCAACCACTGCATTGATAAATAGCACTTTTACTTCAAAGCACCAAGATCCTGGAGATATCCGTCACTGGTATTTAGCACATAATTGCAAGAGACGAATTTGCATGCCAAAAATGTATCCTTTTCAGAAATGCATTATCCCTTCACCCCATCCATTGGAACATGATTAAATTAATTCTATCCCTTGATGTATACGCCACAATAGCCCCCATTGATAAGGAGCTATATTCCATAATACCTTCGCTAAGGTGTCTGTTTTCATACTTTATTCCATTTCAGTGGATCATTTTATTTATCTTTTTATTCAGATCCTCACCGAAAGGCCCAGAACCAACCGGCTGTCCTCTACGCAATTCCCTCGAACCACACCTTCCTTCAACAGCATCAGATCCATCAAATAATTCAACAGCAGCAACAACAACATTCCTCACAGGCAAGTTATAAGCCACTCCAGCATACGATGCCTCATGAAGTTTAGGAGACATAAATAAATTTAAATACTCATGATATCGTAAAGGAGGACTTCTATTGTCATAAAAAAAGAATGCTCGCCTAAAAACATCCCGGAGGAGTAGAGACGATCATTCGTGCTGCTGGTAACGAAAAGTAGTCCAATGTTTTTTTTGCATAGCTGTTACTAATGTGTTTAATGCTTGGAGCAACTACTGGTAATTAATAAAAGGCTCCCATGGATTCAAAAGGCATGGAAAATTGAGTCAAAATTAACGGTTTTTCTTTGCCTTTCCTCATAAACGCAAATTTAAAATTAAAAAATTCAATGTTGACAACTTGCGCTGGCAGGTCATAAAACAGGATTTGACTGCGATATTTATGCAGCCATATATAGTCTGCATTTTGTAACATCATTTTGGGATTGTTAGGACTGTGGATTAATAACGATGTGCCGCCTTCACATTGTCCTATTCCTTGCACCGTAATTACGGTGACATGGATTGGGCAGCTTACATTCATTTTATGATGCCACTGCTTCTCGATCTAAAGTGAACATAAATGAGACAAGAACATACTCATCTACGTTAATAAATTTCTAAAAATCATGTGGAATAGTTAATAGTACTAATAGACCTTACTTGCAACATAACCAAACTTTGGTCGATGGCCTATCAGCTTCATCACACGTATCCTTAACATTGCAGTAAATTAACTACCATCGATATTTTTTGGAAAAATGTAATTTATGAAACTGTAACATCGGCTGCTGTGACGCCCAATTGGTCTTCTCCAGCCCATTTCGGGTGTCATTGCGCCAGCAGCAGTATTGATGCCGTCAACACGTCCAGGCCATGCACATGCGCACGTCCACGGCTCCAGCGCCTGTGATGCAGGACAGCAGCAGCGGACGTCAGTGACGACAACATCAGCAGCGACGGTAGCGACACCGGCACATCGACCTGGGGAGTTGGTTTGCACTTGTCCGCCTGAACTCCATCAAGGTAAATGAAAATGTCCTCCTCTTCTCCCACTCTTCCTCCCTCAGTTACACGATGCTTACACGACTCGCTCCGACCTTGTCCAAAAAGTGAGAACACAAATCCTTCAGCATTCACTTATAGACAACCGTCGGCGCATGTGCGGGTGAAAGCGATTGTAATTAATTCAGACAAAAACAGTTATGGTATTCCATCCGTTATTTTGCGTGAACACGTCGGAAGGGATCACTGGTTTAGTTCAAACATCTGTTTCAAGTATGTTCAACCAAGATTGTAGGTAAGGCAGAGCTGGCAAATTGATAGTATCGGCCATGTAGGTTCAAATAACGCATTTTTTAGCTCATTAAAGAACCTCTGAATTTTAACACACTTGCATGAGCATGTACATGTTTTAGTCCAAACTTATTTGCCTTTCATTTTCAACAATAAAGATTGAGGATTTTCTCTAATAATTTGAGATAGAATGGAATTTAGCTAAGAAATTGAACCCGACATCTCTTATATACGCAGTTGCACCTTAAATTCCTCAAGAGTAAATTGTGACAGTTTATTTAGGAATTAACTATGAACGGAAGTCTTTGTTAGGTTGGTGGGACTTACTACAGCTACCACTATTTCTTTGAGGATAGGAAGTAGCAAAAACATCTGCTAAGCTGTTTCAACATGCTTAAAGAAAATATCTTACGTAGCACATGCACTTTGTACATCAATTTTTGGTGGGAATTTATCACTATGGAGAGCACTAAAGTACATAACAATATTCACTCTGCACGGCATTAGACTGAATGCTTAGCGGACACCTCTAGCTGAAATTGGGGCGTTTGTAGATCACATCTATGTTCAGTAGATCGAAATATCGTGGGCGTCACGGCGGCAGGACGCTATTGCATTATTTCGATCAAAGTATT
The DNA here is from genome assembly GCA_036345935.2 of Taenia hydatigena. NCBI lineage: Eukaryota > Metazoa > Platyhelminthes > Cestoda > Cyclophyllidea > Taeniidae > Taenia > Taenia hydatigena. Next base: position 10,907,312 of record JADWOT020000006.1, on the reverse strand, counting down.
ACCTTGTTTTCTACAGAAAAACCAATTCTATTGCATCCGTATACCTTGATTTGAAAAAGGTCGTTCGTATTTTAAGTTTAATTTTAGTACTTCCCAAAAGAGGCGGTTTCTCCCAAAAAAACTGAGAATGGTTATTTCATGAGCTACCTCAGTAGGTATGTGAGATGTTTTTTAAAATAGGCCTATAGACAAAAGCTCACCGTCTTGTTAGAGTATCCACTTAAGTTGATTTGATTTTGGAGTACTACACTTAGTTCCTTTTTTCACTTCATTGACCGCTAACTGTTATTTCTTGCCAAATACAGCTCTCATCGAGCACCATCAGCTACGCCAAGGCCAGCAGCATTCGCAGAATTTTCTCCTTATTAACCGTGATCAACCTTCAGTCCAACTACCAGACGTCACTCACGCAACTTTACATGTGGAAAGAAAACTGAGGCAAGTTCATGTCATGTTCAGCAAACGCTTTGATACTGTATGCAATTTCACGAATATGGCATCACTAATTAAGCCTGCAAGTTTGATTTACTTGTCAAACAAATGATGGCACAAAATACACATCTTATCAATTACATCCCAGATACGTGTGCTTCTGCTCATGTTCCACAGGTTAAAAACCTGTTTAGCTTTCAAGCAAAGATGCATGACACAGGGTACCGTTGAAACAGTGAATGAGTTAGAATTCCTCTGCCATTTCTGTACGCACTATGCTAAGAATTCGAGTCACGATTTTCTATTAAAAAGGTGAACGTGTTTTTAGCTCGGCTCTATCTTTTAGTGGCATAAATCAAAACAACGTTACTAGCGCAGAGCACTTAATGAAGTATAGCTTGGGTCGCGAGGCACGGTGGTTATGATTGACTGGAATCTGGCTCTTATTCGCATAGCACACCGGACAGTGGTCAGTTGCAGTGCGCAGACCTTCACTGCCCCCAGCGAGGCCGGGAAATGGACGCGGAGTCGCACGTCAACTACCTGGTCACCCTCTTCCAGGTGCTGAGGGCCTCTGGGGTTCGCGAAGAATCCTTTGTCAGTGCCTTTCGACTCATGGGACTGTCACCGCAACTTACAGGTGCACATACGACCCCTACGAAGTCCTATCTTATTGCCAAAATTTATTGGCTTTCTATAGGTAGCTGAAAGGTGTGAACGGTTGCTTTGGATTGCAGTCAGTGTGGTGGCAATCACTCTTGTCTGGGGGAGCTCTTAAATGGACATTATTTGATTTTCACTTGTATGCATAAACACAAAGCCAAAGTAGGATGCTTTCATAAAAGCAATCGAAGTGGAGGTTAATTATTACAATCAAGTGCAACTCTAGCAGCCGAGATTGGTGAATACTACACAAGTCTTCGACAGTCTGCATACAACTCCATTTTCTTTAGTATTACAGTATAGAGGCCAAAGGGGTAAGGCAGGTTAACGCATTTGGCCAAAAATAACTAATATTTAGTGCATGCAAATGACGATTACATGATTAATGAAACGTTTTGGATGTAGGGTTCATTGTAGCGTTATAAAATGCATCAGCCGATATCAGCCAAGTTGTGTACAGATGTCTGTCATTTACACCAGGTTTGGGGATAGACACACTGTTAAGATTATCTACCCTTCCAGAAATATGTCCGAGTTTCCTGCTACAACATTACGTTTCACGATTCAATTTCACTGGCATAAGTGAAGTCCCATTTGTCAAAGTGGATGGCAGAAGTTTTTGGGAGTTCGCATTTCATTGGTTCGGAAGACAGGTAGGTGAGATAAAAAAATCCGTCGCCAAGTTCTGATTTAGCTTTGCAGTTGGATCAAAAATAAGTGAAATGGGAGGCGCGATAAATCGAATCTGGAAGACGTGCTTGTTAAAATCTATTAATAGAACTTTTTGAAAAAAAGTTACTAATTAAGACACTTCATTAACACCAACTACCTTATTGACACATTAAAGATTTCCAAAGAGAGACCGCTATTCGTGCGAAAAACGGATTGCAACAAGTTCGTGCCGCATTATCGGATTTGAAGCGGGAGCAAATGCAGTTGAAAACAATCTTCGCAAAGGAGGTTCAGTGCTGTGAGAGGCAGATAGCTGTAAGTGTCCATCCCCCATTGATTGGTCATTTAAAACACAATCCAGATGCTGTCAAATTTTTTACATTGTATCTCTAGGTGCAGTTGAAGAAGTACGAGCGCAGAAAGGGCCTACAGCAGGCCCAACCATTCTACGACACCAGGATACACAAGGTGCGCTCGGACAGACAATTGCTTGACAATGCACTCGCGGCCTATCAGACCACGTGGTCTTCTTTGATTGGCCAGTTGGCGGACCTAGAGGGTGTCATTGAGGAGACAGGCAATGATGTGCTCAAGAGTAGATGCCGAATCACTCTTCAAATGGTCAGTGCTCTTGAGGATCGCTTACAACTCGCAACGTCGGCTATTGAGTTTTGCTGTGGTGAGCTAAACTTTTTTTGCAATAAAGTGGTAAGAGGTGTCGGATTATGGAGCAGTTTTATTAGAAATTTAAATGTTTTGCCCGGTAGAAAGTGATCCCCTCTTGCGAAAGTCAATTTGGCAACATGCGGAGAACGAGATGGATTCTGCTGAACAGGAAACGCGGTAATTGATGCTTGTTGCTCATACACTTCAACACACTCCCTACATTGAGCTCTTTTTAAGTGCAGCAACATATCATTTGCTTAGAAGTCACGCATCGGCAATCATTATGACCATATGAGCATTTAGCCGTCTGTTGAATTGCAAAAAATGAAAACATACTTTGCAAATCGGTGTTTCTTGTCAGACTGTAAAGCAAGTTATCGTCATGTAATGACATAAATGTTGTTTTACTTTTTTATAGGATTCTCGAAGAACAGCTGGAACAGTTATCAGACTTGCGTGAGCGCAGTGCTAGGCTAAATGGAACAATTACAACACTAAAACGGTAAACAACGAACCAACACGACGACATCATTTTCGCACTTTCTTTCCAAATGCCTTGTATTTAATAAAACCACTTGATGTTGCATCTAAATGAGTTCAATGAAGCTCACCGTGTTTCCCCAAATATCTCTAGCAGAGCATCCTTAGTAATTCAATGCTATATTTCATTGAAAATAGGATGTCGATAAATAACATTACTTTATTGTATCGCATGCATCGACTTTGAACAAATTACTTCCCATTAAATACTTTCCACTTGGGCAGGTTGGCAAAAGTGAACTCAAACACCCGACAAAACGAGCAGCAAATGCAACGCTTACAATCACTAGGAGGAGTATTAAATCCGACTGCTGCGGATAGTGGAAGTGCCGAAAGGAAACGACTTATGGCCACCATCCGTCTGCTACAACCTGATCATGATGAGCGAATGCGCAGTATAGAGGTAGTCTGTGAAACTTCCAGTGCTCGCTGCGCATCTATCATGCATATTAAATTTAGGAAACACTTACCTTAACCAATGGCTGCTTATCTTAAAGGATTCGACTAGTGATTAGTCAGTTATCTATGCGCAATGTTAAGTTTGCTTAAAAGGAAAAAGTAAAATTGACTTCTGATTTTGAGTATCTAAATGCACAAGTAAAGTCACCGTTACCTTGCCCCGATCGGGTCAATTTCTTTCTGTGCAAACTACCATACTCAGTGAGCTAGCCTTTCTGACTCTACTAGGGTCTTTCTAAGCATACATCACACGTTCTCTAGGTCCAGTTTTTGCTTCTTTTAATCTGTGATACTACCAATGTAACTGCCTTCATATTCCGAGTGGAGGAATAGAATGGTACCCAGAATCTAACATAAGGTGGAACAATTTTAGATCAAAACTGGGATTTTTTTGTAGTCCTGGCATTTCTTTAAAACTCAGATTCAAGAAGCCCTTCGCGAGAGACGAAAACGTGTGTTTCGAGACCCCCCTGTGTTTAAAGGACCCGCTAAAGCACTCCTTCTCAATGGCATTCACATTTCGCCCATTTGGCCGGAGGGCTTTTCGCGAAAATCAAATCGCAATTCGACACCCACACCGGATATCCCTGATGTTTCAGTGGCAAATGAGGAGCCACCCGAAATCTCCAACACCACAGCAAATCTGCCTCAACCACTTCGTCTCCCTCTGTCCACCGTTCTCGTTAGCAGACTCAGAAATCCCAATGCGCCTAGGTCCAAGAGAAACGTGCGTGTGAAATTCAACATGCAGGTTTATGTTGACGGAGAGGACCAACCTCTGCCGCTGAATTACGTTCTAGAAGAAGACAATCTCAGGAGCGCTCGGCGGAAGTCAGCTCCAGCCTTGCCCAGTCCGGACGAGGTAACACCGCCCGCTCCCCCTCCCCGACTGACTAGTCAGTCAGCTTCTGCGCCTCTCACTGAGACGACAAAGGGCCAGCTGCAAGGCAGTCCCATTAAAATGCTGCGCTATGAAAATATGGACATGTTTTTGAAAAATGTTCAATTACCTACTTCTGGTAAGTATTCAAAAGTATTGCTACTTATTTTTTAAGCAGTAACTGTATTTCATTTTGTTTTAGAGAAGAATGCGAACCCACCTGCTCAAAACTGAATCCGTCTCTTCCAGCAGTATTTCGATAATTACCTCAGCTAGAACATAACCTTCATGAAGCCTGATTCCCACCCCACTTCATGGTATTAATTGTATTTCATAATGTAAAAGTATTATAGACATAATTATGACGTCAAACACTGCATCTCTATATGTTTTATTTCATGAACTTTTTTTGCTTGTACCTGTAAATAACTGATAAGTACTTTTGAATTTGATCATGACAAATAAACTATAAGACAGCTCTTTAATAATTGCCTACTAGTGTGAATCTTTCCTGAAAAGAAAGAAATATGAAGTTAAAACAGATCACATGGTATTAGATTTTTAAAATCGGGTTAGTGACAGTGAGGTAGTCAAAATCCATCTATGAATTGGCGCCTTATTTCGCAAGGATATGGCTTTACCTGGGTCTCTGGTGCATGTTCTGCTTTGGCAAAAGGCTTATTAAACCAACAATGCCGAGTCGTGCACTTCATTCGTCATCTCGCACTTTTTTTCGCAACTCTTGTGCCCTTGCTGCTGTGTTGCGCTCTAAACGAACGATGGTCTCGTATTTTTTTAGGCAAATAATTAAGCGTTTGATTTGACCAGCTACTTAATTTATAAAGTTGACTTAATATTAGAGGGCTATGATCGTATGCAATGCATAAATAAGAGACCTACTTTCTATGCTTAAAGTAGCTCCAATTCACCAAAGTAGAAATTCTCTTTGTGAGTTTGATTCTGCCAGGCGAAGAATGGAGGTGCGAAGCTATTTAGTGCCAGAAACTACATAGTACCGCGCTGCTTCGGGTTCATAATGCATACATCAAACCTCGGAAATGATCCCCGAATTTTTTTCGGTGCTACTCATGAAGCAGAACAACAGTACTTTTGCGAACCCCAACTTACCTTGGTCTTACTTATGCGAAACATCAAACATTATCATTGAGTTTTGGTTGAATTGAGAACAAAATTTTTTACCCGGGTGATAAAAACATGCTTATCACTCCGAATAGCGAAAAGGTAGTATTGTTTATTCACAGCTCAGATAATAAAACGATTAAATGATATTAGCCAAACAGAGGTGGCTATTTAGATATCCTTTTGTGTGTTTCTAAAAGGGTGTGTAAATGGTCGGATGAATACCGGTGTTTTTTAAACACGGCTTCTGATGCATGAAAAGCTCAACTGCATTCATTACACTTATGCTTTTCAAGTCCACACAATTGCTGGGTGTTTCGTAAAGTTTCTCGTTTTAGTAAGTTAACTTGTCAACAGGGAAGCACGCCCACGTGCATCCGCTTTTAGCCCACATCGCAGCCTTCTGGAAGTTTGACTTGAAACTTGTATCACACCCTCGTGATGCAAACCTTAGCCCCTGCAGAAGAATTTTATCGAGCAGGGACAATCGGATCCATTAGTTTTCGCTTTAATTCAGTTTACCTCGTAGCATCTGCTTAATCTAAGCTCATCCAATCTTTGCACTTTTTTGTTTATTGGTAGTAAATGAGATTAAAAATGTGTCGTAGAGCGCAGTGGAGTTAAGATGCAACTTGTTACATGGAATGTTAAGCCATTCGGAACTGCTTCAAGCCAATAATAGTCATAAAAACCTAAAACGTTTGATAAAAACAAGACCAAATTGTGCTCATTAGAGTGTAATCAAGTCCTTTCAAAGTGATGGCTTTACCTGCACAGTCTTTGGCCAACGCTTTGTCAAAAATTGAATTTACCCTTTGGCGAGGGCTTTGTTAAGGTAAAAGAGTTATTTAAAAACGTCCAGAAAAGCATATATTTATTGTTGCGAGTATAAAAAAAGTTAAACTCCCTTAGCAGGACCACCAAAAATGGGAAGCTTTGAAGACCATGGGTCTATACTGAGACATTAAGCCTTTGTTTACACGAGGAAAAATGGTGGCAGTGAAAACACTGTTAGAGGACAAATAAAGTCGCATTATAATGTGCAAAATAAGATCTTCAGCAATTCTAGAAGTGGTTGACCCCAAAATATGTCTCAAGGCAAAGCAAAGCGTTGGCATAGGTGCACTGCAATGTAATTTGTTTAATTAAAATAAGGTGAAGCTTATTTTCTAGAAGTTGCTCAAGCATTGCACTTTATAAAACCACTCTTGACGCTTTCTGACCAGAATAAGGTAAAGCGTCCTGGAGGATGATGGGCTCTTATCAGGTTATTAATCTAGACTCTAGAACCTCGATGCGCAAGGCATCCACCGCATAGGGAGTGACTGTGAGGTACCTCCGCTATGCTGTACCCAATATGCAAATTTTATTAACTAGTCGTTTGATAAAGTGGATGAAATTAGTATGTTCGAGCAAGAGGAGATCATAACAATCGAAATGCAAGTCAGCTAGTGCATAGGCGCATGGGCTGGTTAATCCATTCATCATGTGAGAAATATATCCACTTACTGAGACTTTTACGCCAACAGAGATCTTTTATTTGGAAATATTTCCTTCCCACTAGCTTCCTGTCTTCTAATACAAGGTAAATATAAAGATTCTCAAGGCATCTATGGAGAGGTACTCGCCTTAATCAAAAGAAATGAAGTGCATATTGATAGCGTGTATTTGTATGGGATTTGATTCAACATAAATTAGTGCGAAAACGCAATTGTAATATCCGGCTACAGACACGACAAGGCTGTTGGCCTACCTTCTCAATACTAGTAGTCCTAATCGTTGTGAGTGGACCGAGCATCAAGAGTAGATAAATCCCGTTGCCCAGGCTCAGCGTCACGAATTCATTTTTTAGCATTGACACCACAAAGCTGCTGGCGGTGGTGTGTGCGTCTTGCTTTACAGGAGGCTTCCGACACATGCAGAGTCGTCCATAAACCAATCGCAAAGGCATTGGATACATGCGTGGCAAACGTTTCCTTGTATCATATACAAAATTAACCAAGTATGCTTCTATTATCTGGTCAGTGCAACACTCACTTGAGAGAAAACAGAAGATGTCTCTAAAAGCGTGTTGAACTCATCGGAAAAGCAATGCTGTTTTTCTTGAATTAACAAGAAAACAATGGTCAGTGGCAGTTTTCGCCCAATGAACTCAAGTTTTAGGTTAGGGCTAAAATAACCATTATTTCCCTTCGATACAATGTAGACAGATGTTTTCCCTTGTCCTGTAGAGGATACGTTAAGTTGGCGAAGCTGTACCCTAAAGCTGAGTTGGTATTTCGCATCATAGGCCATTACTAAAGTGTTGGTTCTAAAAGTGCTTTTTTGGTTCCTATAAAATAAAAATAATCTAGCTTATTCAAAGATAAGTATGTAGAATTAACTCTCACTGTTTAATTAATCTTGTCGAGATAAAAAGCATAGCCACGTTGATTGGGGATGTTTACATCAACACTAGCGTACGCGTAGATGAAGAAAGCATGTTAAATGCTTATGCGACAACCAAAGTCTAAGTTAAATGACTACTACTGCTACTAACCAGAACACTGAGATCAAGAAAACATTTTTAACTAGCATAGCACATTTGAACAGGCATAAGCAGTATCTGTGATGGTATTTGCTTCATTTAAATGGAGCTGTACAAGCATTTACATTGCGTTGTCCGAACCCATAAAACGGTGTAAAACCCGGCTTGTGATAATGCTTACAGATTTGAATAGCACTTAAAAACACCTGAAAGCGAAGGTAGGACTTGGAGTAAAATAAAATCAACGTAGCCTCTTTTTTCCTTCGACACAGATTCTCTCCGAAAACTTCACTTTCCCAGGATCTACGGTACCAGAGTTCTCATGTGCACAGACGGAAAACCGTAGTTGGATTGCTGAATGGTTGTATGTATTTAATGAAAAGTGCCGTGTAACAATCGCTTGCAGTAGGCATTGCTGTTGGTCTCTGAATTTGTGCACTAACGTTCATGGATCAGTTTATTAAAATCCGAGTTTCACACCTCCATGATGGTTATTGCACAATTTTTGAGGTGCGCATAGACCAACTCAGCTTAGAAAACCTTCAATAAGAAGGGTACTCCCTGCATGGCATTTTGCAGAGTCAGTTTAAAAATGGAAAATTGCAATGTGATGGCATGTTCGAATCGATGATACCGTTTCCGTGAGTTCAAAAATTGTTCAACGTTTATTGTGCAGCATTAGAATATTATTGGAACGCCTAGTCTAGATCCACCTACGCTGCACTTAGAATTCTGTAATAGTTTTGTTTCCTTTCAACAGCTTGCCATAGATTAATGCACATAAGCGTTTTGATGGTTTTACTGATGTTGTTGGTGTTGTATGAGTTACTATTCAGTTTCATGTCATGCGCTACGCCATGGGTTTTAGCTGCTTGTTTTAACAGTTCCAAAACTGCGTGCACCTTATAAAGTAGGTGGACCCCATTTCAATGCTTAAAACATCGGCAACCGCAGTAGGTAAATGACTAATCAAATGTTACTTCATACCTGATTTGTTATTCGTGAGGGCTTTTGATGAGAATTTATGAGAAAATAAAAAGAAATGTTGAATTTCAGTAATTCAGACTCGAACTGAAGGCGCTACGTGTACTCCCTAAGATTGTGTGTGATTGAAATTCCTGCCTATCACACTTCTCGTTCTGCAGGATTTATGTCTAAATGATGGCCAAAAACAATGAGAAAGATAGTCCAAAACTCATCCAGTTGATACTTCATTCAAATGCATTGGCAAAGGATATGAAAATGCAGCTAAAATGATACACTGGATAAAATAAACGTTTTACTTCCTGTTTATTAACACAAATTGATGCTTCAATCATAAAATTGAGGCCCGTTTAAGTCATGCTCCATCTTCCCTCAACTTAGTGCTGATGTGAACGCATTCAACCTACCCTCCATTAGATATAATTGCAAACAAAATACAACTGCGTTCTTAAAATCTAGTTTTCGAGCTTTATGACCATGTACAGAGCGGCCCTTTTGACTGCCGTACTTATCGACGTCCGCATCCATTTGTGCATCTCTGTTGAATTAGCAATGCACGGAAATGCATACATCTCTCGCTCTCGTGACCCAACATTTCAATAAGCCACGCAACCGTGACAACAGTGTGTGCCTGAGAGAACATTTGTCGCATCGATGATCATGCTGAAATAGCACACTGCTTCAGCGTACTTTGAGACGTTGTTTTAGAATGGCGCCATTAATGTTCATCGTTTCACTGTGCATGTCTTTTGCACACGATTCGTATGCCACTGTCCAGTCCCAATTCAAATACTTTCTTCCCTTCCCTGTGCAAAAAGAGTGTGCTGTGAGCTCTTCAATATTTCCGTTCACAGATTTCCTTAAGCTCCCTATTGACTTAAAATGGCATAAGGAAAACAATTTTTATACTGATATAACAATTCTTTTAAAGTTCTCTACATTAATCCACCACTAATTCCTAAGTGATTTCCAAAAAATGACTTCGAAGATCTATTAAAGCAAAAAAGCGCTCGCAGAGACCAAACAAAGGCCGTTTTCGACAAATAAATACGAACTTTTTGTCCGGTTGAAGAAGTCACCACCAGTTCAGATCTATTAGCCATCCATTTGTCATTATAAGCGAATTTCTTTACTAAGTAGAGATCGCTGCACTGTAAAGCAATTCAACCGTAGTGTTTTGGGACTCCACATTCTTCAATGAGGCTTTAAAGTACATATTCTACTTGAACATTGCAACGAGAATGATTTAAGGTCTTTTCCAACAAAGCATGAATTTGGACACTGTAATTTAGTGGGCATAGATTTGATACACAGTCCACTGTTTTGAAGAGCGGTTTTGTAGTTTTTCATTCAATTTTTTGAGATTTCTTGATGGTTTTCATCTCAAATATACTTGCAAGTAACCGACTGATCAAGCTAATCTGAGGTTCACATAAGAACGGTGATTTTGAAATAAACCTTATGGAATCTTCTCATGAACGTGTTTGATGCTCCATGAGCTTAGCGACGACCTCTTTCATAGCCATTTAAGCAAGTGCTAAAGAGACGGTGAGCTTATAGCCATTTAATTTATTCAGAGGTTGTGGACAAAACAGACTTCAAGTTAAAATTTGTGATTATCACACTGGACTAATCCTAGAATACTTAAAGTTTGAGAATAAAAAATTCCCAAGATGTGGAGACAAGTTTAATTTGTGGAAGTGTTTTCGCAACATTTCCTACTCTCTAGATTTGCTTTACCTTTCCACTCGTAGCAACAGATGTAGAGTCCTTTCAACAGTAAATTGCACTTTGGGCGAGTATTTCGCCTCGAAATTTGTACAAGAAAAATCGTAAAAAAATAAATAAGATACAGTTGATAGATCAACTCAGCTGTTCATTTATTTCATGTACAAGTTTTGAAACCAAAATTCAGCCTAGATCCAGTAACATCGTTGTTGTTAGGCGCTTCTTATTCGTTGCAATTTCTCACAATGTGCCACCAAGACGTGGCCACTTCGAAGCTGATCGTAAGAGCCCGAGCTCCGCTCCACTGGCATAATAAACTCATCAAACGTCCGGATCGCTTCACCACTACTGCTTCCATTTGATCACTGACCAATTTTTTGTCTCACAAAACTTTTCCAGCAGTCGAGCATCTCTACAACAAGGAAATAAAAGCCCGATAAAACTATGTGAGTTCTGCACAAGTTGATTATAAGAACTTACTGTTATCCTTAAGGGAAATTTTCGTTGTGTTGTTGCTATTTCTTGTTGCAATGAAAAGAGAATTCACGAAGAAATATCATCATATAGGATCTCCTTATTTTCCGCTATGCAATAACCTCAATTCAACATTTCAAAGTCAATAGTTCTATCACTTTCCTCACTAACGGAGATATTTGTTTTTGACGATTTACCTTGATTTTAGAGCAAGCATAAAATAGGTACAAAACAGAAGCATGTCCCATGAAAAGCTTTGCCTCGACCATAATTCTCATCGGTGAGGTACTTGCCGTAATATTCCCAAAATACTGAGCAAGATTTCTGGGTTGTTTTCCAACAATTTATTGCAAGTAAAAAGATTTGCTAATGATCCTTTTGCAAACTTCAGATCTGTACTCTAGTTGAATAACTTAGTTTATTCAGACATCCTCTCTCACCAGGAAAGTCGCCAAAGCTTCTTATTTTAACGATTATAGAACCAAATGCAATTCGAGTAACCATCCCTTTGCTCCGTTTAACAGTAACTCAAGAGCGAATTCTTATGCTTAAGTATGCGAACTGGGATGGCTAAGCTTATGTACAACATCAAAAAGGGTAGAAGGTAGAATTCACTCAAAAATTTCTCTTTGTATTTTCCCAGCTTCATGAAGATTAGTAGTGTTTAAGTGCAATAAGTTGCCCGAAGCTCGACCCACTTCAACTAAGGCGTAGATACTTCGACTTACATGAGAATTGAAGGCAAGTTAAGGGCTTGACTAGCTCATTGTGTTTTTCGGCTTTTCACCATCACTTTGATGTTTATGACTTTTGACAGAGAGGCTAAGTATCATTTAACTTATTTGAGCAGTTATCTTTAGACAACAAGCAAGCGTTTTTACTTCACCTTTACTCTTTCCTATATTGTCAGAAGCCAGTTCATAACTCTTTAACTACATTCTCTTACAGAACGCAAAAGTTCCTCATTTCAATGACCACTCATTTTCATCATGACTGCCGTCTATCTTCGGCCAAATTGAGCCGCCAACGCAAAGCCCTATCCAAGGCATGCACTCCATGCAACCCAATAAATATGCTTCCCCTCCAGTTTGACCTCACTCTTGTTAATTATTCTTGACCGCACAAATTCTTAATTTTGTTTGTTTGGGAATCGAGGAAAGTTGCACTTAGGCAAAATGCCCTCAAAATTGTTAGAAAGCAAAGCTACTTCAAGTAATTGTGACGTAGCAGAATACAGAAAATGCACACCCCAATAGGTAGGGACGAATTTTGACTCGTTACAATACTCCTGTTGGATATCAATATGCCATAAATAGACGTTCACACTATGAACTTAGTGACGCAGTGGCAAATAAACGACATTTGTTGTTGTGTTTTGGTAGAGCGTGCAGACAGCTGTTAGCATATTAACGGTACATCCAGCTAGACGCCAAAAATTTCCAACAACTTATTATTTTTGATTAAAAAGAAGGTGAAGGCGCTCACTGTAGACACCATCAATCGCTACTTACTAACTTTACAACGATGTCGACATTAATTAAGCAGCCCAAAATTTTCAGGCTTCATAAATGTATCTGCCTATAATCTTTACCCAAAAACCATTGCTTTGACATAAATCCTTGGGTTCTGATGCTGAATAAAACCTCTTTATTTTGTAACAAAAGGATCACCGATTAGGCATCAATGGAGTCAGGCTTCTGGAAATTCGAGTGATTTCAGTGGAATTAGTCGCATGCATATTTTGAATAAGCTGATTCAATGTTTGCTATAACATCAGGATCAGTGAGCATTTTAAATAATCGCATTGAATACTGGCCTAAATAGCTACCCAAGTTTCCACTGAATTACCCATCTCACAACTATTTACAACCCATTTGAGTAGCCCCGTTCAGATCAGGCGCATGGTTAAGATTACATGTGGTAACATTAAATGCTCTTTGAAGATCCGTGTGTGTTGGAGGCCGAGTCTCACCCAAATTAAAAATATTCATTTTGTCAAAAGGTCATTTCGCAACAATTGACCATTTCGTCACCATCATCATAACCTTAATTCTTCTCCGTCCGCAATTATTAAGTGCGTACCTTTAAAGTATTGCACGATTATAAATAACTTATTTCACGTTAATGACGCCTGATCAATTTAATGGGATGCTAATTTATTAAAATTGCATTATACCTTGCTCACGTGTATATTCCTGTTTCCACTAATCAAATCAGAATCTCTTTTAAAAGGGCTCCCTGGAATATAACATGCGTTAGGCACAAAAATTATGCAACAATAAGCATCATTGGTCCGTAGGAAATTAGATATGAAATTAGCTCGGTGAGATCTGCGCGTGAGTTCTCAAAAGTAACCGAATTGTTAAAAGACCTTATAGGGCCACTTACCATGGCCAGTGCATTGGAATCAAACCAATGCTCGTCTACCGATGCCTACAGCTATATTTCGGCGATTCAACTCCGAAAAGGACCATTTTAGGGGCAAAAATGCAAAGGAAACCATTCGAGTTCTGCAATCACCATAATAATATGATGGAATCCACTTGCAATCCAGCTAGTCTGCTTAGCAAATGGAGGTCTCATGAATGTTTTGCAATTTTGAACGTAAACTACCGGTCGTTGCAGTACTTGAGCTACTCACTGGACTTGTGGCGGTAACAGAGTGCTTATTTTTTCCTCTACGGTATGACAGCTGTTTTGCGCTCCTCAGGAGCCCAACCGTGAAAACGAATATCCCTCTTGGCATAAACTCTATTATAGACTTCAAAGAGAAACATAGGGATGGAGGTTTTACAAATGTAAATGTGTAAATTAGTAATTGTGCGAATCGCCTCTAAAATTTTTTAGAACAATGCCGCCATTTTTTAAGTTAGAGAAAGTTCATGTGTGACAGAATGGACTCTTGTATGGGTTTCCCACTTATTAAAGGCGGGTGCCATTTTGCGAGCGCTTAAACGAACGGACTTGGCTCATAAATCCTACAGTTGGGAGCATGAATTAGACAGAAGACAACACGAGGGGCTCTGTCAAGCAGATTATGTTTGACCATTTAGCAAAAGTAGAGTTCATTGCAAAGTCGTAGCATTGTTATTTTAAACCCGTAAAATAATGTACAGATGCACAATAGCAATGGTTAATGTCACTCATTTATTTATGTTTTGCAATGAACAGAACATTTTGCACAACAAAAGCATGTCCTCATGCACCGGAGATAGCCTTGCCTTACCTAGAAAGGACACGAGTAAAAGGCCTCGTGAATTCCGAGTCAAATGAATCACGCTTCTCACTTTATGTGTAGATAATGAGTAAATCGGTAACTTCTTTTCCATTTTGGAGCGTGCATATGTAGTTATAGTTTTCTGCTAACGCCTACTTTGTTTGCAGGTCAGAAAAATTATTATCTCTATTACTGTTGTGATACGGAAAGTAGTATAGTTCAGTACCAGAACTGTGAATTTTTTAGACAAAATGGATGATTTTTTTTGTTTTGACAAATCGTCAATGATTTCACCCCCAATCCGACTCAGCAAAGGTGATTCAGGCAAGAGATATCGGCAAGAGGCACCAAATGCTTAAACACACTATAAAAGCAGCGCACCTATTTCTATGAAGTAACGTAAGACTGTGGCATAAAACGTTGCGCTAAATTGTTAAAAGCCATAAGCAATAATGAGGCTAAGGCGATTTAATGACTAATGCACAACCGCACCGCTGAAGAGAGCTGGCGGTTGTGCATCCAGGCACGACAATTCATTGCACTTGTTTCCAAGACCACAATAACGATACATGGTCGTTTAAAATGAACCCAGGCAGTGGATAAGTGCAACAAAAACAGTCCTTAAATCTAATTTAAAGCGCCCTCTTTTCTCATAACCACTTAAGTAGTCTGTAAGTTTCTGAGCGAAAAAGAGTGGGTGCCTATAGGTAGCATCGTTAGCGAATTTGAGCTCTTCTTCTAGAAAAGGTTAAGTTGGCGTTAGAAATGCCAAACTAATAATTTCGCCTTAAAAACGCATAATACAGCCCTGGTCGCGAGATTTAAAGGGACCTCTGTATGCCTGCCCGCTTTGAATTGCTCAGCTCCAACGTATACAGCAGTAAATAGCGTCCTCGTTTTAGCACTTTGGAGCCTCGATTTTGCACCAAATCTTACCTGCCACCGAATGTCTTGCAAATAAAATTGTTCAAATGATTAGCAATGTAAACTTTGGTTTTTGTTATGGATTTGGTCAGAAATTTTTTAGGCTCTAAGACACTTTTTAATGTCGAAAAACAAAGGTGACCGGCTAAATCGTAGTTCCGAAGCCCTAACAACTCATAGTGCGGATGACTAGTTTTCCATTTTATTTATTAGCAACCAAATACTTGCTTTTTCTGATTTAACATTAATTTACCAAGCACCAAAATCTATCACTTATTTTTGAATGGACAACCGTATAAGGTATCTCGTGGGGAGCTTCTATATCGCTTCACAGATTTGGATAAATTATGCGAAAATGCGGGCAGTCGCACACTTTTTGTGAGATTTTTGAAGTTTAGAGCACCTCCAGTAGACAACCAATGCCCTAAATTACAACCGTTTTTAAGAATTTGAAGGTTAACGGTATAATTGCTCCATCCGAGGTTTAAAACAAGTAACGGCGATAAAGTTGGGCTCATGCAAGCCCATTTGAAGTACCGTGGGAGAAATCTTGGAGTAAAATATCCCTCGAATGCTTCGATATGATTAAAATGCTGCCAAGATGAACGATAACAGATTGGGTGACCAATCGAACCACCACCTGTGCAATGAAAGTAATAATTTTGTCCTGCAATAGCGCTAATCCCCTAGTCAAGTCACGCATGTAGTGTAGTGAAGTAGGACCTTCAAAATTCGCACAAGGTAAATTTACAACTCAAAATTTATTCTGTACCGGTTTGCCATCAGAACAGCGCACTTACAGCAATACTTCTCCCCCCTTTCCTGCGTATGTTTTAACACAAAACTTTGTGAATCACCTCTATGGCAACGATTGACTTGGCGCTACGAGTGTGAACTTCGAATGTCAGTCAAATGAACACGCCGGTTAAAATGCACCATACAAGGCGAGAGCTGGGCTCTGGTAAGAGCATAGGTGAAATCGCGTTGTTTAATTGCATTTCACCCGTGCAAGGAAACACTTTATTGTATTTAAAGTGGCCGACACCCGCTTCATGGGATGATGTATGGCATAATAAACATTCCTCATTGACTGTAAAACTAGCATGAAAGTGCACATAATCAGTTAAGATAAGCCGATCAAAAAAGAACGCATATTATCACCTTTGCACATGAAAAGTGGTTATCACCTGACGTTGCAGCTAACTGTCGACGAACATTATTTCCACAAACAAACAATTCCAACAATATCATCAAGCAATTAACTTCAATAAATAAGTCATCCCTAATGCAGACCTCATTAGAAATTACGAAGATTTAAAGAGTCAAAGTGAAGTGATTTTACAACGATCTAATGGCCCTGGATTAGGGGCTAATTGGATCCAGATGCATAAGTTCGAATCTTACACTTTGTCAAACCACCAACACCCTTTCATACCGATAGCACCTTAAATGGTGGAGTAAGGTTATTTAATTTCAAGTTCGGGGCTCCACTGAAGATAACAAAAAGCTAATGTTTATTCAGTCTGCTTGGACGTTTTCTGATAACTTTATACACATGAACCTAATAAATACGCGGCTTACAAAGTGAAGACAATCCCCTCGACGAGCAACACTTCAAAACATTAAACAATGCAGCACCATGTCGTTGACACAATGGGCTTTGGAATGTGCACACGCTAACCTCCATTCAAAGGTAACGTTAGTTAGCATTTATGAGTCAGCAGAAACACAAACTCTGTGATCTGAAAGCACATACAGAGCAAGTGGTTAGAGGAAAAAATCTTATCAGAAACAGGAAATATTAGGACAATTCGAGCAAAAACGTCCACGATTAAAGCAATGGATTTTGGCTTAGGCAGCAAGTAATAGATGGGTAGATGAATTAAATTTTGCATGGGCATGAGACTTAAGGTGTCAACAGTTCCATAGGAAGGGAAATGGATCAATTCAGTTAAACTTCTTGAAAAGTACTTATTTTTTATGCAATGGCTTAGTGTCAAGTAGGAGAACATCAGGCGTATCTGAAAACGTCACATCAGAAAGAGCCATCGCATTGCCATGCGCTCACAACGTAAGGGTGGACAGACCAGTACATGTCGATCCAATTCCAGAAAAGACGGTCAGGCCTAGCAACTGAAACCTATTGTCGCTTATTAAAGTGGAATAGAAGAAAAGGCCAAGATTATCGTGAATTCGACTAAAAAGATTAAAAGGCATAGCCATTTTTAGTAAGCTGATACATCCTAGTTGTGCGTTTGATAGAAGAAACTTATTGCCTTGTTGAAGAATCAAGGGGAGAAGTAGAATTTTCCTTGCGAAAGTATGTGACTTCATACGATGAAAATGCAAATTTAACATAATTCTTCTCTCGGTTGCAAGACAAGACATCTTTCTGCTCAAATAAAACTAGACGGTACTTACAATTATGTTTTATCTATTAAATCATAATGTTTCTAAGCGAAATGTGGAAGGGAGAAACAGAAAGGAATGCCAAGCAAACTGGGGTGCATTGAAAGTAGCACGAGTTAAACGTGACCTTTTGGTTTCTTAAAATAAATATTTAAATGAGTGCGATAAAAAGGCAGGAATGCAAGATTAGCAATAGTCAAAATCTTGAAGGCCGAGATTCCTGCAAACATGAAAGCGTTATTTGCGTACCGGAAGTACGCATAGAAGGGGCGACACATTGCTGCGTGGTCAATAAATAGAGGAAGTAAGTGAGCCTACCGCATTTAGAGATTAAACGCCTTTTGCGCTCGACCTCCACCAATCTCATCCCACTCCTGACTTTTGCGCTCATAGACGCAAACAGATATTCTGTGGCAAAAATCATATGAAAGACAACTTTGAGTGAGGCAAACTACGCAAATATGAATAGGTTTCGGTAAAGCTTGCAGGAAAACAACCTTTTTACTCATTTAACGCGTTTTACTGCTTTTGTTGTAAATGTTGAATGTTTTCAATAGATTCTATCATACTTTAAAATATAACCACCTATTAAACATATCCGCTTCTTCCTCATTTACCAACGAATGAAAACTGGCGGTAAAGTGCCTTGAAAGTTGCATTTACTTCCAATGACAAAACAAACTGCTGACCTTTCTGAGTTCCCCCATAGCCATGTTCTAAAATTTTGCCAAGCGGCTAAGCAATATTTTATTCCTTCAACAGATGTGTAATGCCGGAGTGAAGCTGGTCATGAAAAGCACTGAGTCCGACAGCATAAACAGCAGTATATATTAAAATGTATCGCAATATATCAGACGGTTGAGTGGTTCTTCATGGCTCAAAAGCAGATAATTGCCTTAGTAAAAGTAGCCCATCTTGGTCCAAAATAACTATGTGATTAGAGTCTATGTAAATACAATAATAGTTCCAAGGCAAGTCATTTACACCGAAGGTTGAACACTCCATGTAATTTACCAATACCCAAGTCGGATCTATGTCCCCGGAATAAGAATTATCTGCTATCTTTGGGCTGCAACAGTTGGTCCCATTGTCGCACTACACTGAGTGCTAGAAAGGTTATGCCAAACATCAGTAGTGGAAAAATTCCAGCTATTAGGCCTGATCCATGGCAAACTACTAAGTGGAAATGGGATTTTTGATGGCTTCATAAATCATCCAACCCATGGAATATGATTAAATGTCGAAGAATTGTAACATCATGATCATGCGCCTTTCATGAAAGCCAAGACTGTCTGATTCGCAGGAGAGATCTATAACTGACTGCATTGTCATAATCACCTCATGACGCACTTACACACCAGCCTATAGTATGATGGATTTAATTACACAATGAAGAGCAATTAATCTTCGAACTCAGAGTGTGCACCTCGCATACTGAAGCATTTAGGGGTGATAGGGGCATTTATTCCCCCCACCCGAATTTTAACAATCATAAACTCACCAATGCGCCACGGGAGTGAAAGCGAATAGACGGTCCTACACGCCAGCCAGGTCAAATCTGTGTTAGCCAACACAATCCGTGCTATAAGTAGAGGGCAAAAGGAAACATTAGGTATGTGATTGATGGCAGCACAATAAGTACCTTTCGCATAGAAAACATCCAATGAGAATGCGCAAGTGCCTGCGCGGAGGAATACACAAACCAGATTTTAAAAAGTGATTGTTCAAGTAAGGCAGCCGCATTCTCAAGTGAATTATGTGGTCGTCATTTCGCGTATTTAACTTGATCGTCTCATGCACAGAACAAGCGAATAAACCCTTGGATAAAACGCAATCTATGAGGCAATTACGACAACAGTACTATTTTTGAACTAATGTGCGCAGCCTAAGACAACTCTGATTATTCGCAGTATTTACCCATACACTCCACGAAAGCACTGTAAAGAAGCAAACCTTGCACAGGTCAATAATGCATAAATTGGCGATACTGTCTTGAGATTTTCCACGTAAATTTATAGATGAAAATGAGTTTTTAATAAGATTACAAAATGATCTCTCAAATGCCCTGTGAGAAATTGGAACTTAAAAACTTATGAAGGGTCAATGTGTTAGCTAGTCGTCCCCAAAGGGACTGAAGGTCTTAGTTTGTGGTTGCTTGGTTTAGCCTCCTCAGCGAAGATCAATTCAAAAGGCAGCCTCAGTGGCTCTAGGACGCACTGTTGTTGATAGGCCCGCTGCAAGTCCAATGACCCTAAACGGGTTAGCATTGGTCTCATCAACTACTGAATGCACTCAGTAAAGTCAATAGGCTTCTAGGGTGCGACAAAGTCAAATTTAATGTGGTCATGTAATAGTCGGCTCTACACACACACATTTTTTGCAGTATGCGCCATATACAACGATGATTCCGTATTAGCCAGCATACAATCACGTGACCCACAAATGGGAAAGCGCATGCGCGAGCCACCCAAACATGCAACTCAATGAGGCTCAAGCAGCAACTTCTCCGCTCTGTCGAACCGCTTTTGAATTTCAGAAACCTTCCAGCACTAATTAACCATCGCCTGTGTCTACTTCCTCTATGTGCTTGGGGATTTGTGCAAAAGGAAGGACGCGTTTGCGATTGCGTGGTAGGTTTTGAAGCGGACTTACAGTCCTTTAAACGCCTTCAGTGCAGAGTCCACCGCGGCATGCATTTGTGGTGGCTGAAAATGAAAACTACTACTAGCCTGACAAGACACATCAATAGTAAATACAAAGGTTAAAACGGCTTCTTCGCCAAACATACCATTATACAATGAAGGGCAGCACTCAAGTAGGCGTTAGGAAAACAAAATTTGATTAGACTTTCATGCTCAAATTAATGATGCACTGAAACAGATAATTTTTGCAGGGAACAGGGACATGATAACTCGTGTTTGCTGTTTGAACTGTTTGCATCAAACTCTACCATACTCCCTACCGAATACGTTTATATTGCATTTTTGCACTTTTTATCAACTTAGAGGTAACAGTCTCTTCGAAGTGCTTACATGCCTGATATTACCCGACCGTGCTGAGAAAATTGGTCTCGTGAGTTCTCTCAGTTGCGAGTACGCTTCATGACTTAAAACTACTTTGATTTGTAGTTAGTGAGACTGCAACCACTAACTTATTTCAAGCAGTAAAATGTTGGTCCTTGACTTACAAATTAGTTGCTAGCTTTGTAGCCTGGAGACTTATTTGCTAATGAATTTACACGTTCAATACGCCCAAGAGCTCCTCTCGACCCATAGAATGACTAGTGGAGCATAAGACGAGATTTTCGAATACATTACTGAATGACGTGTGAGCATCCGATTCCTCCACAAGAGCGGTGAAGACGAGATTGTGCAATAATGTTTTCTCCTAGCTGGGCTGTAAGAGCTACTTGTAGTTGCGTCACGTCACACAACCCACATTCACACTATCGGGAATCTGCAGCAGCACCTCCCTTGTGGAACTGCAAGCTGCATTTCCTATTTTGGGAATTCACACCACTTTGTGGAGTTTGAAGAGCGGCAATGCCAGCGGCTCCGCCTGATGTCGTGCGCCTCCTGTGCGTTCACAACGGGCACGCTTGCAAACCAATCAACCCTAAGTGGGAGTGCCTGTCACTCGCAATAAAAACGTCTCCAAATATGGGCGAAGTACGAACAGCCAATCCCCAGCACAGTCCGGACCAGCCTACCTAAGGTGACAATCTATAACGTAAATCTTTTCATTTTCACCCATAATCCAGGCTTCCGGTGTGCATTGTGTATTTTCTTCGGTCAAATATGCGCCCACCACAAACATGAGCCACCACCTTAAGTCTTTTCCAAACAGTTACATTCAAAATTAAGCAGGGCGTTCGGTTGCTTGGATTGTCACTTACAAATGTCTATCTGAACATGAACGCAGGTAACTCACTTCGAATCTCTACACACCAAAAGATGGCAGAATGGGACGCCGTAATTATCGCGTCAACGAACTACACGAAAACAATGACCGAATAAACCGCTGCTCAACTTAGGTGACTGCTCTTCAATGTTTCATTTTTAAAGCAATCTCATTTTATCAAAACAACGCTCCCTCGATCTGAAAATAAGGCTTGAGACGCAAAATACTCCAAACTGCGGGAGCATAAGGATGCAATGACTAGAGAAAAAAATACTTCTTATCTCGATGAGGCCCACAATTTTAGCCTTCAAGAACATCTCAGGTCAAATTTCTGTCTGCTGACTTCCTATTTGCCCTCTTTAGACTAAAACGTCAAAACATTCCTAGATCCTTTTGAAAAGCTCCCAGAACAGCCTTTCTCTAGCACAAAAATAAGAGTCGAAGCAGACTTGGTTGCAATGCTACCGATTCATTGGGTAATTTTACGGCACATTCAACCTCAAAGCCATGTAGGAACAGAGCTTTATAACTGGCTCCTTAATAGGATGCAGACAGGGCAGGAGAAGAAGGGACGGGTCGACCAAAATAATACTGCTAGGTGGACAGAGGGAACGAATAATGCATATCATTAGTACAGATGGAGGTATGCAGCCATACGAGAAACACGTAAACCTCGCGACAAAATAATTACGGGTAAAGTGTTTCTGAAGAGGGGACGAAAGAGGAGTGGTCAGCAATAGCGGGGAAGGGAATGAAAGAGCGTTGGAGTGACCTAGCAGGCCACTTCAGTACCAAGACTTCACAGTTTTTTTTGCAAACTGCCGAGAGAAGGGAATGTTCACATGAACATTCGGATGCGCGAATCGTATTTGCACCATCCAGGCGGCAATAACAGTAATGCCCAAAGGCGCCCTTGTTTAGCGAGGGTGCACAGAAAGACGGTATGGCGAATGATGAAGGGAAGGATAAGGAAAGCAATGTAAACATCTGAGGCTGATAGTGTGGATGAGGAAAGTGTGCAGTGGTAACACGCGTTTACACAACGAACTCGACCGACAGAATCGATGGCGCGTGTACGTGTGCCAACGCCCTTGGAATGGCGATGGAGAGCAATTTCGAGTTCGTTCATGATTTGGGTGGTATGAGAGGGGAGAATAGATGATGAAAGAAAACCCAACGCAACAAAAAAATAAGGAATTAATCAATAGACTTGAAAGGAATGCACACGCATAATTAAATGCGTCAATATCACCAGATACCTTTTGTGGCTATTTGTCAAGGCGACCTCAGCACATCAACATAAATCCACACTAAGCAATGGGAGGCGAGGATGGCAAAAAGTAAGCTTGTCTACTTCCCTAAACTGGAATTGTGCGTGATTAGTGCGATCGAAAAGAAAATCTACTTTGCTTTTGGTGGAACTGTACAAGATTGTCGGGAGAATTGAAACTGGTAGGAGGAAAGAGGGGAAAAATGGAGCTGAAGTAAAGAAGATAGAGGACCCAGACGAAAATGCGGTACGAAAGGACAAACTCTAAGCAATTGTACGTATATATATGAAGGTGAAACAGCGCCGTTCATGGCCTTCAATCGGACGCACCGGCCCGAAGGAATTCATTGTGATTCTGCGGTTGTCTAACATGTGCATCAGAGCTCCGAAAAGGAGTTCCAGAAGTATCTTCCTGAGATGCGAATGTCGCTAGACGTTGTTTCAGATGCTGCAGCTTAAAAGTCATCACCAGAAGACGTACTTCATCATCACGCCTTTCAGGTTTTCGCATGCAATTAAGGAATTCGTCTAGTTCCGTCGCCAAACGAGTCATTTGCTCCACGTGCGGACCGCCGGCGAGAGCCAGTATACGCTCCTTAAGATTTATGACCTTGTCCCAAGCAACACGAAAGTGCTCATAAAGGCGCAGATATTTGGGGTATAGTGACTCAAAGGCTTTGCGGTAGGCTGCTGCCTGGCTAGCATTAGAAATCGCCGGATACAATCTAAAACGGCAGAGGGGGTGAAAACATATTTAAAGAATATGTACGCATTAACAGGTTGCTGAAGAGTACCTTTTGGTTTCAGCATTTTTGGACGAAATGCTGTCATAGAGATAGTCTTCATCAGAGAGGTCAGAAGTTTTCTCCTCGTTGCATGGATAGAGTCGCTGTCCCTTATCTGAAGTGAGAGAGTGCCAATTATGGATTGCCGGTGATAGTGGGACAAGTTATCCAGATATTTGATCGTCTTAAATTGTTTGACAAGGAATCATGGGCCATTATAGTGAAATACAGTTACAGCAATACCATCCCACCTACCGAGTCTAGAGCCTAGTGAAAGACTATACCTTTTAACAAAGTGATGAAAATTTGGGTCACATGACAACTAGCCTGCGAAGATATGGCCTATCTAAGGAAGGGTGTGCACAGAGACAGCAGATCGGTGATCGCTAAACACACACATCATCACGTACAAAATTTTGGCTTAACGAACGCGGTCCTCAGGCCCATCCTAAAGTACACAATGGCCTCGATAGCATTCTAATCTAACCAACAAGCACACATGCGTAGGGAGACATGCGCCTCGGGTGGACATGGACAATTGGGATTCATGATCAGCCTAATTACCTTGCATTTTATCCATCTTTGCACTGAGTAAAACGCAAGATCAACTAACGATGAAATTGAAGACGAAGAAAGGAATAAAAACCCCGCATACATAATTTATACAAGGGCATTTGTGATAATTTGTCTCCAAAATAGGGAAAGAAGGGATCACATTTGTAATGATGAGACGAATAAGACTGAGCTTGAATGAGACAGGTGTGGGAGGCACAGGCAAGGTTACTGCCCGTACATAATGAAGAATGTGCACACAAATAAGGGCTGCGTTTGACGGATAAGGATAAACAAGCACTACCGCATACACACCCACGCATTTGTAAGTGAAAAGTGAAGAGTGAGGCGAGCAGATAGAACAAATTAGGCGCACAACCAGAGGTAAGACAACGAAGTTGAAGTTTATAGATAGCTGTTTGCCTTTTACTTACGTCACAGGTAAATAAAACATTAATGAATTGAGGATTTGAGTAGTATGGCAAGACCATATAGCACCCCGATTATGATACGTATGAAACCCCAAAAATACTTTTATCAATTATCTGTATATGCAAATTAAGAGTCCTAACAACACTAGAACAAAACAAAAAGTTGTCAAGCGAGTTCACGTTCAACCTTTGACAGTGTCGTCTGGTATTTAAGGCGCCTTAGTTCAGTGCGCTCTGGGGTGACAGTCATTCAAATTTGACGATAAAAGACTTGTATTAAAGTTGAGTCCTGGGCTAGGTCAAGTTCAATTTCTGGATGCAAAATTCTCACAGAGAATCACAACATAACCACCACTTAAATGCCTAATTGAATCAACCTATTGCCGCAATGAAATGAAGTTATATTGGCGGGAATTAACAGTCCATTATTTGAATTATAAAAAACACATTAGACAGTGTGCAATACAGCCATAAGCAAACAAAATGGTGTTCGTGTGTTGGCATCAATAAAGCAACTAGCAGTGATTGACGGCATAACTATGGGGATGCAGAAACAAGATTTTATATCAAAATAAAGCAATGAGCGTCGAATCAGGGGCATGTATCTTGGACGCATAGATGCAAAGTACGGAAATTGAAGAATCCATGAAAGCAACTTCGCTGTACAGGGTGACACCATTAAACGGGAAGATTCCTTAGTGAGTGGATGAACAAGCCATAGTGGTACGTGTACTTTGTGAGCAGCTAATTAAACCCACACCTTTGTCATGTGAGCTTCGTTGATAGCAAAAAAAGGCATAAAACGCAAAGTTATAATGAGGACAAGCTCGGTATGCCAAAATCATTATGCTTGAATTTACAGCCTATATGCTGATTTTGCATTGCAAAAGCATAAACTTGATTAGACCTAAAAGAAACAAACCTGACTTAGGACCAATCCCTGGTAGGCGAGCATAGAACTGTGGCAGCGGAGTTGCCTCAACAGGAGGACTACAGCTGTCGCCGCAGCTACTGGTCTCGCTGCCCCGATCGCACGGATGATGCCGTTGGGCGCTAGTTGGATGCTCGTCGACAGGGCGCGAGGGGAGAGAGCCAGCCCGTCTCGACTGGTCATCACCTGCAACGCCGATGCCACCAGCACCACGACTGTCGCTGAGGAGTGCATCAAAAGGTCGCTTCCGGCTTGAAGGGGAGTGCTTACCAAGACTCAATGGAGAGGAATCTTTGAGAGAATTCGATGGGGGTAGAACAGGAGGTGGGGCAGCAGCAACATTGATTGTGCCAGAGCGACAATTAGTGGAGAAAGACACGGATTTAAAAGAAGAGCAATTTCCTGAGATGGAGGAGGTGGAACCACACGAATGGACGCCACTTTCGTCAGATGAGAGTCGGGCGCGTTTCGGGACACTGGATTCCGAAGTGTTAGTACCGTTGGTGGCAGCAAAACCAGAGTATGTAGCATTTTTAGATACGTCATGCGTCGAGGAAAGTGGCGCAGCAGTAGGCTGAGGCATTGTGCAGCCACGGCGCTGAGAGTGCCTCTAAATTTGATAAGACATTTCCGTAGGCAACAATGGAGGGTCTATTCAAAACATTAACACTTTATTGAATCTGCGTAAACGCAGCTGTTTACTGAACTCATAGCGTCCCGTATTTTAATAAACAAATTCAAATGACCAAGAAATAGACACGCACTCATCATTTGCTTCAAATTTGAGTGCATAAACTAGATGCCTTGTAGTTATTGAGCTGGTGACCGATTGCACGCATACACAAAGCCAGGTTCACTGAAAAAATCGAGATTTTGAGAATGTAGCGCTGATTTAATGACGTGGATACTCAGATCCAAAAGAGTAAGACTTATGCGGTAGACCGCGAGGTCATAAAAAGTTAACTTTACGCCATGACAACGTATCCTCAAGTGGACGCTTGAGTTAGGCTCATTCCAACGTATCGATCACGAATTACGGTTTAGTGCGAATTGAATGAAAAAAGCAGATTAGCAAAAGATGCGTTATTTTGATACCTTATCTGGGGCTCTTAGGTGGCGATTGTCATAAAAATACCTCAGAACCAATGAAAAATCAACTGGTCTTTTTTATGTTACTCTCAAAATCATCTTAAAGCTTGTACAAATAATTGTACTAACCAGCCGCAGGGTGGTCTCATTGTTCTTCCAGCTCTCCAAAAGCGTCGGGGTGATTCCATGACGGGCAGCAACGGAAGCCAAGGGGAGGCCTGTGGCGAGGTGGTCCAAAGCAGCAATTTTCTTACTGAGTGCATGTGGCGCCGAAGGAGCGCTGGCGCGCGTCGGCTTCCGCCCAAAGTCCTCTACCGACGCTACCGCCGTTGCCGTTGGTGGCGCTAGGGGGGGCGAGTTCTGCCTACTGCTCGGCGTCACACGGGAAGCTACACTCCCCTCTACGAAAAGACGGTTGCTCATGCCACTCGGAGAACTCGTAGACAATTTAGCCTGTAAGCGCATTACAGTTGTCACCACACGGTGTTTGGCTGTAGAAACTACACCAAAATCTTATTTATTCTTTATCCACCATTGATTCACTTTGGCTTTTCTCCATCTCAAACCTTCGGTTGATTAGGCGTGTACCAAATCATAAGGTATAAGTGGCAAAACACCAATAATATAACTTTCGATGAACATAACAATTTGTGATCAAACACTTATAATTGTATTGAATTAAAAGGACCAAAAGGTTCAACAACGCAACCGATCGGGTTTTGCTCAGAAATGCTAGGGTCGGTTATTTGCAGTGAATGAAGAAAGTGGCAAGATAGACTAGCCACACCAACCACATGATTAATTTCAATCGATTTGCACAGCCTAAGGGTTGGGTTGCACACACCTATTTAGCTAAACTCAAAAACCAAGGTCAGCGAGAAATTTGATAATGCTCATTAATAAAATGCACTGCCATTATAAAACCAAAGCGTGACCTACTCAAAAACCAACAACCTGTGCGATATTGTACGATTCCACTTGATATCTCAACTACCACGTGTTCAACAGCAATGAACTAGTTAGAAACGGTCTTGATGAAGCGTGCGATTTTGGGGAATCATGCGGTAAGTTACGTGCGATAAACACATAAGACAACCGATTAATGTGTAGTTTGTAGGCATTGCTTCGTACTTTATTAACAGAGTGATTGCGTGGACATACTTGCATTCGGACTGCTCAAAGAGGCAAATAAAATGCATGAACGGTGTATTCACAAATCATAACAACAACGACGCTATTTCGCGTGCCAACACAAGTTACTTCTAGGACAATTATATGCATATCCAATCAAACTGAGTAAATAATAGCAGAATGACTTGCTTTGAGAGACGCAACAAGACATCGTTCTGATGGAGAATACCCGGGCCAATTCGGTTCGATCAGATTAATAAACTTTGTGGAAAGATGATATTCGCCCTGCCTACCGGACCGGCCCACCTTACTCAGAATGCTGTCAACTTTGTCTTTCTGCTCTTCAGTCAGTCCATCTCTTTTAAGTCTCAAAAGCAGCTCTGGCCGTTGATATGACTGGACGGCTAATAAATGGATGATACGGTCCCTATAAAAGACGATTTTCTTAACTTTATCATTAGGGGCAAAAAACGCAAAAGAGGTGGAGCTAAAGGCCTACCGTAATGAACGCGCTCCCACTTCAGCATTGGTGGCGGCAGGACTATTGTACGCATTAACTACTGACGGGCTACAGCTTCGGGCAGCACATGAAGGTGAGATCCTCGAATCGGGATTGCGGGAACTAGGTGGGGTCGGGACGGAACGTGGGTTTAAGCTACCCTCGCGCATACAGGACCGCTTTACATTCGATACGACTTTAGGTTTTGAATAGCTTTTCCTATGATCCTCAGCTTCAGCCATTCTTAATTTTGCGGTAGAAAAGCTGTCTGCATTCGCCTGAACCGTTAGCTTCGAAACTGCCCTTCCAAGATTAATCGCGCGTGGCCTGAAGAAGAGTAGAACTCAGATGTGAAACGAAAACAACTCACCCTAGGAATTGGATAACGTCAAGAGTTCCATCTGAAGCCCGATGAAGGGGAGAAATACTCAAATCATAGGAAACACAGGCTTGTTTCCCCGGAATATACAGATTCTGTGACAGAACATAAGCATGTAACTGATAAACTCACTCCACGACTTCCATCTACTGAAATTTTAATTTGATTTGACTAAAGAATAATTACACCATTCCAATAAGGTATATCGTACCTGCTTGTGCGATATGGTTTCAAGAGTCCTCAGAGCAGAATCCGTCAATTTTACGGAGAATATTTCAATATCATCACGCTTCTCTTTACAAAGTTTATAGACGCTCCCAGGCAGAGTTTTCATAGGCATGATATTTCCAAAGAAAGACAGAAGGCCGATCAACTGCGAGAAGCCGCTACAAACAGCTGATTTTAAATTATAGACCTAACCAAATCAAATAAACAAAATCACCCAAATTTTTTCAGACTAATTTCTGATATATGATAGCTAAGGATCGCAAAAGATCTCTTATTCTCTAGATCGTTTATCAGCAAATACATCGCAGAGATGTTTTTCGTATTTCCCTTCTACAACGGAATGATAATATGTTTTAATGAAACCGACTTTAACTAAGTAGTAAACTAGACCAAACTTTGTTTTCTTTACTTTACACTTTTATCGCTTTTAGACATTTGCTTTTTGCAAATCCTCGAAGTTCTGTATCTTTCCTTATCGGGTTATTTTTTAATAAATGCAAAATATTACAGAAACAGCTTATGTAATACTTTGCTGTTTGCTTAACTCTCTTTTCAATTACGGGTGCATGGATGGCCATTTCGCCTTCGCTGGGTGGACTGGGTGCTGAACCGTGGCAGCAGTCGTATTCCCTTCTGTTCGTCGAATAAATATGTTCTTCCCCAATATTTTATCTTTTTTGTCTTGATGGAAGTCATGAAGCGCAACTGTAGTACTTTGTTTGTTTGTACTACTGGTTTTCAGTCAGGAACACAGGGGTGGCCATCTTGCCCTAGCTGCGTAGGCTGGCCACTGGGCCATGCCAGTGGGTTTTTTCCCTCTGCCCGTTGAATATATATATTCCACTCTAGTATTCTGCCTTCTTTTGCCTTCGAGGGAACCTCGGGACGCTAAACAACATCTTATCTACTTGCTTTACTCCACTATTTACAAAACTTTAATTACGCAGAAATGGTTGGTATTTGCGGCGCTTAGGTGCGCTACGGAGTTCGTGCAGCAAGTTATGTACCTCGCTTCCTTAACCGATTACTCCCCATCTCTTTACCACTTGTTCAGATTACAAATCCACTTTCGCAAATTGTAAAATATTTCATTAAATTTGCTGCTCTTTGAAACCATCTTCTTATTCTGATTTTCTTTTTCACATCCCTTTTAAAAACTATTTGAAGTCGGACGAGGACATAACACTCAAGTAGGATGTGTGTTTTCGTCGCACAGTATGGCTTTGAGCTACCGGTAGGGTTTGGAGGCAAGATTATCCACCGGAATTCTAATGCCGGCGCTCTGAAGTGGCCCATTACCTAAACGAAGAGTTGAAAAACAACAATTACATTGTGGTACCTGTCTGAGCCTCCCTTGAGACCATACCATCCATTACCGGTATAGCTACCTATTGTTGACGTATAAAGACCTGAGAGGCTATAATCTTGGGTGAGGGCCTTGCCGTCGGGCGGAAGTTCAGCCTGCAGACTTGCGATTCCATGTAGTTAACCGATCTTCTCAACGTAATACCAAATTAATCCAGTTCAGTTTAGACTCCACCCCAGCAACTGGACCCTAAGGATAGAGTCAGAATTTGCTGAGAGCATTTAACCGAGTTACAAGTTATCGAAATTCATTAACTGATTTTACTAATGAGTTTGCCTTTTCGTGAGCTGCCGGCATGGCTCAGAGGCCAGCCTACGCAGCTAGGGCAACATGGCCACCCATGTGACCCTGACCGAAATTGGTAGTCCAAACAAACAAAGTATTACAATTACTATCAGTAATCAGCTGTCAAGGGGCCTATAAACGAAGTATTTTAATCTGCCTAGCAGAATTGTAGACCAGATAGGCAGCTGGTAATTTAGTGTTAATTTTTGAAAATGCGGTCACCTCGTGCGTTTAAATTTATTTGGTTGTGTGTTTGCACGCTTGATGGACCTAGATTACAGTTTGTTGCTATAATTTTGTGATTATGAGTTAATTGTTAAACAATTTTGTAATGAGATTTTCTTACAGGTGATCGATATTTGTCAACGCAAATCCGTTTCGTGCGTGTCTTTACAGTTCATTGGTATTAATGGGGTTTTTATGGGACCGGACACTACCATAGTTCTCAAAATTACCATTTAATAGCTTTACATAGTATAATAAGCAAGTATCATGCAGAGGTGTTGAATAAATGTATTTATACGTTTACGCATGTGTGAGATTAATGAAGATGAATTGTTTTGACAGAGGAAATGACTTTTCACTAGGTGGTGTTTGTAATATTTATGTTCTTTAAATGTGCTTTGTAGGCCAGAGGCGGGAGAACAACTTGAACCTGGTAGCGGAGCGGCATGGTGACTTCCAAGAGCGTGGCTTATCCCCGTCTTGAACTCTCTTACAAGGCCTCGCTGTACCCTCTCTCTCACCCATAATAAAGATGTCCAAGCGTGTTCAGACTTCTAATAACAAGGACGATAAGGAGGAGGAGGAGGAACCCTCTACAGTGTTGAAATACGTAAAGTGGTTTCTGGGTCTGAGGGAAT
This sequence comes from Taenia hydatigena, assembly GCA_036345935.2. Classification (NCBI taxonomy): domain Eukaryota; kingdom Metazoa; phylum Platyhelminthes; class Cestoda; order Cyclophyllidea; family Taeniidae; genus Taenia; species Taenia hydatigena. The sequence continues at coordinate 10,875,888 of JADWOT020000006.1, read as the reverse complement.
TACTAAACATTGTTGAAACCATTCGATTCAGTGGAGACTGATTGGTGTTTTTGGCATCAAAATATTGCATTAACTAATTTACAAATGCTCCAAGGCAGTGACGAAAAGTTGATTAGGTGTTGATGCAATATCAATAGGTTACTTAAAGTCATTTATGTGTTCTTACCGTTCGAACTTCTGCCTTCAAACAAATTTTACACAGATACTCAAACAGCGATCAAAATTTACTTGTCGTTTGGTATTTGATATTAAGAGAAATGTTACTGGTGTATTGGCCAAATTTTTCCAGGGACAACTTTTAAGGAAACTCTTTTCCTTGTTAGATGCATGCCTCTATTATTCCAGTACTATCAGAAAGAACTTTCGGATATTTAAGTTTCGAGGAGCAGCTACCTGTCAACCAGTCAAAGGGTGAGAAATCCAAGTTTATTCAGGGCTTTTTCCTAGTCTCACGCAGTTTGTGTTTGTCAGCAGGTTAAAGGTAAATCAGTGATTCAAAGAAATACGCTTTCACTCTGTGCCATCGTGCAAGAGCTCGATTTTAGCAGTATTTTACAGATTTAGGCTATCAAACCGAAACTGCTGCCAGGACTGAATGCCTTCTCCTATTGGATCTAACCATTGTGGGCATGTTTTCAGCTGGTAGTGAAACCTGTGGTTTCCCCCATTGCTGCTGCTTCTGTGCTTGAATGGCCATGGGCTGCTGGATTTTCGGTAGCACTGCCGCGTCTATTAAACCAATCAAATTATGGAATAAATATTCAAGTGAATAAATGAATCGGTCAAAAATTACCCCGAATAAAGTTGCTGACGTTAAAAAGGGCCTTCAAGTTTGGCTTTAGCCATATAGGACGTAACTTCATTTCAAAAAGGCGTTGGCTTTCGACTTATCATTTCCAGGTGAAACAATTCCCTCCTTTTTTTCAATCTGTCCAGCAGTACTTACTATTTGCCATTAAAACAAGGATCGAATTGTTTACATAAGCTTCCACAAATCACTATACACCACGCTGCTTACGTTCCACTATAATGGGGCCCGACACGCTATTTACATGCTTTTGGCGATCTTTGGTAGTAGTGCTTTGAATTTGTATTGTATGACATCGTTTTATGAAAAATGGCAATTAATTTGCCCCAATTTGCGGCGACGTATCAGTATTGGCTGCTGTATTGAAATTAGTAAGATGAAACCAAGCATGATTTTGGTAGTTGAAATAAAACAGCAGTACTCTTAGTTAGATTATACGCTCTATTTTTGTAAGTCGTATAGTTTTGTCAGGAAAGGTAATGGGACTTTGATTTGTTGTTAAGGTGATGATAATAAGAATTATGTCTGTTAGTCTTCGTAGTAGAAAGTGATCGTGGCATGAATAGCCACCTATGTGCCATCTCTATTGTTTTTTTGCGATCTGCCTGTCTATTTCATTTGGATGTGCAACAGGTAGGTATTCGTAGTGTAGACCGACTGGAAGACTGATTAGTCTTCGTTTTGCCAACCAATTTTTGTCTTTTATATCCCTTAAAAGGTTTGCATAAAGTGCTCGAGTGGTTTTTCGTCAAACTTACCTGAGGAAGACATAGTTCCTGTGAAATCTGCTTAATGGCACGGTTTATACAGTTTTGCTACGATTAGAGGATATCTTATCGTTCGCACTCCATGTCTTATTTGAGAGTACATCATGAAATTCTTTTGATAATTATGTTTACACTTCTCTGCTTTGACCAAACCTTAAAAAGAGCCGACTTTAGAAATGAGTGCCCCACGATGAGAAAACGTTTGATTAATCAAAGTAGATGGGTGGTGAATAATTTTCTGGAGGAATTTCTAGTAGGATATTTGTCGTGGGTTTTGTTTTGAGCTGGAATTTCGACTTAACATCATGAAGAGCTGCTCACTGACTTCAAGGTACGTCTTGAGTGTCATGACCGCTGGCAAAATTCAACGAATTGACTCAGCTTAAAAGGAGAAGAATAGCGGATTTTGGGTAAGAGACCCTCGAAATGTCTGGCGATTGCTCTAACCCAACTTACGTGTCAAAATAAAACTACAGCTTCATCTAATTGTTGAAAGCTAGCAGTTTTGTGTGCTCTAATAGGCAAACTTGAGTTTCCCCTGGTAATATGCTTATCTGGAACGTTATTTGCATTGAATTGTAACCGTATTTTGCACTCTTTTGCAAAATGTGATGCCGACTGAGGTAGCTGGTTTGATTCCAAGAAAAACTTGTCACACAATAACATTGGTACGCTAGAGGGTTTGACGGATTCATTAGCCGTTCTAGTAGGTACCTCTGAAATGCATGGACATCAGGGTAAGCACTGCGATCCATTCTGGATTCCATGTCCAGCGCACACATCCAAATCGGACTTACAGCGCTTCGACGCAAACTATTCATTTCCGATTACTTCATAGTACCCAGATTAGCAGATTTACATGTTCAACTGAATAAATGCTCCATTTAAAATGCATAAAATTACCAGTGGATGTTTTATGCATCACTCCTCGATGAATGAACTAGTAGCTTCAAACGCATGAAATCAGAAGGATTGAACGCACTTTTTATTCTTCTCTGAATGGTAATAATCACAATAATAGTGTACAATAGGTAGGTAAGCCGCGGTGTTCGGACGCTTCACACAACAATGTAAAACAATCATTCACCCATTGCCTAGCACCTGATTTAGGCTGACTATGATAAGCCAATTGTAACTTTACTTTTGTGCAGGTCAGCAGCTCTGAAATGTTTTGCTGAAATAAATACTATCATTAGAGAAAATAGGCCACGCGGAACTCTTCTGTGTGGCCATTGGTGTTGCCATCTGGGCTTGTCAAAACAACTCTGACGCTTCCCAATGGCTTAAATATATTCCTCTTTTCCCCAAAAGACGAAGAGAATGTAGTTTTTTATGCTAAGCCGTTGTTGCGATAACTGATTTTGGTATTTCCCGAAGTGAATGCCATCATTGCAAGATGAAATAGCGATCTAACGTCCTGCATTGGACAGTGAATGCAATCCAAAACCAAGTATTTTACAGAAGTGGTCCAATAATTTTGCTTTCAAAAGGCCTTTAATATTGCATTAGTTGTTAAGTAAGCACAACAGGTATTTGTGTTGCAAATAATTATCAATATCGAGCATTGTGGAACATACGGTAAAAGTTGGGAAGATGTGGAAACTTTCGTATATCTATGATAACACATTGCCGTGAAATTAAAACAACCTGTGAAGATTGACTGTGTATTTCGAGGAGATTTATTGAAATTTGGCGTTAAACATAATTGCAGCTACCAGTTTAGACCCTTGCGCATGGTGCGTTTATCGTTGGCATTTGATCGGCCATCCTGGTACTCCACCCTTCCGCATCCTTCGAAAACGATCTGACGTTTTCAAAATCACTTTTACTATCATTTCACTTTTTCAGTGTAAGCACAATTCAACGGACCTACAGATGCCTATTTATAACAGTTTCTTTCGGCAGCATGCTTTCTAAGGTTTTATTGGCTTCACTGGTCCCACACATCTTGATGCTTGCCGATGTGGTGACATCTTGAGGTACGAACAAACGAAATGCGAGGTAGTATCTAGGGCGTTCCAATCTTTTTACACTTTGTTCCAATTTGGGATGTCATTCCCAAGCAGCTCAAAATGCGGATCGGATTGCAATAAGGGGATGATGTTTAAGAAGATGTTCACATCACACAGCTACAGCGATTAGATGGTTCGCTGCAAGTGTCCTTCTTACAAGGGATAATTTTTTCACAGTATTTTGCGCATTACTTGATCTATTTTTATCAACAGTACATGGCCAAGAATTAACACACTGATAAATGCACAATTTTGAATCAAACCCAGGTTTATCCTTGTATTGCCTTATCTTCTATCTACACAGCCTTTGGAAATTGAGTGTTTTTTCTATCCAATTGAATTAATGCGAGTAAGGAAACCCAAATGAATGATAAATTAGCATGAGCCTGATGTCGGTGCCATGCCAATGCGGGAGTTCGCATAGAATGTACAAATTGCATTCTACCTAAACACCTGATGCTGCGCCAGCGCTTGATGCCACTCTTAGTGCGCGCCGACAGGCATAAATGGAAATGTCTTATGCTGTACCAGCGGAGGGCAGAACGGGACCCATGAGCGTTGGCGCATGGAGCAGAAAGCATTTGTTTTGAATCTGTCTTTTTCAACTGATAATGTACGGCATCCATTTAAGGGATGACATGCGTACTTTGTGCCATCCAGCCTCTACAAGGGACAAATGTTCATACAACCTTTAACGGTGCAACCCATCAACTCCAAGATCTCTATCAAATAACTTACTACATTCGCAACTTTACCTCGGATGTTACTTACAGTAGCCATTTGAATGAATCCATCAGTCCTGACCTTGTTAATTTTGGCCTAATCCTCTTTGAGTCTTGTCATAAATATCTTTTCTTACTTAGCTTGCTCCCGACATCATTTAAAAATCTTCTCTTCAGTCGCCCTCTTTCATGTATTTTAGGTAATTAATGAGCAGCCCATTTGAAAAGTCCTCATCAAGTTGCAATGCCTCAGTAAAATTTAACCAAGTCTATTAGATTTTGCACTAGAATTACTTAGGTCACTTTACATTAAGTGTTGTTGTCCTATATCACCTGTCCCCACTTATCGTTTTGTCCACGGTTGCATGTGATTCAGCAGTGTACTCGGGAGAGGAGAGAGGACAGTGACGCATGTAAAGAGTGAAGCTGTTTATAAAGTATTTAGTCTCAACTTGGCACAGTCACCTTTCTCCGCTGATTTGCATGTCGTGAAGGTCGTGTGTGGATACTCAACCTTCTCTTTTGATGTAATTATTGAAATAGGGATGAGCTTAGCAAAATGTTCACATTAATAAGCATGAGTGAAATTTCAAAACACCGAACTAGAAAGAAGCATAATCTACTGTTCATGAATGTGCTACTGAAAATATGAGTGAGAATTTTCGGCAGTCCGCCTCATTATGCCCTCCAATTTGGCTCTGTTCAAGTAGTCACATAGGTGTGGGCGCGTACAGTAGACACTGGTCATTGTCATTCCCCCAGCTGCTATTGTTCAAAGTGACAGAACAAATATATTTTGCGTTATTTCGCTATTTTACAGCTGGCATAACTTTTAAAAATGACAAAGTGTTGAGTTGGAAATGCAACGGGCTACTGAGACTGTGCTAGTCAATTCCCCAAAATGCCAACAAGTTACTGCTGACATAAGCAATCAAATTACCTCGTTGTTTTTTTAGGGTGAAATTGTACTAAAAAATTAACGCCTATAAGGATTTCTCATTTTGCATGCCTTATGTCAGTGCCGTTTCGAAAAAACCGATTAAGACGCTCTATCCGGGCTATTCAAGGGGCATCAGAAATCATATAAATAAATCAGTGTTTGGTGTGGACTTCCAAGATCAATTTCTAGAAGGTAGGAATCTAAGACTATGTGCTCCTCCACTTGCCATAAACGGTTCACGACCCACCAACCAGAAATGCCACGGATACTCCCCTTCTTCAATTGCATTAAATTTTCTCCCATCAAACGCCTCATAGCGCACTGAGAGCACACAAAAACCACGATGTCTGCACACGCTCCACTTGGCTGAAGGTAGCAATGAACTGGTTTAGCCCTTGTAAGCTCGCTGTGACAGTATATAAACTCGGAAAGTTAAATTTATAGTTGTTTTTTCCGCAATATTTTGAGAATACCCCACGTGAACAACACAGAGTTGAGTAAGTTCTTCTACCAACTGGCTAGGCTTAGCAAAAAATCAAACAATTAGCAAGCTTTTCGGTTTTCATAGCAGCGCCTCAGTAGTTGTGTGAATGTTTCCATCTGAGCCAAAGCATTAATGTGAGAATTAACACCTAAACGTGCATTTTGGTATCTGAATGGACCCTTTCACCCCAGCTCCAACTTCTCCTAATTGAATTTTGCACAAAGACATCAGTCAAATGGCCAAAGGAATCCTCTGTACACACAAACCATCGACGCCATGACTCATGGCAAACGAAGTGACTACAAAGCCCGGCTTCACTGGTGTCGATAAACCATTGGCTAGCTTAACTGTCTTCAGCCAAATTGCCTCATTGTCATGCCAATTTGGCTCTAAAAGTCCAAATTCGTACACCAGGTATGATGATTCCAGGATGAGAAATTTTCATAAAATGTGGGAGTTGTGGACGCAATATTCTTGGTAGAGTTCGCCACTACTTAGACAAATACGTTCCCTTGGAGTCAAATTCTAAGGTTAAATATGAATGTGTGGATGATGAGTTGGAGGGATTGAATCTAGCACGTTATCTTGATGTAAACAACTCCTGCGTTCGTTCCACCACCCCTTCTTCTCTATTCTCAGTATAGAGGCAAAGGGACGTGCAGGTTCTAGCTTAAAAGTAATTCTCTCTTTTCATTTTCTTACATTATACGTGGGTGAAAAAAACATTGAGTCATTAATCTTACTTGTCAATTTAACTGTGAACTTAAGGTTAGGAGCTGCCAAGATTAGATACGCTGGTATCGATTCTGCATTCATTCTTCTGTCAAAATTGATAAGCCGCACCATCTGATATCGAGCTGACTTCATGCGTTGGATTTAAACGTAATCTTCCGGGTAACTGGACCAACACGCATTAAGGAGAAATTCTAGAAACGTACGAACGAAGCCAGAGGGTAAAATGCGGCTGGAAATTGGAAGTAAATTTCAATATTTAATTATCTACGAGCGTCTCATGTGGAGTCCCAGTTTAGCTTAACAAATTTGCATCTACAAAGACATCAATCAAAACTGCCAACGAACTTAAATGAGGTATCTGCAACAAGGTAAACAAGTTGTCAAAACAACTGTTTCGTGATTAGGTCTTGCCATTTCACAGAAGGTGAAGATTTGTTTATAAAACAGTTCCACCGAAGAGTTGAAATTATGTTGAAAACAAATGCACACATGTTATTAAGCGGCAAGTACGTTTAGGAACAGGAGATGATAAGGGTAGGCATGGTACATGTTATTGGGGAATTGTGTTGCAGTATTTAAAGTTAACTTTTTCTCAAATTGAAAACAAGGCCTAGGTTTTGTCCTGAATGCCAAAAATCTGCTGTGAACCTGTTAACTTGAATCCAGGCAACGCAATACCAACTTAATGGTTATGATTAACAACCAGATCTTGCTGCCACTCTAAAATAAAGCATTGAAGTAGGAAGGCAAAATAACCAGGGAGGCAAAATATTGAGCTATCAACCGATAAAGCTGATTGGCTATGTCAAACGCTGTTCGTGATTGTCAATAGCTCTTATTACGCAGTTATTTTGGTCTTTTGTTTAAACAGCTACCACTTTATGCAAGTGAATCTCAGAAATTGTCTGAAATAGCACAAAACCTACAGAATAGCAACAAAGCAAGTTTGAATACCAAATAGTGCTGCTAGCAAATATCCACTTCTAATCAAACATTGGCTCAAAAAGTAAAAAAGACCAAGTGAGTAATTGTTTCTTGTGTCTTTCTACATAAATAGATATACGTGTAAAATGTAGGAATGGCATTAAAGGGAAAACATACAGTCGGTTACTGATCCCGCTATACATAACTAGACTGCGCAGTTTTTGGTAAACCGTCTCCAGTGGGTGTGAGTTTATTGAGAGAAATGCTACTGACTGAGAATTTGACCATCTTGTGTGGTTGTAACGGCGTCGTCGAGTTTACTGTGTCTTCCAAATCCGAATTCCAACCCGAACTGTTACTCTGACCCATGGGCTGGAGAGTTGCCGACTTGACGATATGTCTCCCTACCTCATCCCTGGGCATCTTAGTAGTCGATGAGCTCATAAGCTCATTAGTTCCTTGAGACGTAGATGGCCACGCATCCGCTGAGAGGGGAAATCCTATCAATTTCTCCCCATGAACCGATTGGCCAGCCGAGGGTTGACGTTGTATTAAAACTGGCATCTAAATTAGCAAAGTTGTGCTAGACGTAACTACTACCTCTAAAATATGACTATTCTCCTTCCCCAAGAAGAATGAAATCCGAATCAGTTAGCAGTGTCTAGAATGAACACTGACTAAGCAGCTGAGTTATTATTGTGTCTTGTTCAAAATCTTGCTTCACAAAACTGGACTCATTTTAAGTGCTAGTTTGTTGAAAGGTGTCTGAGGTATGGCCACCCGTGATTAGCTAAGCCTAAACACTGCCCATTAACCATTAGTCAAAAATAATTTGTTTCACTTAGATACCGTGGAGAAGTAATTGAATGTATAATTAAGTATCTCAAAATTACACTCGGACCGGAATGGAGTTGATGGTCGGTCCGACAAACGATAAACCCTCTCCTTGTATGGTCGACCATATGGCACCCTAACAAACTGGATACATAATATCTATTAAACCATCTGGTGAGTAAATAGATTTTGAAACGTCTGCAAAGTCTATAATCATCTGGCCATGCATTCACAAAATAAAAAAATTAATGTTTGCATATCTGGATAAAGAAGGCGTTGAGGAAATTGAAAAAACGCTGAGCTTTGGCCTCTGCCATCTAATTACCATTGTGCACGCACTTTTCGTATTGAATGATTCGTTTCCGTTTGGAAGAGCATAAAATTTTGCAAATCCTCCTTTTGGCATTAAAGAGAATTTCCCCGTCTACCGTCTGGCAAATTATTGTTGGCTGTGTAAGCCCTCTGGATAAATCCTATTTTGCGCTAAAAACCTCAGAGCACTTCGTTTCAACTAAGGTGAGTGTACCATTACCCAACTAACTTCACTGGTATTTTTTAACTGAAATACCTTTTGTTGAAGCAACAGCTGGTATTCATACTTGCCGGCGTCACCGTCGTTGTTAGCAGCCGCCAGGAGTTGGCTAGACATCTCGGTGTAGGTGGCGGTTGTGGCAGTGGCAGTGGCAGCGGCAGAAGGGCACTTGCGTGGCTGTGTAACGAGGCCTGTGAGGAGGTGAGCATTGCCTGGAGAAATGGTTCGTTGGGTTCCTACCACGTTCTGATGGCCCGCAATGCGCGTTGTCGTACAGACAGGGTAAATATGAGCGAATCCATTGGAATAGTTGTCGGAAGTGGAATAGAGGACGGCAGCATGGCCCTGAGTGCTGCTCTCTGCTACTGTGCGAGTAATAGGGAAGTGCAGCATGCTTGGAATAGGCCAAAATCTCACTGAGTATTATTTGCTCTTTAAAGGAATGAGGATTTTGCATGACCGAAAGATTACCTAACTTGTCCATGGTGTTTCACACGAAATAATTGGGAAGAGACTCTCAATTCGCTACACCGAATTGAGATTTTCACTATATTTCCTCTTACTTCCTCCAAATCGCTCTTCGTCAGCAACCAATTAACCATGCTTATAACTTGATTTGATGCTTCGTTTTCAAAATTGCACACCTACTGAAACCGTAATCAATCCGCCACATATCTGGGAAGTTTATCAGCGTTGCTGCTCAAAAAAATAGTGAAATATTATCAAATCGTTTTAAAAATCTGAACATCCCTATTTCGAGTGGTCTTCGAACTACTCCAATCGAACCAGTTGGAACTTAACCGGCAAAAAATGCGCCTTAAAAGCCTATTTTAATTAGTCAGCACACCACAGCTGTAAACTTTCGGTCGTACATACACAATGCCTTTGATAACTCGTCTATGCTCAGAGCAACTTCATCCATTACCAGAACTAATCAGCTTGAGTCTATTAATTATTAACAACTCCTGCCTCCGTAATAAAGGTCATTCCGAGTGATCTCACGCTAATGAAAAGAAGTTGCATGTTGCTTGATATTTTAGCTCCAAATTGAACTTGGAGGTTTGTACCTACATTGCACCAATGCGCATGCCCGATTTTTTGCTCATCGACTCTAAATCATGTGAGAAGCTTAAATCAAAGGAACCATCGATGAGTCTAAATATCCGTCTTCATATGGGTTAAAAAGAGACATAGTTTTCTCAGCATTGTTTGAAAACACGGTTTTATCATCTAGGTAACTTCAAGTACTGTGCAAACGCGACGGTGGGATATCTCAAACGAGCAACCCAAGCTACAGTCGTTTTATTTTGGTTCTTAGACTAACTACTAAGC